>OU026153.1:213216675-214466675 GCA_907269105.1 Volucella inanis
CGCTACAGGCAATAGGAGCTGACTCCTGAAATTTTGTCATTACTCATCTCTTTACGAGTGACAGACAAATTCTATAAAAAGAAACTTTAAGGGTACTTTGATTAACTTTTGACAAGTTATTTCCTTCTATCTTTTCTGACAGAAACAAAAGCTAATTAGAATATTGACTATTATTTTGGTCATATACTATATTCGTTGCTCAATTTCGAGATTCTCGGTTGATGGTCGTATAGAATGTGCAGTGCAGAATTAAGGATGCCGCTCAGAGTATTGCTACGATCTATAACAAAGCATACAATTTTTCAATTTTTATTTGGAGCAAGTCTTCGGAACGCTGTCTGGAAATTGCTTTTTTCTTTTTAAGCCTGCAAGCGCTAGACTTTACCAAGAGGCTCTGTTGTATATGGTATATATGGAAACTCTGTAATTTTGTATAATTAAATGGACGCAATGAAAGGACGTCCTTAGACGTCATTCGTAAGTGGATTTTCAAACAAATAACCATTCTTGTAGATGAACTAACATAGATGGAAATCGTTCCAGATTTTGGCCGTTCCAAAAATTGCTTTCCACTGACTGTGAATTGTCAACAATGTCATAATACACAAAAACATCATCCATATTACGCATACATAGTGAACTTTACGTATAAATTGATATCATTCTAGCAAATTCTAGCAGTTTACACTCTTTTACAAGTGTTGGAAAATCAAGGGGTTGCAAAAGGGTTCTAAGCGTTTGCCATCCATTGGCCGGACAGTAGCCTTCACTTTGCACTCCGGAGCGAAAATGTGACATAAAACTGATTCTTCTCACTTTTTTAGAATCAAAATTTCCTGAATAAACTCCCGGAGCAAAGATTTTTTCCAGAATTTTATATCAAAATGTACCAACCCATATAAATACGTATGTTATTAGGTGCGCAACTAAGTTCTCAATAGTCAATAGATGGCTCCAGCAGTAAATGCTGGTCGATTTTGACATATCCAAAATGTCACGAACCAAGCCAGACATAATGTAAACAAACCGTTTTGACACATTAGTGACTTTGTTTTGGCGTCATACTCGTATACTTTTGGTTGTGTGAAAATGTTTAATTTTGTGTCAAATAATCGCCATTTGCGGGAAGTGTTAATTTTCATCTTTCAATCGAAGAAAACGGTGGCTGAAGTGCATCAAGAGCTCCAAAAAGTTTACGGACATGCTGCCCTAAGTGAAACAACGTGCCGCGATTATTTCCGTTGATTCAAAGACGGTGATTTGGATGTCCGCGTGAATGAAGGCCAAAATCTTCGAAGACGCTTAATTGGAGGCATTGCTCAAGGGACATTAAGCGTCGTTTTTTTGCCTGTGAACTGTGAATAAAAAATAAAAGAATATGGAACCAAATATAATGAGAATTTTATTATCCTTACCGTCATCATCCATGCCAACATCGACTGATGAATTCGTTGTGAAGATTTTAGGCAGCGATGTTTCCAAAAACCGGATTACAAAACTACAAATAAATGTACTCGAAAAGACGAAAGAGAGAAACCAATCAAAAACGCCAATAATGCGAATAACACATTGCCATATGGAACAGTTTTATGTCATTTTTGTCCCTGTTGAGTGCAAAAAGAAGGCTTCTATCAGGCAATCGAAAGCGCCATAAGAACTGGAACACACGGTTACAGAAGGAATAAGCACACACAAGAGAACAAGTCAATATAACATTAAAAAGACAAGACAGCGGCAACAATTTAGATATTGAGCGCATTCAGAATTTTTGGGAATGAAATTTGTGTCAAACCTAACTTAGTAAACCACAAATTTGTCTACAAATGCAGTTGACATTTCTATATGTCACACGGGTCATAATTGGATATTTACTTTCAATTCTTATTAAAAACTTGTTGATAAATTGCTAATAATTAATTAATTTTGTTAAAAAAGTTAAAAAAAGGATGATTGTATAGGGTTTTCTAATAACGACTTGACAACTTTTTTTTTAAATAAAAGGCAAACCATTTGAGATATTTCAAAAAATTTATTATTAACTTGAAGTACAAGTCAAGCGTCAAGTCAAGCGGCGTTAAATCGCACGAACGAGGCGACAAATCGACAAGCCCATGTCTTGAGATAACACGCTCACCATACTTACTCTTCAATAAATCGATTGTAGCGTGTGCTGTGTGGCTTGTGGCACCATCCTGTTGAAACCACATGTCGTCCAAGTCCATATCTTCCAATTCTGGCCAAAAATCATCACGGTGATCATGGCGTGATAACGCTAACCATTCACAGTAACGTGACGATCGTTATCAATCATGCAAACTGCACCAAACAGTTATTTTTTGTGGACGAAGTGATAATTCATGAAGCACATGTGGGTTTTCACCCGACCAATAACGTATATTTTGCTTATTGATGAACCCATTGAGCCAAAAATGTGCTTCGCCACTGAAGATGTGTTTTGCGATGAAATTCATCATCTTGGCGCATCTTCTCCAGAACCCAATCGGAGAATGTACGTCGCTTCAAATGGTCCATCGGCTTCGATTCTTGAGTCAGCTTGATCTTGTATGGGTGTAAACCAATAATGTGGTCTGAGCGATGCCAAATTCTTGAGAACGCCGTGAAATTGACTGATTTGGATCGTTTGCCACGGATGTCTGAACGGAAGCGATTGTTTCGACACTTCGACCAACCCGTTGTCTCACTGACACGGCAACATCACACAACGAATATGTAGACTCAAATTTTTGCACTAAACTTGTTATTGCCTGTCTACTAGGGCGAGAATTATGACCGAAAATTGGAGTTAACGCTCTTAAAGTTGCAGTCATCGACTCCGAATATCTGTAGAAAATTTTTATAATTTGCAGACGTTGCTCGTTAGTGTACTTTACCATGATGAAAATGTTGAGTATATTGGATAAATTGACAGTAGCAGTTTCATCAATAGTGAAAGAGTGCGTTCACAAATTAAATTCAAAGTTGTCAAGTCCCTGTTGGAAAGACCTATATTTGGTTTCCGTGCAGTTTTATGGTTCCATATTGTCTCAAACTCTAAAAAGTCAAGATCATTTTATTTTTGATAAACAAAAAACAAACAAACAAAGAAAAACAAAGCATTTCTGCTTTTACCACCATATTTATCACCGATCCCGCCAATAATTTCACCGCCACTTCCACCTCCAATTTCATCATGCGATGCTTCATTCATCTGTCCACTTCCACGTCTTTCTCCATCCAATAAGGTATTGCTCCATGTAATTGGCTGCGAAATTGTAATCTGCAATTTGGTGAAATTACAATACCAACAGCTTTAGACTTAACGTTCAGTACTGCTTTAACAACATCAGTTTGATCAACCCCAGAAAATTCAAAGAAGCCACTTTGCGAGACTATGTTGGGGTATTCCCTTTGATGTTGCTTGTATATCAGTGAATTCTTCCATCCAATTCATCCATCTTATGCTTATTTTGCTTCTCTTTCCCCAATTTTCGTACATTTTTCCAAAGCGTTTTAGTAGGAAGCCTATGATCAAAGCGCCTACACTCATTTAGGTTCTTTATTTTAGCATTTACAAAATTTCGTAAAATCCGGAAGCTTCGTAGAACTCAGGAAGCTTAAACCGCTTCCACTTTTTGTAGGCCAAATCGCGAGTATTTTTCAGCTGACGGATTTCAGAAGTAAACCACGGAATGTATCACCTTGGTTTTAAGCAGAACATGTCTATTAAACAGCTGAGTTATAATTTCTTCAAGATAGTCAACTTGGTTGTTGACAGACGTTTCGCAATAAACTGCCTGCCAACTCAAACTTTGATGGTCCTGCTCAAGTAGCACTACATTTATATTCTTGAAGTCTCTGTAGGTGTATGTCATTGGCTTTTTAAAAAAACTGGTGCAGAAGCCTGACTGAAGAAAATCTCCTGAATATAACTCGCAAGGAATAAATCCAGAAGAGTGTTGATGGAGCTAGTGAAGTGTGTTGGAATACTCGAATAAATGAGATTTAAGTTGAGCGCTTGTATGGATTCCATAAATGAATGTGATTTCTTACGGCTTAATATATTACAATTAAAGTCTCCACAGAAAATAGGTGGTACGAGACTATTTGTGTCCATTATTACATGATAATGTTTAGGTTTTGTAGGTGCGCTGACGTGAGCGTTCTGCTATATATGATATTTAGATATCTAAAGTCTTGGTCTACGTCGCGCACATACTGATTTTTCTTGTCGATCGCATTTCTTGTCCGATAAATTCAGCATCGCTGTTGTCACTGTTATAATCTTCAGAATCACTTTCAGTCTTGCTTGGTGAATAATCTGTATCATCTTCCGAGAATTCGGATAGATCATCCTTGTCTTCGATTTGACGTACAAACTGTTCGCAGAATCGCTCATAATCAAAATCTGAAATAATTCACAGCAAAAGGTTGCACAATCGAATAAAAAAGAAATAACGGACGAAGTGTCACAGCACTGGCGCAAAGAACCTTATTTGAAGGTTTAAGCATAATGTGTCAAATTGAAACCAGACATTAGTAATAACTCTTCTACAAGCCTTCGGAGCCCTCTGGCGACAACATTTTTTTTTACGGATACTAGACGAGAAAGTAACTAGGTGAAAAAAAAGTCAAATTGATACTAAATATAGACTAGTGTTTTATCTAGATATACAATTTAAACTGTACTTTAAAATTAAAAAAAAGATGGTGAAAGTTATTAAAATTCGGATATGAAAGGTTTACTTCCGGTTTTCTATAAGAAAAAAAAAAAAATCAAATTTCGAATCTGATTTCAAAATTAAGAAGAATAGCCAATTTCTTATAGAAACCGCTATATTTCCTTTCCTTTCTTTACATTACGTCAATTCTTTAGAAGCCCATAACTTAACAATTAAGCCTCCCACCTTCTACCTATAAGTACAACTAGGCCGAATGTGGACGAAATTTTTACTGTAAATCTATTGCGAAGTTTGTGGTTCATTTAAAGACGTTAATCACTGTTTGTTTAAGTTGGATTCAAAAGATTTACGTTCTTGTTAATCTAAGTGGTCCCGAGATTTAATTCGCGATTGGTACGAGTTGTCTTTTTTAAAAAAAAAAAAAAAAAAAAAAGATCTTACACTCAAAGGGGTATGAAAACACTTATAGTGCCTGAACATGTGTTAAGTTTTTTGAAAAATGAGATAGAAAGAGAAAGAAAGATGCTTAGACTCAGTGGTTATTTCGCTCCATGGTTGGCATCCAAAATTTAATAGGGAGAATAAATTCTTAGTAGAAGTTGCCTTTTTGTTGATTTCTAGTCAACATAACTGAAAAAATGAATGTCGGGCGAGGGTACGATTCGATGGCCGTGGTGTAGTGGTATATGCATAGACTCCTCAAGCAGAGGGTCGTGGGTTCGAATCACATGCGAAAAAGTGAAAAAGTCTTTTCATAGAATTTGTATGTAGTTATATGAAAATCCCGTCGGCGTCAACTCTGACATGAAGGCATAACACTGATGTTGGAGTGGTTGCTGGCTGGGCTAAATGTAACGAACTAACAACTAGCACGTACTTAAGACCCACTGGTTGAGGATGTATTAGCTCGTCCCGTCCAGTTTGACAACTACCTGGGAAAAATATCGAAACCTAATACCTGGAAAAAAAATCACAGAGCCTTCCCAGTTGGAAGTCAGTAAATTGCCATTTTAACCACGGCCAACTACAGTGCAGTACATAATTACGACACGTTTTCAAATCAGATATCTAACAAATGCCAAAAAATCTATTCGAATGACACCTGCTTTATCGGTTTTATGTATAATGCCCATCATTTATCATTGTACAACATCCTAAGTTAAACATAATGCATAATAATAATGACACTTCCAAAAAAGAAAGAAATAAGAAAAAATAAAAAAATGTAAACGCTCAATCATGCCATTCTAAACAGATTCGTATTCGTAGATTGAAAAGTTATTTGTTCCTATTCAAAGAATGTTAAAGGCAATATGAAAAGTTTTTTCCTTCACCTTCTTTTATTTTTCTTTTTCTTGAACATCAAGGATAAACTATCCGTGGTCATCAAAGTTTTCACTTTTACAAATTGAAAAGCAAATGCGACAAGATCGGCACCAACGGAGGCAACTTTAGCAAAATTCAGGTCAGTGCTTTCGTCAACATGAACAACAAAGTCAATCAGCTTATTGAAATAGAGTTTCGCTTGAATTTCATTGAAGTAAGGCCAGAAATATTCTCGTTGCCTCCCTCCATCGTGTCACTATTTTTCTGTTTTTGATGGATAAAGTACTCAATTGCAAATGAAAGACATATCATTTAAGATACTTGCCCGTCAGAGTGCATATGGCTGATAAATTTCCTGCCATATCGTATAATTTGATTATTTTCTTTCGCATACTTACCGTTGTTTTTGTTTTTCTTTTAAACACTAATTTTCAGATTGCGAATATTTTATAAAATGCCATCAAAACAGAAAAGTTGAAAGTATCCTCATGAGAGAGGTAAATTCAGTTTTTTTTTTTGAGATTCCAGGGAATCAGGAACATGATGACATTTAAAAAGTGTTCTAAAAAAATATCTAAGTTTTCTATGAATTTTCTATTCTCCATTATTGGTTGTGTTTGTAGGAGTATTTTTAGAAATAATTTCTGCACCATGAATGAACCAACTTCATTGATGTTGTACTAAAAATGAACAGTTAATATATATATTTTTTAATTATAACTGCTCTGGGTGCGATGACACCAGTAAGGAAAACCAATTGCGTTCAGGTAATTGTTAATTTTGTCTTTCCAATGGATCCTAAGACATTTCTTTTGAAAGTTCCACCGACATTTTGAAAATAGTACCTTCATGACCGGAAAGTTTTTGCTTATTCGTTCAATATGAACTAGCCATTATCACAGTAAAGAATGTTCCTTTTGTAAGGCTTTGACATCCTCTCAACACGGTTGGATGATAAGTACATATATGTATCGGTACAGTAAGAATAATTTATGAATAATTTGAACTTAGGGCTCTATGTTACCTGTCAATTAAACTGAGTCGAAAGCAGCAACATTTGACAAAATTTGTTTTTTACTGAATCTCATGGCTGACGCTATTAACGGTGTTTATGATGAATGAAGAACTTGTAGTTTAAATTTGTATTCCTTAGCCCTTTAAGGTAAGAGTATATTATGTTGCCCATGTTTATAAGTACTCGCGATTCTTTTTGAGTTTAGAAGATGCTGCGCCTGACTGTCTGTACGTTACTGCCAACAATGTCAATATCATCGCCCTACGCGAATGGGTTTAAGAAGTCAGTGTTTGTAGTATACCATAGATCACTTTTCTTATCATAAAGTGAGGTACGAGTATGTCAAATTATTGAGAATCACCTTGTGGTTGTTGTCTGTATAGAAAACGATTCGCGACATAGGGGCACTGTAGAATGCAGCTATATCATCGATAAATAAGTGTTGGGTGTCGAGCTGCCGTATCGGGGTTTTTTTTTCAGGACTTGTTGAAACGCGAATTTCAAGTGAATGATGGCCTGAAGCCACACAAAGTAATTTTTTAACGATGGAATAGACTTTATTCAACTTTACATGCGACATTTGTTGGCGCTACAGCAACGCTGCGTCATTATTGGTTTTACAGCTGGTTTCTCCTGTGGTAAAGGTCAACCATTTTGCTAACAGTCCACAGAGCAGAGTGAGTGTTGAGTTACGATGATATATATCTCCTTTGGTGGAATGATGTTGTATTTATACATCGTTACAGAATTGAAAAGTATTTTTCTATTGAGAGTGCCGGTATCCTAGGTACATATCCGTACATTTACGTTTACCGTGGTTAATATCGGAAATGGAACGGCATTCCTGAAGGGTTTTTGAGGAATCTACTGAATGATTTTTTTTTTAAATTGTGTGTTTCTAGCCAAATTAGCTAAGCGATAAGTTTGCCATACACATAAGCTTACAAGCTAGGACTAGGTTGTGTGTAAGGAAAGCTCTGAATAGCGACAACGATTATATTGGCTTGTTCAAGTCTAAGAAGAAAGTTGGAGACCGTGGTTATTGCACCCAAAATACTTTAATTGGTTACGTCTCTACTTTACTTACTTAGTAGTATACTTGGTAGTATACTACACAAAATATACTATACACAAAGTTATAAGGGAAACGATTTGAACTACAATGGAATTGCCGAATCCGTTATCATGTGCCTAAACAAAGTAATACCATTGAAGTGTACTATCAGCGATATGAACCCTTCCTAGTTTAAGTTTTAAGTTTTAAGCTTATGACAATTAAAAACTCAATTGAGCTTAAGACAAAATATGACATTTAATACTCTGTTTGGATGCTAATGCTATCTATGGTCCATTCCATAAAACCCATTACATTCGTTCCGTCGACGTATTAAACTGCGCCTGGATAGAATATACGCTTTCTTATGGAAAGAGGTCCTCCTATATGACGGAGGAAGCAGGTTAACTTTCTACTTTTTTATCCGTTGAGTCCGTTGGCAGTTCACAGTCTACGTATTGAAGTTCACGCACTCACAAATTGAGAAAAGAAATATTGTCAGCAATAATAAAATGTCATCGGGTGACTTTTATTGACATACATATCTGTGTAGGTCTGCGGCGGATTTTATGGTACTCATTCTCTAGGCAATGCGTCAATACCATCAACGGAGCAACGGGTTAACAGAATTTATGGGTCGGGGCCTTAATAGTTTAAAAAACGGACCTGAGGCCTTTCAAAAATATATCGAACGAAATTTCGGAGACTTTCCGAATGTAATAGTGTTTATAGATGATTGATTGCAGCGGATATAATTTTATTTATATATTTATTCATTATTCTCGTTAACAAAATTCATAGAATTTAAATACAATTTACAATATTTTAATTCAGGAGAATATTTAGTGGCATTTTTATTAAATATACAGTAGAGATAATGCCACATCCATTTTAATTATTTTCTTTGTGGGGTGAACAGTAAAAATTAGCGTTTTTAGTTTAAATGGTAAAATATGATATAAGTTCACAGCTAAAAAAAAAATTCAATAATTCAAATAAATATGTAAGCAAGAATAAAACAAAAAAATATCTAGATCAAATAACACAGTGCAACAAATTTTCCATTTCATCTTTATTGTAGACAAGGAGCTACGACTTAATTTTTTTTTTTAAATATTAAAGGATTCATAATGTTTCGTATATTCTCAGGAAGGTAATTAAATAACTTGCGGGATACAACAGAGTAGGAATTTCTAAGAAGCTTAGTCCGGAAAGGTAAATTCAATATAGTACAAGAACTGCCTTTTAGGTTATAGGATCCAATAATAGGACTTCGCATATAATCACTTCGTATAAAAAGGATTTTTAGAACTTTGTAGTAAAATAAGTGTTGTATTGGCAATATCTTTGTTTGGCGAAATAACTCCATAGAATGAGCTAAGCGAGTAGAATTGCAAAAAATTTCGTAAAGCACATTTCATCAACATTTCATCACAACAACAGCATAAACCGTACTCTAACTTCGAATGAGATATTCCATAGTACACGGTTTTTAATACAGCGTTGGAACAAAATTTTCTCAGATTGTACAAACATCAAATTGTTGATAGAAAATGCTGCTTTAAATTCGAAACATGGTCAGTCCATTTAAGATGTTAGTCTATTGTGACTTCTAAATATCTGAAGTGTTTTACAATGTCGATTTTAAAGCAGTTGTTAGTACGAGTGATATTAGGGTCAAAAAGTGACTGAGAACTAAGTCCTGTGCAATTTTCGTTAAATAATCAATCAATATCAGACAATACTTTTGAGTCAAGGCTAAAAAATATTAATTTAGTTTTATCGCTGACTATAAGTTTATGTACCACAAACCATGACCTTAGTATGTGGACATCATAATTGATGTCGCAGATTAAATTTAGAGGATATGATGCAGTAAATCATACCCATTCGCAAGATCAAACGTGAAGGCTTTAACTTTCCCAACAAAAGGTTGCTCAAACAAAGAATTTACATAAATTAAAAAGAGAATCGGACCAAGGACAGTTTCTTGAGGTACACATAAATTAATATCTTTCGAGTCACTTAGAACATTATTAACTTTCACTTTCTGACTTCGATTTCATAAATAAGATTCTAACCATTTGTAAATACAACCACGAAAAGCAGCATTGTATAGCTTCTCTGAAAGAATGCTATGATTAACCATATTAAAAGCTCTGGTTATATCCACAAAAAGTGCACCACCGTATTTCCTGCTTTCCAAACCTTTTTGAATGAAGGAGCAAAAGTCTAACAAAGCATCTTCTGTTGAGAATCTTGTTCTGAAACCGTACTGTGGAGAACTAAAAAAAACTGTATTTGAAAGAAATCGCCAAAGAAGTATCACAAGAGCACATTTTAGTTCATTTGGAAAAATACCTGAAGAATCACTTATATTAAATATGTGTGCAAAAATGTCAGCTATATTAATTGAAGTTTTCTTCAGCACAAAGGTTGAAATACCATCTCTACCACATAAGTTGGAATTTTTGAGCAATGTTATTGTTTTCAAAATTTCAAGACCAGAAATAGATTCGAAATAAAAACTTTTCCTACTTCAGACTCTATTAGAAACGTGAACATCAGTGCAGCAGCTGCAAGGCAAAGAAAAATCACAAGTGGATGAAGGTTGACCAACTGTTACAAAGTAGTCATTGAATAATTTAGATACTTCTGCAGAATCTGTAACATACATATTATCTATTTATCTATTTCAATTATTAACGTGTTAGATTGTTTTTTTTTTCGTTTCTATATAAAATTTCGTTAATAGCCCTCCACCCATTCTTGGGATTTCCCGCTGCACTACTAATATAGGGTCTTCCAATAACAACTTGACAACTTTTTTTTTTTAAATAAAAGGCAAACCATTTCAGATATTTCAAAAACTTTATTATTGGCTTAAAGTACAATCAAAACATTTATGAATGGAACTCGACTTCGTTCATATGGCCACCGCTGGCACGTTTGCAGCGGTCGATTTGTTGGACCCAATTTTCAACGACTCATCCACACATTTCGGCCGAAACGGCCGCTATTTCGCGTTCAATGTTGGCTCTGAGCTCTTCCAACGTCGTCGGCGTGTTGGCATAAATCAATGACTTAACGTAGCCCAACAGAAAATAGTGAAGCAGCGTTAAATCGCACGAACGAGGCGGCCAATCGACTGGCCCATGTCTTGAGATAACACGCTCGCCATACTTACTCTTCAATAAATCGATTGTAGCGCGTGATGTGTGGCTTGTGGCACCATCCTGTTGAAACCACATGTCGTCCAAGTCCATATCTTCCAATTTGGGCCAAAAGTAATCGGTGATCATGGCGCGATAACGCTGACCATTCACAGTAACGTGACGATCGTTATCGGCCCAGTAACGCCGCCGGCATGCAAACCGCACCAAACAGTTATTTTTTGCGGATGAAGTGGTGATTCATGAAGCACTTATGGGTTTTCACCCGACCAATAACGCATATTTTGCTTATTGACGAACCCATTGAGCCAAAAATGAGCTTCGTCACTGAAGATGATTTTGCGACCCCGAATATCTGTAGAAAATTTTTATAATTTGCAGACGTTGCTCGTTAGAGTACTTTATAATGATGAAAATGTTAAGTTTACTGAATAAATTGACAGTGACAGTTTGATGATTAGTGAAAGAGTGCGTTCACAAATTAAATTCAAAGCTGTCAAATCGAGTCTTAATCTTATTTCTTTGTTTACTTCTTTACACACTTTTTTGATATGAACTTTTAAATTTGTATTGAGTGAATGATTATGATATTTGCCACGCTGTTTGTTCTTGATATTAATTTTTCTGAGAAGAATGTGCTAGTATATATTGAATTTTATACAATATATAAGTTAGATGTCCTGGAGGGATTTTCCTCACCATGTATTTCGTCCCAATCAGCATAAAGAAGTTCTTAATTAAGTTTGCTATAATCAATTTTAGTCGTTTGAAGTTCAAATATTGATTTATAGCGAACTGCATTTTTCAAAGTCTTGAAAATAACACCTGTCATGCAATGATCTGTAATAACTAGATTAAAGACAATGCCTTGCGTTACCTTCGAGGGTTCATTAACAAAAGATGTTAGACCATTTTCTGAAAACAGAACGTTATATGAGTCCAGAGTACTATTCGAAGATAAGAGATCGAAGTTCATGTCACCAAAAACAAAAAAATTTGCTGTACGCTCATTATTTTAAAACACACAAAGTTTATCAATGAACAATTGAATTGGCTCTGAGTGAAACCTAAACACATAAATAAAACTAAATTCTTCTTCACATAAACAAATTGACAGCTTAATAATATCTGCACTTGTCAAATTATAAGATTTGACTTCGGATTCATAGTCATCACGCACAAAGACCCCAACACCTCTTGATGAGTTCGAATCATTAGGGAAAGCATAAAATGTGTAGTTAGGTAAGCTACTCGTACGATCTAAAACTTCATAAGAAAAAATCCATATTTCTGATACAAAAATAAAATCGGGCATAATATACATGTTAAAGTTGTAATTGAAGAGCATGCCTCAATTTTGCAACATATTCAACAATTATGCAACATAAAATTTATAATAATATAGAAAAATTTAGGAAAAAATATTTCCCGGGTGTTTACACGAGTTGGTCAGCATGATTAACTTTTGGGTTGTACCAAAAATGTCCGATTTTGCTCATCATTCGGAATTAAGAAGTTCTCTAATGAACATCTTAGTTAATTTAGAAAGTTCCGTTCGGAAGATTTCAACCTCAAAAATGAACCACGTGGAAAGCCGGAAGCGTTAGTTGACGACGATGTTTTTTTGGACCCAATGAAATCGGTGAGGAAGATTGCACAAAGCATGGGAGTATCCCCCAATGACAAAAAGTCAAAAACTTTCTCTCATTGAAAAGGTAAAGAAACTCGATAAGTGGGTACCCCATAAACTGAACGAATCCCAAAAACTACGGCGCCTGGAAATCCGCGCATCCCTTACATTAAGAAACCAAATAGTCACCTGTCATAAAAAGTGGATACTGTATGATAATCGTAAAAGATCTGGGCAGTGGTTGCGTGCAGATGAAAAACCAGAACACAACCATAAGCCTGATCTTCACCCAAAAAAAGGTTGTGGTGACAATTTGGTGGACATCGAAAGGACCAATCCACTTTTTATTTCTTCAACCAGGAGAAACGATAAATGCTATTAAATATTGTGAGGAAATCGACATGTTGAATGCCAAATTGGCTGAAAAGCAACCTGCGTTGGTTAACAGGCACGGTCCGATTCTTTTGCATGACAATGATAGACCCCATACCTCACAAGTAACGTTTCAAAAACTGTTGCAGTACTCTCTTGATATTTCCCCAACGGATTACCATCTTTTCCGCAATCTGGATTCATTCTGCCGACAGAAGGTCTTCCGGAACCGAGCAGAGATCATAAAAGCCTTTGAAAATTTCATTGTCTCAAAGAGTCAGCACTTCTACGAAAAAGGAATATTTGACCTTGTATCACGTTGAAAGAATGTCATAGATGCCAAAGTATCCTATTTTGATTGAATAGAAATTTATTGAAGAATAATATTATCTTTTAAATTTTTATTATAAATTTCATTTCCATATCGCGCAGACACTCAATTGCTCAAGCACGATGTTGTTTATAATTGACACATAGCTCATGATAACGTTTTGACTACTAACTAATCCGAGTGCTCTAAGAGTGATAAAAGGCTATTTAATAGAAAAATGAAGTGACTTTAACATCTTTGCATTTTATTTGCTTGTAAATCCGCTAAAATTAACGTTCATTTTTAAACTAGCTTTTTTCCCAAAATGAGCTTATTTTTTTCAGACAAATACCTATACATAAAAACTGAGTATTTAATATGGAACCATGTAGCGAATGTTTCAATGACCTTTCCGCCGATGTAGACTTTGTTCTATTTAATAGATGTGATCGGGAAATGCATTATGAATGCACCACGATTTCCGAGAGATCATATCGAAAAAGGACGGCAAACAAAAAGGAAAAATGGCGGTGCTCTGCTTATAGAAGGGAACTTGCAAATCCAGGGTTTTCAGCTGGTGTCAAAAAACCTTCGTCAACTAAACAGAACCAAAAAACAAAAAAAAAAAAAAAATGAGAAGCGTAAGTTCTCCTGAAGATAATGGCGATACAGCCTCGGGTGAAAGTAAGAATATATTACATAATAACACTGCGATTTTGAATGAAATGAAAAAAACTGTGAAAAGAAATGTTGGTAATAACATTAAGTTGCAAATTCACAGCAGACAAGTATGAACAAATTAAGCAACACATGAGTAAACATCAATATACTGCAAAAACTGTTTACCGAAATCAAAGAGATTGCAAGAAGACAATGCAAAAAAAGATTAAAAGATTCGTAAAATGGAAACAAAAATTAACTCATTAGAACAAGAGCTATTTAAAAATGATATTGAGGTGAAAAACATTCCACCTACGGAAAATGAGAACTTGATCGATGTTATTTAAGCAGTTGGCAAAACAATAAACCACGAAGTAAACGCTTCCGATATTACTCATATATATAGAACATCAAACAAAAAATAAAAAACCAACAATAGTAGCTTCTTTCGCAAACCTTTCATTTAAAACTTATTTGCTAAAAAATGCAAAAGCTTCACGAGAGATATGAATTTTTGTTGCATTTGTTTCAACATTACATTACTTTTACTTCTACTTCACATCTATATTATTGTTCTTAACTAAATGTGGTGGCCGTGGTGTAGTGGTATATGCATAGACTTCTCAAGCAGAGGGTCGTGGGTTCGAGTCCCATGCAAGGCAATTCTATGAAAAAATCTTTTCATAGAATTTATATGTAGTTATATGAAAATCCCGTCGACGTCAACTCTGACATGAAGGCATTACACTGAAGTTTGAGTGGTTGCTGGCTGGGCTAAATGTAACGAACTAACAACTAGAACGTACTAAGACCCACTGGTTGAGAATGTACTAGCTCGTCCCGTCCAGTTAGACAAACACCTCTGGGAAAAATATTGAAACCAAACATACCTGAGTTTCAAACTACTTTACCACCTGCCCGCGCCCTGGAGAAGAAGGCCAGTAAAAGGGTATTCATTTCATTTCAATTAAAATAAATATAAAACAAGAAGAAAACAGTTTTGGTAACATCAGGGGTTTCACTGCAGAATTCATTCATAGAAAAGGAACAAAAGGTTGGGAAGTTGCAATATTATTTAATAATAGAATACATTACGATATAGTCCCTCAGAAAACAGCATTCTACGAAGGCATACAACTGCAACTATCTATAGGCTACCAAAATTGAGCATTGTTAGGTTTATAGAAAAATTAGACAAAAATAATTGGAATTGGAATTGAAATTCGGAAAGAAAAAGAGGCAATTGTATTAGGAGATATGAATATTAACATTACATGGAGGTAATGGCCTCAAAAGGACTAACTAACTAAACGACTCAATTCTTATAGACCACATATATGTAAAATCACAAAACAAGATATAGTTTCAACTGTTATTGAAACTGATCTTTCTGATCACTATGCTACCTTTTATGCCACAAAGAACTACACCCTGACTGTCTCGAACTGCAACCAATTTCAGACTGCTATAATTTCCAAACCGTTCATTACTTGAGCTCAAATTTTGACACATGACAGATTTTATTATTTACAAGACTTTTGAACGATTTACGTCTCAGTTGTGTTGAAAAATTTTTATCCGCGATGGAATTCAAACTCGATAGTGTGACTGCTTTATATTTGGCTGGAAAACCACAAGCAGCTATCGTTAGAGCCCTCCAGCACCTCAACGTGAATAAAACATTTGTGTCTCGAACCATAGCTTGTTACCGTGATACTGGCAGCGTTGCAAAACGCCATGGAGGTGGTCATAAAAAACCAGCAAAATCGGCCGAAATGGTCCGGAAAGTTAAGGCTCGAATTGAGCGAAATCCGCGTCGAAATGGAAGAAAAATGGCTCGTGAGCTCAACATATCGTTGGCATAGATGCAACACATACTAAAAAATGAGCTTTTGCTCAAGCCATTGAAGTTCCAGAAAACACACGATCTTACACCGCAATAGAAAAAAGTTAGAGTCGATAGAGCGGAGGACTTGCAGCGCTTGCACGATAGTGGTGAGTTGTTGAATTTGGTTTTTCCCGATGAGTCGCTATTTGTTATAGAGCAATATGTCAACAAACAAAATGACCGAGTTTACTTGCCAGAGAGGTCCTTCGAAAATTTACACTTTCGGACGGCCACCAGAAAGCAGACAGCACCGACGGTGATGGTTTGGGCCGCCATAACCGCCGATGGTCGCTCTCCGCTCGTATATTTGGACCGTGGCGTCAAAATCAATGCAATCGTATACCGTGAAACTGTCTTAGAGACAGTATTGAAGCCTTGGGCAAACAATTATTTCAGTCGGACACCGTGGACATTTCAACAATACTCGGCACCGTCTCACAAAGCGCGCGTCAACCAAGATTGGTTAAAAATCAATGTTCCACACTTCATTTCTTCGACACAATGGATTGCAAATTCTCCGGATGCAAATCCGTTGGATTTCTCAGTCTGGGGTATTTTGAAGGCGAAGGTTGGCACTAAAAAATACCACTTGCGTGCAGCATGCATGCATGCATGCCGTCTCAAGTCCATTATTCGCGTCAAAGGTGGACGTATTGAAAACTACTGATACAATTTGAAAATTGATGTATTTTCCAACATTTTTTGCTTTGGCACAATAAAATTCATCAAAAAATTATAGCGGTTCAGTCGCCCTGTATACGAACATCCAAGCATACCAAACGAACGGATAGAATAAGTAAATTAGAATAATATCTGTGAGGAAGCCAATGTTGAAGGCTTGTACAAAAACTTTGTCAAAAATATGAAGGATATATACACGGTATCAACAAAAGAAATGAAAATTAAAAAAGAATGTAGGTAGAAGCCTAAATGCATTTTTACTTTCTAACCCCAGCGACCCCTACTTAACCGTTGCCAGACTAGAAACTGCCAAAGGCTGCCACTGGCTGGCATCGGCATATCTAGGCCATGATCAAGTGGGCCCTCTCCCTGGTGATAACCTAGAAAGGGTGGTATTGGAAGCTGGAAGGCTAAAAACTGGTCTTATCATCGGGTGCGACGCTAACGCTCATCACTTGATCATCATTTGATATATTTTTTGTCTGCAACATCGGCAATGAGCCAACTTTTGTAACAACAAATCGACAGGAATTGCTTTATATCACCCTTGTCTCCGACAACATCACTCAAATGCTAACGAGCTGAATAGTATCGTCTGAACACTCATTTTCAGACCACATGTACATCCAATTCAGCCTGAGTGATGCTCTTCCCAGTCAAGCAGCATTCCGGAACTATCGGAAAACTGATTGGTCTAAATTTAGAGGAATACTGTCAAAACTACTATCCTCTGAACTCTTCAGTACCTCGCGTGACATCAACGAGCTTGACATGAAAGTTAACGAATTCACCCTGGCTCTCAGTCAGGCTATGGCTGCTTCATGCTCTCTTATTCAGCCTAGAGCCAAGAAAAAGCCGTACTAGTAGACATCAGCTTAGAATCACTTGCAGAGAACTTTTCAAACAAGCATAAAGCACAAGAAAAATGAGACTCATACAAAGAATCCCTTAAAATGTACAAACATAAAAGCATTTTCCGGTTTTGGGAATGAAAACTACATTGACTTCTCTCCATGACAGTGGAATATGCATCAGTTCTGCTCAGCTCCTCATGATATTCTCTAGCATAGGCAAGATAATATCTGAGGGACTTTGTAGCTCGGTAGGTATTATACCGTCCGGACCAGCACACTTGTTTGGTTTGAAGCTATGCAGCGCCCAAAACAGTTTGCCTCTTGTAATCAGACCATTAATTTTGGTCACGGTTGCAGTAATTCTATTTGGGTTACTATAGGCCGCGAATAAGGACCTATCTGGAAAGTGAGTATAAAGTAGCAGGTTGAGTGATTCATCACTTGATCATCTCCAAGAACTATCGGTTATTTTCAAACAACTAGGCATGGTAGAATTTGTAGGGAGGTTTTTTCTTATCCGCGATGCCTCAGATGTTTCTTTTATTTTGTGCTGAAGCAGATAGTGCAAAAGGCCGGCGTGGATACAGAAGGCACTATATTTAACAAATTCATCCAACTGCTGGGCTATACAGACAATATCGATATCATCGCTCGCTCCCAGTGTGCCATTATTGAGGCTTTTACTGCTATAGCCAAGCACTTATGTAAGTGTATCCATATTGAATAAGGATAAAACATACATACATGCTGTTAACCAAAAACGAATCCGTTGAACACCGTCTGGGACAGGACGGTGCAGAACGGACAGACAGAACTGCACTCATGACACCCTAGTGGAGATTCGGCGAAGAACAACCTTAGACAACCTCTGCTACTTCGGTTTTGTCCAAACAACTAGAGTCCAAACTCATAGATCGAAGTTTCTAAATCATTCTGATCTTGCCAGCAAGACAGCGGAGCAGATATTGGGATCCTCCGAAAGTAAAATTCTACGACGAATATTTGCTCCTATCTGCGAGGAGGGCGAATGAAGGAGAAGATATAACCGTGAACTTTACGGGCTGTATAAAGGTATTGATGTAACCCGGAAAGCAAATATCCATCGACAGTACTGGTCTGGCCACATAGAGCGAATGGTCAAAAATACTCCAGCTAAGAGAATCCCAGCCACCTGGTTTACGAAGAAAAGGAAGACCGAAAATATGAAAATTTTTTATTTCCTCAAATAGCTTCAATAATCATAGTTTATTTTTATTATTTGTTATTTTATTTAATATGATAAATTATTATATTTATATACCTTCAACAAATAAAACTAAAAACTATTGGGTATATATTTTAATTCCTGCGATTTTTTTTTTCAAAATTTGAACGTTTATTTAAGAAAAACATGTACAATAGTATTATTCAACGTATTGCCCATCTGAAGCTATGACTTTTTCCCATGACGGAAAATTATTGCCTCGTGTCTGGTCGCATATTTCGGTCGTTTTTCGGCTACTGCTCTCTTCAGCTCATAATAGAGCACACCCATCTGATCCCACCAAATACAGAGCATTACCTTCGCGCCATGGATATTCGCGATTGCGGTTGATTTGGCTGGTTGGCCGGGTTTCACATATGATTTTTTGCTCTTGAGGTTGTCGTAACAATCCGATGCAAAAATGACTTCCTTTTGTGGTATTCCAGCAGCATTTCGGACATGCAAAACCACCTTTCGACGTCTATCGGCTTGAGTTCATGTGGAACCCAATTTCCCAATTTCCTTGCATTTGAATATATCCAGCTGCTTTTAAACATTTTGAAATGGCTGCTTGAGTGACACCCAAAAATTCTGCGAGCTCTTCTTGTGTTTGGCAACAATCTTCATAGAGTAATGCTCATAGTTCTTCATCTTCAAACTTTTTTGGCTGCCCAGGACGTTCATCGTCTTCGAAGCCAAAATCACCACTTTTAAATCGTGCAAACCACTTTTGGCACGTTCGCTCAGCTAGCGCATGTTCACCATAAACTTGAACCAAAATACGATGGCTTTCGGCAGCAGTTTTCTTCATATTAAAGTAATGAAGAAGAACTCCCCGCAAAAACACTTTTTCAGGCACAAAGTTCGACATATTTGAGTGAAAAAAAATTATTGTTGTTTACGCTTCAAATGCATGACATATACTGAAATGACGTACAATGACAGTAGCTTTCCAACGCATGTTCCAATGGAATAATATAAGTTACGCCATCTCTTAGCAAACCGCACGAATTAAGTATAAAGTTAATATAACTCCTATAAACTGAAACTGATAACACAGCTGTTACACAAATGGTACACAGCTGCTTCTTGAACCTTCTTCTTGAAATGGATATTCTGTTTTGTGCTAGGGTCTCCAGGCATGGGTACCATATGTAAGAATTGGAATAGCAAAGCCTGTCTACATTGGTAAAGTTCCTATTTTTTACCAAAAGTTTTTTAGCGGGTGTAGAAAGCTGATTTCGCTCTGTGTTCAAGACTAGACTTCCACTTAAGCTTTAGTTTTCAGTCAAAGAGCACTTTGTGATTTAGGAATGAATTATTCCCAGAGCCCTCTCCATAATTTGAATTATCGCCGACGAAACATTCATGGCCATATCAAGTAGACTTCATAAATGTTATTCATTGGCTTATGTATCTTCCATGTCTAGGCAAGTATTATATCTAGGATATATTGTTTATAAAGCAGTGTTCTGTTCACAGTAAGCAAGACCTCGAGAAGAGCGGTCTTCTGTGTATCTGGCTTTGAGGCATGTGTGTTGGGATTCGGATACGGATGGATGTTGGCTTCCATAATGCGTTCAAAAGGCATTAATAGAAAAGTGAGAAGAAGTAGCAGGCATGTCCTTGTCGATTTGTGGTTGCTCTATCTAGCAAGTTTTGCAGCATGATAGGCATACTTCCATTAAGGCCTCCGAATTTTTAAGGAGAGAAGCCCTTGATGGCCCAAGAGATCTTTTCTTCCGTAATGAAACATGCTATGGCAGGAAGTATGATGCTCTCGGTGAAATTATTGCATGAATCGACAAGTACATCAGCTGAGCATCTTATGCCTATCGTATGAGTAGCAAACGTATGCAAAAATAAGCGTTCCACTAAAAAGTGGACTGAATTTGTCAAACTGTGGCCAAATAGCAGCGAAGACAATCCTAAGTAGGATTCTCATGGTTGAATTCATAAATACGGCTACCTTCTGCATACTTATATAGAATTTTCCAATAGGGACTTGACAACTTTGAATTTAATTTGTGAACGCACTCTTTCACTAATCATCAAACTGTCACTGTCAATATTTAATAAACTCAACATGGTAAAGTACACTAACGAGCAACGTCTGCAAATTATAAAAATTTTCTACAGATATTCGGAGTCGCAAAATCATCTTCAGTGACGAAGCTCATTTTTGGCTCAATGGGTTCGTCAATAAGCAAAATATGCGTTAGTGATCGGGTGAAAACTCACGTGTGCTTCATGAATCACCACTTCATCCACAAAAAATAACGGTTTGGTGCGGTTTGCATGCCGGCGGCTTTATTGGGCCATATTTTTTCGTCGACGATAACGATCGTCACGTTACTGTGAATGATCAGCGTTATCGCGCCATGGTCACCGATTATTTTTGGCCCGAATTGGAAGATATGGACATGGACGACATGTGATTTCAACAGGATGGTGCCACAAGCCACCAACACACGCTACAATCGATTCATTAAAAAGTAAGTATGGTGAGCGTGTTATCTCAAGACATGGGCCAGTCGATTGGCCGCCTCGTTCGTGCGATTTAACGCCGCTTGACTATTTTCTGTGGGGTTACGTTAAGTCATTGGTTTATGCCAACACGCCGACGACGTTGGAAGAGCTCAGAGCCAACATTGAACGCGAAAAAGCAGCCGTTTCGACCGAAATGTGTGGCCTAGTCGTTGAAAATCGGGCCCAACGAATCGACCGCTGCGATGGTCATATGAACGAAGTCGAGTTCCATTCATAAATGTTTTGATTGTACTTCAAGATAATAATAAAGTTTTTGAAATATCTCAAATGGTTTGCCTTTTATTTAAAAAAAAAAAGTTGTCAAGTCGTTATTAGAAAACCTTATGGAACAATGTGTCGAGTATTGATCTTTGCTCTTCTTGTGTTTTAGCATTAGTATTGTGGAGAGCATTGCACAGATACTCCTGACACGTTCAAATACTTTTGAAGTCCAAAGTGAAGTACAATGGGACTGCATCTTATTACTGCTTTTTTTTCTTGTGTTATTGTCAGAAGGAAGCATCTAGACTACATTGACTGTATATATTTGCTTTCACGTATGGTTTTTTTTTTAGCGTCATTAGCATATCCATGACTAAGAATCTAAGAAGAACAGAGTAGAGCTTAGGCTTTGAACTGATATGGCGCCAAAATGTTGATAAGGTATCGAGGACATTTTAGATGAAGGCCTGATACTTACTGCACAAACATTGTTGATGTTCTATCCCTAAGCAGGCACATGAATTAATTTAAAGTTGGCTTGTACATGTACCCGAAACATGTGGTACAACATCTGTTGCTGCACAAAATTTGTTGGTAAACACAAACCTTGTTATCCCAGATCACTTGGAGTGAAATAACCCGTCACTATTTTATTAATTAAATCTGACTTCTATGCTTCAAATTTTCGTACAATATGTATTAATGGAGGGAATTTTGTGAGACGGTTGTATTATGTTTACAGAGACTTTTATTGTTTTAAAGTGGGGTGGTAATTACTATTTTACTAGCGTCACTTCGAATATATAATTTTTAATGGAATCAAGATGAACAAAATTCAATAGATCTTAATTTTTCATAACCTGCGTGACACTGTTTTACATTTTTTTGGCTCCGTTAAGTAATTCGTCTTTATCCACATTAAAAATTGGATGACATATTAAGTACGTTACACCACTTTGTCACAGCTAATTTAACTGTGTTGAAAACATTCATATATACTAGATATAGGAAATAGGTGACAAAGAAACAGGCGTTCGCGCCCAACGGCTCACTTTTACAGGAGAATGTAATATCTCCTTCCTATATGTCGACCGAAAACATGACATGAAACAACACCGACATCTTTCTTGGCAACCCATCAGCTTCCCGTTGCCTAGGATATTAATGTGCCCTAGCACTTAAAGTAGGCTTAACGTATTGGTTTTGCAATCCTCGCTGTTCTATCATTAAAGTTAGTGGGAAAACGTTGTGTGATGAATAATTAATATTAAATCCATGAATTCATTTTTATTTATCATCAAGAGATGATATTAGAATAACATAAGTAAATCTTGATTACTACGTACATTCCTCCGGGTAAACTTTGGTTTCTCTATCTAACCCAATAATCTCATTGGGTCGATTATAAGGTTGACCTCTTCGAGAGGCCTACTGATCCGACGCCACTTGTTTCTTCTGGTGATTCCCAAAAAGTTGTACTCATCAATTTAGAGCTAGCTACACGAGGTTTTCTCGTAAAACACCTCAAGTGCGGTAATGTTTTGAATGTTTTCACCGAACAGTGTCGAGTTTGCAGTAAGTGACTTCACCTCTTCTGGATCCACTGGAACATATGTCAGAAGATGCACCTGTATTTGACTTTGAGCTTCTAGTAGCGCGTTACGTAAAATATCTTCTCGCGGAGCAATGTCAGGCCCTCTTACATTGACTAGTATTCAACTAAGGATGCCTTCATGCCTTCCCTCGTGCTCTTTTTCCCTTGATTTCTGATCCAGTGAAGTAACTAACATTATCCTTTTAAAGGTAACGAGTGACAACAACGGACGGCCATGGTGCAGCGATCTAGGCTTACATTATTCTATAGTTCGATTTGCATTGCTCTAAACGTTAAATATTTTAAATGCCGTAGCGTTTAACAGCCCCTGTTTCGAATTTGACTAGTAATGCGTCGAAATAATCTACGTAGACGTGAGTGAATGGTTTTCAATGGAACGTCAAGCGGGCGTCTGGAAACTGACTCAGCTTTTAGAAGCTTATACTAGTTGCACTTTGACCTCACCCTTTCCAAACTGATTCGAAGACGGAGGACTAATACTTATTCCTGGATGCCAGACATAACTGAAACCTTTCTCACACGTTGATTCGTTTTATGATTATGAGTTATCAATAGCTCCGCCAAAGTGTGAGATCTTAATAAAATCACTGAACTTCGGGGAGCATATGATATAAAGTCTTTTTGACCTCTCAAGTACATTCTAAGAATGCCTTCTTCGGTGAAAAACTGATGATTTTGCTTGAAGCCTTCATCTTCTTACGGAGAGACCACATTTTCCGAAAATGAATCAGCTTAAATTTTCCTGAACCTTCAATCGTCTACTTTGGTGTACTCAACTATGTACTTGTATGGTTTGTGGAATGAAATTCAGTTTAAAAGACTCTCTTCTCAACGTACATAAATACAGTTCCTATTTATTTGGTGCTGCATTTATCTTGGAAATAGTTGTTTTCACATAAGTTGTGATTAAGGCTGCTAAAGATCATTCTACACATATGTATCTCACGAAGCTTTCTCAAAGTTGGTTTCAAGAGTCAATATGTCCAGTTTTGATATTAGAAGATAGAGTCACGGTTTCCATTATTCACCATCGTAGGGCTCGATATATAGCTCACAATTTCTTGACAGCTCTAGCCACTTTTTAAACCGACCGGGATCTTAAGAGTTTTGATAAAGAATGAAGTCAAACTTTGTTCCGAAAGCCAACTCTAAACTACTAAAACTACTAAGCTCACCTCTAAGTCGTCTGGATTGCACGAAATCTTAAGCTTCCCCATACTTTTCAATTGCCCACGGGTTCTTTAACTTTTCAGGCACTTTTCACGATGAGGGTAGCCAATGCATACCCAAAACCTTGGTGATAAAGTAATCGCAATCCTCTGGATCAGAGCTTACAAAGCTCCGCGTTGCTGTGTTTTTCAGAAGTGTACTGAAAAAGTAGTTTGCTGTTTGACTGATAGCTGACAATTGCATCTTGAATGATAACCATAGTTTTTTGTTATCATTTCGTGTCTATTACAGTAGTCGCCTAGGTACTTGTATGTGCGTTTTGTCAAACCGTCTTCAGCTTCTGAGCATTCTAGTCGAAACTTCCCTGCATGATGATTTTTGAAGAATTAAGCCCAGCTAAGAGAGTACCTCGGACAAAGTACCTTGACTTACAGGACGTAAACAGATGGCTCTCGGCTTTTGTTACCACACCTTCATAAAATTCATATTTCTTTCACATCAACCTTGATCGCAACTCCCGAAACTTGGTAAGGCCTGCGTGTTATGGGACTAGATTATCTAAATTATCTACAATAGTATTGAGTGACACTCCGCATGCTTTAACAATGACATCTGCAACAAAAATGACCCCACCGTCAGCGAAGGATACTTGTTTCTTCAGTTTGTGTTTTCCAAAATCCTACGAGTTTAGTGTAAGTAATTTGAGCGAGACCATTATTAAATCATCGGATCATCGGATCCAACAGCTTTGTTAGACTTAAGCTTGGAAATGGCTGTCCTGACTTCCTCGTGGTCGGTTGGACGGAAATGTTGTCTGTATTCGTCTGTCGGTGAGATGTTGTTCACATTACCGTTTAACAGTTTGAAGAAATAATCTTTTGTTATTCTCATTATCTACTGTGGTTCCAAATAATATGATGTTAACTTCATCATACTTGCAGATTTCTGTTCGGACTATATAGCTTTAACATATTCGTTCTATATTTTCGTAAAACTTCCGAACTAAAGGAGATTATGTTCTTCACTTCTCTTTTGCTCAAATTGCTCGCAAGTCCAATTCGTTCTTTTCTGCAGGGCCGCCTTTATTCATCCGTTGTTTTTCCAGATTTGCTTGTATGCATTCAAGCCCGGGGTTTCTTTCTTGAGGCGGGTTGAAACCCAGCATTGGGCTCTCGAGAATTTAAGTGAAACTCGATCAAAAAGGCTCTAACAGGCTATTGCGATTGCAGCCGATTGATATTGAACTGCCAAGCAATAGTTCGGTCCGGTTCGTAATGGTCCGAGTCGATGATAGTTGCTCGGAACATTCGCACATCCAAAACACTGAAGGAGTGCCTTGCGTCGACAATAGAATGATCAATTTGGGTGACGGTCTGTCGATCAGGAGAGAGGTAGGTCCCTTTATGGATATCAAGGTTTAGAAACGGTGTGCTGGCTATAGTTAGAATAAGTCCCGCCGCAAGCTGTACTTCTCCATTTGTTAACAAATATGCTCTTTTTGTCATGTCATATCTTGGGCAATGATCGTAGATTTTGTTGAAAAGCTCGTAGAAGCAGTTTCTTTTTTTATAAATTCGTCTTTCTTCTCTGACAGGGCGTGAGCGTTTATGAGGCTTATGTTTGCGATTATGATTGCCGGTTGTCAATAACATTCTCCATAGTATCTATGATATATAACAGTTGTTCATCCTCTTTTCGTTCAGTCCATTCTATCGCACTTCATGGATGGAAGAAATGTCTGCTCTGTAGCAGTCGAATATCTCCGCTAGTTATTCGACTGCACGTGGTTCGTTTAAAATTCGAACATTTCACGTGTAGATCCAAATACGATTGTCATTTAATCGTTTGCCAGGGTTGTCAACAGTGAATTCGTTATTATTCGAGACTATCAGCAGTTACGTCACAATTCTTAATCTCCTCCGTATATGTAAAATTGCGAGCTCTAAGACAGCGTAGGTCAGTATTGTGATACTGCTCAATAATGCGCTTACGATTTTAGCCTGCATTAGTAAGGTTTTACTCAGGTAAAGGCAAGGATTACACTACGAACTTGATTGTTGCGATGCTGGCCCAATCCAAGTTATAGGACAATTATCAGTTTACCGATAAATCGCCCGCAGATTACTCTCATTGTCATTGCGTACAAGCAGCAGTCTCTTCAGTAGTAATCCTTGGATTTTCTTCCACTAAGTATCGTATACTATCGTCTTCAATACGTGAAGTTCATCCAGACCTAGACTGATAGTCGAAATCTCCAAAACCAGTTGCCCAGATAAACTCTCTAAATATTGTTTTGTGCACTCCCAATACTTACGCTTTTCTTCAAGCGTAAACCATAAACCGGAACAATTTTTAATATAAAATTGATGAAGACAATATCGCCAATTTCACTGCATGCTATACTCGTATAATATTAAAAACTACGGAATTTTGCAAGCAAAGGTTTTGTTTGTAAAACTCAGAGTCGAACTGTGCAATCATCGTAATTGAATCAAATACAAACTGTAACACCCTGTAGTCTATTGAAAAAGTAACAACAACTGAACGTACGCTATTTCAGACATTTAACAACTGTCAATGAGAAACGTCAATCCGGCTTCGTACGTTGACATTGCGCAGCTTATACATATTTTGATTCCGACTTGTTGTGGCTCTTCTCAGATAAATAAATGAATTCGAAAACAAATTCATTGTGACGCAATAGACAGTAATAATTGTTATTTAATTTCAGGTGAGTAACAGAAGTGATCCACAAATTAAACCTTTATCTTGTATTTTATTGAAAAACAAAATTTTTTATGTAGAAGTTATGTTCACTAGAGCACGAAGTTTTCTTTGCACTGTTCTTGCTCCCCCAAAAGTAAAGCAACCCTTTGATCATCTAGGACCATTGGCGATTTTAATGGAAGGTAATAGGTTTACCTGTAATGCGGCTGATAATGCTTCATTAAAAGTTGTCCACGATCAGGACGGTAAGGAGTTTCGCATTGATTTTACCAATTGCCGTGCGTTTTTGTTGTACGAAAAAGAAGGAGATCTGATAAAGATAATGCACACAGAAGTTCCAAAGGAATTGGAGGGACGTGGTATTGGGAAAATTTTGGCAAAGGTTTGCATTGTTTTTTTGTTTTCATTTTTTGTAACATTCTTATTTGTTTCGGTGGTCCATAGGTCGTTTTTGCGTTTTATTATTTCGAGTTAAAAATTTCATTTGCTTTTCATTGTCATTTGAAATAATCTAATGCTCTCATAAAAATCATGTACTTACATTGTCGGTAAGAAAACATCGCGATATTCAATTAATACCTTCTTGTATAAGGTAGACAAGTAATGATTTTCACAACGAGATACTCGGTACTCTATAAAGTCGGTAAAATATATTTGTTTCTTACTGCTTTTGTAGAGTCATCCCTGATAGTTGCAGTTAAATTACTGCACAGAACATATTGCAGTTTTGCAGAGTCTGCTGAGTTAAAGAACAATATCTAATATTTTCATTATGTTTAAGTATTGAGGTTGTTTAATAGAGCCTTTCATGGCTCTACCTCTTCTTCAGTGTACTGAATCCTTCATCCTTGACCTTCAGCTTGACCGATATTTCTTTCTGTCTGAGAGACTAGACTCCGGTGATTTCGAAGATATTAAGTATAAGAAAGTTATTTTTATTTTAAAATATTTAAAGTGTTATTTTCTTCATTGACTAAGATTACTCGACTGCACTCTAGTAGCTTATCTAGTCCCTTACAAAAGAAGCCCTCGATTTCGCAGGGAAAAATTGTTTAACTGCCATTCAGGCATATCTGAAATTCAAATAAGAAAATTATGTAGAGATCGGAATTGCGCTGAATGTCTGAGTTCAAAATATTCAGCATAGTATATTGTACAATAAAGATCAACAGGATCGAAGTATATCCTTTTAATACACACTCGCCTTTGCCGATAAACTAGCGTCAATTGTAGTCTTGGAATATGCTCGGAAAAGTGATTCAAAATCGGACTCTCCGTATTAACCACTTAAAACGTAGTTGTGGTCAACATTTACGTGAAATAATCTTTAAAAAGTAAATGGCAAGCATTGGTTTATCAATTCAAATAAAAATTGTATACACTTGCAATTTTTCTGTTTTTTTTTTTTTTTTTTTTTTTTTTTTGACAATTAAAAACCAAACCCTTAAATATCACCCATTACAATCTGATTAAGAGCAGTATTGAGAGGTGAGAAAGCCCGCAAATTTAATTGCATAGTCAAGATATCATGCTTTTGCCTACTTCAGTTCTTGGTTGACCTTTTTTAGTACTGCTCAGTTGGGGTTGACCGGGAACAACACAACAGACAGAGTAGCAATTTTGGCAATTCTCACCTCAGCATTGAATTTTTTATAACAATAACTTCTGCAGAGGTACCTCTTTTGCTTAAAATAAGCATTTGAACTTAAACTGGCAAGGATCGTTGCTAAACGGTAGATGTTACATAGACCTTCTCCAGATACATTGTCTCATAATGATCTACCTGTAAGGTGTTAATGTGCCCAACTAATCCCATGTGCTTGTTTAACGATGGCTTCTAACCTTAGATGTTGTCCTATCAGCTCTTCCCCTAGTTGGCGTTGTCAATTCCATCAAGTACCACAGGAACTGGGTTCATTATTAAGACAATATATCAAAAAACAGTTCGATGACTTCTAATTAGGCAGGAAAGGGAAAATCTTCCAAGTCAAAATTTTTTTAAATTCAAAAGGTATCTCTTCGATTTTTATTCTCCGAGTCGGCAAAAAACCATAGGTCCCTCTGTGCATAATTTGACAGTGAGTGGGGACTAATGTCGCTCGTCCACTACGTATGCAACTGATTCTATCAACTTCATCCTAATGCTTGATTCACTGGTACACAAACTCATATTGCTTCCGTTGAAGAATATAATTCGACTGAAAATTGGGCATGCTAGCGTTGAATGGCAAAAAAGGATTCCATTAATTAATCAACTATGGTTATGGTATGGTTGAGTTACGTATCTTTGAACTTGTTAATACCGTCAACGAGATATACACCTACATATGTCCATATATCCAATGAGCTCATTTACTAACTGTTCTAACGGTTCACTTGTTGAGCGTGGAATCCGAGATGGATGAAATTCGAATGTAGCGGATGGGGGCGTCGCTTTACCTTAGACTGTCGCAACATTGATTTATTTATTTATTTATCTTTCTTATGATTACGAATATGATGATATTTGTCAAGTATCCCAATAATTGTATCATTGCTGGCCCTAGTATCTACTTCCTGCACCGCAGGAACGAGATAGATAGCATATAGCAGATTGCATATGGGGGATTAAGTTAAATTTTAAATCTTAACTGTGATCTTTTGAAGCATAGTTCTTAAATGCCGATCTTGTTGATCAGATGGTGGAACATACTCGCATTTAACACATGGAAAAGTCAGTGCCGTTTTATAGTAAAAAACAAAAATTTTTGTAAAATTCAACTTTATTTATCAATATAGTTGCCTTCGAGGGCGATACACTGATTGAAACGATTTTTCAATCTTTCGATACCAGTTTTGTAGTACGATTTCGGTTTAGCCTCAAAATATAGGCCTCTGTTTCGGCGACTACTTCATCGGTCTTAAATATCTTTCTGGCGAGCATTCTTTTGAGGTCTGCGAACAGGAAATAGTCGCTGGTGGCCAAATCTGGAGAATACGGTGGGTGGGGAAGCAATTCGTAGCCGAATTCATTCAATTTTGCCATCGTTTTCATCGACTTGTGACACGGTGCATTGTCTTGATGAGACAGCACTTTCTTTTTCTTCAAATGCAGCCGTTTTTCTGCGATTTCGTCCTTCAAACGCTCCAACAACGCAATGTAATAGTCGCTGTTGATAGTCTGCCCCTTTTGGAGATAGTCGATGAAAATTATTCCATGTGTATCCCAAAATGCGGATGCCATAACCTTGCCAGCCGTTTTGGACGAGGTTCGTCGCCCTCTCGCCACTCAGCTGACAGCCGACTTGAATCTGGTGTGAAGTGATGGAGCCAAGTTTCATCCATTGTGACATACCGACGCAAAAATTCGGCTTTATTGCGGTTGAAGAGCTTTAAACACTTCTCTGAATCATCAACACGTTATTGTTTTTGGTCGACTGTGAGCAAACGCGGCACCCACTTTAAACATAGCTTTCGCATGTCCAAATATTCGTGTATGATATATCCAACACGCTCTTTTGATATCTTCAGAGCCTCAGCTATCTTCATCAACTTCAGTTTACGATCATTCATAATCATTTTGTGGACTTTTTTAATGTTTTCATCTTCGGTGCTTGTTTGACCACTTTTAAAATTTTCAATCCACTTGCCAATGGTTCGTTCGGCTGGTGCAGAGTCCGGGTATCGCTTATCAAGCCATTTCTTTGCATCGGCTGCATTTTTTCCCATCAAAAAGCAATGATAAATCAACACACGAAATTGCTTTGAATGCATTTTTTTTTCACAATAACAAAAGTTGCTTCACTCACAACGCTATATCTCGACAACTAATCGTCCGACAGCTGTCAAATTTATACACGTATCTTTCGAAGGTTGGTACTAACTGAAAATGGTATGGATTTAATTCAAGTGGTGCCCTTTCTTAGAAACGGCCCATGTGTTATTATACGGTCGATATATTCTCAAACCTTTTATAGCTGATCTGATTGACGAAGAGACGAGGGAAGATTATTTAGTACGATATGCATGATATGAATGATATGAAATTAGATTAAGTGGTTTCACCATAAATTCAAACAAGATACATACGAGTATGTACTTCAAGCCATTTTACACGCGAGTTGCGCAGTTTTCGGAAAATTCGTCAATTTACTGCGTCGTTGGCACTGTTCCTTTGCACATGTACGGGCTGTGGTTGCATTGGTTGAGAGATTTTGAGATACACTGCTATTAATTTCTCACATAACTTTTAGTGTTTGAGTCGTTTTAGATAAAGATTTTGAGATCCGGAGTATCATACATTTGATTAAACGATTAAACGTTTATTGATTCGGAGAAAGGTATGCCTCCGTGTGAATATAGAAATGAGAAAACTATGGTAACTAGCAAGAGCCACCGGAAAGTTGATTGGGATTCGCTTCTATATGTAGTTTCGTATCATCGTTGCTTTAAAGTCACATAAGTCCATTATAACGCCTTGTGTATGCGTTTTTTAGTTTTTTGTGGATTTAACTTCGGTTGTTGTTAACAGTTGCTTATACACGTGTTGACTTCTTACCTAAGTTTTTCATCATTTGTATCCAAAAAAAAACACTGTTTTTGCATTTAAGATTGTGAACACCAGGTGTCAGATGTAATAAATGGAAGCAATCGCACAATTTGTCATACGACTAAAGTAAGTAAAATTTATTTTGTGTATGGTTAGGAAACTTCTTTTGCTTGCTTTTATTTCCTCTTTGTGTTGTCGGTTTTCTCATGTTTTAAATTATCTACTAACTACTATTGAAAAGCTAAAGCGTTCATTCAAAATATAAATATAACTCTGTTGAACGAATAGACATTAAACATTAAATTTGTCTTTTTCAGGCTGCTCTAAGGCATATTGATCAGCATAAATATCGAACCGAGAGTTATTGCGATTATTTCCGCCACTACGTCGAGACTTATGAACCAAAATACTTAAAGTATCTTGAGAACTGATGTTACTACATTGAATTTGAACAACGTCGATGAAATGAAATATTTTAAAGAGATAAATCTCACACTCAATGATAACTTACATATAAATTTTTTTGAATAAACTAACTGTAGTACAGCTTAATTTCACTTTAATTTTTAGACATACACACTTATATTCGTAAGTGATTTTTCAAAAAATGGATGAAAACGATTTTGCTAGTCTTATCTTGTACTATGGACGCGCTAAGTTCTTTTATTCGATGCAAAAGACTGCACTCGATGGTTTGGCAAAGTTTCCAGCAAACGCATCTTTTCGCCTTTACAATGGTATCTCATTGGCCCTTGGAAATCGTGTTCAAGAAGGTATTCGAGAGCTCAATCCTCTCAAAAACGAATCGGATCTAGGACTAGCTGCGGTTTTGGGTCTGATATATGCGCACAAAAGGTGCAACCTTGTAGATAACGATGCGCTGTCGAACTTGGAGATTAAACTTAAGGAGGAGCGGAAAAACTTGACTGCAAATTCAGCTTACTATGCTGCGGTGTTTTTATTTCTAAGTGGAGGAAAAATAGATAAATCTAGAGAATATGCAGAAAAGGCAATCAAACTAAATTCTGAGTTGTTAAACGCTTACGTATTGAAAGCTTGGACAGAAATGAACACCGAAGGAAGAATCAGCAAGAACATTTTACTTTCATTAGAACGCGTTTTAAACAACGGCAAACATATTGATGCTTCGTTGGGTCAAGTGAAGTACTTTCAGCTGAACAGTGATTATGAGAATGCTATATCAGTGCTGAACAAGTTATCGGTGAGGTTTCCAGAGCTGAACATTCCACTTATTGAGAAAATGGAAACTCAACTGGCCAGTTGGAACTGGGATCACGCGTATGAAACTGCTTTACGAATAATTAACTTGGAACCTACGAATATAGCAGCTCTTAGAGTTAAGGGATTCTTGTTGATATGCAGAGAAGGAAATATTCAATCAGCGGCGCAAACACTTCAACAATTACTAAATGCTGCCGAGAGAGTGGAGATGGGCAACTTTGGATTGATTCTGCAAATTTGTCAACTTTTCTCTCGGATATGTGGTCGTCACAAGGATATCCTCACCATTACCAACAAGTATGTGGAAAAAATAGTCCAGCAAAGTCCTGGAAATGCAGAATTTATTACTGAGTTAGGGTATCAATTCATACTCATGCACAATTACAAGGAGGCGACTAAGTGCTTCCGCTCAGCCACTAAAGTTGATGATAATCTGTTTTTTGCTTTGTGTGGTTTGACTCTATGTCAAATTGTAGAAAGCGGTATCACGGACCAGGTAAGACAGCAAGTGGAATTTCTGAACGAAATGAAAGGAATCAACAAGGAACCCATTCTACTGTTGCTTTCTTCCAAAATTGCTGAGAATGGTGATCAAGCTGTGTCGCGTCTTATTGAAGCCACTGAGATTCATTTTAAAAATTTGAAGACACTTTCTTTCGGCGCTGAATATCTTCTTCGTTTTGATCCCGATTTCTTGCTCCAAGTGACAATAGAATTGATGCAACATTCACCCGTGCAAGTACAAGTCAAAGTTGGAGTAAACCTCACAAAGGATACACTTCATATATCGCTGAAACATTGCTTGAACATACTAGAAGCTGTCTGCAAGGCATGTCCTGGTTCAGTGAAAGCCATATTTCTAATGGCAAAAGTAGAATTTCTTTGTGGAGAGATAAGTTCTGCGACGACAACGCTTCAGAAGATTTTAAACGAAATCGATACGACTTACACCGATGCTCACTTGTTGATCTCTCAGATACAAATTCAGCAAAAACAATTCTCGAAGGCTTTACAGTCATTGGAAATAGGTTTATCGCATAACTTTGCCGTTCGGGAGAATCCTTTGTATCATCTACTGATTGGAATTGTGCAAAAGAATCAGCAGCAATACGTAGAATCGCAAAAGAGTTTCTTAAATGCTATGAACCTAACGGGAAGTAAATTTCTTACTGATGTTCAAGAAAACAATGTGGCATCTCCGAAGAGGTATAGAAAGTCAGATATTGGAAGTTTTACCCTGGCCGATAAGGTGACTTTGTATTTAGAGTTGATTGAAGTATACATTCAGCTGGGTGAACTTTATGAAAGTGAACGACTGTTGCAAAATGCAATGGAAGAATTCAACGGCACTTCAGAGGAAGGACGATTGGTTATTGCAAACGCTGAGTTGATATTGCAGAACGGAAATGTGGCAAAGGCAATTGAATTACTGGCGGAAATTCAACCTGGACAATCGTACTATATTCAAGCCAAAACTCATTTGGCTAACATTTATCTCCACAATAGAAAGGATCGCGTGGCTTTCGCAAAATGTTTTAAGCAATTGGTTGAGACGTGCCCAGAACCTGAGAGTTATCTTATGCTTGGGGAAGCGTACATGTCCATTCAAGGTATATTTTTGATATCAGTGTATTTACTTAGTGAAATTTTGATTTAAAATTTCAGAACCAGATTTAGCTGTTAATGCGTACGTACGAGCACTGGAGCTTAATCCAAATGATTCGCTCCTAGCCAGCAAGCTTGGTAGAGCATATGTAAAGACCCATCAGTACAAGAAGGCCATAAAGTACTATCTCGAAGCCATTCAGAATCCCGATCACGCTGGACTGAAACTTGATCTGGCTGAACTCTACCTCAAGCTGAAGCAATTTCAAAATGCCGCCGATATCCTTACTAAGGAAGTCGATCAAAGAAGGATGTAAGTGGTTTTGGTTAGACTGATATGTGATAGAATTCTAGAAATACATAAATATTATTATTTTTAGCGACGATAATGACATATCCGCTCTACAGCTTCGAACCAAACAGTTGCTGCTTTTAGCTAGAGTTAATGAAAAATCAGGAAACATCGCCCTATCCCTGAGTAGACTGAAAGAAGCCCGTGATAATCAGTACCGTGTACAAAAGAGAGTTAATATTGATCAGTCAGGCAGTTTGCAAGAACAGAATCAAGTCTTAGTCAAGTATGTATGGTTGTACTGGAATTCTGTAACAGAACTCAAATTAGAAATATTTTTGTTTATTCTAGAATCTGCCTTCTTATTGCGGAACAATCGATAAGCCTTCGAGAGAACGAACAAGCTGTAAAAGTTTACAAAGAAGCACTTAAGCTCTCGCCGAATGATATAGAAATTTTAGCAGCGTTGGCAAGGCTTTATTTGCAAATAAATCAAATGGACCAATGCAAGGAAATTTGTAATCAAATTCTTCATCTCGATAGTAACAACGAAGCAGCGTCGGTGATGATGGCTGACCTTTCGTTTAGAAAGGTACGTATATGGTATTTCCTGCCTCGCATTCGGTATACATATATATATGGTTTTAGATGGACTTTGAGAACGCAGCTTATCACTTTTCGCAACTTCTTATCTCTCAACCATGTTATTGGACTGCATTAGCACGCCTCATTGAAGTTATGCGTCGTTCTGGTACTCTATCGGAAGTTCCTTCTTTTCTATTAAGAGCAGAACAAGCTTCGGCAAATCCTTCTAAAATCGCCGGCTATAATTACTGCAAAGGCTTATACGAGTGGTATTGTGGTAATCCAAATGGTGCCTTGCGGCTTTTTAACAATGCCCGACGTGACTACGAATGGGGACAACAGGCTATCTTTAATATGATTGAAATTTGCATTAATCCCGATGGGGATTTGCCGAACGCTACCGATGCGGACATCGCAGCAGATACTGGTGAATTTAATGAATCTCGAATCATAGCCTTAAGAACTGCCGAGAGACTTCTAAAGGAACTACGTCCCCGTCCTGGTGGTATGGACAACGAAGCATTGAATCATCGGCTACTAAATAATTTCTTACAATTAGCAACGAAACAAAAGTTCCAAATCGAATCGTCGTTACAGGATTTCACAGAGTTAGCTCTTAAGGATGAGTATCAGAATTTAGTCGGTCCTATTCTTGGAATGGCTTCAGCCCTAATTATGCTAAAGCAAACCCAACGAGCTAAGAATCAATTAAAAAGAGTTGTTCGAAATAATTGGAATTTCGAAGAGGCTGAATATTTGGAACGAAGTTGGCTTCTTCTCTCCGATATTTACATGCAAGCTGGTAAATACGATGTGGCAGAGAGTTTTGTCGATAAAGTGCTAGAACATAACAAATCCTGCACCAAAGCATTCGAGTTTGCTGGGCAAATATCGGAAAAGATACAGAATTATAGAGATGCCGCAAAGAATTACCTTAGAGCTTGGGTTTGTGGTGGTAAATCGAAGCCTCACGTTGGTTACAAATTGGCTTTTAATTATATGAAGACTAAAAAGTATGCGGATGCAATTGATGTCTGTCAACAAGTCATGAAAGCTCATCCAGATTACACAATCATTAAAAAAGATATTCTTGACAAGTGTAGAAATAATCTGAGGTCTTAAATATCTACTCCTGAAATGAAAAGTATTAATGTTAGTATTATTTATTGTATGCACATTTCTGTCCATTTTACTTCTTAAATAAATTATTATCTGTGTGGTTTTTGCACTATTTAAAAAAAATATATAATTTTCGTATGGAGATGGATAAATATCACTTTAATATCCTTAAAATTATTTTTGACTGTGCTTTATTATTGAGTCTGACTTCGCAAATGCCGCTGAACACTATGAACTGGATGAACTTCATTGGATACACATGATCCAGGCAACTTTTAGGGAAAAGTCACCGGCAACTTTAGATGCAAATCCAGCTTATTTGAGCTATTTCGACATCCTTGGAGCTCAGGTCATGCGAGAATTTTTCCCTATAATAGCGAGGTTGTCAAAATAAAGATGATGACCCAGGAGTTTCTAGTGAACCAGCGGCAGCATTCATACTCCCCGTTGTTGTACTATTATCTAAAGGAGCTTCTTCTACAATAAATTGGAGATTGTGCCTTATGGACTACATTAAGCGACAGGTAGCCTCGGATATAGCCAAACTTATTGTTTATGACCCTAGAAAATTAAAAACGAACGACTTTCGACTATACACAGGAAATGTTTTCGCATCTTTAAAAATAGTCCATATGCAGGTGAACAATAAATGAAACTTCTAAAACGCTACAAAGCGAATATCGCCGCTATTAAAGAAGTACGATATGTTGGGCGAAAGAGGGATGATCTGTGACATCTACTACAGTGACTATTATAGAGAGCAAACGCAGCGCCCATTTTTATGTGGTTTTATCAACAGAAAGAGACTTAAGCAAAAAGTCTTGAAGTCCAGACATTTGATCGAATGCCTGATTACAATCCCTACAAATAGCAGAGCAACTGTCGAATTTTCTTTTGTGGTTTTCAATTCGCCCAAGAAATAATCCAAAAATGGGTAAACAATTGCTTTTAAATGACAACTCTACATGTTTTCATCCGCATGCTAAAAAAACAAATCATGAAGCATGCTTTATATGGCAAGTTATGGATTTATACTATTTATTGTGATTTCTACTATGACGTGGATTCAGTCTTTAGTTTAGGCCAAAGCCTATGCATTCTATCTCTAACAAAGTGAGTGATCATGATCAGCTTGGTCGTCCTACGAGGTCGCCATCTTTATCTAGTCATCGCGAAGTGCGAAAACTATTTAGAATGCTGCGTTTTTATATCTGCCAGTGAAAAAATGTCTGTCGATTGCAAGAAATACCCTATCTTTAAATAGATGGTTACGATACCGTAAATCCTCTATTGCAGGGGAAACAATAACAGCACGCGCTAGACCTCAGCTTAGAAAAACCGCATATTCTCTGTTTGGTTTCAGCGATCGCCACAACGAAACATCTGGTCAAACCGAAAAAAAGAACAACAAATTTTGAAGAACATCATATTCTCAGAGAGGAGCTTTTCTAGAAATGATGTGATAGTGAAAATAAATCACCAGGGAACTAATGCCGAAGAGAAACATGCAGAGATAAGGTAGCAGTAATATAGTAGAATCATAGTCAGTATTGGCGAATTTGAAAGAATTTTTTCTTCGGACTGTTTAACGGCGAAAACAATAAACATTTCGTTGTCAGCCGATGATTGATCGATTACAACTACGATGGTGATAGCGATCTGGATAGCGATATCTGAACTAAAATTTCTTGTAAAACTACATTCTATATCAAATTTGGTAATGACAACAGCCAAGCATTTGATGTTAAAAAGGTTATCCACAAGGTGACATACTTGAATGAATTGTACCTACGAAATACACAAGACAATGCAAGAGGCCCAACATTTGAGAAGTATGTGCAGTTGCTAGATAACCCTGGAAACTTTCCAAACGTGCAAAAATAGAAATAGAAGCAGCAAGAATGGGCTTAGTGTTCATATGTTATATGCTGTCGAGAAGAAGAAGAAACGGTGTATTTTTTGAGACCCATTTTCAAGGTTAAACGAAGGTCACTTTTGATTTTTTAAATGATAATTCTTGATTTTCATTGCTCAGTCGTATTGCTCGTAGGCTTGTCATTTGTTTTTACATACTGCGTTTAGCATAACCCAGAAACAACGACGTGGACGTAGCAGTATTCTGTTTCCTTCAGGGTGATTAATTAGAGTGGGTCCCCTTGCCTCCCACTGTTGAATCATTGAATTCTTCCCATTTCGACGTTTATTTCCCGAGACTATTTCAACAAATGCTCGAAAATGTTACCATTCACTTTAATACACTTGTCTATCCGCACTCTAAATGAATCAACAGAACTGAGAAGTATTTCTGGGGTAATCTTCCGGCAAGCTTCAGTTATTCGTCTTTTCATGTTCTCACGTGTTGTTGGCTTTTTTCTGTAAACCTCACTTTTTAAGTAGCCCCACAAGAAGAAATCAAGTGACGTAAGATCAGGTGATCTAGCAGGCCATTGCCTCGGACCCCCTCGTCCGATCCATCGTTGATGGTAAACATTGTTTAATACGCCCCGGGCTACTTGGGAATAATGGGCTGGACAACCATCATGTTGAAACCACATTGTTTGTTACAACTCCAATGGCAGTTCTTTTAGTAATACTGGAAGATGGTCCCGCAAGAAGTTTCATACTTTTCGCCATTCAAGTTGCCTTCAATAAAATATGGACCTATTAATTTATCCCCAATAATTCCCGCCCAAACATTAACATTCCAAGGGTGCTGGCGTTCAACTTGTCGCAACCAAAAAGGGTTTTCGGTAGCCCAGTAATGCATATTATATCGATTGACCGTACCGTGATTGGTGAAAGTCGACTCATCAGAGAAGAAAATTGGAACAAAAGGAAAGCCGGTTGCGAAAACCCTCACTAGAAAGTTCTTGATGCATTGAAACACGATAAGGATGCCGATGCCGATGTAATATCTTACAGACTGTCGTTTGAGAAATTCCTGATTCAAGACTTATTTGGCGAGTGCTAATGTAAGGATCGTGTGTAACGGCAGCTAACACTACTATTTCATTGTCCTCAACAGCCACCCTATCTGACCGATTCCTTTTCTTTGGTTGCACACTTCCTTCACCAGTGAATTGTTAGATGACCCGATAAAAGGAAGCGCGCGATCGTATCTGGTTTAGGAAACGTTGGGCGTAAAGAGTAACAGCACGATAGATGTTCCTTCCACTTTCTCCATAAATCAATTAAGAAGGGCATCTTTGGAGGAGTGGAACACAGCCTTCGCGCAATGACAACAAATAATAGCTTCTGACTCACTGACTTTGTGGTAATAAGTAGCACAAGATTCCCTCATAAGGAAATCCACACAGCAATCTGGCTAACTCCGTACGGTAGAACCACCAACCAAATTGACCACGTGATGATTGATGAATGACACTCTTCAAACATTCTAAATGTGCAAAGATTCAGAGAGACAAATGTCGACACTAACCATTATTTAGTTGCAGCCCTGACTCAGAGCTCTACTATTCAAAGGAAAAAAGCTGCGCCAAGCAACAAAAAGAAGGTATAAGTAGCCAGAAACTACAGAGAGCATCTGGGCGAAAGACTCTGCAATATTCCATCGCTTACCACAAATGCGAACAACATGTGATTACAATTTTGCACTTTTATTCAGGAAGTAGCCAAAGCAACTCTAGGCTACCAGCCACAACAATAAGTCCATGATATGACGAGTGCATGCAGAAGTAGAAGGCAACAGATGAAGCATATAAGAAGACATTGCAAAGAATAACCCAGGCAACGTGGGATGAGATGATGCGAAAAAATAAAGAGACTTTCCAGTCTTTCAGCTCAAGGATATCATTTATAAAAATGATAGAAGCCTGGCTGTAGGCTATAGACCATGGATGTACTTAAGAAGCATTTCCAACAGCTGTTTGATAGGTATGATCAGGAGAGAATGATAGGATATTAAGAAAACTCAACTCCAGTTGAAGAAGTACTTCTCCCTCCCAGCCTAGACGACGTTGTCACAGGTGTTATAAAGCTGTTTGGGATATTTTGGTAAGCAGCATCACCCGTTCCCAGCGTGCCATTATTGAGCTTTTTACTGCTATGGAAGAACAAGCCAAACGAGTTGGTCTCATGATGAATCCTCATTCGTTACATTCATTCATTCATTCATACAAAGCACATGCTGTCGACCGAAAACCGATTCGTCAAATACCGTCTATGGAGCTGAATGCTGAACAGTAAGCAAGACAGCCAAACAGTTCTTAGGTTCATTCGAAAGTAAAATTCTACGTCGAAAATTTGGTCCTGGTTTCGAGGAAAATTAATAGAAAAGATATAACCGCAAACTCTATGAGATATGGATGTAGTCCGGAAGGCAAAAATCTGACGACTGCACTGGCTCGGCCAAAGAGAACCATTAAATTTCGGCCACCTGGTTCACGAAGGAAAGGAAGACCGAACCTCCGGTTTAAAAATCAAGTAATCGAGGACGCCAGAAGTCTTGATCTAGTAAACTGGAAGCAAATTGCCCGGGACCGTGAAGGATGAAAAGCGGCATTAGCTCAGACTCAGATCCTCCAAGAATCGCTGGCCGGATAAGTAAATATACATATGTACATACATATGTATGTATGATTAAAGATTTTCAATTTGGGCAACTGATCGACCGACCGACTTCTCGAATATCTAATCTTTATCCGTATGGGCGGTTGATAATTTTTCGACTACTACTGGGGAGGGTCTTGGTTCAATTTTTTTTTTTTTTATAATCTCTCGCGTGCTCCAAGGGGATATTGAATACCCTTTTACTGGTTTTTCTCCTGGGTGCTAGTTGTTAGTTCGTTACATTTAGCCCAGCCAGCAACCACTCAAACATCAGTGTAATGCCTTCATGTCAGAGTTGACGCCGACGGGATTTTCATATAACTACATACAAATTCTATGAAAAGACTTTTTCAGAGAATTGCCTCGCACGGGATTCGAACCCGCGACCCTCTGCTTGAGGATTCTATTCATATACCACTACACCACGGCCACCCCCGTATCGGTTAACACCGAGAAGTATACAAAATACAAGTAGGTTACCTGTCACTTTGTTTTCAGCAAGGAATGACACATCGAAGTGGATTCTTCTGCCTATAAAAAAAGACACTCACTTATTCGCCAGTCCCAAAAAACAGAACAACAGACAATACAATGAGTAGGCGAGACTAATAACCAAGTGAATCTACGGTAAAAACCGTTGGTGCCGTTTTTGGAGCGTCTTCTTTCAATCTATTATAAACACTTATACTGTGAATACCAAGGGTCTGTTTGGCCTTGCTGAAAGTACAGTAAAGCAAATTAATTGTTTTTTCTGTCTGACCGAATTCAAAAGAGTTGCTACACGTCACCCTTCCGCAGCACTTCTGCCAGTAAATCTATGTGTGCTGCAATTCTAGTTCCAATTCTCTTCTGTATGTTCGTCAATAACCCTTCTTATGATTGTTAGTAGTTCTCTGTTCACTTTTATGTTGCTTATGTCCAGTTACATGCTGCGAATCTAATTCAAAATATAGCTGAACTAGTTAGCAATCTTAATGGGGATCTTGTCAATATTTTCTTTTTGTCTGTAACCGATTTATCTATCTGTATTTGAATCTAAATAAGATTAGATATCGCAAACTCTAGATATCCGCAAGCTTAACTCCAACTTATACCAGACAAAAACTAGTCAAAACTTTAATTCTGCATCTTATTACATATGCTGAGCAGTACAGTTGTACTGACTCTCTGTTCCAGCATAAGCTGCAGGTAGTATTTAATGTTGCAGTGAAATACACCCATGGCTTACAAAGATATGACCATGTTTCACAGTACTTAAATTGCTTGCTAGGAATGCCTCACAAATACCCTATTACGCTAGGAATAGCATTTGTCTTCATAAAATTGTAAAAGGTAATACATTTGTAATACAAAATAAGAACAACCAATGAAGCTTGGATCCATATCAACCATATATAAGCGTAAGGAGACGCAAACCTGTTCACCGCCAGCTCTTCCCTTTAGATTTCTGTCATTGAATGGGCGTAGGTACCCACTGTTTTAGATGCGTCCTCGTAACTCAACACAGCGGAAATGATACTTCGGACGTCCTTATTAGAACCAATAACAGATGGAATTGATTATGTCGAATTCCAGGACGAAAAATGCTCGGCGGTATTCTCCAGCTTGGGGCGATAGTCGCATCTGGATTATCCCTTCCATGTGGTGTAGATATGCGTTGAACTGCCCGTGTACAGAAAGAAGATCGGTAAGATAGTAATTAACCTCACCACGACTTCGCTCTAACCACGCATTCAGTATAAGTCGACGTGTTCACCTACCCATAAGCCATCCCATTCACAATGCCAACACGGCAATAAACGATTTCTGATGTCGGCGTCTTCTTTCTTTCGTGTTTACCACATATTGTAATATCTGTATGCCAAGGGCCAATACTCAGATGCCTGAAAATCCTTTAGATGTTCCGTAGATAAATATTCAAAACTGTTTGCAGTGTCCATGTGCAGTAGAATGGATTCAACGTTTGAACCAATAACCATAGCTTAGCCATAAAGCTGATAGGATTGCTTCTCCATATATTGGAGGGCAGATTTTTTGTTAGAGACGATATTTCCGAGGCATTAGAAACACTCACTTACTCATCATTTCAATTTTCTCTTGAATTGAAATAGCCTGCATTATTAATCTGGAAAACGTTACTAATAATAATCAGTTCCTCAGAACAAATATCGAACTTCTAAATGAAGTACAGTTCCGTTTAAGTAGAAAAAAAGGGCAGAGTGCACATCATACACTCTCAGATAAGTTTAGGAAAATTTGTCTCTATCTAAAATTTCTTTGAGTTTTAACTTCACTCGAGGCAATAATGACTTCCTCAACACAAATTTCGACCTTCTAACACCCTAAGAACGTTGGAAACCGATTAATGATTTAGGCGTGCCAGTGCAGTGGTATCTAGCAGTGAATGAATAAGACTTTTGAAATAAAGTCGTGTGCCCCATTGAGGAATACGATGGAGCAATGAAAATCAGGAATTATCATTTGAAAAATCAAAAGTGACCTTCGTTTGACCTTGAAAATGAGTCTCAAGGTCAAACTCGTGGTCACCATCTTATCTCCCCTTCAAAATCTTGTGACTTTTGTCTGAAACATTTTTCGCGATATCGCGTATTTTTCGAGTAATTTGGATGTCTCAAGTTAAAAAACTCACCCTGTATAGCGTACTTAATTCGTTTTTGACAGATAGAAAGGTAAGACGTGTTTTGGTGTGCTCGAATTGAGTTGAGCAAATAATTTGCATCAACTTTTGTGTAAAAAATTAAATCAAGTGCTCTAAAACACTTGAGTCTGCTCTAGGTAAACAAAATTTACAAGTGATACCAGCTCTTCCAAGATAGCCAAGAAGATACCAATGACGAACCTCACGCTGGACACAAAAGATGATAACGTCGAAGGTGTGAAAAAAATTCTTTTGAGAAATCATCGAATTACTATAAGAGAAGTTACTGAGAATGTTGGCATATCGGTCGGCTCGTGTCACGTAATTTTTTTGGATGTTATGGGCATGAGACGTGTATCAGGGAAGTTTGTTCCGAAACTTCTTAAACCGTTGCATGAGCATCGCTCAGACTCTCTTGAGCGACGTCAACGATGATCCTTCTCAAAAGGGTCATAACTGGTGACGAATGGCCCCATGCGATTTTTTCCTGTTCAAAAAATTAAGAGACCTAGGAAAAGGCGGACGTTCTCAACGATTGAGGAAATAAAAATGGCATCGCTGGAAGAGCTCAAGGCTATACATATAAAAAAGTGCTTATGAGAAGTGCTTCGAGGATTGGAAAAAGCGTTAGTACAAGTCTATTATATCTATGAAGAGGACAACATTAATATTGATGAATAGATAAGTATTTTTTATATAAAAATATCAAGTCACGTTACTTTTTGAACACACCTCGTATTTTGCGTATTTTGTCAATGTCCTCCGTTAAAGCAAGTGGTTACACCAAAGTTTTTAAACTTTTGGATCTTATGTTGATGACAAAATGTCGCTTAATTTCATTCGCTCAATAAAGAGAATATCAGCTACATTTATGCGTTAAGGAATTTGAGACAGTCCTGATAGGATGATAAAATAAATGAGTCATCAAACGGTAATCCTCGAAGAGGAAATCGAAATAAATTGAATGTTCTCAGGATATATGTTATGAACTCGCTGAATGAAGGACTAGACTTGGCTGACATATTTGATAAAGGGCCGGACAAAGGTAATGTAAAGTGACATGATCCCATAGGGTTTGGAAAATTCTGTGGACCATCGTTTGATAAAACCAAGTGATGAGTTGGTTTTAAGGATTAAAACATAATTCCAAGATCGCGAAGAGACTGAAGAGTAAAGTCATACACGTGACAAAGTCATAGATTGACATTTTGAGACATTAAGCTCTAAGAAATTTTCTATTTCTTCTTGATTGAGTGAAGAAATAGTTTTGGCGATCTTGGTGTCGTCGGCGTAAATGGATAGGAGACAGTGTTTATAAATCATCTCAAGTTCTGAACGATCTTGAAATTAAAACGAAAAGAAGGGGATCTTGATGGCTGCCTTGTGGAACACCAGAAGTGGATAAGAACAGGATTGGAAGGGCTGACCGAAAGTGAACGCTATAATAATAGTTTACTAGGTAAGAATATATCAATTTTGATAATATCGGGTCAAAGCCGGGGGCAAACAATTTCAAAAGGATCAATTGATAAGATATTTTATCAAAGGCCTTAGCAAAATCTATAGCAATTATATCGATTTCCTTGCCATTCTCTAAGGCTGAAAGCGCAAAGGATACGAATTCAACTAAGTTTATAGCAGTTGATTTACCTTTAAGAAATCCATGCTGACTGGGTGATATAAAAGGCTAAAAGTTTAGTACCTTAAATAAAATGCTTTCGAACATTTTACAACCATTTTTCTTTGTTCATCTCAACATGCCGCTGTTGGGGTCTTGTTGTCTTCACATGTTCCTTTTAACTTTTAGGAAAACTTCCGAACAATATTGGAGTAACAGCTACCTATTTCCTCTATCGCGCACTCCGCATACTCTTGGAGGTTGTGGGGTGAAACCCAAGGCACCATGCTGATGAAAACACTTGATGTTGGTTGCACAGGACATGTCTAGAGGTTGAGGGATACACGATCGGCAAATGCTCCTGTTTTTTTATTGCGATTGGAGCTTTTTAACGTTAAATCTCCTCACAGTATATATTTATTATTATGGTCTCGACTGCAACGCCGCTCGGATTATTCGGTCATTAAAAATACTGGAGGATTGTTTTGCATCCAGAGCAGCATGATCAATTTGGCTGTCGGTTTGATAATCAGGTGAACGCCATGTTTCTTTGTGGATATTAAGATGGGGAGACCGTGTGCTAGCTAGAGTGATGTTCCGCTCAGCAGCAAAACCTATTAGTCTGTGTCCGTTTCCAGACGTGGTGTGCAGGCTACTTGATACTGAATCATATGCAATTTTTCACTTGATAAGTAATTTCAGACTGAATCATTAGATTTTGAATACAACATCTTACAAGTTTTGATGGTGAATAATATACAATAGGGTCAATTTTCCGACCGTCCATCATAAAACTGTTCTCAACTGCTACTACGATCTTCTTACCCAAATCAAATTCACTTTTTACTTTAATAAATAAAATCATGTAGTCCTAATTAAAATTTATTTTAAAAGTTTACTATTACAATATATATGTATAATTACATATTCCCCATAAAGCTAGAATTATCTATCTTAACAATTTTAGGTCCAGTTCTAAGCTTAATTAGTGAAGAATGTATATTTAAATCGAATTATAACACAGTTACAATATCAAGCAAATTACAATGTAATGCGTTTATCTATTCTGGCGATCCAGAAAATATGGGTTATTCTACCTATAATACCATTTTTTTTTTGTCCAAATTTAATAAGGATTAAATGTCCTTTGTATTTTTTATAACTCGTAAGATTCAACGTCTAGAGTCATCATAATCAAAATTGACTCCGACTAAAGATTAATTGAGCCATCAGAATACCCCAAATAAATATTTGGTCCTTCGAGCCGAAAGATGAAGCGGCTGACAGGTAGCAGACATTATTAGTAGCAAAAACTAGAAGGCAAAGCAACATGCGAAATGTAACACGTTCAAAAATGTATAACGGATTCGTATTGTATTCCGCTAATAGAGTCTCGAATTGAGATACTGTGACTGAGATGAAAACTGCATTTCAAAACATGATATTTATGTATTTTTGGTAGCACCTCACACCTATTCGTAATGTCTGCTCAAATACTCAGTAGATTAAGTCTTTATGGCAAAGAAGCTCCACAGGCTATTAAGCCGAGGATGCAATTTAAAACTGTAAAAGAAAGCGAAATGTCTCAAAAATTGGTGTAAAAATCGTCCTAAATGGTGGTTAGGAAGAAGAAAGTAGTTTTTGATGGAAGCAATGAGAATTCAAACTACCCTTAGAATCACTAGTCTTCCAACACCATCAACATCTGTTTTTTTTTTTTTTTTTTTTTTAATGTAATAGGACGTTTGTATATTCAACAACTCAGACCATCATTATGCATCAGAATAATATAATAACCAACTGAATTGCTTATACTCATGATGAAACAATAACTTACAAAACATTTTTTAACAGTTAACATATTTTCGATTTTAAGTACCTAAACTTTTCTTAATGATTTAAGCGGATTTATGAATTGTACACTAATAGAGATCAACTGTAGTTAAAATAACTCCTCTATATTGTTATTTTATAAATCTAAATACATAACTTGCGTTGCTGATAGGGCTCCACAAAAACTCAGAAAACTCGCCGTACTCACTACGGCTGTGGTTGTTCCAGATATAGTTACAATGGTTCCCATACAAATTGATAAAATGAATTGTGCAAGGAATACCATACTGCTGACAATAGCAATGTCAGTACCAAGTCCACGTACTTCGGTGCCCAACTTTGGTGATCCATCACAGTCAAGTTCAAACTAAAAGAAAAACTTCTCTGAAATCACCTGTTTCAAAATTGATACTCATTTAACTTACGGTTCCCTTGGCATGGTAGTGAGCCACTAGTAGATATGGCATTGTAAAGAGTGTTGAATACATAACACCTGCTGCCCAACTGAATACTATTACACTGGCTTTAGCCCGTGTCATTGCCATCAATGTCATTCCAATACAGTAGAACAGGAGCCCTCCAATGTACACTGGCTTAGCGCTATATAAAATTCAAGTCAATTAAGTGAACATGACAAATTGGTCTCTCGGTCGTCGTCTCATACCTAAATCTCTGAATGAGTTTTTCTATAATAAGCGAATAGCAGGAACAGGACAAGGAATACATAGCCATACCCCAACATCCAAAGCGTACACCCTCCTCGTAAAGGATTTGCGGCTCTGTACCCTCTAAAGCTTTTGGATCGCCTCCGAAGACAGCCTCTCCCACGAAGTCGGTAAAGTACAGGGAGTAACAAACATGAGCCATCCAGCAGAAGAGATTTGTCAAGCAGACCATCCTTAATGAGTGTGGCATGTAGACAATCGAAAGTAAGTAATGCGACAGGGTTTGAACGCTTTCCGTGGGCAGTTGTTCGCCACCCTCGGTAGATGGATTTAACGTGGGTGGTAGTTCATTGCCTGTAGTAAAGGAAGTCTCACTGATATTCTCCCCTGGGACTGTGACGTATTCGGATTTTTTATCCTGCAATTGTGACGGGAAAAGATTATTATTTATTTGAGTAATGTTTTGGTTTTTCTTTCAATTTACCTCATCCAGGATGTGGTCGGTATCTTCGGTATCATTGGATTCGTCTTTAAATGCACCATAGGAAATAACGTTGTCTCCCCCTAGTGCATCGGATTCGTTTTTTCCAGAAGTCTTGGGAGCCACTAAAGCCCAAAGAGGGATTTCTTTGAAACTAGTTATTGTAAAAGATACACAGGTAATAAAAATAAATGTTATGATGGTGAAGACTGCCTTCACGTGACCGCCAAGTTTACGTCCTGAAAGAAAGTTAGAAATATTAAATTATTTAATTTACGTTAGTAAGAATAACTTTATTTACTTGTAAATTTTACATCTAATTTTAGAATTCAAAATAAAGTAGCCACGGTAAATTTAAGATATTTATTAAGGCAAAGAGCATTCTCTTTTAACCGCATTTTTAAATTTTTCCAAGATAGGAGATGAGGGTATCTTTACGTCTGAAAACAAACTTTGATTGGGGCGCATTATCAGCTGGCATATACTCCATACATCACCTAATCATAGAACAGACAACCAAACTGAGAATATTAGGATCCACATAAGGCACTTCTCTTGTATTATGGATACCTGAATAGCTATCCTTCAATCTCTCCTCATGCCGTTTGTAACTTACATCAAATGCTGAAGGTTAGTGGTAATGCTGCCAGGAAGTGGACAGAAATGCCGTAGATGATGTGCTGGGTTTCAAGCGACTACTCTCACAAAACCGCAAGCACGCATAAACAAAACTGCTTATGGAAGGACGAGTGCCACTCGTGTGCTTTACGATCAAAACATAAAGAAATAACTTAGGCTTCTCCGGAAGAAAAAGAAAAAGCACGAAGTACTACTACAGAAAAGTAAGGAGATAAACCCGAAGATAAACCTGTATGAATAAACAAAGGAATTTAGCATTAGAGTCGCAGGCGGTACTGGGAATATGCAAAACTATTGTTAAAAGGTACGACAAGCCACTCAACCTGAATGATTGAAGTCAAAAGTGAAATGAATGAGAATTGTAATATCCAAATTATAGTAAAAAAAATAACAAAATTGTTGCACTGGACGATGTACCTGCCGATCTACCATATTTCAGAAACCGGACGGGGGAGGGGGGGGGGGAATTGATTAAGAACATTCATCAACTAATTTCCAAGATTTGATCGGATGAATGTATGCCCGATGAATGGAATCTCAGCATCATTTGTCGATTCAGAGAAAGGAGACCTCTAAACTTCGCCAAGTATGGAGACATAATGCGATGTTAAGATTTTACCTACCGTGGGTGGTCGTTGCTCAAGTGGTAGTGTATTGGCTTCCCAATCGGACGGTTACGGACCAGCCATCACCGAAAGACATTCTTCTTTTCAGGCAACTAAAATCCTTTGAGATGAATGATTGCTTAAAATACAACAAGTCAATTTACAATAGTAATTAAGTCTCCCTATTAAATGTTAGATGCCACCCATGGAGCGAAATAACCACTGAACCCAAACATTTTTCCCTCTCTCCCTCTATCCAATTTGCCCAGCCTATTCCTAAAAAAGGCGACTCCTCTTCTGTGTCCTCCTACAGACCCATTACACCTACGATTATGTCCCTTCTTTCCAAGGTAATGGAAACACTGATCAATCATTAGTTCAGGAAATGTCTCGAAACACGAAAAATTCTTAATGACCGGCAATATGGTTTTTGAAGCAACATTGTCACTGGTGATTTGATGGCATTTCTCATCGAAAAGTAGAACCAAAACGTACATCAATCTATCGAAAGCAAGCAATTGATATTTCTAAGGCATTTGACAGAGTTTGGCATCAGAAAGATTTGTCGAAAATGCGTGTATTTACGATCGAATATTCTCTTCTTCAGCGAATTAGAAATTACCTTTCGGAACGTTTAATTCAAGTTGCCTTGGATGGTTTCATGTTTGATATTCACAAAATAAATGTTAGTGTGTCCCATGGCTTCGTTCTGTCTCTGACACTCTTTTTATTTTTCGTCATTGATATCTTGTCTGCTACTTGTCTCCTACTGCTTGTCTACAATATATTCCTTTGCTGACGACAATACCCTCTGATTTTAATATTCATTCCCGAATTCTCGTCCTTACCTTTTTAGCTGTAGAACGGGAACAGCAGCATATGTTAAGCTTATTAAATTACGATGTAAATAGCATCACAGAGTGGAATTTAATGCTTCCAAGACACAATGCTGTCTGCTATCGCCATTATCCAATTGTATTTTTGAAACCGAAAAATTATCCATTCTCGACTTGTATGTCAATGACAACCTACTTTGGAATGACCACATATTTGATGCTGCGAAAAATCTAGGTTTTCACAATGTAAGAAATATTTTTCGCCTTCTGATCTGGCCTCAGTATACAAGGGACTCATTTGCCCAAAATTGGAGTAAAATCCCCACATCCGGTCAGGTGTTCTTAAAACCTTTCTGCACCTGCTAGATAGGATTCAAAACCGTGCGATAAGACTCAGAGGTGAAGCCAATATCACCCAGTCAATTGACAACCCCGGACACCAACAAAATGTCTCCTTGATCTATCGCTAATTTCACCACCAGTGCTCCATAGGAATTCCCAATAGCATTCCGCCCTTTTAAACCTTAACACTCGTCTTGCTATGAATGCTCACCTGTTTACCCTCAAGACCACTTTCCGATGTATAGGGTTTTCACTAATCATCAAACTGTCACGGTCAATTTATTCAGTAAACTCAACATTTTCATCATGGCAAAGTACACTAACGAGCAACGTCTGCAAATTATAAAAATTTTCTACAGATATTCGGAGTCGATGACTGCAACTTTAAGAGCGCTAACTCCAATTTTCGGTCGTAATTTTCGCCCTAGTAGACAGGCAATAACAAGTTTAGTGCAAAAATTTGAGTCTACATATTCGTTGTGTGATGTTGCCGTGTCAGTGAGACAACGGTTTGTTCGAAGTGTCGAAAATATCGCTGCCGTTCAGACGTCCGTAGCAAACAATCCAAATCAGTCAATACCACGGCGTTCTCAAGAATTGGGCATCGGTAAGACCACATTATGGCGTATTTAGCGTAAGGATCTTGGTTTACACCCATACAAGATCAAGCTGACTCAAGAATTGAAGCCAATGGACCATTTGAAGCGACGTACGTTCTCCAATTGGGTTCTGGAGAAGATGCGCCAAGATGATGAATTTCATCGAAAAATCATCTTCAGTAACGAAGCTCATTTTTGGCTCAATGGGTTCGTCAATAATAATGAATCACCATTTCATCCACAAAAAATAACTGTTTGGTGTGGTTTACATGCCGGCGGCGTTATTGGGCCAAATTTTTTCGTCGACGATAACGATCGTCACGTTACTGTGAATGGTCAGCGTTATCGCGCCATGATCACTGATTATTTTTTGCCCGAATTGGAAGATATGGAGTTGGACGACATGTGGTTTCAACAAGATGGTGCCACAAGCCGCACAGCACACGCTACAATCGATTTATTGAAGAGTAAGTATGGTGAGCGTGTTATTTCAAGACTTGAGCCAGTCGATTGGCCGCCTCGTTCGTGCGATTTAACGCCGCTTGACTACTTTCTGTGGGGTTTATGCCAACACGTCGACGACGTTGGAAGAGCTTAGAGCCAAAATTGAACGCGAAATAGCGGCCGTTTCGGCCGAAATGTGTGAACGAGTCGTTGAAAATTGGGTCCAACAAATCGATCGCTGCAAACTTGTCAGCGGTGACCATATGAACGAAGTCGAGTTCCATTCATAAATGTTTTGATTGTACTTCAAGATAATAATAAAGTTTTTGAAATATCTCAAATGGTTTGGCTTTTATTTAAAGAAAAAAAGTTGTCAAGTCGTTATTAAAAAACCCTATACATTGAAATATATTGACTTTTTCCTAAGCCGCACAACTCGCTTATGGAATGCTCTGCCGAGCACTTTATTTTCGGCCGTAGTGCTCACCAGCTTTCGAAAGAAACTTTTTGCCTTGAATTTAGGAAGCAATGTTGGTTCAAGTCAAAATTAACCCCAGGTTGTATAGACAATTAAAGTGAAGTAACTAACGGGGGCACATTTATTACAACATGATTCTTCTTTGAGATGGAAGTTATATATTCTGTTTTGTTGAGGACTTTGAAGTCTATAACTTAATTATATTGAAGTCTATAATTATATTATAACTAGGTTCGCTAAGAGATGCCGTAACTTGTATTATTTCATTGTTATTATTCCATTGGAACATGCGTTGGAAAGCTACTGTCATTGTACGTCATTTCGGTATATGTCATTCATTTGAAGCGTAAACAACAATAAATTTTTTCACTCAAATATGTCGAACTTTGTGCCTGAAAAAGTGTTTTTGCGGGGAGTTTTTCTTCATGAAGAAAACTGCTGTCGAAAGTCATCGTATTTTGGTGGAAGTTTATGTTGAATATGCGCTAACTGAGCGAACGTGCCAAAAGTGGTTTGCACGATTTAAAAGTGGTGATTTTGGCTTGGTAGACGATGAACGTCCTGGACAGCCAAAAATGTTTGAAGATGAAGAACTGGAAGCATTACTCTATGAAGATTGTTGCCAAACACAAGAAGAGCTCGCAGAATCTTTGGGTGTCACTCAAGTAGCCATTTCAAAACGTTTAAAACCAGCTGGATATATTCAAAACAAGGAAATTGGGTTCCACCTGAATTCAAGCCGAGACACGTCGAAAGGCGGTTTTGCATGTCCGAAATGCTGCTGGAACGCCACAAAAGGAAGTCATTTTTGCATCGGATTGTTACTGGTGATGAAAAATGATGATCCATTACGACAACCCCAAGTGCAAAAAATCATATGTGAAACCTGGCCAACCAGCCAAATCAACGGCAAAGCCGAATATCAATGGCGCGAAGGTAATGCTCTGTATTTGGTGGGATCAGATGGGTGTGCTGTATTATGAGCTGCTAAAACCGGGTGAAACTATCAATGGACAACGCTATCGAACACAATTAATCCATTTGAAGAGAGCAGTAGCCGAAAAACGCCCGGAATATGCGACCAGACACGAGGCAATAATTTTCTATCATGACAACACTCGGCCCCACGTTGCTATTCCGGTTAAGAACTATTTGGAAAACAGTGGATGGGAAGTCTTACCCCACCTGCCTTATAGCCCAGACCTCGCCCGTTCTGACTACCACTTGTTCCGGTCGATGCATAAAGCCCCCACTGAAATACGGTTCACATCAGTGCAGAATATCAAAAATTGGCTTTATTCATTCTTGGCTGCCAAGCCGACGAATGTGGGATGGGATCCACAAATTGCCATAAAGATGGGAAAAAGTCATAGCTTCAGATGGGCAATACTTTGAATAATACTATTGTACATGTTTTTCTTAAATAAACGTTCAAATTTTGAAAAATAAACCGCACGAATTTAGTTATATACCCAATAATACACATATATTACATATAAATATACGTTTAATAGGTACATATAAATATTTTATAGGAGTTCGTAGAATGGATACAGTGAATTAATTAGTTCGTGCGAACACTTGACTTATCCGTCATATTTTTCATGCAAGCGGATGAGGATAGGAATTTGAGTCGATGCTATGAGCACTAACTTATTCTTGAATCTAGTTTTTTGACGTGAAATGAAATGTAAAGTCTTGCTTACCTATTGAAGTTGCATCCCAATTTATACCGCCCATTGAGTATCCCATAAATCCACCTAGTCCAGCCATGATTGTAAATGTCGAAAGTCCTTTTGCGTGATCCTCTACCAAAATAAGAAAAACTTTATTGAAAACAAGTATTTAGAGTACATGTTTATATCATCATACCTGGTATACAAACATCTAAAAGATAAGCCCTAGCGGGACTCTGGCATGCGTCTGCATCGAAATCCAACAAAACTGTACCTAAAATCGTAAAAAATATGCCCCAGGGATGTGCAGTTTTTTGAACAACTTGTACTTCTGTTTCGGAAGCCGATGCTCGATGTGGGGATACATTAATATTATTATGAGTTTGATTATCCGTTAAATTCATTTCGGCGATTTGTACATATGGGTCAACATCTCCGAATGTGTAACCCAAATCCTCCCCATTTGGTACGAGTAGTAATCCTGCAATAAAACATCAGCTTCCCGATTTTCTTATGTGTTCATTCTCATACCCATTAGAACGCCAATTGAAAGAAGAATAATAAACGGTCTCCTCCGTCCCATATTCAGTTTACAACGGTCACTCAATGATCCCAGAATGGGGCAGAGAAAGAATCCAACTAATGGGGATAGTGCCCACACCAATGTCATGTGTTGATGTTCGACTCCGATTTTAAGAAGTGTAGGAGATACAAATGCCGTCTCCGCCGCATAAGAGAACTCAATACCCATGACTGCAGCTGAAACTCGGACAAGTTCCATGCGAGTCTTCTGTCTGGAAAAAGAAAGAAACGTGTCAAGGGCATTTCAGTTGGGTGGAAGGCTTAACACAATTTCAATCAATTGGTGTTTTGCAAATTGAAAGAAACGTCAGGATTTGAGAGGATTATGCTGGGATTGAGATTTGTTTGTCTTTTTTGTGTTTCATTTGTGTGGTAGGTGATAGGTCTTATGGGTAATTTTGTTTGTGTACTAAATGAATGTTTAGATTTTGGAATGATATCACGTGGGTGACAAAAAGGAAATCTGTTGGGGGAGGAGGTGGAATTGGATGTGGAATTTTATGGAGTTTTCGTAGGAACAATTTGCATTGATAAATTTAAATCATACGTCAGAGCTCTCGGTACTATAAACACACACTGTGGCGACACCATGTGGCGCTCCCATTGTTTAGATTTGAGTTCTGTTTTTTTTTTTTTTTTGTTAAGTTGGAACATCCGTTGTTGACATTCCTTCTAAATCTTAGCATAGCTTGTAATTTGCAAAAGTTACGTAGCCAAGAGTACATCTATCTTTGTGTGTGTTGGCGATTTTTTACAATTTTAGAAATGGATTTAAATTTGCAACAACGAACTTGTATTCAATTTTGCGTAAGAACGGATTTAATGGTTTGCGAACATCGGAAATGTTGGAATAGAGTTTCGGCAACGATTCTCTAAAGAAAACGGTCGTTTACCAGTGGCACGAGCGGTTCAAAAAGTGATCGTGAGTCAATCGAAGATGATAAAGGCAGTGGCAGACCTTCGACTTCGAAAATCGACGAAATTATATTTATCATGAAGTAAAAGAAATATTGTTCAAGAACCGTAAACTAACTAATGGATCTGTCAAAGACATTTTGGTTAATGGTTTGGGTTTCCGTCGTGTAGCAGCAAGGTTGGTGACAAAAGACCTCAATTTCATGCAAAAAAGAGACTGTGTTGAGGTCGCAAAAGAGATGATTTGCGAGGCTGAATCCGATTTCACATTCATCAAAAGGATCATTACTGGAGACGAGACGTGGGTTTATGAGTACGACATGCAATCCAGACATCAGGCAAGTGAATGGCGTTTACCAAATGAGCCGAGACCAAAAAACCACGTCGTTATCAGTTAAAAAAGAAAAAAACGGTGTAGTACATCATGAATTTTTGTCAGAAGGCTAGGGAGTAAACAAAGAGTATTATTTGGGCGTTATGAGACGTTACCGTGAATCAATTCGCCGAAAGAGTCCAGAATTGTGGGCAGAAAACTCGTGAATTGTGCACCATGATAACGCACTGTCGCACAGTGTGTTACACAGACGTAAATTGCAACAAATACCATTCAACAGCCGCCGAATTCACCTGATTTGGCTTCCTGTGAATTTTTTCTGTTCAATCGAGTTAAAAAAAAACCACTACGGGTAACACGTTTCAGCAGCCGAGAGGAAGTGATGGAAAAATCGCAGGAAGCACTGATGGACATACAGAAATTCGAATATAAAAATGTTTCGAGGATTGTATGAAGCGCTGGCATAAGTGTGTTGCAGTTAATTGGGATTACTTTGAAGGGGACAATATAGATTTAGATGAATAAACTTGTATTTTTAATTTTCTGAATAAATTCCGGGAATCAAAGGTATACGATATAAAATTTAAACTTTTCAATCTAAGAAGTTCTAGCTCTTTTTGTTATGGCACAAAAGCTGGCAAACTTTAATCTATTTTTTGTGGTATTCAATTCTAATTATTCAATTTTTGGCATAGATGTTCCATTCTGATCTGCAAAAAGAAAACGATCTTACATCTTAGAATGATAGTCTAAAAGCCTTTCGAAAAAGATTCCCTGACAAGTTCCAGTGTGGTTTTTGCTTAATCCTTAAACTTGGACGGATCTTAAAAAAAAAAAACCAATAAATTTCCAATTTATCTACAGCATTTTCTTGTCAATTTTATTGCAGTGTTCTACAAGACATGGAGGGATTCGGGAAGAACGCAAATGTGTGAGCTCCTCTATTTGGTTCAGGAACAGATGACGCCAATGACAATACGGATAGCAATCATAACAGCATCAGTGGTTACACTCATCATGTCAATGTACGAGTAGAACCGTTTACGGGAATTCCACTATTATTTCCACTACCGTGGAAAGATTAATGTAACATCATAACATGTTAAAACGATTTAAAATCGTTGAAATTTATTTTCAAAATCGAAGATCAGTTCACGAAATTTATAGAGCACTTCGCGGAATTTACACAAGATATCATCGGCCACCTGAACGCACAAAAACAAGAACGAGAAGTTGGGAAGAAAATATCGAGTTTATTGAAGCTATTTTTGAAGAGGACCTCAATTTATCGATTCATCATCGTTCGCTGCAACTTGGTCCTTGTCCCTTCACTACTTGAAAAATTATACGTGAAGATCTTTTCATCCAGAAAAATGTACCACATGATGCGTGTTGTATGTCGGTGGCATCATCCGTTCTTATTTCTTCAAAAATGAGGCCGGAGCATAAGTTACTGTCAATAGACACCGGTACAATGCGATTATCCACTATTATTTGTTCCCAAATTTGCATAACATCAATGGGGAAAAACTGTGGTCCTAACGTGATCGTACTCCACCCCATACTACCAACGAAAACATCGCTTGATTGAAAAGTCATATCAGGAAATAGAGAAGTGAATTGGCCACCAAAATCGTGCGATTTGACGACATTGGATTATTTTCTGTTGGGCAGCAAAACTTTGTTCGAGTAATACACGATATACGCCTCCAATCACTTGAAAATGTTGGCGAAAATTCGACCCGTAGAATGCGCTTTATACTTTATACATGTCACGAGGTTCATATATTTCATAAAGCTAGGTTACGTCCTTCCACCCACCTTACTAAAACCAAGTAAGAAAAAGCATAAATCTAACAAAGCTGTTGGACCTGACAGCTTACCGGCCGAATAATTCAAAACTTCTAGAAGTGACTTTGCGGAGAGTATACACCAAATCACATCTCAGATCTGATTATAAGAGTGTTGCCTGATACACAACTGCGTTAACTATAGGGGTATAAATCTGCTCAACATTACGTATAGGTTCTTATCTGACATATTCTGTGAACGTCTGAAACACTTCGTCAACAACCTGGCTGGCTCTTATCAGTGTGGTTTCAGGCCAGATTTGTCCCAATCCACAAAATTTTCACATTCAGGCAGTTCCTGGAAAAAACTTAAGAAGTCGAAATTGATATCCATCATCCTTTCATCGATTTTAGGGCCGTAGATGCAAATATTTATAGAGTATTGGCTTGTTCAAATGCCATGACTTAACCGAGACCTTTGATGGCAAAAAAGGTTTTAGGAAGGTCCTTTCATCAATGAAATAATTATGTGGAATTCACAAGCGAAGGCGAAATTAGCCGAATTAGCCGATGTTTTCGTTTGTATTCCAAAATGAGTTAAGGGGTAAATACGGCTAAAACTTAGTACATGCGATCAAGAAGACACACAACGTCGATGAATTGGACAGAACGTTACTATCGACAGCTATAATTTTGAGGTAGTAAAGGACTTTGTCTGACTTTGCTCTTGTGTAAATTCTCCCATAAACACCTCAGCAGAAATAAAACGAAGAAGGCAATTGAGTAGTAAAGGGCCAAACTAAGGAGACTCTATATAAGACCTTGATCACCCCAGTTTTACTTTATGGTGCTGAAATATAGATTCCCATTAGCGTTGACGGGCTTTGGAGGATAAGATTCAACGACGTACTCTACGACCAGTATAACAAGACCGACCTAGTCAAGAAACTCCACATCAGTTGTCTGGCATGGCTAGAACATGAAGAGCAAATGAACACCAATGCTCGGGCTCGAAGTGTCACCAAATCAAATCAGGGGGGGGGGGGGGCAACGCAGTAGAGGAAGACTTCACTTTAGATGGCGCGCACAAATGGAAAGACACCTCAACCATTTGGAATGAATCACCGTATTTTTTCAGCGAGAAAACTTTCTATTTCCCAACATATGGTACCTCTTATATAGGGTGATTCATCGTAAGGTTTGATCTATAATGTAAAATAAAGCACATAATTTTGAAAATGAGCTTAAAACTTCTATCATCCTTTAAAAGAATAATTCTTGACATTTACTTTTTGGAAATTTTCATTGAGATTTTCCAGAGCCCATTCACTGAAAATATGACGCAAATTCAAGTCGGTTGGCTTCAATTCTTGTACAAGTTGAATTTTGTACGCTTTTAGGCTGAGATCCTCACGTAAAATACGACAAGCGAATACGCCAAGCCAAGCTGCTGGGAATGACGACGAATCGATTCGTCACAGTCTTCGCGTACACTCTCAGCTACAGCTGCTATAGTCTCTTCATTATGTGCTGGATGTGGTCTAACCGGTCGAGTATCATTCACTAATGTAAGCTGGGAGTCAAATTTTTGAATGGTATTGGCAATAGTGATTTCAGGTTTCAGTGGGTCGATTATGTGCACCGTAAGTTTCTCGAATCGCACGAAAAACATTTCTCACAGAACGCTTATTTTCGTAAAACAGTTAAACAATTTGGAGACACTGTTGTAGTGAGTCTTTTCGTAATAATATGCCAAATGATAAAGCAGTTTGATAGGAGTCATGCGTGATCTGTCAAAAAAAGCCTATTAAAAATCAAACCTCACGATGAATCACCCTATAATTATCTTATTCCTTGGAAGAGATCCAAAAACTAGAGAAATGTTGCACGTACGAGTGGTGCATTAACCTAAAAGGAAATTACGTGTCGTTTCTTTGGAAGGAGACAAACACAATTCGCAAAACATTAATTTGAAAAAACTGTTGTTGAATGATATGATGATGTTTATAAAAATGCTGCATCTGCAATCTGACTGCGAATAGTTAAACTAGCACTAGTGAGCATTTTGTAAAAAAAAAAGTTAGAACAGTTTCGAGTACTTCACTGAGTACAACCAGATTATTCTAACTTTTAATTGTGAGAGCTTTCTTCCAAAGTAGCGATATGCAATTTTCTTTCTGGTTAATTCACTTGTCATGCGTGCAACATTTCTCTAATTTTTTGATCTCTTCCAAGTAATAAGATTTGTGGAAGTCCCCTCAAATTAGGGTTTTTTGAGCGAAAATTACGTCGTTAAAACCAAATCTCTTTCCGCCGAGCCATTTCTTCAAGTTTGGAAATAGAAAATAGTCACTGTGGGCTAAATTCGAAGAATATAGTATGCCAGGTGAGGCAGCAATTCATAGCCCAATTCATGCAATTCCGACAGTATCGGGCGGTGATGGACTGATACTTTATAGGCATACTTAACACGGGAAGCATGTGGTTATAACAAGTTTGTTCTATTGCATCAACACTTTAACAGTCCTTTTATTTTAAGATAAGGGGGCGCTAAAATATCGTACGATTCAATACCACTAGACAGTTTTGAATACCGAATAGATTCATGTTCTGCCGTCATTCGTAAGCTAACGGTCACGAACTGTAAGCGAGTGCATTGTGAAGTGATGACGATTTGAAAATTTGCTGTTGTGCTCCCCCCGGGATTCGAACCAGGTAGGTTTTTGTGACAGCCAGTGAGCCACCCATCAGACCATCGCCACCACGAAGAAGTCAGCTAGTATCGTTTTTTCTTCTGGTAAAAAGAGTGAGAGAGAGAAAGAGAAAAAGAGAGGGAAATCAGACCTCAACAAAGCACATTTAAGATCTACTAGAGGACTTCTCTGCTGGCATGCCTACCAATATTGCAATGGCTTGTGAAGTTGCCTACTAAGATGCTGGGGCCAAACTACCTGGTCAGGTAACAGGTCGGTAACCCTGTTACCTGTCTGTCTTTGTTTTACATATCTATGTGTGCACATATATGATTATGTGAATGGTTTCTATTTGCGACACAACTGTCTTTCTTTTTTGCAATTATGCTTTTGTTTGGTCCACCGTGAGATAGCTTTCATGGCAGTATAACCTCTAATTGCTTACCAGAAACCTAACGAAACAGCTGAAATAAAATCAAACCAAACCTTACACTACTACTAAAGATACACCATTGATCTATCATTTTTGTCGATTGCGAGGTACACATTATCTGGCAGACGGCACAATTCCCCTATAAGATAGATTAATAAATTTTAATAAGCAATTCTTATAATTATATAATTCTATAGACACATCGACTGAAGTGTCGTTCCATCAAGTCTTTGTTTTGATCATGTTGTAAATTGGGCTTCCAGTTCAGGTTCGTGTTCTATCAAAAAATCCGGAGAGTGTAAGTGGAGCCTTAAATGGGGTCCTATATTTTTTGGGGAAGAAAAACATCCAAGAACTCTTTTGGGTTTCTTTTCTGTCTTCTACTTACAAATCTAACAGGGCTACTGTTTCGTTCCTGCTTTGACGTTGCTAAAGATGCCCTTTAATGTTGGAAATGGCTATCAAACCAACTTTAGGTTTTTTTTTTTTTGGACATGCTAGTGAGTGCAGGGCAGTTTTTAATGTATGCGTGGTAATGATACAATTTTTAATCTGATCGACATGGATGGCAATCGGTCTTACCAGGGTTTCCAGAAAAAAAAAATATAAAATAATACCAAATTGTTGGGTATTTTATCTTCCTATTCCTCCGACTTAAATACATCAAAGCAGTTGATCGTCACACTACGACGAGCGAAGCCATATACATATATAAGTGGGGATAGTAAATCTACAAAATGAGATTTTAGTAGAAGATCAGTCATTTCTCGAATCGAATTTGTTTAGGAACCATCTGTCTGGCTAAATACGAGTAGATAAAAGTATATAAACGAAGTCTTGAAGCAATTCTTGAATCCATAGGAAGCTAGAAAGACTTCCCTAAGATCAGTTTGAGTTTTTGAGGAGCTTTTTTTTATAATTGAGGAGCAAGGGGTTTTATGTACCCTTAAGATGTTTGAACGTAACGCGAGCGAAGGGGAGTTAGGGAGAGAATAATGAGAGATATCCGTGTGCGTTGGTTTTAAATGTTTGCAAGTTATAGTGAAATAAAGAGATCGACAGGTCATTCCATAAGTGAGTTGTGCGGTTTAAGAACGAATCAGATATTTCACCTACGTCCGAAGGCGGGCTTAAAGATAAGTACGATGAGCATTCATAGCAAGACGGGTGTTACGGTTAAAATTTTGAAAGAGTACTGGAGCACTGGTGGTGAAAATAGCGATACAATAAGGTGAGACAGGATACCGGTGTTCGTGGGTGCCAAATGACGTAATATTGGCATATCACCCATGAGTTCTATCTCCTGATTTTGGATCCTATCTAGCAAGTGCACTAACACATGAGCAGACGTGGGCATTGTACTACAATTCTGAACGGCCAGTTCAGAAGGGGTGAAATATTTTTTACATCGCTTGAAGAAACTTATATTTCGCAATATTTTTGGCGACATCGAATATGTGGGCATACCAACGTAAGTTGTCATTGACACACATACCGAGAATGGAAGGTTTTTCGGTTTCGAAGATGCAAGTGCCATTCGTGGATAATAACTGGGAATTTCAATTTCACTTTAACGAGAGCCGACATCATTGTGTTCTTGGAAGTATTAAATTCCACTCTGTTGATAGTTCCTCAGCTATAATAGTTATATATAGCCGAAGAACAGGGAGGTGAGTGTGGCAATGAGTATAAAAAGCAGAGAATACTCTCGTCAGGAAGGAAATATATTGGATTAGAAGTGACAGACAAAATCATTGATACAAATTAAAAAAGTGTGTCGGAGTCAGAGCGGAGCCAAAGGGAACGTCTGCATTAATTTTGTGAACAACAGACTTGAAACCATCCAACACAAACTTGAATTGAATGTTTCGAAAGGTAGTTTCTAATCGAATGAAGAAGACAATCGTCGATCTCAAATGAATGTATTTTCGATAAAAGAGCCTGATGCCAAACTCTGCCAAATGTCTTAGAAATATCAAGTGCAGCTATCTTGCTTTCGCCAGATTGGTGTAGATTTTGGTTCCATTTTTCGGTAAGACATGCCATCAAATCACCAGCTCCTTGTAGGAAGCAGACATTTTCGACTGTTTTGTTGAAGGTTGATGTAAGCGATTTTCTTCTGCCGCTTAAGACTCTTTTCAACTCGCGGGAGAAGTTCTAGTTTCATATGAAGTGCAGATATTTGAAAATATATTTATGAGTTTTCAAGCAAATCCATGAACATTTTTAACCATGACTAACTACTTTCAAGTTCATAATTTTTAAAATAATGGAGTGAGCATGACTACGTGATTAGTTGTTGAACCTGTTTACTTATATGAGAGAATTAAATATTTTGTGGTTTAAGGCCCTACGGTACCAAGAGTATGTGGTATAGGTTGATCCATGAGCAAAGATTTAACTCAGGAAATTTTCGAGGCTACTAAAAATAATCAGATATCTCTTTTTAGGAAGTGGTCATACCAAAGATTTTTAGCTATCATTCGAATTATCTTAATTATAAAGGTGATGAAAAATATTACGTTCAGTAAGAAAAATTCGTAATAAGACAAAACTAAAGTGTTTACAATCACCTGAAAGGTTTGTTTTACATTGTCGTATTTCTAAGTCGTAGACGTTATCATTGATATAGTAGATGAAAGCAATCAACGTCCGAATTTAACTTTTATCGACTTAATTCAACAACACTATGGTTAAAACAATTTTACTGGCCTCCAGTTGTGTCTTATCTCTATGACGAATCTTTTTTGGTATTTTTTTTATTAAATCACATCAATTGCCTTTTAGCTTATCAGCCGAATTTCAATATCATAATAAAGCAATATGTTACCAGATGTCAGTGCAATTAACCACCAATCTGTTTTACTAAAATTCCAGTCTTATGTGATTCATTGCATTCATAAATCATATCAATTAAATTGATCAATAAATATGCAAACCTAGTACTTAGGTCGACTTCAACCTAGCATTGCCGTCGGTTCTTTTTATTTTTCACCTTAATCGCTTACCTGTAGATGTGAGAGAAATCCTGCCCCGCACTGGCATTGCCTTTCATTTGATCAACGGCTGCATTTTTAGCCATATCCACAAGATTCTCAGGATTTTGCTCGCGAAAACTTGAAAAACGCTCTCGTATGCTGTCTCGCCATTCATGAAGACGCCCTGACCACCCCTGATACTCATGCAGTTTTTCCATTTTTTTTTTTTTTTTCTTTAAATTTATTCGCTCTTTAATTGGCTTTTTTAATGATACTCGAACCTTACAAATTTTTAAATAAATTCCACAATCTAAATTAAAATCTCAATTGAACAAAACACAAGAAAAAAAACGGTCTAAGATTTAACCTTTGACATGTTCGACGAAAACCTTCACAGAACTAGTGTTTAAAGGTCTACGCTTTAATTTAATTAGTACTGAGACATGATTTAACTCTTTTCGCTGTCGTCAGATATTTTCCAAACTACATACATATGGTATATCGAAATTTTCAAAATTTTATTTTAATTCAATTGCCAAAACTTTTCACAACCACCATTAAAGTGAATCTTCCAAAGGAACTGTAACTCCCGTGGGAGTTGGAAGCACACCCGAACCGTAAGAGAGCGTATTCCTAGGTCTTCGTTAGGGCGACAGCGAACGGTTTATATCTGTTTAGGATGGCTCTAGGGTTTGAAATAAACTGATTGATAGTTCCAGTGGTCGATGTTGCTGTGCCTTTGCAAGTATTCGTTGTAGCGAATTAGTGGGATGTTTGCTTCATTGCCTCTTGTTTCCGACTGGCAAGAGCATGCGTTGGATGGACAATATTGCAATGATTACCGTTTCCATTCAAGCAGATGTTTAATGGATGGAAATGTATTTCCTTACACTCTATGAATGTTTACGATTTTGAAATGTTGTTGTATCATGAATGGTTGACATTGGCCTTTAGCTTGGAAGAGTAGAATAGGCAACATGATGAAAACGTAAAGTAAACACTAAGTGACCGTTGCTTTTTGAAATATTTGGATATAACATATATATAGTAGTATCTTCGGTTTGTACTCTGTAATCAAAAAATAAGGTGTCAGTGCTGTCATTGACATCCACAGAGTGACTGCCTCGAACTGCAACTTTTTAATTTTTTTATTTTTTGATAAATTTTATTGTGCCAAAGCAAAACATGTTGGAAAATACATCAATTTTCAAATTGTATCAGTAGTTTTCAATATGTCGACCTTTGGCGAGAATAATGGCCTTGAGACGGCCGAAAAAAGCATCGCACGCTGCACGCAAGTGGCTCTGCGGTATTTTGGCCCATTCCTGGCGAAGTGCTTGTTTGAGGTGGTTCAACTTTGATATTTTTTAGTGCCAACCTTCGTCTCAAAAATACCACAGACAGAGAAATCCAACGGACTTGCATTCTGAGAATTTGCAATCCATTGTGTCGAAGAAATGAAGTGTGGAACATTGTTTTTTAACCAATCTTGGTTGACGCGCGTTTTGTGAGACGGTGCCGAGTCTTTTTGAAATGTCCACGGTCTCCGACCGAAATGATTGTTTGTCTCTAAGACAGTATACTGTGAATACGATCGCATTAATTTTGACACCACGGTCCAAAAATACGAGCGGAGAGCGTCCATCGGCAGTTATGGCGGCCCAAGCCATCACTGTCGGTGCTGTCTGCTTTCTGGTGGCTGTCCGAAGATGTAAATTTTCGAAGGACCTCTCTGGCAAGTAAACTCGGTCATTTTGCTTGTTGACATATGGCTCTATAACAAATAGCGACTCATCGGAAAAAACCAAATTCGGCAACACACTACTTTTGTGCAAGCGTAGCAACTCCTTCGCTCTTTCGACTCTAACTTTTTCTGTAAGATCGTGTGCTTTTTGGCACTTCAATGGCTTGAGCCCAAGTTAATTTTTCAGTATGTATTGCATCCGTTCCAACGATATGTTGAGCTCACGAGCCATTTTTCTTCGAATTCGATGCGGATTTCGCTCAATTCGAGCCTTCACTTTTCGAACCATTTCTGCCGATGCTGCTGTTTTTTTATGACCACCTCCATGGCGTTTTGCAACGCTGCCAGTATCACGGTAACAAGCTATGGTTCGAGACACAAATGATTTATTCACGTTAAAGTGCTGGAGAGGCTCTAACGATAGCTACTTGTGGTTTTCCAGCCAAATATAAAGCAATCACACTCTCAAGTTTGAATTCCATCGCGGATAAAAAATTTTCAACACAATTTTCAACGGTTTGGAAATAATAGCAGTCTCAAGTTGGTTGCAGTTCGAGTCAGTCAGGGTGTATATCAAATCTTATATCAAAATCTACATTTGTTCAATTGTTACGCACGTGTTTTGTGAATAACAAAAAATGAATGTTGAGAATGTACGGTGAGCAGGCTTTGTCACAAAAAAAAAAAAAAAAATGTTTACAAGTACTACAATCATTTCTAGGAAATGAGAGAAAGCGTTGAAGACAAAGATCAATCTGGACGGCCATCAACATCAACTGATGAACAGGACGTCAAAGAAGTCGAAGATTTGGTGCTCAAAAATCATCGATTGACAATTAGAGACCTTGCTGATAGCGCTTACATTTCATTAGGATCAGTTCAGACCATTTTGAAAAATGTTCAGTGCCTGAAAAATGTTAAGCCAAATTTTTTTTAATAAAAAGCGTGCCATCATTACCATATGTGAAACAGTGATTTCTGAATAACAATCGGCTATGAAACGCATCATTACTGGAAATGAGACTTGGATCTATGAATACGATCTGGAACCAACTGACCAATCAAGCGAATGCCGTTCAAAAGGTTCAAAAAATCAAGGTGGTGTTAAGGGTTTTCTTCGATTATCGTGGTGTGTTGCATTATGAATTTCTTCTACCCGACCAAACTGTTAACAAAGAATATTATTTAAGCATTATGCGTCGCTTACGTAAAGGTATTCGCAAAAAAAAAAAAAAAATTCTTTTGGTTTTTGCACCACGCCAAAAATTCAACTTATATCATTCCACAACCACCATATTCACCTGATTTAGCACCGTGTGACTTCTAATTATTACCTAAACTTAAGAGATCTCTTTATGGACAAGGTTTCGACACAAATTTGAAAATCGATTTTAGCAATTGTTTCAAAGATTGGAAAAACCGTTGGCATAAATGTGTTGTAGCGGGAGGGGAGTATTTTGCAGTCACTAAGATAGATTTAGAAGATGAAATAACGATTTTGAAAGTTAAAAACAATTTTAACTTATTTTTCATCACAGAGTATACTTTAACGGTCATATTCCAGTGCACAAAATTATGTTTAAACTTCTGTTATTCTATAGGGTTTTCCAATAGGGACTTGGCAACTTTAAATTTAATTTGTGAACGCACTCTTTCACTAATCATCAAACTCAATTTACTGTCACTGTCAATTTATTCAGTAAACTCAATATTTTCATCATGGTAAAGTACACTAACGAGCAACGTCTGCAAATTATACAAATTTTCTACAGATATTCGGAGTCGGTGACTGCAACTTTAAGAGCGTTAACTCCAATTTTCGGTCGTAATTCTCGCCCTAGTAGACAAGCAATAACAAGCTTAGTGTAAAAATTTGAGTCTACATATTCGTTGTGTGATGTTGCCGTGTCAGTGAGACAAAGGATTGGTCGAAGTGTCGAAAATATCGGTGCCGTTCAGACGTCCGTAGCAAACAATCCAAATCAGTCAATTCCACGGCGTTCTCAAGAATTGGGCATCGCTCAGACCACATTATCGTATTTAGCGTAAGGATCTTGGTTTACACCCATACAAGATCAAGCTGACTCAAGAATTGAAGCCGATGGACCATTTGAAGCGACGTACGTTCTCCGATTGGGTTCTGGAGAAGATGCACCAAGATGATGAATTTCATCGCAAAATCATCTTCAGTGACGAGGCTCATTTTTGGCACAATAGGTTCGTCAATAAGCAAAATATGCGTTATTGGCCGGGTGAAAACCCACATGTTCTTCATGAATCACCAATCATCCACAAAAAATAACTGTTTGGTGCGGTTTGCATGCCGGCGGCCCAATTTTTTCGTCGACGATAACGATCGTCACGTTACTGTGAATGGTCAGCGTTATCGCGCCATGATCATCGATTATTTTTGGCCCGAATTGGAAGATATGGACTTGGATGACATGTGGTTTCAACAGGATGGTGCCACAAGCCACACAGCACACGCTAAAATCCATTTATTTAAGAGTAAGTATGGTGAGCTTGTTATCTCAAGACATGGGCCAGTCGATTGGCCGTCTCGTTCGTGCGATTTAAGTCGAAGTCGAGTTCCATTCATAAATGTTTTAATTGTACTTCAAGCCAATTTTTCAAGTACAATTTTTTTGAAATATCTCAAATGGTTTGTCTTTTATTTAAAAAAAAGTTTATCAAGTCGTTATTAGAAAATCGTTTATAATAATATAAATATTATACACACACTATCTGTATAGATGTCCTTTAGTAGAAACTCAAAAAAAGTAAATAAAAGTCGCGAACGCCAACCCCGAGATTGGCCCAACTGTTGGTCTTACAATTTTTCAGAAACAATTCTATGTTTGACAATATTTATTCATGCCTTTTCTTCTACTTATCTACCTTAAGACGTAACTTTAATTAGAATTATCAGATCCCCTTCGAGTGGCCTTCGCTCTCATAGCTCCTCTTGTACCGTTATCACGACGCGCATCCGCTTCAGTGCAACTGCAATATGGTCTTCACTTCAGCACTGTGGGAACACCTGAATAATTATATGTTAAATCAGCAAATCCAACAATTTTCTGTGCATTTGTTAGGCGTGTGAATGATGTGCGACGTATTAACTGATCATTTACACATTGTAAATATCTCAGTTAAAAATGAACCACAACACAGCTCTTGGCTGGAACTTGAACGAATGGATCTGGCGATGCCCAATCAATTGTACTTATTTTACCTACTTGTGCTGGCCACCAGTCTTGTCCATCTTGTTCAACTTGTTAAACTTATAGGCGCGAGATTGAGCAGGAGAAAAAAGCAATGCCATTATGTCTTAAATAATTATTTACTAACAATGGCATCAGCAATCAGCATGCCACATTTCTTACTCATAAATGAGATACATGAACACCTTAAAAACAAAAAAAGCACAATAACGTTCTGCACATGAAATGTTTGGACTTCGATAAAACGGCGTGTTGACGAACAATTCACGGAGGCGCCAAAAAGAGATGGTGGGATAGCTAGGACAATAGGTTGATAAAAACTTTGTCATATTGTGAATTCAGATATGTAAAAAATTGAAATCATTAATGGACACAATTTCTGCAGCATTGCTATCGCAGCTTTGAAATAATATTTGAACACAGCGCATGCGAAGATAACTTAAAGATGTACCGATGTGCATTGGTCTTAAATGTTTGCAAGTTATAATGACTAGGAAATAGAGGACTGAGCATTTCATAAGCGATTTATACGGCTTACGAATGAATCACAGTATTGTAGAGTAAGTCCGAAAGTGGACTTGAGGATATATTGATACGCATTCCTAGTGAGACGGGCGTTACGGTTAAAAGTTTTACGGGGCGGAATATTTCGGTAGAGCACTGGTGACGAAAAGAGCGATATAATAAGGTGAGATACGAAACGTCTCAGTATCGAAGCGTGTTAATTGACTGTGCAATATTGGCGTCACCTATGAGTCTTACCTCACGTTTTTGAATGTTATCTAGCAGGTGCGGAGATTTTTTAGGAGCACGCGATCTAATGTGGGCATTATGCTTAAATTTTGGGCCGATGAATGCTTTATATATTGAGGCAAGATTATATGGGGTGTAATATTGTACATACAGAAATTTTGAACCATTTTTGGCGATTTCAAATATGTGGTCTCTCCAACGTAAGTCGTCATTGACACACATACTGAGCATAGAAAGTTTTTCGGTTTCAACGATGCAAGTGCCATTTATGGATTATGACTGGGAATTTAAATTTATATTTAACAACAGTAGACAGCATTGTATTTTGGAGGCATTAAATTTCACTCTGTTGATAGTTCCCCAATTAGTTATGCTCTTAATATCTGAATCCAATGAGCTTAATATAAGCTGCCGTTCCTGTTTTACAGCCGAAGAACAAGGACGAGAGTCTAGGAACGAATATGAAAAGCAGAGAAAGAAGAGTGGTCTGTTTTTATGGACGCGCTGGACAACTGCTATTTTCCACCTGCTCGGAAAGAGTTATAAAGATCAGGATTGATAACAAAGTATACGCAGAAGAAAGGAGATACGAGTATACGAATATACCGTTAAGATCTTTGAGTATTCTTGTTTGTTCCATTGAAGATTCGACGTATTCAAGTCTAGACGTAGCCAAAGACAATCTGAAAGCATAGAGCTGGCCGAAAAGTGTGCAGCAATCAGATTGGCTTTGTCCAAAGAATTGAGCATTGGGATGGAAGGTGAGACAGAATTTCTAATATAATTGACGAACCACCAAAAATTTATGCCATCTTCGGGACAAAGAAGTATTTCTACCTCAGAATTTGGTCATATTGAAATTTACAAGCTTAAGAAAGACGTTGCAGTCATTTTTGGCTTGTTCGACCTTGAAATCTAAAGTCTAGTTTTTATTTTTGATACAGAGTCTTGAAGAATGCTTGTAGGAGTGGCCGAAAATTGGACCGCCGGAAAACACTTCGTTAAAATAAGAGCCCTATATCTGAAGTCGTATTTTTTATACAAACGTTATTGCTCAAAAATCTTTCTATAGTTCCCAAAAAACCCTATCTTTATTAAATTCGTAATCAAAAGGCGCAGGTTGTTCATGATAATTGATTTATGTTAACAAGTATAATCTAGAAAAGATGCTTTACTTTCAATTGGTAAACAATTTGATTGAAAGCTGTAACCAAAGTTAGCCTAAATGATCTTTGCTCTGATTCATTCATTTCCAAAATGTTTTACTTTTAGCTTGATGAGAAATTTTTTGATAGATTTAGTGTTGATTTTATTTTTTCGAGTTCTGGCTAAAACTGCATTCTACATGAAAACAATTATTGCCTTCCACCAGATTGGTATTTGGCACTGCCTATACATCTCCAAGAGCAATTGTTTGGTCAATTTGAACATTTTCATTGAAAATACCGCGCCGTGGTCTTCGGCGCTTAGCGAGCATGTTTGTTTTTATAGGTTTCTTTGCCCTTAAGAAAAAGCAGAGAAATATTGTAACAACACAATTAAACAGTTCTTTTATATATACATATATTTTTTAATTACTAGGCCTTTAATTTTATTGATACATGTGGTTCTCTTGTTATTTTTTTTTTCTATTCTTAACAAAACTTAAATTCTAATTGCTTGTCTTTTACATAAAGTATCAATAAATGAATAAATCCAAGAACTTAGGTCTATTTTATAAAGTAAACATTTTTTTCTTTTCATTTTCTTGTCCCAATTTCTTTCTTCAATATCAAAATTAAACGTTCTTATCGTTTTATTTATCAAAACTGATCCTGATCATTTAAATACTCATTCCAGTTCACAAACAGACCTTTCTCTTTTCTTTTATCAATTAAACAAGCAAATTATTTAAAAAAAAAATATTTCTTCTATATCAAGGTACTTAGATTTTTTTACTTTCACAACATTGATTGAAAAAAAAAGATAAATAAATAATAATAATATTAATATTTCCGCTACAAATATGAATAAACAATAAATTAACAACCGATATATAAACAATTTACAGCAACTAATTCTTTTTATGTCGTTTTATAATACATTTACATTTACTTTAAGTCAAACTTAAATTTAATTGTTTTTAGTTTTGAGTTGTTATGTTTTCGTTCATCATCTTAATTTAATTGTTTAATTTAGTTTTAGTTCTATTGTTGTAAGGTTAAGCTTAAAAATATGAAATAAGTCTTATGCTAAGGCCTCATTCCCCGTACTCGGTAGGAGAAAGCAAAGTATCCCACTTACTGAAAGAAAATTTTAATATTAATTAAAGTGCCTTAGATGTCAGAAATATTTCTTATTAGTCTTCGTACTCACCAGCTAACATAAAAGCAAATATAACAATTGGTACCACACAATTATAGTCGATTAGGAATCCGAATAGTAGATTTCCTAACAAAGCCCCGCCACGACCAAAGGTCATTGATAATGCTGCTGCCATTACTCTAACAAAAAAAAAAAATATATATTTTTAGTTAGCAAGTATGCTCTTATAAATAAAATTGTTAAAATCGACCATTACTTAGATTAACATGAACAGTTTAAGGTATCATATGACCCCTACTCCTAAATACGAGTGGACTAAGGCCTCTTTTCAAAAATTAATGACATCACAAATCGAAACCTATATACGTATGCTCTACGCAAAGATACACGTGAAAGGGAGTAACTATTTCACGATCAAATTTAAAACCACCTATGTATGCATGAAATGTACATATATGCTTGAAGAAGGCTCATACCATTCACACGACTAACCAAGAGCTGAATTACAAATCTCAGTTGAATTCAGTACTTCCAGAGGCATCAACAAATTTCCAAACCTATCACTGATAGATAGGCCCTTATGGGATTACATGTTTCCCATTTTTAACCTAATAGTATAGGGTAATTCATCGTGAGGTTTGATTTTCAATAGGCTTTTTTTGACAGATCACGCATGACTCCTATCAAACTGCTTTGTCATTTTTGTACAGTATCATCAGCAAGTCATCATGGAAAGACTCACAATACAACAGAGTCTCCAAACAATGTTATTTAGTTGTATTACGAAAATCAGCGTTCTGTGAGAAATGTTTTTCGTGCGATTCGAGGAACTTACGACCTACTGAAACTATTGCCAATACTCGACCGGTTAGATCACATCCAGCACGTGGTGAAGAGACTCTAGCAGCTGTAGCTGAGAGTGTACGCGAAGACCGTGACGAATCGATTCGTTGTCGCTCTCAGCAGATTGGCTTGGCGTATTCGACAACTTGGAGTATTTTGTGTGAGTATCTCGGCCTAAAAGCGTACAAAATTCAACATGTGCAAGAATTGAATACAGGCGACTTAAATTTTCGTCATATTTTCAGTGAAAGGGCTTTGGAAAAAATCCTGTGTTTTATTGTGAAATTTTGTTCAGTGATAAAGCCCATTTTTGGCTCAATGGATACGTTAATAAACAAAATTGCCGTATTTGGGCTGATGAGCAACCCGAAGAGTACCAATAGCTACGATTACATCCATTAAAAATAACGGTATGGTGTGGTTTATGGGTTGGTGGAATCATTGGTACATATTTCTTCAAAAATGAGGCAAATCAGAATGTTAATGTCAATGGTAACAGTTATCGCACCATGTTAACGGACTATGTGCTTCCTGAAATTCAAACACATGATCTCGGTGAGCTCTGGTTTTAACAAGATGACGCTTCGAGCCATACAGCACGTGATACAATGGACTTGTTCAGAAATCATTTTGGTGACCACTTAATTTAGCTACGGTAAATTGGCCGCCTGGATAGTGCGATATCACAACTTTTTTCTCTGGGGATATATAAAGCCTCAAGTCTTCAGCCAACATTACTCGTGTTATCCGCGAGATACCAGTCGCTATACTCGAACGAGTCGCCTAAAATTGGACCTTCCGAATGGACCACCTCAGACATAGTCGTGGTCAACATTTACATAATATCATTTTTAAAAAGTAAATGCCATGAATTATTGTTTTAACCAATAATTAAAATTTTAAGTTCACTTTAAAATTTATGTATTCTATTTTTCATTATAAATCAAACCTTACAATGAATCACCCTATATATAAGGTCTATAACTTACTATTCGTGCGGTTTGCTAAGAGATGGAGTAACTTGTATTAGTCCAATGGAACATTCGTTGGAAATCTACTGTCATTGTACGTCATTTCAGTATATGTCATTCATTTGAAGCGTAAACAACAATAATTTTTTTTCACTCAAATATGTCAAACTTTGTGCCTGAAAAGGTGTTTTTGCGGGGAATTCTTCTTCATTACTTTAATATGAAGAAAACTGCTGCCGAAAGTCATGGTGTTTTGGTGAAAGTTTATGGTGAACATGCGCTAGCTGAGCGGACGTGCCAAAAGTGGTTTGCACGATTTAAAAGTGGTGATTTTGTCTTGGAAGACGATGAACGTCCTGGGCAGCCAAAACAGTTTGAAGATGAAGAACTGGAAGCATTACCATATGAAGATTATTGCCAAACACAAGAAGAGCTCGCAGAATCGTTGGGTGTCACTCAAGCAGCCATTTCAAAACGTTTAAAAGCAGCTGGATATATTCGAAAGCAAGGAAATTGGGTTCCACATGAACTCAAGCGGAGAGACGTCGAAAGACGGTTTTGTTTTGTACGGTTTTGAACGCCACAAAAGGAAGTCATTTGTGCAACGGATTGTTACTGGTGATGAAAAATGGATCCTTTACGACAACCCCAAGCGCAAAAAATCATATGTGAAACCCGGCCAACCAGCCAAATCAACGGCAAAGTTGATTCCATGGCGCGAAGGTAATGCTCTGTATTTTGTGGGATCAGATGGGTGTGCTGTATTATGAGCTGCTAAAACCGGTGAAACCATGAATGGACAACGCTACCGAACACAATTAATCCGTTTGAAGAGAACAGTAACCGAAAAACGCTCGGAATATGCGATTAGACAGGAGGCAATAATTTTCCATCATGATAACGCTCGGCCCTACGTTGCTATTCTGGTTAAGAACTATTTGGAAAACAGTGGATGGGAAGTCTTACCCCAACCGCCTTATAGCGCAGACCTTGCCCCTTTTGACTACCATTTTTTCCGGTCGATGCAGAACGCCCTCATGAAATACGGTTCACATCAGAGCAGAATATCAAAAATTGGCTTGATTCATTCTTGGCTGCCAAGCCGGCGCAGTTCTTTTGGGATGGGATCCACAAATTGCCAGAAATATGGGAAAAAGTCATAGCTTCAGATGGGCAATACTTTGAATAATACTATTGTACATGTTTTCTTAAATAAACGTTCAAATTTTGGAAAAAAAAAACCGCTCGAATTAAAATATATACCCATTATCATATCAATTATATTTTGCCAAAGTTTCAAGTCAATGGTAATAAAAAAGAGAGAGCTTTTGGAAACTGAAACTGGAGCTGAAGGAAACAACTACCATAGGTACGGCAAAGCTTGAAGAGTCATATGAGAATTATTTAGAAAAAAAAATGCAGTTCCATTTATCAAAACAAGCTGGGAATATGAAAGTTTTACCATAACTCTATTTTTGAAGTCAGTGGACACGATTTCACCGATTCTTTTGAAATTTTGTACACTAGAAAGGATTTTCTGTTTATTGAACGAAGGTTTTTTTCTTCTTCTTTGATTTTACATACAACTCTGCCAAAAAATTAAGTTAATTTTTTTTTAATCCTTGGGTCAATCATGAGTTATACTCATCTACTAACAGAAAATATTCGATTTTTTGTTTTCAAACAAAACTGTCATGGGTTAGCTTGACCACCGAGAGGAACCTTTTTATTTCCGAAAAAAAAAAAACAAGAAAAACGGCAGAATTTATCAATGAAGACTTTCTTTAATATGGTTAAAAGTTTGAATAAAAAGATAGAGAACTTTTTTTATGTAACCTTCGAAACTCATGTAAGCCCTTATATAAGTAGATCAAGAAATCTGCTGACTTATTGAAAAGCGAAAATGGAAACAAATATCATTGGAAATGTATAAATGGTTTTTTTTAATAATTAGAGAACTTTTTTTAAAATATTTATGACAGAAATTGGTTTAGAACCAAAAATCTTTATTCATAAGGAACAATGATTCGATGACATTATATTAACGTCGACACTAAACACCATTTTATAATAAAGTATAATAAAGATAAAAGTTATTGTGGACATTGTCCACTACCAAGCTATGGTCTCAATGCTTGAGTTTCGATACCAGGTTAAACGAAGTTCATGACTTTTCGCACAATTTTCCGCATAGCAGATGAACAAGGACTAAACTCTTGCGAATAACACCGAATTGGCAATTTCGGATCTTGCGCTACACGATCATTTACAGGGGCTTCAGTTTCATGTAGGCGTTCATTAAGAGGAAGTGTTCTTAATTTTTCGTCTTGTAGAGTGTATGTGGTGCAAGATTAATCCACATAATAATCAGTTAGCTGATTGTGAGAGCCAACAAAATCAACCAATATTCTAAACGTTTCGCGAATTAAAGATCGATTTTCAAAATAAATTTCAAGTCTATTCATCATAATTTGTCAAATTGTCAAACAATGATGTCACAATAGCGGAAGATCTTGCATTCAAAAAAAAAAAAACAAGCTTCATAAGAAAATAATATCAACCAGGAGTCTACCATGGTAAACTTGCTTTAAAAGTGTTAACACTCTTTAGATTAGCCTAAAAAGTATTATAATAAAGCGGAAAACCTCCATTTAAATCAAACCGACATTAGGCTCGATAGGAAAAATAACTTTGAGCAGCATAATACATGCCGTTTCTAAGAGAGGGCACCACTTGAATTTAATTCATACCATTTTCAGTTAGTACCAACCTTCAAAAGATATGTGTATAAATTTGACAACTGTCGGATGATTAGTTCTCGAGATATAGCGTTGTGAGTGAAGGAAATGTGAAAAAAATAGATTCAAAGCAATTTCGTGTGTTGATTTATCATTGCTTTTTGATGGGAAAAAATGCAGCCGATGCAAAGAAATGGCTTGATAAGCGTTACCCGGACTCTGCACCAGCCGAACGAACCATTGGCAAGTGGATTGAAAATTTTAAAAGTGGTCAAACAAGCACCGAAGATGAAAACATTAAAAAAGTCCACAAAATGATTATGAATGATCGTAAACTGAAGTTGATGAAGATAGCTGAGGCTCTGAAGATATCAAAAGAGCGTGTTGGATATATCATACACGAATATTTGGACATGCGAAAGCTCTGTTCAAAGTGGGTGCCGCGTTTGTTCACAGTCGACCAAAAACAATAACGTGTTGATGATTCAGAGAAGTGTTTAAAGCTCTTCAACCGCAATAAAGCCGAATTTTTGCGTCGGTATGTCACAATGGATGAAACTTAGCTCCGTCACTTCACACCAGAGTCAAGTCGGGAGTCAGCTGAGTGGCGAGTAGGTGACGAACCTCGTCCAAAACGAAAAAAAACTCAACAGTCGGCTGGCAAGGTTATGGCGTCCGTATTTTGGGATACACATGGAATAATTTTCATCGACTATCTCCGCACCGTGTCACAAGTCGATGAAAACGATGGAAAAATTGAATGAATTCGGCTTCGAATTCCTTCCTCACCCACCGTATTCTCCAGATTTGGCCCCCAGCGACTATTTCCTGTTCGCAGACCTCAAAAGAATGCTCGCCGGAAAGAGATTTAAGATCGGTGAAGAAGTAATCGCCGAAAAAGAGGCCTATTTTGAGGCTAAACCAAAATCGTACTACAAAACTGGTATGGAAAGATTGAAAAATTCGTTTCAATCATTGTATCGCCCTCGAAGCAACTATATTGATAAATAAAGTTGAATTTTGCAAAAATTTTATATTTTACTATAAAACGGACTTTTCAGCTCATGTTTATTTATCCACCAAATAAAAGTCACACACGTTTAAGCTGATAGGGTGACCTATTAAACACTTTGGCGTTATAAAAATAACCATATTATTGAGCGACATGAAATTAGCTCTGAGTTCTGGTTTATATCCTTTTGATGGACGACTTCGTACACTTATTAATTTCTACTTTAACTGAACTCTCTGACTTACAAGTGCGATGTGCAATGATCGCAAATTTACATACTATCCGAGACCACACAAGTGAATATATAAGAATAGTTTAAGATCACTGATTTAAGGACATTTATTACTTATAATAGCACGGTTGTGGATTAAATTTAAGGCCTACCACGGAGGAATCTAATGACTTCTTAGTCCGAGCCGTGGGAGCTCATTAACAACACAATGCGCTACGAGTATTGACATATGAAAATATAAAGCTGCAACTACAATAAAAGGATCTCAGAAAAAGAATTTTCCTTCGCGAACCCTGGACAGCAGTTTGTCACACCTGAAATCAGGAATTAGATGTTATTTTACGTCTCGAAAGAAGAAATCGGTACTCAAATACACTTCTCAAAAGTTTTTTGGGACTACATTGTTATGTAGAAGGCTTTCTTGGTCTTTAGACAACAGTTTTCCAGGATCAATGTTAATCAGTCGTCCAATTGTGTAATTTGTGGAACTGATGTGTGCTTCAAAGTTGTAGAATTTATTCGCTACCTCCAAGGTATAGCTGCTAACAGTGAGATTTAGATTCAAATGATGAACGCCTATCGTCACAACGTGGCCATAAAGTCGATGAGAATTTGGTGTGGATCAGCTAGGAATTCATTAGTTTTAGATTCCGCTCAAAGTTCTCCCTACGACTGATGATTGTAAGGCATTGGTTCCTGCTTTCTATATCGTTTGTAGAGCATTTATTAGGACAGTGTTGGATAATTTTATGGAGAAAGATTTAAGTCTTGTAATCTCCTCAAAACCAATAAGTTTATGACGCTTTTTCATGAAAAGGGAATTTAAAGGATATTGGAGTATTATTTTTACTTTCAACCATGTACCTCTTGAGTGCTACATGTAGTAATAAATAAGGTGACAGGTTCCTTAAGAGGCTAAACCTGAAGATTTCGGGTCTAACTTGGACCTCTCAGAAAGGTCTTTCTAAGTCCGGAAAAGATGCGGTTAATCCTTATATCGATTTTATTTTGCTGATATATTATAAATATATGAACTGCCCCAGCTTTTTATTAAACTTAAAATTACGTGAATGTTTTAATAAAGCTGTAAGTCCATAATTTAAAAATATGTAGCAAAAAAATATGAAAAAAAGTTTAGGAGTTAACTAGGTTGATTTCATCTGCTTGAAAAACCAAATTATAAGACTTTTTTGATAATGTAGGGGAAAATCTATCTGGTACTAGAAAATGTTTTGGTGCATACATGAAATGAACACATTCATTCTGAAGAACCAATGAACGCATCCGCCCCGACTTTACGGCTATTTGACAGATGACATTTATGCGAACCTAACCTGGTAAAAGTATTTGACGTCAGTTGTTTGCAATCATGGAATTTGTTTCGAGCTTGTTTTAAAATCGTGTTTTCGTAATTAGCCTGCAAAAAGCCGTGGGGAATGGAATACAGTGAAATCCGTTGCGCAAGAATATCATGTCTCGGGAGAGCGATATCAGCAAGGACAGCACCTCGCGCACCTTAAAACGTAATTTGGGACTCAACACTAACAAATGACACACCGGCCACTTACTCACAGAACCATCGAAACAGAAACGTAAGTCAAGATCGCCAGACTTAGTTCACTAGTACGCGAAGAAGACTCATAGACGAATATTTTTTTACTGACGAGAAAATTTTCACCGTAAAAGAATCGTTCAACAAAGAGATGACAGATGCCCTGTCATCACGATATGCCTTTGAATTCGTTCGTTCGTTTAGAGAACGTTGTGGAGCTCCTCAACAAAAGACTATTTTCAAATAAACTATGGACCTTTCAACAGGACTCCGTTTCTTCAGAACTTCGTTTCCACGGATGATTGGGCATCTGATAGATCAGACCTCAATCCATTAGATGACATGGCTATGGTCTGTCCTAGAGATTATGGCTTTCACTTTTCGGCATTCAAATCTTGAGTTTTTGAAGCGCGCCGGTGTCCGAACAGTGGTAAATTTTACAATGCACGAAGTGCATACTGCAATCGATGAGTGGCCCGACCGTGCCGTTGCTGGAAAACAAATAGGGGCTCTTTCGAATAAGTTGTTCTACAATTTGTAGCTATTGAGCGACCCAATAAATAGAAAAGAAAGTTTTGAAAAGTATTAATTTCTTTACTTGTACTAGGTACAAATTTTTTCTCCAAATGGATGTCAGATTATTTACTTAACCAACTTATATTTAACTTTTACGAAGCAACAAAAAGCTTTATATAAGGACATATCTACGTTGATACCCAGTAAACGAAAAAAAGGACAACGGCCATCTAAAAATTACTATGAGATGAGCCGGACAAAGTTTATGTGAAAGACTGTGACATTTTCTTCGGCGAATACCATCAGCAGCAAGATCAATGCTTACTAAGAATGAATTTATTGATCGATGAAGACTCAAACAGGAAGTCTAAAGTTCCTGGCATATACGCCTCATGTCAATCCGCATATATGCTAAAATCAATAGAAGGGAAAGCCTTAGCATAAAAGACAGTCTATGTGGGCTTTGAGAAAAGACATTCAAGCAATGGTCTAGATATGATGTAATCATCATGATAGACGATTTTAACGTAATGCCAGAAGAAAAACAAATACATTTGGAAACTCAACAACTTTAATAGAAGATTTAGGCTAATCAACTTAACGTTGGAATAAAATTTAGTTATAGCCAGTACGCGGTTTCCTCGTCTGTGTATTTATAGAGACACTTAGCTTCACTCTAATCAATCAACTGTCAATGGAATTGACCACAATGCGATCGACGTAAGGCAATCTTCCAGAAGTATGGGGGTCCTTACAACCCAAAATGCCAATATATCAGAGGACTGATATGCTGTAGCTAAGATGATAGAGTATATCAGCTTATTATCAAGCCAAACTAATATTGTACTATGAATAATTTCATGTCTAGTTTTGATAGCTCTACTCGCTTGAGGAGGAAGACGATAAAGAATGTACGTTGATCCGTCAAGCTCGGTAATATCTCACCGAGACTTTCAATGCCAAAAAAGGGTTCGAACAGAACAAACACGAGTAAAGGCATAAGCACAGAAATAAAACGGAGGATAACTGTTGGGAGTCAATTGTGAAACAATTATCATGCAGTCAAAGTGACGATAAAAATGACTATTCGATGGTAGAATCTTCAAATCAAAATTAGAGTGACATGGCCAAAAATATTATATTAGGCGGCGTGCGTAAATGGAAAGGAATTTCAACCAACTCTGCGTCTGTAACTAGAGAACCGGCTGAAGCGGTCTGTTGTTTGAAGCCTGAAATGGCATTTCATCTGAGTATGGACACTTATATCCAGAATACATATGTAAGTATAATATTTTATAAACAAGACATATGAAGGGCTTCGATCCTTGACAGAATATTCGCCTTTCAACCTACTTATAACCATATCAGGATTTTCAATTGTGATAATTCAACATTTCGATTTAGAAAATATCTAAATAGGATTCAAAGGGTAAAAAGTCAGTCACTTCAAAACGAAACTCTCTATCATGAACTGCTTAGGCTTACCTTAAATTCGTTGGAAATAGATCAACCATGACACAGTACACTGTACTGATACTGAGAGATGTCAGAGCCTCAAATATACACGACAAAATAAGGTTCTGCATTGAAGTTTTTACAAAGTACAAGCCAATGGTAACTGCTGCAGCAGCTTCTAATCCAAAAACTATAAGAAAAAAATTATGTGTAAAAAAGGCTATTCAATTTCGTACAATATAATCAAAACAAACCCAGAAAGAATTTAGTTCCTAAGCGATGAACACAAAGTGGGAGCCAGAAACTTGTTGGTATACAGGCAAGCCCAATAATCAAAGTTTTTCGATAAACTCCTTCTTGTATAGTTGAATCACAGATCTCAGAATCTTCCATCATTGTTCTTAAAAAAAGACTTTAAGACTTTATTTAATTTAAAATTGTGATAGTGCCTACTCATTTCTTGCATATATCGATGACACCTCACAAACAGATGTCGGTGATCCAGGTCTTAGCTCTTCAAAATCAGCAAAGCGTTGAAATAATTCGGGAAACCAAACCATAAGTGTGTAGTAACTGAAACAAGAATAGTTCTTTTAATTCAAATTTAGATTAGAAAAGTGCCCAACCTTGACGTCAGTCCAAATTGTATTAAGCAAGTCAGTACAGTTGTTCTTAAATGTCCTTTCCCGCAAAGTGCTTTAGTCTGTGTCCAAATTTCTTCAGCTAGCATTTTAAGCTCTTTCGGGCGTCTTAATTTTAATCGTCTAACACTCACGCTATGTCCTTCCAAAACTTTACCGCCTATGAGACTTGTAAACTAGAAAATTTTATACCAGAGTTAATATTTTATAGTTAGATATTGAAGTATTCCTTTTACCGGGTAATTATCTTGACTTTGTCCTTTGTTCTTTTCATACATGTGTTTAAGAACGATCAAAGCTTTCTCTGGTTCTCCAACTTCAAGCAGAAACTTTGGACTTTCAGGAAATGCAAAAAGCCATAGGCCAAGAAAAAGACTACGAAGGATGACAAAATACAATTATCATTTACATCTGTTTTGAATAAACTTCATACAACTTACCTTGGTAAGGCACATACTGCTACAAACAAATTCCAACTGTGATAGCTAAAATTTGGATGTACAAAATGTATATCAAGGGGAATAATAGCCCACGCAATCACTGTAAAGAATAACATAAAAATCGTTAAAACAAAATTGTTATGAAATTTTAAATTCAATTTTAAGTTTAAAACACCCAATTAAATCATATAACTCCTTCCTTTAATTGCAATTTTAAAACATTCAAAACCAACTGCATTCGTTCTCTGTGAAAAAGGTTTTTCACGTATTTCGACCATTTAACAGTCGTCATATTCGACATACTGAGCTAGCAATTCAAACCATTCAGATCAAATTTACCACCAATTTCACGCTTTTGGACATCAAGCCACCTAACCGTATGCGTAGAACCGGTACAGAGGAAAATATTGCTGTTGTATCCGCCAGTGTTAATGAAGATGTGATTTGTCCATTTGCCGCAGTTCGCTGCAATTGGGATTGTGTTACTCGATTACGTGGAAGATTTTACACAAAGATTTTACGACGGACCAATTTAGAAATGAGTCCGGTGAGCAATTTATCTCTCGTTTTGGACCGGTGAATTGGCCGGTTGGATCGTGTGATTTGACGCCTCTGGATTACTTTTTATGGGGCTACGTCAAATCAGTCGTAAACCAACGCCAATTGCAGCCTTGGAAGACAACATTAAACGTAAGAAATATCAAGACAATATGCTCGAAAAGGTGATTCAAAATTGGACTCTCCGCATGGACTACATGGACACTTAAAACGTTGTCCTGGTCAATATTAACATGAAATATTTTTTTAAAAGTAAATGGAAAGCATTGATATATGAACTCAAATAAATTGAAAAAATATCCCATTTCTTTTACATATCCGGAGGTTAGGTCCGTAATACTTTGTCAAGATATTAGAAAAGAGCTAGTGGCGAATCAACCCTCATGTTACGTTTGCAACCTTGAAGATCACGATCCTGAAGGAAAATTAAAAACGATTTGAACATACTATACTATATGCATTACCCGTTCTTTCTAAGCGTGGTAAAACAGGATTGGAATAATCAATGTTTTGTATAAGGTCTCTTTGGTTATTCGAGATACATTATATTTTGTTTCTCCTTCGTTGAGCGCTAAGCCCATCTATACGCTCCATTGACAGTTGTCTGGGTATGCAAGTAACTGAACAGACTTCTGAAAGATGCTGCCTCTGGAGTTGACTTCTGAGTTTCGCATAATTCTTTCAAGAACGTTTGAACGCATATGGTTGAATCCTTTTCTGACATTGAAGGTTTCGGTTTTGCCACTACCCAGCTTTGACGTAGGGATGCTAGAAACTGACATGCCTCTATGTTGTTCGTCTCTGCCGTAATGTAAAAATTTGAACTATGTTAGACATTCCTGGCCTGAAACCACATTGATAGTGGCCGGTCAGACTGTTGGTGAAGCGACTTGGGCACTGACATAACACGGCATTCAGAATAATTTTAAATTGTATTGCAAACAGACATTCAGATACTAATTTTTTTCTTAAAGTTAAATTTTCTTAGCTTAAATTGTAGTTTTGTTTTATTCAATTAAATAATTAAATAAAATTATGCTGCTAATATTACAGATTAAGCGGCAAGTTAGGCTCACAGGGTAATTCCATAAAGGATCGTCCGACGTTCTGAACGAACCACATCCGATATGGTTCAAAATTGATAGAGTTTCTCATTGGAATGGTGCGAATCATAAGGCAAAGAAGTTTTGCAAATTTCGATATAGATTAATGTAAACGTAAACAAATCAAAATTCAAAGTTTTTTCTAAATTTCAAAAAATTATAACTTTGGCTCTGCTCATTCCTTGTTGAATTCAGAAAAACACTTCAAGGCTACAAGACCTAAAAAACTAAAAAGCGGACCTTAGAATCATTTTTCGGACCGTTCTAATCAAAATCAATTCGTCGATGAAACCAACATTTTGGTATTTAAGTGATCTAACTATTCTCTATACGAACTTTTCATCGAGCTCCGGCTCGAGCTTCGATTAAATTATTAAATATAGCAAAACCAACAGACATTCGTATTTTTTTTATTTTTTATTTCTGTCATCTTTCCTTAATATTTCGTATATTATCAACATTGCGGTGTGTATGGTATGTGACTGTTGTGTAAAACAAACCTTTAAGTCAAAAAATATTGTAGAGTTTTCGAGCCATTTAAGACAGCATATATTGACTCAAGGTGTGAAATTGTCGTCGCAATTTCCTTGGAGGTCATTGACAGGACCTATGTATACTATATTTACATTTTTGCCAAGATTATTCCCTTTAGATAGATATCAGGAGTTTGAAAAAGCGGGCAAAGCAAATATTCGATCTTATTTTGATTCATAACCCTAACACGGGCAGTTACTTTGTTACTCATCAGTATGCCCTAAATTGAACTTCGTTAACCTCGATTATCCGGGCTGGGCATTCTAATTTAGTCTTAACGTAGTTCTATATACCGCACATCACTCTTGTATAAGTCTCGGGTTATTTTGAAATCTAAGTGCCGTCTATATAAGATCAGTGGGAACTAGGTCGAACAGTATTTCCAAGCCGATGAAGACGATATGCAGATCCTTTGAAGCTTTTCCATGTTTCTCCATCATTATCATTAACCTGTGTCAAAATGCCTCTCACAAATGATATCTTTTCAAAAAATTTGTAAGGCCAAAGTCTTACTATCGATTTAAATGCCAAAATCTTTGCGGCGCATTTAGGTGGAACACCACCAACATGGAAATAAGTGATGCAATGTTCTCTTACAAAAGGATTATTTTAAATGGATAGAACATTTGCTTATTGATATGCCTCAAAAATACATAGCGTATGCGTTTCATGTGGTGCAAATAATGACGCAGATTATTTTCTGATCAGATTATTCTCCGATTCAGAGCTCTTTTATTAAAAGAAAAAAAAACTGCTGTGGTATGGAAAAAATAAAACGCTTAACGTCAGTACGCCTGAAAAAACCAAGTCTAGCTAAAACCTGCAGTGACCGATGGGTTTGCAACTTCCTGGTAACGCTACAAACATCGCCATTAAAATGTACCATAAAAACTAATTGTTTTAGCACACAAGAGAAGCAAATGGATATGCATATAAAACATAGAACCGTAATAAAAGCAGTAAAAGAGGAATTGTACGTAAACAGCGCAAAATCTCCACACTCTAGGTATAGTTATAATAGTTTGTCTTTTGCTCAATCTTTTCTATTTCATCAGAAATACTCGTACCTTGGACAGCAGAGCCTTAAACTCTTTGCTTGCACCAATTCTTCGCGTATTAAATAGCCACCTGATTAGATTATTTTACCCATAGAGCGTTTAGCAATCTCACAGGGATATTTGTTTTTGTTTTTAGGCCCTCCCGATTATGTTGCCGTTGTACATTTTACTACGCCGCTTTGAGATCGAAAAAAGCCAGTAAAAGATTTTTTCCATTAGAAATCCATTTTTTTTCATTATATAAGGGCTGTTTGATGAGCACCCGTTTTGGAAGATAGACATCGCTACTGAGCTAAAATGAGTGTACCATCATTGAGTTTAACCTCTTTTAGCGCGCCTGTTATTTGGTAACAATCCGGCACTTGACACCAATTTTAAAACATCGTGTTAGTGTTTTTTGTTACCATAGAAAAGGAGCAGTATTGCTCCGTGATCCGATTATTGTTTTTGAATGGCAAAATTGCGAGGATATCAAGCCCATTCTCGTTGGTGTGTATGGGACCATTCACCTTCCCGTATAACCGTTTACCATTGGTTCGCAAAGTTTCGGCGTGGCCGCACGTCGTTTTTTATAAACCGCGCCCAGATGGCATAAGAAAGCTGTCCGCACGATGGATGCCGCGTTTGCTCACACCGGAAAACAAGTGCAATTATGAGACCACTTCAAAAATGTGCTTAGCGCTGTTCAACCGAAATCCGGAGCATGGATTCATTTGTACACACCAAAAAGAACAATTGAAACAATGGGTTCATACGGCCGGAAAGGTGATGACCATCGTCTTTCAGACGCGCGAGGTGTGATCCACGTTGACTATTTGGAGAAGGGAAAAACGTCGAATTATTGGGCCGATTCAACGCCGATTTAAAGAAAAAACAACCACATTTGTCGAAGAAAAAAGTGCTCTTCTACCACGATAAAGCACCGGCTCATACCTCCGCAGTCTCCACAGCAAAATTGGTCGAATTGCACTACAAATTTTTCCCCCATCCTCCGAAGTACGTATCAAACGAGGAAGTCATCGCCGCCGCGAAGGAGTACTTTACAGGCCAACAAAAGTCGTACTATACGGAGGGGTTTAAAAAGTTGCAGCACCGCTGGGAAAACTGTATCGTGTTGAAAGGGGATTATATTGAAAATAAATTGTCAAAACCTAGAAAAGTTGCGTTTAGCTAATAATGTGTAGATGCGAAGCTGCGTCTATGATATGGTATACATATACCTGCTATACACCACTTGCCTCCACCATATCTTATTATTATGAGACATTTCTTTCAATCGCTGGGTATCCTGTTTTTTTTTTCATGCATTTTGAAACAGATTGGTCTAAGTTCTCCGTGAATCTGTTCTGGGGTTATTTTTCGAGATCTGGCAGCGTCAAATTTTTTGGTGTATAAGGTTTCATAGACTTCTTCCTATATATCCGTTTTCTTCTTGGAAATACGGTATTCCTTCCTCCTCTGATCTCAGGTATAATTATGAACAAAATTGTTGAAGCTCAACTCTAAGGTTTTCCATCGACGATGGTTTGAATTTTAAATCGAAGGTTCAGTTTTTCTTGTCATCTAGTGAACAGGGATTCGAAGATGGTCTTGGCAGGAGCATTGTTATTTGTTTAATTCGCGGCGGTATCTTCTTTACAACCATACAGCAGAGTTCATGGGATTATCGTTTTGTACAGCACTAGATTCAACTTTTTGTCATTGATTTTGATTCGTCGCATCTATTCGTTAAATGCTGTTTAAGCCTCCTCAATTGTTCGGTGACAGATGGCAATAGCAAATCTTCGAAAGTGAGATCTTTACTCTATGAAATCTCTTGCCGTTGGGAATTTGCAATAAATCGTAAGTCCCTCTCCCGGTTGACAAAATAACAAAACAAAAACAATAAGTTAAGAGTGTAAGCATTGGTCTACAATGAGCTGCCGGGCCATTGCATTACTTATTAACAGTGATTAACAGAAATAAAATTGCCAATAATTAATCTTTACTGTCTAATATAACCAGAATTTTGAGCTATCCGCTCCTCCGGCTGGTTCCAATCCTCTTAACAACTCAATTATCCCCTCAAATGTTTACCAAAAATCAAAAATTCAATACGAAACTCGTATATCACTAAACAAGCACTAATTGAATTTTTGGTTCATTTTTCCATTCTTGCTGGACAAATATTTGTTAACAACATTACCTTCAACACAACAAATATACTCAGCGCTATGGTAAAGATGTGTTAATCGAAAACAAAATTATTATTGCTCTAAAACGAAACTGTAACAATAAAATGAATCTTCTATCGAATAACAGCTAAATAGCCTTCAAAAATGAATTCTTCTCCTGTCCAATATTTACAAAGCAATTTTCGACAAATTTTGAATGACAAAAACTATCTGCATCCAATCGGTTTAAGGTGTAAGTAATTCTAAAAACCGCATGATCAGCTTGTTAAATTTCGATTTATTTGACCAAATCTACTTGTATCTAAAGTCAAAATTGTATCTATTTTGTGTGTCATGTGGAGATATCTTACTTAAGAACAAATATTTTGTATATTTCTTATATCCAATAAAAAAATCCATCCCATGGTTTAGTGTGTATTTGAACTATTTCACCAATTAACGTAGTTAGCATATGAAAATAATTTTGTTGTCACCTTTGATTGAGCCATCATATCTGAGAATATCAGTAAAGGTTACCCTAATTGAGTCTTGACAGCCCTTAACAATTTTTTTCCTTTGGATGTGATCTAAGTGGAAAAATAAACAGAAACGTAAAATGTAATTTACTTACGTGGTAAAGCTATTATTCCAATTGTCCAGAACATCTCCATCCAGCAGAGAATCTTTTCACGGTATTTTGTCGGTTGGAATTCTCCCAGATATGGGAAGCATATTCCCATTGCACCGGCAACACTAAAAAGAAAATTAAGTTAAATGTTAGCAAACGAGTATTTAAAAAAAAAAATAAAAATCCTTAAATTTAATAAGCCAGTGGATAGAATAATAGCTGCCGTGGACTAATTTTTCAAAGACCTAAAAAGCCCCCCCTTTTCAGAGCTAATTTAACAGCTAAGGTGATTTGTTCTCTTTTCATACAAATTGATTTAAGTAAGAACAACGCGTGTAAATTGTGAAAATTTCTTAATCTACAATCAATTTATCGAGGAAATATTCAATGAGCGCATAATTTCGCATAACGGACCTGTAAATGCTGCCTAAGATCATTTAATTGAACACCTTTGGCTCATTTTCTGTAGGACTATATAAAATGGCTGAAAAACCAAAAAATTAGTCGAAAATTATATTGGTCGATTGGGCTTTTTTCAAGTCAGCCTTACTTACTTAGATAGGGAGTTATAGTCCGGTGTGGACCTTGCCCTCTATTTAGCGTGCTTTCTGGCTAGCTGCTTCCGGTTGCGCACCCAATGTTGGTTGACATCCCCTTTTACTTACGCGTACCATCTTTGGTGAGATCTTCCTCTGCTATGTTCTCCTTTCGGATTGGAATCGTTTGGGCTGGAGCTTAAGTGATGGTTTGGTCTACATATCGTAGCCATCTAAGGCGACCAATGTGCAATTTTCTGACCATCTTCGTTCACTGTGCATCTCATATAGTTCGCCGGTAAGTCTTCTCCTCCTCAAAAAATTTTGTATTCAAAACGGCCATCAAAGCAGCATCGGGATGGTAATTGTCTTATATGTTATATAGTCCCATTTGTGTTTTATTCGCATGTTAGTCTTCGGCCGAAATAAGTAAAAGCAATTCTTCGTTTGGTTTAGATGAGATACCACATTAATAGCGAGGTATAAAAAGATCCCGACGTGCCCAAACTTAAATATATATGCCTTTGGTAGCATTCCGTCCGCTTCATCTATGTTGCGGGCCATTTCTTGTTGACACTATATCTTTATTTTTGCCTTATACACCCGTCAGCTCGCTGAGTTCTGCGAATGATGTCAATATTGCCACCGTATGCAAGTAGTTGTATAGACTTTGAAAAAGCCTTTTGAGTCTAGTGTTGACTTTTCACAAGTATGATTGTGAAAATTCCATGACAACGCATCAATTTGCCTGTATCCTTTTTTTTTCTCTCGAAGGTGTTGACGAAATTGTTTTCTAACTCTACCAAGCAGCGAGCGTCATTTTGCATAATTTGACGAGTTTGGCAGGGATACCAAGGCTAGAACAATTAGAACAAATATCAAAACATCATCTTGACCTCATAATGCCACTCTTAAGTGTGAGAATAAAGAGGGAATTAAATTGGCCCCAATATTTAGATACAATGACTACGCAAGATAGTTATACCATCCGACAATCACATGTTATAATAACTAAGCAGTCCCTTGTATCATCCTCAATCATATAACACCTAAGCAGTCAGAAATAGAGACCTCGCACCAATATAGAGATTATGCATGAAACCATCATCAACCAATATTGTAGTGTTGAAACGCAACATGCATTATTCGTGAGATACAAGTACTTAGCATGAATGATGACACAAATCCTATTGTTAATTGGTTTTCAATAGTTAAACTTTCGGCCTCTCCCGCAATGCTCTTCTTTTTTTTTTTTTTGTTCATGTATGCAATGATAAAAAACATGTCGACAGATTGGCATAGACGAGGAATCCCAAGATGGTTCAATGACCTATAACTGGACCATCGGACCCAGACCAAGACCTAGAGATTTCTTGGAGACGATGACTATACTGGCAGATCATTCCCAATTCAATAGCTATGTAATTTAGTTGAATATAATAAATCAGAATTTTAAAAGAAAAAAAAATAGATTTTTTCACCAAGATTGAAGCGGTTTTTAAATAATTTAGTTGTCCGATTAATTCTTTTTGGTTTCTTTACATACTACGACAAAGTCTATATTTTTACTACGCAACTTTTGACTGCAGAGGATACAATTCGTCCCTTTTAATTTTTTTTTTTTTTTTTGCTAATTTTAATTGTCTAATTGTCTGTTACTTTTATCTTAAATAGATCGAAGCCATGACTGTATAATTAAATCTTAAAATTTTATGAAAATAAAGAACTTTAATTATTTGGAAGTTTAATTTGTTTTATGTTTTAACCAAAATCGGATTCTAAAACTTAAATTCTAAAATTGGCGCAGTCGGTAGAATTTGTATTCGAAAATATTAACGTAGGTAAAGTAGTGTTATCTTTAAGGTACAAAATCTAACTTAAACAAATGCCCAAACATGGGCAGAAAAGTCCGTGCTGTTTTATAGCAAAACATAAAATTTTTGCAAAATTCAACTTTATTTATCAATGTAGTTGCCTTTGAGGGCGATACACTGATTGAAATAATTTTTTAATCTTTCGATACCAGTTTTGTAGTACGATTTCGGTTTAGCCTCAAAATAGGCCTCTGTTTCGGCGATCGGTCATAAATCTCTTTCCGGCGAGGATTCTTTTGAGGTCTGCGAACAGGAAATAGTCGCTGAGGGCCAAATCTGTAGAATACGGTGGGTGGGGAAGCAATTCGTAGCCGAATTCATTCAATTTTGCCATCGTTTTCATCGACTTGTGACACGGTGCATTTCTTCAAATGCGGCCGTTTTTCTGCGATTTCGTCCTTCAAACGCTCCAACAACGCAATGTTATAGTCGCTGTTGATAGTCTGCCCCTTTTGGAGATAGTCGATGAAAATTATTCCATGTGTATCCCAAAATACGGATGCCATAACCTTGCCAGCCGACTGTTAATTTTTTGGTCGTTTTGGACGAGGTTCGTCGCCTGCTCGCTGACTCAGCTGACTGCCAACTTGACTCTGGTGTGAAGTGATGGAGCCAAGTTTCATCCATTGTCACATACCGACGCAATAATTCGGCTTTATTGCGGTTGAACAGCTTTAAACACTCCTCGGAATCATCAACACGTTGTTGTTTTTGGTCGACTGTGAGCAAACGCGGCACCCACTTTGAACATAGCTTTCGCATGTCCAAATATTCATGTATGATATATCCAACAAGCTCTTTTGATATCTTCAGAGCCTCAGCTATTTCGATCAACTTCACTTTACGGTCATTCGTAATCATTTTGTGGACTTTTTTGATGTTTTCATCTGAAACAGCCAAACGAAATTGCTTTGAATCCATTTTTTTTTTTTTTCACAATAACAAAAGTTGCTTCACTAACAACGCTATATCTCTAAAGCTAATCGTCCGAAAGCTGTCAAATTCATACACGTATCTTTTGAAGGTTGGTACTAACTGAAAATGATATGGATTTAATTCAAATATTGCCTTCTTTTAGAAACAGTCCATGTGTTTCATCTATCATCTATCATCATATCTGCTGCAGCTACTTGGCGCTGACGTGGTAGATGCTGGTACTGTTATTATATTGGGTCTATAACTTCGTGCGGTTTGCTAAGAGATGGCGTAGCTTGTATTATTCTATTGTTATTATTCTATTGGAACGTGCGTTGGAAAGCTACTGTCATTGTACGTCATTTCAGTATATGTCATTCATTTGAAGCATAAACAACAATAATTTTTTTTCACTAAAATATGTCGAACTTTGTGTTGAAAAAGTGTTTTTGCGGGGAGTTCTTCTTCATTACTTTAATATGGAGAAAACTGCTGCCGAAAGTCATCGTATTTTGGTGAAAGCTTATGGTGAACATGTGCTAGCTGAACGAACGTGCCAAAAGTGGTTTGCACGATTTAAAAGTGGTGATTTTGGTTTGGAAGACGACGTCCTGGGCAACCAAAAAAGTTTAAAGATGAAGAACTATAAGCATTACTTTATGAAGATTGTTGCCAAGCACAAGAAGAGCTCGCAGAATCTTTAGGTGTCACTCATTCAGCCATTTCAAAACGTTTAAAAGCAGCTGGATACATTCAAAAGCAAGGAAATCGGCTTCCACATGAACTCAAGCCGAGAGACGTCGAAAGGCGGTTTTGCACGTCCGAAATGCTGCTGGAACGTAACAAAAGAAAGTCATTTTTGCATAGGATTGTTACTGGTGATGAAAAATGGATCCATTACGACAACCCCAAGCGCAAAAAAATCATATGTGAAACCCGGCCAACCAGCCAAACCAACGGCAAAGCCGAATATCCATGGCGCGAAGGCAGTGCTCTGTATTTGGTGGGGTCAGATGAGTGTGCTGTACTATGAGCTGCTAAAACCGGGTAAAACCATCAATGGACAACGCTATTGAATACAATTAATTCGTTTGAAGAGAGCAGTAGCTGAAAAACGCACGGAATATGCGACCAGACACGAGGCAATAATTTTCCATCATGACATCTGTCGGACCTGTCCTGAACTCTTTCCGTAATTTGGCTTAAAATGTTGTCTTCTAAAGTATGGTTTTATATGTTGCCCTTGGTAATTTAGTCTTTGGTATTTGGTTTTTATTTGAATTGAAATCTCTTAAAAGGATTATTTTGCCCTAGTACTTATTCATTCTGCCTCATAATTTGGGCTGAGTTATTGAAATTTGCTCTCTGAATGATATTATTTTGTCTAACGCTAATTTCTTGTCCAGTTTCCTAATTTTCCTGGGTAAAACCTATTATGGAGGTCATGTCAAGTTAAGATAATCGAAATTCTAGAATAATGTTAGTTTTGATTACATTTCTCTGTACAAGAATGCAAATTATATAAAAATAGCCTTTAGCACTATTAGGGTTAAATTTGACATATCTGCATCAAAAATCCAATTTTTATTTATTATTGTCAGTATTTTTTTTAATTTAATATTAGGTATATAATTATTTTCATTTTTCGAAAATTTTTTTTCAAAATTTGAACGTTTATTTAAGAAAAACATGTACAATAGTATTATTCAAAGTATTGCCCATCTGAAGCTATGACTTTTTCCCATCTTTCTGGCAATTTGTGGATCGCATCCCAAAAGAACTGCGCCGGCTTGGCAGCCAAGAATGAATCAAGCCAATTTTTGATATTCTACTCTGATATGAACCGCATTTCAGTGATGGCGTTCTGCATCGACCGGAACAAATGGTAGTCAGAAGGGGCAAGGTCTGGGCTATAAGACGGCTGGGGTAAGACTTCCCATAAACTGTTTTCCAAATAGTTCTTAACCGGAATAGCAACGTGGGATCGAGCGTTTTTCGGTTACTGTTCTCTTCAAACGGATTAATTGTGTTTGGTAGCGTTGTCCATTGATGGTTTCACCCGGTTTTGGCAGCTCATAATAGAGCACACTCATCTGATCCCACCAAATACAGAGTATTACCTTCGCGCTATAGATATTCGGCTTTGCCATTGATTTGGCTGTTTGGCCGGGTTTCACGTATGATTTTTTGCGCTTGGGGTTGTCGTTATGGATCCATTTTTCACCACCAGTAACAATCCGATGCAAAAATGACTCCCTTTTGTGGCGTTCCAGCAGCATTTCGGACATACAAAACCGCCTTTCGACGTCTCTCGGCTTGAGTTCATGTGGAATCCAATTTCCTTGCTTTTGAATATATCCAGCTGCTTTTAAACATTTTGAAATGGCTGCTCGAGTAACACCCAAAGATTCTGCGAGCTCTTTTTGTGTTTGGCAACAATCTTCTTAGAGTAATGCTTCCAGCTCTTCATCTTCAAACTTTTTTGGCTGCGCAGGACATACATCGTCTTCCAAACCAAAATCACCACCACAAACAACTTTTGGCACGTTCGCTCAGCTAGCGCATGTTCACCATAAACTTCCACCAAACTACGATGACTTTCGGCAGTAGTCAGGCACAAAGTTCGACATATTTGAGTGAAAAAAAAAATTATTGTTGTTTACGCTTCAAATGAATGGCATATACTGAAATGACGTACAATGACAGTAGCTTTCCAACGCATGTTCCAATGGAATAATACAAGTTACGCTATCTCTTAGAAAACCGCACGTACGAAAGTTATAGACCCAATAAATTTTTCCTCACTTCACAAATCACAATTTCGTTTTCCACAAACCCATTAAGTCAAAAGTGAGCCTCGTCACTAAACACGAATTTTCGGTAAACTTCGATGGTAACGATCTACTGCAAGCTTACCAAGAGCCCAATCTGCGAACTTTCTTAGTAAGTCACAGTCTCGTGGCTTTAATTCCTGAGCCTGAACTGGATTTTATAAGGATGTTCTCGTATGTACGAGTATAGAACTTTTCGCAAAATTGTTCATATATTGAACTGACAGCTCCGTATCTTCCACTTCACCACAAAATGACGAATATAGAGCCCAGTTTATGTTTTATGAGGACACGTTACACGCTTGGCAAATTGAAGACTGATTTTCAAAATAAATTTAAATGATACGGAAGAGTCATTTGAGCGTATGTCTAATTGTAATGATTTGTTAAATAAAACTGAAGCTAAATGTAAAAGAACTGTTAAAACTGGTGCACGATTTGAAGGTTTTTCCTATTTGAAAATCTATCAGTCAAAAAACTTGTTAAACCGAACTACAATTTCATCTTTATTGCACTAGACTCGCCAAGTAAAATGTAGCTTTGAAAAAAATTTCACCCGGGGACAGAAGATAGATTGCGGTAAAGAAATCGATGAAAAGTGAAAATTGAGATTTAAGATTCAAAAAAATAAAAACAACTACGATATTTTCAGGAGATCATAGGATTCAAGTGAAAGGATATTAACACAAAGCAACATTGTCGAAAAGAAATGGAAGCTTAAAAAGTAAGATATAAATATAAATGGTGATACTTACTTAAATCCATTAAGCATTCGTATAAGCAAAAAGAATAAAAAATGTTGCGCGAACGACGAAACAAATCCACAAAAAGCATCCCCAAGCAGAGTCGCAATTAATACTCTCTTTCGTCCTTTGGTATCGGCAAGACAGCCCCAAAAGTAGGAACCAATTAACATGCCAAGCATGGGAGCTGCTGTAAGCCATCCCTTATCCGATGATGTCATTTGAAAGTCACATGTTGCCACCGGAAGGACAAATGAAAGTATTGTCACACCAACTGCTGTATTTAAATAAATCAGGCCACATAAAGCCAGTAAGTTATAGTGAAACTTTCCAAATCCTGTTTCCAGCAATGCCTGCTCATAATCCGTAACGGTATCATCCATAAAATCAAGCCCTTAAATGATTTATTTTTTTTTTTTAAACTTTAGATCAATTATACAATTCTGGTTATTGATGAAACCTTACCCATCTTGTGTCGGCTAATGTATACCTCTTACGTGCTGGTAGGGTCTTGTAGTTTTTATCTAATGCCTGAAAACGCTCCGTCCTGATTTGGCATAGGGTACACTCTTTCGAAGAGAAATTTTGTTCCTGTTGGAACGCAGATAGTTCTCTCGAACTTGATGCGATTAATTTATTTTTTTTTTTTATTTTTTTTATTTTTTTTATTATTTTCTTTCAATTAAAATTGACGAGTATCTATGTTATGTTATGATTTGATGTTTAGCGTAAAGTAATCTGAAATTGAGAAATGATTTTAAAACGGTGATTAAAATATTGTATAAATACGGATATTTTTTTTTAAATGTAGGACCATATTCTAATTTTACTAAAAGACAACCCCCTGCTAAGGATAAGTAAACTCGTATGTACCATACATAGGTTGTCTTAGCATAGCCGTAAATTACATTGTGCATTCATCAGCCGATTAGGTGTGTCAATAGTAAAGTAGTAAAACAAACCGAAGCACGAGGATACTCGTATCAGGGGTAATCATTTTGTTGTCCTGTTCTTTTTTTTTATTATTTTTTTTTTTTTTAACTAAAATCTATTTTAAGACAATAAGTCCTGTTTTGTTTGTTCCACAGGGAGCGGCTGGCGGCGGCGTAAAGAAGGTGGAAGGTAATCTTCACACGCGATTAGTATAATATACCTAGGTATACCCCATGAGGGAAACGGTTATAAATAAATAAATTGCCTAAGGTGAGTATTTGGAAAATGTTAAAATATGGGCATGGAGTCACACGGACACAGAATTATGTAAATGGTTTAATACATTTGATATTTTGACTGCCAAAATGCACGTTTAGGAATGCACGTTCTCGGTTTCATTGAAGTTTTGGATTGAACTCGCAACTCATTATAATCGGTTAATTGATTTTCCCAATTTTTCTTTTAAAATTTTGTCAATGATATGAATTCCGAAAAAATATGAGTTATGTTCGTGGCTCGTGTTCTTTACATTTTGCTTTTTAGTTGAAATCGTACAAACAAACTGAAACGTAAACTACATAGATTTTTGGCGAAAGAGAAAATAAGGTGAAGGATGTCTAGGTTTAACAGCGTCGTCAATTTCACATATGAAGTACTTTTATGTAACTAGTTAAAGAACTTCGGTATGAGCCACGCGAGCTTGCCCAGCTCTAAAAGCTCTAACGATCTCATTGCGATGCATAGTTTTGCTCAAAAAAAAAAAAAAAAAAACAATCAGACAATCAGATCACTTGGCAATCTTTTTAAATCTGTCTGGGCAAGAAATTATCACCACGCTGTCTGACTTCATACCAAATATACTCTACTTCGATAGAGGATTTGAGGTTAGTATCTGAAGATACTCGGTTGAATGCTAACGGCATGACAAATATACTGCTAGGTCAAAAATAAAATAAGAATTGTAATGCTGTATTCAGTCCACATATACACGTGTGACAGCTCGAAACAAGCATACAACTTTCATGATCAATATATTTACTTATAGCCCAGAAATTATTACTCGACGAGTGCTTGATTAAACTCTAAAACCTTACTACACTGCTTCCTTGCCCTTTTGCAGCATTTCTCACTCCAATCCTATCAGTCTAGTAAGCAGGTAGCAAAATCTAGCATACTGAAGTCATTTTCAAAGAACTGCAAGCGCATATCCTTTGAAATAAAGTTGAAAAGTATCTTCATTATAAAAGGAATCATATCCGGATATCACCCACATAAAATGAACCTATCTCCAGAATCTGAGTACCAACTTTGTTAAGAGAATGAGAAAATCACAGAAACCGTACTTGTTTCCCTTGCTTTTAGAAGTCGCTAGATGTCTAAGGTCAAAAAGTGAGCTTCGATTTCCTAATCCCAACCAGTTAAGTGAAAATAATGTGCTACCTTCGAATAATTCTCATATCTGAGTACATTGTTGTAACACGTATACGTGCACGGACATCTCAAGGACTAGAAAATGCAGTTGTCTGAACGGTTACATAATAGTAAAATTGCAATTGATGATAAGGATATGGAAAGACATTTTCTGCAGACATTTTAACAGCCAGTAATCAAAGTTCCACTGTAAGAAACCATTTAATTTTGGTGATAACAATCAATAACTCTAACATTGAGGAAGTGAATATAACTAAAGTCCAAAACAAAACTCTTGATGGTCTACCAACCTAGCTTTTAAAAGTACCGTGACGTAATTTATTTAGGAGCATGCATCGACATCATTTTCAATATAATGTCGAACGAATGCATGTTATATAAGTGGAACCTGTGTGACGGCTGAAAGCATTCTGTCAATTACCTGTTTTGCTTAAATCAGTATAGCTTTAGGAGAGGATATTCTAACGAGGCCAACTTTTTATGCTACGGAAAATCTTTGCGATAACCTATGAATTCCAGACCGATACACACCTTCTTATAGGTTTCAAGACCGTTTAAGGTAATGCTTATACACATAGTGATGAACTATAGAGAGTTATTTCTATGTCTACTGTATAGGATGATTCATTGTAAGGTTTGATTTTTAATAGGCTTTTCTTGACATATTACGCATGACTCCTATCAAACTGCTTTATAATTTTTATTCAGTATCATTTGGCAATTGATCATGAAAAGACTCACATTACAACAGCTTCTTCAAATTGTTCAGGTGTATTACAAAAAGCAGCGTTCTGCGAGAAATGTTTTTTGTGCGATTCGAGGAACGCATATTCGACGTACTGAAATCACTATTGCCAATACTATTCGCAAATTTGAGTCTCAGTTTATATTAGTGGATGATACTCGACTCGTTAGACCACATCCAGCACATAGTGAAAAGACTACAGCTGAGTGTGTACGCAAGGACCGTGACGAATCGATTAGTCGTCTTTCTCAGCAGTTTGGCTTGGCGTATTCGACAACTTGGCGTATTTTACGTGAGGACCTCGGCCAAAAAGTGTACAAAATTCAACTTGTGCAAGAGTTAAAGCCAGGCGACTTGAGTTTGCGTCATATTTTCAGTGAATGCGCTCTGGAAAAACTCAATGAAAATCCGGAGTTTTATCGTGAAATTTTGTTCAGTGATGAAACCCATTTCTGGCTCAATGGATACGTTAATAAACAAAATTGCTGTATTTAGGCTGATGAGCAACCCAAAAAGTACTAAGAGCTACCATTACATCCATTAAAAACAACAGTATTGTGTGGTTTATGGAGTGGTGGAATCATTGGTCCATATTTCTTCAAAAATGAGGCAAATCGGAATGTTATTGTCAATGGTTATCGTGATCGCGCCATGTTAACGAACTATGTGCTTCCTGAAATTCTAACACATGGTCACGGTGAGCTCTGGTTTCAATAAGACGACGCTACGAGCCACATAGCGCGTAAAACAATTGAGAAATCATTTTGGTGAGAAGTTAATTTAACGTTTTGCTGCGGTAAATTGGCCGCCTAGATCGTGTGAAATCACACCTTTAGTCTATTTTCTTTAGAGATATGTAAATTCTTAGATCTTTAAGAATAAGCCAGCTACGATTGACGCTTTGAAAACCAACATTACTTCTGTTATCCGCGAGATACCAGTCGCTCGAACGAATCGCCCAACATTGGACCTTTCAAATGAACCACCTCTGACGTAGTTATGGCCAACATTTACATTATATAATTTTTTAGAATTAAATGCCATAAATTTTTCTTTTAACTGATAATAAAAATTTTGAGTTTAATTTCAAATTTATGTATTTTATTTTACATTATAAATAAAACCTTGCGATGAATCACCCTATATTATCCCTGCCAAACTCGTCAAACTGTTCAGGACGATGATGAAGGATGCGCTCCGTTTCGTCAAAGTTGGTAAACCCCTCACCAAGACCTTTGATATTAAAATAGAATTAAGACAAGAATCTGGTATCCACAGAAAATAGGCCCTAAGAAAAGTCTTAAGTTGTTTGCGGGAAAGGAAAACATCAAAATAGATTAAGTGTTTGCTAAAGTACAGAAGATATTTTCAACTTAATAGAGTGCCGTAAGGTGTAAAGAAATACATATTCATGTTATTGAATACGTCTAAACTCACAGAGGTTGTCGGTGAAAACTATGGCAGTAGACAAACACTTTAACCAGAGAGGTTCTTGTTGGTTGAGGTATATCCCATGCATCTGAATGTATCTTAATATATTTCAATATATTAAAGCCAATTTTTTGAAATTCAAATCGAATTCTTTTGTAACACAAAACACAAAACGTTTTTCTAAGGGTAAAGTGTACAACAAGTTAGTTGCACTATTGTCAAGCTGCTAGAAAAAAAGCGTCAAAGTTACCTACCAGCGTTTGTCACTTTTGTGTATAAAAGCAAAGAAGCGAAAGGTTTTTTGTACTTCCGCTCTGGAGGCCTTAAGATATACAATCTGCTTTTAAGTTTCTGAATGCAGAAGTAAATGGCACACTATTTAAACAAAATCTTTTCATTTTGTATCTTTAAGGATTTTCTGATGTATTTCAATTAAAAATGGATGGAGAAGGTAAGCGAATTTTTTTGTTTTTCTAAAGGAAATATTTTATATATTAGGTACGCAACCAAGTCAATAGATGGCTCCAGCAGTAAGCGTTGGTCGATTTTGACATATTCAAAATGTCATGGTCCAAGCATTGCTCAAAGAGGATCCGTGCCAAACGCAAGAAGAGTTTGCTTCAGTATAAAAAATTACTCTCCAAAATATTTCCAAGCGATTGCACGTGTTGGGAATTAATCAAAAACAAGGAACTTGGGTTCCTTATGATTTAAAGCCAATGAACGTTAAGCTTCGTTTTCTCGCCTGTGTACAACTGCTCCAGAGGCAAAAAGGGAAGTGTATTCTTCATCGCATCGTGACGGGTGGTGAAAAATTGATTTATTATAGCAATTCATGGACACTGCCCGGTCATGCCTGTATTTCATCGGCTCGGCCGAAAATTCACGATGCGAAGGTCATGCCGTGTATTTGGTGGAACTAGGTCAGTGTTATTTATCCGCCATATTCCTTAGATATTGCGCCGTCCGATTATTACTTGTTCTGTTCGATGGAACATGGTCTGGCTGATCAGAAGTTCCACTCATATAAAGACATCAAAAAATGGGTTTATTCGTGAATAACCTCAATGGGAAAAACGTTGTTTTTTTTTCTCAAAATAAAGTTGCATTTTCCTCAAAAAAAAAAAAAAAACAGCGATAACTTGTTGCGCATTCAATACTAATGCATATATAACACATGGGCTGAAAAGTCCATGCCGTCTTTAAGAGAAGGCAGCACTTCAATCCATACCATATTTATACCAAATCCATACCATTTTTAGTTAGTACCAACCTTCAAAAGATACGTGTATAAATTTGACAGCTGTCGGATGATTAGTTCTTGAGATATAGCGTTGTGAGTGAAGCAACTTTTGTCATTGTGAAAAAAAAAATGGATTCAAAGCAATTTCGTGTGTTGATTTATCACTGCTTTTTGATGGGAAAAAATGCAGCCGATACAAAGAAATGGCTTGATAAGTGTTACCCGGACTCTGCACCAACCGAACGAACCATTGGCAAGTGGATTGAAAAATTTAAAAGTGGTCATACAAGCACCGAAGATGATGCACACAGTGGACGTCCAAAAGAGGCTGTGTCAGATGAAAACATCAAAAAAGTCCACAAAATGACCGTAAAGTGAAGTTGATCGAGATAGCTGAGGCTCTGAAGATATCAAAAGAGCGTGTTGGATATATCATACACGAATATTTGGACATGCGAAAGCTATGTTCAAAGTGGGTGCCGCGTTTGCTCACAGTCGACCAAAAACAACAATGGGTTGATGATTCAGAAAAGTGTTTAAAGCTGTTTTACCACAATAAAGCCGAATTTTTGCATCGGTATGTGACAATGGATGAAACTTGGCTCCATCACTTCACACCAGAGTCAAGTCCGCAGTCAACGGAGTGGCGAGCAGGCGACGAACCTCGTCCAAAACGATCAACAACTCAACAGTCGGCTGGCAAGGTTATAGTATCCGTATTTTGGGATACACATGGAATAATTTTCATCGACTATCTCCGAAAGGGGCAGATTATCAACAGCGACTATTACATTGCGTTGTTTGAGCGTTTGAAGGACGAAATCGGCCTCATTTGAAGAAAAAGGAAGTGCTGTTTCATCAAGACAATGCACCGTGTCACAAGTCGATGAAAACGATGGCAAAATTGAATGAATTCGGCTACGAATTGCTTCCCCACCCACCGTATTCTTCAGATTTGGCCCCCAGCGACTATTTCCTGTTCGCAGACCTGAAAAGAATGCTCGCCGGAAAGAGTTTTAAGACCGATGAAGAAGTAATCGCCGAAACAGAGGCCTATTTTGAGGATAAACCGAAATCGTACTACAAAACTGGTATCGAAAGATTGAAAAATTGTTTCAGTATATCGCCCTCGAGGGCAACTATATTGATAAATGAAGTAGAATTTTGCAAAAATGTTGTGTCTTACTATAAAACGGCACTGACTTTTCAGCCCATGTGTTATATTACGTATTTACTTCAGGAAGCCCCTTTAGTCTTCGCTGTCTTTAGGAACTACTTTATATTACCCTTGAAGACTTTAATAAACATTTTAGCGGAAAGCTTTCTTAATATGGCATTTTCTTTAAGTTTCTTGATACCTTGTTGGAGGAGGATCGAGTTATATCGAGACAATTCATAATATCCTTAGATGACACATTCGACATCTTTGAAGCTAAAAAAATTAAATTTAAAGACTAAGAAGCTCAGAAGCTGAGAAACTAGATCACTGCCAGGAAGATGAGCAAGGAGAACGTCAAGATTCTTCTAAACAACAATATTTAAATGCAGATGAAGCACCAGTTCTTTGCGTTATTTGCTGGGAAAATAGTCGCACCATTCACTTGCAGACATGTAATCATTTTAATTTGTGTTTAAATTGCTTTACAAAGCTATCGGAGAACTATACAATCCAATCTCTTTAAAATTTGTCTATAAATTGGGACAAATTGTCAAAAATAGCACAGCTATATTTTGTTAAAAGCGTTTAAAATTAATAGATTTTCATATCCTTAATTAACATGGTTGTTTGTATTTAAAAATAAATATTTAAAGTTATTTTTAATCCTCTGTCTATAATAATATTGAATTCATAAAGAAGGTTAATTGGCCGTTTGAAATTTAATAAGGTAAGAGAAAAAATCTATTTCGAAGCGTTATAAGGTCATACTTCAAAATATGGTCTTATGTCGCTTTGTGACAGCATTATGTCACGGCACCTCAATAAACAGATTCGATTTTTTTTTTAAACAGGTATTTTTCTGACCTATATTGACTAGTCATCTTAAACGCGACAAACGTATCTTTCTTATAATATTTACAAGATGAATGTCGTAATCGGCTTGATGCAATGCAAAATTAAAACTCCAACTTTCATCTATATGTGATGACCTCAGGGCAAATAGAGTGTGTACATGAGAGTACTCATCTATCAATTAAGTCGCAGTCAATCAATTATGATAGAATTATTGAAGCCACTCGGAATATTGTTAAGAGATTGACTTTAAAGGACGACACTTCCAGTTCTTTTATCTTGGACAGACCGAATAGAACTTGGCTCTCCTTTGACTTTCCAATATACAACAATTGACCAAGCAAGGAATATACAACATAAACTTATAAACGTGTGAGTCCATACAGATCAGACAGTAGTAAAGTGTACAAAGGACAAATTGTGAGCTTTTAACAAATTTTCACGCAGGAACTTTAATGCAAAAGCCGCAAAATGGAATGGAAAGCACTACCTCTGTGGTACGAAAGATAAGTACTATAGTACTACATTTCAACTTGGTTATTCCATATACCAGGCTATCAAATCGACAAAAATGGCCAAAGTTCTTTTTAATATGAGACCTACATCAAATTTATTAACGTACTACGAGTATTAAAATTAAGATGGCGAAATATTTTCAGAGACTTCCCTCCTTATACCCGTAGGAATTGGTATAAGTTAAAGCGTAGTATTTCTAATTTATTTTCTGTAAAAATTAATCAATCAATCTGGCCATCCATCGATCGCAATACTGATCTCGCCCATTTGACAAATAAACCCCCTTTAAAATAGATCACAGGTTATTTTCTCAATCATATATTAGGTATATATTTTAATTCGTGCGGTTTTTTTTTCAAAATTTGAACATTTATTTAAGAAAAACATGTACTCAAAGTATTGCCCATCTGAAACTATGACTTTTTCCCATCTTTCTGGCAATTTGTGGATCCCATCCCAAAAGAACTGCGCCGGCTTGGCAGCCAAGAATGAATCAAGCCAATTTTTGATATTCTGCTCTGATGTGAACCGTATTTCAGTGAGGGCGTTCAGCATCGACCGGAACAAATGGTAGTCAGTAGGGGCAAGGTCTGGGCTGTAAAGACTTCCCAACCACTGTTTTTCAACTAGTTCTTAGCCGGAATAACAACATGGGGCCGAGCGTTGTCATGATGGAAAATTATTGCCTCGTGTATGGTCGCATATTCCGGGCGTTTTTCTGCTACTGCTGTCTTCAAACGGATTAATTGTGTTCGGTAGCGTTGTCCATTGATAGTTTCACCCGGTTTTAGCAACTCATAATACAGAACACTCATCTGATCCCACCAAATACAGAGTATTACCTTCGAGCCATGGATATTCGGCTTTGCCGTTGATTTGGCTGTTTGGCAGGGTTTCACATTAGAACGGATAGAGTGTAGGGCTACTGCCAGAGGAAAAAGCATAATCTTTAAAAAATTAATTAAACTGATGATCATCAAGCTGTGATCCCAAAGGCAATAGAGTTGTTCATTTAAAAGCACACAGTCTGATTGGGAAAGTGATATGTATGTGTGTTTGCTTCAATCTGACAGTTATAATTAAACAATAACACAGGAATTAAGTTTAAATGAAAAAATGTATTTTGTTTGAAGATTGGTTCACGACATTACGTTTTAAACACTACTTCAGGCATATGACATCCTCGCCTGTTTTGGATAAAGCGTTTTCTATTTGTCCAATTTCTGGCTACTCTTTCGAATTTGAGGACGTATCGTACCAATAATGCCCTGTACAGTGATGTGCGAAATAATATGGATACTTCCAGGACAAGACAAATAAGCTAATAGGATCCTAAACTTTGCTGTTTGTAAAACAAAGTGCTTCCCTATACACAAATACTGATCATGCATTCCAAATTATGTTATAATTTATAATTAGTTAATTTTGCCTGTGCAAAATAATAGGGACAACTGTAAGAATAACTGTTTAAATTAAAGATTAATTGATTTTACTTTAACGTTTATGAATCTAAAAGATAAGATTGGAGTTTACTCTCACGGAAACTAATAGAACTTTAATAGAAATAGAATTTAGAAAGGATCGAAAGCATCACAGTAGTGTTGAGGAGAGGAAACAGATTAAGAACCTCCATAGGAAAAGGTGTGATTTACTGAAAAATTCCTGAAATCGTTGATTGCTTAAATGCATTGGTGGAAAATGTCTTAAAATCTAAGGCAGAAACTGGCGGACGAAAACCTAAAAACCCGCCCTCTTTCAAAGAAAAGATATTGCGCGCTAAATAAAGTAAAATCCTTTTGCTCCATCTAGTGCATTAAAAAAAAGGATTTAGTCTGGAAGGTCAAAACATCTTCCATTCGCAGGATGCTTAAAGATAATAAAGCAAGACGCGCTAATAAGGTACCGATTCTGTCGAAGAAGCATGCTGTTAAAAGGTTACTTTTTGCAAAGAAACATTCGAGCCGTCCCAAGTCTAAATGGTGCAATATCCTTTGGACTGATGAGACGAAAGTTGATTTATTTAACTCAGGTTGCTGTAGTGCATAAGTGCGTAGACCGCCCTATACGACATATTGCAATAAATACGTCATCAAATGAGGATTTTTTCCTACCAGGGTGTAGGTCCCATTCATACAACTAAGTTTTTGGTTAATCTCATTAGCATACTCCAAGAAATTTACATAGCTCCACAAGAAATTATAGAGTAATCAAACTGCACGATATCGTTGACCAAATTGCTGGTTTATATAGTTGTTATTGAATGTAGTCATCAGTAAGTCAATGATTTTATGGACAATATGGCACGTGACAACATCAAGCTAGAACCACACACCGTACGGATTAGTGTTGCCCATGCTATCACTAATCATTACCCATTAACGTTGGCAATTAATGTAACGCAAGTTTGTACTCGTAAAAAGAAAAGAACTGATTATGCCGCAAGTTCCAAGATATTGTTTTGTTTCACTGAAAATCATTTACAGGATTCGTAATTTTTCCATTAAAAAGTTTTACATATGAAATCTTGTCCTTAACTAACTTGTTAATAGTAACATCAACAAGTGCCATTTAGTGTTTCAATTGAAAGTAATTTGTCTCAAATATTTATAAGAATTTTTTTCTCCATCGCGTGACTTTACGAATATTTCAGAACGGTGATACCAATTTGACTTTAATTTCCACTGACAGTTGATACTTTGTAAAAATTTAATCATGTTACTTTATGCAGGACTACTAAAGTACATGCAATTACCGAGAAAATATTTTTTCCACATAATTTAACGATGTTGACAAGATTTTGTGTCGAAAGCATAATATGTCTTTTTTTTAAGCAATATACGTTTTGAAGACCGGGATTTAAACATGAAGAATTTTTTAATATGTGGGTTAAAGGCATAATATTGAGATTTAAGGGTGTCATTCCCCTACTTTAATCTACTTCTATCTTGAATCACAGTGGTTCGGCTGTATCTCTATTTCCCTTATTATCAGGAATTTGTTAAAATTTTTTGTGGAAAATTAATTTTTGAAGAACTTATTTGGCTAGCTTACCTACTTGTTCATACTACCTAAGAGGACGCCCGCATTGTTTTTTCTGGGTCGAAATCAAAGAGTCCTTAAAGCAGAGTTTTGATACTTATTTACCCTTAATATCACAGCGATCTAAGGCAACTGATATGAATTTTTCTAATCAGGTTTAGTACGTAAATTTTCTCCCTGCAAACTCCTGCTAAGAAAGGTACTGGAGGAATCTTGAATTCAAAACGACTATGAATATCTAGATATCTACATATGGTATACCCTTCTTCACTAGTGTTCATGCTTTTGAGATATATGCATATATAGCTGATACAGCTATTAATAGCAGTAAGTCTTTGTTTGATTTTTACGAGATATTATAAGAACAAGAACAAAATCTTTAACTACGTTAAAGTTGTAGCTACGCGATTCATCAATGTTATACGTCCTTTCTTACCACCTCATTGTTTTCTGCTAAGTAGTTGCATAAACTTTTGCCCCCTACCTTTTGCGAGTTTCCCATAACTCTCCTAAGTATTATGTTTAAGAAGTCACATGATAGCGCATTACTTTACATGTCTAACTCTTTATAAACATCTAAACTGTCAATGACACTGCTGTTGACCTTTAACGATCAACCAGCATCATATTCGGAAACCTTGGGGTTCATCCCCCTGGTTGATAATTTTTTCTCTTTAAAGGCAGAATTTGAGTCGTCGTTTTTGAGTCGTTTTTCGAAGTGGTTTTTTCATGTCCTTAGCATTCCACAGTGACTCTACCACCAGATTTTGGAAAAACGTCTCCATTTCCTTGACCGTTTTTTTTCTCATGCTCTTGCATGAGCCGTTATCGACTTTCTAAGCAGCACCACTTAATTGGCGAGCTTTTCTGCTTGCCGGTACTCCTCATTCACCAAACCAGTAGTTTATGACAGGTGGTCGTCTAAAACCCAGTACAGCAGTTGTGGTATTTCTAAAGGCTTCTTGTGATCGATTCCACTGATTTTCAGTTTTTAATGTTCTGGTGATTTGTTGCAATTGTTTCCCTTGATGAGATGTCCGCAGAGAAAATCAAATTGGCTGCAACTAGAAATCTATTGTATAATACCGAAGAAGAGCCTTGTGTTCTGGACAATTTGGTTGATTATAATATCAGGTGATCGACGTATTTCTTTGTGAATATTAATATAAAACAGTGTGTTTGTGCAGTGATAATTTAGGTCCTTTTCCTGACATGGTATTGCGCAAGCTATGCTTTCCGAAGATTTGAGCTCTTTAACGTTATTAACTTTGATAATGATACCTCCTCGTTATTTAAATGAAGAGTAACACTTACCAATGGGTGTTTCTTGGGCCGAAAACTAAGGTAAGATATTAAGAAACATTCAGAAGACCCTATTCGTGCCAGTTCTACTCTATGGAATTTGGTCGCGTTTGCATTGACGGCCTGTGGAGAAAAAGTAAAATATAATAGTGAATAAGGCGATGAGCGAGGTGACTTCTGAAATTTCGCGGGCAACGTACATTCGATTATCTTTTTTCTTTTTTCTTTCTTTGTTGGTACACATGTCCGGAATATATGTTCACAGGTTCAAGTATACACCCTGACTGACTCGAACTGCAACCAACTTCAGACTGCTCTAATTTCCAAACCGTTCATAACAGTAAGCTCAAATTTTGACACATGACAGATAATTTTGTTATTTACAAGCCTTTTAACCGATTTGCGTCTCAGTTGTGTTGAAAAATTTTTATCCGCGATGGAATTCAAACGTGAGAGTGTGATTGCTTTATATTTGGCTGGAAAACCACAAGTAGCTATCGTTAGAGCTCTCCAGCATCTCAACGTGAATAAATCATTTGTGTCTCGAACCATAGCTCGTTACCGTGATACTGGCAGCGTTGCAAAACGCCATGGAGGTAGTCATAAAAAAACAGCAGCATCGGCAGAAATGGTTCGGAAAGTGAAGGCTCGAATTGAGCGAAATCCGCGTCGAAGTGGAAGAAAAATGGCTCGTGAGCTCAACATATCGTTGGAACGGATGCAACACACACTGAAAAATGAGCTTGGGCTCAAGCCATTGTAGTTCCAAAGAACACACTATCTTACACCGCAACAGAAAAAAGTTAGAGTCGAAAGAGTGAAGGATTTGCTACGCTTGCACGAAAGTGGTGAGTTGCCGAATTTGGTTTTTTCCGATGAGTCGCTATTTGTTATAGAGAAATATGTCAACAAACAAAATGACCGAGTTTATTTACCAGAGAGATCCTTTGAAAATGTACGGTGATGGTTTGGGCCGCCATAATCGCCGATTGTCTGAAACTGTCTTAGAGACAGTATTGAAGCCTTGGGAAAACAATCATTTCGGTTGGAGACCGTGGACATTTTAGCAAGACTCGGCACTGTCTCACAAAGCGCGCGTCAACCAAGATGGGTTAAAAAACAATGTTCCACACTTCATTTCTTCGACACAATGTATTGTAAATTCTCCGGATGCAAGTCCGTTGGATTTCTCTGTCTGGGATATTTTGGAGGCGAAGGTTGGCACTAAAAAATACCAAAGTTAGACCACCTCAAACAAGCACTTCGCCAGGAATGGGCCCAAAATACCGCAGCGCCACTTGCGTGCAGCGTGCAATGCTTTTTTCGGCCGTCTCAAGCCATTATTCTCGCCAAAGGTGGAAATATTGAAAACTACTAATACAATTTGAAAATTGATGTATTTTCCAACATTTTTTGCTTCGGCGCAATAAAATTTATCAAACAATAAAAAAAATGATAGCATTTTAAAAAGTTGCAGTTCGAGTCAGTTACCCTGTTTTTGACAGATAGAAAGGTAAGACATGTTTTGGTGTGCTCGGCGATTTCACCAATTTGTTTTGAAAAATTTTCGAATCAACATAAGAGAAGTTGCTAAGGTCCGCTCTTTGTCACGCATTTTTCTCAGATGTTTTGGGCATGAGACGTGTGTCAGCGAAGTTTGTTCCGAAACTTCTTAATTTCGATCAGAACAACCGTGGCAGGAGCTCTTTAGTAACGTCAATGATGATCCTGACTTGCGCAAAAGGGTCAAGAAGGTGTCGTATAACTGGTCCTATTCCCAAAACTGAAGAGACTTTTAAAAGGACGGAAATTTGCAACGATTACGGAAATAAAAACGGCATCGCTGAAAGAGCTCAAGGCAATACCTAAAAGTGCTTATAAGAAGTGCTTCGAGTGGATTACTTTGAAGGGGTTAATATTAATATTGATGAATACATAAATACTTTTTAATAAAAATATAAAGACACCTTACTCTTTGAACGCACCTCGTATAAAGATATACCATAAAAGTAAACATCGGTCGCTTGAGATCGCCAGTATATTCATAACTTACGAATAAAAACGCTCCAACCTTGATTCATACAAAATTAATTTCTTGGTTTTGTATCAACCTATAAGTTTTAAACTTATGAGGAAGTATTTCCTCATCCTTAAATAAAAAACGAATAGTGATTGGCAACTCCATGTTTTGATCAAATTTGTAAGAATAACAATTCATATCAAAAAAAGTCACTAAATTTAATGTAAAAAATATATACATATAAATAAAGAAATAACTTAATAAATAGCTTTTTGTAATCATTTTATTTTTCCTAGCCAATATGGATTTGTTTTAGTATGACGGAACCACCCTTGTCAGTAATTTGATTCGAAAAAAGCAGTCACTCACCGCTGATTATGTAAATTCTAACGCACACATCCTTCCACAGTTTTTGGCAAATTTATGTACACACTCTCACGCACGTGTACGTATGTATCATAGGTAGGTGGTTCAATATATGATATATGTAAATCAATGAGGTAAGAATTCCGATACTGAATGCGACATCTGATGAAAGGCGGAAGGGCTTGGTGTTTTCTTTAGTTTTCTACAATAGTATCTAAGACCTCACACTAGTCATTTTTTTTTTCTAGTTCTCTTTTCCAGGAAATGATACCAAATTGTCATCATTATCCTTTTAGGTTAGAATACTCATATAGATGATGAGAAAATTATGTAATTTACTAATATCACAATGACTAATAGACACAATGTTGGTTTCTATGAACAATTTTAAATGCAAATGCTGCTGCTAAATACATAAATACTGAATTATACGACGCAAAATATCATAAATCGTTAGGCTTTTACAAATTAGAACAGATAGAGTGAATAAACCTGTATTTAATTTACATATGGCACTTTAACTATATGAAAACGTATTAACGTCAATTAGTCGCGAACTCGTCTAAATACTCTCTTTACTCGTACTTTGTCAATAAAATTAATTTCTTTTATAGGTACACATATCCTGTAACGGCACGCACTTTTTAACAAAAATTACAAACAAAAAAACAAAAAACAAACCCATAAACACACGCACAATCAACAAATATTATGATGTCCCTTATCATCGAGGAAACTAAAAGCACTCACAAATAATTTTCAATTTTTTTCATAATTAGCTTCCTAACATGTACGAGTATGTAGATGGATCGGTCATTCCCTAATGCCACGCGTCCTCCAAAAATAAAAACCGAAAACAAAAATTGTGTTCTTGCGATAATACAAAAGAGAGTTGCAAGACCTTCCTCTGACGCTTTAGTCTATTAACACTGCTTACAGTTCAATAAATTGACCGAGACTGCGTTGCCAGGATGTGCCAGCCAGATACTAGCTAGCACAAGTCTTCTCTAGTCGTGGCAGAGAATGACAAAACAGGACATGTAGGACAGTCACAGGATAGAATTTCACTATCTCACTATCACAGTGTTTTTCTTTCGGTTGTCCTTTCTAATGGTTATATATTCTTTTTTTATTGTTTATTTTATTTTTTCTTTCTTTTTTATGCTGACCATCTAGAAAAAAGGAGAGTATAAAAGCAATACCAACGAAAGACGGAATAAAAGAGAAGAACAATAATTATGAGTGTGTAAAGGAAGCCCTGACAGTGGGGTAAAATTGGGGTTGAGGTGCAAATAATATACATACATATGTAGTATCTCGTATCTAGTCACTAGTTGGCATTAGGCGTATCAGTGATCGTTGGCGTGTGTCGGGTGGGTCTTGTGGTCTCGTAGATGTGATGGCCCTGTGAAGGTCCTTGTATCGATTGGTAGGTGGAATTTTATTAATTACTAATAAATAAAGGAAAAGAAAAAAAAACTTGTAACAAGTTCATTACCATTGTTACTGCGCCTGAGTAAGCCAACATACATACGTATAAAAGTTGAACACATTTGTGCTTGTACAAGCAACAGAGTACTTAGCAGGTTACTACCACATAGTTATTGGCCTTGGAAAATGTTGCATGATGCATTTTTTATTCAACTTAATTTCAATTGAGCATTGGTAGATAGTTTGCTTCAAAGAGACGTAGATAAGTTCAAATTGAAAAAGTCTGCTGCTATGACTGATGTTCTAAGTAACTCACAAATTTTGTTTTATAATTAAGGTGGATATGATATCATTCTATTGCCAAATTATATTTTGAATTTATAAAACGTAAAATAGAGAGGCTTCTCGACAACCATTCTTGCATTTACCAAGCCCTAAATATGTCAATTCTGCTTTTTGCCAAAGTTTTGAACATGGAAATATGATTCATTGCTCGTAATAATTAATAATAATAAATTCGTTTAAGTTCTTGATCAATTTTATGTTTTTATTTTTTAACACTTAATTGCCAAACATAAGATGCTGCTAATAGTCAACAGGCTTGAGTTATTGCGCCAATTGAGCTTTATATAGGTCTTACCATATTGCCCAAGACTTTATGTAAAATTGGGTGTTGGGTGAAGTGTTATTGTGGCCTTATTCCTGAGATCGACGTGGATTGAACAATCCTATGTTTTCGGCCAAACTTTGAGCTACAGAAGCAATATTCATTATTTCTATTTATTCTTGCGCGACGGTCATGTTTCCGATTTTGTACGTCCCTACATTGTCCCTGTAGGTCAAATTCAACGATTCTTTCCGCACAATTTCTAGCTCAAGCAATCACGGGTTGATTGTGGAGATATTCTTCGAGAATTATTTGAAATTTTCCTTGGCGTAGAATCGACAGTTTTGTTAATTTACGGCTATTCAAAGAAAAATTCGCCTCATCGTTCATCATAACTTTTTGCCAAATATCATTGTCGATTTAAGTTATGCTCATCACGACACTCACTATGCGTTTTCCTAATTGAGAACATGTCTTAAATGTAAAGCTGCATGATAACAGCACGCTGTGGTGACGTACTAGGTGGGGTGAATTTTTTTTAATGTTTTTTTATTTTATTCAATATAGTCCCCGTTTAGTTTGATACACTTATTCCAGCGATTTTCCGTCCGAAAAGTAATTTTCCGGAAGGTCTGCAAAATACTCCTCCGTGGCGTCGATGATTTCCTCGCGTGAGCTCAATTTTTTATTGATGAGCCATATTTTTAGGTTTGGGAAGAGATAATAGTTCGAGGGAGCCAAATCGGGAGAATACGGTGGATGCGACAGCAATTGGAGCCGTAGGTCATTGAATTTAGCTGAGTTGCGATGCTCTTGTGCGACGGTGCATTGTCTTGCAAAAACAAAATTTTGCAAGCGATTTCGAACTTCAATCGCTCCAATAATGCATAGTAATACTCGCTATTGATGGTTTTTCCTTTTTCGAGGTAGTCCACGAAGAGTATGCCATGAAAATCCCAAAAAACCGACGCCATAACCTTTCCGACCCATCGAGCTTCCCTAGGCTGCTACGGAGCACTCGTGCTGGCTTCAGTCCATTGCCGGGCACTCATTCTGTTCTCTGGTGTTTAACAGTTACCAATCGACGCCAAAAGTCCTCCCGATTCCACATCAGCAAGTTCAAACACTCTTTCGAAGTGCTCTCGTGTTCGTGTTTTTGGTCAAGAGTGAGTATGCGTGGCACAAAGCGGATAACTTTTTCATATGCAGAATATTGCCCAAAATATGGCTTGTGCGCTCAGTACTAATCTTTGTGGTTCTGCTAGCTCACGCACCTTCACTTTTCGGTCATCCAACACCATTTCATGTATTTTTTTGACATTGTCCTCTGTAACCGCATTGGAGGGCCTGCCGCTGCGGACTTGATCGGTAGTGGAGTTGCGGCCACCACGAAACTCTCGAAACCAATATTTCTGAGAGAGCCCCATAATATTAATCCAACTTTTCTTTTGTTTCCTTCGCCGTTTTGCCTCCCAAAAAATTATGTTTTATGAGAGAACGAAAATCGTTTTTGCCCAAAATATGGTTCTGCTAGCTCACGCACCTTTACTTTTCGGTCATCCAACACCATTTCATGTATTTTTTTGACATTGTCCTCTGTAACCGCATCGGAGAGCCTGCCGCTGCGGACTTGATCGGTAGTGGAGTTGCGGCCACCACGAAACTCTCGAAATCAATATTTCTGACAGAGCCCCATAATATTAATCCAAATTTTCTTTTGTTTCCTTCGCCGTTTTGCCTCCCAAAAAATTATGTTTTATGAGAGAACGAAAATCGTTTTTGCCCAAAATATGGTTCTGCTAGCTCACGCACCTTTACTTTTCGGTCATCCAACACCATTTCATGTATTTTTTTGACATTGTCCTCTGTAACCGCATCGGAGAGCCTGCCGCTGCGGACTTGATCGGTAGTGGAGTTGCGGCCACCACAAAACTCTCGAAATCAATATTTCTGACAGAGCCCCATAATATTAATCCAAATTTTCTTTTGTTTCCTTCGCCGTTTTGCCTCCCAAAAAATTATGTTTTATGAGAGAACGAAAATCGTTTTTGTCCATACTCAACATGTTGCCAAACACGTCAACAACAATCAGCTGTCAAAACAAAACTAAAGATAGTATCGCACTGAAATTTGGCCTTTCTGCCTAAATATGAACGGACTTTAAGGCACCATAACGCTGCAGTAGCAGCGCATTCTGACAAGGTTACTTTTCACCCCTAGTATTATACTGTTCCATGCCACAAATTTGGTTCGACTGATGCTTCGAACGCGGGCTATCTAAAAGAGCTGATCTGCAAAAAGATGTCAAAACTATGGAAGAACCATATGCTGGAGGCTACATTCATTCATCTTTATTATACTTTTATATAATACAATTACGTAATATCTTTTATGTATATGAATTACCTCTTAAATTGCCAGAAGCTTCCATCCCTTTTATCCTTTTATATTATTTGTTTTTTATTTTTTAATGTTAATGTTAACTAAAATCTACGAGTACTTAAGCTATGTAAACCGGCCATGACTTAGAAATTAAGCCAACCTACTTTGCGCACTAATGGCGCTGCACTAAATTAGAAGGAAATGACAAGCGTTACCTCCCCAATGACGCGGCTCCCTACTACCCCACTGAACCGGAAACACTTCGCACTGTTAGCGACACCTCTGATTTGTATTGTCCCTATAGAAGTAGAGAGAAATAATTGGTTAAAGCGCACACTCTTGTGATGTAAATAGTTGGGGTTGTTTGGCGAGGTCACTTTTGCCCACTCTAATTAGGTTCTTCCTATATTTTATCCTAAAATTTTATGTACTCAGAATCTGCTGTTCTGTATAACCGCCCTTTTAAACACCCGAATCTTTTCCATTAAACTTGCTCTCATGTTAAACAACACGGGACATTCAAATACAAGCATATACCGGGTAATAGCAGATAATAGCAGATCATCTTCACTCTTGAAGGCAAAGGCGAAATCTCCTTTAACTCTGGCCGAAGCAACATCTTTCATATATGTTTGTTGAAATCTAGATATTGATCTATTCAGATCTCAAGGCATCTGACTACATTTCGACAAGTAAATGCCTACTATCGAAAACTTTGTCCAATTGTTTCTGGTGTCCCAAGAGGCCCCATACAAAGGCCACCTCAAAAGAATGATGTCCAATTTCTGAAAGTTGATCTTCAACTTCTCTTGCAAATTTTTCAACCAATTCAACAATTGCTGGGCAAGAAAGTACAGCGCATTGGTATAAAAGTTTGCTGCTTCTACTATAACTAGGAAATAAGGAGGTCGGCAGAGCATTCAATTAGACGAGAATCATGATATTTCAGAGTACTCCCGAAAGTAGGTTTCTGGATAAACCGATAAGCATTTTCAAAGATGTTTTGGTTGAACGTTCATATGTTTAAAGGTAAAGATGGTGGAAATACCAATACTCGTATAGTGTTTCTGAAGAATTTAATGTTACATTTTGATGGTTCCAATATTACAATAGTTTTGATGTTAATATCGAAATTTAGTTAGCTTTTTATAGAGCCCAACATAGCCGAAGAGCAAGGACGTGAGTCCAAAGAACGAGTTGAAAAGGGTGTTGGAGATAGAACTGCCCTGGGACACACCAACTTTTATTTCGTAGATATCAGACTTAACATACTTGTAAAACCGTCCAAGACAACTTGAGATGAACATTGCGAAAGGTAATTTCTGGAAAAATGTTGTTTTTTCCACAGTAAGAAAGGGATATATCTTCTTTATTTCCTCAATTATTGCTCAACTTTTAGTCGTGTGGAAGCCCAGCAAAGTTAGTAGCACCAGAGATCTGTCTCCAACAGAACCCAGAAGCACAGAAATAATCGATCACCAATTCTACGCTCATTTAATAATCGTATGTTACTTGTAGGTAAAGAAGAGGAAAGTCGTCAAAAATAAGCATTCGAACTCGCTGGAATTTAGTCCTCCAAAGATAATTATGAATATTGTAGGTAAAACTGAAAATCAATCACTGCAAAGCAGTATTCAATCTTGATACATACACACATTTTACAGGTAATACGGGCAAAGTGGCAATATGAGCGTGCAGCCATATTGTCATTAGACTTCGTTCGTGTGAATTTGGGATCAGATCCTGCGTTAAGTAGAAATTGAATTAACTTAATAATTGATATAGGCCTTGTAAGTACGTGTTGGCATGATATGTTAGGTAGAAGGTCAGTATACGAGTAGCTTGTACAAACATTACCAGCAGGTAATAGTTAGCAAAGAGAAGCATTTAGGAGGCAAGAGTACAAAGGAAAGACTGTAAGAATTATCACTTTAGTAGGGGTAGTTGCTCTCTATGGAATTAGTTATATCTGAGACTTCATGATGCGCAGCGATTCAGCGGAATAGGAGAGGTACACATCGAGCAGCAGTATATTAGTGGAAAAAAGAAAACGCAGGACAACACGCAGACGTCACCGTGCTAGAAGACGACACCAATATTCCATTCTATGGAAATCTCGAATAAAAGCTTAGACTTCCTCAAAGAAATCAAAAGAACGCCACACTGTACGAATAAGTATCGAATTCTGAAATTCTCTTTATGTGCAACTTTCCTACATATTATAAAAACGGTCTTATTCCCACGTCAATTAAGAACATCAGAAGATTACCGAAGAAAAGCAGGAAAGCTATAAGTAATCCTTTCAGTCGCATTCAATGAAGTCCTATAAATTTGCAGAAAAACCGGAAACGAGGAAATACTTGACATGAATATCAATGTTGCAGCAAAGGCAATAATCAAATTGTCGCCTAAAAATATTCACGGAAGAAGTATTTCCACATCAAAGGAGAAATCAAAAATTTTCTCTGCACTCAAACAAAACCGGGGCACCCTTACCCCATATGTGCATACCGGACACAATGCGAAAAATTGTGGAATGTGACATAGAGGCAGCTGCTGAATCTGTATAGCATCAATATTGATTCCGTAAAGCTCGTTCGACGATCAACGCCATTAAAGCAGTTCTAAAAACATCAAGTAATACTACAATGATATATGGACACTGCGGTAGTCTAAATTTTTTATTATGCTAGCGCCTTTAACACAGGCGTTAGGTTCACATTTACCCTGCGACCAGTTAGATCAAAAAAGTGTCAGAATATAAGGTACTGCTCTATTTATATATTGTATAATACAATATAGCAAGGCTCCGTGGTAGAAACTTTGGCGTAAAGCATAATGTGTACTGATGCTTTTAGACAATGAGGCCCAATGTCTGCCAAAATATATGATTGCTTTCGGGATTGTTAGTTATCTAGTAAGTTAAGATTTTTTACTCAATTAATGTCTTTTCAATTTTTTAAAAGAGAACAAAATCATATTTAAGCATGGCATTGCCTCCTGCCGATTGTCTTTACTTTAATTTGTTTAATTTTATTACCTTTTATTGTATAAAAACAGTTTGTAAGATTTATATTTGTCGTTTGTCTGCATACTTCTTGTTTTTGTCTTGTTTGCCAGCTTCACTTTCTTTTGCGTTCTTAAAGGTATCGGCCACCGATATCAGAAACGGAGTGATTTGAGAAATAAAGTTATCAGACAAAGCAATAAATTTAACGTCGTGGTTTACGTCATCCAGCGTCCTCAGCTCCCGTCCAAAAGTCAAAAGGCGGCAGAGTAGCCCGTATTCTGGCATCGGGCGGTGTTCATCGCAAATCTAATGGCAGGCAGTTCTCGTGTCCCTGAAGCGTGGTCGTTTTTCACAATCATAGAGAGCTGAGTTTTTAAGTCTTTATTCTTTCTCTCCACTGGGTTAGCCTGGTTTGTTGTATATCCAGGCAAAATGTTAGTTTTTTGCATTATTGCAGATATAAATTGAACGCCGTTATCATTTATAAGGCGCCTAGGAAGTCCATAACGAAAAAAAATTTCTTCAGTTAAAGTCTTTGCACAAACTTCTGCAGTAGTTTCCTTGAGTTTGAACAGTTCGATCCATTTACTTGCCATGTCTTCGACAATAAAAATCCATTGAAAGCCGTCGCTTGTTATTGGCAATGGACCGAACAAGTCTACGGCAATGAGTTCAAAACGCTGTCGGCTGGAAACAGTTTGCAGCAATGCAGCTGGTTTTAAATTTGTAGCCTTGTATCGTTGACACTCGATACATGTCTTAACATGGTTGGCGATATCCGTTCGCATTCCTGGCCAAAAATATCTTCGCGCAATTCTTGCAATCGTGCGCTCCACTCCATAGTGGACAGCGGTTGCATCATTGTGGTAAGTTCTTAAAATATATGGACGTTCTTTCTTCGGAATGACGAGTTGGGGTTCGTCATTATCCAAGTAATTATCGTCATAGCAGTACAATACACCATCGTTTAAGACATAGCCTCTTTTGGTACAACGAATAAAGTCTTCATCTGAGTTCTCAGGAGAGTCGATAATGGTTTTTATTAAAGCGTCTTCCATTTGTCCTTCATGTAGCTCTTTTGATCCTTTTCTGGGCATATCAATTTTGAAAATGCAGATTCCACAGTTCTCCAGATGCAATTCTTTGCACGGTGACCTTGATAGTGTATCAGCGACGGTGTTTCTAAGTCCGGGCTTGTATTCAATTTGAATATTAAAGGGTTGCAGTTGAAGAGCCCATCTTGCTAGTCGGCCTGTTGGTGTTTTCAGGGTCATTTACCATTTCAAAAGCTGATGGTCTATAATAAGCGCTATCTAGGCACCTTAAATATATCCCCGAAATTTAATTGTGGCCCAGACAATTGCAAGTGCCTACCGCTAGGTTGTAGAATAATTTCTTTCGGCATCTATAAGCAATCTGCTGGCATATTCAATAGAGTGCTCCTCTGCTCCCTCCCCCTGGAGTAATGCTGCTCTAAGAGCATAGCTGCTTGCATCAGTTTTAAGTAAGAAAGATTTGTTGGGGTCTACTTGTGTTAAAACGGGGGCGGTATCTAGCAGTTCCTTCAGTTTTTCAAAAGCTTCCCTCTGCTCTGTCGTCCAGGACCATGGTACTTTCTTCTTTGTAAGTTGACTCAATGGCTTTAATATATCAGCAAAGTTGGCAATGAACCTCCGATAACACGAACAGGTTTGAAGAAAGCAGAGTACTTGCTTTACGTTTTTCAGCTCTGGGCGATTTTTAATTGCTGCTACTGGGTCCATGCAAATTGCATTAGTATTTAGTATGTGGCCTAAATATTTCACTTCCTTGGAACAGAACCGACATTTATCTTTATTGATTTTTAATATAAAGTTCTCCAGTCTTGCAAATATTTTTTTTCAAATCCTCTAAATGCTGATCAAATGTTGGGGAACAGATAATTATATCGTCTAGGTAGGCCACAATTAATAAATCTCCAAGTCCGGCCCGAAATTTATTGATGAGCCTCTGAAAGGTCGCTGGAGCATTTCTTAGCCCAAATGGCATACAATTAAATTTGTACATGCGTCAACAGTCACGAACGCTGTTTTTTGCTGGTCTTCTTTATGTATACCAATCTGCCAGTATCCTGCCTGCAAATCGAGAGTGGTCTTAAATCGTGTACTCTTTGCTTCGTGGAGCAATAAAAAATCTGGAATAGTAACTGAATTAAGTCGCCGGTAATCTATGCAGATTCTCATTCCATTTTTGTTTTTTTTTTTTGGACCATTACCACTGGAGCTAACCAAGAAGATTCCGTTTCTTCTATTATCCCCAATTTTAGCATTTCCGTAATTTTTGCCTTGAGCTGATCCCTTTTGGGCTGAGAAAGTCTATACGGTGGTAATGATATGGGGTCACTGTTACCTGTATTGATGCGATGAACTGCAAACGGTGTAACTTGGTTCGATGGGTGAAAAATCTTCGCGTTCTGGAGTAAAACTTCTTCCAATGCTATTTTCTGGTCTTCTTTGAGATCAAATCCATCATCAGATTTTAAGAATTTGAAGTCAATAGAATGGATAGCAGTACACCAGGTTTCCACTTTTCTGGCTTGGGGAATTTTTGTTGTTGACGCTCGCTCAGGTGTCACTGCACTAGTTGGTATCGCATCTCTGAATATCTCTTGAATAGAGTGGGGCGAATAATCGCTGGTGCATGGTCCATAAAAGTTCATATTATCATTTCTTACTGGTGTTTTATTTGGACTTATTGTGGAATATTGTTTCAGCCAATTAGAAAAGTTTGTGATCTCTTCAATAATATTCGGTGAAGAATCAATCCTTCTCTTCTTCATATCAAGCGCCGCTGCACTTGGATGTTGTTGGGTGGCATTCTGAATGTTATCATCGGCTAGTTGTATACTATTTAGGGATAGTGGCATCGAACGTTCGAAATCAAATTTCTTTTCGAGATCGTCCTTAAAAAACCAATACTTCTGTCCCATGTTAAGGAGTATTCCGGCTTGTTGTAGAAAATCGGTCCCAATTAGTTGCATTAGCTAAGCAAATGAATCGAATTTTCCTTTTTCGGCCACCAATCTCTATTTCGCATATCGTTGAGAGGACTTTTTGGTGAGTTGTTGATCCATCAGCCAAGGTGAGATCTGCTCCAACCTTCTGCATGATACACTTGTTTTTCGTCAGCAACTTTTTAAGGTTTGTGCTAGCTACGCTTGTTTTTGCCGCTGTATCCAAATATACTTCGCCATTCATAACAAACAGTTTTATTCGGGCTATCGGTACATCTCTACCGATAATAAGGTTGAAGTTTAGGTATTGTGGGCTTTCTTTTTTCGCATTCGAACAAGCCAAACAGTTTGCCCTTGTCACTCCTGGAGCTCCACAACCATAACATGCAAGCGTTGGTTTAGCGTTGTTTTGTACTCCCCTCTTCTTAAAACATTGCTCTGTGGTGTGTCCGCTTCGCCGACAGAAAGTGCAACGTTTTTCAATTTTATCCGGTTTGGTTTCCGTTTTCTCCTGTATTTTAGAGGCTTGCTGGCTGATCTCACCTATTCTACACTCCGATTCTCTTCCTTCCTGAAGAAGCTTCACATAGGAGTCCATATCGTCCCTGGACAGGCGATCTGTATTTTAGAGGCTTGCTGGCTGATCTCACCTATTCTACACTCCGATTCTCTTCCTTCCTGAAGAAGCTTCACATAGGAGTCCATATCGTCCCTGGACAGGCGATCTCTAATTTTATGATTCAAGAGACCATATATCATACTAAGCTGCATGTCTTCCTTCACCTTGTCTTCTAGGCTAGAGAACAAAACTCTCTTTTTACATATGAAGCTATCAATCGGCTCATTTGGTTGTTGCTTGTACTCCATTATTTCCAGGAAAATTCTCCAATCGGGCTTCTGAGAAGCTTGATAAAATCAGCAAATTTCGTAACATTTCCTTTAGCTCCTAGCCACCAAGACGCAGCTTCGCCTTCAAGTAACATTGGCATTGCTTTGATTATGTCATCATAATTGATCCTCTCCAGGTCTTTGAACGTGGTAATTGCCGCAATGAATTCCTCAAGTTTTCGGGAGTCTCTTTCTCACCAAAATCTAGCAGTGCATGTAGGAGCTGGTCGAACTGCTCAGGCGAAAAGTTTGCCATTTCTCTGACTGGTGGTGCTGCTACTATAACTTCTGCTGGGACTACTGCCACAAATGATGCTGCTGGTACTGATCCCACACGAGTTGTTGTTGCTATAGGTGCTGTTCTTTTGGTTCTCCGTGTGGTCCTTGCTTGTGACATCGGCCGCAAGTTGGGTGCCAATGTAAGAGGTTATTTTTCCCCTTCATAAAATGAAGAAAATTTTCTTCAAACAAATTTTTATTTTTCTTAAAAAATTCAAACACAATAAAATACCAACGACCCTCCTAGGAAAACCTTAGAGTAGCCAAATGGAAGTAGATCATGTCTGAATGATCTCTTCAGTAATTCTACAGTCTTTATATAAATATATTGTGGAAGCTTTTGTTAACTGTATACAGTGTGTGAACAAAAATTAATAAATTTAAAATAAAAGTACAAATTCATGGCAAAATGAAAACGATAAACAAAATGTTTCAAGTTTAATTAAATTTCATAAAAATGGAAAAATAATTGGGACATCTTTTTTTAATTTAATACTAGTCCTTGGGTTCAGTTTTCTTGCATTATTAAATATAAGTGTAGTTTCCTTAAAAATTAATTTAAAAGTTTTCCGTTAAAATATTTGCCTACTTTGCCTAATTTATGTATATATAGGATTTTCCAATAGGGACTTGATAACTTTGAATTAAATTTGTGAACGCACTCTTTCACTAATCATCAAACTGTCACTGTTAATTTATTCAATAAACTCAATATTTTCATCATGGTAAAGTACACTAACGAGCAACGTCTGCAAATTATAAAAATTTTCTACAGATATTCGGAGTCGGTGACTACAACTTTAAGAGCGTTAACTCCAATTTTCGGTCGTATTTTTCGCCCTAGTAGACAGGCAATAACAAGTTTAGTGCAAAAGTTTGAATCTACATATTCGTTGTGTAATGTTGCCGTGTCAGTGAGACAACGGGTTGGTTGAAGTGTCGAAAATATCGCTGCCGTTCAGAAGTCCGTAGCAAACGATCCAAATCAGTCAATTCCACAGCGTTCTCAAGAATTGAGCATCGCTCAGACCACATTATGGCATATTTTGCGTAAGGGTATTGGTTTACACCCATACAAGATCAAGCTGACTCAAGAATTGAAGCCGATGGACCATTTGAAGCGACTTACGTTCTCCGATTGGCTTCTGGAGAGAATGCGGCAAGATGATGAATTTCATCGCAAAATCATCTTCAGTGACGAAGCTCATTTTTGGCTCAATGGGTTCGTCAATAAGCAAAATATGCGTTATTGGTCGGGTGAAATCCCACATGTGCTTCAAGAATCACCACTTCATCCATAAAAAATAACTGTTCGGTGCGGTTTGCATGCCGGCGGCGTTATTGGTCCATATTTTTTCGTCGACGATAACGATCGTCACATTACTGTGAATGGTCAGCGTTATCGCGCCATGATCACCGATTATTTTTGGCTCGAATTAGAAGATATGATCTTGGACGACATGTGGTTTCAACAGGATGGTGGCACAAGCCACACAGCACACGCTACAATCGATTTATTGAAGAGTAAGTAAGGTGAGCGTGTTATCTCAAGACATGGTTTGCTTTTTATTTAAAAAAAAAAAGGTGTCAAGTCGTTATTAGAAAACCCATACAATTTAAAGTCAGTTCATTCCGGTAAGCGTACCAGCTAGACCTGCTTATTTATTTTCCTGAGTGCAACTAATTTCTGTAAGCTATAGCTTCCCATTATCAGGACCTTCATAATGTAGAAAAACTGCAATTGAAGGTTTTCTATAAATAGGGGAAGCGTACTCTGTGGAAGGTGAAAGATTCGTTTCATATAGTACCTAAGGAGTTTTTCGACTGTTTCATACGATTTGTTACCCCAAACTTGTGCTGCATAAAAGAAAAATATATAATTAAGCCTTGAATATTTTGTACTTGCTATTATAAGCTTTGCTTATATGGTATGCACAAAACACTTACGTCATGTTGGATTTATTGTAGTTTTTGCTTTCGTAAGTTTCACCTTTGGGTGTTTCTCCATACTCATATTTTTCGTTAATAGAACATCAAGATAAGCATACTCACTAACTAACTATTTGATCCCGATTAAATGACCATATTTCGTCATGGCAGTTTCTTTCGCTTCCATTTTTGAAAATCATCACCTTTGGATTTTTAAAATTGAAAACGAGGTTCCACAAACTGCAATCCTCGGCCAACTGACTAATCGTCATTTACAGTGTTTTCAGTGAGAAGTGCTTTGAACACATTGTACACAACCTGGTAAAATAAAGCCTTGGCTTACTCCAGTTTTCAATTAAAACCACACTGATAGTGCCTCACCATTATTCACAGCTAACTGGGTATCCCCGTAGAAATTTTTGTGGACTCTGCCAAATTTTATTGCGTGCATTTCGGTCCGCTGTTTTAAATGCCGCCTTGAACTCCACAAAAAATGCATACAGCTTTTTGCCTTTTGGCATGAATTATTCTACAATGTTTTTTAATACGAAAATATGGTCTATGATCTGGTCTGGAATAGCCAGATCTAAGTCTTGCCTGCAATTCCTGAAGCATATTGTAAGCCGTAATCCAAGAATAAAGCTTTTTTTGTAGCAAAGCCTTGAAGACTTTATACGAAGCGTTTAAAAGTGAAATTCCATGATTTGCATCCCTTTTTATGGATTACAAAAATTATTGTTTCCTTAAATTCAATATACCTACATATTATTGAGAGCAATACATAGTTTACTCGGCAGCGCTATTATCCTGGCCTAATTTGAATGCCTCCGATTCGTAGTAGATTTTTTCTTTCTACTGCATAGCTCTTTGACGTTTTTATCAGCGTCCAATGACCTTAGTTGGAATTGCGAAATAGCTTCATCCAAACAAACGACTTTTGTCTTGCTTTTTCACATTCATTTACGTGATTTACGTGATTGTTTCTTCTCGTATATCTTTGTCGAGTTGGACGACATTATTACGTCATTAATCACTTTGAGGTCTTCAACTTGATTCCTGGGAAACGGTGAGTTGAGTCAATTGTATGTTAGCAGGTTACATTTATTCTATTGTAATTTAGGCAGTAGATTTACATACCTCAATCCGTGTTATGTTAGAATCAGGATAGTAGAAGCCAAACGCCTAGAGGAGAAATACTAGCATAACAGCAATATATATTGGAACCAGATGTTGATAGCTGATACATATGTTGTCACAAATAGTCACTTTAGCGGTAAAAAGGAATTGAATACTGTGGGTAACTATCCTTAATAACCAGTCCAGAGATAATTATGATAAAATTAGTGCAGCCACATCGAGCGAATGGAACGCTCTGGTTTATGATCTTATTGTAGAAATAACTTGGAAGCTACGTGCCCGGATTTGAGAAATCTGAAAGGCGACATTTATTTCAAGGAATAACTCTATCTTAATGAATTTCTAATGGCTGCTATCATACCATTCTTAGACAATTTCAAATTGTCGTTTTTTTAATTGCCTTTGTCACACTGAGTGTTTACTTTTCTCCAAAGGTTTGTTGTTCCATTAAGTAGCTTGTATAAAAATAAATGACCTCGGACTAAGCTAAATAATAGTTTTCGAAATTTCGACATTGTTTAATTAATAAAGAAAAGGTCAAACTCAGTTACAGTGCTTAGGTTTTAATTCAATTATTCTTTATTAGATATTATTTTTAGCTTTTGAACTTCATGACCTACCTTATTTATAACTACAGATATTCCCTTGGGAAATTCACATTTTATATAGTCAAGCAGTTACACATAAAAAACCATCAGCGATACCTTGAAGTTCAATAATATGAACCCCTTAATCAACAAATATCACCACAGCCCTCAGCTGCTGTATTGTTTACGAATCCCTTCGTGAACACCTCCACGCAGACACATTTTCGCTTTCAATGAAAATACTTCGTAGCGCTCAGCTGCACCCTATTTTTGTTTTTGCTCTTTGTTTTTTCGCTTCACTATTAGAGCCACGACCTGCAAATCTCCTATTTAGTTGAACGTGTTTTAAAAAGGGGGAGAAAAAATTCTCCATGAAATGTCCTTGACTTAAAGCTGGAAACACCAATTATTTATCAAAAGGAAGGGTCGCGTTAGTGTCAACGAGTTTGTTAATCGAACATACCTGTGATTATTTGCATCTGTGGGTGTTTTCTCTCGACTCACACTGTATTTTATTTCATTCTCTATAACGTGTCACAGTATCCCTTTTCCTGGTTTTAAAGCGTCTTATATAAAAATGGCGGCTGGTGTATTTTTGGAAGGTTAAGAGTTTTCGGCAACTCTGTTTTCTTAGTGGAAAAAGCGTCCTGCAAAATCAAATTATGGATTTTCTAAACCTATCAACAATCCATCAATGTATGAGGTTTTATAAACTAAAAAACATGTTCAACTTCTATTGTATGTATATACGTGTCCTGTTGAGACTTTTGTTCCACCTGTCTGTCTACTGTTCTGTGAGTAGGACGATTATAAACTAAATTATGGTTTAGCAACAGTTAGCTTTTGGTAAATAATCGTACTAGAACAGCAAGTGAAAACAATACCGTTGTTGTATTGTATTTGTATGTCAATTAAGTAAACAATGCCGTATTCAGCCAAAGCAACAGATACGAAGTACAAGTAATGTCCTTGGGAGCATTCAAAGAAAATTCCTGAGTACTTTTCAAAAGGGGTGGAAATAAACAGAAGAAAGAAATGAAAACATGTAGGAAATGTTTGCGATGTAAGGCTACATACATAAGGTACATAGTTTCAGGGGGAAAGAATGTCATGATATACTTGTTCATATTGTACATGTGCTGCTGGTCACGAAACAGAATTCTTTGAATTAAAATTGGTGACAATATCAAGTTTGATAATAGAGATTCCGACAATGGTATTACTTTTTTTTTAAATAAAATTTTTAATAAAAAATGTTGCGAATTATTTGCGGCTGAAAATTTTTAGTTGCATATAATTCGCAACATCTTTTTCGGAACGGCAACATTCAGACACAAAACTGGTCGATTGTACTCCGTGTGTTCGGACTGCCAACAGCACAGGGGATTGGTACTGAGGTCGGTGATCTAGCGGAAAAAAAAAATCTTAAAAATTAGCTTTCTTCTTCAAGTCAACTTAATGACAAAACTGTACACTCTTATTAGGTTTGCCTAACTGTACAAGACCTCATTAGGATAGGATATTGTTCTATATTAGCGAAGACAAGCCCTAAGGTAAGCCCTCTCAAACTCCCGGATCTTTTCCAATAAATTTGCTCTGATGTTGAACCACATCCAAATATAAGCACAGGCCGGATAAGGCCCATATAGCAGATTTCCTTCACCCTAGCATAGAGCTGACTCCTATAAAACAGTCTCTTTGTAAGGACAAAAGTATCTTTGGCTCTAACTAGAGCAACATCTATATGTTTGTTAAAATATAGATATTAATCTAGCCACACCTCAAGGTATCTGGCTACATTTCGACAAGTAAGTTGCTGTCCGTCTTGTCCGACGATAGAAAACTTTCGAGAGTGTCCTGAAAAAAAAATTGGTTTCCGATTGCTGAAAGTTGATTTTCAACTTCCAGCATTCGCAATATCGTTTAATTTTATCGAAGTTACGTTGCAAAAGTATATTTATGACCTCAATCTTTGGACATATACGCGATTAAGTCGGCTGTGTACGTTATGGCATGGTGAAGTGAACCTATCAGATAACTTGTGTAAAGGTTGAATAAGATCGGTGAATATACCACCCCTTGTTACAGACCCTTTTTAATGTGAAATGTTCCAGCAGAAGTCACATCGCCATTTTACACAATGAACTATCTATCTGTATACATATTATAAAGAATATACTGGAGTGGTTTACAAAGAGTCCCTCTAACCAAACGGTATCGAAGACTTTTTCCAAGTTAAACAGGCAGGCACCAGTGCACTGTTTTTTGCCTTTGTTCCATTTGATATCAGAAACGAGTTTAACGCGGCATAAATGACATCATGCACCACCTTGAAACCGAATTGATTGTCCGGAACTATATGTTTGTCCTCAACCCACTTAGTCAGGACTCTATGTATTAATCACTTTTTCGAAAAGCTTGCTGATGTTTGGAAGAAGACTGATCGACGTAATTTACCGGATAGGAAGTATCTTTATTTCTTTTGGGGATAAGATGATGGGCATTATTTACTGCATTATTAAGCAGGGTGGCTTAAATGTCCACCATTTCTAGTGGGAGATGTCGAGGCATTTTGTTTGGGATGGTTATTTCAGTACTGAGACCGCAATGGTCACTGTCATACACAAAAATCCGTGGGCAGTAGAAATTTTGTAGTATAATGGTAAGTACTAGTCAGGTCTATTCTTGTGTCGAACAGCAGGAGATCAAAATAATTCTCCTACGGAATCCTACGGAATCGGAAAATTGTCGAGAGCTCTGAGATGAATAAGGTGGATTAAGTAGCCTTAGGTGCATAAACAGACGCCATGTACTTGTATAACCGCTTTCCATTACGGAGAGGGATATACATGACTCATGCTTCCAGCACCTGGAACCTACTAGATGGGGTGAAAAGTAACTTCCTTGGGAATGAAGAAAAAAATTTTTTATTTTATTCCATATAGTCCCCTTTAAGTTTGATACACTTTTCTAGTGATTTTCCAACTTCTTAATCCCGTCTGAAAAGTAATTTTCCGGAAGGTCTGCAAAATACTCCTCCGTGACGTCGATGATTTCCTCGCGTGAGCTGAATTTTTTATTGATGAGCCACCTTTTGAGGTTTGGGAAGATATAATAGCCCGAGTGAGCCAAATCGGGTTAATACGGTGGATGCGACAGCCAACACCATTTCATGTATTTTTTTGACATTTTCCTCTATGCCGCTGCGGACTTGATCGGTAGTGGAATTGCGGCCACCACGAAACTCTCGAAACCAATATTTCTGACAGAGCATTAGCCCCATAATATTTATCCAACTTTTCTTTTGTTTCCTTCACCGTTTTGTCTCTCAAAAAATAATGTTTTATGAGAAAACGAAAATCGTTTTTGTCCATACTAAACATGATGCCAAAGAGGTCAACAACAATCAGCTGTCAAAACAAAACTAGAGACAGTATCACACTGAAATTTGGCATGTCTGCTTAAATACGAACAGACTTCAAGGCATCATAACCTGCAGTATGCAGTAGCTGCGCATTTTGGCGGTCAAGGAGGTTACTTGTAGTATGTACTACACGACTGTATACTCTTTTAAAACGCAGGCCTTTTCTAACAAAGATCCTCCTTGGATGGAATTGGGAAAGTTTATTCGTACAAATTTATATCTTCTGTGCCTCATTTTGTATCTTTTGATAAGCTAAGTTTCGCTAACCAAAAGAAAAATTTTTAAGCAACTTAAATAGTGTGGCTAATCAGTGAATTAACATTGATTGCAAATACATTCAGGGTTTTCTCCGCCATGTACGTACCCATTACGACTGGAGGTGCGTAAGGCCCGGCAGTAGCGTGTATATGAGATATACCCGCGTAGCCTAATCCTGTATTTGACGCTGAAGCTGAGCCATCTGCCTCTGAATAGAGAGCAAAATAGCCAGCATATCAGGTACAGGTTCCAGTGCTCTAGGCACCTTCGTTTCCTGTACTGTATTTCCCCTACCTGCCGCAATTAGGGCGTAAGTAAATTGAGAAGTAACGGCTGGATTTTTATATGCATGGGTGGATGTTTAACTTCCACTTGCTACTGCCGAAACAGATTTACTCTTTTTATGTATTTGAATTTGCGACAACCCCGATAGTTTGCGGTGTGTCCCGTGTTCCTACATTGGATTGGATTTTTTCTGACACTCCATCCTTACCTAGAGCGCAATCCTCGGACTTGTTGTTTTTTCCGCACTTCACGCAACGGGACTGCATTTCGCAGTTTGACGCAGCGTACCGAAACCTTTGGCAGCGAACACATTGTAAAATGTAGTATACAACCTGGTAGTCTAAGACTTTGATACTTCTTAGACCATCCAGTTTGCTGTTAGGGACTTAGCTAGACCAGCAAAATGGTAGGTTCCGTTTCTTCCTTCTAGTCAGCTCTAAACAAATGCCCTACGAATTTGAGCTCTTCACATTCCTTCTCTTTCAGCAAGGAGTTCCTCCGGGTCTAGTCCCCTCAGAAGCATTGTTTGCAGCATCTTCCGCTTCGGGGTGAAGGAGAAATACTCTGTCATTGTATCCTTCAGTAAACTTTTTATTTTTTGGTAGTGTGCCTACCTAATGTTAATCTTTTTACAAAAAAATTGTTGCCTATGGCTGACTTACATAATTCTATTATCTCCTTGAGATCCATCTTATACGAATATGTGTTTACAAGTGGAACCCTTTGTTTTGAAGGTTTTTGTTGTTTCGGCAGCTGCTGTTGTTGTTCCTGCAGTCACTGCTGCTGCTTTTGTTGCTATTGTTGCTGTTGTTGCTTTTGCTGCGGTTGCCGTTGTAGTGGCTGCTCTTGTTGTTGCTGGGGTTTCTTATATTTTTGTTGGTGGAAATTACTTTTCGAATATAACGTTCTACGATGTCCTGTATTTTCCCTTGTAGAGCCAATGAGTTACATTACATAGCCTGTGGGACAGTTACGAATTGTGTGGTCATTTGGTGAAGGTTAATAATTCTGCGTGGTAATTGGCAAACATGGTCAGCTAAATCTATGTGGTGAGCTCTTTCACGGCTTCTTCACATGGTCTTGTTTGCGTCCCAGGTCACAATGGAATCACGGAAAATTAAATCGCAAATGAGATTGGTAGGCAAGATGGGAGTTTTTCAGGACCCGAACTAAGACTGCCTGCGTCCTCGGCTAGGGCTTCCATTGACAGTTGAGTGTCATATGAGCGTAATTACAGATGCTTGCTGACCAAACTAATGCTTTCCGAGGTCTCTAAGGTGTTAGCGACTGTCCTGCTGCTCTATATAGAAAACACTGCAGGCTACTTACTGGTGTTTTAACGGGGCACTGCGATTTTGCTAAGTGCTAAGTGCTAAGTTATACAATATCCTGCGACGTGTGCTGTGATGGTGATGTTTACAGTGTGGAACACTACCTGTGTCCAGAGTACGGTCGCATCAGGCTTCACGTACTCGCTACTGATGTAGTACCTGCTGGTACTGTGTACTTAAAGATTTTTCTGGAAAAAACTGAGAAATTTCAAAATTTCAGTAAAAGGAGAATATGGAGTACAGTGGACCTGTTCTGTGTCTCGAGTACAGTGACTATATATCTGACTTTTCAACAGGATTTAGAGACATGTTAATTCGCAAGAGTACAAATTTCGCTTGCAGTGGTGGTGGAAAGTATGACTGGCTTGAAAATGTAAGTGCGGTTATTGCTATAGTTCACTATGACACCATATCGTAGACATCCATAGCAAAAAAAAAAAAAAATACTTAAACGGGGTCAGGGCAATTTAACCGTATTTTTTGAATGTAATACTAAATATGGCAATGGAATTCCCAATTGGTGCAATGCGCCTTAATAGTATTCTGACTCACTTTTTGGTCAGTCTAGGACGGATGATGTTATTGTGACTTCTATTTGGCCGGTCCTCATAGAGGCCAACCTATTTTTGAAGTGGTTGTTAGTGGTATAGTTCTTGAATGCTTAAGTCATACCGCAGACCACAATAAGAAAAAAATTTAACGATTATTCTTCAAAACTTGGAATTCTTTTTAATTTCGCAAGTAACAAAGGTACTGAAGGCCAACCTTACAATGTGTGTATATTATGTGTTGAAACTTGTACATATGCACATAATGAATACCACATTAAATGAGAAATTATCCATTTTAATCGCTTTCTGGAACAATCATTACATAGTACCGAACAATAATCCAATTTGATTTTAGTGATAAAAACAAATTTTGAAATGCGTACCCTTTTTTCAGTAACATTCATTAATTTCAACCATTCACGCTACATTTATGATACACCAACAATTTTTTTCATCGAAAACGAAGCAAGATAAATGTACGCGTATTTTATTGAAAATGAGTAATAGATAGATTCAAAATTTTCATGACTTTGGATCGCAAGTAATTACAAAGATTTATTAATAAAAATAGTTTCGTGCTGTTTCCGATGGCTTGAAGTGGGAAATTGAAAATTTTGAACTAATTCCAGAAGAATCACGCTTTCAGAACGGCCGACTAAGACCCTGTTGAAACTAGGTTGCAGAGGCAGTTGAAGGTACTACCAAAAATGCAAGTAGCGACTAAAACAAAAGAATAGAGCAATTGAAATATGTCCAAATAAAATTGATTAACTATTCAGCACTTAACCTGGCACCTGTTGTTTCGCCTTGAACAAGGCCAAGACAAAAAACCTTGTGTTGGATTTGTCCGCATATAATACCAAATTGAAATCGCTCACATAAATTGATCGAAGCTTGATGTTTGTATAATGGCTTGGTGTATCCCAACTTTAACTTTGAAATCTGCAGTTATTCCTGCAGTGCATTTAACTTTCGAGCAAGGCCTCATTGACTGTCGTAGAATTTAGTATACAAAGTGGAACCAGGAATATCTCCCTCCAGTGATTAAGCATTCGATTGCCTCTCAACATTTTCTTAAATAAAATAACAAGCCATTTAAATACAAGATTTTCGATTGTCGCCCACTCTTCGGAGGGTATGTTATCGAGTCCGATTGCACGCCCCCTGATCATTCTTTTTACAGATTCTCTTCACTTTGGGCGAAATCTGTCTTTTCTGGCTCTTTTTTGCAGTGTTCATAGTCTCATTTAAGACGCAATTTATCGGTTTCTCTATTTTTCTTCAACGGCTTGATTTTTTTTTTCTTTACCACAAATTTCGTCTCATTATTCTGCCACCACGACTCTTAATTTATGTGGAGCCGACCTTTTAAAATACCGACCAGGGTTTCCGAACTACTCTTACATATTTATTTTATCTACTGATGTCGGTTTCGCAGAACTGAAGGCGCGATACTTGCTTTCACTGACATTGAAACGGAAGTTGTCAAAATCGGTTAAGCGATAAATGCGGGCAAAATCAAGTATATGATGTCAAGAAGATGGAACAAACAACATTGACGAATTGGATATCTTTAATTTCGAGGTACTGTTTACCTCGGCTCTGCTATAAATTCTACCAACGAAGGCAGACTCTATATAAGACCTTGTTAATACCACTCTTACTTTATTGCGATGAAGCATAGGCTATATCGAAAGTGGATGAAGATATCTTAGTCGTTTCTAGAGAAGAGTTCTTCATTCAGTCCCGTTAGGGGACAAGATTCAACCACGAACTCTACAAGCTGTATACCGACATCGACCTAGTCAGAAAACTACACCACAGTAGTCTGAGATGGCTAGCACATGCATAGCGAATGGGAACTAATGATTCAGAGTCTTCGAATCAACAAGGTAGAGAAAAAATTCACCTTAGGTGGTGCACACAAGTAGAAGGGGACCTCAACCGACTTGAAATGTCAACTGGAGGCAGTTAGCTAAAAACCAGGCTAACTAGAGAAGCTTGTTAGTTCAGGCCCAGGTTCACCCCAAACTGGAGCGCCACCTAAATAAGAAAGGTTTTGGTAGTTGTTTTCTGTTGTTTTCGCAAAAAAATCTATCGAAAAAGTCGCTGCTGAATAAATAGCTTGAGCGAAGAAAATGACTTTAACTTTATTAATGCAACTTCAAGAACACATTGCTAATCAAAATTTACTAAGTGTCAATCAATCCGGATTTTGTTGAAACAATGTAAAACATGTGTTAGTTATATCGTGAGTAACTGGAAAAAAATAACAAAACACATTATAACATATATTATATAGGTATCGTATATTATTAGGTTTATTTGAACCTTAAATCGACCTTATAAATCGACTATTGAAAAGCTTGGTTAGTTACAATGTGAAATATTGTACGAATAATATTGGACGAGATGATCTTAATGTAACTAGACATAGGTATTCTTGACATACTTGGACATTCATCAAACAAAAAAAAAAAAAAACATGGAAATTTAAACCACGCGTTACATAAAATAAGTTAAAGCAGGAGATTATAGAGATAAGCAACATTGAAATGAGCATCTTACAAAGAATAAAAGAGAGATACATTCTTTAAGTTTAAACTGAGAAAAATAAAAACAAGAAAATTTACGTTTGGAAGCAGGATTTGGGATGTCCTTCTCTCTAACAAAATTCACTGGATGAGAAACCATATGGTGGCACCTGTGCTCGTTGTTGACTGTCATTGGATGAATTTGAGTTAGTTGGAACAATATTCTCCACAAGCAATTTCTCTACAACGATATTTGTATCGTATTGTATTTTGTGATATGTGATTGTATTTTGGACATAAACTTCACCGAAAAGACTCGTATGACCACCAATAGACGGGTAGTGGACGAGAGGCCGATTTTGATGTCAGTTGATACCAAGTTTGCCACTCTGGTAGACAATTAGAGATCTGTTTCGAAGTTATTGGGGATTATCGGTTTTAGCCGGATTTTAAACGGAGATCCAAAAAGTCAGGATATCGATTGTTTTACAAAATAATTCACACCCAATCACTATGAAACAATTAATTAATTAAATGACAAAAAATTTAAAACGAAAAAAAACTGGGCCCATAACTGAAATTTTCTCTTCTGTGGTGTGCGCTTAACTGCAGTTATTGTTAATTGAGAACTCCATCTATTCGGGCCTGGAAGGTAGTAGTTTGTGACCGTCAAACGCCATGTTGAACGAGGCGGCCTTCGTATTCGTAGTTCCGTTTTCCGAAGTGCACGTGAAAAACATTTTCTCCCTTGACATTTCATTTAACAGCTCATCAAATTGGAGCACAACACGTTATATCATTTTCTGATATTTCGTATGTAATTTAATTCGTGCGGTTTTTTTTCAAAATTTGAACGTTTATTTAAGAAAAACATGTACAATAGTATTATTCAAAGTATTGCCCATCTGAAGCTATGACTTTTTCCTATCTTTCGAGCAATTTTTGTATCCCATCCCAAAGGAAATGCGCCGGCTTGGCAGCCAAGAATGAATCAAGCCAATTTGATTGATATTCTACTCTGATGTGAACCGTATTTCAGTGTGAGCGTCCTGCATCGAGCGGAACAAATGGTAGTCATAAGGGGCAAGGTCTGGGCTATAAGGCGGCTGGGGTAAGACTTCCCATCAACTGTTTTCCAAATAGCTCTTAACCGGAATAGCAATGTGGGACCGAGCGTTGACATGATGGAAAATTATTGCCTCGTGTCTGGTCGCATATTCCGGGCGTTTTTCGACTACAGCTCACTTCAAACGGATTAATTGTGTTCGGTAGCATTGTCCATTGATGGTTTCACCCAGTTTTAGCAGCTCATAATACAGCACACCCATCTGATTTCACCAAATACATAGCATTACCTTCGCGGCATGCATATTTGGCTTTGCCGTTGATTTGGCTGGTTGGCCGGGTTTCATATATGATTTTTTGCGCTTGGGGTTATCGTAATGGATCCATTTTTCATCACCAGTAACAATCTGATGCAAAAATGACTTCCTTTTGTGGCGTTCCAGCAGCATTTCGGACAAGCAAAACCGCCTTTCGACGTTTCTCGGTTTGAGTTCATGTGGAACTCAATTTCCTTGCTTTTGAATATATCCAGCTGCTCTTAAACATTTTGAAATGGCTGCTTGAGTGACACCCAAAAATTCTGCGAGCTCTTCTTCATTTTCAAACTTTTTTGGCTGCCCAGGACGTTCATCGTCTTCCAAGCCAAAATCACCACTTTTAAATCATGCAAAGCACTTTTGGCACGTTCGCTCAGCTAGCGCATGTTCACCATAAACTTCCACCAAAATACGATGACTTTCGGGAGCATTTTTCAGAAATGAAGAAGAACTCCCCGCAAAAACACTTTTTCAGGCATAAAGTTCGACATATTTGAGTGAAAAAAAAATTATTGTTGTTTACGCTTCAAATGAATGACATATACTGAAATGACAGTAGCTTTCCAAAGCATGTTCAAATGGAATAATAGAAGTTACGCCATCTCTTAGCAGCTCTTAAGTTATAGACCCAATATATACTATATATATATATTGCACGTTTCGTGTTCAATCGGTCGCTAATTTTTGATGCAACTTATAATTTTATCTAGTAGCTATGCTGTCAATACAACGGATACTCCATTCTATTTTACTCCAAATTCCATTGTTTTCCGCTCCGTTTTGACCTTCATTGTACCGACATTCCACCTTGCGATTCAGCTCGGAAACCGTCAAGCTCTGAGGCGAGTATTTCTATTTGCCCTAGGCTCACTCCTCCGTTGTGTAGAATGAGTACCTGACGGGGTAATGTATTCATAAACCTTCACTTATATGATGCCGTACTTTCGCACTATTCCACTTTCATCCATCTGTCCATATGACGCTTGCATGTGTGAATGTATGAATGTATATCCGACTCACACGTGGTCTTCAGACGTGGGAACCCGATCACGCATACAAACTTTTGGAAATTTCATAAGATGGTAAGACACTTCAGGCTTATCCTAGGTCATAATATGCCTAAATATTATATGATTTTTGCCCATTTAGTCACCCTTTACGACAAACAGGACAAAGAATTACGGTAAGTCGGTGCTGCACGGCTAATTATACCAGTCTTGCGGTATAGCGCAAACAAAGGTATTAAATGCCGTTTTAAACTTAAGATAGTTCGGATGATAATGAAGAGTCCTGTTTGTTTCAACCTGTCAGAAAACGATTCCTGCAACCTGTTCAGCACCACTAAATTGGTAGCAAAAGTTATGTTCAGTTCTCTGAGATCAGAGTTCTCGATGCTTACTAAAAACGACAGCGCAGTAGAGATAAATATCTTCTTAGGTTGTATAGACAATAGGAATGGTGATAATCACCAATATATGTATAGGGTTTTCCAATAGAGACTTGACAACTTTGAATTAAATTTGTGAACGCACTCTTTCACTAATCATCAAACTGTCATTGTCAATTTATTCAGTAAACTCAACATTTTTATCGTGGTAAATAACACTAACGAGGTACGTTCTACGATTGAGTTGTGGAGAAGACGCGCCAAGATGATGAATTTGATAACAAAATCATCTTCCGTGACGAAGCTCACTAAGCTCAATAAGCAAAATATGCGTTATTGGTCGGGTGAAACCCACATGTGCTTCATGAATCACCACTTCATTCACAAAAAATAACTGTTTGGTGCGATTTGCATGCCGGCGGCGTTATTGGACCATATTTTTTCGTCGACGATAACGATCGTCACGTTACTGTGAATGGTCAGCGTTATCGCGCCATAATCACCGATTATTTTTGGCCCGAATTGGAAGATATTGACTTGGACGACATGTGGTTTCAACAGGATGGTGCCACAAGCCACACAGCACACGCTACAATCGATTTATTGAAGAGTAAGTATGGTGAGCTTGTTATCTCAAGACATGGGCCAGTTGATTGGCCGCCTCGTTCGTGCGATTTAACGCCGCTAAGTCATTGGTTTATGCCAACATGCCGACGACGTTTGAAGAGCTCAGAGCCAACATTGAACGCGAAATAGCGGCCGTTTCGGCCGAAATGTGTGACCGAGCCGTTGAAAATTGGGTCCAAGGAATCGACCGCTGCAAACGTGCCCGCGGTGGCCATATGAACGAAGTCGAGTTCCATTCATAAATGTTTTGATTGTACTTCAAGCCAATAATAAAGTTTTTGAAATGGGTTGCCTTTTATTTAAAAAAAAAAAGTTGTCAAGTCGTTATTAGAAAACCCTATAGTTGAGTGCAAATGGAGGCAGTTGGCCAAATACCGTGTTGACTGGAGATATTTATTGTTTGAGGTCTAGGTTTACCTCAGATTGTAGCACCATCTAGGCCTGTAGATTAAGACCTTATTCATAAAAATATGAAAAGGTCTGTTGGTACATGAACTGAATTAAAGATAACCAATTATTGCACTCACTGCTATCATTGTGAACTTTAATATTTCTACAGGCTTTAGATGTCATTATAGTGGAATTCGGGAAAACGCCAAATAATTTATAGGTCAGCCGTTTACATTTATACGTAGGAAATAAGATGAGTAGATTTAAGTTTTAATCATTTCATTACTTAATTATGAGAATTATGTGATCGCGAAGCATAATACAAACACTTCATCACAACCCCCGTGTAATACATTCATGGCGACAATGTTACGATGAAGCTATCTTGGCAATACGATTCAGATGGGATATGTGAAACACAATTGTGTTGAATTGAAAGCGATATTACTAACAGCAGGAATTTGCGGAGTTGCATTTGTAGTAGCATAGGCATTGTTCGGAATGCTGAATCAATTGGGTGTTTGCTCACTGTGGTTAACGAGTGTGTGGGGTGAGGCGTTGGGCGAGTTTGCCAGAGCAAGTCAATTTCTTTTCAATCACGAGAGTCAGCAGTCGGGATTTTAAGTTAATTTTGTCATTTTTTGTAATGGTCATTTTAAATCAATTCTGAAATTAGAAATTTAATACAACTATATGTATGTGTATATCTATATCGTAAAGTGATGGTTAAGTTCGTTGATAACGCAAGAGGGTATGAGCCAAGTCGAAAAACAGGAAAAGTAATTTTTCGGACATCCCTATTTTTTCAATGGGGAATAGCATTCACAAAAAAAAAAAAATAAAAAAATAAAAAGTCTCCCACTTTACTGGTATTCGGATTAAGCAGAGCCCTCTGTGGAGGAAATGCCACAAGACGAACTGTACAGTAAGGGGAGACATTACGATTGGCTCATACCGCAACATTGTACGTATTGATGTGTTGAATGTTAAAGTAGATACAAAAATTTTTATCGAATGATCCTAAATTTGTAACGCCATCTAATGGTACTCTTGTAAAAAACTTAGGACTACATATGGTATTGTGTTATCTTTCATATATATATATGAAATATATAAATATGCCCCAATTAAATAGCTGAACGTTGACCATCTCTATTAGCCGACCAATTGCGTGTTGTTTTAACGAATACCATGAATTTGAAGTCTTCGCAGAATTACTACAAAATTATTTTAGTTGTTTCATGAAGACGTAATCTCAATTCATTAAAAATTTCATAGGTATCTATAGTACATATTGACTTTATACAGGAAAATACAATATATGTATGTATATATTATACGTAAACACGAGTATTGTATGTTATGGTATTAAAAATCATCAGATATCCTCACCTGCAGCAATCCTGAATGAATCGCTTTTGTTATTATCGTGCGAATAGCTCAAAAGTGGGAATGTTTATTCTAAGATATGTAAATGACAGCGCCACGTTGTATTGTAAAAATCCCTCTCCGAGGAGACTGCATAAAATTGGCAAGCTTACTCGTTGGAACTTGTTTTTGGGTATCACAATAAATATTTGTTTCTGATTTCGGTCCTCACATAGATCGCCGTTCAGAACGACAACAATGTTCAAGTTTAATGTCGGTCAATAACAATTTCCGCTCACCACCACTGACATATCTGTAAACATGTTACGAATAAGTGTCCGATGGAAAAAGGGCTGCCAACTGCCAACTTACGATGCCAAGTTTGGTTAATTAAAAGTAGCACTGACAAGGAACAGACCTACTGTAAATTCAAATCGATCTACCTATATTCTTTGGACACAATTGAATTAATTTAATTTTACCAACGACATGAATAAACAAAAATACGAGCACATTTATTTGTTGTCGCTGTTGCACGTAGCGATAAAAATAAATATCCTTCGTCTGTGTAATTCGTCAATCGGCGTTATGTCTTTGACTTGGCGACAATTTTTTCTGTTTTGTTGTTTTTTTTTTTTTTCACTTTGAACTTGATTAAGTGCACCTTAGTAAATTCAAATGCTAAGGAATGTACTTCTTCATGTAGTATTGTTGTTTGTTGGTTGTTAATATATAAGAATCTATGCCAATAATTGTATTTTGTCAGTGACGGATTAGGAAAAGAAATACCTAAGCGGAGAACTTTAAGCATTGCAAATTAGAAAACATATGTGACGATGATTAGTTGTTATTTATTTATTTTAACTCACAATAATATTGTTTTCAAGATTTTAGTTTTCATGATTAGTATTTAAACTAAGGTTCAGCAAACTTTTGGGAGAAGGAAGTATTTTAGGACAGGATAAAAAATAACAAAATAACTTTGAAATGCATTTGCCATCACTTGGTAAGAGATTAAGTATTAGATTGTCATGTCTGGGCACTTCGACATCTTGCGTTGCTTCACGGCATACAGTTTGCTACAAATCACTATCAAAATCAAAAAGTTGTTTAACTTCTTTCATCTAGATTTCCCCCTACCGATTTCAAATCATCAGGACTAAGAACAAGACGGGCTCAAGAGTGAGATAGTTTCAACTATCATATTCATGGTCTTTCCAAGGTATATCTCTTTGATGGAACTATGGTCATCACTATGACGACACGGAAAAAATAGTATGGTAATCTTGGCATGGCGATTATGGCACAGCGATCATGGCAAAATGAATGTGAAACATCGTAGATATCTCTCATGGATCGGACTTGTCGAAGCTGTAACTACTCTCTAATAGAAAATAACGAACACTATATATTTCTAAATCGCTTTTTGAAACCACACTCTTTAGATAATCTGAGTTAATACGACTATATGTATGCGACAAAATATAGGGTTTTCCAATAGGGACTTGACAACTTTGAATTTAATTTGTGAACGCATTCTTTCACTAATCATCAAACTGTCACTGTCAATTTAACTCCAATTTTATGTCGTAATTCTCGCCCTAGTAAACAGGCAATAAAAAGTTTAATGCAAAAATTTGAGTCTACATATTCGTTGTGTGATGTTGCCGTGTTAGTGAGACAACGGGTTGGTCGAAATGTCGAAAATATCGCTGCCGTTCAGACGTCCGTAGCAAACGATCCAAATCAGTCAATTCCACGGCGTTATCAAGAATTGGGCATCGCTCAGACCACATTATGGCGTATTTTGCGTAAGGATCTTGGTTTACACCCATACAAGATCAAGCTGACTCAAGAATTGAAGTCGATGGACCATTTGAAGCGACGTACGTTCTCCGATTGGGTTCTGGAGGAGATGCGCTAAGATGATGAATTTCATCGCAAAATCATCTTCAGTGACGAAGCTCATTTTTAGCTCCATGGATTCGTTCATCCACAAAAAATAACTGTTTGGTGCGGTTTACATGCCGGCGGCGTTATTGGGCCATATTTTTTCGTCGACGATAACCATGGTCGCATGGTAACCATGCGTTATCGCGCCATGATCACTGATTATTTTTGACCCGAATTGGAATATATGGACTTGAACGACATGTGGTTTCAACAGGATGGTGCCACAAGCCACACAGCACACGCTAGATTTATTGAAGAGTAAGTATGGTGAGCGTGTTATCTCAAGACATGGGCTAGTTGATTTGCCTCCTCGTTCGTGCGATTTAACGCCTCTTGACTATTTTCTGTGGGGCTACGTTAAGTCATTGGCCGAAATGTGTGGCCGAGTCATTGAAAATTGGGTCCAACGAATCGGTGGCCGTATGAACAGCCATATGAACGAAACCGAGTTCCATTCATAAATGTTTTGATTGTACTTCAAGCCAATAATAAAGTTTTTGAAATATGGCAAATAGTTTGCCTTTTATTTAAAAAAAAAAAAGTTGTCAAGTCGTTATTAAAAAACTCTATATAAGACATCTTTTGCTGCCCTGCCTGCTGAGAGATGCTTTTTAGACTTTAAATAAAAGTTGCGCTAGAGTATAGCGGTTGGCGAAAGAATCCACTCAGTGTAGTCAACAATGAAATCCATATTTAGGAAAACATATAACTACTACCTTTGACATATCTAGAATTTTAAATCTATTGTATAGTGATTGTCAGATCTAAATCAAGAATATCCGGATCTATGGTATTTCTACGGATTTAAAAAAGTAAGTAGCTGGTCCTCCAGGTAGAGGATGTGTATTTGCCTTACCACGAGAACAAAAACTACTATGAACAGCTAGTAAGTTTAAACAAAAAAAAAAAATATATATATATATATATATCAAATCTATATGTAGCATTTAGTACCTTAACTGACCAAGCAATATTGCTATGGAAAAGAACAGGAGCATCTGCTTCGTTGCATATTCATTATAAGCAGGACGTTTAGCCAAAAAGTGTTGATTTTCCAGCATGCGAACCCAACGCATACGCCAATTATTAAATACGCTTTTACGATAATCTTAGCAAAAAATATGACCAATCGCTTTAGCATAATGAATATTGTTCTCGCCTATTCCAACACAAAGCACATAGCATTTGATGGCATATTGATATTTTTGGTGCTCAGCGTAAGCGCTTTCCTAGGTGAAGTAAGTCCATTGTACATGGAATCCAATAAAATGTTAATTTGAAGTAAGATATTGAATCCCTTTTTTGGTAAAAAGATGAGGCCTATGTTCAGATTCATCGATTGAATGAAAACGCTGTGGTAGCCAGCACGTGGCTTCAAAACGCTTGGGTTTAAAAACAGTGGGACTTGGCAAAGCTGAGTGCGAGATTTTCCGCTATACTCTAACATAAACTGACGGGAACATCCATCGCAGCATCATAATAGAGGTACCAAAATGTTACAAGCAACCCACTTAAGGACTTCCGGTGCCATAATAACAATTGCAAATGCCGGAAGATGGACTGAACAATTAGCTCCATATGCATCATCTGAAAACGATTGTCCTATGTTTCGTAAGAATTATCGGGATATATTCATGCTAAATCGCATAAGATCCTATTTAAGGTTTATGTATGTGACCGTCTCTAGTTCCTAGGTTAAGTAGATGAACATTATTGGTCCATCAGCGTCCGATTATATAGCACTCTTTTTAAGAAAATGAGAACAGTGCCTAGTAGATACTGTTAAAGAGTTTGCTTAACTAGAAGTAGGTACACATTAACTCTACGAATGTAGCGAAGTTGAAGGCATACTCGTTGAACTACGCGATTGTAATGCCTAATGTATTATTACATGTGCGTATAATAATAATAATAAGTTTTTGTTTCATACCCTATTTTTCAACTCTTCTGAATATTACGCACTCTACGAACACATAATCATTTGTGGTGATTTCAATGCCAATCTATTGAAAATGATTACCTTTCTTTTCAATTGAAGGATTTAATTTCTTCAGTAGAAATGGAAATAATAAATACTTTATAAAAAATAGTTTACCTAGTCTTTTAGACTTCGTAGTTGTTCCATGTCCATCGCTTGTTCTTATGTGTGACCAACTATCATTTGATTTTCAGGTCATGATCTACTTTTTTGTACTTATGACATTAATTTTTTGAAAAACGCCGTCACAGACCCTTTTACATTCAAAAACTAAATTCTATTGACGCTAATGGCCTTCAAATTGCAACTCTTTCTGCTCTCTGGGAGCAATGTCGATTAGTTGCTGATTCAAATGAAAAAGGAGGACCGTTTCAGTTGATTTTAGTGCAATTGTATGATGAATGTGTAGTTGGTACAGTTAAAGTTCAGAACAAAGCATGTCCTTGATTCACGGCTAAGGTAGTTAGTTCTATAAAGACCAGAAAAAAATTATACAGCAAATGGAAGCATAGACTTATGTCTACGCGTAATTACTCAACCACCATACTTTAGACATCAAAGAACAATTTTATGCCTTCAAATTAAATTCTTCCCTTGGAGTCTAAGTGTGTTCGTGACCTGGGTGCTCCAAATAATTTTGTTGGTGATGATCCTACTGTCAGTTGTTCTGATTATAATCAGAGAGTAGACATTGTAAGTTCTGTAACAATATTTGAGGACTTTGTAGTAGCCACACAAGTTTAATTCACTCAATGCATAGCAGCTGTAAAGTCAAATTTCTTAGGTGAAGATGGCCTTCCAATACGATTCATCAAACTTATTTTACCTCAAATTATCTTTGATCTCACCCATGTGATCAACTGGTGTATTACATCAACTTTCCTCAGATCTAGAAAACTACAAAAGTCTTGCATATAGCAAAGAAACATAATCCATCTTCTCCTGCTTATTTTAGACCAGTTAACATTCCAGCTTGTCTGTCAAAGACATTTGAAAAAGTTATGACTAAGCAAATAATAAAGCACTTATCACTTAACAAGTTTCTGTATAATAAGCAATTCGGTTTCAGAGCTAACCATTGTTGTTCCACAGCTATGTTTTATTTACTGGAAGAAATAAGGCATGACTACGACAGGAGTAATGTTTCGTTGCTTTGTTAGCTAGACTTTTCAAAGAATTCGATAATGGGAATCATAAAGTTCTGTGTTGAAAGCTCAGGAACTACTATGGTTTCAGCGAAAGGGCAGTTTAATCGATATTTAATTGATACAGTTTTATTTCCGGCCGATCGCAAAGAATTGCTTCCAATGCATGTTTTTCAGTTTTAAATCAAAGTAAATTTTAAAGTAATTAAGCAGAGAGTGCCTCAAGGCTAAATATTAGAACCGATACTTTTCTGCGCGTTCATAAACGACCGAACGTTCAGCTTGTAAATATGCCTCGGTACTCCTATATGCAGACGATGTCCAACTACACTTAGCGCAACATTTCGGCAACTTAAATAAATTAGTTTTCCTCATCAACGAGGAGTTGAAACATATTTACACTTGGTCAGTAGCTAATTGGTTACTACCAAATCCAGAAAAATCCCAAGTAATTCCCATTTCAAAAAATAATTTTAACTTGAGTGTTTTACCTGATATTATCGTGAATAATAATAAAATTAAAACTGTTGAGCCAGTAATTAGTCTTGGCTACACAGAAATTACCGTACTTTGTCTGACACAAACGTAGTCATTGGTCGTACCTACGGATGTCTTCGCAAATTGTGGATCACTACAAGAAACACGATGGAAGCTGGTACTGACCTTAGTCTTATCCCTCATAACATATGATGAGGTGGTCTACACTAGTCTTGGTGCGTTATATTTACGATTTTCTCAGATACAACTATATTTCTGTGTTCGCTAGGTGATTGATTGGTTGCACATAAAATATTAATACTAAAAATCCATCTTACTTTTATAACAGGCTTAATTTTACTCGCTCCCCAGAATCATCAACCTCTTGTCGTTATAATGACTATAACGCTTCGCATTTTTTTTCCATCCATACTGTTAGACTTTGAAACTCTTTACCTTAAATCCTTCTTAAATCCTTCCAATTTTAAAATCTTCTAATTTCAAGATACTTAATGTATACAAATTAGTTTTAAGACATTTTTTCAATTAACTGAAGTCGAATTACTAAGAGCTATAAAAGATCATATCTTAATGTACAAATACATTAAATGAGATAAATAAATGAAATGCTGATGAAGATTTGACTAAACAGCTATTACTTTGGTTCAGCATTACAAATGGGCTTAAAGCTTACAACATTACATTCTAATCGAAATGTATACTATACAAATTTAATAATGACTTTAAGGCGAAAGGCAGAGCAGATATTGAAAGAAAAATTCTTTGTCGCATACAAGACAAGTAAATGGGGAAAAAGATACAACGTAAACTCTATAAATTATATCAAAATGTGGATGTACAATAGTCCAAAAAGCCGAATTGGCTTGGCTACATCTAGCGAATGGACAAAGCAAAGTAAAGCAAAATAGCAAAGAGAATTTTCGAATTCCAACTAACGATTCAACGATGTTTTTTATTGCTACTGTCAATTCAGAAAGACTTTTGTCGAGAACATCTTTACTCTTATCAATATATAAAAATGTTTTGGCAAATCAACACCAGATTGAGCAAGGACAAATTATCTTAACAGCTGAATAAAATGAGCTGAGTCAAAAAAAGCCTAAAATCGTTTATACTTAAAACTTTGGAAAAACTGTTTTACTCTTATATTCGCATTATACTGCACCCAAGAGATATGGCATCAAACCAAAGTGTCTAATCAAAAGGTAGACGCACGGAAGTGATAAAGAATGCACATTGGCTGCCTTGCATGACATTAAAGGAGCCTTAAGTTATTATGTGAATGTATCCTCTATACGTAGAAACTTAGAAAATAGCATCAATGCTATAGCCGCCGCCGGCTATTCCTTTCCACAACTAGTGGAATTCTGATAATAACAAATGTTAATCAACCCAGCAAAAAACAGCATGGATACACACGGTTATCGTCTGACCCAGCTAAGCCTACGGTAGCTTAGTATTGTAGTATGGTGGCAATCCACAAATAAAACTACCAACCTTAAGCTAATGACAAAAACTCAGAGGGATACATCTACTATATTGCATATATAGTAGGGTGACTGGGTGACTGACTCGAACTGCAACTTTTTAAAATGCTATAATTTTTTTTTATTTTTTGATAAATTTTATTTTGCCGAAGCAAAAAATGTTGGAAAATACATAAATTTTCAAGTGGTATCAGTAGTTTTCAAAATGCCTACCTTTAGCGCGAATAATGGCCTTGAGACGGCCGGTATTTTGGCGCATTCCCGGCGAAGTGCTTGTTTGAGGTGGTCTAAACTTTGGTATATTTTAGTGCCAAACTTCGCGTTCAAAATACTCCAGACAAAGAAATCCAACGGATTTGCATCCGGAGAATTTGCAATCCATTGACGCAACCAATCTTGGTTGACGCGCGTTTTGTGAGACGGTGCCGAGTCTTGTTGAAATGTCCACGGTCTCCGACCGAAATGATTGTTTGCCCAAAGCTTCAATACTCTCTCTAAGACAGTTTCACGGCATACGATCGCATTAATTTTGACGCCACGGTCCAAAAATATGAGCGGAGAGCGTCCATAGGCGGTTATGGCTGCCCAAACCATCACCGTCGGTGCCGCCTGATTTCTGGTGGCCGTCCGAAGGTGTAAATTTTTGAAGTACCCCTCTGGCAAGTAAACTTTGTCACTTTGTTTGTTGACATATTGCTCGATAACAAATGGCGACTCATCGGAAAAAACCAAATTCGGCAACTCACCACTTTCGTGCAAGCGTAGCAACTCCTTCGCTCTTTCGACTCTAACTTTTTTCCGTTGCGGTGTAAGATCGTACGTTTTTTGGAACTTCAACGGCGTGAGCCCAAGCCAATTTCTCAGTATATGTTGCATCCGTTCCAACGATATGCTGAGCTCACGAGCCATTTTTTTTTCCACTTCGATGAGGATTATGCTCAATTCGAGCCTTCACTTTCCGAACCATTTCTGCCGATGTTGCTGTTTTTGTATGACCACCTCCATGGGGTTTTGCAACGCTGCGAGTATCACTGTAACGAGCTATGGTTCGAGACGCAAATGATCTATTCTGAGGTGCTGGAGGGCTCTGACGATAGCTACTTGTGGTTTTTCAGCCAAATATAAAGCAATCACACTATAATGTTTAAATTCCATCGCGGATAAAAAATTTCCAATACAACTGAGATGCAAATCGTTTAAAATAAATAAAATAATAATAAAATTATCTGTCATGTGTCAAACTTTGAGGTCACAGTAATGAACGGTTTGGAAATTATAGTAGTCTGAAGTTGGTTGCAGTTCGAGTCAGTCAGGGTGTAGAATATATTGGCACAACTCATTACAACGGCAAAACTGGAAGTCTTTCTTGTTCTCCTGCCCCTAGATCTCCACATGCAAGAATCGGCAGCGAAAAGTTCCTTAAGAATGAGTTAGTTTAATGGTGGAACCCGAACCCGAAGGGCCACGCTTCAATTCTTTCAAATGAAATAGGTTTATTCTCCAAAATGGAATATATGATAGCCGATCATTACTTTGAAATACCATTCATTATATTTTCTCAAACAGAGGCATAGTACAGGAACCAAATGGTAGAAGACTCGATGTACAATTTCACGGATGGATCAATGATTGAGTTCGGAGCCATAATGAACTTAAAATACTCACATCGCCTGCCAGACTATAGCAGTGTCTTCTAGGCTGAGATATTGGCTTTAGCAGAGGCAGCCAGACTTACAAATTTATTTTATTAAGTGCCCTGGTCACAAAGCAGTGTCAGGAAACGAACATGAAGACGAGTTACCTCGAAAAGTATAGAATCCTTGTTTGATAAAGAACTGCCGGATCAAAGTAATAAACCTCTACTTTGCACTCGTAAACCCACAAGTAAGATTATCTTGAAAAGCAGGGCTGAACTCTTTATCTTTGTTGGATTATTTATAGGTCATAATCTTCTGGTGGCGCGTACAATAAAGCCATGCCTTACCGACGCAGTGACTGGGAGCTAGTGATACCCAACCCAGTATTTTATGAAAAAGAACTGTGAGAAGTTCCTACTCCCATGACATCTCAGAGGTGTCTGCTCTTCCATTTACATCTCTTTTCAGGTTCGCGGATGCAAAATGGTAACTGTGACCCATTCAAACAACAAGAAACGGAAAGCGTAAAACACAATCAGCAACTGAAATCCAATTCCCCGCCCGAGCATCACAGACCTTAGTATTGTGAGGTACCACGGAGATCAGATACCACATCACTCGCAAGCCTAACCTAGTCCAGTAAATTGTTTTAAAAACTGCAAATACAATAAATTCGTGGCCGAAGATAATGTCGAAAAATAAAAAATAAAATTTAATTATTGTAAATTACTTATAGTTTATGTGTATCTTAAAAAAAAAGAATAACAATGCACCACAAAATGAAAACACATTAGTTTAATTCTTCTAACATTCATCTATTTAAAAATGATAAAAACTCAAAAACCATTCCAACACTTTTTAATAAATACTCAAGAGAGCCTACAATGAACATATTAACAACTGGCGTGTTCAAAAATAGAAAAATGTCGGCCTCATAAAACGAATTTAATTCCCAATGTCATTGTCAATAGAATACTTTGTTGCTTTAGTAATTATATTAGGTTATTCGTCCTTACGGCTCCCAAACCCATACTTAAATGAATCATTCAATTCACGAATGAAATCTAAAATGCATTAATTATTACGAGTATTGTACATGAATTCAAGAGCATGTACAAGGGTAGAAATATAAAAACGACCTCTGTCACCATTAGTGTATTAAAATGATTTCCCCTTCGTAGTCCTTGCATTCGATTGAACTTCATTTTAAGGCCAAATAATGGATTAATATTGAATTTCAATTCATAAGTGTATCTGACTAAATCACATTTTCCAACTTACCAAACTCGTCAAAAACGCAAGAAAAAAATAAACAAATTTAAGAATTCAGCACAATTCAGCGTTCTTAAGTTTGTCTAGGTAATTTCTTCACCAGTTGCACATTCGAATTCACTACACTTTATCGTCATTTAAGAGATATTCTGTTATGATTGTAATCAAAATACCACTACGAATAAAATCATGACACGATTTTTAGGAAAATCTCAAAAACTGACATCCCCTCAAACGCATACTTGAATTTCAAATGCCAAATTTTATTTTATGTAACTGTTTTCGACCGCAATTTAAAATCTCACTTTAACAATATATTCTTTGCTTGAGTACTAAACATCTACTCCTACTGCAAGTTCTAAATTTTCAAGGCCACTTTGGTGTACAAAAAAATGTCACGCGATTATTACTTATATATTTTTCAAAAATACCATATTTTTAAATTTGATAAAAATATTATATAAAAAAAATAAATTAATTAATCTTATAACAATTGTTTCGTTAAACGTCCGTTTTATTCAAAAGTTTAACCGACACTGCAACCCAGTTGCCACGGGGCACCAATACTACACCTACAATCGAATACTATCGATGTGTGAGTGCATTAGGAAATTCCCTGAAGGAAATTTTGCAAGCAACTAAATAGTTTAAAAAACAAAAATTCAACAATTTCGAAAACGACAGACGAAAAAAAAATTTTTTTGGTAAACTAAAAATATTTTTATTTATTTATCTACTTATTTGTTTATTTATTTGTTTATTTATTTTTTTTTTTTTAAGTAAGGGAACTAACGGTAAACAAATGTTTGGCTCTCTTGTGTGTGCAATGCATTTTTGTCAATGAACAACAATGATAGCCAGCTAGCGAGAGGTGAGGCTTTTCCTTCGAAATCGTCATCGTCAATTGACATTGAAATCGGTAGATCGGTTCGGTGAGGTAGAATCGAGAGAGTGCTTGTGCAAAAATTTCGTAATAAAACGTGCAAATGTGAACGGAAACGCTCTACTAGTTCAATAGCCCAGGCGCGAAAGTTATTATTGTTATTATTATTATTTTTTTTTTTTTTTTTTTTACACGAAAGGAAATAAATACCAGAACAATTGGTTAAAATGTGTTCTACCTATAATACGAGTATACTGTTTCTTATACAGAAAAACACTGATAGCATCGGTTATTGGTTGACGGAGTCACGTTACAAATTACGACCATTGAGTTGGAATTTACATTTTGTTGACACTAATTTTACTCTATCCAATGTTCGTCCAAAATAATGCTGCCAGTCTGTTTGTAGCTTTTCTCAACGGCTATGTCATGCATTGCAATGTCCATAGAAATATTAAGAGCCCATAAAAAATGGATATACTCGTATGTGCATAACTTTATCAATGTTGGTATATTCAACAGGATCAAGGTGTTCACTTAAATATATTGGCTTCAAAACTATGATTTTTGCGATTTTTTAAAAACATTTTTGCATATATTTTTTGGCCCTAAAAACCCAGAAATGCTATCCCCACATACTTAAAGTATACTCATACTCATTCGAGAATATGAAACTAAAAAATCCTTTTTAGGATTCAAAAAAGCACAGTAATTGATGTTTTCCTGCTTATCGTTTAGCACTCAAAACTAGTCGTACTATACAACATAACTGTTATGGCTTATGCTTCGCAAGAAGAGCCTGTCCGGATTCAAAGAACTGTTTCTAATTGAATATTTGTATTACATCGCATTTTTTAGCAATAGATAAAATAGTTGGTCTGCGATTTTTGTGCGTTGCATACGTCTTAAGAGTTTGGACCCGCAATTCGCTATTAACCCTGCAGGTATTTGCTTAATTGCGAAGTTATATCATCGATACATCATTTCAAAATCTATACTGTGCAGATCAGTGTACTAAAGAAAAACTGAAGGCTTCCACACAAAATATTGAAGAGGATTCTACGTAAAGCGTGTTTGTTTTTTTCTTTTGTGGAGCGTAAAACTTTAAGTTGAAATATATGTTAACAAACTAAAAAAACTGTTGACATTTAATATTTAAGTTTCGAGTGTATGACCACGTCGACTACGGTTTAGTAAGGTCATACGGCGGTTTAATCTTTGACTATCATTTCATGTAATGCACATGCCACATCGCAAAAATATTGGCTTCCAATTGTTGTTGATTCAACCACATAAACCAATGCCTTTTGTGGGTCCCAAAGGCTTCTGATCGACTGACAAACCCATTTCGGTAAGTCACCTTTTCATCAAATTGTGGTTTTAATAAAATGATAAAATGTCATCTCATCTGCAAGACATGGGGCCTTCATGCTATCCCTGTTAATTTTAAGTCTTCCGAAAAAAAAAAAATTATAAGGCCTAATGATGCCAGCAGCGTATTACCCGCATTAAACTGTGCATTTTTCTGGATGTAATGGAGTTGCGTCCTTTCCTAACTGCTGCGGAGCCAAATCGCTATTCAATCGACGTATTCTATGGTCTCATGCCTGCACCAACTAGATTTAAAGCAGGTCTAGGCTAACATGTGGTGGTAAACGGGCAAAGATCAAAGTGTTCAGAACGGTAACGAAGAAATAAAATCGGCTCTTTGGTCACACTATTAATTAGAGCGGATATATTTTCTTCAGTGCTCACAGATTGATATTGGCTAATGATTACGCGTATTAAATATTGGAAGGAGCATTCTATAAGGTTGGCACACAGAACGCGAATATTGGGGAAAAAAATTCTACAACACACTAGCGTTGTTGAGGAGCGAGCCTGGCCGTTTGCACACAGCACTGGCGGAAAAAGGTATACCGATGTGCATTGGTTTTTAATATATGCAGGACTAGGGAATTTATTTCGGACTATGTACGAAGATGAGTTATAGAAATAAAGCTGATGGCAGTACAACGGGCCAATGGGCCTAAGTGGGTTGGTTTTCCAACCGCCACTCTAACCTAACCTAACCTAACGTAGGTATATAGAACTGCTGCCTAGTTTGAGACTTCTAGAAGTAAAGCGGTAGTGGATAGCTTACTTACGGAGATGAATGACTGTGCAAGAGGTTTGGGCATACCTTGCATTAACAGAGAAAATGGGAATATTCATTACGTTTAGTATAATTACGCATAGTTACATAGCTCTTACAATACAAAAAAACTATCTTTTTTATCATCAAAGCATAATCCGGACATTGGGAATGGTTTCGTGCACAAATACAACAATAGATGGGGTGAAAAGTAACCTCCTTGGGAATGAAAAAAAAAAATTTTTTAATGTTTTTTTTTATTTTATTCAATATAGTCTTCTTTTAGTTTGATACACTTATTCCAGCGATTTTCCAACTTCTTGCCTCGTTCGAAAAGTAATTTTCTGGAAGGTCTGCAAAATACTCCTCCGTGGCGTCGATGATTTCCTCGCGTGAGCTGAATTTTTTTTACCGATGAGCCATTTTCGACGTTTGGGAAGAGATAATAGTCCGAGAGAGCCAAATCGGGCGAATACGGTGGATACGACAGCAATTGGAGCCATAAGTCACTGATTTTAGCCGTGGTTGCGATGCTCTTGTGCGCAGGTGCATTGTCTTGCAAGAACAAAATTTTTTTTCGCTTCATGTGAGGCCGTTTTGCAGAGATTTCGGCCTTCAATCGCTCCAATAATGCACAGTAATACTCGCTGTTTATGGTTTTTTCTTTTTCGAGGTAGTCCACGAAGAGATTGCCATGAAAATACCACAAAAACGACGCTATAACCTTTCCGATCCATCGAGCCGCCCTCGGCTTCTTCGGAGCACTCGTGCGGGCTTCAGTCCATGGCTAGGCACTCATTCTGTTCTCTGATTACCAATCGAGGCCAAAAGTCCGTGCTCTCGCGTTCGTGTTTTTGGTCAGAAGTGAGTATGCGCGTCACCCAGCGGCAGGATAACTTTTTCATATGCAGAATATTGCCCAAAATATGGCGTGTGCGCTCAGTACTAATCTTTGTGGTATCTGCTAGCTCGCGCACTTTCACTTTTCGGTCAGCCAACACCATTTCATTTATTTTTTTTTACATTGTCCTCTGTAACCGCATCGGAGGGCCTGCTGCTGCGGCCTTGACCGGTAGTGGAGTTGCGACCACCACAAAACTCTCGAAACCAATATTTGACGGTGTAATCTGACGAAGCATTAGCCCCGTAATATTTATCCAACTTAGTCGTTTTGCCTCTCAAAATATAATGTTTTATGACAGAACGAAAATTGTTTTTGTCCATACTCAACATGATGCCAAACACGTCATCAACAATCAGCTGTCAAAACAAAACTAAAGACAGTATCGCACTGAAATTTGGCATGTCTGCCTAAATATGAACGGACTTTAAGGCACCCATAACCTTTTTTGCAGTTGCAGCGCATTCTGGCGGTCAAGGAGGTTACTTTTCACTCCACTTAGTATTTAGCTGAAGATCATGTTCATTATCAAATGGATTCTAAATTAGCCTACTTTCATATAGAAACTCAAGATGGCTTTAAAGATAATGGATTCGATTCCACTTTACTGCGTGGCAAATTTGTATTTTAAAATATCTCAAACAATTTGTTAATATGCCTCTGTCTTCGCTGCTTTAAGCCGGCCTCGTAAATGCCTATAAGTGCAGATCGTTACTCGGGATCTCTTGAGAGATTTGAAAAGGGACAATTAAAGCAGCTATATGGTATATGAGGCTGAATACAGCCATATTAAATGTTTGTACACTCGCCAAATTTATTAGGTGCGCAACTAAGTTATCCCTGTTTTTTTGTATGAAAATGCTACTTTATTGTGAAAAAATGGTTACAAATGAATCATTCAAAGTATTGCACACAGCTATCTAAAACTTTTTCCCATCTTTCTGGCAGAGCTCGAAAACCGTTACGGTAAAAGTGTTTGTCTTTTGAGGCTACCCACGAATCATGCCATTTTTTGATGTTTTCATATGAGCGAAACTGCTGATCAGCCAGACTATGTGCCATCAAACGGAACAAGTAAATAATCGGACAGCGCAGTATTTGGGGAATATAGCGAGAGGGGTAGGTTTTAACGGGTTTGGCAAAGTGAGGCCGAGCATTGGCATCCTGTACAATCACTTTTTCGTGCCTCTGCTCGTAATGTGGCCGTTTTTCGCACAGTGCTCGCCTCAATCCCATCAATTGAAGTCGATACCATTCCTCAGTGATGATTTCGTTGGATTTCAACAGTTCATAACAAATAACACCGACCTGGTCCCACCAAACATACAGCATAACCTTCGCAGCGTGAATATTCGGCCGAGCTGACGACGTAGAAGCATGACCCCATGGCTTTCCTCTCTTTGGGTTGCTCTAATGAATCCATTTTTCATGACTTGGAGTGTAATTCGTAATGCTGATGCAAGCTCTTCTTGCCTTTGGCACGGATCCTCATCGAGCAGTGCTTTGAATTCAGCGTCTTCTGGGCTTCTTTTACGCGGACGGTCGTCAAAATCGAAATCACCATCTTTGAAGTTAGGTAACCAATCATGGTACGTTGTTTCACTTAGAGCAGCATCTCCGTAAACTTTTTGGAGTTATGAATGCGCTTCAGCCGCCATTTTCTTCAAATTAAGAAAATCAACACTTCCCGCAAATGACGATTATTTGGCACAAAATCAGACATTTTCACACAACCAAAAGTATATGATGCAACTAATGTGTCAAAACATATGGAAAGTCTAAGCTTGGATCATGACGTTTTGGATATGTCGAAATCGACCAGCACTTACTGCTGGAGCCATCTATTGAGACAAATTGAGAACTTAGTTGGCCACCTAATAACATTTTGTATATGATAGAATATGATAGAATCAGAAAAAGGTAGCACACTCTTTGATTTTATCGTTATAAGATTTAAAAAAATATATAAGAAGCTGTCAAACTACAACACCATGTACATCTTTTTAAATGCAGAACACTATTTTTAAAATCAGGATTAACCATAACAAACATTTTCTTCAAAACCTTTTTGAATAGAAGCCATACTTCAATTAGTTTGGTTATCCAAATATAATTGTGACTTTTACGAATTTAAGTCTACTATCTACTTTTTGACATCTATCATAGATGTTTCGATGACAGTAATGAAGAGACATCAGAAAGCAAATAGTGGTTATTACACACACACGTTGAGCTACTAACCCATTCTTCTGACAGTCTGGTCTCCTGGTTGTGCCGTCATAAAAAGCCGTATGTTTTAAGCGCCTTAACGGTTGTCACCTTAATTCAAGGAGGGAAATAGGACAACTTTGTTGCCAATGGAATATTTGGACCTTTAAGGCACCATTTGCATCTAACCCATAAAACGTTGCCCTAGACATGCATAGATTAGTTGGGAGTTCAGACAAATAAATAATGAAAAACCTGTCTAGTTTATTAAGCTCTTAATTTAAATAGAGGAGCTATTTGCATTCAAACTAAATTCATCGACATAGTGCTGGTAAGTAACCATGCCTCTAAATATGAGAAGGACGACTGACAAAAAATGTTTATATGAGCGAGAATAAGACTGTTATCGTCTCAGTTCAGCTACAAATATGCTGCGTACACGGTAGCTTCGAGTTTATATGAACGAATAACAAATGCTCTAGGTTGCTGAGTCATATTGCCGTTTACATTAATATAGTTAAGGTTGGAAGAATAAGGAGTTATACCATATACATATATAGTATACCAACATTAACGTTGGCATAAGGGTCTAAATTAATCAACTTAGAGGGTAGGGATATATTAAGGAAATGACGGACATATGTTAAAGGAAGATTTCGCTTTAGGTGGCGCCGTCAATTGGGCTCAGATTACCTTGCAGAATAGCAAGATAGGAGAGAACTGTTTGTTGAGTATTGGAATCCTACTGACTTTTAGTACCGCCTGAAGTAAATACTCGTAAAAGGACTGAAAGTACCTGTTGAGGATAATTTAGGATGCAGGAAACTTATTTGCTTTCAAGTACATACTATTATATACATCGAAATGCTAACCAAAGGTATTAAAAACCATATATTTATGACTTTACAATTTGATTGCTTTGAATTGCAGATATAGGGTGATTCGTCGTAAGGTTTGATTTTCAATAGGATTTTCTTGACACATTACGGGTGATTCCTATCAAACTGCTTTGTTATTTTTATTCAATATTATTTGGCAAATTATTATAAAGACTTACACCATAACAGCGTCTCCAAATTGTTCATCTGTATTACGAAAATCAGCGTTCTGTGAGAAATGTTTTTAGTGCGATTCGAGGAATATGCGGTGCGCATAATCGACCTACTAAAACCACTATTGCCAATACTATTCACAAATTTGAGTCCCAGTTTACATTAGTGGATGATACTCGACCGATTAGACAACATCCAGCACGTAGTGAAGAGACTATAGCAGCTGTAGCTGAGAGTGTACGCGAAGACCGTGACGAATCGATTCGTCGTCGTTCTCAGCAGCTTGGTTTGGCGTATTCGACAACTTGGCGTATTTTACGTGAGGATCTCGGCATAAAAGCGTACAAACTTCAACTTGTGTAAAAATTAAAGCCAGGCGACTTGAATTTGCGTTATATTTTCAGTGAATGAGGTCTGGAAAAACTCAATGAAAATCCGGTGTTTAATCGTAAAATTTTGTTCAGTGATGAAGCCCATTTCTGGCTCAATAGATACGTTAATTAACAAAATTGTCGTATTTGGGCTGATGAGCAACCCAAAGAGTACCAAGAGCTTAAATTACATCCATTAAAAACAACGGTATAGTGTGGTTTATGTGCTGGTGGAATCATTGGTCCATATTTCTTCAAAAATGAGGCAAATCAGAATGTTACCGTCAATGGGAACAGTTATCGCACCATGTTAACGGACTATGTGCTTCCTGAAATTCAAGCACATGGTCTCGGTGAGCTCTGGTTTCAACAAGATGGCGCTACGAACCAAACAAATGCGCGTGAAACAATGGACTTGTTGAGAAATCATTTTGGTGAGCACTTAATTTCACGTTTTACTACGGTAAATTGGCCACATAGGTCATGCGATATCACAATTTTGGACTATTTTATTTTATTTTACCTGATATGTAAAGTCTCAGGTCTTCAGGTCATAAGCAAGCTACGATTGACGCTTTGGAAGCCAACATTACTCCTGTGATCCGCGAGATACCAGTCGCTATGCTCGAACGTTTGCCCAAAATTGGACCTTCGGAATGGACCACCTCAGACGTAGTTGTGGCCAACATTTAAATAACATTTTTAAAAAGTAAATGCCATAAATTTTTCTTTAAAAAAATAATAAAAAATTTAAGTTCACTTTCAAATTTATGTATTTTATTTTACATTATAAATCAAACTTTACGATGAACCACCCTATACTTATACGCACTTTCTGTTCCAAATATAATTTCAATCAAAAGCTTGTTTGACTAAAAAAAAAAAAACACAATCAGTTAACGATTCAACTAATTTAAGTAATTTTTCAGCAAACATTTAAATGTCACCTAATTTAATTTTTGAAAAATTTCCGCTAAGTGCCTAGAACCTACTCGATTTTCATTTAGAGCTGTTACAGCCCACCTCTAATAAGCATAAGCCCAAATCCATAACCAGCTATTCGAAAAGGTGAATCCCTAAATAGAAGAAATGTGTGGGTGGAAGGTAGGTGTTCAACATGTTGATATTGTTATCCCACGCACCCCTTGCTAACAAAGTATTGAATTGAATTTATTTTCGCTTCCTAATAACTACAACATATTTCGCAATTTTTCAAACCGCAAAGTAGTGCATTTCTTCTCTCTTCTGATTGAATCACATCTCAGACATCCTGACAAACACAGTTCTAGTCATGTAGTCTAATTAATTAGGATCCATGATGCGAACTCAAATTGTTGAAATTAAATTAAAAGGCCAACAAGTAGATAAATAGAAATCACTGTTTGGCAATCCGCCCTATTTGTTCAAAATCTTTCAGGAGAGCAGTTTCTTGTTTTGCTTTTCAATTGGGGAGGTGAGGTTTCATGATTCTCATGTGCTTGGCCAAATTCTATATTAACCCATGCGATCAGTGGCATGTGTCTCGTGCTAGAACTTAGTGAAACCTTGACTGGTCTGAGAAAGATTTCTAAGCAAAGGGAGTGAGAAAATTGGAAACGTTGTTCGTGGAAAGAATGCACTCGGATGGGATTTTATATTTGTGGCACGTGTATATTTGTGTGATTTAGTTTTTGAAATTTTGTGTTTTTATTAATATTTTGTGTAGGTATTATAGGTATTTTGGGGAGAAATAATGGGTTGTTAATTCGAGTAGAAGGAAAGAAATATTTATGAAAATTTTTTTGGAAGCTATGCATATGGGCAATATCACAGACAAGAATTATTTGTAACTCCAAAACTTGAATATTGGAGGAGGAGAGTTAATTTTCTTCGTATATTCAAATTTACAATTGCAACTTTAAATTAAAAAGGGGGTTATAAGTAACCACAAAGAGCTTTTTCATTATTTAGCTCATAAACCTAAATAAAAACACTAAAAAACTTATACAAAGTTTGGAGATAGAATCTTGTTTTCTTGACACCCACACTACACGTAGCGTCTCTTGGATATCGAATATTCCAATAAACCAATGTGTGCGGCGAGCTCTCCAGAGTAAAACAGAAAAAAAATATATATTCAACAAACAGCCAACAAATTCATCATACACATACCGCAAATGTAAAATTGAAAACGATTTGCAGGTGTAACATATGTGAAAATGTGAAAAATGTGAAAACCAAATTCTGAATGTTCATACAGTTGAAATTTTTTAACATTGTTCTGGTATGCTGCAGGTCCGAACAGAGTTAAATGATCATACGGTCAAAGAATGTTTTTAATTTGGTTTCGAACAAAGGTATGAACTATTGCACCTACCATAATATAAAAAAATAGACGGCGGCGCATAGAAGTCATGCGTAGGCAGGATCGTAAGAAAATCCAGCCTCCAATTTAAAACATCCGTGAACTGAATAATGGTGATCTTCTTCGCTGTAATGCATCTTAGCTTGTATTACCAGATTTCAGCATCGGGATATACACAAAGCCATCTCGCTACTCCCTGGTAATCGAATGTGTTCTCTGTCTGATATTCGTATTACATTCTATGGCAGATGGTATGCTTCCAGGCTACTGAAATACAAACACAGACTGCCACCTTGTCACAGCCAAGACTAAAGGCAATCGTCTACGATCGGGCCTTATTAGTGTGGGCTTGTAAATTTATCAACGACAAGACTCCCATAATTTACTCAATCCTAGAAATCCTTCTTATAATTTTAAGACCATTTTGGACAGCACGTATAGGAAAATATGGAATCCTCGCAAAAACGGTTACCGCTATACAAAATATCGCTAGGTATCACTATACATCGGTTAAAATTGGGAAGAAAAAATCATGTGGTTTCGTAATACAAGGCAAAATAATTTACTCTTCTGAGCTAAGCCGTGCTGACACAATCATGTAAAAATGTCATGATGCTGCTTTATATTATTAATATAGTTAGCTTTAGCAACCCTGCTGTATGCTAGATATTTTTTCAGCCAAAGAAGGCGGTGCCACTGAATCTTGCAATAAACAAGGACAAAGTAAAGTACCTGTTATCACTGTTATCATAAGTCACTGTAAGCTACTACAATTTAAAAGTAGTTCAGAGCTTTTTCTACTTTGATACCGGTATTAACAAACAAGATCAGCCTGTTTATCAAATGAAAGATAACTCCTGTCAATAAGTGCTAATTCATGCAAAATATTGTCAAACGATGTTAGTGACGATGAGAAAACCTTGAACTACTTCCAATACGGCCTCCCAAATAATCGTTCTAAGTAATCTGTACGATGTTATTATTCTAAGCGCTGCGATTTAAACATCTGGGTCCTCTTCCTTAACAAACCCTCTGGAGTGATGAAACATCTCTTTGCCATGTATCAGAAGAAGGGGTTGATGCCGATTTCGATTTTCATTTCTGATGTGGCCATGGCATTTTGCCAAATATAAAAGCTTTAATTAATGACTAATACTTCTTTACGCGGGGCTTTTAGGCATACTGAACTATCATAACTTGTGCACAGATTACACGATCATTCGTCGGGCCTTAAGAATATTACTTCAGAGAACTGAACACAGATATTTTCTCAAATTTAACGAAAACGAGTTAGTCTGTGCATCTGAGCTCTGTGAAAGAGTAAAATCGATTACATGCAACGATGACGAAAACAGTTTTTAGCTCTTCTGATTTCCGCTGCTCATCAATCAATGTACATTAGAAAACCGATGCATTCCGTAAGCTATCGAATGTATATCACCTAGATGCGATCAATGGTGACTTCAAAACTCCAACTATTATGAGTTGTAAGTACGCACTTGGAATGTATGCGTATTGTACAGGTTAAACAGGTGCTGTTAAAAAACTTTAAGCTGTCGTCAATCGGTATAAGGTAAATATTAAATCGATGCAGTAGATATAGTATAGGATCAAATATGCCAAAAAACAAAATTTCACTTCTATTACAGCTGCCATGCTAACATACGGATTCACCATGGGAAACCGAGGCATTTAGTTTAAAAAAAAAAAACGCGAACCCCTAACTGTAAAATACATCATGTTCACATTTAAGAAAACCATCACCTTTTCAATAGAGTCCACAAGGCCTGTTCGGAATATAGCCGAAATCTATAAAGGTGGAAATTGGAAACAACAGTCTCGCATAAAACTGCAAAAGCTAACAGTTTTCGGATGATTGATTTCGCAGTAACTAGTAATACGATGATATACAGAACAAGGTTATAGAACTTCAAAACAACTACAATATCTTCAAAGGGTCCAACAAAAAATTAAATGCACATACTCTAATAATTATCTTGTCGCAATCTCATTTTGACTTACCGATAAACGCTTAGCCAAATACCACAACTTGCAGCCCTCATTGACGCAAAATTTTTATAAGAGAGCCGGATCTATTATATATTACGTTGCAAGAAACCCACAAAGAATATCCATTGTTTGATGATAATTGCAGATAAGGGAAAGACTAGATGGACGATGCACATTTTAAAGCACTGCAACATACATTCTAGAAGCATTTCAGCAGTTAACAAATCAGTATAGTGCTGAACGAGTGTTTTTTTTTTTTTTTTTTTTTTTTTTTTTTTTTTTTTTTTGAGAATAACACCTATTTCCAGCGGAGAAACAGTGAAGAAACGGGTTTGTGCAGATATAAAAACCAAGAAAATAATAAGGTCACTAGCATCTTTAAGATTCTATTCACCATAACGAGTTAATATCTCAAGCCTTCATGCGACACACTAATGACAAGCATTACTGTGTTAACTAGGACGTCAAATCGACTATATATGTATGATACTATGTATAAGAAAATTTTCACAATGACATAGATTCTAGTAAAAACTGTAGTGGAGTTGCAGTCGATGCTGAGAATTTGTAAAGAGCATTGTTGTAGATTATATAACAGACATGACGAAACAAATACCGCTGTCAGTCAGAATAAACCTTTCAATCTGGATGAAGACCAACAGTTTCCGCCATCCTTATCTAAACTTAAGTCAAACATAGCTGCTGAAATGAACTGCTTGACTGACAAGCTCTTCAAAGTGGCAGGTGATGACTTGGTAAGTAGCATAAATCAACTCATCTGTTAAAAAATCTGTTTTTTGTTCAATCCTCAAAAACGGAAACCCTTTGAACTACACCAACTACAGAGGCAACAGTCTTCTTAATGTCGCCTACAAGATACTATTTACCATATTGTATGAACGCCTGAAGTCAACAATCTGATTGGTCCATATAAGTGTGGCTTTATAACGAGCGCAAGACCAAGTACATGCTGTCAACCAGAAAGGGTACCTTACACCGACGTTTCGGACAGAACGTCACCCTTGACAGATATAACTTTGAGTTAGTTAAGAGCTTTGTCTACCAAGCTCCGCTATCAATATTTACACAACGACAACAGCGCTCAGATAGAACGAAAAAAAACTCTTGTCATTTGCTGCTTCTTTGCAATTGACTAGCAAAGACCTATCTCGAACAACAGACGTGACCCCATATAAAACCTTAATAATGCCAATACTGTTCTATGGCGAAGATGCCTGGGCTTTGTCAAAAATTGAAGAGTATGCTCTTGGCTGCTTTGAGAGAAAAATTCTTCGGGTAATTTTCGGTTCCGTCTGTAGAGATGGTTAGTGGACGAAGAGATACAACGACGAACTGCTCGAGCTGTATATTGATATCGATATAGCCAGAAAAGTGAGGTTCTAACGACTGAGGTCAGATGGACACAAATGCTCCAGTCCTTCTTCTTCGAAAACGCATCAGACGAAGACCGTGACCCAGGTAGCGTACGCATGTGGAAGGGGACCTCGATCAAGCTGGCTAAAGACGCTTGTTTATGAGGAACAGGTCAAACCTGGACTATAACGCCATCTTAAGAAGTAAACTATTTAGGGAGATTACTGAATTCGGAACCCCTAAATACTTATCCGGCTGTGTCACATAACACACTCTTTAATGTGAAGTTTGGAAACAACTCTTTTGAACTATTTCAGATGTGTGATGGACTTCGCAAAGGTGATACGCTGTCATGTGACTTCATAAATCAAAGCAGATGACGGGCAGAGCAAGTATCAACACAGATGATACTACTTTCAATAAGTGTAACCAACTACATCGGTCGATTTCGTCATACTTCTACGGCAACTGAAGAATAGGTGAAACGATGAGAATAAAACCGAAAAAAAATGCATCTGTCTAGCGCTTAGGACAAAAGTTCACTATTTTCATCAGAAGGTATTCGAGGTATTTAAGGCGGTTACCAAGCTTGGACTAAGAGTAAACTTTATGAATGCCTCTCTAGTGGAGAGGCATACTTTACAAAACACTGATTCTGTCAGTTATACGAAAGTAGTATCTGCTCTATTTCTTCGTTTATTTGATTTATGTGAAGACGTTGAAAGGGCGAAATCTATGAGCTGTATCAAGATGGGGAGTTAGTCCAAAAAGCAATGATGTTTCCTCCTCGAATTCCAGCCGTCAGGTTCAAAATGACAAAGGAGTCCAAATCTCCGTTCGAAGCACGCTTGGTGCTACGACCGCATAAAAACAGTCTGGCCGGCATGGGAGCTCAATTAGTAAACATAAGATAGAACCATCCCTATTTAGTCTTAATGAAATCAACTGACTCAAGTAAGTTGCAAAGTGATAAAAGCCCCACAATTGTATTTCGTATAGTCGTTTAAATTGAAGACAAAAATAATATGTTTATATAATTAACCAAAAAAAAAAAAAAAAAAACACAATACTAAATAAGTCCCTAAATTACTCGGATCATATGTAAATATTATTTAAATAAAGTTTTAAACAAAATGTGCGAAAACGAAATAAGAAAATATTGGCACTGTTAGTGTGTTTAGTGATACTGATACTCAATCAACAGAATTCTTTGAGACCATCTGTCTTTTCTGATACAAAACTAAACAAAAGCTTTAATAAAAAAATTTTACTTACATGTGACAACCTCTATTTCGGTACAAAACCCATAGAAATGATTTTTTTTTCTGTTTTTGTTTTATTTCTTGGTTCTTCCTATTTCGTAAAATAATTAGAATTCTGGTGACAGAACTTGCATCCGTCTCGTACAAGGACTAATTGATGTTGGACACACTCAATTTTTTTTAACAAAAAAAAAAAAAAAAAAAAATTATACAACCATAAGCACAGCAAAAAAACAGAAGCAACAATAAATATCTTTCCTAACTGTTATTAAAAAAAATATATATATATGAAAAATCACATTGCACTGCACGAGCATAACTCAGCGCTCGAGTTTATGTTGCGAGACGGATTCTCATGAAGCTGCAACAAGTTTCATTCTATACACGACGACGCATCCGTAAGTACACAAAAATGTCTAATTGTCTCAAGATCAAGTACAACGCGGTAAATTTAGCTTACAATAGAAAATTGCACATTCACCTGCCGATGATTTACTGCAGCAAACTCAACAAAAAAGGAAGAAATAAATGAGATTGTTGCCAAATGATGACACGTATGTAACAATAATGCCTTTCTCTCAGCACGTTTTGATAAAATCGAAATTAGGACGAGACAAATTTTATCGATGTTTTGTTTATTTCTTATTTCTACGAGTGTTATATTTAAAAGACAATTTTTTTTATATATTTTATGTAAAATTAATTTTTTTTATGATTCTCAGTTGTTGTGGTTATGTTTCATGATACTTTCGGTTTACCACTGATAGCTTTAAAGGTATTGTCACTTGTAAGAATCAGAAACATGTTGCTGCTAACATAATTTTTAGAAACCGTTACGTATTGAAAGGCAATTTTAAAGGGAACAAGGAAACATGCCTTCCTAAAAGAGCGTATGACATGTGATGTAGAAAAATGATAGACGTACTAGTCGATTCCTTTTTGGCGGTTTTTCTATTTTGCTTTCCTCTTATGTTTATCATTGCATGCGCCCAAAATAGAATAAAGGATAGCAACTCATGTGCACATCGGTTTCGGATTTTCTTCTACGACAAAAAGTAAGACAGAAACATTTAGCTTTTCTTTCGTAAAATAAACGACACCCTATTTCGTTGATGTGAATTGTGTTTAAAAAATATTAAAAACTTGTTTATTTTAATTTTGCTTTTGTTTTTATTGAAAATTTAATGAAGTACACGTGCAGGAAACACTTTTTGTTTTTGTTGGAAATGACAATTGTTTCGTTTGTTAGGTAATCAATTGCTATTCGTCCAAGTTTTTTGGTTATAAATTTGTTCAACCAGAAATTAAAAAGAGAGACGTTTCTAACGTCATATTGGGTATATATTTTACATATATTTTTTTTCAAAATTTGAACGTTTATTTAGGAAAAACATGTACAATAGTATTATTCAAAGTATTGCCCATCTGAGGCAATGACTTTTTCCCATCTTTCTGGCAATTTGTGGATCCCATTCCAAAATAACTGCCGGCTTGGCAGCCAAGAATGAATCAAGCCAATTTTTTAAATTCTGCTCAGATTTGAACCGTATTTCAGTGAGGGCGTTCTGCATCGACCGGAACAAATAGTATTCAGAAGGGGCAAGGTCTGGGCTATAAGGCAGGTGGGATAAGACTTCCCATCCACAGTTTTCCAAATAGTTCTTAACCGGAATAGCAACCTAGGTCCGAGCGTTGTCATGATGGAAAATTATTGCTTCGTGTCTGGTCGCATATTCCGGGCGTTTTTCGGTTACTGTTCTGTTCAAACGGATTAATTGTGTTCGGTAGCGTTGTCCATTGATGGTTTCACTCGGCTTTAGCAGCTCATAATACAACACACCCATCTGATCCCACCAAATACAGAGCTTCACCTTCGCGCCATGGATATTCGGCTTTGCCGTTGATTTGGCTGGTTGGCCGGGTTTCACATATGATTTTTTGCGCTTGGGGTTATCGTAATGGATCCATTTTTCATCACCAGCAACAATCCGATGCAAAAATAACTTCCTTTTATGGCGTTCCAGCAGCATTTCGGACATGCAAAACCGCCTTTCGACGTCTCTCGGCTTGAGTTCATGTGGAACCCAATTTCCTTGCTTTTGAATATATCCAGCTGCTTTTAAACCTTTTGAAATGGCTGCTTGAGTGACACCCAAAGATTTTGCGAGCTCTTCTTGTGTTTGGCAACAATCTTAATAGATTAATGCTTCCAATTCTTCATCTTCAAACTTTTTTGGCTGCCCAGGACGTTCATAGTCTTCCAAGCCAAAATCACCACTTTTAAATCGTGAAAACCACTTTTGGCACGTTCGCTCAGCTAGCGCATGTTCACCATAAACTTCCACCAAAATACGATGACTTTCGGCAGCAGTTTTCTTCATGTTGAAGTAATGAAGAAGACTCCCCGCAAAAATACTTTTTCAGGCCCAAAGTTCGACATATTTGAGTGAAAAAAAATTATTGTTGTTTACGCTTCAAATGAATGACATATACTGAAATGACGTACAATGACAGTAGCTTTCCAACGCATGTTCCAATGGAATAATACCAGTTACGCCATCTCTTAGAAAACCGCAGTTGTAGACCCAATACAATTTCAATAAACCTCTTACTTAACACGGTTTTATGCCTAACTGCCCACTCCAACCCTCCGGAACGGAATCGAAATCTATTTGAAGAAACTCACTAACGTCACAGCTTCCACGCCATACTCTCTGAGCACTCTCATAGTGGTTCTGAAAGGCATTATTAGATCCCTGACCTTCTTTGGTAAGAAACAGCGATTAGTCAGTGTATAATCTAATATAGTCTTGAGTATACGTTTGACTCACACTAGTTTATTAATTTTTTTAAGTTAAGATTTATAAAGAGATTTACAACTAAAATTAAAATGTTGGCTCAGTAATAGGAGCCCGAAATACGAGTACATACTGCTGTGCAAATTAATATCAACACTGGAAAAGAAAAAAATATATAATTTTATATTAAAAAAAAAAAAATTGAAACTTTGAAATAACTGTCTTTTTTTCAATTTCAATTCAATCAAAACATAAATATAAAATAAAGTATTAGGTGCGTAACTAAGTTATTTTTTGATGAAAATGCAACTTTTTTAAGAAAAAATGGTTACAAATGAATTATTCAAAGTATTGCCCATCGCTAGTTACAATTTTACCCATCATTCTGACAGAGCTCGAATAACGTAACGGTAAACGTTTTTATCTTTTGAGGCTATCCACGAATCAAGCCATATTTTGATGTCTTCATATGAGCGGAACTGCTGATCATCTGGACCATATGCCATCGAACAGAACAAGTAATAATCGGAAGGCGCAATATCTAGGGAATATTGTGGGCAAAGTAGGATTTCCAATTTGACCCTTTCCAGGTAGGTTTTAACGGTTTTGGCAACGTGAGGCCGAGCGTTGTGATGCTGTAAAATTACTTTTTCGTGCCTCTGCTCGTATTGTGGCCATTTATCGCGCAGAGCTCGGCTCAATCGCATCAATTCAAGTCGATACCGTTTCTCAGTGATGATTTCGTCGGATTTCAATAGCACCGATTTGGTCCCACCAAATGCACAGCATAAGTTTCGCAGCGTGAATATTCGGCTGAGTCGACGACGTAGAAGCATGAGCGAGCAGTCCCCATGACTTGTTCTCTTTGAGTTGCTGTCATGAATGTAGTTTTCATCACCCAACACGATGCGATGGAGCAGTTCTTCACAATCGAAAAAACAACGCTCAACAGCCCTTGGTTTCAAAGCATAAGGAACCCAATTTCCTTGTTTTTAAATTATTCGCAACGCATGCAATGGCTTGGCAATGGACGGTCGTCAACATCAAAATCACCATCTTTGAAGCAACGGATCCAACCACAGCACGTTGTTTCACTTAGAGCAGCATCTCCTTAAATTTTTTGGAGCTCTAATGTGCTTCAGTCGCCGAAGAATGAAAGAATAAAATCAACACTTCCCGCAAATGACGATTATTTAGCACAAAATCAGAGATTTTCACACAATCAAAAGTATATGATGCCAAAACAAAATCACTAATATGTCAAAACAGTTTGTTTACCATATGCCTAAGCTTGGTTCATGAAGTTTTTGATATGTCAAAATCGAGCACTTACTGCTGACATCTATTGACAAACAAAGACAAGCGAGAGCTAAGTTGAACACCTAATAATACAGTTTAGGAAAAAAACGATTATTTATGCGCACTTCAATATTTACGGTTGTGCAAAAAATCAGAATATTAAACAAAAAAAATTCCCTTTTATTATAATGTTTTCTTAAGACTGCTTGACATCGTTCAAATTTGGGATTTTATACCAAAGTTTTGTCTGGTTTTGCCAAAATTCATTTTCATTTTTTAGCCCAAAAAATTTGTTCGGCTTCTCCTTGACATGTTCCCAAAAATTTTCTATAGGGTTCAGGTCTTTAAATTGTGCGGTCCACTTCAGAACTCTAACTTTCATATCCGTAAACTACATTTTTTATCAACTTTACAGTGTTTTTAGGATCATTGACCTGTTGAAAATACCAAGCTAACGGCAAATTGTCTTCAGCAAATGAATACATTACATTTTGTAAGATATCACATGTTTTTCCTTGGTTAGAGTGTCTACTACACAGTAGTAGGAAAAACATCCCCAGGCCATTATATTCTCTCCACCATGTTTTATTGTATATTGTGGGTCAAATTATTTTCCCGATTGCCTTCTTACATATATTTTTTCTGGAATCTGGCCCAAACAGGTTGATCTCCTTCTCATCTGACCATAACATATTGCGTCATTTTTCAGCTGACCAATTTGAAAGGATTGTGGCAAATTTGATTCTATCACTGATGTTTTTTTTTTTTTCGACAGTAAGGGACATCTTTTCGGGCGATATGCTTCTAAATTATTATTATTATTTTGAATAAATATTGTCCTAATAGCTGAGGTAAGGCTTTAATCAGTCTTTATGTCATTAGAGCTTACTAAAGAGTTCTTTTTAGAGTATTTTACGATCTAATGCTCAATTTGAAGATATGTTTTCCTTTTTCCCCCTCTTGTAACTAGCGATTTTTTTTTTTCTTTTAAAACATTAAAGTTGTAACTAAACACAACAAAACTTTTTAAAGAATAAAACAAATCTGAATGCTCAAAAACTACTTTTGTTTTTATTAGTTTGCACACCATCATAGATAGCACCCCAATAATACTTCTGCAAACCCTTAACCCTCGCGCAGACGCACTGTATATGTTGAATGATGGATTTTTGAGTAAAATGGGCGGGATTTGTGTAAAACGGGAGAGAAATTGCCATTGATGCCAATTCACATGCATTCATCGAAAAGGTCACACGGATAAAGGCGATCAGTGGAAAGCGGTTTTTGGATTTCCGACATCTGGAAAGTTTGCCATCTATAATATGTATATTAGCTCATCTATGGCGTTGTACTGTACAGCAAACATCATTATTGATGCGGTTACTAAAACTATATTTTTCCGTTACTTTTGTTTTGTCAGAAAAATGCAACTGGAAAAAGTTTTCTTGTTATTAAGGGCACAAAGAAGTTAGAAATACAATGATGCTCTAACTTTGTATATTGTTTTGCACAGCAGTGTACGAGTGATACATTAGGCGTGTTATTTTGGCATCGGTTTCAGGGCTTGTTTACAATCTTCGTGTTAATTGCAATGCTTCCAGAGCCACTTTACTTTTATGGGAAATTGAAGGGTTGCGATAAAGTCCAATGTAGTAACGCAAGATCACGAATACTGCACTCTCTTACATGATCAGATCAGCATCCTCACTTTCTTGCTGAGACCACTTCTATTCCTCAGCAGCGGATGCACCAAGTGCAGCGCAAAATTATCTTGATGGTTGATGGTTTTTCATCTTCCTACTGTCACTGGAGTCCTGATGAGATCCGTGTTGCTGGTGTTCATTTTTAGCACCCACTTCAGGTAATAGTCCCAAAGACGACACAACTCTTCTTGTCGCTATCTTTGAGGAAGAAGGCTCACACAAGTGATGGATTTATCACCGAATAGCAGAGTTTTACAACCATCTGAATTAGTTAGCTGGTCTGCGATATATAGGACGAAGAGGACTTGATACTCCAGCATTGATCCTCTTGATATCAGGTTTTTTGAAACCTGTACAAAAAATAATCTTTTATTTATATTTAAAACTGTTTATCATTATTATGAAATACCTGGGAATGTAAGGTGAAGATCAAACGCTGTTAAATGACATCTTGATGTCTAAGAGTCATGCCACTGTAGCTTTCTTCTTATTGAAACCTCAGGTAACATCATTATGGAACTGTAATAGACTGTTGACTTTTACTTCAAAGTGGCTGACGAAGGAGCCTACTTTCTCCTCTGCCGTGTTGAGGGATTGCTGTCAGATAGTTCATATCACCTGAGATGGCGTTGGTTTTCCCAAGTAGCTGGTTGATTTTCTTGTCGGCCTTCTGTTGCGGTTTAGTTTTCTGAAGTCTTTTTTGAAAGCCTTATTTTTGTAGTGTCTTACTGCCTTTGGAGCATGACATTTGTGTACTTGAGCTGCGAATAAGCAACTCTACAGTCATTATTTGTCTTGTTCCAAGTCCGGTTTAAGATCACCTGAAGTCGTTAACGTAGCCACTGTGGGAGGTAATGGTTTCGATGTGTGGCAGAAGGTGACCATACCAATCCTTACTGGTACGTGGATTCTCTGACTATCGAGGCTTTGTTTACTTCTTCTTGTACATATTGAATGCTAGCATCAATGTCATCCTTGGTGAGGTTCCTTTCTTGGGTTAGAATCTGAAGCATTTGTTGGGGTGTTCTTTGTATATGAATTCACTGGTTCAATCGAATTCTTACTTTCACCACCAAATGATCAGAATCACTAACGTTCTAATTGGTAGGGATATCAGTATTTTAGGTCGCTCTATATAGCTCATCTCTACAGATTCTTTTATATCTGGCTTTGAAATCAATAAATAGGTAGTGAATATCGAGCTACACTCGTCGGGTTTTTTCTACGATCTGCATAAAGTTTGAATAGATCCCCTGCCCATCTACACAGGCTACGTCTTTTCAGTGAAGTTGTCTAAAGTTACAGTGGTAACGACGCGGCGGCTGATTTTATGGAAAATGAACATTAGCATTTTGATTGATGTACAACGCATTTGACCAGCTACAATTTTTAAGGAATCAGACAGTCATGTGACTTTTTTCCGTTTTAGTGGTACCACCGAAGGCTATACTCTGGCACCATTAAAGTCAAGAGCTTCTGGAACTTCGATTCCAGTCGGAGAAGTAGGCCCTCTTGTGGCAGAACCATGGTGACTGTGTTTTGAACCTAAATCGTACGGATTGTCTTCCGAATTTTGTCGGATTAACCGCGAATGTAGCAAATACAAGACGAAGTGAACCTTAGATAGGCGAAAATTATACACAGGCCAACCCTTTGGCTAACGGGAAGTTCGTTGCACCACATGACCTCAGTTTCGTAGTGATCTAAATTGGATTTTCTCAAGAAGATCTAAGGATCACTGAAAGGCGCCTTTCCCCATTTAAAATCCAGGGGGTGGATTACCACATATTAATCCCACGTATGATGGAATCTACCCGTCTTAATACCACACTGATAGTGATATAAACCGCAAATCTTGTAAGCAGTGCAATGCAGTTGTTGGCGTAGTTTAGAGGGTTTTTTCTTCTGTATCGGGTAAAGGATGCTAAAGCTTCCATCGTCAGTTTATTCTATTTCTCTAGTTCAAGTCATTGCAACTCTATTGCAACTGCTTTATATGCCTAAGGTTAGATATTGCTGTCATTACTTCATTTTGGTCTGTTGACCAAAAATCTTCGCTTTTATCGCCCAATTTAAATGGTTTATTCTGGCTGCACATCTCTTCAGATTTTCATTTGGTTCTTCTTGACTTGACACATTAGTGTCGATTCAGCAAGTTACTAAATTGAGCCTCAATTTCTTATGGCGGTCAGTCAATATGGGCTTTTTAATTTAAGCGCATCCATGAAAACCATTTCTGTGCAAAATTGTTCGTACAGCCTCAGTTGTTACATTAATCCCATCGTTTTGGTTTAATGTCTTAATAATCTGGACCACATTTTCATATTCTCCATATTTAATCTGGCACACAATACGCCTTTGTGTATTTCAATTTAAAATAGGTTTCCTTCCAGACTTAATTTTTTCAACGTCAGGCTTCAAATTTTTGCGTATTTTGTTACATGTTATTTAAGAAAAACATGTACAATAATATTATTCAAAGTACTGCTTATGTGAAGCTATGACTTTTTCCCATCTTTCTGGTAATTTATGGATCCCATCCCAAAAGAACTGCGCCGGATCGGCAGCCAAGAATGAATCAAGCCAATATTTGATATTCTGTTCTGATGTGAACCGTATTTCAGTGAGGGCGTTCTGCATCGACCGAAACAAATGGTAGTCAGAAGGGGCAAGGTCTGGGCTATAAGGCGGGTGGGGTAAGACTTCCCATCCAGTATTTTCCAAATAGTTCTTAACCGGAATAGCAACATGGGGCCTAGCGTTGTCATGATGGAAAATTATTGCCTCGTGTCTGGTCGCATATTCCGGGCGTTTTTTGGCTACTGCTCTCTTCAAACGCATTAATTGTGTTCGGTAGCGTTGTCCATTGATAGTTTCACCCGGTTTTAGTAGCTCATAATACAGCACACTCATCTGATCCCACCAAATAGAGAGCATTACTTTCGCCCCATGGATATTCGGGTTTGCCGTTGATTAGGCCGGTTGGCCGGGTTTCACATATGATTTTTTGCGCTTGGTCGTAATGGATCCATTTTTCACCACCAGTAATAATCCGATGCAAAAATGACTTCCTTTTGTGGCGTTCCAGCAGCATTTCGGACATGCAAGACCGCCTTTCGACGTCTCTCGGCTTGAGTTCATGTGGAACCCAATTTCCTTGCTTTTGAATATATCCAGCTGCTTTTAAACGTTTTGAAATGGCTGCTTGAGTGACACCCAAAGATTTTGCGAGCTCTTCTTGTGTTTTGTAACAATCTTCATAGAGTAATGCTTCCAGTTCTTCATCTTCAGACTTTTTTGGCTGCCCAGGACGTTCATCGTCTTTCAAGCCAAAATCAGCACTTTTAAATCGTGCAAACCACTCTTGGCACATTCGCTCAGCTACCGCATGTTCACCATAAGCTTCCACCAAAATACGATGACTACGATGAGTGAAAAAAAAATATTGTTGTTTAAGCTTCAAATGAATGATATACACTGAAATGACGTACAATAAAAGTAGCTTTCCAACGCAAGTTCCAATGGAATAATACAAGTTACGCCATCTCTTAGCAAACCGCACGAATAGAAATAGAAGTTATAGACCCAATACCATCAAATTTAAAACAATTATTTTAATTGTTTAAACTAAAATTTAAATATACCTTATGTAAGATTCTTATTTTAATATGTTAACTTTAAATATTTTAATTTTTAACAAAATACAGAAATAAACAGTGCATTTTCGTTTGATTTTGCTGTGCTGATTCATAATCACTCCATTTATGTTGAGTAAAAATTAAGTTGCTCTAACTGTTAAACTTGAAGATTTACAACTAAAAGTTATACTTTGCTCTGATCAAAAAGTTGAGTCACTGTATGTGCATTAACTCAGGAGGTAGTTATTTGACCGGTATCATTTTTTCAACTTAATGTCATCAATTCTACACCTTCAAATAAACTTTCTATTAAAACAGAGCCCAACTTTTTTCATTTTTGACAATATGACAGCCAATTCCCATTATGATTTCACTTTTTCCCCCTTCCCCCACCGCCACACCTTTTTATTTGTCATGCATTGAAGATTTAAATGGTTTTGCACATAAAAATCTTCAATGACTTAGTTTTGTCCCCTTGAATGAATAAGCAATCTATAAATACGTGTTTTTGCTCTTGTCATCATCATGATGCCTTTCTAATGCCAGATATATAGTGTTTTACGAGTATCTACAGTAGAATAGTTTCGACAATGTTCAGTTCTTTTACGGAACGTACAAGTATGTAGATTAACCCATAGAAGAATTTTTGAGAGCTCATATTTAGCATTCCCGAGGTGCGAATCCTTTTCTTTCTTTCTAATCGAGTAATTGTTAATGCCGTTTGTGTTCACGAGCTTTGAATGAGAAAATAACAGGTCGGCTGAAAAGTTCGTAGCCTAACACATAGATGGTGCTACTAAAATTAAATCCATATGGTCTATGGTAGTACTTACCTTCAAATGACACGTGTATAAATTTGACAACATTGTGAGTGAAAAAAATGTAAAAAAAAGAGTTTCGTGGGTTAATAAAACATTGCTTTATTATAAAAAAAATGCTGTTGAAACCAAAGCTTGGCTTGATAAACATTATTCAACTCTGCACCAGAAAAATAAACCTTTGAGAATAGTGTTGTCAAATTTAAACGGGGCGAAATGAGCACCGAAAACGATGCACTCAGTGGACGCTAGAAAGAGGTTGTTACGAGCGAAAACGTGAAAAAAGCTCACAAAAAAATTATGAATAACCGTAAAGTAAAGTTGATCGAGATAGCTGAGACTCTGAAGATACCAAAAGAGCGTTTTGGACAAGTGCAAAGTGGGTGCCGCGCGAGCTCACCATCGAGCAAAAACAAAACGATGGCAAAATTGCATGAATTAGGCTAGGAATTCTTTCCCTATCCACCATATTCCCCAGATCTGGTCCCCAGTGACTTTTTTATGTTTGCAGACCTCAAAAGAATGCTCACTGGAAAAAAATTCAGCACTATAGTAACGAAGAAGTAATCGCTGAAACTGAGACCTATTTTGAGGCTAAAGAGAAATCGTACTATAAAAATGGTGTCGAAAAATTACATGACCACTATAAACGTTGTATTGCCCCTGAAGGCATAATAGGGAAATGAATAGTTCAGATAGTCCTTGACTTCTTCCCAAAAGGAGAATGCAGTACAAGTGATATTCTCATCAGATACATACTTGCCAAAATATTTATTTACCCGATTCCTCCCTTTCTAGCTGCGGTACGTAGATGCTTACTATATTTTAGCATTCCAAATTTCTTGTTTGATTACCAGTTCTATGGCCTTTATTTAGCCGCTGAGTTTAGCTGCCAATATGGTGGCTGACCGACGACACGCTATCTGCTTCCTTGAACACATATTACATCGATTTATCTTTGCCGTAATACGTTTACCAATTCGAAACTTTTACCAGTCATTTCGCCGATTGTCCCCGCTCGCTCTAAAAAGCTTCAAGCTCTATGTCGAATATTTATATAACTTTATGGGGGCAGCGCCTTTATACTATTCTCCTTCCATCCGCGTGGCACTGGTAAGTTTGAACCCAATCACGCACACAAACTTCGGGTAGACTTGACTTGATGTTATTGTGACTCATGCACATCTTTGGTGTTAAGTTTCTACTAAATATATTATCAATTTCCTAAAACTAAATTTGTAAAATGTATTTGATTCAAAAAGGGTTTGAATGGCCTTTTCTTACCTCAGGAAGATCAACACACTTAAACTCATAAAAAGTGAAATACAATATCTTCCTAAATAGAAAAATGGACGCTCGTGTTAAATTATCACAATTCTTATTTTTGATTTATTATCATTATACTTAAAACTATTTTAAAGTGTGGGTACAAATTAATATTACACTCGATTGATCCCTCTTTTTTTTAACAATTGTTCTGCTTTTGAACTTAATTTGCAGTGCCAGTTGGTTGTAAATGCTTATTTGCCGAAGTATTTGTTGATCCACTTCCAACAATACAAAATGGAGTACCATAGTAATGTGGTATAAGAGTCGGTGGAGGTGGTGGTGCAGCTCCTGCTGCAGCTGCCAGTCCCGCAGGTGTTAGATACAAATGACTGCCATAGATTCCTTGTCGTTGAGCAATTTTTAACCGTGAAGTTAACTGTTTTTTCCATTTTGTACGGCGATTTTGAAACCAAGTTTTTATTTGGACCTCTGTTAGATTGAGATTTTTGGACAATTCCATTCGCTTGCTTACACTGAGATATTTGTCCTGCTTAAATTCAGTTTCCAACCGTTCAAGTTGCTTCGCACTATAGGCCTGCCTTGGCTTACGATCTACTCCGGGTTTTCGAAAACGTTTCCCATTAGGCTTCGGTACTAAAGAAATGCGAAATGGAAATGAACGTTCCTCAAAAATAGTGAATATCATAGAAATTACCTTGAAGGCCGAGAATATAGTTGGCAGAATGGAATTGCGATTGGGGCAGCACCTTGGGTGGTACTCCAATCCAATTGCTGTAGAGAAGAGTTGATGGATGAGATGTTGGATATTCATGCAAGGGATGTGTAAACGGCCGCATTACTTGTGAAATTTTTTTGTCGTAAAGCTCTTCATAGCTGGAGATATCTCCCATCAATAAGTCGACTCTACTATTCAGAATATCAAAGGCATGTCTTGTAGTTGCTGTAAATATCAAAATAACAAAAAAAAATTTTCATTAAATTAACGAAAAACAAATTATTTAAAAAGACATTAACCCCCTGCACAAATTTTCTTATTGCCCTATGAAATTCTAACATATTCGAGAAAGTATCTTGAATACAAATAAGTTATAACCCATGTGATTAATATAGAGTATTTTTTTAAAAATATGAGCAGAGAAATATAGAAATTTATGTACATCATAAGGCTAACAACGTACCAAAATAAATTCAAACCATTGAATCAACGGTTATACAAACGGTCAGTATGGCAGATTCCTTAAATGAATCCTTAATGTATGCGAAGGAAGTGACATCGTAGGTGGTTGCATCGCACAGAATATTAAACAATACATACAGTTTATCTTTCAATTGAAACATTATCTTTTGAAACTTTAAACTAAGCAGATCGAAAGCATTAATGACTCTGGAGAAAGCTACGAAAAAACCTTCAATGCAGGTGAAAAACAAAAATATATATACCATTGATAAATAAATAAATTAATAAAATAAATAGGTAAACAAATATGTACATAGATATTGGTTGAAAATTTGCAAAAATTTGCCCGTCAACCCAGTGGTTCTGTTGGAGATCAATTCAACACTCGATCAGAGATGAAGATCAGAGGTTAAATGATATTTACATAAGTTAAGCACCCTTTTCAACAGTTTGTTTTGTGATACTTGCACAATCTCCCCATACTTTGAATCCATATAGTAGTATTGATTGATATATTACCTTATGAATTATTTTTTTAGAGCTACTAAGTAGTGACTTTTTACTAATAAAAGGGTAAAGCATCTTAATGGCAACATTTACTTTTCAACTGAAAAAGATCGATTACGGGATTAATTTTTATTCTCCACTTATTGGAGTATATTGACAGATATTCTAACTACATTTTGCAGATTAGTCTTAATATTTAGACTAAGCTCATGTGATGAGAATATGCCTGTGTCATAGGCGTAAGTAGCTGTTTCACAAGCAAGAAGCCTTGGAAAGTCAGAGGTGAAAATATTGTAAAGCGCTAGACCAAGAACGGAGCACTAGGATACTCCTGCGTAAAAGGAGAATAGAGACTTTAAAACGTCTGTTAGTCAGGAAACTCTTTATAGTTTTCACTAGATACAGTTGAAAAAACCGAAATCAAGCATTGTCCCAAACGGAGTCAAAAGCTTTCTCAGTATCCAGCAATATTTAACCCATAGATTTGCCTTAGGCACAGTTTCTCCTGACATGCTGACATATTCTGAGCACTTGATGAGATGTACTGTGGTGACTGCTGAACACAAATTGCTTATCAGGAAATACACATCTGTCATCAAAAAATCTTTTAAGTTTTTTTTTTTTAATTATCTTTCTATTCTATTCTGTAACTATCGGGATTCTGAATTTGCTTTCCAGCCTTCAAAATAGGTACCACTTTTGCAATTTTCCAGGTATTCGGGAAGTATTGAAGTTTCAAACATTCATTCACAAGAAAAGTTAGAAATCGTATCCCCGATTTAGGTAGTTGCTTGAGATATAAATTTTTAATACCATCGTCGGATTTCCTTAATCGCAGACTTTTTAAGACTTCCTCGATTTCCATTTGAGATGCAGAATTGTCTGGGGTTGGGACACAGGTTTGAAAAAAAGCGTATTACAGGTTTCATTTACTACAGAACTAGTGTCGGTATCAGCAAGGTGCTGAGAAACAACGTAGTTTTTTATAAACATTGAGCCAAAAAATGTTGGCTTTGTCAAAATCCATGTCGAAAACGTTACCTGAGCTATGCAGATTAGGAATTCTTCTGTTCTTGTTCTTTACAACCTTAACTATACTCCATAATGGCTTTGCATTTTTATCTACAATAATAAACTTAGTTTTCTATTCCAATCCGTATTTCTATGCCTTTCAAGCTCTGTGGAAATGAATTTATTCAGATATCTCGTTTCTTTGGAAAGGAATGGAAAACGATATCTTTGCCATTGTATCTAACGAATTTCTGATTTGTATGTATATAAGAATATTGAGAAAGAAATTTGTCCTAATTATTTTACTTTCAGTACACTCGATTCTATCGAAATTATATCCAGTTTACATGCAAGTCTAAATAATATAATATAATATAATAATTTTACAAAAGTTTGGGCTATATTCATATAGTCCGTTAAACGCAACTGGTTGAGAAAGTAAACTCGGTGAATTTGTAATAAAAATGTCAAGCGTAGATGGGGTACCTCTCGAACCAGCCGGAATATATGTAAGACTAGATGGAAACAATACAGAAAACGGAAACAGATTGGACAGACCTGACAGCAAGTTACCATACTCATTTGCTCTATTGCAACCCCAATCCCTATGTCTACAGTTTAAGTCCCCTCCAAATATATAGTCTTCGTTTAATGTTAAAAACTTCCTTAAATCGGTATTCAGATACTGTATTTTTTTACGAGATACGTTACCACCGTAAATATAAACACAAAACAGTTTTATAGCCCTACCATTATTCAACCTTAACTCTATACCAAGATTTTCTACGTAACGGGTATGAACAACTGGTAAGAGAGAATGTTGAATCGATCTCCGAGTCAGCGGAGTATTTGAAGTCCGCAGAGGAGAGATGCATATTTGATTTTAACCATGTCTCGGTTACAAAAGCGATATCAACATTCTGATTAATTAAGGGGGTAGTCTCATGTTCGATCTTCAGAAAAACTCTTGTTGTTGTTTTTTTTTTTTTTTGCATACCATATTTTCAAAGTTTGATAAATTTAGAATATACTGTAAACAGTTTAGACCGATACACTAAGTCAATTTAAAGTTACAGCAAATAATAGGGGAGAGCGTACCCTGCAGCTGCGTCAAAGCTCCAAGCTTTTAACGTGTTTTCCTCGAAACTACACTTTATCGTCAGACGATTAAAAAAAAAACTATTGCACTGATCCGGCTGAAATTTGAACACAAAATTCTACATATGAATGGTTCCGTCTGGTACCAGAATTAAATTTTTTCATCCACTTTTTTTTTATTTCGATTTTAAATCGGAAAAGACAGTAGATTTTTGAAATAATTTTTTACAAAGCCGCCATTTTATTTTTACTCAATTCTATTAAATCTGCTACGGAACAGAATGACAACCCTATTGGGTATATATTTTAATTCGTGCTATGCTATGAAGCTATGATGAAGCTATTACTTTTCCCCATCTTTCTTTCAATTTGTGGATCCCATCCCAAAAGAACTGCGCCGGCTTGGCAGCCAAGAATGAATCAAGCCAATTTTTGATATTCTGCTTTGATGTGAACCGTATGTCAGTGAGGGCGTTCTGCATCGACCGGAACAAATGGTAGTCAGAAGGGGCAAGGTCTGGGCTGTAAGGCGGGTGGGGTAAGACTTCCCATCCACTATTTCCAAATAGTTCTTAACCGGAATAGCAACGTGGGGCCGAGCGTTGTCATGATGGAAAATTATTGCCTCGTGCCTGGTCGCATATTCCGGGCGTTTTTCGGCTACTGCTCTCTTCAAACGGATGAATTGCGTTCGGTAGCGTTGTCCATTGATGGTTTCACCCGGTTTTAGCAGCTCATAATACAGCACACACATCTGATCTCACCAAATACAGAGCATTACCTTCGCGATTTGGATATTCGGCTTTGCCGTTGATTTTGCTGGTTGGCCGGGTTTCACATATAATTTTTTGCGCTTGAGGTTGTCGTAATGGATTCATTTTTCATCACCAGTAACAATTCGATGCAAAAATGACTTCCTTTTGTGGCGTTCCAGCAGCATTTCGGACATGTGGAACCCGATTTCCTTGCTTTTGAATATAGCCAGCTGCTTTTAAACGTTTTGAAATGGCTGCTTGAGTGACACCCAAAGATTCTGCGAGCTCTTCTTGTGTTTGGCAACAATCTTCATAGAGTAATGCTTCCAGTTCTTCATCTTCAAACATTTTTGGCTGTCCAGGACGTTCATCGTCTACCAAGCCAAAATCACCACTTTTAAATCGTGCAAACCACTTTTGGCACGTTCGCTCAGTTAGCGCATATTCAACATAAACTTCCACCAAAATACGATGACTTTCGACAGCAGTTTTCTTCATGAAGAAAAACTCCCCGCAAAAACACTTTTTCAGGCACAAAGTTCGACATATTTGAGTGAAAAAATTTATTGTTGTTTACGCTTCAAATGAATGACATATACCGAAATGACGTACAATGACAGTAGCTTTCCAACTCATGTTCCAATGAAATAATACAAGTTACGCCATCTCTTAGCAAATTTTGGAAGATGAACGTCCTGGGCAGCCAAAAATGTTTGAAGATGAAGAACTGGAAGCATTACTCTATGAAGATTGTTGCCAAACACAAGAAGAGCTCGCAGAATCTTTGGGTGTCACTCAAGCAGCCATTTCAAAACGTTTAAAAGCAGCTGGATATATTCAAAAGCAAGGAAATTTGGTTGCACATGAACTCAAGCCGAGAGATGTCGAAAGGCATGTCCGAAATGCTGCTGGAACGCCACAAAAGGAAGTCATTTTTGCATCGGATTATTACTAGTGATGGAAAATGGATCCATTACGACCAAGCGCAAAAAATCATATGTGAAACCCGGCCGACCAGCCAAATATCCATGGCGCGAAGGTAATGCTCTTTATTTGGTGGGATCAGATGGGTGTGCTGTATTATGAGCTGCTAAAACTGGGTGAAACCATCAATGGACAATGCTACCGAACACAATTAATCCGTTTGAAGTGAGCTGTAGTCGAAAAACGCCCGGAATATGCGACCAGACACGAGGCAATAATTTTCCATCATGACAACGCTCGGTCCCACGTTGCTATTCCAATTAAGAGCTATTTGGAAAACAGTGGATGGGAAGTCTTACCCCAGCCGCCTTATAGCCCAGACCTTGCCCCTTCTGACTACCATTTGTTCCGCTCGATGCAGGACGCTCACACTGAAATACGGTTCACATCAGAGTAGAATATCAAAAATTGGCTTGATTCATTCTTGGCTGCCAAGCCGGCGCAGTTATTTTGGGATAGGATCCACAAATTGCCAGAAAATGGGAAGAAGTCATAGCTTCAGATGGGTAATACTTTGAATAATACTATTGTACATGCTTTTCTTAAATAAACCTTCAAATTTTGAAAAAAAAAAAAATCCGCACGAATTAAAATATATACCCAATGAAATTTTTACACTCTGCAGTCTGATTAATTCATTTTTCAACACATTGACATCGAGTTCGCGTAAGCCAAACAAGATAACTTTAAAAGCTTTTTTACCTTTGAAGTCGTGGGAGAAGAATTGACAGTTTTCTTCTTTTAATTTATTTAGCACGGTGTTGTAGGAACTTATTATCATGGCACATGATTTTGATTCCAATAGAGATTTTTTTTGATTAAATAATGAGAAACATTTAGGTTTGTCATCAGATTATGGACATAGTCATAGGATTTTTTCAACAGTTTTATTCATGGTGGAACATCCACTTTTCTTTGAGAATTAGACGGCATCACAATTTCGTCCATTTCCTCACTATTATTATATTCTCATATTCTGACAAATCATTATGTTAAGACTCACGCTTTATTTCTAAAAGTCGTAATTCGTCAAACTTATAGAGCTCTACGTCAGCTTTTAGGTACGCATAATCGTCCTTCCATCTAAAGAAACTATTCATCGAACCACATTACCTATCCAATACGAACTTGTACCGAAGAAAATATAATCGATTTACACAGTTGAGAGATCGTCTGTAGTGGACTATGCTCAACGAAAATGTATTTTAAAATATAGATGGCATGTGGTTTCAAGGCTCTATGTCACCAGCTCAACTTAATCATTGATTTATTGAAATCTCAACCCAACGAGAATAAATAATAAATCTTTTAATTGACCTCAACTATTTTCTCTGAAGACATTGGTTTTAGCGGATAAGCAAGCAACTGTTGAGGAACTTATAGCCAATGTTGTGGCTAAATACCCACCGTCCGATTTATTTGGTAAAATGGTCAAAACTAACCTTTGAAATGAAAATTACCAAAACGTTATCGAGGTGGAAACAGTAATAAAATATTAAATGCCAAGAATTCTTCAATAGATTAAAACAAAATCGTTGACATTTATTCGATTTTTATGTCTTTTATTTAAATTTAAAGTTATTGTGATCCAAAATAAACGGGCTTTATGCACAAATGTACGAGTATTATACAAACAAAAATAAGCAACCAAGATTTAACATTAAGCAACTGTCGTCCCAATAAACCACCAGAGTCTCTGATAATCGCGTTGCCTTTTATAACTTCGATAACTTCGATACCTCCAACATCAAGTGCTAAAAACCAGTAGTATCGATTCCAAGAAGCTGACATGCCCTAACTGATGTGTTGGGTTCTATCAGTTCACCTCCATGAAATCCCATATTCAATAACATATACTATGCTGCAATACGAGATGGACGGGTAAATAAGAGGAGAAAATCGGTATTTTCGATCGGTAATTTCAGGGAACAATATTCGCAAAATCTAGCAAACAGTAAAAAGAGTTTGTAAAGGCAACAAAATACGAAAAACAAATTAGGAAGCTAAGTAGTAAAGTCACAATTTGTTAAGCACCAGAGAGACCCAAGTTCAGATGTGAAGTATGTATAACGAACCGTACAATCTAATGAAGATAACGGGATATGATTTGGCACAGACCTTACACCAACTCATTTTGAAGAAATGTACTTATATATCTGTTGAATTGAACTGCAGCATCATTTGCCTTAATCCCGAAGTGAACCTCTACACTGCAACATCTTAAGACACAATCGTCTCCTTCAAATCATGTACAATATCTTGTCTGCCATATTGTGCTAACACATGAAACCATTTTTCAGCTATCTAATTAGTACCTGTCAGTGCTATCTTACTCCCGGTAAGTCCACAAAAGATCAAAATTGAATTTGAAGACACATCTGGCACATCTACAGAATCCGGCAAAGTTTTTTTGCCAATAGTTTGGTCAATTTCTGGCACACGTTCATGAAATTGATACTATGTCTGAACGGTGCGAAAAAATGGATTAAGCTGTGAATAAGGGTAAAGTCAGGTACAACCTGTCGGCAAGAAATTATGCACAACATCGGCTAATCAAACATACTATACATCAAAATAGACAACTGTTATTTTGAAATTAGAAGTTAGAATTGTACTTGAACTATATATAGCTCGGCTCTGCTAATAACTCTGAAAAAGGAAACGTCATCAGAAACCTAAGAAGGTAATTTAATAATAAGAAACTGTAAGTATACTCTTTATATCCCAATCCTGCGAAGGCGGGTGAAGATCTTCTTCAGATTGACCCCGAAACGATACAAAGAAAGGGGCAGAAACGCAGTGTATTTGTTTTGGCAAGCGCGCACAAATGGACGGGAACCTCAACCAACCTAGAGTGCACAACTTTAAGCAATTGTCTGATGACCGCATTAGCTGAAGAGTCTTATTTATTAAGGCTCATATCCATCTTTGTGTATTGTGCACCTTAAGGAAATTACCTTCATTTTTGAGTAACAGTTACACAAATCCTCATTTGTGACATTGTACCCTAACATTACGACCCGACTAACTTCATACTATGAGAACGATATAAACTTCTTTCATAAATTCGTAATAAATTGTATTTTAGAATAAAAAGCGAAGGAAACACTAAGAAAGAATGAAGCAAAATCAGGTTATTAGAGAAAATTAGTTGATAGTATCAAATTCTAGCTGAATTTTGTAATCCAAAAAATATTATATGATGTTTGTGAAGACAAATGCTTTTTCTATATCCATTGGTTGTTGAGCTTTTATAAATTTGTATTCCGGTTAATATGACGAAGAACTTAAGAGGAGATCCTTTGACATATTTTGAGAAAAAATACGAGGTTTTAAGCAAAGCTACAAGCTGCCCTAATTTGACTTCTCTTGAGAATATCTTTGAAATGTTTGCGTATATGATAACAAACTCCTTACTATGAGTACTTTAATTATTTCTAAATAAATGTGTCGAATTGAAGATCAAATTACGTTAATAACCCACACTTTTTCCAATTTTGAAATATTTATCTAATATTTACAAACAAAACCAGCCGTTATGGGTGCGATAGCGCAAATAGCTTCCTAATAAAGACAGCTTGTGGTGTACATCGATTTGATATAACACTCATTCCAAAGGAATTTTTGATAGATTAATCCGAAAATGATTTTGGTCACCATCAATTGGAAGGTGGTATCGCTTTTGGACTTCAAAAAGCTCACTATTCTTCGAATATCTCAGATGATTCTGTTCTGATTCTTTTTTTTTTTTTTTAATTTTTGTCTGCTATGGTAAATGATTTCAATTAGAATGGCAACAGCTCCTAGAGAGCCCTATAATTTTTGGAAAAAATTAATTGTATTTTTAATAACTTGAAAAGACATTGGTATATTTTGGTCAAAGTCCTACGGTGACGATTTAGAATCAAGACGCATTATCTGACACATATTCAAATCGATAGCATTATTCGTTCGCGAAGCATTGTATTCCAAACAATTTGACACACACGGACAAACATACTCACATTTTCTTAACACCTATCAGGAACTTAAAAAAAGTTAGATCGCTTCATCTCAAGGCAGTAGTTTTTAAGATACGATCCAACTTAATAAGGCAGGTAAACATTAAATTTTGAGAAAAAAAAATACAAACATTTATTGCAGATTTTTATGTTTATTTTCCTCATCAAACGTTGTATCATATCTTTACATACATCATAGCTTTACATCAAAAGAGAAGAGAAAAGCGTGTTGAAATTATGGGTGTTGCAAATGTCACCATTTACAATGCTCTTAATTGTGCTTTGGAAGTTTTTTCTAAAGGTTTATGCGCAGATATACTTGTATCTTAAGCTGATATTGATAATCGCTATGTCAAAAATCTAAAAAAATCTAAAAATCCTGTTATGAATAATTCACAAGTTTTAGTGGTTGGTATTATTTCTAAGCTAAAGAAAAATTTACTAATGAAAAACAAATTAAGTAATAAAAATAATCTTACTTCAATTTTTGGTTGTGATAAAAGTAGTAAAATTTATATTAACGATTTTTTAAGTGGTGCAACAATGTATCTTTTGAAAGCAGCGCAGAAGTTTAAACAAGAAAAAATGTAGAAGTATGTTTGGATTAAGGACAGGAGAGTTCTTTTGCGTAGAGGGGATAACAACAAATTTATTACTTATAATCTGTCTATAATTGATTCTAGCACTTATTTAATATGCAAGATTCCAAAGTCAATTTCTTGTTAATTCCCTCTGTCAATTGCGTAGAAATTGATTTTCATTTTCTCATTCTTCCGTTTTTAACCAGAATTACGAGGGCTGTTTGATGAGTATCCGGATTTGAATTGGAATTCAGGTTGCGCTACTGATTTAAAATGAGTGCACCATCATTTATTTGGATCCGATGCTTAGTTTTGTTTTGACACCCATTTTAAAACATCGTATTAGTGTTTTTTGTGACCATGTACAATAAAAAGAGCAGTATCGCTGCGTGATCCGAATCTTGTTTTTGAGTGGAAAAACCTGCGAGGAAATCAATCCTATTCTCGATGGTGTATATGAGACCTATTCACATTCATCTTCCCGTAAATCCGTTTACCATTGTTTCACAGAGTCTCGCCGTGGCCGCACATCGGTTTTCGATGACAAAATTCATGATCTCGTATTTTAAGACCGCCGAGTGAAAATTCGCGTGTTGGTTAAAATAGTTAGCATCTCAATTGAATGCGTTAGCCAAATCCTGCACGAGATTTTGGGCATGAAAAGGTTTTTTGTCAACAACAATAACGCACCAGTTAACGCCGCCTTTAACATCTTTTGGCAATAAGCCTGATTTTATATTTTTGTCGGAAAAGTAAATATATGTGAAAAAAATGTCTTTTTTTTCTTGGTATTCCAAGATATGAATTTGAATCTTGTTGTAATAATAAAATGCGGCCTGTGGCATTGGTACTTTTATAAAATATGTGAAAAATGTTGTAACATATCGGTATAATTTGCTTAGTTGTGATGTCCTAAAAATCAAAGTAAATGAAAAAAACAAACATTTTTTTGTATATACAGCTGCGGTCAAAAAAATAGCACCAAGAGTTAGTTTTTTTTTCCAAACTTGACAATAAAATACTATTAATAGAAGTATGATCTGTAATATTTTAATTAAAAACTTTCACAATAATAGCGGTTATTTTTATTAAATGCAATTTTCGAACAACAACGCCGTGGGTGTGCAGTCAAAAAAATAGCACCACCCACATTATCCAGGGAAATAAGAACACCAAGGACTTCTAAAGTAAAAATTTATTTCTTTTTGTTTCTGTAATTAAATAGTAAATATAGTTATAGAATATTCAATAGTTTGTTGCATATCCTTTATTGCAATTAACTGCATTACAGCGTCGTGGCATGGAATCGACCAATGACTGACACCTCTGCAAGGGTATGGCATACCAGCAACGTTGAATTGTTGACCAAAGGTCGTTAATGTTACTCGGTTTTTTCTCCGAAACTCCTTTTTTTACATCGGCCCATCAATTTTCCAGTAGATTTAAGTCTGGAGACTGAGGTGGCCATTTCGTAACATTGACCTGTTTTTCTCAGAACCACCACCTTTGGACCAACACTATGGTAGGAAAAACATACCCAAACCATTATCTTGCAACCGCCGAGCTTTACTGTTTTTAAGGTATAAGCTGGGTTGAATTCCTTGTTTATGGGGCCTTCTTACATAGCAACTAGACCCAATACCACCAAACTACACTATCTTGCTTTTGTCAGTCCAGAGAACGTTCCTCCACTTCTGAACTGGCCAATCTATGTGGTTCCTTGCAAACGACACTATTTTTTTCCACATGACAAGGTCCCAGCAGTGAAACTTTTCTTGGCCTCCGGGCATTCAAATTAACTTCCCCCAATCTCCGACGCACTGGCCGATACATCCAGTTCACTTTTTAGCTGCACAGCTGATTTAAGGGGCTACTTTTTTAGCGAGTCTTTCTATGAGTTTTATTTCATTAGGCGACATTGCTGGCTTTCTACCGTGGTTGGGTAGAAAGGCTACATTGCTGGCTTTCCTTCGGTTGGTATAAAATCGCATTCCGAATCATTTTAGTCGAAAATTCAACAATTTTCCGTATTTCTTTGTAGGTTTTACCTTCAGAAATTATTATTTTTTTTATTATAGCCCTTTTGACTTCGGTGCAGTGTTTTCCATGGCCCATGTCTGCAAAATTAATGGCTGTTTTCTTTTATTTTTTGAAGAAAATTATGTATCACTTAATAAATTTATCTAATTAAATTGATTTGCAAGTTATTTTATAAAATTGTTCTATTTTTTAGCCGACATCCTCTGATTATTTTGACTGCACGCGTACAGAGGTGTTGCAAAATTGCACATAAAAATAAATACCGTTACCATTGTATATATATAATTTTCAGTAAAATAGCAAAGAGCACATTTCCAATAACGGGGTTCAACAGTGAGATGTTAAAAAAAATAATCAAATAAGAAATATTGCTCATAAAAGTTTAATGCGATTATGGTTATATTTTTTTGACCGCAACTGTATATATATACATCTAGATATTTCATTAAAAGTGTTTTATGAGGAATTAAAAAATCTCCTAGCAAATGAGGCATCTAATGACATAATCTTATTCGGCGATGTCAATATGGATATTTCGTAAAAATCTATTCTAGTTGGCAACTATTTGTTTTTGCTATCTTCGTATGGCTTGGAGTTATTCATTAACAAACCAACACGCATTTGTAACTCTTTTAGTTCTTGCATTGACTTTCATCATGGTGCGCCTATTCAAATCCCAAAGATTCCTGCTCAGTAGTTCTGTTTTAGATATGGAACTAGCTGATCATTGCATGACATGCTTAAGCCTACAAAATATATTCGATGCATGATCAACTAACTTGTCCTCTAGTTCTCCTTTCATAAAAACTAGTTTTGTTGCATTAAACAATCTACTTCATTTTGAATGTTGGAGAATCTTACTTAAAGAAAGTAAACCATCAAGAGCTTTTTTTATTCTTATAGAAATTTTAAATAAACACAATACTAGGTGACATGCCAAATTTCTGTACTATACTATCTTTAGTTTTGTTTTGACAGCTGATCGTTGTTGACGTGCTTCGCATCATGTTGAGTATGGACAAAAACGATTTCCGTTCTCTCATAAAACATTATTTTTTGAGAGGCAAAAGTTGGATAAATATTATGGGGCTAATGCTCCGTCAGATATTGGTTTCGAGAGTTTCGTGGTGGTCGCAACTCCACTACCGACCAAGGCCGCAGCAGCAGGCCCTCCGATGCGGTTACAGAGGACAATGTAAAAAAAAATAAATGAAATGGTGTTGGCTGACCGGAAAGTAAAGTTGCGCGACCTGGCAGATACCACAAAGATTAGTAGTGAGCGCAAACGCCATATTTTGGGCAATATTCTGCATATGAAAAAGTTATCCTGCCGCTGAGTGCCGCGCATACTCACTCTTGACCAAAAACACGAACGCGAGAGCACTTTGAAAAAGTATTTGGACTTGCTGATGCGGAATCGGGCAGTCTTTTGGCGTTGATTGGTAACTGTTGAACACCAAAGAATAGAATGAGTGCCCGGCAATGGACTGAAGCCATCAAGAGTGCTCCAAAACGGACGAGGGAGGCTCGGTGGGTCGCAAAGATTAAGGCATCAGTTTTCTGGGATTGTCATGGAAAAAGGAAAAACCATCAACAGCGAATATTGTGGTGTGCATTATTGGAACGATTGAAGGCCAAAATCGCTGCAAAACGGCCTCACATGAAGCGAAAAAAAAATTTGTTCTTGCAAGACAATGCACCTGCGCACAAGAGCATCGCAACCACGGCTAAAATCAATGACTTATGGCTCCAATTGCTGTCGTATCCACCGTATTCGCCCGATTTGGTTCGGACTATTATCTCTTCCCAATCCTCAAAAAATGGCTCATTAGTAAAAAAATTCAGTTCACGCGAGGAAATCATCGACGCCACGGAGGAGTATTTTGCAGACCTTCCGGAAAATTACTTTTCGGGCGGGAGCAAGAAGTTGGAAAATCGCTGGAATAAGTGTATCAAACTAAAAGCTGACTATATTGAATAAAATAAAAAAACATTTAAAATAATTTTTTTTTCATTCCCAAGGAGGTTACTTTTCACTACATCTAGTATGTTAAACAATTTTCGAGAACAGTAGACAAAAGAGGCAACAAATTTAAAAAGCTTAAGCCGTGGATAGCTTTTGAGTTAATCTACAAAATCAAAGATAAAAACAAACTTTAATACCCTAATACCCTAATAATGCCAGTATCACTATTGCGTACAAGCAATTATGCAAAGAGATTTCCAAAGATGTTTTCCAAAAATATCTTTAACTTAAACATGTTTAGTGAGATAAAAGCTGATATAAAAAAATTAATGGAAATTGGTAAAAGAAATGTCGAATAAACCAACTGAAAGCATTTATACCAATAGTCTAAAAGGTAATAACTTTAGTTTTAGTAGACAAATTCAATGATTTTCTTACCTCTGTAAGTAAGTTAACATGACACCTCACCCATTTTACAATAATTTTCCCACAGTTGTTGACCCCTGAATCAATCGGAGCATGTTTGCTGATCTCAGCAAGTTCACACAGCAGATGACCAGCATTACAACCCGTGAAGCTAAAATCCTGACAATGCAAATATCCCATTATTACCGCAGGTATAAATAAGTTAGCGATATGTAGAATAAGTTGAGTTGTAATTCTCCATTAGAGAAATAAAATTGATTTTTTTTTTTTCGTAAAACTCGCGAACCGTAGTTAAATGGTACAAACATAGTATCAGATACGATTATTTGCGCTGATTTTTTCAATTGTGAATGCTTAGCAAATAATGTGTCTTCATCTCAGAGATTCTTTTCGTCCGAATTCTATAAAATTATCATTTCTGTCAAAAATTCTGGTTCTAAAATAACACATTTATAACAAAAGTATTTTTAGTGGTATTTTTTCAGAAGATTCTTTCTTTCTGTACTCTCGGTAATGATTTTTTTAGAAAAAAAAAAGAAAAAACAAAACAAAACAAATTTTTTAGTAAGTTTCAGTTTCAGTTTTTCAACTGAAGGAGTCTTTTTGACTTTATGTTCAGATGATGGTTTTAATAAAACGAATTTATCTGCTGCTCCATTTATTGATATAATAAACGCTTTTGATACCGACGATCACAGAATTCTTTTGAAGAAACTACACCCTGCCTGACTCGAACTGCAACTTTTTAAAATGCTATAATTTTTTTAGTTTTTGATAAATTTTATTGTGCCAAAGCAAAAAATGTTGGAAAATATATCAATTTTCAAATTGTATAAGTAATTTTCAATATGTCCACCTTTGGCGCGAAAAATGGCCATAAGACGGCCGAAGAGAGCATCGCACGCTACACGCAAGTGGCGCTGCGGTATGTTGGCCCATTCCCGGTGAAGCGCTTGTTTGAGGTGGTCCAAACTTTGTTATTTTTTAGGGCCAATCTTCGCCTTCAAAATACCCCAGACAGAGAAATCCAACGGATTTGCATTTGGAGAATTTACAATCCATTGTGTCGAAGAAATGAAATGTGGAACATTGTTTTTTAACCAATCTTGATTGGCGCGCGCTTTGTGAGACGGTGCCGAGTCTTGTTGAAATGTCCACGGTCTCCGACCGAAATGATTGTTTGCCAAGGCTTCAATACTGCCTCTAAGACAGTTTCACAGTATACGATCGCATTAATTTTGACACCACGGTCCAAAAATACGAGCGGAAAGCGACTATCGACTGTTATGGCGGCCCAAACCATCACCATCGGTGCTGCCTGCTTTCTGGTGGCTGTCCGAAGTTGTAAATTTTCGAAGGACCTCTCTGGCAAGTTAACTCGGTCATTTTGTTTGTTGACATATTGCTCAATAACAAATGGCGACTCATTGGAAAAAACCAAATTCGACAACTCACCACTTTCGTGCAAGTGAAGCAACTCCTTCGCTCTTTCGACTCTAACCTTTTTCTGTTGCGGTGTAAGATCGTGGGTTTTTTGGAACTTCAGTGGCTTGAGGCCAAACTCATTTTACAGTATGTGTTGCATCCGTTCCAACGATATGTTGAGTTTAAGAGCCATTTTCCTTCCACTTCGACGCGGATTTCGCTCAATTCGAGCCTTCACTTTCCGAACCATTTCTGCCGGTGCTACTGGTTTTTTATGACCACCTACATGGCGTTTTGCAACGCCGGTATCACGGTAACGAGCTATGGTTCGAGACGCAAATGATTTATTCACGTTGAGGTGCTGGAGGGCTCTAACGATAGCTACTTGTGGTTTTCCAGCCAAATACAAAGCAATCACACTATCGAGTTTGAGTTCCATCGCGGATAAAAATTTTTCAACACAACTGAGACACAAATCTATCTATCATGTGTCAAAATTTGAGCACACTGTCGTGAACGGTTTGGAAATTATAACAGTCTGAAGTTGGTTGCAGTTCGAGTCAGGCAGGGTGCTTATAAGTAGATGCGGGTTTAGGGGCATAATGCATAATTAGTTATCTTCATATTTATCTGATAGAAGGCAAAGAGTGAAAGCTAATCGACAATTTAGTTTTTTTAGATTTTTGTATAGGAGTTCCCCAAAGTTATGTGCTTGGTCTGATTTTTTTAAAATTTTTTATTAATTCTCTTTTGTTACAAAATTATCGTAGAAAAATTTAATGCATTCGCTGACGATATGGTATGTACTTTTCATAGTGATCCTGTTTTAAATCATTCTGCTGATATAAATCATGATCTAGAAATCTTACGCTACTGGTTCATGATGCATAAAATGATCATAAGTGACAAAACTAAAATTATGTTTTTTAATGTGTGTGGTAAGAAGTAGACTTGGGACGATTCTTTTTTTACTGTGCAATGTGTAGTAAATACATACATAGCAAACATATTTGTAGCTCGTTGGTAGACCCTCAGACCTTTTTTTGATTTGCGTGTATGCTCCGATAAGTGTTTCGAAATTGAGAATATTAAGACTTTTAAATATCTTGGTGTTTTGCTTGACTCGAAGATTTGTTGGTCTGTCCATACCAATGCTCTATGGGTTAGTTCATTATAAACTTGAGTATGGCATTCCCTGGGAGGGTACACATAACAACTAAATAAACCCACTTCTGGTATCTCAAAACACCTTATCAGTCTTATTTGCAATAAAAAACGGCGATCGAATAGCCTTTCACTTTTCAGAAGCCTTAAGATACTAAATCACATGTATATTTACAAAATATTAAACATTTGGCTATCTATTGAATCGATGCTGTCCTAGCTGCAACCTAAGAATCAACAACCAAAATTTGGTTTCAGTGCCAAATTTCAAGTTTACATTTTTTTTACATTTGTTTACGTCTACAACGCCTAGAATATTTAACTTTAAGAATAACAAAAAATATACCCATTTTTCTGAAAAATGTGAAACAATGGCTTTTACAACCTATTTATAATGATATCTGTAATTTACTTTGCACAACTACTTAGTTACTCATATACCACATTAATTCTTATATATTTTGGCTCTGTAATTGTATTTTGATATATAATAGATAAAGAATAAATAACTTTATATGACCCCATTACACTCAAAAATTGATAAATTTTATGATGTTTATTATCTATACTTTATTCACTGCTTTCGCCTTTATTTCCCTATATATTATACATTTGCAGATGCTTTATAAATTTAAATTAAGCTTTCTTGAGATACTACTTTGTAAAATTGATTTTGAAATAAAATTGAATTGAAATTCAAGTAAATGTCCATTCTTTCCCCATCTTCTTGAACTTTTACAGATGCATTGTCAATCTTATAGTATACACGTAGTTCAACTCATCCAATGTTGTTATTTCTGACAAGTAAACAGTATCCTTCCATCCATATAAATACAAGTAAATTGAAGTCACATCCAGAGACATTAGAATGGGTCCATCCCATATAACCACTCTCTAGCTAAAATGCATGGCTCTAGTGTGCGGGGGCGCCATCCTGCTCTTACCGAATGGCTGTTCTTTTTTGCGGTGGTATATAACCTAATAGTTCGATAGTGTCCGATCAATATGTTACTTAATATGCCTTCCCCCACATTAACGTTGGTCTTGTCGATAAGCTCTGTGTTTCATTGAGTGCCGGTTGCTTTCCGTCCAGGTATGTATTGTAAATTGTGGAAATTAATAATTTCATCCCTGATAAATTGGGAGTTATCCGTTCATAGAACCCGTTCTATAGATTGATGTTTTCCCAGAACAGAGTCTTTCCAGAATGCGATTGTAGAATTTCAAAAGCTTCTCTGAATCCCCTGTAATTCCAGTACTAGTATACGATGGAATGAATGCATGCTTTTTGAATGTAAAATTTTTCAGATCTAAGTCCGGCTTAGATTAAAACGTCTGCTTAGTTGCCTGACTGGTATTTGAATGGTTTCTGACGTAATGTAATACGTCTCCATAGCTGCGATCGCCTTCTGCTAAAACAAGATATGAGTCTCTCGATGGTTTTAGTGTTGTTTCTGTCTCTCTGAACGTGAAAAATGTTTTAATATCCAGCCATTTTGGAAGTGATATCAGGGTATCGTCTAAGATATTCCAGTCTCACTCAATAACCATTACCGTTGCGATGCTGCAAAAACAGTAGACATAAACAATATCTGCGTATTCTTGTGTTGAAAAGTCCATCATCGATCTCAGTTAGAAACTACAAACTGAGTAAACAAAAAATGTTGCATTCCTTTTATATTATTTTAGTATATACATATATAAAGAGATCTGCTTATATTTTTTAGAAGAAGGATCTGTGATTTGTTTTGACTTGAACCAATGGACATAACATTAATCTTGTTTTAAAAAATTGTGAATGGATTTCAATTTTTTTACAGTTTGAATAACACATCTTATTTCTATCATTTATATCATATCATCATGTTTATATAATATATATGAAATGACTTTTTTTTTGTTTATAAATACTAGGTTCACGTTTCGTAATTTCAAAAAATTTGGGTTAATTAGATATTTTTCCTAGAAAAAATTATTCCAAAATCAAAATTTGAGTTAAAAGAAAATCACTTTTGATCCTCAATAATTTTCGACACATTAATTTTAGGGCAGCATGTACTTTGAAAAAATTAAAGTAATCATAATTGCAAGTTCAACGATATTCCAATTTTTAAGCTTGAACTAACTATTTGCAATTCATTTTCAGAATATAATTGTCCGGCCCTGCAACATCCCACATAAATTTGTATTCTTATATTTAAAGGTAGAATTTGTACGTTACACTAAAAGAAATAGAACAGTCATCGGGAAATGTAATTTAATAGCGAATTTGATGGAATCGATGGTAAGCTTCTCTTAGCCATGAGGAAATGTAATTTATGGTTTCATAGTTTCCGATAACTAGGATATAACGCAATACAACGAAAATTATTAAATCTAGCCGTACGAGTAAATTGTATACCGCAGATATTCGGTAATGAAAAGTTCCACTTAATTTTAATCAATGTGAAGGACACATTTATCTAATTATAAGAATTTAGGTGTTGTATATCTGTATGTCATAACTATGAAATTGAAATCAATCCAAATATAGGGTAGAAAATAAGGTGCTTATTCCAAGCAATTTATTTTAGCATAAAACGTTTTCATCTCATCGCAGATTTCTTTACTCATTGCGCTAATTGAAGACGTATTTCTTATTTGAAGCACTTAAAAATTCAATTCAAACAAATGTCTTTTCAAATATGTAGAAATCTGCTTATTAGACTCTAACTGCTTTGGCATGTTTCACCCCAGGAACAATCGCATTTAAAATTGCAAATATCACTTATAATACTAAGAGTCTGTGCAACACTCGTACTCGTACTCGTACTCGTACTCGTACTCGTACTCGCACTCGTATGTCAGGTCGTTGACAATTTCAAATGTGTGACTTTATGCAGATTTTCACATTAGCAAATAATAAAACAAAATAACTATTTAACCGTGGTGCTAATTGGTAGAGTAATTCGTTGACAAGTTTTTTGTTTCTTGTCGTTTCAGTACTTACAAGTTCCGCACGTTGATGCAGGTGACAAAGTATCTGAAGTTAAAGTCGTAGATTTCACTAAATCCTTGGCATGCCTTGTTCCAGGTTCTCTTGATTTTTTATTTATCCCAAGGATACTGTCTATACTGAAGGAACTTTGTCTGGTACTCGTTTCACTTTTTGTCACATTCTCTAACACATCACTTTCATCATCACAAATAATTTCCTCCGATTCACAGCTGTCAGACGATAAAGATGACAGAAAATTATCATCCATACTCGCGGTACATGTATCTCTTAATTCCCGATTTATCTCCATTACACGGTGATTGTCACTTAACGAATGACCACTTAATTATGGATTCAAGTTCGGTATCAGTAACAGTTCGAGTACCGACAGCATCCATGAGATGTTCAAGTGTAAGCTCCGCCTTTAAAATTAACACTATTATGTGAAATGTGTGCTGCCTCTGCAACCCTTAGTACGGGTGAGAGCAGGTAAAGATTTCAGGACGAAGGTGAAAAGAAGAGCACATCTTTTCACAGTGTTGTTGGTGGTTTGCTATTAAAAATGGCTGTGCCAGTCTAAGCATCCCCTGTCCAACCAATAGGGTGGCAAATATAACATGCGCGTTAAGTGACACCTTACTAAGATGTTCATCTCCATTTGAACGGAAATCTTTGGCCATTGATGTGCTAAATAGATTTTTGTCGGTTAATTTAACTAATAATCCTTTTTGGAATTGTAACTTATGAATATGAATTATGATTGTTATTTTTTTTTTTTTTTCATGCGATAATGCGATAATCCATCTGCGCTCAGTTAAACTCGTGATTGAATGAGATAACATGGTTACCAGGTAAATAAAATTTTGTTGATATCAATATTAAAAGCAATGAAGATATTTGTTAATCTATCCGTTATGCTCACAAGTTTTTTTTTTTTCAAAGTATCATAGATTAAAGGTAAATAAAAACAATTTTTGGATGTTAATCTTATTTTTTAGAGATACATTGAGAATTGATTTATTTATTTTTTTTTTTTTTATTTGTGGATACAAGGTCTTCAGGCATATAATAATAACATAAATGTTTTCGGAACATTTTACAAAATGGGTTTTCTGCCTTACAAAAGATACATAGTAATTTCTGAGATGTTTTGAATTTTAAGGTTAATGCCATGCAATTTTTGGATGCTGTTAAAACACCTGAAAAACTGCAAAAAATGTTTAACGTTCGCTAAATTTGCGGTTTCTGAATGTAGAGACTTCCGCGGATACTTTTTCATTTTCGTATATATAACATAAGTTCTGGCACAAGATGCAGCGTAGTTTTCACGTCATTTACGCCACCACACACCCTGACTCTATGCGCGATAGATAGTAGTTAACGACAGAGCCTAAAATATTTAAATTTTTCGCACTTTAGCACGATTACTCTTTCTGAATAGATGTCAGGAGTTGGAATTGCTGATTTGGTAAAAAGGGAATGCAATCTTGGTACGATTGATTCGTAACCCCGTATCTTCTACCGCCTTTCTCAAATTATCAAGAACTACTTGCAAGACTGTCACGTCGTTGAGTATAATAATAGTGCTTTTATCGTCGAAAAGAAGAGTTGATGTGCTGTTTCAATGGAAAATCTTGCACGACATTGAAAAACAATTTTCCTTGGTTTACTTCAACTTCAACTTTGAATTTTTCGATTACTATATTGCTGTTGTCTGTTTGACTTTCGTTTTAACATCTTCATACATAAGGTGTATCATGTTTATACATATACGTCTCGGGTACATTTTGAGATCCAAGCGCCGTTCAAATAAAGCCTCTGGAAACTCTGTTGAATGTTTTTTCCAAGTCGATTTTTTTTTTATTATGCACGCGCTCAAGGGATTTAAGTACCCTTGAAATCAGGGAGGAAAGATAGAGAGGAACCGGTTAATGTTGGTTGTAAATGTTTGAAGGTTATAATGAATAGAAAATAGGCATAAACGATTTGTATGGCTTAGAAATGAATCCCGATATTTTAGAGTACATCTAAAAAATGGGCTTGAGGGTACACTAATGAGCATTCCTAGCGAGACGGGTGTTACGGTTATAAGTTTGTTACTGGTGATTTCTATGGAGCACTGGTGTGCGACACGAGACATAACTTCGGTTTTAAAAGGTGTCCATTGTCTGAGTGACATTAGTACCACTTATAAGCTGTATAGCACGGTTCTGAATCATATCTATAGGGTGACCAGATACTAAACTAAACAGATGAAACTATAAGAAAAAAAAAATTAAAGAAAACAATAACGGTGTGAGATATAAAATTGATTCTGGCTTTATTTTAAAGCTACGTTCATACCATTATGTGTATAATAGTACATCATAAAAATGGCCGCGTCGGATTCCCTGCCAGTGCTTCAGGGTATCGGTCCAATGTTTGATTACTCGGTCTAATATGCGCGGTGTTACTTCGGCAATTGAGAGTCGAATGATGGATTCGATCTCCAGACTAGACTTGGTTAATTTAGCCTTCTAGCTGCGTTCAGTGATTTCTTGCATTCTGGAACCAGCTTGAAAGTCGTAAGGGGGTTCAGCAAGGCTCTTTATAGTTCGTTGCCATCAGAATTGCGTATATCTCGGGTTGGAAATCTGACACAAGTTTTCCTAACGATAAGTTAAATTTAACGTATTTGTCCTCCAGAGAGCCACTAACGCAACATCCTACGGTTGGAATACAATGAGTGCACCATCATGTAATATAACCTCTTTTAACCTGCCTGTCAAAATTTGGTTACAATCCGACGCTAAGTTTTGTTTTGACAGCCACTTTAAAACACCGTGTAGGTAATTTTTGCGACCATGAAAATAGAGCAGTATCGCTCCGTGATCCGATTCTTGTTTTTAAGTGGCAAAACCAGCGAGGAAATCTAGCTCATTCTCGATGGTGTGTATGGAACCCATTCACCTTCCCGTACAACCGTTTACCATTTTCTCGCAACATTTCGCTCGGTTTTAGATGAAATACGTCCAAGGGGCCCAAAAACGTTTACAACAAAAGAAACGGTGGACAAAATCCATGAACTCGCATTAACGGACCGCCGAGTGAAAATTCGCGAGTTGGCTGAGATAGCAGGCATCTCAACTGCACGAGTTTTTGGTTATGAGAAAGCTGTCCGCGCGATGAGTGCCGCGTTTGCTCCTACCGGAGAACAAGCACAATCGTGAGACCACTTCAAAGACGTATTTCGCCATGTTTAATCTAAATCGGGAGGAGTTTCTGCGATGTTTCGTGACCGTCGATGAGACATAGATTCATTGGTATACACCAGAAACCAAAGAACAATCGAAACAATGAGTTTTACCTGGTGAACGTGCTCCAAAGAATGCGAAGAATGTGCCTTCGGACGAAAATGTTGATGGCCATTGTTTTTGGGATGCGCGAGATATGATTCAAGTTGAGTATTGGGAGAAGGGAACAACAATCACAAGAACATACTGCCACGATTTATTGGGCCGATTTGAAGAAAAATAAAATACCACATTTGGCGAAAAAAAAGGTGCTTCGAATCGGCTGAAGTGTCCGAAACCAATGATAAAAGAGGTTCAACTGGTCGATGCAAAGCCGGAAGTTTAACAATGCGCACACACCTTTTCCATTCTGCTGATGTTGACACTTGGATGCAGACTATAGTTGTAATTCAGATTGTACTGGAATGCATCAATATTCAAGTCAACATGCACCTAACAATTACTGCGCGTTTAGAGGGCGTGCAACAGCAACCGTATAAGGTTTCAACTTAATCAGATGAATTATTTAATTTCATTTTGTAATAATAAACAAAAATTGACACTCTCACTAATTAACAAATTGTTAAAAGGTCTCTTAGATATCGTAAAATTCAATACACTACCACATGCTCCAAGACCACCTACTAAGAATCATATTCATTAAAAGCTTTTGTAATATTGTAAACCTATGTAACATATGTAACATTTACCTCGTCATTAGTTAACCGAAAGAGACCTTTAATCAATTATTCACTATACCAACGTGAACGAAATCGCAAAAAGTATTCAATAGAAATAGCGGTTTTAACTCCGTTCCGGTCAGCTGTACATCCATAGGAGAAACCCTAGATTACTGATTGCTGCTGAAGCTCCTCAACTAAATATTTGAAAACGTAAATTGAAGGAATCTGTTTTACAAAACAGCTTGTAAATAAGATAAGTTGAGAAGAATCAGCAATTCATAATTGTAACATGTACTATACAGTGTTAATGGCAAGAATTACAATGGCAGTGGTATAAAAAAATAGACACACCTACATGTAAATGGAGTTATCGTAAACAATAAACGAGCTACGAAAAAAAATCATACTTAAACATAATTTTAAATAATGACTGTCTGTTCTGGACACTTTTGATTGTTTGTTTTTTTTTTTTTTTAACTTTCTGTAGACGCAGTGTCTGCCTGGTTGCAAACTTTTCCAACCTGAAGTAAAACGTTTAAATTTTCACACCTTGTTGAATAAAAGGTTTTACACATTCGTTTTCTGTGTTGATAAATAAATAAACAGAACCCTTTAGCTCAGTCTCATGATTTCATTATAAATGATGACTTCTCAAACAAAACGAATCCCGAAACAAACATATCCGTATCTTGAATTGTTGTCTTTAGAGGGGAAATTCTGTTTTTTTGTTGTACTCACTGATCAGTAATCAACGGATTCAAGAGTTAACGCACGTTCATCAAAGACAAAACTACACTCGATTGCTGAATGGTTATTTCCATTTTAACACTTGAATGCTAAACGAATCATTTAACGGTCAAAAGGTGCGAAATCGCTACAACCAACAGTGGGACAGCCAGCTAATGAGGCATTGCAATCCAAAGTGTTTAATTGTGCAAAACGATTGTGACTTATGAACGAGAAAACATTCAATTTGGAAACTATTTGTCACACTATTTAGATGTAAGGCAAATAAAAGTCTTTTCGTTACGGAAAAATAGTTTTTCGAAAGGTCCAATTTTGGGTGACTCGTTCGAGCATAGCGACTGGTATTTCGCGGATAACACGAGTAATGTAGGCTTCCAAAGCGTCAATCGTAGCTGGCTTATTTCTAAAGATCTGAGACTTTATATATCCCTAAAGAAAAAAGACTAAAAGTGTGATATCAAGTGATATCAAGTGATATCAAGTGTGTGATCTAGGCGACCAATTTGACGCAGAAAAACGTGAAATTAAGTACTCACCAAAATGATTTTTCAACAAGTCCATTGTTTCACGCGTTGTATGGCTCGTAGTGCCGTCTTGTTGAAACCAGTGCTCATCGAGACCATGTTCTTGAATTCCAGGAAGCACATAGTCCGTTTACATGACGCGATAATGGTTACCATTGACGGTAACATTCTGATTTACCTCATTTTTGAAGAAATATGGACCAATGATTCCACCAGGCCATAAATCACACCATACCGTTGTTTTTAATGGATGTAATGGTAGCTTTTGATACTATTCGGGTTGCTCATCAGCCCAAAAACGGCAATTTTTCTTTATTAACGTATCCATTGAGCCAGAAATAGGCTTCATCACTGAACAAAATTTCACTATAAAATACCGGATTTTTATCCGTTTTTCCAGAGCCCATTCATATGAAAATATGCACAAGTTGAATTTTGTACGCTTTTAGGTGAAGATCCTCACGTAAAATACGCCAAGCCGAGCTGCTGGGAGTGACGACGAATCGATTCGTCATGGTCTTCGCGTACACTCCCAGCTACAGCTGCTTTAGTCTCTTCACTACGTGCTGGATGTGGTCTAACCGGTCGAGTATCATTCATTAATGTAAACTTGGACTCAAATTTGCGAATGGTATTGGCAATAGTGGTTTCAGTAGGTCGATTATGCGCACCGTAAGTTTCTCGAATCGCACAAAAAACATTTCTCACAGAACGCTGATTTTCGTAATACAGCTGAACAATTTGGAGACACTGTTGTGGTGTGAAACCATGATCATTTGCCAAATGATACTTAACAAAAATGACAAAGCAGTTTGAAAGGAATCATACGTGATCTGTCAAAAAAAGCCTATTGAAACCTCACGATGAATCATCCTATACTTTATTGTTAAGGCACTATAAAGATCTTTAGCGGTTATGGTTTCAATAGCATTTATTAAGTTTTGTTATTTGATGAACGTCGAGAACTTAGTTATTGATTTTCTTTTCCTTCCTCCAGATAACTTTGATGTACGAATCGCAATCGTCATCCCTTAATTGGTATCGTATAACAATATTTTCGAACAAAAACAATAAAAAAATGTTTATTACTCATGACACGAAAAATTAAAGTTTTGGTTAAGTCAAAATCAATTTGACTGACGCTTTCAAATCAAATCTCTCTAGCACAAAAGGGTGCAAGTTGACGCACATGAGTTTTTACGTATATATTTACAAACATACATATATAGGGTTTTCCAATATGGACTTGACAACTTTGAATTTAATTTGTGAACGCACTCTTTCAGTAATCATCAAACTGTCACTGTCAGTTTATTCAGTAAACTCAACATTTTCATCATGGCAAAGTACACTAACGAGCAACGTCTGCAAATTATAAAAATTTTCTACAGATATTCGGAGTCGGTGACTGCAATTTTAAGAGCGTTAACTCCAATTTTCGGTCGTAATTCTCGCCCTAGTAGACAGGCAATAACAAGTTTAGTGGAAAAATTTGAATCTACATGTTCGTTGTGTGATGTTGCCGTGTCAGTGAGACAACGGGTTGGTCGAAGTGTCGAAAATATCGCTGTTGTTCAGACGTCCGTAGCAAACGATCCAAATCAGTCAATTCCACGGCGTTCTCAAGAATTGGGCATCGCTCAGACCACATTATGGCGTATTTTTAGTAAGGATCTTGGTTTACACCCATACAAGATCAAGCTGACACAAGAATTGAAACAGATGGACCATTTGAAGCGACGTACGTTCTCCGATTGGGTTCTGGAAAAGATGCGCCAAGATGATGAATTTCATCGAAAAATCATCTTCAGTAACGAAGCTCATTTTTGGCTCAATGGGTTCGTCAATAAGCAAAACATGCGTTATTGGTCGGGTGAAAACCCACATGTGCTTCATGAATCACCACTTCATCCACAAAAAATAACTGTTTGGTGCGGTTTGCATGCTGGCGGCGTTATTGAGCTATATTTTTTCGTCGACGATAACGATCGTCACGTTACTGTGAATGGTCAGCGTTATCGCGCCATGATCTATATGGCCTTGGACCTTGGACGACATGTGGTTTCAATAGGATGGTGCCACAAGCCACACAGCACACGCTACAATCGATTTACTGAAGAGTAAATATGGTGAGCGTGTTATCTTAAGACATGGGCCAGTCGATTGGCCGCCTCGTTCGTGCGATTTAACGCCGCTTGACTCTTTTCTATGGGGCTACGTTAAGTCATTAGCTTATGCCAACACGCCGACTACGTTGGAAGAGCTCAGAGCCAACATTGAAAGCGAAATAGCGGCCGTTTTGGCCAAAATGTGTGGCCGAGTGGTTGAAAATTGGGTCCAACGAATCGACCGAATGAGGCAGAAAGAGTGTTTAAAAAAACATTAAATTGAATTGCTTTAAAAATTATAAAAAAAACTGCGTCCATTTTTTTGTTTCGCAAACGAGCAAGTATATCATACAAAATGAAAAAGAAATAATTTTTTGAAACCCTTAGCTCAGTGTAGAGTGTAGAGTGTAAAAAACTTCAACTTACAAAAAAAAAAAGAAACTATTTTCAGGTGACCTTTAATATTACTCAATTTTGGCTCTACAAGCAGAACTTCTTTCGATTACCAGAGCGCCAAACATTTGTCAGTGCAGGTAACTAAACAATTTTGCATTATAGACCCATCCGAAAATTGAACTATGCAGGCACTTTTACCAAAATGCACCACTGTGCGCAAGATCTCGTAAGAGTTCGAATTCAGGCTCAATGCAATGTTTCATAAAAATTCCCAAAAACCAAACAAAAATCACAACTAAGTTGGGCTGTTTAAGTACATAAACAGCTGGATATTGAACCAAAATGATAGTTGAAATTGAAGTTCATCCAAAACTACGCCGTCATTTACATTTTCCTAAAAACTTAACACGTCATACCCACTTGAGAGTTAAGTTCTTTAGAAAAAAAGTGAAGTCTTAGATTCGAAGACTCAGTGGGCATTGGTGTCCCTGCGCTCTACATATCTAAGCCATATTAGTAGACTGATGCGTAGTTTTCTGACTAGTTCGATGTCGCAGTACAGCTCGTATAGTTCGTCGTTGAATATACTCCTATCATCATCAACACAAACGAAACTGACTGACAGTATCTTCATCATTTTCAATATTAGCAAACGCACCGGTAACAGCTAACTGAGTTCTGCTCATTATGTCGATATCATCGGCGTACGCTAGTAATTGTACAGACTTTTGAAAGATTGTGCCTCCAGTGCTCACTTGTAAGCTCCGCGCAATCAAGTGTGATGTTGAAGATTTCACATGACAGCTAAAACTATTGTGACATCAAAGGTCTCGGTTAAGTCGTTACCGGCCTCGATGGAGCAGCGAGCGTTCCTTATCGTCATTCTGTACCGACAGACGAGTTTGGCAGGGATGCCAAAACCATGCATGGCTATACATAGCGCGTCTCTATAAATACTGTCATATGCGGCCTTAAAATCAATAAAAAGATGAAGGATATTGATTTGGACTTCTTGAGCTTTTCCAAGACATGGGGGAGTTTAAATATTTAGGTTAAATATTCCTATTCTTACTTCATTCTGGTCAGGAGGAAGGAAGTTTTGGTTATCATCGTCTAAAATGGTCTGTTCTGCCTGACGGTAGGCTTTGTCGCTGTTGTACAGTCTGTAGAAGAAGTTTTTCCATATTTTCAGCACTCATTGTAACTTTACTATGAGGTTCTCTTTTTCACATTTACAGGTTTCTTTATGGGTCTGCTTGCCTTAACACGATTTTTCCAGTTTTTGCTAAAAGTTCCTGGTACTACAAGCTACTGGAGTACAAACTCTCAACAATAGCGCGCTTGCCGTGCCCTTTTTTCTCCTTTTGGAGAAAAAACCTCATGTGCGCGTAGACCTTACGAACGGCTTTCATTCTTTATTACAACGCCACTCTATACGCTTCTTGTTTAGCTTCTTCATCAAGGTGATGGTCAGCTGAAACCCAGCACATGGGTTGTTGTGTCTTGGATGATACGATGGCAACTTTGCAATTGGCCTTCGGTACTTGGCGCCAAAGCTAATCTTTCACTCGGATTCGTTAAACGATTGTCCAAGGATTTCTCTAACTCTTACGTCACTAAATCCCTTTACTTTACATTCGTTAGGCCAATACCAAAGTATGTTTGGTCCCCTTACCACTCTAGGTGAATTGAAGCAATTCAACTCAGGTTCATTCAATTTGCCTTACGATGTCTACCTTGGACAGATATCTATAACTTGCCTCCGTATAACGATCTTTTAAAGCTAGAAAATCTTCAGCCTCTTAAAAAAACTTCGAGAAGTTGCTGATCTACTCTTTGTTCATCAACTGGTTATACTGCCTACCCTACCCTGCTCTAAATGTACCCCTCTTCCTATCAACTTTCACTGAATCGATTACGGCTGTAACGAACCTTTGACCAGAATGCTGGTTAATGGGCTCGATTTCAACATTAGTAAATTCCCTCTATGAAATGCCCTCTCTCAAGCACTATGACCCCTTGCCATCACCGTAGTTTTTAAGTTTTTGATAGTTTTTAAGTCCTAGTTTTTAAGTTACGTACATACGAGTATATGTTTGTACTAAGTATAAATAAACTGTCCCAGCGTTGGGCAAAGATTCTGGGGGCTCTTCCAATTGCAGATTTTCTATGTTGTCTCTTTTCCAAGTAGTTCATCTTTTTGTTGAACTTAGGAAATGCGAAAGTAGGCACCGTGCTTTAGTCGCAACAAGATAGTTATCCGATTCCATGTTGGCTGCCCAAAAAGTTCGCACGTCCAAAATATTTTAGACATGCCTTACGTTGATCGAAAAATTATCATTTTGGCTTATCGCTTTATTGCTTTGCTTGCTGTAGTGATATTTTGTCCCGCGAAAAGTCAATAAGTCTAAGTCCATTGCCAGAACTGGTGTCGTATAGCTAAGTTTGCTAACTGTCCTCCTTCCCTATCTTGGTGTATACTTAGGATATTGTTTATTCAATGCAACCGTTAGAAACCACTTCTAAGAACCTTTTAATGGCCGTGAAGATGAAAATTTTACTTTACACTGTAGACGATGATAGTCACGACTATCCCCCAACTGATTAAAATAATGCAAAATTATTGAGGTCAACTTTATTTACCCAAATAGGCTACCCGTTTTTCAATATATTTATAGGTGAATTGCATACACCTCAGATGAAGACATCCTAAACTGTGTTAATTAAGTCTGATTCATGAACATCATCGCTCCTGTTATTTATTTATGAGTGTGAAGTATCTGTGAAATTTATCTGTATCGGATAGGGAAAATCTCGGAGAAGTTAAAAGAGTTTTTTAACATATTTGGTTCGATCTCCCTTGACAGACCATGAATTATACAAGCTATACAACGACGTCAACTTAGTTAAGAGACTACAAACAAATGGCCTGAAAGGGCTATGGTCCGTTGGAGTCTTTAAATTCAACCGAGAAAGACAACGAAAAAGAGAAAACCTCAGTTTACACAACTGATGTGCATAAACTAAAGATAACCTTAGCAAAAAGTTGGTTTTGATTTCGGTCCACGAAAAACCATGGTGCCGCACAGGATTTTTATTCGTACCACGAATGGGTCTGCTGCTTCATCAAATCGAACAAATCAATCTCTATAACACTAGCATTCATATTATGGTTAAGTCTATTTGAAACAATAAAACTGGAACTGTGGTTGCTGCAAAAACATTAACTTTATATCTACTCTGAACGAGGTGTGCTTAAAAATGTAGGTGACTTTTGAAATTTCGCTGCCATTATACATTCGATTATCAATTATTTTTATTGTGTTGGTACACAATGATGATCCTGACTTGCTCAAAAGTGTCATAACTGTTGACGAATCATGGTTATATGGTTATGACATCGAAAAAAAAGCTCAATCGTCCCAAACGACGAGCACCCAGGAGAGTCAAGACTCAAAAAAGCAAGCTAAGTTCGATCAAAAGTTTGGATCACTATTCTTTTTGATTACTGTGGCGTAGTGCATCAAGGAATTTTACCTCAAGTTCGTGCGGTCAATATGAAGTATTACCTTGAAGTTACGCCCTGTTTGCGAGACGCAATATGAACAAAAATGTCCGGAATTGTGGAAAAACAATTCATGGCTTTTGCATCACGATAATACATTTTTTGGCTAATAACAACACGACAATAATTCCTCAGCCACCATATTCACCGGATTTGACATCATACGACTTCTTCCTGTTTCCAAAACTGAAGAGACCTATAAAGGACAGAGATTTTCAACGATTGAGAAAATAAAAACGACATCGCTGGATGAGGGCTTTCCAATAGGGACTTGACAACTTTGAATTTAATTTGTGAACGCATTCTTTCACTAATCATCAAACTGTCACTTTATTTATTCAGTAAACTCAACATGGCAAAGTACACTAAAGAGCAACATCTGCAAATTAAAAAATCTTCTACAGATATTCGGAGTCGGTGACTGCAACTTTAAGAGCGTTAACTCCAATCTTCGGTCGTAATTCTCGCCCTAGTAGACAGGCAATAACAAGTTTAGTGCAAAAATTTGAGTCTACATGTTCGTTGTGTGATGTTGCCGTGTCAGTGAGACAACGGGTTGGTCGAAGTGTCGAAAATATCGCTGTTGTTCAGACGTCCGTAGCAAACGATCCAAATCAGTCAATTCCACGGCGTTCTCAAGAATTGGGCATCGCTCAGACCAAAGACCTTACGCGTATTTTGCGTAAGGATCTTGGTTTACACCCATACAAGATCAAGCTGACTCAAGAATTGAAGCCGATGAACCATTTGAAGCGACGTACGTTCTCCGATTGGGTTCTGGAGAAGATGCGCCGAGATGATGAATTTCATCGCAAAATCATCTTCAGTGACGAAGCTCATTTTTGACTCAATGGGTTCGTCAATAAGCAAAATATGCGTTATTGGTCAGGTGAAAACCCAAATGTGCTTCATGAATCACCACTTCATCCACAAAAAATAACTGTTTGGTGCGGTTTGCATGCGGGCGGCGTTATTGGGCCATATTTTTTTGTCGACGATAACGATCGTCACGTTACTGTGAATGGACAGCGTTATCGCGCCGTGATCACCGATTATTTTTGGCCCGAATTGGAAGATATAGACTTGGACGACATGTGGTTGCAGCAGGATGGTGCCACAAGCCACACAACACTCGCTACAATCGATTTATTGAAGAGTAAGTATGGTGAGCGTGTTATCTCAAGACATGGGCCAGTCGATTGGCCGCCTCGTTCGTGCGATTTAACGCCGCTTGACTATTTTCTGTGGGGCTACGTTAAGTCATTGGCTTATGCCAACACGGCGACGACGTTGGAAGAGCTCAGAGCCAACATTGAACGCGAAATAGCGGCCGTTTCGGCCGAAATGTGTAGCCGAGTCGTTGAAAATTGGATACAACGAATCGATCGCTGCAAACGTGCCCGCGTTGGCCATATGAACGAAGTCGAGTTCTATTCATAAATATTTTGATTGTACTTCAAGCCAATAATAAAGTTTTTGAAATATCTTAAATGGTTTGCCTTTTATTTAGAAAAAAAGTTGTCAAGTCGTTATAAGAAAACCCTATATTACTACTAAAAAGTGCTTATGAGAAGTGCTTCGAGGATTAGAAAAAGCATTGGCACAAGTGCATTATATCTAAGGGGGATTACTTGGAAGATGACAACGCTAATATTGATGAATAAATAAATATTTTTTGTATAAAAACATAAAGCGACCTCACGTTTTAAGCAGACCTCTTATATTTAAGACTTACTTTGACAAAAATCTGAATCAAAAAATAAATGAAGTCGAATATTGACTCCAAAACTAATCAAATTTGTGTCACTGAGCTGCATAGTTATAATGCCTTTAACTCTTTAACCATTTTCAAAGTAAATAGTTCGAGAATGTAAGGTTCCGTCGAACACAATTAGGAGTCTGAATTCACTCAATCTTATCTGGGTCCTAAATCACATTAAAATCATAAGAAATAAGACCGTCAATGAATGTTCTTGAAAAACTAAGTGGCATGATTCTCCAGTATGTAGGCGAATCCAAAGACTGCAGACTAATTGGTAACATCTTAACAACTACTTCCCAAAAGTAACACTACTCGCTGCCACAATTGCTGTGAGGATGACAAAAACACCATAGGGAAGTACTTCTTCTGGAAGTTATAGAAGTTATCTGATGATATAAGCGTTATATAATTCCTAAAATCAAACAGATTCAATAAGATATACATATAACTATATATAACATATACTACCCGAATTACATCCTTTAAATAGCCAATTCCACTCACAGATGTTATCCTCACCTTCATTGTGTGATATGTCAGTATCATCTTCACTCTACCCGACTAAGCGATTTAAAAAGTTCCATAAAAGCATCGTTTTGATCATTAGTTATCCAGTAGGAGAGACGGAGCTACGTTTATGTGCCGCTGTTGGAAATTGAATCATTTCTAGATATTGGACACGCAATTGTTCGGTAATGGTCCTGCTGTGTCTTGCGTGAGTGCCATTGTCCGACCAAGTGCTGAATCTCTCAAGTAGCTATTACACCTTTTAGCAATACTTACACCATAAAATGAATGAATCTCCAGCTATTGAAGAGTATATACACATGTAATACATGTACAGACAGACAGATAGACAGAGAGATATTTCAACAGCATAAAGTTGAACCGACACATTAGATGTTCTCACCCTAAATAAGAAACAAAATATGATTATTTATCATAACGAGTTTATAAAAGGATTTTTATATCCGATTCCATGATTCCTGGTGCTGCATCATGATTTTGGTTTTTCCGGCAGCCTGCCGACACTTTGACAGATATGATGGTGGTAGTTGTGGTATAAAATGTACATAGTTTCTAAAAGCACTGGGAACTGGTCAGGTGTTAAACGCTAGATACCATATACCGGGGGCGTCAGTTCTAACTGCTGGTTAAGGTTGAAGTTGTTTTTGTCAGATACGTGTACGGGAGGAAGTTTAATTGATGGATTTTTTACAAATCGGGGAGTAATAGATGGTAAATGAAACCAACTTAACTCTGCGGTTGAGATTTGGGGATTATAGAGGTTTTCATATAAATATTGTGTTTGATTCCTATTGGGATTGATGAATCTGTTTCATGTAATTGAAAACAAATACGAGTAGTGCATATATAAATAATCTGTGGTTAGGGTGTAAAATGATAATCTGAATTTTGAAATGTTTTTGAACAGTATCTTTAGGTCACTTTGTATGCTTATGATGTCATGCTACACGAAACCACTTAAAATGATTTCAGTTGAAATGTTGTTCTGTATTGATTCGATATCAATTACGAATATTTCTTTGTATGTTAAAAAACAAATGATTTTGCTTTCGATACATGAATCTGATACTCGACAATAGGAACACTATTTCATTTTTATTATGCCACAAGCGTGTCATTTAAGTTCCTAACTATTCATGATTTTCATTCAGTTCATTTCAAGAAACGTTGATAAGGCGCTTCTTAAAATTCGTATCTGAGAATCGTATCATCAAATAAAATTAAATACATACCGTCTAAGCAAGACGAACGTCAATGTTCAGTATTATGATGCGGGACTTGACGTTATTTGCTTCAAAGTCAACTATATCTCAATTGACCGCCACATTTGCATTCAGCTGCTATTTCGAAAGATGTTCTCGACGTTCAAAAAAACGTAGGGCGGCATTAAAACTCTACCAACATCCTTTGATAGTTCCGATACATCTTCATACTGTATACGTATCTTACAACACCAGCAACCAGATAGAATGCAGATAGGCTTCGATATCTTGAAGACTGAGATATCTTGCTGGCAACAAATACTGAAACGTTATTAAATAGTGATGGAGTCACAATACTATTTACTTACTTACTAAGATAGCGGTACGGGTCGTATTGAGCTTGGACTTAAACTAATTAACCCCTCCAGTTTGCGCGAACTATTCGGTATGTAATTTAATTTGTGCGGTTTTTTTTCCAAAATTTGAACGTTTATTTAAGAAAAACATGTACAATAGTATTATTCAAAGTATTGCCCATCTGAAGCTATGACTTTTTCCCATCTTTCTGGTAATTTGTGGATCCCATCCAAAAAAGAATTGCGCCGGCTTGGCAGCCAAGAATGAATCAAGCCAATTTTTGATATTCTGCTCTGATGTAAACCGTATTTCAGTGAGGGTGTTCTGCATCGACCGGAACAAATGGTAGTCAGAAGGGGCAAGGTCTGGGCTATAAGGCGGGTGGGGTAAGACTTCCCATCCACTGTTTTCCAAGTAGTTCTTAACCGGAATAGCAACGTGGGGCCGTGCGTTGTCATGATGGAAAATTATTGCCTTGTGTCTGGTCGCATATTCCGGGCGTTTTTCGGTTACTGTTCTCTTCAAACGGATTAATTGTGTTCGGTAGCATTGTCCATTGATGGTTTCACCCGGTTTTAGCAGCTCATAATAATTACACACCCATCTGATCCCACCAAATACGGAGTATTACCTTCGCGCCATGGATATTCGGCTTTGCCGTTGATTTGGCTGTTTGGCCGGGTTTCACATTTTTTGCATTATGACGCTTACGTTGTCGTAATGGATCCATTTTTCATCACCAGTAACAATCCGTTGCAAAAATGACTTCCTTTTGTTGCGTTCCAGCAGCATTTCGGACATGCAAAACCGCCTTTCGACATCTCTCGGCTTGAGTTCATGTGGAACCCAATTTCCTTGCTTTTGAATATATCCAGCTGCCTTTAAACGTTTTGAAATGGCTGCTTGAGTGACACCCAAAGATTCTGCGAGCTCTTGTTGTGTTTGGCAACAATCTTCATAGAGTAATGCTTCCAGTTCTTCATCTTCAAACTTTTTTGGCTGCCCAGGACGTTCATCGTCTTCCAAGCCAAAATCACCACTTTTAAATAATGCAAACCACTTTTGGCACGTTCGCTCAGCTAGCGCATGTTCACCATAAACTTCCACCAAAATACGATGACTTTTTAATGAAGAAGAACTCCCCTCAAAAACACTTTTTCAGGCACAAAGTTCGAAATATTTAAGTGAAAAAAAATTATTGTTGTTTACGGTTCAAATGAATGACATATACTGAAATGACGTACAATGACAGTAGCTTTCCAACGCATGTTCCAATGGAATAATAACAATGGAATAATACAAGTTACGCCATCTCTTAGCAAACCGCAGTTTTGCTAAGTTATAGATCTCTTCCACGTCAACACAAACGAGACCAAGTCTAACTCAAAAAATCTTGCGTTCAAAAGAACCATGTATATCTCTTCCCGCCTTCACTCTCGTCCAGGCTTCTATACCATAAAAGAATACTGAAACGCTTAGAGTCTAATATAACATTAGTGCCTTGATCCATCCTCTTTGGATAGCGTTCTTAGGAGAGAGCAGTTGGAAATTGTATCTGTTCGATTGATTACTATTGAGGTGTCATTATGGAATTCAATAGCAGAAGTAGACAAGCTCCCTACCTAATTCATAAAATATTGTGTAGATGTGTACTTGGTTTTGCCTAGCGAAGGCCATTTTTGCCGCTCCTTTTTCAATGTTTACAAGCGTACCAATGACAGCTGGCTACGTACTGCTACGTAGTTGCACAGAATTATGGAAAATTGTGCTCGTGGCGTAACCTTGCCTATGTTACACAATTTTCCCAGGTATACTATAATTTAAAGATGTCTGGTGAGAATGCATAACCTTGTCTGAATCATTTTGTTTTATCCAAAGTCTCGGTGAATTTGCTTCCGACTTTTACGAAAAAGCGCATAGATTTATTGGTTCTCTGATATGTCTACAGTTTATAAGGAGTTTATAAGGTCTCCGCTCTTGTAAATCAGGCGAACGAAGCATAGGTTCCATTTATTAAGCATACGAGTACTTTTATCCGAATGAGTTTGGGGAGTGAATTGGTGTTTCAAGTTTAGCTAGTCATGTCTTGCTTCATATCTGCTTCCGATAGTTGTTCACCTGCAAGTGGCCTCTCCAAGGTCCAAGCATTCCATGTGCAGATTCGAACATCGTTATCCTTTTTTGAGGTTACTGATTTTTATGTTGCCCCTTACCAAATACAGCATTCAACCCACGCGACCGGATGCTTTCTGTACTCATCATGACAAAAGGCGCCGGAACTTTTTAAAACAGTGACTTGCTTTTAAGGCTGCCGTTAGTGCATAGGGTTTCATCCGCCACCATTTCAGCACATGAGTCTGCCATGCTGATTGTTGACATCACCGTTGACTCGGTCATGCGAATACTTATATACCGTATAGCCCCCTTCTGAGGATCAGAAATTTCTGGCAAGGCATCATATTGTTACACAGTGCACCGTAGTTACTACGAATAAACATTCATTAAGGAAGGTGCAGGGTAAAGTTTCTAAACACAACATCATTGATGGAAAATCATCGTAATTTCTAGTTCTCGCAACGATTATCACACAGATAAGTTGACGGCTAAAGTAAATAGGCTATTACAAGTAAACTAACACTGCACCATCATGCTAAATTAATTCCTCTAATGATGTTGCAGCACTGTTGTTGTTGCTTGTGCAGCAGAGCAGAAGACTTCGGAGATGTTGTCATCATTATGTGTCCCAGTGTTGAGTTCTTCAAATTAGTTCAGTTCGGATTTTATTAGTGAATAGACACAATGTCTTTGTCTTCAGAAACATTCGTTCTTGTTTCACTACTATGCAGACTATCTTTTGGTTTTGCATCCATACACTCATTCCAATTTGATGTGAATGACATCCTAAATGAAAAGTTCATGCCAGCTCATTTGCTGGCGCTGGAAATCGAATCTTTTTTAAAAGGATCACCAAACATGACAAGGGAGCATTTTTACAAGCAAAACAATACAAATTGCAATTTCACAGTTGCCTTTTCTACAATGGGTTTTCATAGGTACAGTGGTGAATTCAACTAAAGTGATAATTTTATTTTAACTTTTTTGTTTCAATTTAGAAGAATGATGAACGAATATTTGGCAACAAATTTTCTGGCAAAGCAAGTTTTAAGTGAATTCCCCTTGGAAACTGTTCCTTTACTGGAAAGACGCATAGGAGCAGCAAATTCAAACTCAACAGTTGACACAAAACCATCGGAAGATAATCATCGAAGGGGCAAATATATTCCGAACGAACTTCTTGAAGATCCAGGGTCCTCGAGCTATCAAAGTTGGTTAGATAAGTAAGTAGAAGTTAGACTTTTAATATTAGTGATAGAATTAAGGGATTTAGCGTCCTTTTCTTGATTTAAACTATCTCGCTTTTACCCCATCATCAAATGAAATATTTGTTACTCTAACTAGTTAAGATATTTCATTGTTATATGGGCAATGTTTTGAAAGACGATTTCGTATTCCATTTTTTCCTAGCGCTACCCAGGCAGCCTGTTTCCAGCATGCCCATTTATGCCAGACAAGATTTTCTATGATACCACAAGAAGAATATCCTTACATCTAATGTAAACACCTGAAGGCCATAGGGTTCTGTTTGGAACAAAATTACTTAACATTATATTCTGTGTTCCTTGATAAATCTTAGCATCAAGAAAGCCTACACGGCGCGCGCCGTGCTCACTTTCTGATGACGGGTTTTAGCTTCATTCAGCTTTTGCGCAACTGTCCATATTCCTTTTTGACAAAGTCCTGTCTGCATTTTCCCTTTTTAAGTCAATAGATTTAATTGCATGATCATGCATGCATATTGCGTACAAAGTTCAAGATTGGAATTCTCCAATTCTTGGTGACAAATTACAAAAAAAAAAGAGGATAGTACACAACCTTGCGAATGTCGCTTCGGATTTTAATTTCTCCCAATAATCTACGTCAATGTAACACGTAACACTTCGTATGATACCTTCATAGCTTGCTTTTCTTAATAAATTACGTCATATGAACACTATGTTTGCACTTTAATGAACATCAAGTGTAGCGGGGATCTATACTTGACGATGATTTATAAAGTGTTAATATGGTAAGCGCTGAGGAATCGTTTTCTTACTTTCATAGATGGATAGATGGACCACTCCTGTTAGTGCGGTCTCAGTTTAACTGCCTCCAGTTGCGCACTCGAAGAAGAGCTCTTCACTTCTGCATTGGCCCACCGGTTTAACATCGAAGACTTTTCGGGCAAGAGTGACTAGGCGACTAATGTGTACCTTTTTGACCAGTTCAATGTAACGTATTGACCTCAGTCGAATAATTTGGTGATCAAAGTGACCAAGGGTAACTTAATCCACCTTTAATAATGACTATGCTTCTACATCATAAAGCAGGACTGGGATGATGAGGGTTCTTCCCTTCTTAGCCGGAAGAAACAGCAATTTTCAAAAATAACACTTTGTTTGATTATGTTACTGAAGAGATATCATTATCAGATTTATAGCTGTCTTTTGTGAATTTTTGTCTGATTTGTCAATGTTGTGTGTCCCTTCTGGCTTACAGCATATACTTAGTTCGCCCTCATTCACGACTGAACCCATTTTTGCCGCTTCTGTTTTAATATTTGAAAACGCATCAGTGACAGCGCTCTGAGTTGTGCCAATATCATCAGCGTTTGCAAGTAGTTGTACAAGCTTTTCGAGAATTGTGCCTATACTGTTCTCTAGCATGGTGTTAAAAAAATTACATCATCTTACTGAATCCTTTTTTGACACTTAAAGCCTCGGAAAGACATGAAAGTCAGTAATTTCTTCGGAACATCCAGAAGCAACGGTTTGGTCTGAATGTAGCCTTTAGAATCATGACAAAAACGTTGTGCTCGTGGATTTGCCGTTGTAGAAGTACCAATAGGCTCACCGTTACACCTAAGCTCTGTGCCACGTACTTATCCAAAAAAAAAAATTATTGTTCAGAAAGATACTTAGATATTTAGATTCGCTGAAAAAAAAACGGATTATGACGTATTTTAGCACGACATGAGTCAAACGAATTGGCTTCCTGCTTCCCTTGAAATGAAAAGCCTAAAGTTTTTGAGGATTTCTCGCGCATCAATCTGTAACTACGCTAGGGCTGTACTTTATAACGCAGCAGACATTCGCTAAGCATGATTCAACAGACTGCTTAGCTACATCATATTCATATTACACAGTGTAGACGTTAGAACCGTTGAGTCATGTTCGTTCTCGCATTCACATATTGAACGCAGATGCTAACGTAACCAAGAATCTGTTCACCAACAATTCCATCAAAAATTCGATTTGCGAAAGAACCTTCAATGTCAATGAAAATGAACAACTTGTATTCGTGCACTCCTGTTGAGTGCACATTCAATTCTGTTCACCAGATTTTGAAGCGTAGTTTTACAAGATCTGCACAGATATGCACATGAAGCTGATCTATACATTTTTATAACATTGCTACGCAATCTAAGGACGGTGGATTTAACCTAATGTCAACAGCAACAACTTAGCTCCCCTGCTGGGGCGGTGACGGGGAGCTGGTTGTGAGGTGGCTTTGATCAGGTTATCTGGAAAGTGAGTGGTCAACTTGACTTTTTTGAGAACCTGGTTTCATCTAGTATATCGATTTGTTTTGGAAGTACTTCCGAGATCCGAACAAGTTCCTATATTCTTTTTGCAACGATCTATAGGAATTCCAGTCCTCCTTCAAATCAATCTTAAGTGACCTATATAGAAGCTTTTTGGTTTTACGTATTAATTGTCGATCTGCGTCCCAAAATAGGACAGTCAGGTCTAAACATTTATCAAAGACACGGTTCAGGTTTTGAACAGCTTCCTCTGCTTTCTGTCTGGTTCTGATCCTAGACAGAGCTTCGGCGAATTTTCCAAGTTTCTTCTTAAAGTCTATTTCGTATATTTCAAGTTCCACCTCTTCGGCACCTCGGATCCTTGCATCCAATTTGAAACATTAATTTTTAATGAGAAAGTAAAAAAACATTTTATTCAAAGGATTGGCCATTGCTAGCTACACATTTTTCCCATCTTTCAGGCAATTTATGGATTCCACGCCAATAAAACTGTTCGCCTTTTGAAGCAGACCAAAGTCACCCAATTTTCGACTTCCTCATAGGATTCGAAGTGCTGCTCAGCTAATGCGTGTCCCATCGATGAAAACAAATGGTAGTCGGAAGGAGCCAAGTCTGGTGAATACGGTGGGTGGGGTAGCAGCTCCCAGCCAAGTGATTTGGTTGTATCCTGAATTAGTTTAGCTTTGTGTGCAAGTGCATTGTCATGGACCAAAATGACCTTGCGTGTCTTCTGGCCCATTCTGGTCGTTTTTCGATCGATGCATGGTTCAAATTGATCATTTATTATCGGTAGCGATCTGTATTAACGGTTTCACCAGGTTTTAGGAGCTCGTACACCACACATTTCTGGTCCCACCAGACACACAGCATTGTCTTCTTGCCGAATCGATCAGGTTTTGCAGTGAAAGTTGATAGTTGTCCCGGATTAACCCATGATTTTTTCCGCTTAGGATTCTAAAAATAAATCCATTTTTCATCGCCAGCAACAATTCGATGCATAACTGATTTTTTATTGTGTCTTTGAAGCAAAATTTCACAAGTGGTTTTTCGGTTTTCCATCTGCCTTTCATTCAATTCATGTGGCACCCATTTTCCCGACTTTTGGACCTTTCCCATAGCTTTTAAACGGTCAGAAATTGTTTGTTGTGCAATATTTAACATTTCTGCATTTGTTTCTGACTGAAAGTATAATCTTCATCCAATATTGTTTGCAATTCCGCGTCTTCAAAATTTTTTGATGATGGTTGAAGCCATCTTTTGCATGTTGCTTCTGATAGAGCATGATCACCATATGCCTCGACAAGCATTCGATGCGACTCTGCAGCACTTTTCTTCAAATGAAAACAAAAATTTAATACTTTCCGCTAATCATCATTTTCTGGTACAAAATTCGACATTTTTAACACGACGAAAAAATATGACGTTGTTTGCTGCTCAATGACTTGATGTATACTACAATATACAGGTTTGACAGGTGTCATAGCAACCAAACAAAAAAAAAAAAAAAAAAAAAAATTAAGGCCCGTTCACAATAAATGTTCCCTATCGAGACATTTGTATCTTGACGCTCACTTGATACCGGTGCACCTGGTACTTATCTCACATAATATCGATACAGTAAAAATGTATATGAAATAAACGCATCTGTGGTTTCTGATCTTTAAGGCATTTCACACCACTTTGTGACCAGCGATCGGAAAGACGAAGAACTTATCTATATGTGCCGCACTCACTCTCACCATCTGAACTTGAACATTTTTGCAACCAAGATTTAGTTGCTGCAGACATAAGCTACGAAATGAACGTAGAATGGCACAAATTCGTCGTTGCGTCTGCTTATTGCCTCTATGATTCGTTATTACCAACACCACCGAAGGCGGTGTTGAATACTGTGTTTCCAGGAAGATGGAACTTATCATTATGCTGCGATGCTTGTGCTCAAAACAATTTTTGAGGAAGTAGCAAATGCAACGTCAGAGACAATCATCTGCTGGATGAGATTAATGTTGTCCAACAGGTATGCTAAGGAGATTACAAGCTGGAAAGTACTATTGGAGTTCTCCTTGTCAGAGCATAGGTTTATTGAATCCAGCATAGGATGCGAGATCTCGACCTTGTTAATGAGGAGGTATCCGCGGAAAACCAACTGGACACGATTTAAGAAGTACCTCGACAAGTTCATTAGTGCTGTTCCTAAGCTCAAGACAATAGAACCTGAATAGTACCCTCATCAAGCATTTCGAAATGACATGTACAGCTAGAAAGCAATCCTGCAGATCTGAAGCATCTTCGTAAAGAGAACAGAAAACATCTAAACAGGTCACTTAAGACTAATTTGGAGGAAGACTGGAATCTTTACAGACCGAAACTAAAAGAGTATAAGAGGCTTTCGGATTTCGAAGAGCGCCTCTTATAAAGACTTTTGCGAAAAGATCTGAAATGTCGGTGAAACCAGCAGGCTGGTCAAAGTCTTTAAAAGTGGAAAATCAACCAGGCTGAAATAACTCAGAAAATCTGATGGTACCTATACTGAGACGAAAGCTGAGTCTTCCCACATAACCTAATCAGAACTAGCTCACAACAAGCATTTATAAACGAAGCTGCTAGTGAGCTGAATAACACAACACGATGAGGCCATTAAACATGCTGTTGCTCCCTTTGATGACTTGAAGTCGTCTGGCACCGATAGCATATACACAGTCATGTTACAAAAAGGTATTGATTAGCTGCTGATAACTCTGATAAGAGAATCTTCACTGCTAGCCTGGCACTGGCAAATTCCGAAAACCTGAAGAATACTGAGAGTAGCCTTTATACCAAAAATCGGAAAAAAACTAATACAAGCTCGCGAAGAACTCCAGATCTATAAGTCTGACTTCCTCCATGTTGAAAAGCATGGAAATAATGCTCGAGATCCATGTGAGCGAAACTGCATTGCGAACGCATCCTATGTCGATGCAATACGCCTACCAACCAGGTAGATCTCACTAGAATGCACTTCAGAATATCGGGGGCAAAAGAAAGAATACGCCTTGAGCGTTTTCATCGATATTGAGGATGTCAGCCAGACAACACGGCGTAGATGAATCACTAGTTTTGTGGATAAAAGAAATGCCATTGAATAGGACACTGATTGCGAATGCTAACAATGGCCAATACGTGATGGTGGGGGTAAACAGGGGTTGCCCGCAAGGCATCGTTCTGTCTCCACTGCTATGGTACATATTGGTCGACCCACTAGTTCAATAACTCAGACGTCTATGCTCAACCTGGACGATTTTTCTGTACTGTCTGTTGAATCGTATATAGCGATGCATCGATGGATCTCCGTCCCCTCGATATTCATATCAATGGTTTCACTCTCATAGGCATTTTTGGTATAACATTGGATATTGGTGACTGAACGTCAGATGTCTTTTGACTCTGGTCTGACGCAATGAAAATAGAACTTCTGCTGCAGATTAAATACGAAATTGACTTTACTTTTATCCAAGGCTGGTTTTGGTCAGAATACGGATCAGGAAAGGAATGTAGTTGGGTCTCCACGAATAGCTCCAAAACCGATATAGAATGCGGCGCTGGTGTCTTTTTGAAGGACGACAACGTTAGATTTCACTCCTCGATAGGAAAACTTGCGTCTGCCTTCCATGCAAAGACAAGCGCAACTCTGTTGGCGACGAACTATATTATGAGGAACTGGTGAAGGGGGCGGGGCATTTGCATTTGTAGTTAAAGCCAAGCTGCGCTTAGAGCCTTGCAGAAACCTTTAACGAATTCCAAGCTAGTTTGAGAATGCAAGACATCAATGAACGCAGTCGAAAGGCTGGGTTTAGGTAAGGCTCAGAGGTGAGTTTTTTTCAGGACCCGGACATACGTTAGGTCTACATTGTTCCTCGATTAAGGCTTCCGTGGTCAGTTGGGGTTGATATGAACACAACTGCATTTAGCATAATTCCCCAGATTGCCGGCAGACCAACCGAATTCTTCTCGATGTCTCTTAGAAGTCAACGGCTTTTCGGCTGTCCCTCAGCACGAAAGACGGCTGCGCGAGCTGTGAATGTGATGATGACACCGCCGAATACTACCTCTGAGAATGTCCGGCTTACGCTCGCGTCAATTTGCATCCGGAGTTGACGTAGCGGGTGATGGCACTGTAGGCTCTTTATAATTGTAGCGCTTACTCATCTTTCTTCAAGAGACTGAAAGATTCCATTAAAATGAACTTTCAAGAAGTACAATGGACTAGTTCTTTGTCTGAGTGATCGATTCAACAAAAACTAAAACTTATTGTCTAATATAGAAGCCTCGAACAGAAGCCTCGGGCTGTTTTCCGGTGGATAGAGTTAACCCTATTTGTTGCTATTTTATTTTCTCAATAATCAGGCCAGACGAAAGTAAGAGGTACAGAAGAAGATTGCCTCTCATATTGCTACTATCCTCAAAAATATACTGAGTGTTAGCATTGCAGCATATGATCAGTCCCATTTTCCTAGAACAACAGCAATCAACGAGTTTAACTACTGTCTTTGCTAGTGGAAGGTGGACGTAATAATAGACAAAGTAATCTGACACAACGACGAGCTTATGCTATTCTTCGTTTGTTTTGTAACTTATGACTGCATAAACTAAGTCTTGGTCGACAAATTTTCCAAGTTTGAGAAGTGAGTTTGAATTCGGCACAAAAACTTAATATCATTGCTAAGTACAAGAAGGACGTCTTATGCTTACACTCATTAAGAAATGAACCCTTCCAAGGTGGTTGCAATGACATGAGTATTACTTCGACTTATTGGGGTTGATATAAGCTTTGTCTAATCTAACAACGAGAGAAAAGCCGTCCATGATTTCCTTATTCTTCATGTGAGAATTGATTTACTATTTTTTGTGTCGAGTCTATAGTTTTTGGCATAGAAACGCGTCAGCACATCCTCCATATTCCAGCCTTGGGATTCAGCAGATGGTGCGCATTAGCTTGTGTGTTTTGCGTTTCGCAGTTCTTTAAAAAGTTTACTTTTCCGCAACATCAGCTACTGATTGTAGAACCGGACTAGTTTGTATTTTTTTAGGCAGGTTTACCCGATTTGAATAATTTAACAGACTCCAACTCGAAAAAAGTCAAATTACACCAAATAGACTCATGTGTCCATTGACTGTATCTGGGTTTGTAAACAAAGCCTTTGCCAGAAAGGATCCTCCTTGTGTCGACAAATATGCCGACATTCTAGAAAGTAATTACTGTTCCGATACAAATGCTAAAAATAATCATCACTAAATCTGTTCTTCTCCAAAGTTTGATGACGTTTTTGATATGAAAAGATATTAGTTCCGTCAAGTGCTTGCCCACGCAAAAGAAATCTACACACGCAGCAATAGGGAAATTCTCTCTAATTTTTAATGTTTACATTTTATCTATAGAACGACAACTCTTGAGGACATTCAACGTCAATTTTCGGAGAAAATCAATTCAGAGGTAAACAATTTCAAGCCACTGAGCCGAGCAGCAGGCAGTCATCGAAAAAGCTCGGATAATGACCCCGATGACTTGGAAGAAGAGGACTTCGACGATGGCGACATAACCGGCTATGCATATACAGGAGGATCTGTTGATTCGGTAAAGTTGTCTTGGAAACAGCTTTTTTTAATAGATTTTCACTATTGTGTTACATTTTAGGCTACAAGCTATCCACAACCTCTTCCGCCACCACGTCAACATTTATCCTTTGACGCAACTAAGACAATACAAAATTTCCAGCCACTCTATCCGACAGCGGGCAGTAAAAACGGTAACACTTCCTATATTTTCTTATGTAATTCAGTTTGTAACAGAAAAACAAAAAAAAAAAAACGTTTACTTCCAAAGGATATTACCCACCGAGTGGCCACGACGCTGTCTACAATGACAACTACGGTCCGCCACACAGTGTACAGCCACAACTACCCCAGCAAATCAAAGAAATTGGCCTGAAAGACATTCTGGACATTGCGCTAACCACACTGGCGTTTCTGTCCTTCGGCATGTTCATTTTGCAGGTGCTCATGTGTATCACCATGGTAAGGTCAACCTGGTACTCTCCCCCTGATGGACTAACTCCTGACTCCTATTGCCTTAGAATAAAGACGACACCAGCAGCATGATGATGATGCCAATGGAAGCCACAGATGGAGCAACAGTTTTGCAGGCAAATAACAATGAAGCTATCGAAGAGATTCGCAGAAGAAAAAGAGACTCACCCGGCAATCGCCGAATAGAAATGGTAAGTCGAGGCGAACTGAAGAAATTAAACTAAAGCTGTAGAGTTTCTCGTACAGATGAACGAACTGTCCCGACGGGTTTTGCACTCTATCGACGCTGTCTTGTTAATGCCAAAGGACGAAGGTCGCTGTCATTATCGATCACTGTGTGAAATGAATAAATTCGCTCGCCATCAGAAGAATGGGCAAAAGATTTGGATTCCGATGTGGAGGTTAAGATTTGAATTTAAGTTTTGTACTTACGTTACATTACAATAACATTTGGGTTTGCAGCTTGGGAATGAGTTGGTTTTCATCAAAGATGGTTCCACCAGATACAACAACCAGTAATACAATTCTAGAAAGTTTGAAAGCCGCTATTATGGGTCTTGGAAATGGCGACTGTGAGAAACTTTACCGCATATGCCAAACAAACATTATTGCAGAAGAACGGGAAAAATTGGAAAAACGAATTAAAAATCGCGATTTAAGTAATGAATTCAAGTGGGACGTCTAGAAAATGTGTTTCGATGTTCAAAAATTGTGAGAGTTCTTGATTAAACTAAAAAGTTTAGTCAAATGTTCATGATAATTGTCATGTAAAATGCGTCTACCGTAATTTATTTTTACAGGGATGGCATCTTTGAGCTCGTCAACTTTTAACGCTTAAAAATATATTAAAATGTTGTATAATGTGTCTCTGCAATCTGCATACAGGTCCGTTTTACGAAAACCAGCCAAAATCCGTTTGCGTACTTACAAAACTGATTAATTAAAACAGTAATTAATTTTCCCCTTTTGTTATCTTTTTTTGTTTGTCAATCGATTTATGTATGAAAGTTTAGAGATTTCTCAGATCTTTTGTGTTACTTGAACATGTAATCTAAAAAAATTTAAGACCTCTAAGCATTTTATAATCTCTCTTAGTTCAACACACTCACTTACGCCATCTGTGTTTTAGTACTTCGACAATTATATATCGCATTCAACTTCGAGACGATCAATGCGCATTGTGAAGGGAGAGAAAGGACCTGTAGCAAAATAAAAAATTAAGATTATAATATTAACTCTCTCAGGTTAAAACTTAGGTGTGGGATTAGAAAAGAGCTGAACTTAAAAGAATTAAAGAAAAACTGATTACTAAGATGAACACGCAGAAGGCTGACGATGGCGTTACAGAGATAACCAATGATATGGACGCTGCCGTTAATGTTGCTTCTAACGATGCCGCAAATGAAGACAATGCCGTAAGTGCCGACGATTTTCAGGGTACAGTTTTGGGCCAGGAAATAAATAATCTTAGTAAACGGCTGGAAATTCTAAAGCTTCGTTAGCAGATCTGTGAGCTAGAGGAAGATGCAGCTTCAACCAGCCAAAACAGGGCGGACTATATAGAGCACGGCCGTAAAAGAAAGTTTACTGGAGACGACCTTTATTATTTATTTTTTTTTTTTAGAGATCTGCCAGTTAGGGGGGCGCTGCGACCTAAAAGATCTTTTGTACCACAAAATCAGTATTAGCACGCGAAGAGAGGCTCAACTCTTTTGATGAAGTTGATAATGAAAAGATAGTCCCTCTGGTGAAGATTTCGAGAATATCCCCTCAGTGGAGGCGTCATCTTCTTAAGTCACTAAGAGCCATGCATTCACATAAATTGTGTTCCGCATTTTCTTCTGCCTTCTTCGATGTAAGAACGACATTCAGTTTTCTGAATAAGACTTATTTTGTGTAGATGTTATCCGAAGTTGGCAGTACATATCACTCCTTTTTAGTTGTAAGGATATCTTTTAATCCTGGTGAAGCCATAATAATTGCTGAATTCGGAATATTACAGAACGGCTTAGGGCTGATGAAAGAATCAGCCGAAACCATTCTAGGTAACTCGTCGTCACCAACCAAAGTTTTACTTTGTTCCCAGCACCCAACCCGGTGTCTAACTTCGATCCATCTGTATACGATTTAATACCTTAAAGGTTAGGGGTTTTGTTTTTTTAGTTCCATGCTTGTCGGCTTGGGATCACTATACTGAATCTTCTGCCGAAGCACTTTGGTAGGCGGTTGTTTGACGATATTTTTTTAAAAAAGATGGAGTAGCGTTAAGCCAATGAAGGTTTCTATAGTTGCTGTGGGGCATATGTGTATTCCGCCAATATGATATATATGATATTTGTATGACAGATTGCTCTTTTGTTTTGTTCCATCATACTACTAAGAAGTAGGTATCATCATTTCATATATCCAATGGGTAACCTTTGGGGTTAATCACCAGGTCTTACCATACATTTTATTATTAAAGCGAAAATTCTAATATAGTCCTTTTATTGGGAACCATTCCAAGTTTTTTTTTCGTTAGAGTTCACAATTTCTGTACCATTAAGTAAGAGCTGGTCATGGCTCAGATTTCTATTACGAATCGAGCTATACTTGTTAGCTTGTTTTTCAAAGAGCATAGCTCCTATTCGTCGCTCATTCTTGTCGGTGTTATGACACGTGAATAGAGAGATAGCCTTCAGAAACAACAAGCTTACACAGAGCATGCATAGTCTGCAATATCAAAGGGCATTCATTAACCGGTCGCCCGTGGTGGTAATGAGTCCTTGTCTTGATTACTTTTAGGTTCTGACTACAGTCAAAGCAGACGAGATAGCTTCAAGTTGCTGAGCCCACGTCGTTCTCTGGTTTGGACTGTTCGGGTCTTTTTGGCGTCGGCTTTCGGCTTAAGCGAATTGAAAGCGGCACTTGTTAAGGAATTTGATATTGTGGCTTTGCGCGAGGACATTTACAAAATGCTGATCCATCAATGATGAAAGAAGCACGCGAAGCCTCTACACTGCTATATTCTCACTGTGGGGTAGTCAAACCCTTGGATATCAGCTAGTCTAAAACTATCGATTTAATCGTCGACAGAATTGGAGATGAACCAAACATTAACATACCACTTGGTCCTTGTGGCATATCTGCCAAAATTCCATAGGACGTGATCCCATCCGCATCAGGAAAATCTGCAGTTACGACGAAACATGTCGCTACAATAAAGACTAATGGCGGGAATGATGAGAATGATGAGCCGTTATGCTTTAATAGCTTACAAATGAGGCATATTTATTATTAAGCCGTTCTGCCCACATCCGCTGCGTCCAAAGAGATACTGTTTACGATGTCGGGAAATGGGACATGACCAGCTGTCGTGTCCAAGTCCGGAGAAATTGAATTGCTCCCGTAAATGCAAAGAAACAAATAGCTGCCAATTCCGGGGTTGCCCCAGACGATTCCGATGAAGACGATAAAGCCATAGTTGGTGCTTTTAAGATTGATTTGTTAAAAGTCACAGAAATCACTGAGTTCCATTCTCAATAGTTAATCTATTAGCTTAAGATGAAATAATTAGATCAAGTAGTTCACCTTAAGCTTCTATTATAGTATTTGCAAAAAAAAAAGAGAAGACTCAAATGTACGTCCCAATAAGAAGACTATTCCAGACAACTAGCCGCTGTCGCTCATTGAGGATTGTATACGATATCTTGAGGGGAAAAAATGTTTCTCACTTTTAGCTAAAGAATGCACCGACTGCATTTCAGCGTATAACTTGTATTTAAAGTAAATACCACAATGGTCGAAAAGCACTCTTCGTTCCGAATGACATGGAGGGTAATGTCAATAGGTTGATGCACGAAAATATCGTCAATTATTATTGGTTTCCGAGTATGCGCCAGAGGAATGAAAGCTTTATCCAAAACTGTCTCAAATGTATCAGGTATGCCGCTCCTGTTCGCTCCAGAGAATGTTTTCTCTTTGTATAATTTTTTATTTTTTTTAACGTAGGTTCAGATCCTGAAAATCTCTCCTCTGAATAATGCCTTGCAAGTTCATCGACGATTTCATTTCCCGTGATCCCACTATGACCTGGAATCTAGACAAGTTCCACTGAATTTAGCCTTCCAACTGCGTTCAGTGATCTCTTGCATTCTCGAACAAGCTTGGAGGTCGTAAGAGGGCTTAGCAAGGCTCTAAGCGCAGCTTTGCTGTCACTGCATGTGCAAATGCTTAGCCCCTTCCACCGGTTCTTGGCAACCATGTCATTGGCATGTTCATAGGACCGGAGTCATAAGACAATCAACCAAGGTCATCGAAACTCCAGGGCGTGTTGCACAAAAGACCACTTCTTTTTAGTCGGAAGATGGCTTTGATGGTGCAACCCATAATATAAATATCAAAGAGAGGGAGATTCATCAATGTGTCTACAGCGAAGCTTCCTCCTTCTCATAAAGAGAATAATCTCAGTTTTGAAAGAATTATCTGAAAGCCCATTAGTAGTGCACCAGTCGTTGATCACATCTAGGGCTCCCTGCGCTTTGGAGCAGACAGTCGCTAGATACGATCCAACAGACAGTACAGATATATCATCGCGTATGCTTATGCATCGACGTTAGAGCTATTGAGCTAGTTGAGCAGTGAGTCGATCAACATGCACCATAGCAGTGAAGACAGAACGCCGCCTTGCGGGGAGTCCCTATTTACACCCACCATCTGCATTGCTTTTATCCTCAAGACCAGAGACTCGTCTATGCCGTGTTGTCTGGCCGAGTTAAACATGTTATCAAAAGTTGCCTTGTCGAAAGTACGAGCACGAAAGAAGTACTGGCTGCACTGGAAAAATACTTTCAGTATTATACCTGTCCTAGGCGAGCTGTAACTAATAGGGGTATGTCACTTGAGTTTGAGGAATTCTTGTTGAGTCAGAATATAGTAACTTTACAACGGGCAGATGGACACGTAGGGCGAATCAATTAAGTGATTAAAGCCATCCTGAGAAAATCGTGCGCACCTGATAATCATGCCTATGGGTCATGTAAGTTACTACAGGTAGAATTTAAGATTAATAAAATTTACCCAGGGGAATTATTAAAGGAAATAACGAAACATTTAGACATTAAATTGAATTCAGATACTCCTAGTGATTTCCTGTAAATTAGGGCAGACGCTTCAGTGAGTATCAATAGTTCTCAGGAATATAATTTGAGAGAGCACAACAAAATATCAGGTTGGCGAATTTGTCGTTATGTAGGATGTTTATACTACGACAGGGACAAATAGTTCTTACCGAAATTCCATGGATCTTATGTTGTACATAAAGTTTTGGGAAATGGTGGATACGTACTGCGAGATGTTAAAAATTTACAGTTGACTCAGAGTATGTAGCTGGGAAAATACCATAAGAAGGTTTGGTATCGGATGTCTACAGTCACAAAAGATCCCTCCAAGCGTTTGTTTTAACCTCTCCTAATCCCTCATTTACCCAACCTGTGTATGTGCTAGGGTTCATAAAGCGACCAAAAACAAGAATGTAATTGCTCCACAATGAATGCCGGTGGACACATTTCACCTCGCAGGAGTCGCTGCTGACTGAGAAGATGACGAAAATATCGGTGTTTAGCAGGACGTAGCATTTAGGGCTAAAGTAAACAGGGGGAACTATCTCTCATCTGACCAAATCGAAGTTTTCAATTACTCAAATCCAACAATGGCGATGGTTTCGCCACCTTTTAAAAGATAGTGGATATTATCTGGTAGGTGACATATTTTTGCAATTAATGTGCATAAGTAGGGTGGCGAGGCGCACTCTATGGACATGAAGTTAAAATAAATAAATAAGCGGCGCGACAGCCCGGTGTAGGCCAGTGTTTCTCACTTTGTGAATTTTACACTCCTGAGCAGGGCCTACTGTTTATTGCCGGTTCAGAACGGCTCTAATGAGACATTTTCATAGTCAGAATTTGACTTTCAGAGGTTTGTCATTGCCCGCCGAAAGGGTAGGTGGCGTGACAGCCAGTGAGTCAACCATCACGTCATCGCTACCATCGGACATGAAGTTAGAGAGTGCTATATCCATTCGAAATTTTGTGGCCTCCAAGACCACGTTTAGTACAACAAATACAATATATTTTTTTATTCAATTTAAAAATTTTTTAATACATTTTCAAATTAAAGGGCTTAACAAAAATGTTTTAGGTGTTTTTGTTTGTAAGAATCAGGTACCTACATACTCGTATTACGTTAAATTTACAAAAAAAAAAAAAGAAACAAGATGTAACGAAGTCTTGATTGACAGTTTTATTCTTTAACCTTGAATTCTGGTATTTTAAAAAACTTTGCATTCAATAATGCAGATTTTCTACAGTACTAACTTTGTCAAACTGTATTACCCTTGTGTTCATAAACGTCAGCATATCTTCATACCTGTGCAGATTAAGTGGGAGACAAACAGCTGGTATTGATACCATGATATAGCAATACCATGTTCTATACCGCTTGTCTGCCACTATAATACCACGTTAAATGCTGGTATACCACGAAACATACCTGGTATTGAGATTCGAAATTTTTTGGTATACCACCATCTTTCTGATTGCAGCGCCACCTTTCTCTGTTGGAGATTCTTTGACAAGTAATCACAGTGTATGGTTTTTGTACTATGGATTCGTAGAGAACTATTTTATCCAAATGCGAAACGACACAAATGTGCGAGCTTTGGTGGAGCCGTATTTACAAAAAAATCTTTTTGGAGAAAACCCATTGAACTTAGTGCCCAGCTAGTCTTGTTGTTGTTATAGGTAAAATGAACGACCATAACCTTATATTCTTTTCTGAATCTTACTAACATCTTGCATAGGTATCTATCGCAAGGTGTGTTCAAGCAAGTCCTAGCGTGAATATTTCACTTAGGATACTCAACCGCTATGTGTGATATAATCTGGCTCATGAGTTTTCTGAAGACTTTTATGCAATTTGGAACTTACTTAATTGTATCGGATCAAATGATAGGAAGCATATAAATATTCGTTGCCCACCTGGAGCCAGATCTGCGTACTTCAATTACAAGCGCCACCATTCAATTGTTCTTTTGTTTACGTGTGATGCAAGTTATATTTTAACAACATTTGACATCGGAGTGTGTGAGCTACGGTGATGTTTTACACTTTCCTCCTCCTCAATTGCTTAAAAAAAAAAAAAAAAAAACTTAAGAACTTAAAGAAATAGCAACTATTGTTGAGTTAGAGATGCGGTGTTTCCTTTGAAGCTTTACTTTATTATTATAATAAAAAGTTATCAAGGGTTCCGGGGGTAATCGAAAACTCTTTCGGGATTTTAGTGACAAGTTTGCGAATACTGGAAAATACCGCCTAGCAATGCTGAAAAAATTGTAAAAGCCGCTATAGTATTGCAATTTCATCAAACCAAATGACTCAGTATAATACTGAGTTGATAACTAAATATATAAATTGGATTTCTACCTTAACAAACGAAATGATAATTCAACCGTCAAAACAACGCAAATATCAACATAACCAACATTCTAGACCTTCATTACGTATTCGTACGTTTTTTTTTTTTGCTTTGTTACGTATCCTTACGTTGTTTAACATTTGTTAAACGTCAACACGACGCACGAAATGCGTATTCACATTGGTGTGGGTTATGTTGTTGTAATTGAATCTCAACTATCAAATTATTTAGCCCGATTCTTAGCTAGATGTCTCAAGTTGCGTTGTGCATTCCAAGTCGGCTAAAGTCCCTTCTAGCTGTGCGTGCCACCTAAGGTGAAGTCTGTTTCTACAGCGTAGTCCTTCCGGGTTAGATTCGCAGACTTTGCTTTACAGCTTGTATATTTCGTCGTTGAATCTTTTCCTCAAAAACCCGTCAACGCAAACAGGAACGAATATATTTCGAAGAATTTGTCGTTCAATTTCCATACATTAGGACTGATATACTCTAGGTCTTATATACACCCTCCTTAATTTTTCGGGATAGAGCCTAACATCTTAATTGCCTTCTACGCCCGAAGAAACAGCGATTGGCAAAAGTGACTCTTTTTATTTCTGCTGAACTGCTGGTGGCAGAATTTATAGCAGAGCCAAGGTAGACAAAGTCGTTTACTGACTCCAAACTATAGCTGCCAACTGTGACGTTCTATCCAATTCATAGACGTTGAGCATACTTTCTTGTTGACAGCATACGTGTACTTGGTTTTATCATCATTTGCTTCCGTTTCTATACCAACAAACGCACACGTGGCAGACCGTTGTGTTCTCCCAATTATGTCGATATTATTGGTGTACGTTAGTAGTTGCAGAAGTTTTCGAAATATTATTTCTCCAGTGTTCACTTATGAGATCCGTACAATTTTTTCAAGGATGATGTTAGAGAAGCCGCGGTGACTTCTTATCTTAACCTTTTTTGACATCAAATGTCTCGGTGCGTTCTCAATCGTCATTCTGCACGGGGAAATTTGTTAGGGACGTCAAAACTAGCCCTCGCTCTATATATGCTGTCATATACGGCCTTAAAACTGATGAAATGATAGTATTTATGTTTTCTCCAGGATCTGCCGCAGTGAGAAGTTAACGAAAGATTTCAGACATTTACACAATATGGGAGAGAAGATATTTTATGCAATGTTAAGGAGACTTATACCTCTATAGTTGGCACAGGTGAGAGGGTCTCATTTTTTGTGGATCGGACAAATGATGCTGAGATTCCATTCGTTAGGCATACACTCTGTCAACCAGATCTGAGAAATGAGTTGGTATGTGCTCTCCGCAAAATCATTTCCAGCAACTTTGAATACCTCGGCCGATAGGCTCAAATGCAAACTGCTCTAAAGATAGTAAATAACTGGTGTGTTGGAGTAAATTTCTCAATTAACCTCAGTAAAACCATACTATACTTGGGAGAACAAAACATGTATATTCCATTGGAAAAACATCCCAGAGCTTCGCCAAGCTTAATGAGCCATCAAACCCTTTCACAAAAAATCAAAGGAATTCCAACAGCTCAAAAGGGATGACATCAAAAGACCGGTTGGACTTCTAACCACCTTCGGTCATTTTGTTGTATGGAAGACGACGAAACTGTGGAACACATTTTACGTGAATTAATATCTCTAAGTGTCTTAAGAAGACAATACTTCCTCAGAGAAATTTTAATCCCTGGGAGATTAATGAAAGCCATTTTCTACCTCGATTTTCTATTTAAAAGCTCATCAAAGTGGAGTAAAAACATTTCTTTTTCCGATCGATCACGGTCCACTTGCACTGAGTAGGATATACAATATATCAGGGTTATTTTTTACAAGTTTTATGAGTATTTCAATAAACCGATCATTTATTTTTGATACACTTACCATTTAATCTAGGAGTTCAGCTGCCAACATGGTACCGATTTGGTTCTTATCTTGTTCGGTTCCATAATTTTATATGATTTCGCTTGCAAGTTTAAGTGCCGGGTTTAGTTTTCGACTAACGTTAACCCATTTGATTTCTTGCGCAGATGTGCAATATAAAAACTAGACATTGCCATAATACGTTCCTTAGTTTTACTCGCCTTTCTGCAGCTTGCAATATATAATCTATTTCCTGAAAGTAATTAGTCACTCCCGGAAACCATCGAATTTACTAACGAGTGCTTCTATTCACTCCCCCAACAAAAATTGGTCATAGGGAGAGTCTATTCATATATGTTCACTTCTATTATGACCTATTTTTTAATATTGTTTCTAATATTCACCTACCATCCATATGACGAGGTTATTCATAAATGTATAAATGTAGGTATATCTGGTTTTTCTTCCGCCCCAGTCATAGTCCTCAGGCGTATAAACATGATGACACAGACTTCGGGTAGTCTAATAAGATCTTTATTCGAGATTTATCTTTGATGTTAAAGTTATAATGAATTTGATTTTTTGTTTTAAAACAACTTAACACCCAAAAGGACACGACTACTCTTAAAACATCTCAGTATGTATTAAGTTTTTTGGAAAATGGGAAAAGAAATAAGTTTGGGCTCAGTGGCTGTTTCGCTTAATGGGTGGCATCCAACATTTAATGAGACGATTGATGCGATTGGAGTTGAACGCCGAACGGTCTGATTTGTTAAGCCAATACTGCTTATAAGTGGATTGCCAATATGGTTGTGATTTTTCCCATTTAGTTGCATTAGAGAGCAACAGCGCTTCAGCCATTGCAAAACAAGGTTGCGGGAAAACCGAAATATCAAATATTATGTATCTTTCAAAGTGCCTCTTGGGCGATCTGATCAGAAATGGAGTCACCTGAAAATTGTTTTCAGGTCTGCGAACTTGGCCAATCTCACCAGCAGCACTGTGGTTAAGCAGATGCATAAGATACATGGGAGAATACGTAACAATAAATTAAATTATACCAAAAACATTTTGATATTAATGACAGGATATTATGCCAACACACAACTTTGGTTTAAGAGTAAATGAACCATGCGCACGAAATAGCAAGTGGATTACCTTTGGATTATTATCTGTGAGGCTGATAAGCCAACATTCACAGTGTTATTGCAAAGTGCTTAAAAATTTTATTTCAAATTATACGCGTTGTTTAAATACGCATTATCATACTTAAGCAGCAATGGTATAGAATTTTTTCCATTAAAGGCAGCATCATAGCCTATACTATGATTTAAATGGAAAATGGAATAAAAACGAGATTTCTTAGTACATAAATGAAGTATATCTGCCTCTAAATAATTCTAAGCATGTTGAGGAAACATATTTGTAAAAAATAAAAAATAATTTAATCAGAAACGGTTGTTTAAAATCCGTCCATAATTGAAACCTTGACCAGATCATTCCAAATATTGTGGCAAAAAGCCAACTTTTCGACAATAACAATACCTATCCTCTAAATCATCTACGGACACACCCAAAATAACGTGCCCTTAACCACCGTCTACATCTAAATCCACTTTCTAGCACTTATCCTACCTCAAAAAAAACCTACTCATTCGCCTCATGCGTACACGCCACCGGCACTTGTGTTTGTGCAAATGTCGTCGCCATCTTTGATTCCATAACCTGGCTTCTTCCGTGAGATTTTTTTTATTTTAAATCAAAAGAAGTCCAATTAAAATAATACAAATAAGATTATTTGTATTATTCAATTAAAACTAATTGCCAGGAGTCGTCATACGTGCAAATACTATTCCAAGTTCATTAATAGCAACACACTCAACGTCTCGGACATCAAGTCAAGCAAGCAAAAGCAGTAAAAAGAAAAATAAAAAAAAAAATTCCAATCGGATTGCGGTCGTTCATATTCAAAAGAAAAAGTAAAACGATAAAAAAACGCATTTTGTGAAGAAGAAGTAGAAAGCAAAAAAAACTCCAAAACCGAAAAAAAAGGAACGAAAATTAAAAGAGGAAAAATAATTACGCGATATCGGCTTGTTCATCGACATTGCCTGCGAGCGAACGAAAAGGCAGAATACGAAAAATCAAAAACGGAAAACGGAAAGAAGCAACCAAAAAAGACGTAAGACAAAATTTCTCCGGCGGTGTGTCGCTGTCGATTTTTCTACCCGCACAATCAATCTAATTTTCCCTCTTTCACCATTGGCAGAATTGTCATCGGCCAGCCTATAGTTGTGTCGTTCACGCCGTGTAGTAAAAACGAAGAAGACAACGCGCGCTTCAAAACATTCAAAGGACCCCCGTCTGCGAGCGTGTAAGGGAGAAACACCATCGCACCCGATCGCAAGTATATTCGCCTCCATCAACGTAATTTTCTAGTCTTGTCGATTTGACTTCTCTTTTTTTCTTTTCATTCTCTCGTTCAAAAAAAAAAAAAAAAAAGTTTTTCGTTCCGTGCGGCCGAGGAATAAAGTTTTGGAAAATTCTTTTCACACGGTTAAAAAATATTTATCGTTATTGCTTGGGCGGGCGTCTTAGCAGAAAGTAAAAGCGATCGTCGATTACGGATTTAGAGCAGCAGCAGGTGAAGCTTAAGTTTCAGCACCATCACCCCCAAGAACATCGCTAGCAGAACCATCATTCAAATTTGCAAGTGGCCTGGAAGAATTTATGGAAGCGGATCTAGCCGCGGCCTGAGGCTTCTTCCTACAAAAATAATTCATGGTTTGTTGGTTGAGCCAGCAACAGCAGAGCCAATTACTAATTTATCCTGGGTGAGACCATTTGACAGGGGCTGCAGGTCATTTCTCCTGCATCAGCACCATTGTCATAATCACCACCAGCAGCAGCGCTTGTGTTCATCAAAAGTTAACCACCACCACCAGCACCAGAAGCTTCAGCAGCAGCAGCACCACCAGCACCAGCACCAGCACCAAATTGGAACGAACAGGAATTCAATACATTACGAGAAGTTTGTAAATCTAAGGTTAGTATTTGCAGTGTGGGCGATAATCGCTTTTTTTTTTGTGTGTTTTTACGAATTACAAAATTTACAATTTTTGTTTTTGTTCGTAAGGGCATTATTGAAGATTCGAAATTAATTTTCCACCATGGATTTGGAAAATTTTGTGGGGTGACGAAAAATGAAAAAGGTTTTAAGGTTGCGTGTGCCGCGTTTACATGTGTTAAGCATACAGTTTCACTTTACCAATGTTCATCGTCATAGTTGTCGGTCGTCGTGGTCGCCCTGTGTGTGTCATATCTTAATTCAATAGTGACCAGTGAAGAAGGCAATAATTTTACGACGAGGAGGGCCCGTTCTGAGATATTATTCGCTTTCACCACGTTTTTTATTTTGTCGATTTTTGATTTTTTTTTTTTTTATTTTATTTTTTATTTTTTTCTCATATTGCTTGCTTCTGACGCTTATTGAATTTATTTTCAAAGCACAAGTGCTGCCGATCTTTTTCTAGAGAGGGTGACATTGGGTTTGGTTTGATTTGGTATTGTCTCTCCGCATTGGTTTGCCCCTTCCTGCCCTTGTCTTTGGTTGTATCAAGTGATCGTATGTGAAGTGATGGGGTGCCGTGCTGGGTGTAAATCATTATTGATGTTCCAGTGATTTTCGCTGCAAAAGTTAACATTTTCGTGGACAGGTGACCAGTTATGCGTGTCCGCAGTTCTTGTTTTTGTTCGGTTTCAGTGAGCAGCAGGTACATGTCAAAAGCAGATACTTGTAGTTGCTTGGGTTGAATTTTGAAGGTAGTTTCAATAGTTTAGCCGACCCAGGAACACATGACTCCAGTTCTGGATATGAATTGCCCTTCCCCGCAAACGGAATTTCGTTTGCTTTGTCAGTTGAGAGGATTTTTTACTGAATGCTTTTTTTTTTTTCAATTTTTCATTGCTGACTATGCTTTCCTGAGTCATTTATGACCGAATTCAGCTGAATTGTTTACATATGCTAGAGTACAATAACCGTGCGGAAAAGTTTGTCAATGGATTATAAAAAACCTCGATAAGATAAGCGAAAAAATATAATAAAAACAAATTGACATCAAGATCAAAATCACTTCAACCGTCGTTATGTTCCCACATCTCGAATTTTGGACGTATATTTGGGATACTTTTACCACTTGGTCTTGTTCATTCCCGAAATTCACAATTTTCTTCTTCTTATTGTAAGGCTATAATAGAGATCTAAGATACCTGTAATATTCCGTATGTGGTTTGATGCAGTATTGGGATAAAATTTTGGTTGTCGCGTAAAAAATTTCGATATGACAGGCAAAGTGCGAAAATTCCTGTTGTGTACTCCACGGTGGTATAGGTCCCTTTCACTTGTGCACATCACATAAGCCGAGGTTTTCCTATACTATTTTGTACATTTGGGTATGAATTTAAATTTTTTCGGATCGCATCGCCTTACATTTCCTCTAGATTTCCTTACATTTCATTAACGGGATTGGGAAGATTAGGGTCTTACACAGAGTCTTTTAAGTGATTATTATGCAGTTTAGTTAACTTAACACATGGGCTGAAAAGTCAGTGCCGTTTTATAGTAAAACACAAAATTTTTGCAAAATTCAACTTTATTTATCAATATAGTTGCCTTCGAGGGCGATACACTGATTGAAACGATTTTTCAATCTTTCGATACCAGTTTTGTAGTACGATTTCGGATTAGCCTCAAAATAGGCCTCTGTTAGGCCTTCATCGGTCTTAAATCTCTTTCCGGCGAGCATTACTTTGAGGTCTGCGAACAGGAAATAGTCGCTGGGGGCCAAATCTGAAGAATACGGTGGGTGGGGAAGTAATTCGTAACCGAATTCATTCAGTTTTGCCATCGATTTCATCGACTTGTGACACGGTGCATTGTCTTGATGAAACAGCACTTCCTTTTTCTTCAAATGCGGCTGTTTTTCTGCGATTTTGTTCTTCAAACGCTTCAACAACGCAATGTAATAGTCTGCCCCTTTTGGTGATAGTCGATGAAAATTATTCCATGTGTATCCCAAAATACGGATGCCATAACCTTGCCAGCCAACTGTTGACTTTTTGGTCGTTTTGGACGAGATTCGTCGCCTGCTCGCCACTCAGCTGACTGCCGACTTGACTCTGGTGTGAAGTGATGGAGCCATGTTTCATCCATTGTCACATACGCAAAAATTCGGCTTTATTGCGGTTGAACAGCTTTAAACACTCCTCTCCTCATCAACACGTTGTTGTTTTTGGTCGACTGTGAGCAAACGCGGCACCCACTTTGAACAGAGCTTTCGCATGTCCAAATATTCGTGTATGATATATCCAACACGCTCTTTTGATATCTTCAGAGCCTCAGCTATCTCGATCAACTTCACTTTACGGTCATTCGTAATCATTTTTGATGTTTTCATCTGAAACAGCCTCTTTTGGACGTCCACTGCATGCATCATATTCGGTGCTTGTATGACCACTTTTAAATTTTTCAATCCACTGGCGAATGGTTCGTTCGGCTAGTGCAGAGTCCGGGTAACACTTATCAAGCCATTTCTTTGCATCGACTGCATTTTTTCCCATCAAAAAGCAATGATAGTTGGTACTAACTGAAAATGGTATGGATTTAATTCAAGTGGTGCCCTCTCTTAGAAACGGCACGGAAACATTTCAGCCCATGTATTAGAGTAAAAAAACAACGATTAGGAAGTGCAAGCGTTTCTTCATCTTATTTCTGCTGCGGTATTATGAGAATTAATAACGGAGTCGAAGTAGACAAAATTTGTCCGATTCGCCAATGTTGTGCTTTCATTTTTTGCTGTTGACAGCATTTGGTTTTACGCTCATTCATGGTTAAACCCTCTAATGCAGCTTATTTTTCAGTACGTAGAAACTCATCATCGGCAGTTTATAACGTTCCATTTTTAATACTAAAAGTTTCGGCTTTTGACCTTTACGGAAGTGAACGTTTTGTAATAATTATCAAACCAATGGTTTTATTGGGGTTGTAGCATTATGGACGACTTTTTGACAGCGATGTCATTAATCTTTATCTTCTGGCCCGTTCTTCTTTCATCTGGGGAATCAGATTCTTTTAAATAGCATAACAAGGATTGGAGGTGTTGCCTATGTATGCTCAATTTACTGATACCTTTGTCTTTGTTATGAAATATCTGTAGGACTTTGAGCAATTCTCTCATAGAGCTCCGAGATGCAATAGAACACATTTTTGATATTAATGTACACTTTTCTTATAGCAGCAGGTATTCAAGACTGTTCCAAATAGCCATAACTTGGTCAGTAAGATAATAAAATTTATTTCATCTCCACATTTGACTGGGGAATTCAGAGTAAATGTAACAAATATGCGCGGAATAAGAAGTAACCATTTCTCTCGTACATCAACGTCTGTAAATACAGGTCAGGTATTTTGGCATAAAGTGAAACACAAGTAGTTCCTTGCCCAAACCTCTCAGATTATTCTGTGCCATTATCGCTATTTACTCCAACACAATGTAATCTCAATCTCATGTGGTTAAAATTTCATTTCCGTAAACAAATTACACACTCTTGCTTTATTTACAGAAGCCCCAAACTGGACAGCATTTCGACCTTTAACGAGTTTGATGCGCTGTTTAACTATATACCCATACCCCTGTATTCCTATACTGAAATCGTCATTACGGGCGATTTCAATATACACAATTTTGGGTAGCTTCGACATTCTGGACAGAAAACACCCTGTGTGTTGATATCTTCGATGTGGAAAACATCTTATCCCAGTTTTTAAATGAGCTTACGTTCATTGCTACGAACTTGCTTTTAACTTTTCACACTGATAAGTATAACGTTGATATGTTCTAGGCTCGTCGAATCATTGTTAGAGAAAAGATTGCTAAAAGAACCATATGTCAATATGGGAAAGCTAATTGGAGTGGACTTGACTGGTTCTTTAGGGATATTAACCGGTCGTTATGTTTCCTCAATAATGAGGTATGCCACTTTATTTTTTATCCCTCACTGAATTAAAAGTATCAGACCAAAAGAGAAGGCATAGTACGATTTCAGCTGTAAAGAGGCTATTAGGGTTAGAGAACGTAACAGAGGGAAACGAAAAGCCAGAAATGACTGTAGCGCCTTTCTTAAACGTGTGAAATTTTAATACGAAATAAACTTGAGGCAAAAAATACTGAAGTTTCCCAAAGGTAGTTACATTTTTTGGTCATTCGTCAAAAACTTCTCTTCCTTCATCCTAACACCCATTTATAATGACATTCCAGCTGTCATTTAGACAAGGTAATTATGCTTGCTGCACACTATGCGGCTAGCTCAACTCTTCTAGATCGTGCTTTACCTAAGCTTACACTTGAGTGCGTCGAATTTTTAATAGAACGAATCCGCTTTCTCGGTTCGTGTTCTGTCATGCTGACAAAACCACTGCGTATTCATTTTTGCAGTCCGTCTCTTAAAAAGGCGAATCTTCTCCCTCCTCGGACAGACCCATTGTAATTACCTCCCTTCTTTCCAAGATTATGGAAACGTTGAAAAACTATCAGCTAATCAGCTAATGAAATATTTCGAAATACGAAAACTTTTCAATAACCGGCAGTACGGTTTTCATAGCAATAGGTCCACTGGTGATTTGGTGGCATGTCTCACCCAAAAGTGGAATTAAAGCATACTTTATCTGCACATAATTGCACTTGATTTTTTTACAGAGTTTGACATCAGGTTCTCTTGTCGAAAATGCATGCATTTGGGCCCGATGATTCTTTTCTTCAGTTAATTAGAAATTACCTTTCCGAACGTTAAATTGAAGTTGTCTTGAATGGTTTCCAGTTTGAAATACACAAAATCAATGCCGGTGTGCTCCAGGGCTCCGCTCTGTCTCCGACACTCTTTAAATTTCAATAATGATTTCTTGCCTGCTACTTGTAATATATGTATATACAATATACTCCTTCGTTGGTTACTGTACTCGCTGCTTTTTTGTTACCGGTTGTAACGTCCCTGCTCTTCGGTTGTAGAATGGGAATGTCAGCGTATGCTAAGTTCATTAATTTCCGATATTAAATGGTTAACCACCAACAGAATTAAATTTAATGCTTCCAAAACACAATGTTGGGTGCTGTTGTTAAACCGAAATTTAAATACCCAGCCCATATCCATAAATGGCACTAGAATCGTTGATACCCAAAAACTTTCCATTCTTGGTATACCTAATAATGCTGCGAAAAGTCTATGTTTCTTCGAGATATAAGATATATGTACTTCACCCCCTCTGATATAAGGCAATTTATCCGCCTAAAATTGGAATACAATGCCTATATCTGTTCAGGTGCTCTTAAAAACATTCTGCACCTGCTAAATAGGATTCAAAACCGTGTGATAAGACTCATAAGTGATGTTAACATTACCCAGCCAATTGAATATCTCGAACGCCGACGAAATGTCTCCTGTCTCACCTTGTTCTATCGCCATTTTCATCACCAGTGCACAATTAAAATTGCTAGTAACATAGGGCCGTAACACCCGTCTCGCTATGAATGCTCATCAGTTTACCCTTAAGTTCACTTTCGGACGTACATTGAAAAATCGTGATTTTTTCCTAAGCCATATTTTTTTCCAATTAACATAAATTCTTTCCCAGTTTTAGCAGTTCTGAAAGTTGATCTTTAAGGATTTTTTTTTTTTTAAATGCAGTTGTACACTGGAATGTGAATGCATTTTTCAGAGTAGTGTATCCGAAGTGTATTGCTTTTCGGCTAGCTTTTTGGTTTTTTGGACACTTGCCATGCTGTCGTCCTAGATCATTTGACAAATAATCTGGAATATGCATTTGAATGCGAATGAAGAGACGAAATTGAGTGTGTTACTTCTGGAAAAAGCACCACAAAATTGTTGCTTGATTTTGAAAATTTACAGAAGTCCGTAACCAAGTAAGAATTGTGCAGTTTTGTGCATTTTAATATTTTTTTTAGAAACAAAATCTGTTGGTAGTAAGAAAGAAAGGCCCACGCCTATTAAATTCGCCTATAGTCATACACAAAGAGCAATTTATATATTTGCGATTTTTTCTGTGATTTTTTATAAATATTTTTCCTTATCTTCTGTGACACACTATTCTCCTCCAGATAGGAAGTCTGATCTAGGTGGGTTCCCTTGTAAAGTTTAGGAATCGCCGGAAATACAAAAGTCTTGCGCTTAAAGAACTGATACGGTTCGAGCAGGTCAAATCAGTGGGAAACAGTTTGCATATTTCTTATTAATTAACAGGGCTTGCTTAGCTTATTTTCGGCTTATTACTCCATTTAGATAACCAAATGCACTGCATTCATTAATCTGTTGATGTTCTTCACACAAAGTCTGTGATGACATCAGATTTAGAGCCTCCTCATCTATGTATGTCGTTGAATTGCTATTCACTTTTTACTATTTTTACCAAAAACAATATATGTAGTTCATCCAGACTTCGGCGTATCCTTAGTGGTTAGTTATAAGTTCGTATATCTCTGTCCTTGGTTGCGTTTAACCGTTAGCACATGATGTATAACTAAAACAAATAAAAAAATAACTCAATGAAAAGTCTTTCCAGATATGTTTCGATAGATAAAGTTTACAGTTATACGCATGCCAATATTTCTAGTTGGGTACATATAAACTAAGTTGGACTTGAGCCTCAACGCAAAATAATCTTATCTTACGCAAGTTACAGGTGCTCTTCCTTTAGGTCTCCTAGTGTGCTTAGTTAAAAAAAACATTTTTAAAAGTATATTGCTAATAGTATTCGATGTTTACGAATTGGTTGAGGAGATTCGGAAGTCGTAAGACGTAAGACGTAAGAATCAAAAGCGTGCTCCTAAATTTAATGAACCTTATTGCTGCTTTGAGTTAATTGGAAATTTATAATATACTGATACGTAATGACTGCGTATTTTTCCTAAATTCTGTCCAGCATACGAACATACGAGTACAAATCCTCTTGGCATTGGAATGTCTCAGGTCCGCATGTCTTTTCTCTGTACAGCTTCTGTAATTCGTGGAACCAAATTTTTCCGTATAATTTTTCTCTTAGAGAATCAACAACCTCTTTCGATAGAGGGGGACGAGACGTTGAAGTTTGGTGTTTCTTGTTTAAAGTTTATATCTAATCTTGCTCTTGTTCAACGTAACAGTTGATTTCGTAGAATTAAATAAATCATCGCTCAAACGTTGCAATAAGTTAGCATAATACTGGCCGTTGATAATTTTTCCTTTTTCAAGATATTCAATGGAAATTATCCCACGCGCATCCCAAAAAATCTACGCCATGACCTTGCCTGCAGATGAAACAGTCTTCGCCTTTTTGGGAGCCGGTTCTCTCTTTTGAATCCATTGTTTTGATTGTTCTTTTGTCTCGGGTGTAAAGTGATGGACCCATGTTTCATCCATTGTTATGAAGCAGTGCAAAAATTCTGCTTTGTTGCTGTGAAACTTCGCTAAAAACTCAATTGAAACATCTTCACGACACTGTTATTGCTCGAGTGTGAGCAAACGCGGCACCCATCTTGCACACAGCTTTTTCATGTCCAAATTTTCAAATATTATGCGATGTATCGCACTTTTTGAAATGCCTACAATGTCTGCTAGCTCGCCCACTTTCAGTCGATGTGGATTTTCTTCACCATTTTTGGAGTCGTTTTGGCAGCTCGTAAGGCCTCGTTTAAACTTACCAACCCACAATTTTACTGTTGTAAACGAAGGAGCAGACTCATCCAGAGTAGAATCCAGTTCAGCTTTTATATTGGTTGGGCTGAGGCCTTTCTTGTCTTGTCGATGATCAGCCGATCTGTTTTATTTTGTGTGCATTGCCGATGTAACTAAATTCATTGTAGTTAACAACTGGAGGATTTTCAGTTCTAATTTTGGTAAACGATGCTGAGATTCGGTTCGTTATGAATACATTCATTTAAACAAGTCTTGGACGATTTTCGAAGCCTTAGCTCTTATCTAAGTCGTCTGCAGATTCGTAATAAATAAGATTATTATTTGAGGTTTGCGCAACTCATAACTGGAAACATGTTGCCTGAAATGCATTGTAATCAGAATGACGAAAACCCCTTGCCGCTACACTGGTTACTAACTGGTTCTACTCGACTACCCAGAGCAATTTGTCCAATTATTTTTAAATGATTTGCAATGGTTACTCCAAATGTACATATACAAGTTCGAAGTTCAGTAACCATCTTCACCACGTGCTTCTGTTCCTACAAATTCGTTTGTACTCGACTTGAACTCCCGCTAATGAGAAAATCAACTTAGCTCTTTGTTACAATTAGTTTATATAGGGTGATTCATCGTAAGGTTTGATTTAAATGTAAAATAAAACACATAAATTTGAAAGTGAACTTAAAATTTATTATTATCTGTTAAAAGAACAATTCATGGCATTTACTTTTTGAAAATGATATGTAAATGTTGGCCACGACTACGTCTGAGGTGGTCCATTCCGAAGGTCCAATTTTGGGCGACTAGTTCGAGCATAGCGACTGGTAACTCGCGGATAACACGAGTAATGTTGGCTTACAACATCAATCGTACCTGGCTTATTCCTGAAGACCTGAGACTTTACGTATCCCCAGAGGAAATAGTCCAAAGGTGTGATATCGCACTATCTAGACGGCCAATTTACCATAGGAAAACGTGAAATTAAGTGCTCACCAAAATGATTTCTCAACAAGTCCATAACGGTTAATATTGACGTTAACATTCTGATTTGCCTTATTTTTGAAGAAATATGGACCAATGGTTCCACATGCCCATAAACCACAACATACCGTTGTTTTTAATGGATGTAATAGTAGCTCTTGGTACTCATCAGCCCAAGTACGGCAATTTTGTTTATTAACGTATCCATTGAGCCAGAAATGGGATTCATCACTGAACAAAATTTCATGATAAAAGATCGGATTTTCATTGAGTTTTTCCAGAGCCCATTCACTGAAAATATGACGCAAATTCAAGTCGCCTGGCCCCAATTCTTGTACAAGTTGAATTTGGTACGCTTTTAGGCCTTACGTAACGTACGCCAAGTTGTTGAATACGCCAAGCCAAGCCAAGCCAAGCTGCTGAGAACGACGACGGATTGATTCGTCATGGTCTTCGCGTGCACTCTCAGCTTCAGCTGCTATAGTCTCTTCATTACGTGCTGGATGTGGTCTTACCGGTCGAGTATCATCCACTAATGTGAACTGGGACTCATATTTACTAATGGTATTGGCAATAGTGGTTTCAGTAGGTCGATTATGCGCACCGTAAGTTCCTCAAACCGCAAGAAAAACATTTTTCACAGAACGCTGATTTTGGTTATACAGCTGAACAATTTGGAGACGCTGTTGTGGAGACGCTGTGTTGTTCCATGATGACTTGCCAAACGATACTAAACTAAAATGACAAAGCAGTTTGATAGGAGTCACACGTGATCTGTCAAAAAAAAAAGCCTATTGAAAATCAAACCTCACGATGAATAATCCTATATCTTATTTATGTTATGTATATTTGTAATTAAACATGGGCTTATGTAAGGAGCAAATTATTAACCCCAATGGGTGAGGATTGTTACTTATTTATAGCAACATTTGTTTTTAAAATTCTTTTGAAATGTCACTGCCAAAACTACAATCAATATTTGAATTTGTTTTCTTCCACCCGGTGTCGATTGACAAGTGGTATTTTTCTTCATTGTCGTATTATGCAGAACTGCGGATCATTAATGAATTTTCAATGAGAACGCTTGCAGTCTGAGCACATACAGCCTAGTTGCATATTTTGTATTTTGTGAAGTAAATATGAGGCTTATCTCTGTGCACTCTAATTTAATTTCCCTATTTACCATCAGCACTTCAATTCAAAAGAAAATTCGATAACTTCACAGCATGTACAAGTATGAGTACCTATCTTATCACCGTACTAATCGTTCTCAGAATATCGTCACACATTGTTCTTTAAATTCACTGTAATTATTAGGTATCACTTCCTACATACAATATTTTTGTATTTCTTCTTTTAGTGCTAACGTAACAGATGTAGGGGAATTTTATCGATTTTTAAAAACTGTATTTGTAGAGTTTATCTTGAAATTAAATTAGTTTGTCAAATATGTTAAAAATAAACACTGTCCCATGCACCATAATACACTGCTATGGATAGTTTAGTTTAAAAAAAGGAAACAAATTGATTTATTTTATCAATTGACTATAATTAATGGGTCTCGTCGCACAGAACAATTTGATTTGTTTTACGCATGTTGATAACTGGTAATCAAAAAGAAGAAAAAGAGGACTTGCAATTTATTTGTATGTATGCTTGCTTTTCTGCCGTCGGTGCATTGAAATTGTAAGAAATAGAATAGTGCTTTTGCTTGTTTTGAATTTTGATGACATTTAAAAAATACCTAAACAGATAGGTTAGATAAAATGTACAATTTTTTTAAGTTAATGTGTTAATGCCAACGAATATGGTTAGATTTTCCGTCAAGTTCGACTTGATTTGTTGGATTAAAGTCCAATATTTGGTTTTTATTATTATTATTTTCTTTTTTTTTTTTTTGTATCCCTCTAAAATCTTAACAAAAATGGAACTATTACCTATTTGATTGAGAATTAATGAAAGTTTGTATTTTTAGGCACTCGTAATACTTGGTCCTCGTTTCTCATTCAACACAACTGGGCTAACAGCCAAGCTTGATCCATTCCTGTTAAGTACGAATTTTCTTCAGTCTGTCTCACGACGTGCTATTTCTTAAATCTTTACGCGAGAAATATTAGAGTTTACTCAAATAGCGTAGGAAGAACGTGCAGATTTGTCCCTGTTGTTGAAGTTTTTAAGATATTGGTAATACACGCATTCGTACTGCAAAAATGAGAAAGATTATCGTGCGCATAAATGACGTCTTTGTAAACCATTCGCTTCAGCAGTGGATTGATAAATCGATCAAATTGTCAAATGCATCAACAGCAAGTAGGTAGGATCCGATAGGTTGGGCCGGAAGAAAGTATAGTAATACATACCGTACAAGAATCTACGTGTAAGTGTTATTTTAACTTAAAATTTAGTTTAGAAGAAGATGAAGTTGCAACGAGGGAGGAGTTGTTGTAAATAACCATTAACAAGGGGAGTCAATCACATAGGTGTGAGATCGTCAACCCGAAAACCACAGAAAGAAAGAGGAAGTAACTCCTGGTTTTTTATATTGGGAATATGGTTAGTTTCAGTCAGAGCATAGATATCAAGAACGAGAAGTTGAGATTGACGAAAAACGGCATGAGCTTAGAACGCATTACCACGTTGTGGTAGTAGAAGGTGAGAGGAAGATTATTGCATGATCTGTTAGAATCGAACAAATTTATCGTGATCAAATCGACTGTGTTAAAATTATTAAACATTTCTTACAGTTTATATATTCGCGAAATGCATCATTGAAAATGGCGTAATACTCGTACTTTTTGTAAAGTTTCCTGTGACTGGCATCATCGATAGAGAGGACTTCCTGCTGGACTGAGACCATGACGCTTGTTTTTGTTTTATCCTAGTAGTACATAGAGTCAAATTTATCGTGTAGTTAGGCGAGATTGAGACGAGGACTTTAGATATTGTTTGTTATATAGACTCCAAAACAGTCCAAATCCCCGTCATGTATAATTTCATCAGTCTTTTATAGATTCGGGAATAAGAAAAAACCGTTTTAGTATAGATCTAACTGTATTCGAAAGTACAATACTTAGTGCGGCTTTTGCATAATGCTTTGTATTTTAAAGTTGTCAGTTGTCGGGATCTTTCATAAGTTACAATGCGAACAGAAATGTTGTTCCCAAAATTTCCAAAAGTCAGTCATTGCTTTAATCTTTGTTTACGGTCGACAGCTCTTTTTGTGTATCGAATGTTACAAGTGGTTGTGTATTTTCATGCAATTTTTTTCTTGCAGAATTCCCTACATACTTGTTGGCCATCTATTCAAAAATTTTATTAACTTCCTGAAGCAAGATCTTCATCCACTTCGAAAATCGAAAATAAAAATTTTGTGATATCTTTACCTTTTAAGGTGTTTATAGTTTTTTGACAGTTTTAAACGAAATGTGTGTATATATATACATATGTGTCTGTGTGTTTTTGTCGAACATATATCCTCATGTGCAAATTTTTTGGCTCACGATAACTCGCGAACTATTTGAAGCTTTGTCAGATGATGCGTCTTCCTGCAAAATCGCGACAAAGGGCAAAATCTGCCATAACTGCCGTGGCTCAAGTGGTTCGGTATTCAATACCAGCCGTGCCCGAAAGACATTCTTTTTTTTTAGGCAACTAAAATCTTATGATATAATTGGTTGACTAAATTACAAGTCAATTTACACTAATAATTTAGTCTCCCCATTGAATGTTGGATGCCACCCATGGAACGAAATATCCATTGAGTCCAAACATCTTTCTCTCAATCCAATTCTCCGAAAAGTGACGTCGAACGTTCTGGTCACCCGATCGAGGTCACCACTCCAGAAATGGTCGATAAAGTCCATGGTATGATATTGGATGAATAGCGTGTGAAGGTGCACAACCTTTTAGGAGCTACAGGCTTACCACATGGATCAGTGATTTCAGTTTTGCAAAAAATATTTCGATATGAAAAAGCTATCCGCCATATGGGGGTGCCCGGTTTTCTCACAATTGGCAAAAGACACAATCGCTTGATAACTTCAAAGGAGTGTTTGCCTATGTTCAATCACAATCTAATCAATTTTCTGGAAAAGGGTTAAACGATAACCGGCGCCCTTTATGCAGAACTTTTGGATCGATTCGATGCCGATTTGAAGCAAAAACGACCTCATTTGGCGAGGAAAAGTTCTCTTCCACCAGGACAATGCACCGGCGGACAAGTCCGCAGTTATAATGGAAAAATTGTATGAATTAGGCTATGAATTATTCCCTCATCCAGCATATTCTCCAGATTAACCCCCTGCGACTATTTCGAAATGGCTCGGCGATAAGAGATTTGGGTGAATGAAGAGGTCACCGATGAAACCAACGCGTATTTCGAGAACCTCGAGAAATCATATTATTTGGAGGGCATCAAATAATTGGAGAAACGTTTGACGAAGTGTATCAAGCTAAATGGCGATTATGTTGAAAAATAATACGTTTTTTGCCGAAAAGAGTGTTCGTCATTTCAATTTTCAGGGACTTATTCCCCTCCTTTGTATATCAGAGCATTGTGGTTCTACCAGGAACACAGCTTTATTCCTTTAAATGGAGATCAGCTTTGCTGTTATTGCGGGGTTTCCCCTCATTAAATATAGGCTTTTTTTCTTAGCTTTATCAAAACCTTCCAAGCTTAACCGGTTAAGCTCAACCTCTTTTTTTTGACCATTTTCGGATTAAATTGTCCTAAATTCTAATAGGTATGAAATATCAAAAACTATTGGAGAACACTACAAGTTCTCTTTATCAGGAAGTTTTTGGCGTGACCTATCGGCCGGACCCATTTTGATTAGTTATTCACATGTATGATTGTTTCTCATGATATTTGAGTTTTGAACGGGTGTCCAATATGAAGTGACATTGTGTGGGTTCGCAAGACTAGAATTCGATCAAAATGTCATTAAATTTTGACAGATGACCGTACGATTTAATTTTTAAGTATTTGCGAAAGAGTGCGTTTTGGCATATGAGCCCTGCGGAGTTTATGTTGTTTACCACAAGAATGAATCTATTGTTAGCGTGGATTGGATTGTTTCTTATTATGGAGATTACCATACAAAGCGGCGGAAGGAGCTAAGGAGCTTGTTAACGATTTTTAGATTATATTATTGCGGATTTTAAGTTTTGCTCAGTATTTATGAGGGGTTGTTTAAGCGATAGCGTTCGTTCTAGAGCTATTCTTAAGTATTTTGGTGTGAAATTGTGGTTCAGCTGAAAGTTAAAAAGTGTTGATTATTTTGGCTGGTTTACTTTTAAGATAGAAATAATTTACACATATTTTGGGGTAAGCTTTTTCATATAAAATTTGGCTATGAAATGCTCTGAATGGTTTTTTTTTTGAGTTGCCCATATCAAAATGTTCAAGTAAAAATGTACAAGTATGCCACCATGCGGGAAAAATGTTTGAAATGTGCGGTCAAACCCGGCGGACTCTCCGCTCGACATTGAAAACTCTGCCGTTCCAGGACGCTCTTTTCAGTGATTTGAATCTCCTTTTGATGGATTTTTGTCCTTTTTTTATGTAAAGGAGCTTTTTAAATGCTGGTTTTTGGAACAAAATCCGTGCCTTGCCACTGGGGTATACAAAGTTGGTGTTTTGGACTGGTATTTGTCGTTGTGAGTCTTGTCGGGGGACCTAATTAGCTTATCTGCAATCGTGCAGATAATTCTAAAAGATGAAATTATCCGAAAATATATTGTTTTCGGTAGGCTTATCTAGTTGTTTGCTAGTAGTAGTAGTTATTAGTTACATCGGGGTCATTAGAAAACTTTGTTGAAATTCCATCTAGGTCGGCCAAATGTTTCGATGATGGGATAATTGGATACCAATTCTTATAGTTATAGACCTTTGTTAACTTGTGAAAACTTTGCGACTGATTTCAGAAGTTTTTGGTCGTTGCTGCTTAGCCTATTATATTGACATTTCTCTAAGTGGTAGGCAGGGTATCAAAGTCAAAATCAAAATCTAGTAATACATGGGCTGAAAAGTACGTTTCTAAGAGAGGGCACCACTTGGATTACATCCATACCATTTTCAGTTAGTACCAACCTTCAAAAGATACGTGTATAAATTTGACCAAAATTTGAATAAAATCGGACCATTAGTTCTCGAGATATAGCGTTGTGAGTGAAGCAACTTTTGTTATTGTGAAAAAAATGGATTCAAAGCAATTTCGTGTGTTGATTTATCATTGCTTTTTGATGGGAAAAAATTCAGCCGATGCAAAGAAATGGCTTGATAAGTGTTAGCCGGACTCTGCACCAGCCGAACGAACCATTCGCAAGTGGATTGAAAAATTTAAAAATGGTCATACAAGCACCGAAGATGATGCACGCAGTGAACGTCCAAAAGAGGCTGCTTCATATGAAAACATCAAAAAAGTCCACAAAATGATTACGAATGACCGTAAAGTGAAGTTGATCAAGATAGCTGAGGCTCTGAAGATATCGTGGATATATTATACACGAATATTTGGACATGGGAAAGCTCTGTTCAAAGTGGGTGCCGCGTTTGCTCACAGCCGACCAAAAACATTAACGTGTTGATGATTCAGAGAAGTGTTTAAAGCTGTTTAACCGCAATAAAGCCGAATTTTTACGTCGGTATGTGACAATGGATTAAACTTGGCTCCATCACTTCACACCAGAGTCAAGTCGGCAGTCAGCTAAGTGGTGAGCAGGCGACGAACCTCGTCCAAAACGACCAAAAACTCAACAGTCGGCTGTCAAGGTTATGGCTCCGTATTTTGGGATACACATGGAATATTTTTCATCGACTATCTTCAAAAGGAGCAGACTATCAACAGCGACTATTACATTGCGTTGTTGGAGCGTTTGAAGAACGAAATCGCAGAAAAACGCCCGCATTTGAAGATATTGCACTGTGTCACAAGTCGATGAAAACGATTTCAAAATTGAATGAATTCGGCTATGATTTGCTTCCCCAACCACCGTATTCTCCAGATTTGGCCCCCAGCGACTATTTCCTGTTCGCAGACCTCAAGGGAATGCTCGCGGGAAAGAGATTTAAGACCGATGAAGAAGTAATCGCCGAAACAGAGGCATATTTTGATGCTAAACCGAAATCGTACTACAAAACTGGTATGGAAAGATTGAAAAATCGTTTCAATCAGTGTATCGCCCTCGAAGGCAACTAAATTTTGTGTTTTACTATAAAACGGCACTGACTTTTCAACCCATGTGTTATGTAGTACATTTTGTGCCCAAGACATATTTGGTGGGTTACAGATATTGGTAATATGCGTTTCACATATTTTATGTTAAGTGTGATAGTCAATATATTGTATGAGGGAGTACCATCTATGTACATACATAATACTTGCAATTCATGTATAGATATTACCTACATATTGTGAAATATCACATAAATTAATAACCAGGCTTCCAAATTTAAACAAGAAATCGGTCAATTTCTAATCTCTGAATCAACAGTTCATTGGTTTGCGTCTCAAAGTTCTTGTTCTCATTTCTTGTAAATTTATCTCTTGCTGAATTATCTGAACAAATACATGTGTTATCCCTCCCAAATTTTTCGAACGCATACGAATTTTCGAAAATCATTAAATTCTCGTTGATGTGAGTTCACATTCCGTTGTACTCGTAAGTGTTCATCATTTTATTTGTATTTTTATTCCGAATTGGTTGTGCCTGTGATTCTTCATAATTATTATTATTATTTTTTTTTTTTTGTGTTAAAAGTAATCAGTTCTGTTGAAAATTTATAACACGATTTGTGTCCAAAAGAATTTAAGGACACAAAGCTGTCGGTTTTATTTAAATTTTTTAATTCTTTTCTGACTGTAAATTAAATGAGTATTAAAGCATTTCTTCGATTTCGAGCGGAATTAGCTGTGCGTCAGATGGGTTCCTTACGGTGCGTTATAATAGCAAACATTTCCCAAACTTTCTTTCTACTAAAAATCAGTTACTTATCGTTCATCGACAAGCTAGTTAAAATGCATCCAAATCCTTTTGTCATTGTTTATTTATTATACCTATAATAAACTTTACTCAATTGTTTTCTTTGAAAATGATTTTTTGTTTTTATAAATTTGGTTCATCGATCTTTAAAGTCAATTGATTATTTACCTTCCTAAGTTTATTACTAAGTGCTTGTTTGAAATGTGTTTGCGATCGATGAAAAAAAAAATCACGTTTCCAGTAAAAAAAAAAATCGTTTTTGTTTATTTCAATACGATGCCATATGTTTCGATAAATTCTGGGCTCGCATATTCCATGATGTTAATTATTTGATTTAGATCACTCAAATGCATACACCACACATATGTATGTATGTATCATATAACAGCTGGCCCCTCTACCTGCTTTGTATGATACATATTTGTGTCTAGACTGTTCTTGGTGATTAAGTATTTTTGTCAGGTAGGTTAATTATCGTCTAATGTAAAGATGAAATTCATGCTCTCAACGTAAAGAAGCTTTGGTCATATATCAATTAGTCAACATTATAAGAATTCGAAATTTTACTTCATGAATTGCAGCGATCGATCGAAGAGTAACAACTATATGAAGAAAGAAAATCTAGATTTCTTATGAAATAACAGAGAAATGACCAAATATATATCCATTACATTTCTTTACTTTGTTTCTCTGACTTTTATTTATTTATTTATTTTTTTTTCTATGGTAGTTTATGACGCTTCCTTTGGGGCATTTGGTGTCATGAATTTGATTTTCCGCAATGCACTTCAACTCAACTCCAACTCTTCCTAAGTGTACTGATTATTATTCAATGGGTGGGTTTCCCTGCTTGTAGCAAATCCGTACTCGTTGGAAGGCTTAATAATAGCGATGGTCTTGTCAAAAATCCTTCTCAATTGTAAGGCGGTGCATATGAACTTAAGATTCAACGTGTCCTCTGGAAATCAATTGAAAACAAATTAAGGCAATACCTATTTATAGATTGCTTATAATGATTTATTGATTTAGAAGATCCATAGCAAAAGCTTGGTCTTGTGAATCTAAGTTTTGTTTTGATCCGTTCCATGATAACTATTAATTCTTTGTTAACCTATTTGTCATAATTTTATTCTACACTTCAGGGAAGCGCTTTATTATATGAGATATAGGGTTTTCTAATAACGACTTGACAAGGCAAACCATTTAAGATATTTCAAAAACTTTATCATTGGCTTGAAGTACAATTAAAATATTTATGAATGAAACTCGACTTCGTTCATATGGTCAACGCGGGCACGTTTGCAGCGGTCGATTCCTTGGACCCAATTTTCAACGACGACATCACACAAATAATATGTAGACTCAAATTTTTGCACTAAACTTGTTATTGCCTATCTACTAGGGCGAGAATTACGACCGAAAATTGGAATCAACGCTCTTAAAGTTGCAGTCATCGATTCCGAATATCTGTAGAAAATTTTTATAATTTGCAGACGTTGCTCGTTAGTGTACTTTACCATTATGAAAATGTTGAGTTTACTGAATAAATTGACAGTGGCAGTTTGATGATTAGTGAAAGAGTGCGTTCACAAATTAAATTCAAAGTTGTCAAGTCCCTATTGGAAAACCCTATATATTTTGGAGCTTGGTTACCTGGTAAGCCTGTTGGTAGAAGAATAGTGCATAGGATCTACAGTCACACAGGTTTGATGCATTTTTATCCGGCACAGGTTAATTGTATTAAATGTTCTCTACTGCTGAGGACTAATGCAATGCGAAATGCCCTGGCTTCTTTACTTTATACCAATAAACCTTGATTCTCAGTTGATTTTACACATGCTTTTCGGTGTTTTTCCTGGAAATAGTTACTACTTTAGTACGTGTACAGTAAACGGATGTATTACGACGGCGTTCCTATGGTGATCGGGTTCCACTCTGATGGGGCTAAGTGTTAATAAATAGATTTAGTTTGAGATTTGCTGCTTATATTCGATAAGAGTAAGCTGATCTTGGAGAATACTTCTGGGAATTTGTAGAAACATGGGTACGGTCTTGTTGCTAACAATTTTGCTAAATCTTTCATCATAATTACAATAATAGTTACCCTTTTCATCTTCTGTTATGGTTCCGTCGCGTCGCTCTTTGACACTGTACATTTGTCTTGCTCTACTCTGGAACCTTGTCAACAATATCCTTTCATTCCGTTTATTGACTTTTCAAATTTCTTCAGCATGCCTTGGAATGTTCTTCAATTTCATTCATACAAAATTGATCGATGTCGGAGGTTTGAATAGCTAAAGATAATTTAAAAAATGATTACTTCTTTATTTGCGGAAAAAGTTAAAATTTTCCGCTGCACTTTTTGAGTTATATGCTATGTTCTCCTAGATTTTAGATTCGCAATTCATAAAATCGTACAAAATTTTTATTGAAAACAGATATGCAAAACTTTTTTGTTGTTTTTTAGTGTTTTAAGTTCAACACTACCCAAAGCTCGGTTTTCTTTTAGCGGCCTCTGGCTTTAGTTCGGCTATTTTTACCGATTATACAAGCAGTTTTTCAAGTTCAATATTCTTTTGTCATGTGTTAGAAAACAGTGTTTTAGTTTGTTATCGTTGTTCAAGAGCTAGCATTTGAATTATCCATTTATAATAATGTGATTTTCTTTTTGTTTGTACTTGGTATTGAACTAACGTTTAAATGCTAAAAAAATTCTCGTTCGGTTTTTATTTGTAGGTCGAAAAGTTGCTCTTCTTGTCCTTGACTTGCCATTGCACCCCTGCTGTACATATTTCAAAACCGCGCACAGTGTTGTCAATCACTTACTTACAAATTATGTACGTATGAAAATAAATGTGCTTTTAAAACGTTCTATAGAATGTAGTATATTAATAGTGGGTTTCTTTCATATAAGGCAATTTCAACTTGACTCACATAAGCATGAAAAGTTTCCAACTCTCTACATTTTATCTACGCAAGTTTGACGGTTAATACGTTGCCTACGTTAACACTTGTACATACGAGTAAGTGTAGTCATATCTGTACAGTAGTTTAGATTGAAGCTAAAATTATAAATGATTTGCAGTAAATCGGTTGTCTATTTTTGCTCTTGTTAAAAATGACACCTTGCGTGCTATTATCACCACTTGCCTTTGTAAAATATTTCATTCTCATTTGTTTATTACATAAGCGAATACCTTAATTCCTTCCCCATGTGAATTTTTCTAGTAACCCATACTTGCATTCGTTTTGTGTTTTACAGTCCAATTTTGATGCAGTTTCCTTTAGGGCTAACGGATTATTTTGTTTTGCGGATTAACGAAGTGAAATACAAAATCCGTTGGCATTCAAGACCAAAACGAAAGGCGAAATAAGCAACCTTTTCGCGAATTTAAATTTTACGTTTATAATATGTTCATTAATTTAAATGTTTATTTAATTTAAGATAAAGTGTATTGTTCAAAAATGTTTTTTTTTTTGTTTATTTATTTGCAGAGATTTTTACAATAGAAACGATTTCGGTTGGCTATCATACGAATCGGGAAGTAGTGAGGAAAGCGATTCCAGCTCTACTCTAATTTGTAGTCGAGGCATCATCACGAACCCAAGAAAAAAGCGTTTGTTGGCTGCCGCTGCTAGAAACGTCATCGACAACAGCAATATCCCAAACAGCAGCAGATATCTCCGAAGCACCAGTCTTGATTCATTAGAAGCGATGACATTACCGAGCGCTGCACGCGTCTACACGGATGTAAATGCACACAAACCGGACGAGTACTGGGATTATGAAAATTATGTCGTCGATTGGGCCAATCAAGATGACTATCAGTTGGTTCGCAAATTGGGCCGTGGCAAATACAGTGAAGTTTTCGAAGCTATCAACATAACAAATAATGAAAAGTGTGTAGTGAAAATTCTGAAGCCGGTTAAAAAGAAGAAAATTAAGCGTGAAATTAAAATTTTGGAAAATCTTCGCGGTGGCACTAATATCATAACACTATTGGCAGTCGTTAAAGATCCCGTTTCACGTACTCCAGCTCTCATTTTTGAGCATGTCAATAATACAGATTTTAAGCAACTGTACCAGACATTGACCGATTATGAGATACGTTATTATCTCTTTGAGTTATTGAAGGCTCTCGATTATTGTCACAGCATGGGGATAATGCATCGTGATGTAAAGCCTCATAATGTTATGATCGATCATGAGAATCGTAAATTACGTCTTATAGATTGGGGTCTAGCGGAATTTTATCATCCCGGACAGGAATACAATGTACGTGTGGCATCACGTTACTTTAAGGGTCCTGAACTGCTTGTGGACTATCAAATGTATGACTATTCGCTGGACATGTGGTCGCTGGGTTGTATGCTTGCATCAATGATATTCCGCAAAGAGCCATTTTTCCATGGTCACGATAATTACGATCAATTAGTGCGTATAGCAAGGGTACTAGGCACTGAGGAACTTTATGCATATTTAGATAAATACAACATCGATTTGGATCCGCGTTTCCACGACATTTTGCAGAGGCATTCACGCAAGCGATGGGAAAGATTTGTGCATTCGGATAATCAGCATTTGGTATCACCGGAAGCATTGGACTTTCTAGATAAATTGCTGCGCTATGATCATATTGAGCGATTAACAGCTCGCGAAGCTATGGCACATCCATACTTTTTGCCAATCATTAATGGACAAATGAATTTGCATAATTCATCATCGAAAGCGAGTAGCCAACAATAGGAGAGATCAGATGAGGAGCAGCAAATGGTAGCAGTAAGTGTTGTAACAGTCGAAGAAGTAGAAGAAGAAAAAAAAGTTAAATCTGAAAATAAAAAAGAAGATAAAAACGATAAAGCTGAAGTTGAAATTAAAGAAGCAGTAGCACCACCAACAACAGAAAAGGACGTCAAACCGATGGAACTGGACGGCGGCGGCGGTAGTAGTGTCACACTTACTAAAAGACAACAAAACTCTTTTAGCAGCGGTAGCAGTTAGTGTAAACCAAAAACAATAACAAAATCACACCACCTCCATTACCAACCACCAACCTAAACCCATCACTTTGTCGTCCTCATCAGAACAGTTAAACTATCACCACAAATCTCCATTCTTTCAATTTTCGAAAAATTGATACTGCTTCGAAAAAAAAAAATTAAAAAAAAAAACAATTAACATATAAATACTATTATTTACGGCAAGAAAAAAATTAAACGTAAAATTAAAAAAGTTGTTTGAGAAACCAAGAATAAAAAGCAAAAAAAAAAAACTAGAAAAAAAAATCACTTGTACATTTTTCTCCATACTCTCTATCTTTCTCTAGTTTCAAGGAATATCTTTTCAGTCGACTCCATTCTAATCACTCGTGATTAAGAAAAAATGGTGAAAAAATTAAGATGTATGATGTTTTTGGTTTTTTTTTTTTTTGTTGTCTTCAAACGCCAGATAGTATGAGTATGTTTATTTTCTTCCTTTGTTGACAGAAACTTGACTTTTTTAGTTGCAAATTTGTTAAAACAAAAAATATATATATAACATGTTAAAGAGAAATGAAAACTTCCTTTTTTCGAAAATTCGCGTGCATCGAGTTATTATTTCACCCATTCTCCTCGTCTAATTTATGCCTTCCATTCTCTTCGCAAAGTTGTAATTACTAACACTTTATTTGTTCAGTTTTTGTTTTTTTTTTTTTTTTTTAATTTTTTTAACCTTGCAGAGAATTTGTAAAAAAGCAAAAAAAAAAAAACAAACAGAAAATTTTAACTAACAGAAACAACACCCATATTCGATTGAAAATAAGAGGAAAAAAAATATAAACAACAAAAATTAGAAACCATCATTATTATTATTATTATTATTATTAATATAACAGTTATTATAATTAATAAATTAAAATTAAAAAAATCTACAAAAAGATAAAAACGAATAAAAAAAACACTTTGAAAACAAATAAATGATTTTTTTTTAATAAAAAATAAAAAAAAAAAACGAAATACAAAACCTAAACTTAATAGAAACGAAAAACTGAAATTTATAATAAAATGTAATAAAATAATTGTTAAACTATAAATATAATAAAATATAATTATATACATAAAACAAACAAACAAATATAATATTTCTTTTGTTTTAAGTTTATTTTTCATACAAACTCTATTTTTTTTTTTTTGTTTAATCCGCAGAAGGATTAACACAGAGTTTTCCTTGTGTTCGATTTCGTTAGGCAGTTTCAACAAGCTTATTTCGTTTACATGCGAGTAGAAAAAAAAAATGATCAAACGCAAACAGTTTGCTTAACACAATTTAAACTGATTTCATTTTTTAATACAAATTACATACGAGTTTATATAAATAATATTATTATTATTATATTTTCCTTTCAAATTGTGTTCATTGCAACAGGATTTTCCACTCACGTAAAGAATATTATTATAAAAAGAATTTATAAAAAAAAAAAACGTAAAAAGATTGTAAAGCAAATAAAGTTTCCTGTTTTATAAAAAAAAGTAAAAGTGAAACCGAAAAAATATATATAAAATAAATAAATAAAGAATATACTAAAAGATTTTTTTTTTCAAAAAAAAAAAAAAAAAAATTATAGAAATATTAAAATACTTTTAAGAATGAACAATATTTAGATATCCTTTGAGGAAGAAAGAAAACTAAAACAGAAAATAAAACGATAACAAATTAAGTTCTTTTTTCTTGCTGATGATGATTACAAAAAATAGCATTGTAGTGTAGCTAAGCAAGGAAATAGAGAATAAAATAAGAGAACACAAAATTACTACCAACCATATATACGAGTATAAAAAGTACAGAGAGACGTGTACACACAATTTACGTATAGGAAATTTAAAAGGAAATAAAATAAATATTACCACAAAAAAAATGGAAAACTAAATATAAACTACAAAAAAAAAAAAAAAAAACAAAATACAAAACAAAACCAATTGAAACATTTTTTGAATATATATATATATATATACAAATATATAATGATAATGATGATGATAATAATAAACAAAAAAAAAAAAAAAACATTAGTGTAATGAATAAATGAGAAATAATGCTAAATATAAAAATCAAAGAAAACGGATTATGTACTTTTGGAAATGGGTTCGAATTTTAACGAATGGAAAAGCTTCTTCAAATAGAAATCTTAAGTAAATAATCATGAATAACCGATGCCAAGAGATCCAGTCTAGAGGGCTGTTTTTTGCGCGGTAACTTTTGTCAAAAGTGTTTTTTTTTTTTTTTTTTTAGAACACATTGACCATTGTGTAACAGGTATCGATAGTACATAGTTCTGATGGTCATACCTCAAAAAGGAGAGTAAAAAAAAAAAAAAATCCATCAGCTTATTTTTGTATGTCTCGGAAGCGAAATGACATACCACACCACGCACCACATACCACATTTCAACGGACTAATTAAAATTAATAGAGAAAAACCAGTCCTATTTTGTTTCCAGTTGTCAAATCTATATATCTCCCCGTCTCTTTTTTGAAAAAAAAATGTATAAACTCCTGAAAAAACAATAAATCTGGTATCTGCTCTCTGTGTTTCCTGAGTGCCCTCTTTTTGTTTGAAAAAAATAATAGAATCCGTCCAAGACGGGTAATTTCACTTGTACGCGCACTACTACTACGTGTTATTTTCAAACGAGCTTTAAATTTTCAATCAATCCAATTTAATTTTTCCTTTTTTCCATTAACTCTAAGTTGACAAATAATCATTAATTTTTGTAGCAATTGAAAGGCTGGAAACGATGGATTTTATTTTTTTAATTAGGCGAAACATTATTCTATCATATACTAGGTCATTCTACTATACATGAAATTGTCGATTTTCTTGTGAAAAATTAAATAACGCATAAAGAAAACTTCGCAAAGTTGATTCCATAAAATGATTCCATCTTTAGTTTTTTTTTTTTCCAACGCTCCACTAAACCAAATGTGTGTCTTTTTGGGTCAACAAGCCTTTAAAGACCTGTTTTTTCGCATCTGGAAGTATGATTTAAACTACCTCCTATAGACGTGATTGCCGGAACTTCAGAAATGATGTTGGTAGTGTTGGGGAGAAGGGTGGAAGAGAGAGACTTCATGTCATAATTCTGCTACCTTAAGTGCCAAGCAAGAAGGATGCAAAAAAAATCAACACAATGTCTATTGATCAAAGATATTGTAGCTTTTACAGATTGTACTAGGTCGGATGAAAAGTAACCTCCTTGGGGTGTTTTTTATTTTATTTTATTTTATTCAATATAGTGCCCTATTAGTTTGATACACTTATTCTAGCGATTTTCCAACTTCTTAATCCCGTCCGAAAAGTAATTTTCCGGAAGGTCTGCAAAATACTCCTCCGTGGCGTCGATGATTTTTTTTCGCGTGAGCTGAATTTTTTTATTGATGAGCCATCTTTTGAGGTTTGGGAAGAGATAATAGTCCGAGGGAACCAAATCGGGCGAATACGGTGGATGCGACAGCAATTTGAGCCCTAAGTCACTGATTTTAGCTATGGTTGCGATGCTCTTGTGCGCCGGTGCATTGTCTTGCAAAAAAAAATTTTTTTTTTTCGCTTCATGTGAGGTTGTTTTGCAGCGATTTTGGCCTTCAATCGTTCCAATAATGCACAGTAATACTCGCTGTTGATGGTTTTTCCCTTTTCGAGGTAGTCCACAAAGAGTATGCGATGACAATCTCAGAAAACTGACGCCATAACCTATCCGACTCATTGAGCCGCCCGCGGCCGCTTCGGAGTACTCGTGCCGGCTTGAGTCCTTTGCCGAGCACTCATTCTGTTCTCTGATGTACAACAGTTACCAATCGACGTCCGATTCCGCTTCAGCAAGGCCAAACACTCTTTTTAAGTGGTCTCGCGTTCGTGTTTTTGGTCATGAGTGAGTATGCGCGGCACCCAGCGGCAGGGTAACTTTTTCATATGCAGAATATTGCCCAAAATAAGGCTTGTGCGCTCAGTACTAATCTTTGTGGTATCTGCTAGCACGCGCTTCTTCACTTTCCGGTCAACCAACACCATTTCATGTATTTTTTTAACATTGTCCTCTGTAATCGCATCGGAAGGCCTGTTACCACGCAACTCTCGAAACCAATATTTGACGGTGTAATCTGACGGAGTATTAGCCCTATAATATTTGTCCAACTTTTCTTTTGTTCGCCGTTTCGTCTCTCAAAAAATAATGTTTTATGAGAGAACGAAAATTGTTTTTGTCCATACTTAACATGATGCCAAACGAGTCAAACAAAAGTAAAGACAGTATCACGCTGAAATTTGGCAGGTTTGCCTAAATATGAACGGACTTCAAGGCATCATAACTTTTTTTTGCAGTAGCAGCGCATTCTGGCAGTTAAGGAGGTTACTTTTCACTTCACCTAGTAGCACATTTGCTGGCGTTAAGAGGCGGGATACCCTCTTATATTTTTTTTTTACCTATCCGCTGGCTTTGAACCTCTCAGCACAGCAAACGAACGGTCGTTGCTAGATCTTCAGCAGCTGTGGAAAATCGTTCATTAACTTCTCAGGTCTTTGCTCTTTGTTCTTTGTTCCGAAACTTCTTAATTTTGATCAGAAGAGCCGCCGCACGAACATCGCTAAGGAGCTTTTCAATGACGTCAATGATGATCCTGACTTGCTCAAAAGGGTCATAGCTGGCGACAAATGACTGAAGAAACCTATGAATGGATGGAGATTTGCAGAGATTGAGAAAATAAAAACGGCATCTCAAGATCTCAAGGCTATACCAAAAAGTGCTTATGAGAAGTGCTTCGAGGATTGGAAAAAGCGTTGGCACAAGTGTATTAAATCTGAAGGGGTTACTATGAAGGGGACAACATTAATATTGATGAATAAATAAACATTTTTTTTATAAAAATATAATCACCTTTCTTTTGGAACACACATCGTAAAAGACAGCTCCTAAGTGGAGTTTTAAGGAGAAAGCTCTTAAGCTGAGTTTTCTTTGGGAGAGAGATGGACATGTGCGGAGAAAATAGACATGCAGCTTTGCAGAAACTGAGCGTTAAGATGCTTCCTATTAAGAAAATTCAAACTCAGCGTTCAGATCCAGTTTTGAGCAGTTTTGTTTGGTCGCTAGACATGTTGACCCAACAGTGCACCTAAGGTCTGTTCTTCTAATAGCTCCAAATTTAGTTTTAATTTGGACTTAGCAATTGGTATGCCGATGAAAGTGGTTCCAATTTTGGCGAGTTTATTGGCCTTACAATTCAGTAGAGTATCTCTGTGACTGGGCACTTAACTTAGGTGGAAGTTGAACTGCTCTGCCATTTTCCAGAGAGGTGATCCGGAGTCAAGGGGTTTTTTAGAAATTTGTTAGACAGAGTCCATGGATTTGATAGCGGCCTGACTATTCGAAAAGATGGGGATACTCTCAGATATCTCGGTTTTTTTCAGCCAGGACAGGACTTCTTTAATTACGAAGGCGGAAGGAGAGGCCTGGGTTAAGCTTATATGAGAAAACAAGGGCGCCAATCCCGTTATTAGTCTTCGATTCGTCCGCGTAGAAATGGATAAACTTTGTCAAACAAATGTTGGGACATAATGTAGTCAATGTTCTCTGAAAGTATTCCTAATGTATTAATTTTTGCTTTTCATTTTTTTTTTTACCTTATGTATTTGTTTCAAGCAGATATCATTAACATTAATTTTATTTTTTCATGCATGGCGTGTAACATAGGTGGTTTTGTGCATGCATATTTATTTATTTATTTTTGTTGCTTCAAGGCGATTAGCTGTGTTACAGCCTCTTGGCTCCTGTCAAGTGAAAAAGAATATCCAATGTCGCGGAAGGAGTGATGCATACTTACACACACATCCTTTCCTTTGGCCTTTTCTTAGTTTGCTGCAGTTGACTGCATTGTCCAGGGACGTCTACGAGACAACCACCCCGTAGGTGAGTGTCGGCCTTATAACCGAGACGGCAGCCGGTGAGTAATGCGAAGTTGAAGCCGTCATTTGCTCCCAATGGCTTTTTTTTTTTAAGAAAAAATTCATAAAATATAATGGCGCTAGAAGGAAAACTATTTGTCAAGGTACTGCGTGGGTTAGTTTGATTCTAACACCTTCGTTAGATATTGTATTATTTATAAGCAGAAAAGCAGTGATCCGATGGTAGCTTAGAACACGGTAAAATTGAGGGTGATTAAAGACTGCCGCTCATCAACCAACAATATGACTAAGATGCATCACACTCTGTTGGGTTCTGGGACATTCGGACGTCCTGCGGAACGGAAATCGCTAATTTTAAAATTTGCGCCTTTTTTTTATGTCGGTCGTACAGAGTTGTTGATTGACAGTTGCCATATGTGATGATGATGATGATGAATTGCACGTACGCACAACGCATAGAAATTGTGAAAATTCACAATGATGAAATTGAGCTGATGCTTTGCCAAAAGTTCATCGAAAATTTCGTCAAAAAGACCAATGTGTGCTAGCACTCACGGGCCTTCCATTTACCAAATATTGGAATTTTTTAAATAAACACTGCGTTTTTTTTTTTCAGTTTCAAATGTAATTTTGGTGGGGGCTGAGGCATCAATTTATTTGGCTTAATAACTAGGACTAAAAACTAACAGAAAAACTTAAGAGCTAGGAACCAAGGGAATGGTGGAGAAGAACTTGTTTGAGACGTTGAGTGCTCAAGTTAAAATCAAAGACGGAAAGTTTTGAGTTGACCTTTCGGAGAAGGGACCAACGGAGAAATTTGGTGGGTCATGAAAGTAACAGGCATCGGGTTTGAAAAATGTAGCATGTAGGAGGATCATTTGACAATTTATTTTCGAAAGCGACGGAAGAAAGTCTTACTTTTGCAATAGACAAATTGAAAAAAAGCACTTGGGGTCATTTGTAACATTGGTTTGTGCACTATTTAGGTAACGTATACATTAACCGTCCATAACTTGTTTCTTTTGTTTCGTAGAGGGCGAAGTTTACGATTGGATTGGAGGGGATGTATGTAGAAGATGTTTCATGGGAATATGGCACATGAAAGGACATGGATTTGAATATTTTTTTTTCGAAAAATATCTTATTAATCACCACTTTTTGAAAGCTTGAAACGTGAAGTGCGTATTGCACACACAAAAAAAAAAAAAAACGTCGGATTTCAAGTCAGAAGTTTTAAAGATACGACCCAACTTGTTCAAACTAATAAACTCAAAAATTCTTGCTTAATTAAGAGTTCAGCTTTATTACCGTTGTTATGCATTCACATATGTCGTGCTTATTATATGCATACATTGTATACTCGAGAATACTTTGTATTGTATGTTTCTTGCCTACGTGGTATTCTCTCGTTCGGTGATCGCATCCGCTGAAGATAAACATCGATATTATATTTCATCCAAACAAAGGGACACAAGTCATATCTCGACCTCCCTTTTTGCTCTATAAACTATTTGGTGCGTTTCAATTTAAGTTCCAGACATCTAAATAGCTCGGTTGCGCGTAAAACCGTATAAACATAAAATTGGATGTTATTTTCAATGCGAGTTAAAACAGAGCAGCGTAAGGCTTTGCTTAAAACTGATATATCTCGGAGGGAATGCTTTTTCAACCTCTCCCTACTCTTATGATTGGTTTGCACAATTTGTCGTACATATGGTTCAAAAATTATTGTCGCTTGAAAATGTTCAATGCGCCTGAAACATGCGAAATATCTTTGCTGGATAACCTGATCTTAGGGAGCGCTTGATTATGACCGGGAAACTCTTTTTACGCTGTGTATATAGTTAATACCCAAAATGTCCGATGTTAGGGAATTCGAAACTCAAAATTTGATTTTGAAGCCATTTACATGTGGTTTGGTTCGCTGTATGCTTTAAAAGTCATTGGCCCTTATTTTTTTAAAGAGGTAATTCCGAAACGGTTATGATGAATGGAGTGTGATGTAGGTCATTGATATGCGATGGTATGGTATCTGAACTGATCGAAAATGGCATGAAGAACTACTGGTTTCAACAGGATAGCGCAACATGTACGGCATATTACTCGTGAAACAATTGATTTATTGAAGACGATGTTTCCTTATCGATTGATGACAGTTCTGAATAAAAAATGGTTTTGACATTTTCTACAAATCTGCCCGAACCCATTTCTTTGACTAAAAGTAATAAAAGGGGGAAAGGAACTGCTCTTTCATTACGTTCTCTGCTGCTCAAAACTGTGAAAAATATGAGTACGATTTTGGACCGTTTTTTTTTTTTGTAGATATTCGTAGTTTTGGACAGTAGGTACGCGAACTGATATATTGTTTAACTTTTGAACCATTAACTTAAGATATTTGTTCGAAAACACAATTGGTGGAGCTTTCAATAAAATCAATAAAATACAGATATGAATTGATTTATTTTATTTTCAAGTCCACTTGAATGTATCTATGTAGTAGGTGTTCTGCTCTATGACTTGTCCTACAAGTATTGTTTTAATCGAAAATTCTTTGATGAATGCCCTTACAATTACTGTTCTGCTCTGAAGTCGCTCGACGAATAACACTACAAGCAGTGTTCTGTTCTGAAATGGTTCGATGAATACCCTACCTTCTGCAATGCCACCGCGATTATTTAGACGATGGTCGTCATTACCTTTGATGTAACAATCGTTGATATTTTGCTTTGTTTGTCGGTCACAATCACTGATTCTCAGGTGATGGTTATTTCCATTGTCGCGGTTACTTGAACAATGGTATTTTCCATTGTCACTGTTGCTGCTGCCGAAGGGATCATATCGTATGTGCATTGCTCCTCTTCTCAGTCGTAACTAACATCGGATTTTGTTTGAGCTCCAAAAAAGCAATAACGCGGTAATGGCTGAAATCACTTGTATGAAATAAAGCTGAAACATGCCGAGTTCCTTTTGGGTATCTTATTGTTAAATCCCAATGAGAATTGCCGGGAAAGTTGCTTTGTTCCTGGGATCACAAAGGTCTGGTGTACTATGAGCTTTCTAAACAAAATAAAACGATAAATATTCTAAATATGATTATCATACACAACTTGATATTGTGAACACAGAAAATCAAATGCAAGCATTCTGTTGGGCAACAGAAAGGATGTGGTCTTTCATCACGACAGTGCAGGACTGAGTTGGCTTTATCTATCGTTTTTGAAGCTGTTATCTGTCACATCCTATGTATAGGCATGAACACAAATCTGGCTCATATTTTCGAATTTGGCCTTGATTCGGATTTTTATGTGGCATTCGATTACAAAGAAAGAATTTTACTATTAGAAAAATGAATTTATTTTATTATCAATCGGAGATCGCTAATTAAAAACTATCCCAGCTCAAGGCTAAAAACGGAAGTCCGTCCTCCTTTTTTATCTCTTTCGTCCCACGTGAAGTTGGTAGTCGTGAGTTGATGGGCCATTTTAAAGTACAATATTTTATTGATAGATGGCAGTGCCTAGCTACCTTACAGTTCGGCCAATCTGACAGCAACTGATCGCCCTCGATCTTAATTATAATATTTCTCAACTATCGTATTGCTTTTCGATATGACATTGCTCGGATACGATCCTAATCAACCTGACTTAATGCTTCTCTTCATTTACGGATATGGGGAGCTTCGATTACTTGTGTAACTTGACAATTTTCGATATCGCGGACGACGTAGCCGTCGTTCTTCTTAAGCTTGGGTTTCCCGGATGAAACCTCAACGTTTTTAATGACTACGTAGTCGCCGGTCTTGAAAGTAGCGGCGGGTTTGTGATTGCTCTCGAAGTAGTGCTGATTATACTGCTAAGAAGACGCGATGGCAAACGATAAGCTTGTCCTCACGAAGTCCAGGTTTCGCTCATGACTGGTTTGTTCGTCTAGATACTCTGACAACTAATTTACAATCGGTCCTCTTTGGGAGATGCCAAACAGCAGCTCTGAAGGTGTTTTTCGAGTGGTGCTGTGAACTGTATTGTTGATGGCGTACTCGATCTCGAACAATTTTTGGGAACAGGCGGAATGTTCTATAGGTTCACTAAGTTTACTTAGCATTGGAGTCAACACCCGGTTGACGCGTTCTACCTGTCCATTTGCCTGGGGTGAGCCAACGGCTACTTTAACATGAGTGATGTTGTGCTGAAGGAGGAATTCACCGAATCCTGAAGACGTGAAACAAGTACCTCTATCCGAAATTATTCTTCTAGACCTAATATAACATTCGAAATAATTTTTAAACGAGCACGTAACTTCTTTAGTGAAAGTATCGCTCACTACTAGCAGATACTTCCGCCTCGATTTCATGGAAGGCAATGGACCAAGGTAATCAATGTGGAGGGTGTCAAATGGCACCGGCTCCTTCGGAATACTGAAGATGTTTCTCTCGTTCGATCTCACTGGGGCGGAATATGAAATGCATTTGAGGCAATTCCTTATGAACTTTTCGATCTTTGCTCGCATGTTGGGGAACCTATATTGGGTTTTCATTTTGTTGTAACATTTGCCTACTCCTTTTAATTCAAATAGGCTCTCACTGGCATTTCCTTCTTCCAAATTTGTGCGTAGGTTGAGAATGTTTGGATCCCTGCCTTGAGTAGCCTGTTTTTCAAAGTCTATATCACTGTCGTGGACCATAACATACATACGACCTCACTGCGGCTTTACATATCCACGTAACCCATATTGCTACTTCCTCGATGGTAAATCGAAAAATTGTTATTTTGTAACTCGAGGGCCCAACGCTCTATTCGCGGGTTAAGGTTCTTTTTGTTGAGAGTCTGAGTGAACGAGTTGTAGTCGGCAATTATTTTAAAAGTAATACCATCTAAGTATACACGGAATCGTCTTAGACCGTAAATTATAGCGAGCGTCTCGAGATCGAAACTATGATATCGAGAGTTTCGACTGGTAGTACGTTTTGAGAAATAAAAGATTGGGTGGAATTTCCCATCCAGTTGTCGCTGTAAAAGAACAGCACCAAACCCAGCGGCACTCGCATCGCAATGTTTCCTTCTGATAGTCGTAAACAGTTTACACCGGTGAGTTGGTTAACAATCGTTTCAGTTGAGCGGTTGTGCAACTTCTATCAAATTTAAAGTCAGCGTCCTTCCTCAGCAAGTTATATAAGGGTCCTGCGACGAGTGAAAATTGTAGAACGAACTTTCTAAAGTACGCACGGTCTTGGGCACAGGAAATTTGAGAACCGACGCCTTGTGATTCTCGTCAGGTTGTATTCCTAGTTCACTAACTTTATAACCTAGGAATTACACTTCAGTGTGGCTGAATTTGCATTTACTTAATCTGAACTCGACACCGTTTTCGGCTAGGCAAATTATTACATCTCGTAACAATGCAATGAACTCGGCTAGAGTTTCACATGCTAATAATATATCATCCATGTAAACCACAATGAACCCCTTCTCAATGAAGTTCTTAAGGATAAAAATGTTGGAAAACCGAGGGACTATTTTTTAGGCCAAAGGGCATTCTGACGTATTCAAACTGCCCGTTTGGGGTGATAAATGCAGAGAATTTAATTGAATCTTCGGACACTTTCACATGGCGGAACCCATATTTTAGGTCAAACATCACAAAATATTTCTTATTTTTCAGATATTCGAGAGAATCTTTGATTAAGACCATGGGGTAATTATCTCTTAAGGGGAATTACTGTGTCTAATGACATTCCTATCTAATAAATCTTTTACAATTTCCTGAACCTCTCGCTTATCTCTGAACGAAAGACGCCTAGGGTGACTGAACACAGGAACATTCGTGGTCAACCGGATATTCATTTCGAACTTGTCTTTAGTATTTATTTGAGTAGGATATCTTGAGAGGTAATCTGACACTATTTCGAGAACAGAGTTTCATAGGTCTGCACTTAAGGATGAATTAAGGTCGAGCTTACTGCCTAAATCATCTTCGACGTCGTCAATGTTTATATTAAAAATGTCCGCGGTCCTTCACTGTACACTTGTTACCCGTATTTGATGGTAAAACTTCATAAGCATTTCTACATAGGACGGATTTTCCCGTTGTGGAATGTGTCGTAGTCGAGTAGGCGGAATAACCTAGTGCCTGGTTTCTAGACTGGCCTGCCTCAATGGACACGTCGCAACCTGTATCAGCACTTAAATCGTAAGAGCAATCACTATCAGCTCCACTTTCAAAACAATAATTCGCATAAGGTTTAACAGAGGAAATTTTTATTTCGATATCCGAAGGCAATTTGATTGCATTCGGATTCGTATCAGAACAATTAATTACATTTACAATGGTATGTATATTGAGTCTTATTACAAAAAATAAATGAAAAAATTTGATTTTTCTTTACTTCAACGTCTTCGGAAGTGGTGTAGTCTATAACTAAGTTAATTTAAAAAGCCATAAGAAATCCCGTCCGAGAAGAAGTGGCCAAGGAAGAATATGGTGGTCAACTATAAACAACGACATTTTATTAGTTTTACCGAATAAAGAATTGTAACATTCTACTTGACCGAACGTATTTAACTTGATTCCCGATATTCCACTAAAATTGGATTTGTGCTTTCGTGTTTTCTCGCTGGACTACCACTGTCAACAAGGGAATCACAATTAAAGCTATCCTGATTCAAGACACATCTTGGAAAAACAGTACTTACATTTTGAAATGATTGCATCTCCTGAACTTTTGGTTCTAGTTCTGCTTCCAGATTTTCATCCTTGATGGCATTGATCTTCTTCTGCTTGCAGTCTTTGAAGACGTGTTTGAAGCACGATCCCGGAGCTCGTCTCTGTTGAGTGCACTGCGCTGATAGCTGACCGTATTGGGAACAATTAAAACAGCGAACGGGTTGCGCTGATGTTAGAACTGTTTCCTGATCACTGGACCTCTTCCGGTCATATTTTATGAGCAGGCCTTTCAGCTGTTCTAACAATGAAGCCGTGTAGAGCATGAATGTGTATGCCATCCCGTCGCGCAATCTTTTGATAACGAATCCAATCGTTTCACTTTCACTGACGTTTGCTTGATCCGCGATTTCATGCATCGACAACATGTAGGCGACGACGTTTTCTCCCTTGTTACTGGTCCATTTCTGTAGGTGTCTGTAGACATCAGTGACTAATACGACCCTTTCGAACTGTTTCTGGAGGACATTGTCGAAGGCTTTTACCCACTTCTCGTCACATCATTTTCACTGAACGGTGGTATTAGCCCCTGAAGTAAGTAGTCGTTTATTTTTTAAATGGGCGAGTTGATGGGCCATTTTTAAGTACAACATTTTATGGATAGATGGCAGTGCTTGGCTACCTTACAATACTAATAAGTTTCTGCTCGATTCCTTTATGTGATTCTTCTGTTGGCAGTGTCCTAATTAAGGACCAGTGGCCAAGTGCGAATAATCTCCCCTCTTCTCTCCTCGGTAGCAGCTAACGCACCGCAGGGGTTGAATACCCTATTTTTAATCAAAGGTACATGGCTCCTAGGCTTCACCACACGGTGATTGGAGTAGGGGCTGATGGGCAGAGGCTTAGGTATCTATGCTTTTGTCTACATAAAACGCTTGACCACCATTCAGAAAAATAATTTACAAATATAAATATACGAATATTACGTAGTTGTTAGTATGAAACTAAATGATGTAATGGAAAATGGGAAAAGTTAAAACCAAGTAATCATAGCGGGTCGTAAATGTAATGGCTATGGCCATGGATTGCCTTTTCACTTTACGTAGTTATTGCATGAAAACTGAATTGGAATACTGCTTGCTAGCGTAGAATTATGTAAGCCATCAAATGCTGAAGCCAGGAAATGTTGCTTTTAATTCTGATATACTTTTTGGATTGGGAATACAAGTGGAAAAAACATATATGTAAGTTCTTTTCCATAAAATATGGCTAAGCAGCGAATATACGGACATGGCAATATGAGAATCAAAACCATAACAAAATTCGTCTGGTTCCGGACAGACTTGAAACGGAAATCTACCAAAAATAAGAAAACTAATAAATTGAATTCTAAAAATAAATGTATCAATTCATATACTTACCAGGATATCAAGCGCTGGTTGCTTCTATAAATAAGACATACTGGTATATTGTAGTTCCCTTTTGCTGTTACTGATATTAAATTTTCATCTACTCAAAGAACTTTTCTTTTAAAATAAACTTGGGCATTTCCATCTTCTTAAATGAAATCCATGAAAGGGCCTTAAAAAGTGTACGGTTTGATTTTTCAAGTGCCTTCTTGCTTCAAAGAAGTAGTTTAGGCGAACGTGGTTCTGTAAAATTATTTGAGGTTTTGAAGTTTAAGCGAGGCAAAACCTTTGGTATACTAGCTTACAATTAAACTCATCTTTGCTATTTTTTTTGGTTATTTTTTCTCATGATATTAAATCTTAATGCTTCAGAGGTCGATCTGTAAGTCATTATATTTTTATTTTTTGACATCAAACGCATCGTGGCGTCATGATCAACCTCTTTGAAGTAGTGAACATTAATCATTTTCATCTTACATAGGTAGATATATCCAGATATTCTGCAGGTATTCAAAATATTACAACAACAACTCCCATCTAAAAATGCTTTAATACACTTCCTTATCGGTATGAAGTTCTTGAAGAGCATTCCTTTTATCCCGACTTCTTGTTGGTTGTATTTTCGGCAAAGTAGAGATTATGTTTTGATAACAATATTGGTATAATCCCAATCAGCTTGGTTTTAGGTCGAGGCAGGACACTGTTCATGTCGCATCAAAACTGTTCTTCGACATATGGTACAATGGAACAAATGCAAGAACCAATGTACGGGTGCCTGTCTGGTAGATTTCGACAAGGCTTTTAACACCAAGTGGTTAGAAGTGCTTTTCTATAAGTTGACAAGTATAAGCATGCCGACGACAAGCATATGGCAAAGAAGTTCGCTGTCAAATTTCAGGAAAAATATTTGACATTAAAAACGGCTTACAACAAACAGCGGTGGTTTTGCCGATACCGTTTATCATATACGCGTATGCAGCCGATTTAGTGGCGTACAGGTCAAATCCAAAAATCCAAATCATCTCTTCTGCAGCGTGACTTATGAAAATAAAAATGAATTTTAAAAAATCGGAAACAATATTGTCTAGAGCTCCATTGAGATCGGCTTCTTGGGATACCAGAATTCACTGACATAATTTGGCCGTCATTGGATAGCACGGACTGCCAGTGAGAAGCGTAGTTAGATACCTTAGTATCTGGTTCGATCAACATGTAAATATTTCGACAAAGATATAAATGCTTATTTAGCTGGAGCCAAGAAGGCTTAACATTTTTTTCTCACAGCAGTCAACTTGACCCGAGGGTGAAGTTATCTAGATAACATGCTACGTGGCCCTAATCAAGCCACTCATCGCTTATAGTTGTCCTGTGTGGTTGAATGTAGCGCCGCATTACTATATATGTACACAATTCGGGTGTTTGAAAGACAATGTCTCAGGATCTATCTTAGATTGTACAGAAAACTAGTATCTGAGTTCATGAAATACATATTATCCCAACAAGGCCCTCTACGATGGGGCTCGACTAAGCAGGATTGACAATTTTTGATTAAGGTGATTCGAAGGCACGTTGCAAGAGCAAACAGCAACTTTAGTAATCTGATCTTTGCGGTTTATTGCCCCAATATCAAGAGAATACACTCAGATCCTACTTTATTTCGCCGGAGGCATACCACTATATACAGGGTGACTGACTCGAACTGCAACTTTTTAAAATGCAAAATTTTTTTTTATTTTTTGATAAATTTTATTGTGCCAAACCAAAAAATGTTGGAAAATACATCAATTTTCAAATTGTATCAGTAGTTTTCAATATGTCCACCTTTGGCGCGAATAATGGCCTTGAGACGACCGAAGAAAGCATCGTACGCTGCATGCAAGTAGCTCTGCGGTATTTTGGCCCATTCCCGGCGAAGTGCTTGTTTGAGGTGGTTCAAACTTCGGTATTTTTTAGTGCCAACCTTCGCCTTCAAAATACCCTAGACAGAAAAATCCAACGGATTTGCATCCGGAGAATTTGCAATTCATTGTGTCAAAGAAATAGAGTGTGGAACATTGTTTTTTAACCAATCTTGGCTGACGGCGATTTGTGAGACGGTGTCGAGTCTTGTTGAAATGACCATGGTCTTCGACCGAAATGGTTGTTTGCTCAAGGCTTCAATACTGCCTCTAAGACAGTTTCACGATATACGATCGCATTAATTTTGACGCCACGGTCCAAAAATACGAGCGACCATCGACGGTTATGGCGGCCCAAACCATCACCGTCGGTGTTGCCTGTTTCTGGTGGCCGTCCCAAGGTGTAAATTTTCGAGGACCTCTCTGGCAAGTAAGCTCGGTCATTTTGTTTGTTGGCATATTGCTCGATAAGAAATGGCGACTCATCGGAAAAAACCAAATTCGGCAACTCAACACTTTCGTGCAAGCGTAGCAACTCCTTCGCTCTTTCCACTCTTACTTTTTTCTGTTGCGGTGTAAGATCGTGTGTTTTTTGGAACTTCAGTGGCTTGAGGCCAAGCTCATTTTTCAGTATGTGTTGCATGCGTTTCAATAATATGTTGAGCTCACGAGCCATTTTTCTTCCAATTCAAACCTTCATTTTCCGAACCATTTCTGCCGATGTTGCTGTTTTTTTTATGACCACCTCCATGGCGTTTTGCAACGCTGCCAGTATCACGGTCACAAGCTATGGTTCGAGACACAAATGATTTATTCACGTTGAGGTGCTGGAGGGCTCTAACGATAGCTACTTTTGGTTTTCCAGCCAAATATATATAAAACAAACACACTATCAGGTTTGAATTTCATCGCGGATAAAAATTTTTCAACACAACTGAGACGCAAATCGTTTAAAAGGCTTGTAAATCTGTAATGTGTCAAAATTTGAGCTCACAGTAATGAACGGTTTGGAAATTATAGCAGTCTGAAGTTGGTTGCAATTCGAGTCAGTCACCCTGTATAGTAGTTACTAAAGAGGCGCTATTCCGGTATTACAACACTACCACCGCGGTGCGAAAGGAAAAGCAGCTGACAAACAATAGGTACGACAATGTTAAGTTTCGTTAGTTAGGTGATTAAAGACAGATACTGTGTTAGTAGGTTAGTGGCTTAGAGAAGAGGAGATGACCGATGCGCTCTCCTATGCCACTGCATTACTAATATAACATACTGCTTTAATATAGATCTACATAGAATCGATTTTAGGCTGAAACGCAATAGTTTTAGATTTACTGTTATTCCGTAAGCTAAATCCGGAAAACTATGTATATTGTTAAATCAGATTTAAGCATATTTCTTTAACATGAGAATTTCTATCTACATAGCATGATCTTAAACGTGTAGAATTTCAATACTATCAAAACTGAGGCAAAAAATACAATAATGCCTTAAAGGTAGTAAAAATTGTTGGTCGTTCGTTAACAACATCAGACATTCTGCCTTCTCTATAATATCTCAACGTTCATTTAAAATGACATCCCAACTACAGGCTCTTGAACCAGGCTAATCTGCTTGCTGTACACTTTTTGGCCAGCTCAACTCTTCCAGATTGTGCTTTGTGTCCGCACAGAAGTGCGTCTTCTATGGGACGAAGTCACTTTCGCACTCATGTAGTTGCAAGGATACTTAAAGGTCTTAATTCATACAAATCCCCTTGTCCAGATGATACTACCTTGATCAAAAAGTTCCCGGTGGAGCCACCGTGTGGCGTTCTCATTGCTCCGATTTGAGTTCTGTTTTTTTTTGTTTTTTTTTTGTTAAGTACCAAAAAAATGTTGTTGACATTCTACCTAAATCTTAGCGTCAAAGCTTGACATTTGCAAAATTTACGTAGCCAATAGTACATCTATCTATGTTTGTGTTGGCGATTTTTAGAAATGGATTTAAATTTGCAACAACAAACTTGTATTAAATTTTGCGAAAAAAAACGAATTTAATGGTGTGCGAACGTTGCAAATGTTGGAAAAGTGTATAGGCAAAGATTCTCAAAGGAAAACGGTTGTTTACTAGTGGCACAAGCAGTTCAAAACTGTTCGTGAGTCAATCGAAGATGATAAACACAATGGCAGACAATCGACATCGAAAATTTTGGTCAAAAACCGCAAATTAACCATCAGAGAGATAGTGGATGACTTGAACATTGCCTATGGATTCGTCCAAGACATTTTGGTTAATGATTTGGGTTTCCGTCATGTAGCAGCAAAGTTTTTGCCAAAAGACCTCAATTTCATGGAAAAAAGAGACTGTGTTGACGTCGCAAAAGAGATGATTTGCGAGGCTGAATCCGATCCCACATTTATCAAGATGATCATTACTGGAGACGAGACGTGGGTTTATGAGTACGACATGCAATCCAGACATCAGGAAAGTGAATGGTGTTCACCAAATGCTCAACCATTTGGCCAAACAGTAAACAAAGAGTATTATTTGGGCGTTATGAAACCAGAATTGTGGGCAGAAAACTTGTGAATTTTGCACCATGATAACGCACTGTCGCCGTTGTGACTTCTTTCTTTTCAATCGAGTTAAATAAACCGAATATAAAAAATTTTTCGAGGATTGGATCAAGCGCTGGCAAAGTGTGTTGCAGTCGATGGGGATTACTTTAAAGGGGACAATATAGATTAAGATAAATAAACTTGTATTTTTAATTTTTTGAATACATTCCGAAATTTTTGTTGATCAAGGTGGTATATCACCCTTCTTCCTTCTTTTTAGGACTCTTTTCAAGCAGATGAAAAGCTACGCTTGTCCAGCCCTCTTCTTCTCTCTAATCCTACAGCCTTTTCACTTGAACTTTCTTTCCGTCCAAGGTCATGGAAACGCTGATTAAATAACTCGAAACACGAAAACTTGCCAATGACCGACAGTTCGGTTTTCGTAGCAACAGATCTACTAATGATTTGATAGTATGTCTCACCGAAAAGTGGAACATCAATCTGGCGTAAACAAAATAGTTGAACTTTATATTTCCAAGAATTTTGACATAGTTTGACATCAGACTCTTTCCTCAAGCGATGTTTGAAATATTTCATCCCCTCTAATTCGGGCTCAATATATTGTATAAGACATTCATCCGCTTCTGGACGCAGTCGTAAAGCTCAATTCACGGAGTCTTGTTTTGGTTCCTCATCATTCAGAGGAAATTTTTTTTTAGAAACCGAATCATTCTTAGGATCGTCTACGTTCTCAGTTAAGGATTCTATTTCATGTGAGCGTAACTGCAAATGGCGTACCTCTTCGGTCAGTGACTTTCATGCTGTCCCTCAGGGGGTTCTCGTAATACCATTATTGCTTACTGGGATCGCTGTTGGTGTTTAGCCTGAACTAGCATCAGGCTGCAGGTAGTCGCTGCTAATTTTATATGTGCTGATACCGTATGCACTTTATTACTGACGCGTTTACTCACCTTTTTACCAAGTACCGAGCAAACACAGCAAAACAGTTAAATGAACATAAAAAGAGTACAATTGATTAGTTCCTTGTAAAAGTACACAGTTCCAGAAAGAATTGTGGAATTAATCATAATAATAAAGAAACAACAGACTGTTGCCTTCGATTCTCTTAAAGTTTAATTTCAATTCTTATATGCAGATACGTCACGCAACATTCTGCGGAGAATGTAAATCGTCTCCTTTTATGCAGTACTTTAAATTTCATTATTATCAGGTTTAAATTGTTAAATGATTTAATGATCTCGTCCTTACATTTGCCCTTGACATAAATAAAATTTCAATGGAAATGGTTACTCACTTATTTACTCATCACGTACCTACCTTACTGACAGACAAGAGTAATCACGTAGGCTGTTAACAGTAACTTATCATTTGGAGATGATTTGATGGGGGAGATGCTCTCTTCCTAACACCAGGTCTCGCAAAGGCATATTCAATGAGCGTGATTGAAGAATTTGAGCTGTACAGTGCAAAAGATGGTAACATATTTTATGATATTCAGAGATCCGCATTAAACCACACACATGGATTGGAACCACTGAGTAGCTATGTATTTCCCGCTTACAAGTACTAGTACGAGTCGTAGAATGCTTGCATGACTTTTCTGCAAATTGCTCATCTACGGAGATCAAGTAATGTCAAGCACGTATCCTGAGTATTTCATTTAGTTCCTCGGTTTTCCTTAATTTTTATTTTTATTTTGCGTTCTTCCGCCGACGTCACGGCTTTTATTTATATATGGTATACATGCTTTCGCGTTCTATTCCGCACCCGTTTCGTATCTTTAGGTTGAAAGATTAAAAATAATAAAAAAAAATTATCGTTGAAAAGGAAGTAAGTAACTCTGCGTCCTGTTCCCATGCGGAAGTACATAGTGAACCAGTTCCCAATGCAAGTTCTGGTATCTAGATTTACTTGTATTCGTACTTGATGTTGGGGATGGGTTTCCATTAGTTAAAACTTATTATATCGTTCGTTTCATTAAAAGCCACACAGTTGCACCCCGACGCCCATGTACGTAATAATTAATATTAAGGGATGGACGATGCGCCAGTACCAGTTCTACCACTGTAATCCGCATCAGTAGCAGTTCTAAGTCTTTGCTGGAGGTTTTCAATACTCATCTCTGTGTGATGTGGAGAAGTTGCAGGAGGAATAGGACAAAATCCCTGCATTAGTTTGAACCACGTAACTGGAGCAAAGAACTAAATTTTTGATGCTGCAAATGAAGAGACTCTCATTGTTTTTTTTATTCGCTAGCATATTTACTGACACTACAAACTGCATGCAGCCATGCATACTTGTTCATGCAGATACTCACACTTGTATATAGTTTGTTTAATTTTACTTTTTCAAAATGTGCTGTTTTTGTGGGTTAGCAATTGTGGCGGCAGCCGTAAGCATAAAGGGTGGAAGGATTTTTGGATGATTTGCTTTAATGGACTAATAATTGGGCGAAACATATTAAATGTCCTTGAGTGTGTATTAGAACCATTGAGTGGGGTTGTAACGAAAAAATGCTTTAAATGTTCGGTCCTGAAACTGAAACACAGATGGTTTGCGGTTATTTCGTGTTGATTTGGTTTGCTTTGCTCATTTTTATTTGTATATATATTTTTTTGGGGAGTTTTGTTTGGGGAGACATTTTAAAGAGCTGCCTGCGGTACGAATTCATAAAATTTTAATACCTACGATTTGGGGTTGTGAAAAAAAGGATACCCTTATTTTTAGTCGGGTTCTCGTAAGAGCATTATTTTGCAGAGAATTTATAATAGGAGTAATTAAAGTTAATATTTGTCTTTGCATTTCCGTCGGCAACGGGTTCCTTGTGAATTATGAAAGAACCCGTTTAGTGTTTGCTTACTTTGTTATGGAAGTTTGGCTATAAGATGGGATTTGCATTTTTTTCTGTGAGAATAAGTTTTGAAATAGCTTTTCTATCGGATTTTTACCTCAAAGAAGTATTTTTATAAAAATTCATTAATTCCAGAACTGGAACTTATTTGTTATATTTTGATATATTCTAGCCAAGAGAAAAGAAGTGAACAGGTTTCCAAGAATATAGTAATATGTTATTGTCACAGTAAGTCAAATATCTTTCAGAACAAAGTCGTTGTTGAAAAACAACAATTTTTTTTTACCAAGTATGTAATATATTTGTCAATATATGTAGGACAGAGTAACAAGTGTGATCCTTGCAGGTAACGGTTAAAACAGACTTTAAGAGTTTGACGAAACCAAATACAGATATTATCACCGTGATTGGAGACATTTATCTAAAAGTCGCCTTGTTTTAAGTATAACGGATCATCCTAATGATACAAGACCATCATTTGATGGCAGACACGCGTACTGTTTAAATTGAAAAATTGTGGAAGCAATCAGCAGTGTAACACCTTACCACCCTAGAATATTGGAATGTTGTGAACAATATTTTCACCACCAGATCGATAAATGTAATTTTTTTTTTTTTTCGTGGGAAGGTAAGAAATCTTTATAGACACTATAGGCCCTGAGCCTATAGTAGTGTGAGATTCTTACTCAATAAAAAATACCTCCCTTATGCAAACCACGACTGAGTTCACACTTAGCAAGGAGTTCTTCTATCGCATTTTATTTGGTTTTTATAAGATATCCTGCAGGCGATTTTCTTTTGAAAATTCCTGTATACTTTAGAAAAATTACGCGCTGCTAAACACCGCGCTAGATCGATCGGCTTAGTCCTTTTCAGACGGCGCAATAAATTTGTCTCGTCGAGGATCTGTTGAACAGAACTATTCGTATGATCTTGTAATCGATTATTATGTTTTTGCGCAAACATTTTAATTACGTTCTGAACGTTTTCGACTCCTAAGGCTCTGTGGATATCATCGATTTTAATTTACCACGGCGCATTAACAATACCTCGAAGAACTTTGTTTTGGAATGTCTGTAATACATTAATGTTATTATTTTTAGTACAACCCCAAAGTTGTATATCATATGTCCAGATCGGTTTTAGCACTTGCTTGTATAACAGCAGTTTGTTCTCTAAGCTAAGCTTGGAATACTTTCCAATAAGCCAGTTAATATCTCTATATTTGATTTCAAGCTCTTCACGTTTTTGCTTGACGTGTGCTCTCCATTTTAGTTTAGCGTCGAGTGTCATTCCGAAATATTTAGCCTGGTTCGCGTAAGGAATTCGTACTGCGTTGATAAACACCGGTAGATTCTCAATTTTCTTGAGAGTGAAGTTTATGTGGACAGACTTGTTTTCATTAAGCGCGATTAGCCAAGTTTTTTTCTAATTGTTAATCTGTGTAACGGCATGTTGCAGCTTGGCAGTTGTTTCTTCCACTGTTTTAGCCGTTGCCAAAATGGCAGTGTCATCAGCAAATGTGGCTAGGACAGTGTCGTCCGTTTGCGGTATATCGCGAGTAAAAAGTAAATATAGCAGAGGGCCAAGTACACTTCCTTGCGGCACCCCCGCCTTTATTGTCTTAAAAGTGGAATATTCGTTTCCGTGTCTCACACGGAAGAGTCGGTCTTCCAGGTATGAACCTAAAATACAAGACAATTGCTGCTGTAGGGCTTGTCGGAGTTTATATTATAGGCCTTCATGCCATACCTTATCAAAGGCTTGCGAAACGTCAAGGAATGCGCTCGAACAGACTAACTTACACTCGATTGCTTGTTCTATTACATCGGTTATTCGATGCACTTGGTCAACTGTAGAGTGTTGGCTTCTAAAGCCAAATTGATGATCAGGCAAGAGGGAATTTGTGTCGGTAATTGGTTTAAGACGATTAAGAAGGATTCACTCGAAAACCTTAGATGTGCTTGGGAGAAGCGATATTGATCTATATGACTTGACTTCAGTCAGGGGTTTACAGGGTTTCGGAACCATAAGAATTTCGGCTACTTTCCACTGGTGCGGTATAAATGTAAATGAAACATAACAAGGAAGACAGAAAACTCAACTTTCTCAAGATTTTTAGTCTCTGAGCGAAGGATCCAAGAGTTCAAATGAATCAACCCCAGAATTATAATAATTCGTGAAAGACATATCTAAATACATAATACCTTTGGCCGCTGTCCTTGTTACAGTTTTAGACAAATATCAGAGATATGCAACCAAATAAAATGCTAAATTTTTCTAAACGTCTTACAATGGAAACTATGATTTCGTACGTAGGATGGCCTATGGATTCAGTTCTAGATCGGTACGTCTAATATGTGCACGCTTAGGAGGTCCTAGTTGAAGATTCGTGGTTGGTGATAAATATTCTGTTCTATTGACTATACTATCAGGAGTGCTTCAAGGTTATATTCAAGGGCCTAGAATAAATGATCTTTCTAGTGTTTGCTGAAACGCCACTGTAGATTTTTATGTCGATTTACTTATCAAGATCTACTAGCTTTGTTTAAGAATTAGCTTGCAGGCTCAACGTAGATCTGTCATATCTGCTTTAAATCCATCAAAAACCTAGAGAATTTTAAAGAATTGTTTTTTGGTTGTCTTGTTGAGGAGAGCTTGTACCGAAAAAAATATAGCTCCTATCAGGGCCACCTATTATGGAACGAAATACACAAATTTAATAATTCAAGTTATGCCAGGTTAAATTCAAAAATTACCGCTAGAGAAAAGTGGGTGACATTTGATATTTCATTAAGAGAAATAGTATTAAAAGCCACTTACACTTACTTAGCAAAATGTATCAAATTAAAAAAAAAACAAAAAAAAAAAAAAAACAGAAAATACACCAAAATATCAAGAGTTATAAACGAGGGATTTCAGGGTTCTGACATCTAGGACAGAAGCCAGTATTTTAATGGGCTAATAAATCTTTTTGTGAGACGAGTAGTTGTTAGCCAAAGATGCAATTTAGATGATGGACTGGAAGAATTTTCAAATCGCTTAATGCAAAACGCGGATGTAAGCGATTTTTCTCGCATATTTTTCTTATAATATATTTTTGCAACGCTAGAAGTGTTTAAATTTTGTTTAGATAGACTCCACTTCAACAGCTAATGCAATATTCAAGTTTGGGATTGAAAATTCCATACTAAATTATTTTAAGTAATTGTTTGGAGCAGATATTATTAAGATAAAAAAAATTCCTAAGAGTTGCCCAAAAATATTGTCTATGTGGTCATGGAAACACATTTTAGAACCAATAATAAGGCAAATGTATTTTAATTGTTTAACTTTTTAAATTTGCAGACATTTGTCCCTGCAGTAAAGGGACAATTTTACATAGAAAGACTGAAAAATATTATTTTTTGTTTTAGAACTAATTATTAGTTTAGCAGATCTAAACCACAACTTACATTAGCAATTAAATTTAGGGGACTTATTGTATGTTAAACGTACATCATCTTCAAAAGCAGTGAAACGGCTTTTGAAAGGTAGCTTAGATATTGATTTAATATAGATCAGAAAGAGAACCAGTTCCAGAAAAAATCCTTGAGGCACCCTTAGATTTATAAGTTTTATTCCGTTCCTAATGCTTTTAATCCTTACTCTTTGAGATCAATTCTGAATATATGACTTGAGCCAGTTGAGCATCAAACCTCGAAACCCAGCATTTTTAGTTTTCCGCAGTAGGATTTTATGAGTTACCATAAAACATCGCTTTGATAACATCGAAGAATAGACCTGCTGTCTGATTTTTATCATCCAGGCTCTTGAGGATTTGTGAACAGAAATTTAATAGTGCATCATCCGAAATTTTACATTTTTGAAATCCAAATTAATATGAGCTAAAGAAACGTTCAAAAAGCTAGCGATCTTGTCTTTTATATCTTTTCCAAAGACCTCACTAATTGAAGGAAGAAGCGAAGTTTTATACTTTACTTCTAACATCGTTAGTTGCATCCTTTTGAAAAGTGGTGTACTATAACATACGCACCATTCGGTGCTTGATTCCAGATAAAATTCTTTTATTAAATATGTTCCCTAGGACATCAACAACAAAGGCAATGTGTTTCAGCATGCATTTGAATTTGAATTTCTAAGAGTGACTATATAATTTTTAACAACTCTAAGCCTCTAATAGGCTCAAAGAAAAAGATAAAGCTTTGAGCACTTTCCTACAAGTACTTAGAGATCTGGAATTCCATCAGGACGCAGTAGAGATTCGAGTGGACAAAGTAATTATTGAAAGTTTCAACAACTTCAAGTTTATCATTAACGCTACGATCGTTAAAACAAATCGTTGTAGGTTTATTCGAGATTCATGGTTTATTGCGAATGTTATTGACTAGTTTCCATTCATCTATTAGATTCCCCCTAGCTTCGTTAAATTTATTTTTGTTAAAACTGTCGCGCCATTTTGGAATTTTATACTTTACTTCTAAGCAAAGCCTTTTGTATTTATTTTTCAAACTAATATTCCTGGGACTACTAATACATTTATATCGGAGTCTATTCTTTCTACTGATTAGGTTCGAAGTTATCCAGGATTTTAACCTTTTGGACGATTTTTTAAAACTCAAAGTAAGGTTAGAGATTTTTTATTATGACTGGTTGGATTTTATTTACAAAGATCGTATGAAATGGAAGGGTTAGATTCAGCAAGAATGTCTTGCCAAAATATAGCTGAAAGAATACTTTCAATGCAATATACTTGTTACTGGTAAAGAAAGTAGAGACATTGCAATACTAGACCGTTGACAAGGTGCAACACCTGAACATTTCTACCATTGTTGAAAAAAACTTAATCGTTCATCCTTTTAAAATTTAATTGGTGCAAGAACTAAGGGAAAAACACTTTTATTTACACTAAAACTATTTCAATGTTTTCGCACTGTAAATGGTATCTTCTGGACCGACAACGCCCAGTTTCACCTAAATGGAAATATAAATAAGCAAAACCGTCGCTAATGAACTCCACGAAAATTTAATCTGCGGCTTAAATGCCGGTAGCTTTTACATTGCTAGTTTGAATCATCTGTTCCACCAAATTTGATAAATTTGAGCAGCGAAAGTTATGGTCGCAAAATTTTTAACCTAATTTGCAAGCACATCCATCTTACTCATCACACTCGTGGTGTCAGCAGAATGGGAATAGTCCGCATACCTTTGTAACTTCCAAGGTTGAACATTTTCAACGAAAACTGATCAGACGCTTTGCAGACGTCTCGTGCCACCGATGTCCCTGTTGATTTTTCATGAAATTCACGAATCCAAGAATTTTCAAAAAATATAATCCGCATTCTTAATTTAACAAAACAATATATCTCACAGTCTTTTTTTTAAAACCGAAATTTTCCACCGGTCACCGGTGCTTTACGGCACTTAGTACTGCACTATATGCAACGAAGGGGAACGAATATTGAACGCTTTCGGCAACAAATTGTCAATCGTACATATAAGTTAACACATGAGCATCCTTAGCAACAAAAATAAAATAATCTTTAAATCAACTACCAAATTTATTTTAAAGTTGTTTACCACGCACAACCTTTCTTATCACGATCACTTTACATGAACAACATATGACTAATAGAAACCTTATCTACAACAAGCCACACCGTGGATCGACTCAAAAGAAGTATAAAAACTTCCGGTCCGGCTACCTACCGATCCGGCAATATTTATCGGATCCGGATGTATTAAATGTATCGTGAATTATAAGAATACATAGTGTGTTCAATCTTGTAAATAGATTCAATCCAAATAAAATATCTCTTTGTTGTAATCTTATCTACGCTTGATCTTGATCTTGAATCAATGCGTTCGTGTGTTTCCTTCATTTCCCATCTTTTCATAAAGTTTTATCAATGAGTAAACGTTAGTTCTTGTGTAGAATTACTAGTATTAGTTTCTGATTTTTCAACCAATGGTTTAAGTAAGTGTAATTATATATATTATGATTTTACCCTACCAATTGACTCTAAGAAACGCCGACCATTGACTTATTTGTTTTAAATTTATATTACAGATACATATATTTCATAGGGTGATTCATTGTGAGGTTTGATTTTTAATGTAAAATAAAGTAGATAAATTTGAAAGTGAACTTAAAATTTTTATTATCGGTTAAAACAACAATTCATGACATTTACTCTTTAAGAACGATATCATGTAAATATTGGCCACGACTACGTCTGAGGTGGTCTATTCGGAAGGTCTAATTTTGGGCGACTCTTTCGAGCATAACGACTGGTATCTCGCAAATAACACGAGTAATATTGGCTACTAAAGCGTCGATCGTAGCTGGCTTATTCCTGAAGACCTCAGACTTTACATATCCCCAGAGAAAATAGTCAAAAGGTGTGATATCGCACGATCTAGGCGGTCAATTTACCGTAGCAAAACGTGAAATTAAGTGCTCACCAAAATGATTTCTCAACACATCCATTGTTTTACGCGATGTATGGCTCGTAGCGCCGTCTTGTTGAAATCAAAGCTCACCGATACCATGTGCTTGAATTAAAGGAAGCACATAGTCCGTTAACATGGCGCGATAATGGTTACCATCGACGATAAAATTCTGATTTGCCTCATTTTTGAAGAAATATGGACCAATGATTTCACCAGCCCATAAGCCACACCATACCTTTGTTTTTAATGGATGTAATGGCAGCTCTTGGTACTCTTCGGGTTGCTCATCAGCCGATGTTTCTTAACGTATCCATTGAGACAAAAATGGGCTTCATCCGATAAAACACCGGATTTTATTGATTTTTCCAGAGCCCATTTACTGAAAATATGACTCAAATTCAAGTCGCCTGGCTACAATTTTTGCACAATTTGAATTTTGTAAGCTGTTGAGAATGACGAAGAATCGATTCGTCACGGTCTTCGTGTACACTCTCAGCTACAGCTGCTATAGTCTCTTCACTACGTGTTGGATGTGGTCTAACCGGTCAAGTATCATCCACTAATGTGAACTGGGACTCAAATTTGCGAATGGTATTGGCAATAGTGGTTTTAGTAGGTCGATTATGCGCACTGTAAGTTCCTCGAATCGCATGAAAAACATTTCTCACAGAACGCTGATTTACGTAATACAGCTGAACAATTTGGAAAAACTTTTGTGGTGTGAGTCTTTCCATGATGACTTGCCAAACGATACTGAACAAAAATGATAAAGCAGTTTGATAGGAGTGACGCGTAACCTGTCAAAAAAGCCTATTGAAACCTCACGATGAATCCCCCTGTTTATTACTACCTAAAATTAAATATGTCGCTTTCAAAACCACTTCATGATCAGGATAAAAGTGGTGAGGATAACGAAAAAATGTTGTGGCATTACTTTTCTAAATCTGATGATGGAAGTAGCGCAATATGCTCATTGTGTTGTAATATCCTAAAAAAAAGTAAATGTTCTTATTGGGTATGTAATTTAATTCGTGCGGTTTTTTTTTCCAAAATTTAAACGTTTTTTTAAGAAAAACATGTACAATAGTATTATTCAAAGTATTTCCCATCTTAAGCTATGACTTTTTCCCATCTTTCTGGCAATTTGTGAATCCCATCCCAAAAGAACTGCACCGGCTTGGCAGCAAAGAATGAATCAAGCCAATTTTTGATATTCTGCTCTGATGTGAACCGTATTTCAGTGAGGGCGTTCTGCATCGACCGGAACAAATGGTAGGTAGAAGGGGCAAGGTCTGGGCTATAAGGCGGGTGGGGTAAGACTTCCCATCCACTGTTTTCCAAATAGTTCTTAACCGGAATAGCAACGTGAGGCCGAGCGTTGTCATGATGGAAAATTATTGCCATGTTGCGTTGTCCATTGATGGTTTCACCCGGTTTTAGCAGCTCATAATACAGCACACCCATCTGATCCCACCAAATACAGAGCATTACCTTCGCGCCATGGATATTCGGCTTTGCCGTTGATTTGGCTGGTTGGCCGGGTTTCACATATGATTTTTTGCGCTTGGGGTTGTCGTAATGGATCCATTTTTCATCACCAGTAACAATCCGATGCTTAAATAACTTCGTTTTGTGGCGTTCCAGCAGCGTTTCGGACATGCAAAACCGCCTTTCGACGTCTCTCGACTTGAGTTCATATGGAACCCAATTTCCTTGCTTTTGAATATATCCAGCTGCTTTTAAACGTTTTGAAATGGCTGCTTGAGTGACACCCAATGATTCTGCGAGCTCTTCTTGTGTTTGGCAACAGTCTTCATAGAGTAATGCTACCAGTTGTTCATTTTCAAACTTTTTTGGCTGCCCATGACGTTCATCGCCTTCCAAGCCAAAATCACCATTTTTAAATCGTGCAAACTACTTTCGGCACGTTCGCTCAGCTAGCACACGTTCACCATAAACTTCCACCAAAATACGATGACTATCGGGAGCAGTTTTCAGTTATGAAGAAGAACTCCCCGCAAAAACACTTTTTCAGGCACAAAGTTCGACATATTTGAGTGAAAAAAAATTATTGTTGTTTACGCTTCAAATGAATGATATATACTGAAATGACGTACAATGACAGTAGCTTTCCAATGCATGTTGCAATGGAATAATACAAGTTACACCATCTCTTAGCAAACCGAATGATAAGCAATTAAGTTATATACCCTATAATTTCGAAAATGCTTTGGGATATCTTGTTTTTTTATTTTTTCTGCAGTCTTGATTCCAATAGATTTATTATTATCCTCTCCCTCTTGTCGAAGTGTAAATGCAAGTTCAAAATAAATTCCATGCCCGATTCTAGTCTGTACTCATAATGAAGAGATTCCATATTTGTAGTTAAGATCGTCATCATGTGATTCGTCTGCATTGTTAAAGGTTCTTTTTTTGTGTTATTTTGCATATGGGACATGACCGCGTTGACTTTCATCTGTTATTTCATTCAGAACTTTTCCGTCAAAAATAGTTAAAAGAACTCGTGGTCAACAATTATCCCTCGTCGTTAATTTTATATTCAGTAGGTTGAAGATTACCAATTTGTCAATTTGATATCAAGCTTCCTGCAAAACGCAAGCTTCCCTTGCATATTGAAACATTATGAATTCGAATAAATGAACTGGTGATTTACGAGGGTTTCTCCGATATTCACCATTTAAACTGTTGAGCCCCAGTGAAATAACTGAGGCAATAAATATGTTTACATCTGTATGATCCATCTCACTCTAGCTGATATATTTTTGATTTCGTAATTTCCTGGAACTGCTTCTTTTTTGTAATTCTGTAGGATGGAAGAACATCTACATACGTTGTTTTTTGTCAGGGAACTTCTCAAGATCTTATATTTTCCTTTTGAAAGACCCAAATCCATAAACAAAGTCAATGCATTCTCACAAGTATACTTGGTAGAATCCTTTTGTGGAGCAGAAATGCTTTCCTTTATTCTTTTGATTCGCAGTGGACTTGTGACAGAGGCTACCTTGGTTATATCAGCTTTCTTCTTTTTATGATCCTTATTCGGTAGCATTTATTAGGTTTAATTGTTGATGAAGGTCGAGCACTTGGTTATTGATTTCCTTGGCCTTCCTCTTGATGACTTTGATGTACGAATCGTAATTCAGTTGGCATCGTATGACAATATTTTGGAATAAAATCAATAATAAATGCTTATTGCTCATTACAGGAAAAATGAAAATTTGGGTTTGAGTTTATAATTTTTCACAGCGCTGTTCTCCTTCAATGAAAGAGAGAGAGAGAGAGAAAAATAAGTTAAATTTGGCTGACCTCTTCAAATCAAATCTCTCTAACACGGAAGGATGCAAGTTGAGGCACCTAAGTTTCTACGTATATACAGGTCATAGAAAAAATCTCCGCGGTTTTTTGGTACATTTTTGAAAAAAAAAATTTCTTTATTCAAAATCAATTTCAATCAAGTACATATTGGCCATTATTATCTATGACCTTTTGCCATTTTCCAGGTAGCTTCATAATTCCATCGGTATAGAACTTCTGTGGATTAACAGCGAAAAACTTGGCCAAGTGATTTTTAGCGGCTCTTCGGTCGGCCAATTTTTTACCATCAAGAGAGTTTTGTAAAGACTGAAACAAATGGTAATCAGAGGGTGTAAGGTCCGGTCTATACGGTTGATGTATCAAAACTTCCCAGCCAAGCTCCGTCAGTTTGTTTCGGGTCATCAAAGATGTGTGTGGCCTAGCATTGTCATGATGGAAGACAACTCCCTTTCTGTTGGTCAATTCTGGTCGCTTTTTCTTGAAAGCTTCATTCAAACGGTCGAGTTGTGCACAGTAGAGGATGTGAGTAAACACCGGACCCAGTACTCTCACCGTAAACTGCACAAATTTTTCGGCATGTTTTTGCAGCGTTTTTCCTTTTTTTATAGTAAAAAAGCATCATATAGCGTATTTCTTCAGATATTTCACTCATATTTAAATCAATATAATTTTTAACACGAGCAACGAATTACACAGCTGTCTTCACAAAAAATGTAGCTGACATGTCACACGTGTTCGTTTAACACAATTAGATTAGTGTTTCCAGATAAAAGGATACCGACATCATCTAGTGACAAAAAACCGCGGAGTCTTTTTAAATGACCCAATATTTAACGGTCCCCGTATTCGTCATATATAGAATCTCTTTATTGTTTCATGTCAAGGCCTTATTACTGAGTTGCCGTCCCAAGCCAAGGAAGTAGCGCATGGCAAGGCTAATAAAGCGCTGTTATCTGAATTAAAATAATAAAACTAACGGAACTCTATAGACAAAATCTCTAGCTACCTTATGGTAATTGTGACATTCTGTTAGCCAATTCTGGTCGCAGTTTCTTAAAAGTTTCATTCAAATGGTCGATTTGTGCACAGTAGAGGATCGAATTGACCATTTCGTTACGTTGTTTGCCGTCAATCTAGGCTTTGAATTCGTTTGTGGTCAGTCACAGGCATTTGACCATGATTTTTGGCTTTGGATATTCTCGTATTTAATCCATTTCTCATCGCCCGTAATGAATCGCTTCAAAAATGGTTCCATTTCGTTACATTTCCGCAGCGTTTCACTCAAACATTGAGCTTCTTTGAGTAGTCTGCTCATTTTAGATGATTCCAAACTGTCTTTCAGTTGATGTTTAGTGCTTCCGCTATCTCCAGACAGCCGGTCTTGCTCCATCAGTTGCAAAATTTCATCGAATTTTTCAGTGGCAGTGTTTCCAGATAATTGGAAACCAACACCATTTAGTGACAAAAAACCGTGGAGACTTTTTATATGACCATTATTTACAAGTAACACATGGGCTGAAAACTCAGTGCCGTTTTATAGTAAAACACAAAATTTTTGCAAAATTCAACTTTATTTATCAATATAGTTGCCTTCGAGGGCAATACACTGATTGAAACAATTTTTTAATCTTTCGATACCAGTTTTGTAGTACGATTTCGGTTTAGCCTCAAAATAGGCCTCTGTTTCGGCGATTACTTCTTCATTGGTCTTAAATCTCTTTCCGGCGAGCATTCTTTTGAGTTCTGCGAACAGGAAATAGTCGCTGGGGACCAAATCTGGAGAATACGGTAGGTGGGGAAGCAATTCGTAGCCGAATTCATTCAATTTTGCCATCGTTTTCATCGACTTGAGACACGGTGCATTGTCTTGATGAAACAGCACTTTCTTTTTCTTCAAATGCGGCCGTTTTTCTGCGATTTCGTGCTTCAAACGCTACAACAACGCAATGTAATAGTCGCCCCTTTTGGAGATAGTCGATGAAAATTATTCCATGTGTATCCCAAAATACGGATGCCATAACCTTGCCAGCCGACTGTTGAGTTTTTGGTCGTTTTGGACGAGGTTCGTCGCCTGCTCGCCACTCAGCTGACTACCGACTTGACTCTGGTGTGAAGTGATAGAGCCAAGTTTCATCCATTGTCATATACCGATGCAAAAATGCGGCTTTATTGTGGTTGAACAGCTTTAAACACTCCTCTGAATCATCAACAGGTTGTTGTTTTTGGTCGATTGTGAGCAAACGCGGCACCCACTTTGAACAGAGCTTTCGCATGTATAAATATTTGTGTATGATATATCCAACACGCTCTTTTGATATCTTCAGAGCCTCAGCTATCTCGATCAACTTCACTTTACTGTCATTCTTAATCATTTTGTGAACTTTTTTGATGTTTTCATCTGAAACAGCCTCTTTTGGACCACTGCGTGCATCATCTTCGGTGCTTGTATGACCGCTTTTAAATTTTTCAATCCTGGTGCAGAGTCCGGGTGACACTTATCAAGTCATTTCTTTGCATCGGCTGCACTTTTTCCCATCAAAAAGCAATGATTAATCAACACACGAAATTGCTTTGAATCCATTTTTTTCACAATAACAAAAGTTGCTTCACTCACAACGCTATATCTCGACAACTAATCGTCCGACAGCTGTCAAATTTATACACGTATCTTTTGAAGGTTGGTACTAACGAAAATTGGTATAGATTTAATTCAAGTGGTGCCCTCTCTTACAAACGGACTTTTCAGCACATGTATTATATATATTGAGTTAAGGTCGGACTCTTTCATATCTTTTTTTTGTAACTCAACCTAAAATTTAAAAAGTGCGCCAGAAATAGTGTTTCAAAAAACATGAAATTGAATTTGTTTTAAAAAGACTGAAAAAAAATTATGTCCATTTTTGATTTTACAAACTGGAAATGAAATGATTTTTTTAAACACTTTGCCTGTTTTTACACATAAACCTTAAAAAATTAAAAAAAAAAAAAATCGATTTTTAGGAGACCATCAAAATTGCTCAACTTTAACTGACTCTACAAACTATTGATCCAAAGGAAATATATTTTTCTATTGCCAGACCTTCAAACAGCTATTTTTCGCTTCATCAGCGCGCTTGTGTCATTACTGGAGTTTACTGCAGAGCCTAGATTGATGAATTCTTCTGCCAAGTTTCTTTTTATAAATAAAATAAAATGAATAAAAAGCTACAATATTAATTTCGGTATATTATGGCTCCATGAGAAAGAGCTAACGTTCCTATTAGTTATGGAATACGATTTCGTTCATGTACAATAGCTGCCTGGGCTACGTTCGCGCATCATGTCAACTCAATTTTTCAATATTTCTGGCTATATCCCACGAATGGCTTGGACGATATACACTTCAATGGCTTGAATCGTTTCTGGATTGTCCATATAACATCTATCTTTAAAGGCACCTTATAAAAAAAGTCTATAGGGGTCAATTGATAAAGCTAAAACGGCTAATAATACGGTTACTGAACTAAGCGCGCAAAAGATCGATTGTTTGATAGACTGTGTGGCATGGTGGGCCATTTTACTGAAACCAAAAATCGTCCAAGTCCATATCTTCAATTTCAGCCTACAAACATTCGGTTATCAAGGCTCTGTAGTGCTGACCGTTGACCGAAGTGACTATCGCTCCAAAATCCGCACAAAGTTGTCATTCTCTGCAGATGCATTGGCTTCTCGACAATCACGCGCGGGTTCTTCGATCCCTGGATGCGGCAATTTTGTTTGTTAACATAGTCGCCGAGATGAAAATGCGCCTTGTCAGAAAAAAAATTCTTTCGATCTGTAGACCCAAATTGAGAAGCGATAACGAAGCGAATAGGCGTTTACCTTCAATTGGGCTTTGTAAGAGAATTATCCGAGATTTTAGTGCAAAATTCTGATCAGACTGGTCCTTGGATTGTTGAGTTGTTGAGATCGTTTATGTGTCGATGTTCTTGAATTGAGTCGAACATTCTCGGCCATAACAGCCACATTCTCATCGGTACGTGCCGTACGATGACGGGGGCCGTGAGTGTTGTCTGCAAGCAAGCCGTTCTCATAAACTTTTTGTACAAACTTGCGTACAGCAGGTGCGGTGGCTGCTTCATTCCGGCACAGCACTCACTTCTGAAAGAAGTTTGCAATATTTCCCAACGTTGTTCAAACATAAAGCAATTCATTTCGTTCTGAGGAGGTACGATACTGACTGATAGCTGAATCACCAGTTAGTTGCCTAAAGCGTCAGTGTTTATTGTAATTTTGTTTGCTTTCATTAAACGCCAGGCCCATATTGATGCTTCTGCCGTATTACTCAAAAATGACACACTGACTTTATGCTGGTTTCTCCCGATAATGTTAATGGTGTTTGCATATGTGAGAATTTGGGCAGATATTTGCAATATCGTGCTTCTGTGAAAGCTGCGCACAATCCTTTCAATTTTGATATTTGAGAAGTCGCATAGTTGGTTTTTGCTCCCGTCTATGAAACTTTTTAATATCTAAAGCTTTGGTGATATTTCTTCTGATTTTAATATAACAGAAGGAGTTTTCAATCAGCATCCTGCAGAGTTAAAAGACTATACCTGGGTCTACATTGCTTGTCTATAGATTTTAAGTGACTTTTTAATCGATGCAGAGTGGTTGTGTATCAATTTGATTTCCTTAGGTCTTCTTCCAAATTTGCGGAGAGTGAAATTTTCGATTGTGGAGTTACCAGACCTAAGACAACACTAATATCTGCCTATCCGGTGGTGGACGATTGATTTTAGACGTTCACATAGTATGGTGAATATCCGCAGTTCAGCGCATTTATTTTCTTCGGTCTGTAATTTGGTAGATCTTATTCGGATAGCCTAGTATCATCTAGAGTATGATTCTGTTTCTTTTATATAGTTCTTGAGGGAACTTGAATCACAAGTGAGATTCTTTAAATCAATCAGGTAAGAATAAGGAGCTATTGCTGATTATTAATTGTCAGCGAGAAGTATTTTTGCAGATTTCGTTGTCGGATGTGCTTGGATTCACGAATTTAATTTAAATTCGTAAATACCCTGTGGTCTATTCTACGATATCTCAGAGATTGGTTTCTCGCTATGTCATATGATTCCTTCGAATGAATTTTCCCAATCAGAAAAATCAGAAAAAGATTTCTCTGACAAGGGGAAGGTATTGTACGTGTACGAAAATGAAAATATTCAAAAAGTTCACAAAAAAAAAAAAAAATTTAAATTTCAATAAATTAACAAATTTGAATTTTATCAAAAAACTAATTAATATCTGTTTGAATGGCGGCCACAACTATGATAGATAAAACTGGCTGAATAAATACATTGTTTCTCTAAGCAATGTAATCGTTCTTCGTAGGTACTGATAGTGAGCAAATGCTAATTAAGAGCATTCGTTGCATTCCAAATGCACCTCTGGGCTATTCATAATGTTGTTCAGTTTAACAACAGAAGGTTTTCAGAAAACAAGAAAAGGGGAAAGACTCTGACCTAATTAACCGCCACTACAATTACAAAACCCATCCTAAATGGCACAATTCTACAATTCTCTGACTATCACCAGTTAAATTCGGAGAGCTGCTCTATGCTCCTTATCTAAACAGCCATCATTTGGCAAAGGAATGTTACCCGCAGGTATTCGGGTACCTCCTTAAGCTTGGCCTTTGTACAAATCGTAAATATCTAACCTTCAGGCCCACTCAAGCCCATAGACAGTGCCTAAATAAAAGCGATTATTTTGCGGAAATGACACCGTGCGATGTTTCAAATGCCTATCTGGACTAATTCTATGTTTCAATGAGAGCATAGAAATCGATTTAAAGGCTCAATGAATTGTGGATCTTTCGGTTGGATCATTGCGCAACTCCACTCTCAGTTTATCTGTGGATGGACAAAATCCTAACAAACACTCATCATTCTCGATTTTGCGCCGAAGACGGAAGGCTGACTTCGTGCAAGCAAATGTTGAGTTAACCCTCGTCGACCGACGACAACGAAAACGACAACGGCGAAGGTGAAGTTGTAGGCAAAACATTGTTGTCATCTCGCGTCACCTTCAAAGTGTACACGCTTGTTAGAAATAACATTGGCCACGTGGTTTTATGACTTACAACATGGTGCTTGGCTTGCAAATACTGAGTACAAATGTTAAATTTCCGAGAGAGACTAATTACCGAATGTGTCCCTTGGAGCATGTTGAAATTTAAGCACTTAATGAGGAATCTGTGGTCTCGGCACAGCATTGGGGCTTAATTGTGATATTGCGTTGTAAAAAGGGAGCTAGGGACGGGTCAGTATCAGTAGGCGCAGCAAAAGAAAACTTTTGCCCGAGGTTTATGTATAAATTAAATTGTGATTAATAGAAACGTTATTGGGTATTGTACGGAACCGTTAGATCGGTGATTTATGAGATTTTGGAAAGACCGTTTATTGTGTCATAGAGCCAAAACATCAAGGACACTTTTGACGTTGATATGGTGCCCCGGGGATGTTAAATAAGCCGTTGTAATTTAACTTTTTAATGATTTTAGATAGGACTCAATTCAAAGGTTTTTTGAAATGTTTTATTTAGGTATTTGTAAAAATAGAACGGTAAATGGTTAGCTTATCTTTTAAATAGGAAAACTAGGAGCAAGGTGTTGATTGATATTTTGCACAGAGGTAGTGGAAAATTGTGCTGTAACTTGGATCTTTGTTTTAAAGATAATGGGCAACTTACAATTTATTTCAACGTTTAAGAAAAAGTTAAAGTGTGTTCAAACAGATAATTCAAATATGCTGCAGTTAGACTTATGGAAAAATTTATGAACGAATTATTTATTTTCAAGAAAAACTAGAGAGTTTGAGTCAGAACTTGTAGCTTGTCGAAGTGGTAACTTCTTCTTAGTTACACCACTGAACATTTTGATTCAATCAGAAGCTTAATAAGAGTGTTGTTATGAAATGGATGCTAAGTCTACGCGGTTGAGCGAACTACAGGTACACAACTGCAACTGCGAAAGACTGTGTTTGGTAGCATTCTGTGTGACCGAAATTATCTTGCTGTTCATTAACGGCCAACATAATTTCTAGGTAAGGTTAGGTTAGGTTAGGTAAGAGCGGCTTAGCCATATGGGCTCATTGTTATATGACGTGGGTCTGTGATCCTCCTACTCCTGGAACCAATTTGAGCTTCTGACGAAGCGAAGCAGACTGTTGACGTCATTGTAGAAGAAGAATCCTATGCGAAGTTTTCACCTTTGGGAGAGAACTGAATATGTACAAACTAGGTGGAAGATTGTCTGCTACTGTTCCTCCTTCATGCAGAAGTCGTTTGTAAAAACAATCCAAGGTTGGAGGCCCCATTTGTTCTCAGCGATTTTTTAGCTACTGCGAACTTTTTTTACTCGTTCTTTGGTTTCCTGTCGAAAATCGGACCCATATATTTCACTGTATCGAAGGAGGTTAATCTGGTATTGATAATTGAAAGTGGGCCTATGATTGGAGTTTTGTATTTCCTAGAAAAGAGGACATAATCAGTTTTACGGGAGTTTACTCTTGAACTACAGCGATCCGCCCAACGGGTTGATTTGTTAAAGTTTTGCTTTAAGAGTTTTTTACTAGTATGAAATGCTTTCCTGAGGCAACTATAGCAACATCATCAGCATAGGCAACTACCCTGCTACCACTAGCTTCCAGGTATATTCGCAGTTCGTTGATCACTAATTTCCAGAGAAGGGGTGAAAAGGCACCACCTTGTGTCAAATCTCTACTGGTACGTCTTTTAGCAGAAGCCCAACCCAGTTTAGAGCTAATTATTTTGCTATTTAGCATAAAGCTGATCAACTCTCTAAGTGAGTCATCGTGACTGCGAATTTGTTGACTTTATTAAAGGCACCTAAATCCAGGAACGCGATCATCGTGTACCCTTTACAATGTAGACGTAACTTGATATGGCTAGTCAATGAATGTAGAGGCATTTCCACCGATTTTGCTTTACAGTAGTCATGTTGAGCCATAGATAAAAGTCGTGAATAAATTCTAGATCGTATATGGATATTTATCAGTTGTTCTAAAAAGGATAGACAAGATGATAGACTTATAGCTCTGAGGTCTTTTGGGACAACATCCGATATTTTTCGACATTGAGGATGAAAACTGAATTAACTTCTCTCCATGACTGGGGAATTCGAGTCATTTATACGCAACTCCTCATGATGTTCTATAACTTTAGCAAGATGATATCGGAAGACCTTTGTAGCTCAGCAGGTATTATACCGTTCGGGCCAGCAGACTTATTTGGCTTGAATCTATGCAGCTTGTCTCTTATTATTAGACTATCAATTTTAGTGGCAGCTGCAGTAGTCCCGTTAAGGTTGTAACAGGCTGTGAATAGAGGGCTACATAGAAATTGTTTATCCAGTAGGAGGTTGAGTGATTCATCACTTCGTCCAAGAGCTGTCGGTTTTTTTTTTTTTTTTTTTTAAACAGCTAGACATCGAAGGACTTGTAGATATGATTTTTCTTAGCCTCGATATCTTAGAGGTTCCTGTTATTTTGTCACAGAATAACGCCTAGGAATGTCGCTTTGCTTTCCTCAGTTCTTTTTTATATATTTTGAGGGATTCCTTGTATCGGAGCCAGTCTCTCACCCTTCTTGTGCTTTTTGCTTTGTTGAAAAATTTCTGCAAGCATAGTTAAGCGGTTCCAGTGTTGATGTTTACTAGTTACAAGATATGTGTACAGTTTTTTTTGTAAGATCCGTTGTGTGAAATATGTCCGATATTTGTCCCAAACAGGAACTTCACCTGTGTTGAGCGTGGGTACAATTACTTAATGCGGATTGTTATCAGGCAATCCTGAAGAAGTTCAAGAGTTATTGCCTACAATTTTTCATTAGTTTTTAGCCGGCAATTTTCTAATAGGCAATTTAACTTCATAAAGTAGAATAAAGTGCAACGACGACGTAATGAAAATTGGACTTACAGTTCATTAAATTTCTTACTTGCTAACCTTTACTGTTACAATTATTCTCTTCCTTTTTTCCCTTCTGTTGTTATTTTTAGTAATAATTAATGAGCTTCAAAATCTACTTCAGATTAGATATCTACCATCCCAAACAAATCACTTATAAGCCAAGATGGTCTGTTTATCCGAATTTATTTGTTTTAATTTAAAAAGTTTGGCATCGACATCCGGACGCAAAATTACAAAAGTTTATGTTACTCAGAAGCCCAACCACCTTCCCGGCTGTCTATTCAGCCGTTTCCATGAACTTTTACAATGAGTTTCAAATTGAATATCGATTTGATTCGCATTTGGTGCGAAGAAAATTTTGTCTCTAGTTTGCTCTTTTTGTGCCATCGTCATTACTTTCCGTATTATCCCTTGACCGAGTGGGTCCTTTTCATATGTGAGTCCTTGAAAATGTGCACCAACTCATCGTTTAGATTTTGCCAACTATTCATCCGGTGAAAATACTCGTAAAAGCGAAAGTCCTAGCCATTGGTCACCACGACATTTAGTGAGGAGTTTAACTATGAATAATTTAACGATTATGAGCAAAATATTTTAGGGCGATACACTTTTTTGGTGTGGAGAAATCTTTTAGTATGTCGGTATCGGATTATGGTCATAACCACAGTAACTGGTAACTTAATACTATATGAGAGTATCTGTGAGCGAAAATTCAATTGCCCTTAAAGAAAATATTGCACGTGTGCGGGAAGGAAGATAAAAACGCAAGGTTTAATGCTCCATAAAATTGATTTGTTTTCGAAAGCCATATCTTGTAATGGAGGTAGTTTCATGTTCCACCGTAACCGTGGCCTAGCATCTTCCTGTATACGGTCTACCAACTTGTGAATATTTTCGGAGACATGATTTTTATTTCTAATGAGACGTAATAATTGTAAGTTATTTGTGGACAAGTAAGAGTTTTTTTTTTTTTTTTTAAAGTCCATGATTGTACGAATACAAAAATGTCTATTTTGCCAAAGGCGTTGTAACAAAATTTGGGTAATATGGTATATTAAAGGTTTTTTTGAAATAATATTACCTTAACACGATTGAAAAACGCCCCATATTGTGCTTGTAAGCTTGAGTTTCTGCCAACAGTAGGTGATGCTCGACTTACCTCTATAAGAATGGCAATATGAAAATGCACGAAAAGTGATAGAAAGTAAAAATTCGTCTTTTTAGGCATTGATTGTAACGAGAGCTCCAACTATTTAAAAAAAAATAAGGCTTGTCACCAATCACCAATCGGATAATGGATTTCAGTAAATAGTTAGTTCAGTAAATCGATTTACGTGGACCAAAAAAATCACGTAATTATTTACAATTTTTAAATTCAGTTATACTGAAGTCTTCCTTTAGTGCAACTATTTTCATTAAGATTTTTCAAACTGAATATAAATTTTAGTAGTTATCCTTCCAAAAGTGATTGCAATTTTTTCCGCTGCTACTGACATATGTTTAGTAGTTAGTAGTAGTTATCGGAATGCATTAAGGGGATATTCTAGTCTAGAGGCATACATTTTGGGCGTATTATCGAGCTCGATAAAAAAGAAAAAAATAAAACAAATATTTTTAGCATTCATTTTTTACAAAATACGAGTATTTATTCATATTTAAAAAAAAAATTAGAATTAAATAAGTTATGAGCTGGTGAAGTTGGGAATAAAAAAAAAGGGAGTGTCCTGGTTGACACGATTGGAACCCTTTTCGTTATCTGAAAAAAACAAATTAATATTCTTAATTATCAATAATTCACAAAATTTACTTTTTTAAAATAGCAAAAGAAATAATTTTGATACAAAAAATGATAGGGGCGATAGAAAGTTATATATTTGAAGTACAATAAATCGGTTTAACAGAATTTGGTTGGTTGTCATCCGAAGTACTTTGGCTTTAATTTTTTTTATGAATGACAAACTTTAGTTCTGCTATTGGATTATGTTTATTTGTTGTCATAAAATTTTTTCCATTAATAAAATGATATCAGCTAAGTGGCCGTCGCAATTATTAATGACCATTTGGGCCCGAATGGTATTTTCCATCACTATTGCCAAAATTTCGATAGGCGATAGGTCCTCGCACTCTTGACCTATATTCGCTTTGAGAGCTTCTAGAGTCTGAGGTTTATTGACATTGACTCGTGACTTCAAAAAAACCTACAAAAAAAGTCTGGAACGGTTAAATCAGGCGATCTTGGCGGCCAGTGCAAATTGCCAAAATTGCCAAAAAAATTAGCCGACCCTAAAATGCAGCTTCAGAGTTTCGGTTTTGGCTCGTGCAGTATGCGCCGTTGCTCCATCCTGTTGGAACCACATGTTTTCCAGTTCCAATTCATCTAATTGAGTGAGGAGAAAGTCATTGAGCAAATCTCTGTAGACCACGCCGTCCACAGTAGTCAGCGTTTTCAAAAAATAAAGCCCGATGACGCCTCCAGTGAAAACAGCGCACCATGTTGTAACTTTGAGCGGGTATAATGGTTCTTCGTGGGTTTTGCGCGAATTTGTCAGTGCCCCAGAAGTGATAATTTTGCTTATTCACATATCCACAGAGATGAAAATGGGCGATGAAAAGTTGTCTCCTTCCTGGTGATTCAGGATGGCTTAAGCGTAGGTTACATGCGCTTGGTCGTCAACAGATAGCATCTGATGCACTCTCTGCACTTTACAAAGAACTATCTTACAGTCTTTCACTAAGTCTTTCTCTGTAAAGACCCCCGATCGATCCCCAATTGCATTGCACGTCGCCTGACCGATACTCCGGGGTTCTTTACGACATCTTCAAACACAGCTGCTATATTCTCAGCAGAACGGCTGCTCCGGGGCCAGCCAGACCTGGCAGCATCTCGTGTTGTCCGATACTCTTCTAGGCGAGCGATGAATTATTGCGCAAAAAAATCGTAACAATTATTCCACGTTATTTAGGTGTATAGCGATTCCTTTTTGTTGACGTGTATTTTGTATGATGACTTTTACGCCGCCTAGCAACATATAAGGTTTTCTAATAACGACTTGACAAATTTTTTTTAAATAAAAGGCAAACCATTTGAGATATTTTAAAAACTTTATTATTGGCTTGAAGTACAATCAAAACATTTATGAATGGAACTCAACTTCATTCATATGGCCATCGCGAGCACGTTTGCAGCGGTCGATTCGTTGGTTTCAACGACTCGGCCACATATTTCGGCCAAAACGGCCGCTATTTCTCGTTTAATGTTGGCTCTGAGCTCTTTCAACGTCGTCGGCGTGTTGGCATAAACCAATGACTTAACGTAGTTCCACAGAAAATAGTCAAGCGGCGTTAAATCGCACGAACGAGGCGGCCAATCGAGTGGCCCATGTCTTGAGATAATCCTGTTGAAACCACATGTCGTCCAAGACCATATCTTCCAATTCGGGCCAAAAATAATAGGTGATCATGGCGCGATAACGCTGACCATTCACAGTAACGTGACGATCGTTATCGTCGACGAAAAAATATGGCCCAATAACGCCGCCGGCATGCAAACCGCACGAAACAGTTATTTTTTGTGGATGAAGTGGTGATTCATGAAGCACATGTGGGTTTTCACCCGACCAATAACGAATATTTCGCTTATTGACGAACCCATTGAGCCAAAAATGAGCTTCGTCACTGAAGATGATTTTGCGATGAAATTCATCATCTTGGCGCATCTTCTCCAGAACCCAATCAAAGAACGTAGCCCGTTAGTATACTTTACCTGAATAAATTGACAGTGACAATTTGATGATTAGTGAAAGAGTGTGTTCACAAATTAAATTCAAAGTTGTCAAGTCCCTATTGGAAAACCCTATATAAGAGGTTATTTATGGGGGAAACACGTAGTTTTCTTAAAATATGTTTTGATTGCTTGGTACGTTGCGATTTAAATTTTAAATTATTGATAGATAGGTCAAATCCGACAACAGCATCTTAAAGTTAAATGTTTTTTTTATAATTTACGTGCTCCGAATGTTTTGTAATACGAATGCTATTTGCGTTTATAACAGGGACTTGAAAAATTCATCTTAATCAAAAAATAGAATCAAATCGTGAGCATTTTCGTGCGTTGATTTTTTATCATTTTCGACGTGGACTAACTTAAAACAGTGCGCCGATCAACTCGCTTCGACTTTTGGTGATAAAGCACCATCACAGGCCACCAGTTTTCGCTGTTTTTCCGAATTTAATCGTGGTCGTCGTACGCTTCAGGACTAGAAAACATCGATGCTGTGTGGGAGCTGATATTGCAAAATTGTCTAACTTGAATTGAGGCCTGCTTGGGCATTAATTCCATTCGCATACATTTAATATTGTATGAATATGAATATTTGGCCTACAAAAAGATTTCTTCGCGTTCGATATCGCATAATTTGACAGTCGTTAAAAAAAAGGTTTCTGTCGATTGGTTCAAAGAAATATTAAAAAAAAATTCAATCGTGGTGCTTCAAAATACGTCTATAAGATCGTGACGGGCCAGGAATCATCGATCTATGCATATGAGCCCCAAACTAAATAGTTGACTGTATGGGTCTACAAAAGAAGAACTTCGAAGGAAACCTTAGACTGTTTCTTTGGGAAAACAGGAGACGTCGCCACCGTACGATTAGATCATCGTAGAACGGTCAATTCGGAATTCTAAACCACCAATGGTTTACCAGAAGTCTTTGGAGAAATAAGAAAAAGAAACCGGCGAATACGGATCATTCTTCACCACGACATTGCGACCTATCACAGGTTGGCTCAAACAAGTTACCTACTGAGCACTAGATTTGGTAACCAATAAATTAGTTTCGTTGAAAAATATTTGTTTTTACTTGTTTTTTTTATAATTTAGGAAAAGCAATTTAAGTTAAGCAACCTATGTATTTCAATCAATAGAAGAGGAATTGCCAGAATGAAAAAAATATCAGCCAAATTAAATCACTAACTTGTGTCAACAACTGAAATATCTGAACCAATTTAATAATTACTAGGCAAAAAGTTGCTTCATTCCAGGCAGCAGAATTGAAGTTCGTTCTAATGGTCGTAGAAAAAACCAATAGAGATAGGGTGAGAAACGAAATAATACGCTCAGAAGTAGAGAAAAAGAAATCGATTCTACAGAAAAAAGGAGACAGCTAAAAAGGTTCGGACATCTGGTACCGATGAGAGCAAAATGAAGCTCTGTCCCAGGATGTGGGAAGTATAAGAGCAAAATCATGGCAAACGTCAGAAATGAGAGCCGGGATCGAATTTACTGAAGAAGATGGATATCCTGAGGATACCCCAACGCATAACAGCAATTGGGGAATGAAAAAGAAAAAGAATTGCAATTGTTATTACTGCCATAGTTTGTAATTGTTGGTTGTCACATTTCTTGACATATGCTAAAATAGTGGACTTGCCTTTTTGGGAAACCATGTATCATAAGCCTTAAACAATAAGAGTGATGGTGAAAATGATATCTATTAGAGTCCAGAATAGCTTGAATCACACAACAGTTGCACATTCGGCTATAGCATACGCATGTCAGTGCTGGAGAGGAGAGTTACAATGGAAAACGCCCAACGATCTTACAAAAAGTTTGATCTAACAAAATGTTCACTTAATGGCATAAGTATTCACATTAATAAACTGATAGTGAGAAAAATTCAGGTTGAGAAAATCAGGAGACAAACCACCTGAAAGTCGTCAGAAAATTCGATCCAAAAAGTATTAGAGGCTGAAGTTCCAACCCGAGTTCAAAGATAAGGGTTGAAAGAAAAATGATAAGATTCACTCAAATGCAAAAATATCAGCAATCTCTTGGCCTCACTTATTACAGTTCCAAAAAAAGTCGGGCTATTATTACAATTCGTCGTAGATAATTGCCATAGTTAGACTAAATAAGCACTGCGCAAGGCGATAGTTGCAGCTCTGGTGAACTTGGTTTCTTCAATCTCTGATAGACAGGTCTGACTTGTAGGTCGATCTCGTTTTCATAGTGGTATCCTACATGGCCAATAAAGTTGACTTTGGTTTTTCATGGATTGTTTTTACTTCGATTGCTTCTTATTTGCTTGGGCCTCTATTGTTAAAGATCCATAGCAGCACGCCAACCAGAATACCTATATATGTTAGCCCCTCTGACAAAATTTTCGTTATCCATTTTGCAAACTTTCTAGACCAACAGTAATTTTATTTTAATTTGGTTCGTCGCTGCTACTTTCGCCCAAATCTGTGATATAAGTTGACAAAGCTGACTTTTCTGTTCATTACAATCCTGCTAGAGCTAGTATTGGTACGCCTTTTTGTACGAGTAGTCTAAAACGAAACCTCAAAGGTTTCGGTCTGAACCATCCCCCGTCCTAGGGGTATCTATAATGGAACTGGCACTTTGGGTTGGCGGATGTGCCGATGAGATAACTGCCCGTTCAATGAAAGGAAAGTTAAGGTATGAAACAACAACAAGTCTCGTATTTGGACGGATCTACTGTTAACAATCCTTGCAAACGAAATAAGAACAAGGAACTTCGGATCTGCATGTGGAATGTTAGGTTCCTTAATAGGCCACTTGCAACCGAACAACTAGCGAGGGCTTTGGGCTGCTGCAGAGCAGATATTACTGTCATCTAAGAAATGCGATGGGATAGGCCGGACGAAAACTGCGACATCTCCTACGGCGACTATAATCGACGGCAAAAGCAACGCCTATTTGGATGCAGATTCCTTGTTAGAGGCAGACTAAAGCGAGAAGTCTTGAGCTTTCGGCATGTTAACGAGCGTTTCATATGAGCGAACACCTCCAAAAAGGAGAAAGATGACGACACGAAGGATAGCTTCTAGGAGCTTTTGCCCAAAACTCTCGAATAATAAAAGTGACTCTTTATAAGATCTTAATAATTCCAGTATTTTCCTATGGCGCAGAGAAATGGACTTTATCAAAAAGGGATGAGGGTGCTAACACATGGGTCCGTGCCTTTTTATAGTAAAACACAAAATTTTTGCAAAATTCAACTTTATTTATCAATATAGTTGCCTTCGATACACTGATTGAAACGATTTTTAAATCTTTCGATACCAGATTTGTAGTACGATTTCGGTTTAGCCTCAAAATAGGCCTCTGTTTCGGCGATTACTTCTTCATCGGTCTTAAATCTCTTTTCGGCGAGCATTATTTTGAGGTCTGCGAACAGGGAATAGTCGCTGGGGGCCAAATCTAGAGAATACGATGTGTGGGGAAGCAATTCGTAGCCGAATTCATTCAATTTTGCCATCGTTTTCATCGACTTGTGACACGGTGCATTGTTCTGATGAAACAGCACTTTCTTTTTCTTCAAATGCGGCTGTTTTTCTGCGATTTCGTCCTTCAAACGCTACAACAACGCAATGTAATAGTCGCTGTTGATAGTCTGTCCCTTTTGGGGATAGTCGATGAAAATTATTCCGTATGTATCCCAAAATACGGATGCCATAACCTTGCCAGCCGACTGTTTTTGGTGGTTTTGGACGAGGTCCGTCGCCTGCTCGCCACTCAGCTTACTGCCGACTTGACTCTGGTGTGCCGTGATGGAGCCAAGTTTCATCCACTGTCACATACCGATGCAAAAATTCGGCTTTATTGTGGTTGAACAGCTTTTAAAACTCCTCTGAATCATCAACAGGTTGTTGTTTTTGGTCGACTGTGAGCAAACGCGGCACACACTTTGAACAGAGCTTTTGCATTTCCAAATATTCGTGTATGATATATCCAACAAGCTCTTTTGATATCTTCAGAGCCTCAGCTTTCTCGATCAACTTCACTTTACGGTCATTCGTAATCATTTTGTGGACTTTTTTGATGTTTTCATCTGAAACATCCTTTTTTGGACGTCCACTGCGTGCATCATTTTCGGTGCTTGTATGACCACTTTTAAATTTTTCAATCCACTTGCGAATGGTTCGTTCCGGGTAATACTTATCAAGCCGTTTCTTTGCATCGGCTGCATTCTTTCCCATCAAAAAGCAATGATAAATCAACACACGAAATTGCTTTGAATCCATTTTTTTCACAATAACAAAAGTTGCTTCACTCAAAACGCTATATCTCGAGAACTAATCGTCCGACAGCTGTCAAATTTCTACACGTACCTTTTGAAGGTTGGTACTAACTGAAAATGGTACTAATTTAATTCAAGTGGTTCCCTCTCTTAGAGCACATGTGTTATTGGCTGCTTTGGGAGGAAAAGTTAAGACATCGGCTTGCGAAGTGAAGTGAAGTGAAGGTGGCTGAGGTGGTTGAGTCATGTAGAGCGGATGGACATTAATACTCTGTTCCGAAAAAATTTTCCAAGGGACAGCGCAGTAGAGGAAGACCGCGACTTAAGTGGCGCTTGCAAGTGGAAGGGGACCTCAAACAACTTAGTGTGTGAAACTGAAGGCAGCCAACTAAAGATCGAGCTGTTTGGAGACGGTTGTTGGTTAAGGTCCAGTTCTACCACGGGCTGTCGCGCTACCTTAAGTAAGCAACATTTAAACTTAACTACAAAATTAATACTGGTCCTAAGCACCTGTCATACACAACGATTTAAGACGTCAGGAGATGGGAACTTATTCCCGCCGTACGAGAAGAAAATTAAGGGAGTAAGGAACTAAGAATTGACTCCAAAATATCAATATGGTTGCGATATGGGTGCGCTTTGACCTTTTTTCAACCTTTAGAAGTAATTTAAGGTTTGAGTCAACGGTTGATACCACGAACGACGCTCTGTGCCGCGGTACCTCGCAGACCACGGATATCATTGCCTTCAATCTCCTTAGTTCTCTTCCAAGATATGACTTTTTCTGTTGATTGAATTTTTATTTTTAATTTTTTTTTGAGTTACAAACAAATTTGCTTTTAGTTTTTTGCGTCTCCTGGAAAGTATCCATTTTTGCGCATCTGCCCCATTATTTTCAAAACTATGATATAAATGCTGCAGTTCTGATTTTTGTCTTATTATAGCATCACTGGTAAACTACCCTGTGGAGATAATTTTAAAATTCAGCGCACTTTGTAAAAAAGAGAGAGAAAAAAAGAAAAAAAGCCTCAAACGTTCTGTATAACGTAGATATATTTTGTATTTTCTTTAAATCCTGCACCTTAAATTTGTTAAAAAGGCTAAAACAAGTGTATGCAAATAGAAAACCATCTTCTTGTAGCCGAAAACAGTTGGAGTGAGACGAAATATTCCGATAGAATGTGATGTCGTCTGCATATATTGACAAACGAATTTACAATGATACGAGTACAGTTAACATCATCTATTTTCAGGATAAATAAAAGGGGAGTAAAATGGCTTTCCTAGAGTGTGGGGGGGGGGGGGGGGGGGGGGCTGGGGTGTTGCTGGAAAGACATTTATGGGCTTAAATACTGTGTTCCTAAAAAGAGCGATGTAGTGTCATTCTTTTAAGTATCAAGTAATCCTCGTAATGAAATCAGACTGAAAGCCAAGTGCTTTTGAGAAGAACAGCTTTCTAAAAAGTTTAATCGAATTATTAGTGCTATTTTCTAGAGATCACAAAGTAGGTACTTGAAACTGTTAGGTAACTTCTCTTAGGTTAGTGGTTATTGATCTACGCTTTAAGAATTCGTGTTGTTTATTTGAAAGGGTAAACTTGCATTAAAAAAAACGAGTCCTATACTCGTTTAAAGCGTTCGAAGAGCTTTGGAATTGAAGACAATTTCTCTATGGGCCTATAATTTAGGATTTCGTCTTATAGAGAGAGATTATGTATTCGTTTATCCCAGACTTTGGAAAAATACTATATGCAATGAAAACTTAAAAGGAGCTGTGAGAGATTGTGTCTAGTAATCCACACATTGTTTTTAAATATGGTGGGTATCCGTTCTTTAGTTTTTCCATCTTTGCTTTCACTTAATCTGAAGTAAAGTCCATCGAAACCAATGATGTTTGTAGACAATGCTCAAGTAGGAGAAGAAGAGCTGATAAGGTTCTTGCGGTTATTTGCGGATAATGAAAGAATAAATTGGCAGACTAGCCGTATAGAGTCATGTCTTGGCATTCTTGGCAAATTGGTTGGATTGTGCAGAATGATGATGAAGAATACCTACTGATCCGTAAAGGTTGAAAGCAGTATCCGCTGGACTTTTGATGTTAAAAAGTGATTTAGACAAGTTGATGCGATGACCTCTGAATTTTTTAACATCATACTTGAGAAAATTGTATGAAACTCGTGAGCCAGGAACGAGGTCACAATTTAGAGAAAGCTCTAAACTGGGTAACATGCGAACTGATTATGTAAGCAAATCTAGGTTGTCCACACTACGTGCAAAATTATTGTAGGAAAATTCCCTCTTCTTGACACTTTAATATTACTGCATTTATATGAATTTTAAAATGAATAACTACATTCTGAAGTCTTAGATGTTAGTAGATTCTTGGTAAATGACATTTCTAATTGTTTTTTTATTTATTTCGACTTTTCGAGAAAGATTGGAAGAGGTAATTATATAGTCATTATAAATAGGCAATAATGTATGGTACACAGAAAAAAATGGCACTTACATATGTTCAATGTATATATGTTCACATTAGTTAACTACTTTGTTTAAATAATTTTGAAGAGTTTTAAAATCATAAATATTTCTAACACGCAAAAGGATTTTTTGGTCGGCTAACCTACATCAAGCGCTTAGCTTGATTAAGTAGTGAAAGGATTTCGTTAATATAAATATTGAAGAACAAAGGCCCTATGTGGCTATCTTGTGGGACACCACATAATACCTTAATGAGCATAGACTAATATATGAAAATAATAAAATACAGTTTTCTTATTCGTAGATAACTCCAGTACATATGGTATGTCAGCACGTTGTTTTTTATTGAACTCAAATTTGCACCTTAATCCATATAAAAATGCCCTAACGCTGGTAAATATATTCATAGGCATATCCTTGATAGATTTTGTGAGAATAAAAGAAAACATTTAATATGCCATTCATAACAATGTTCTGAATCTGTGTTATCTTCAATTTATTATCCTTTCCACATACGCAGAAATGGAATTTGCTATGAGACATCATTAAAATCGATTGATCATCTTTATACTTATGGTGGAACGTTTTTATTGCGCCTGTTATACGTAAATAAATAAATATGAAAAATAAATGAAAAAAATAAAGGAGAACAGTCAAAACCAAATTATACCTCTGAAGTTTTATTTTGTATGGTATCTTGAAGTATGTCCTGCATTTTCCATTAACTAGATCAATCTTGTGTCAACCCTGGTACGGTGTTTCGCCTTTGAAGACAGCGAACACTAACGATGATAAGCGAAGGTTCTCCCTAGCAAAAAAATAACAAAAGCAACAAACAATCGCTTATCCTTATCCATTAAAAAATAACTTATTCCATACAAATCCTGCGTACAAAAATAGGCCACTTTTGGATTGCCGTTCTGTTATCTCAAACCATTTCAATCTGTCAACACTCGTCGTGTTGTTATCGCAGTAATAGCCAGGGTGAAAATCATCATCAGCGCCAGTATTATTAGTAGAAAGGGCTGTGCGCGCGGGAGGAAAATTCTGCTTTTTTAACGGTGACGTATCTAATGGAATTTTGTGTGTTGTGTGCGAAGTTTAAGGATACGTATATTTACCTTTCCTGACAGCTTTGTATGCTTTAAATGGAATTATTGTTGACAGACTTTCAAAAATCTCAAGAGGGATTATAATTAAGTTTACCATGGCACAGTTAGCTGGGTTTAGCGAAGGAGTTTGTCCTTTTCCCCCTTGAATCAATAATTCCGAAAAGAACGATAAAAGTAGGTCATCTTGGCACTTGTCTAAGAACACGAAAGGAGCGGATTCAAATTCTAATGGACTTTGAGAAAGAACAAAAAAGGTTAAGGCGGAAGGGGTTTTTCTCACACTTGGGTAAAGACGGATCGATTTATTGTATGTGTAAAACTTTTTGAGCAAAGGGAAGGAAATATATTAAAGGTAAATTTTTTAACTGAACCGAAAGATTGTTTTCGTTAAATTTTTAATTTGATGGATAGAATTTAACATATATTTTATGGTCAACTGGGTAAGAACTGTTTTACAAAATGTTTGAAGACTTACGACTAAATCAGCTGTATGTGCCCCTAATGCTTTCAGGAAAAATGAGAAATCAAATTTTCTTATAACCCATATAAATAATTAATTATCTAGCCGTTGCAAAGTTAGCATTTATGTGAAATTTCGATTGGCATAACATTTTGCGCAGTAACTTTCTTTGAAGAAAACATGCAGGTTTTTCTTTCGACTTTTTTTCAATTTGTATGTTTTTGCAAAGAAAATCGGGAATTGTGATGGCTTAGAAGGAGAGTATTTTGGTTCTTCGAGAGAACCATTTGATTTGCATTATTGATTCTCTGTCTAATCTTTGTGCTGGTGTCTTTGTAAAAGGCACTTGTGGGTGCCGTTTTACTTGATGTGAATGGAATATCCATCTTCGATTACAGAATCAAGAGCGAAAAAAATCAAATTCTGGTAGTTTAAAATTAATCCAGAACAAATATTAGCATCTAATTTGACTATCCCATCGACTTCTCACGTTTAGAGACTACTTTTACGACAAAAAAAAAATTCGGATATATAATGCATTTATACACTCACTCATACCAGCGTCAAACAGATAAAAGGAGAATAGAACGAAAGTACAGCTTCATGGTAGTAAACATACATGATTACACTCTTCCAGCGAAGGAGCCCTACCAAATGGTAATGAAGAAATTAGAGACCTTTGGAGTTCCTAAGGGGGAATTGCAATTTCCTAGAGTCACAACCGAAGAAATACTTTATGCTTACAACAGGTTTTGAAACAAAAAGTCAGTTGGCCAGGTGGCGTATCTAATATCCTTTAAAGTGGCGGTCCAGGCCAGAATGGACATATTTGTGGAAACAAGCACGTATTACCAATGGAGGAAAACCCGCAGGAGACCCATCAGCCTACGGTTTCCGAAGTATGCTGGATACGGCGGGAAAAGTTCTGGAGCGTATCATCTCTAATAAGCAGGAGCCACAGAATGGGACAGAAGACTTACAAATATCAAAGGAGAGACCCTTCAATCGTCCCCTAATGCTCCTCATTATCAGCTTTGCAGACGAGACGCTCAGAATATACAACAGAAAATGGCAGCACGACGCCGACCTTTATAAGACGATTAAAACTGAAGAAAAGATAGCGTCAATAGGTATTTGGCAAGCCCGTAGGACTAATACAACATTAAGCAGATGGACGCTTTCTGTGATAGAGAACTGACATACCAAACCCACAGTCAGCAATTGACCAAATGTTGCAGTCGAAACAAAATTGGTTGAGGATTTGCACATTCATAAAAAATGTGCAAAACAAACTGAAAAGGATCAAAATTTGGGTATATAATTTGAACGTTTATTTAAGAAAAACATGTACAATAGTATTTTCCGTCTGAAGCTATGACTTTTTCCCATCTTTCTGGCAATTTGTGGATTCCATCCCAAAAGAACTGCGCCCGCTTGGCAGCCAAGAATGAATCAAGCCAATTTTTGATATTCTACTCTGATGTGAACCGTATTTCAGTGTGAGCGTCCTTTATCGACCGGAACAAATGGTATTCAGAAGGGGCAAGGTCTGGGCATTAAGGCGGCTGGGGTAAGACTTCCCATCCACTGTTTTCCAAATAGTTCTTAACCGGAATAGCAACGTGGGGCCGGCTACTGCTCTCTTCAAACGGATTAATTGTGTTCTGTAGCGTTGTCCATTGATGGTTTTACCCAGTTTTAGCAGCTCATAATACAGCACACCCATCTGATCCCACCAAATACAGAGCATCACCTTCGTGAAATGGATATTCGGCTTTGCCGTTGATTTGGCTGGTTGGCCGGGTTTCATATATGATTTTTTGCGCTTGGGGTTGTCGTAATGGATCCATTTTTCATCACCAGTAATAATCCGATGCAAAAATGACTTCCTTTTTTGGCGTTCCAGCAGCATTTCGGACATGCAAAACCGCATTTCGACGTCTCTCGACTTGAGTTCATGTGGAACCCAATTTATTAGCTTTTGAATATATCCAGCTGCTTTTAAACGTTTTGAAATGGCTGCTTGAGTGACACCCAAAGATTCTGCGAGCTCTTCTTGTGTTTGGCAACAATCTTCATAGAGTAATGCTTCCAGTTCTTCATCTTCAAACTTTTTTCGTTGCCCAGGACGTTCATCGTCTTCCAAGCCGAAATCACCACTTTTAAATCGTGCAAACCACTTTTGGCATGTTTGCTCAGCTAGTACATGTTCACCATAAACTTCCACCAAAATACGATGACTTTCGGCAGCAGTTTTCTATATGAAGAAGAACTCCCCGCAAAAACAATTTTTCAGGCACAAAGTTCGACATATGTGAGTGAAAAAAAATTATTGTTGTTTACGCTTCAAATGAATGACATATACTGAAATGACGTACAATGACAGTAGCTTTCCAACGCATGTTCCAATAGAATAGTAACAATGGAATAATATAAGTTACGCCATCTCTTAGAAAACCGCACGAAGTTGTAGACCCAATAATAGGACAAAATGCAGCAAATATAGAAGATATAGCAAAGATTGCCTACCAACTCCGCGACGGCAGTCCCGAGGGGAGAGTGAGGTAGTGAGAGAAGTGTGTAGGATGTGGTTTAGTACGTAGGCGTATTCCAGGAATCGAGCAATGAGGCTAGTAAGTCGTGCATGCTGGTAGCCCGAGCTACTAGTATCTTTTGAAGATTAAACGCCATTTGGCGCAACTAAAAACAAGAAACACAACACACCCACATTCACAAAACGAGTGCAATTGCAAGTGGACGAACCGAAAATTTTCGGCCGAATAAGTCAACAATATGGCAACAAAACTAGTACTTGACAAACGAGCCTTCGATTTCTAGTTTAAAACTATGTTAAAGTTATATCTTACTGCGGTTCTTTGGGATAACACAGATCGATGATTCTTTGTGGAGGTTAGGTCTAGTTGGCCAGGGTCTCACTCTAGCACCTGCAGGTTGCACAATCATCATGCTTCCCTCACCAAACAAAAATCCCTGGGCGAATAGGAATGTTCGTGTCAGAGTTCGACAGTGCCCGGGTGCGAGCAACATCATACTTTTCAGAGATATTGCTGGAATGTCAGCAGAATGATGGGAAAAAGTTTCAAACTAGGAGACATTTTACAGATACGTAAACTTGATATAATTTACGTTGAAGAAATCAAGTGTCAAAATGTATTATTTCCTAGATAAAATCGAAGGCGTACATATAAAAAGCTTGCGTTCGACTAATGTCAATAAAACGGTAGATAGTAAAGAATCAGAAAAAAATGTTTTGGTGCGACTTTGTTGATGTCTTAAACGGATCAAGGGTCAAATGTTTTTTATGGGTTTAGATTAAAACGGACATGTCGGACCAATATAAATACTAAGCTATTTATAAGCAAGAATGGCAATTGATAACGGTACTTGGAGTAACGCAAAAAAGCGAGTAAGAGATTATAATGTTATATTTGGCGAACCACTAGCAAGTTAGCACCGAATTTTGTTGACAGTTTTGTAGTGAAAAAAACGAGAGAAAAATCAACGAAAACCAACATCAGCAGAGAAAAAAAAAACAAGGCAAGAGGCTAGCTCTGGGTACTAAATTGCGAAGAATGGCAGCAAAATGCAATAATTTAAAATAAAGAACTAATTGCTCAAGTAATTTGGAACAGAGAAAAATCTGCAAAATTTTTGCTCGGGGTTTCATAGGGCTGGGTTCACTTAAGTAAAGAAACATAGTGGTGGAACGATGCGATGAAAATTGCTTTAAAGAACAAAATGTACGCGTTTAAAGCATGACCTTAGTATAAGTTTAAATAAATATGCACTCATACTACGTGCAAGTAACCTCCTTGACCGCCAGAATGCGCTGCCACTGCAAAAAAGGTTACGGTGACTTGAAGTCCGTTCACATTTAGGCAGACATGCCAAATTTCAGTGCGATACTGTCTTTAGTTTTGTTTTGACAGCTGATTGTTGTTGACGTGTTTGGCATCATGTTGAGTATGGACAAAAACGATTTTCGTTCTCTCATTAAACATTTTTTTAATGAGGCTAATGCTTATAATATTGGTTTCGAGAGTTTCGTGGTGGCTGCAACTCCACTACCGATCAAGTCCGCAGCGGCAGGCCCTCCGATGCGGTTACAGAGGACAATGTCAAAAAAATACATGAAATGGTGTTGGCTGACCAGAAAGTGAAAGTGCGCGAGCTAGCAGATACCACAAAGATTAGTACAGAGCACACACGCCAAACTTTGGGCTATATTCTGCATATGAAAAAGTTATCCTGCTGCTTGGTGCCGCGCATACTCACTCCTGACCAAGAACACGAACGCGAGAGCACTTCGAAAGTGTTTGGACTTGCTGATGCGGAATTGGGCGGACTTTTGGCGTCGATTGGTAACTTTTGAACACCAGAGAACAGAATGAGTGCCCGGCAATGGACTGAAGCCGGCACGAGTGCTCCGAGGCGGCCGAGGGAGGCTCGATGAGTCGGAAAGGTTATGGCGTCGGTTTTCTGCGATTGTCATGGCATGCGAATATGAACAGCGAATATTACTCTGCATTATTGGAGCGATTGAAGGCCAAAATCGCTGCAAAACGGCCTCACATGAAGCGAAAAAAAATTTTGTTTTTGCAAAACAATGCACCGGCGCACAAGAGTATCGCAACCATGGCTAAAATCAATGACCTACGGCTCCAATTGCTGTCGCATCCGCCTTATTCGCCCGATTTGGCTTCCTCGGATTATTATTTCTTCTCAAACCTCAAAATAAATAAAAAGTTCAGCTCACGCGAGGAAATCATCGACGCTACGGAGGAGTATTTTCCAGGCCTTCCGGAAAATTACTTTTCGGACGGGATTAAGAAGTTGGAAAATCGCTGGAATTAGGTTACTTAGGTTACAAGGAGGTTACTTATCACCCCACGTAGTATAAGGGATGAAAACACAATTTTTTCACATATTTTTTGTCATTTGTTCTGATATTTTAGCAGTTTTCTCAGTAATCACGTCTGCTCATCGTTGAACCAATATCTCATGTTGCGATAGATGGTAATGGGTCCCCATATACAGCATCTAACTTCGCTTTTATTTTTCCATCAAAAAATAAAAATCGGAATATGGATCCTCTATTTACATTGCATTGAAAAGGACTAAACACTTTCAATTTTGTACAAAGGGTATCAAATCAAAATAATCCGATGAAACAATCTAAAATTTTGTATGGCCTTATTCCAAATATAGTAGAACTCGATGATGATGGCAAGTTTCTTAGCGTTTCTTAGTGTCTTAAGAAAGACGTGGTTATTGGTCTACGCTAAAGTAGAAATAGCGAAACATGCACACTTGCAGGTATATGGTAAGTGTGGCTTGGGTTAGACTATAAAATTTGCATGTTGCGATAGATTGAAAAAGTACTTTAACGTGGTACCTAACGAAGAATTTACGCACAGTGCACTTGCCCCTACCAACGTGGACATAGTGCAAGGTGTGTGGGAAACGACAGTCTAAATTTTATATATTTCCATATACGTTTGTATATATGTATATATTTTCTCCCCATATCAAATACAAAAAATAAAAAATCAAATAAGAAAGAAGAATTTGTCATCGGCTGCGAACTGATGATAGCAGCTACAATAACCTTTTCGAACGCAATTTCCGTACATTCCTTACCAGCCAATGTTTTTTTGTCTAACCATAAGGCTCTTTCTATGGTCTGTGCATAGGAGAACGACATTGCGCCAAAAAAAAAAAAAAAAAAAAAACAAAATAAAAATTCAAGTGACCTCACAACGAATAGTCATATTAGGAGAAGAAGGAAAATATGTCTTAGAAAAGATAAAAATTCATTCGGTATAACTAGGTTAATTGATCTCAAAGAGAGGTTTCATACCGTGTCAATTGTGTCAAAAAAAAATTATACAACCAAACCATAAAGCAAAAAGACTTAATCGGAGAAAAACATCAAGTTGTGCAATCATTTAAAAAAATACGTATTAAATCAGTGTAAAAGAAACACATCAATAAAAATAAAATAATTCGACACGCGAAACAATAGACACTTGAAAAAATAAATAAAAGAAGTCAATTCATACGGACAAACTGGTTTTGGCGAGAGAAACAAAAGCATATCAGCTAGCAGACCACTATCCTTCTTCACTCCCTATCCAACATAGTCCAGGTTATTGAATTACACTTATTTATTGTAATAGTTTGCTTCTCATAAATTTTTAATTTTAATAGTTTTTACTTTATCATTAATATTAATGTTGTTCCCTTCAAAGTAATCGCACTCAGATATACAATAATACATTTCTGCAAACGCTTTTCCAATTTTCGAATAACTTTTTGAGCTCTTCCAGCGATTTCGGCCTTTGCTCTCCTGGGTGCTTCCATTGAGACCATTGGGCTTTGGTTTCGACTTCATAACCATAAAGCTATGATTCGTCACCAGTTATGACCCTTTAGAGCAGGTCAGGGTCATCATTGAAGTCAATCAAGAGCTCCTGAGCGATATTCATTTTCATATTAATCTTCTGATTAAAATTAAGAAGTTTCTGAACAAACTTCGGTAACACACGTGCATGCCCAAAACCGCCGGAAAAAATGCATGACACGAACTCACCATTATGCCAACATCCTTAGCAATTTCTCTTATGGTAATTCGACAATTTTCCATAACAATTTCTTCACAGCTTCGTCGTTATCATCTTTTGTTGATGTGCTGGGGCGTCCAAAGCGACGTTCTTCATTGGCATCTTCTCTGCCATCTTGAAATAGCTTCTTCCGCTTGTAAACATTTGTTTTTTACTTAGAGCAGACTCATATGTATGAACTCGATTTCATAGGAAAGTGTTTTTTATTAGGCCTTTCATCGATTTTTCCCCACCCCCACTATTTTGTAGAATATTTTTGTATACAATTCTTTATGTGAGATTTGGTTTTACCTTTTTTCGGGTCAAACCTCCACCTATTCTCTGGCCTCTGGAGCTGCCTGTACTCGGTGGTCACAAGGGTGAGGGAAAGGTTGAAGGAAAGGCCCTTCGTGGAATTGGGTTATGTTTTGTTTTAAATAATTTGGTGTATTTACCATCGTCGTAGATCCAACAGGTGGCTCAAATGATACGAAATTATGGGAGAAAAATGGCGCTTAAATTTTGATTTTTTTTATATACAATAGTCGATCGAAGAGCTTTGACATACACATCGCAATATTGGGCGATTTACGAGTTCTACGGAAATAGAAACGGAAATGTTACGAATGTCAGCGGCTATGACAAAATATGACCTTATAGGAAGTACACGCATTATAATGGTAATGTTGTATGTAGTATTCGATTAAAAAATACGCATTATACACGGTTTGCAAAAAATATTGGAAAATACATCAATTTTCAAATTGTATCAGTAGTTTTCAATATCTGCACCTTTGGCGAGAATAATGGCCTTTAGACAGCCGAAGAAAGCATCGCACGCTGCACGCAAGTGGCTCTGCGGTATTTTGGTCCAATTCCGGCTAAGTGTTTCCTTGAGGTGGTCCAAACTTTGGTATTTTTTAGTTCCAACCTTCGCCTTCAAAATACCCCAGACAGAGAAATCCAACGGATTTGCATCCGGAGAATTTGCAATCCATTGTGTCGAAGAAATGAAGTGTGGAATATTGTTTTTTAACCAATCTTGGTTGACGAGCGCTTTGTGAGACGGTGCCGAGTTTTGTTGAAATTTCCACGGTCTCCGACTGAAATGATTGTTTGCCCAAGGTTTCAATACTGCCTCTAAGACAGTTTCACGGTATACGATCGCATTTCTTTTGACGCCACGGTTCTAAAATATGAGCGGAGAGCGACCATCGGCGGTTATGGCGGCCCAAACCATCACCGTCGGTGCTGGTGTAAATTTTCAAAGGACCTCTCTGGCAATTAAACTCTGTCATATTTTTTGTTGACATATTGCTCTATAACAAATAGCGACGAAAAAACCAAATTCGGCAACTCACCACTTTCGTGCAAGCGTAGCAACTCCTTCGCTCTAACTTTTTTCTGTTGCAGTGTAAGATCGTGGGTTTTTTTGGAATTTCAATGGCTTGAGCCCAAGCTCATTTTTCAGTATGTGTTGCATCCGTTCCAACGATATGTTGAGCTCACGAGCCATTTTTCTTCTACTTCGACGCGGATTTCGCTCAATTCGAGCCTTCACTTTCCGAACCATTTCTGCCGGTGTTGCTGTTTTTTTATTACCACCTCCATGGCGTTTTGTAACGCTGCCAGTATCACGGTAACGAGCTATGGTTAGAGATACAAATGAGTTATTCACGTTGAGGTGTTGAAGGGCTCTAACGATAGCTACTCGTGGTTTCCAGCCAAATATATATAAAGCAATCACACTATCACGTTTGAATTCCATCGCGGATGAAAATTTTTCAACACAACTGAGACGTAAATCGTTTAAAAGGCTTGTGAATAATAAAATTATCTATCACGTGTCAATTTGAGCTCACAGTAATGAAAGGTTTGGAAATTATAGCAGTCTGAAGTTGGTTGCAGTTCGAGTCAGTCAGGGTGTATATTTCAACGAACAATAAAACAATATTCTTATAAGAAGAATGAAAAAAGAAGAAAAAGAAAATAAACCACTGGAGCATTTTGTATCTAATTTTTCAATATGCAAGCCATCATATGTTATTTATCTTCTTAAAGTCTTACCCTACCCTCACCCCCTATGATGAACACTAGATTGTGCGAAAGAATTTACTTTCAGATTTTCTAACGAAGCACACTCTCAAGCTTAACCAAACGCAAATTAATGCATGAATTCTTTATAAACTAAAAAATGTATGTTCCGTGATTTTTACAATAAATTATATATGTATAAGCATGAATGCTTGCAGCGTTAACAAGAACGCGAATTCAGTTGCGCAAAATATATCAGGTACGAGTAACACGTCGTGCTAGAGGGAATTCCTTTTTCCTCATGCATCCTTTATTTTTCACTTGTTATCTGTAGTTTAAGGTCGAGTATTGTTTCCATAAAAGAATACTGATTATTCGATTATTTCTCGATTTGGGCATTGTGATGACAGAAAAATTGCAGGTTTCAGAACAGTTTATACCTTGAGAATGTGTATGTTTTTTCTATAAGTTAGCAAAGTAAAGCATGACGTAATAAGAACGGTTGGAAAAAAAAACTTTAAATAAAACAAAAACGGTGATATAAAATTGGTTCTGGCCTAATTTTGAAGCTACGCTCATGCCATTATGTGTAGAATAGCTTATCATTCAAATAGATGTCTCGGCTTCGCTGGCAGTGCTTTAAGTGGTTGGTCCAATATGTGCGGCGTCTAAAATGGTTAGCTTGTTAGCGTAGACTAAAGACTTGACGTAGCCCCAGAAAAAATAATCGAGTGGTGTCAAATCGCATGATCGCTGCGGCCAATTTTCTCCTTCACAACTTCGAGCGTTGTGCCGCTTGTATGGCACTACAGCTCGGATATATCGATGTCGATATCGGTTAACATCGTCAGTCAATCTTTGTGGATGCATAGATGCTTGGCCGAACACTTGTGGATTGTGACCGCTCTAATAATGGCAATTTTACTTGTTGACAAAGCCGCTTATCCAAAATGGGCCTCAAAATCCAGATCTCCGGTCAAGATTTCCATCGCCCAATTAACGAACTCACGGCTTTGTCTATGGTCGTTTGGCTCCAATTCTTACGTCAGCACAAATCTTATATGGATGTAGGCCCAAATCTAACCACAAAATAAGCCGGGTTGACTTTTTGGCGATGTCCAATTCAGCTGATTCATTTCGGAGTCCTCTTCGATACTGGCCGTTACGACGGCTATGTTTTCTTCATTTCACACCAATCTCTGTTTGGTTAGCGGCTTAAGATCAAAAATAGTGTACTCAGCGCTCAAATTTTTCACTGTGCGACGAATTGCCTGCACACTGAAGCCATAATGATGACCGATCTCACGAACTCATTTACAACTGAGGCGCAATTTTGATAAGTTCGACAAGTGTAATACAATGCATGATGAAATGGCAAACCTTATTGAATATTTTGACAGCTGGATGTCATTGGTAACTTTGACAGCCTCTGAAATTATAATTGCTATGTGGTCACCAGCCAGATTATTAAATGTGTGCATACCGTTAATATTCCATAATAACTTTTTAACTGAAAATTGAGTAAATGTGTTTTATGCAGCTTTTAGTACTTTTTTAGTACACATTACTTGATAACGATTGTAAGGAGGATTGTTCATATCGGAGATGTTATTTGAGATGGTGTACATAGGAATATTGCCTAGCCCACAAAAATTAGATTTACTTATACAGGTTAGTGTTGTTTATATCTATGTTCTAAAATTTATTTTAGTGTTAAAGTATTAGACCTCGTCGGAAAGACGAGATGGTGATTTAACAAGTGGTGCCATTACAAATTTCACGCATTGCGATGACTTTTGATAAGTAAAAACTAGAAGGTTATTGAATATGGATCGATACACATTCTCACAAAATAGTTAAAATTTCCTACAAAAACGGTGAAAATGTCGCAGAAATATTTCGTAAAGTTCGTTCTGTTTTTGGTCATCATCAATCGCTTGCTTGCCCAGCTATAGTCAGATGAAAATATCGCCGTCGTATCTGAGAGTGAAAGTGAAAACCCGGGTTTTTCCATTTCGAGACGATCACAGGAATTAGGTCTACGAGTATCAGCAATCACTTTCCATCGATTGGGTTACCAAACGATGGTGTCTGACTTTTTTTTGCCAGAAATTGATGCTAAGGGTGTGGACGATGTCCATTTTCAGCAAGGCGGCGTCATATACCACACGGCTGGTGAAATTAACCAATTAACCGCCAAATTCGTGCGATTGAACACCATTCGACTTTTTCTTTTGGGGCTATATTAAAGATAAAATTTCATCAAACGAATGGCGATTTGAGGGCAGAGCCGAGGTGAACATTTGGCAGATATTTCATTCTATTTCTGACCTCAGAGTTCATACTTTAAACTAAATTTTGAAATATTGTACTACCAATTTTATCATGAACGTTGCGTTTTCCTTTTATTTTAAAATGATACCACTTGCTCGATGACCTTATGGGAATTTATTAATTATTTTAGAACACATATCTGAGCACATAAACATTCCCTTTCGACTCAGCTGTGCATCTTATTTGTTTTTTGTTCATTATATACGATAACATCGACGGCTTCACACATTATGCTCGTACAAGAGCCATGCCGGAAGGTGTACCAGCTTTTAAAATAATAGGGGGTAGTTAATATTTTAATACCGTAATGTGTGTCCCGTAGGTTTAGTGTGAAGGTGCTGATTTTTTCCCGTCATTGCACGAAAGTCACGAGGGAAGCACCAATCACCTGGTATTGGCATGCTCGTACCTACATTTGTACATATGTACATAAAATACATATTGTTGTGTTCCTGTAAAAGGGAAAGGGGGCGAAAGTTCTTTCTGGAATGTGGGCTATGTGGGAAATGTTGGAAACTAACAGCTTAATTAATGGGACGAAAGTCAACATAACATTGTTGACTTCGAGTGTTTTATGCACAATGTAACGGTGTGCTTAAATTTGTTGTAAAACATACATAAAGTGCGGTTCAGTCTTATTCCTGGTATGGTTCTGTACAAGCTTCATATTACAAGAGTAATTTAAAAAATAAAAAGAGAGTAACAGCACTTGAAAAAATGTTTTTTCAAAAAAATTGAAACCTAAAGTGGCAATTGACACAATGTCAATTACTGGTTGTCAAGAGGTCGCAGTTGTAAGTGTTGTGAGTGGGTGTCATGTTAAAAATTCTAGTACTCTGGAATGAGATTGATTTTCAAATGAATTTACGGAAAGTGAAGGGATGTGCTTCATCTTCAGCTTCAGATCAATTTTTTTGCTTTGTATTTAGGTGAGATGCTACATTTTAACTTTATTTAAGATAACTTTTGGTTTTCCTGTTCTACTCAATTGTACGTGTTTTGTGAAATTATCATTTGGAATATAGATGAATACTCGTGTTGTAAAAAGTGTACAACAAGTCAGCGCTTTGACTTTAGCTCATACAATCAATCATACATACAATCCGTTTTGATACATGTATATGGCATAAATTCTTAAGGAATATTATATAACTTCTTAGTCGTTTTCAAATTGAAATTTAATGGATTTGATGCACGTATGGTTGGAAAAAATCAAACCAAAACTTAGATTTGTAGCACGAGGAAGTCATTTTGAGCTAACTTAGTATCTGCCTCATGAATCCTTGTGGTTCTGTTTCCTCGATAAGACGTGAATGCTATTGTTGCTAACTATCTTGTTTCGAATACAATTCTCAAGATCATCCTAATTCCAGTCCTAGTTATAATAAACAAAAGTTCTTAGTAATCAGAAGATATGAGTAGAGATTCATGATGTAATCACCGACGAGAGGGAGGTGCTGGGAAAATCCATGTGCAATCAAGATAAAGCGTTCTTTGTAGTCTTGTGAAAGCAACAGTAATATATATGCGTAAAAGCTTATTCCCCAAATGAACCAAACTACAGGATAGAATTGGGCTTAGTTTGGGCATGTATTTAGAGCCGGTCGTTGAAATGAATACTCCTGAACGACAAGTCAAAAACCTCCTAATAGAACCAAAGAGTTGACGGTTTCTTGAAAATTGTGGATTCAACATGTTCAGCCTTAGCTTTACTGAGCGAAAAATTTTGCAATGTATCCACTGCCAAAAGTTCGGACACACCGCCTCATCGCATTGTGAAACGCAACCTCGATGCATTATGTAGGGAAATGAAAGCGGAACGTACTCTAGATAGAAATGGGTTTCTAACAAAAGCGAACTTTCGTTCATTTCATAATCGGTAACGACTTTAACGCCAAACAGAGATTAGGGAGATAGTACACCAAACTTTAATCTACTACAACTACTATTACTCAAAAGATAGGCTCAGTCCAGTGATATGTACAAATATGATCTCTTCTTGTTGCTCGACACACGTAGACTTTCCGGACTGGAGAAGCATTTTTTTTTTTAACAATTTCTATCTTAGAAATAGGATAGAGAAGTGGCATTTCGAGAACACAGGTTTTGCAGTGACCAATGACGGAACTTCGAAGGAAGAGCTTTATGCTTCCTTTGAATCACTAAGAAGTAAGAAATCAGTGAGCTGCGATGGCATACCGAATATGACACCTTCCAGAAGAATTGGCGGATATTTACCACTTTATTTAAAAATGTTTTGAATAATGCTTATTATTGAAAGACAGCGGTGATGCACCCAACTTCAAAAAAAGGGATAAGGACACAAGTAAATAATAGGCACTTGTTTTGTATCATTTTTATTTTTATATTCAAAAATATATTATAACATAATGTTTAATGATTAACAAATTTTATAAATTCAGTTCGTCCATGTTTCATACAAAGTAATTTTTGACAGTACTCTATGAGAACGTTGACGGCTGACGGACGACTGATAAGATAGCGTCAGAGAGTGCACAAGCAATTAATATAAACAATTGATGGAAGTTTTCAGAAAGTAAGGTGGCTGATCAGCTGGGTTGGGTTTATGGAAAAAGATATTTCCCAGTAACCTCTAAAAGTACAGTAAAAAAAATAAGCTAATTATTGTTAGGCGCCATGCACTTTTTGCTTGAGGTGGAAGTACAAAACCGAATGTGGCAAAAAATCGCAAAGGGATACCGTACAATATCTCGTCGGAAAGAATAGACTAACATTTTGTTTTTTTATTTATAAAATGACGCTTTATTTGCGGAAGGTTGGCAAAACAATAATACTTGGGCTGAAAAGCCGTTTCTAACAGAGGGCACCACTTGAATTAAATCCATACCAACCTTCAAAAGATACGCGTATAAATTTGACATCTGTCGGATGATTAGTTCTCGAGATATAGCGTTGTGAGTGAAGCAACTTTTGTTGAGAAAAATGGATTCAAAGTAATTTCGTGTGTTGATTTATCATTGCCTTTTGATGCGAAAAATGAAGCCGATGCAAAGAAATGGGTTGATAAGTGTTACCCGGACTCTGTACTAGCCGAACGAACCATTCGCAAGTGGATTGAAAAATTTAAAAGTGGTCATACAGGCACCGAAGATGATGCACGCAGTGGACGTCCAAAAGAGGCTGTTTCAGATGAAAACATCAAAAAAGTCTACAAAATGATTACGAATGACCGTAAAGTGAAGTTGATCGAGATAGCTGAGGCTCTGAAGATATCAAAAGAGCGTGTTGGATATATCATACACGAATATATGGACATGCGAAAGCTTGTTCAAAGTGGGTGCCGCGTTTGCTCACAGTCGACCAAAAACAACAACGTGTTAATGATTCAAAGGATAGTTTAAAGCTGTTCAACCGCAATAAACCCGAATTTTTGCATCGGTATGTGACAATGGAAGAAACTTGTCTCCATCAATTCACACCAGAGTCAAATCGCAGTCAGCTGAGTGGCAAGCAGGCGACGAACCTCGTCCAAAACAACTAAAAACTCAACAGTCGGCTGGCAAAGTTATGGCATCCGTATTTTGGGATACACATGGAATAATTTTCATCGACTATCTCCAAAAGGGGCAGACTATCAACAGCGACTATTACATTGCGTTGTTGAAGCGTTTGAAGAACAAAATCGCAGAAAAACAGCCGCATTTGAAGAAAAAGAAAGTGCTGTTTCATTAAGACAATGCACCGTGTCACAAGTCGATGAAAACGATGGCAAAATTGAATGAATTCGGCTACGAATTGCTTCCCCACCCACCGTATTCTCCAGATTTGGCCCCCAGCGACTATTTCCTGTTCGCAGATCTCAAAAGAATGCTCGCCGGAAAGAGATTTAAGACCGATGAAGAAGTAGTCGCCGAAACAGAGGCCTATTTTGAGGCTAAGCCGAAATTGTACTACAAAACTTGTATCGAAAGATTGAAAAATCGTTTCAATAAGTGCATCGCCCTCGAAGGCAACTATATTGATAAATAAAGTTGAATTTTGCAAAAATTTTTGCCCATGTGTTATATTGTAAAAGCCGGTAGGCGGCTACAACAAAACTGTTCTTTATAGGTACATTGGAACGCTAGTTGGGGACCCGATACCCGAACGGTTACAAATTCTTTTTATTTCTTTTTGTAAAAAAAAGATTCGCCCGGGGTAGCGCCAGGTGAAACGGTTTCGAGTAAATAATGCTACTTATCTCATATTTTCTCCTAGAATTGCTATACTCCTACCTGTCTGTCAGTCCTGATTTCGTCTGTATTTCTTCCTTACTCCTGGTATATTCTAGCCGTTATTTCTTTTGTTAAAGCGTCTCGTAACTTTTTGTATCTCTGTTGCTTTCACTCTCTCACACTCACACATTCGTGTTTCTTTCTTATTTCCCAAATCTTTGGAAAATTTCCTCCAAGATTGGAATTTCCCTTGGCCCGAGCTCATATTTCCCTTTACGATCACTCATTAGTCTCATTGCAACACCAGTAATTCCCAAAAGATAAAAAATGGGGAAAAGATAATTTGCCAACAATATATGGTTTACTCGTTTTTATACATCCTAATCACTATCCGTTTCTGATAATGATCAGATAGATGGCGTACAGTGAGGACGAAACAAGAAACTAATCATGAGACGAGCACAGGAGAACGAATTCTACATCTGAAGTGCTACCCAATGACTTCCCGGCGAATCCTTTTGTTAAGAATTAATTGAATGAGTGGCGCGCAGCTAGGGGTTCATTTATTACAAAATTTTTTTTTTGTAACAATTTTTATAATTTTTCTTTGTTTAAGGTGGGTGACCGTCCGTCACCGAATAGATAGATAGATAGAATCTGCGGCGGTCAATCCGGCTTTGTGGCTTAAGGTATTTATTATTTGCAGGGGGTTCTAGACCGTCCATCTGGTTCTAGACGTACAGAGTTTGGCTTAACGTGACCGCCCGTCACTCCACCGAGATAACTGTCTCTGCCTTCTTGCAGACCTGTTGGTTGTCCCTTCCGACAGGCATAAAAGCAGAAAGACAGCGTTCTAGAACCCACTAGTGGGTTGGGGCCAAACAACAGATCGCCAAGGAGAGTCAGGGGTGGAGCGGATGCCTTCTAAAACTAAGGATTAAAAGCGGATAATTTCATCAAAGGCTCTTGCATACAGCTATGCTGATCTCGACCCTACCTTTTGACAGATCCTTTTTCTGCTTTTAAAGTGGCCATCCGTCCTACTTGCGGTTGTTTAATCTTCAAGATATCAGAGGAGTGCACCAAAGACGGATCGACCAATGGCTGTTCGCCACCCTTCTAGGATTTTGAAAAACCAACTGAAAAGAATGTGTATGGATGAAGACCAAAAGAAAAGCGAAAAAAGTACGACATTTTGTGGTAACTTTTACCACAACAATAGTATATAGTTCATTAAGTTTGTTTTTGTAAGATACAAAGGTTAGACGTATTTTGGTGTGGTCGGCGATTTTCATTATTATAAAAAGTGGAGCAAAGAATTTGCATCAAATTTTGTGTAAAAAATAGAATCAAGAGCTCTAAAACACTTGAAATGTTGAAAGTAAAAAACAAGTTTACAAGTGGTATAAGTTCTTCCAAGACGGCCGAGAGGATGCTAATGAAGAGCCTCACTGTAAAGATTGTTTTTCAAAATCGTCGAATTACCAAAAGAGAAGTTGCTGAGGATGATGGCATATCATTCGGCTCGTGTCAAGTAATTTTTTCGGATATTTTGGGCATGAGACGTGTGTCAGCGAAGTTTGTTCCGAAACTTCTTAATTTTGATCAGAAGAACCGTCGCATGAACATCGCTCAGGGGCTCTTGAATGACGTCAATGATAATCCTGACTTGCTCAAAAGGGTCATACTTGGTGACGAATCATGAATTTATTGTTATGAGGACAAAACCAAATCCCAATCGTCCTAATGGAAGCACCCAGAAGAGACAAGACCGAAAAATGCACTCCAAGTTCGACAAAAGTTTTGATCACTGTGTTTTTTCGATAACCGTGGCGTAGTGCATCAAGAGTTTTTACCTCAAGGTCATATGGTTAGTAAGCAGTATTACCTTGAAGTTATGCGCCATCTACGAGAAGTAATACGAAAAAAACGTCCGGAATTATAGAAAAACAATTCATGCATTTTACATGGCGATAATGCACCTGTTCATTCACCGTTACTTGTATTGTAAAAAAAATTTTGGCCAAAAACAACACAATAATCATGCCTCAGCCACTATATTCACCATGGCCCCATGCGACTTTTTCCTGTTCCCAAGACTGAAGAGCCCTTTGAAAGGACGGGGATTTGAAACAATTGAATCGCGAAATTTAGTCTTTGAACACACCTCGTATATGGAGAAATTTGTTTTTTCTCTGTCATAATTAATCTGATGGAACAAAGATTTGGCATTTACTAGCCGCATTTTCCGATTACGGTCTTCGTTAAACCCTTTCTTATCAACAACGCAAATCGGGTTGTTATAAGGCGATCTTGATGGTCTAATAATACTAACCATAAGAACATCGGAAATTTTTTCGTTGACAAACTGCGAAGCACCCATTGGGTAGGGGTAAGCCTTTGAATAAACTGGTTCAATATCTCTGTTTTAAATAGAAGCCACTATCTTTCTGTTAAACGGCAACAATTTGTTCGGATCAACAAATACTTTATGCCTTCCTTTTAAAATTGAGAAACTATTTGCGAACATCCGGGGATACAGATTTATTGTCAATTAAACAATGTTTTACGTGTTTGCAAAAGAAATAATAAAGCCCCTCCTCTGTTCCTTCAAATTTTATAACTCCTTTTTTTAAAACAAGTTGTGCATTTATAGGGTTTCGCAATAGGAACTTGACAACTTTGAATTTAATTTGTGAACACACTCTTTCACTAATCATCAAAATGTCACTGTCAATTTATTCAGTAAACTTAAAATTTTCATCATCATCACTAACGAGCAACGTCTGCAAATATAAAAATTTTCTACAGATATTCGGAATCGGTGACTGCAACTTTAAGAGCGGTAACTCCAATTTTCGGTCGTAATTCTCGCCCTAGTAGACAGGCAATAACAAGTTTAGTGCAAAAATTTCAGTCTACATATTCGTTGTTTGATGTTGCCGTGTCAGTGAGACAAAGGGTTGGTCGAAGTGTCGAAATTCTCGCTGGCGTTCAGACGTCTGCAGCAAACGATCCAAATCAGTCAATTCCACGGCGTTCTCAAGAACTGGGCTACGCTCAGACCACATTATGGCGTATTTTGTGTAAGCATCTTGGTTTACACCCATACAAGATCAAGCTGGCTCAAGAATTGAAGCTGAAGGACAATTTGAAGCGACGTACGTTCTCCGATTGTGTACTGGAGAAGATGCGCCAAGATGATGAATTTCATCGCAAAATCATTTTCAGTGACGAAGCTTATTTTTGGCTCTATGGGTTCTTCCATTGGTTATTGGTCGGGTGAAAACCCACATGTGCTTCATGAATCACCACTTCATCCACAAAAAGTAACTGTTTGGTGCGGTTTGCATGCCGGCGGAGTTATTGGGCCAAATTTTTTCGTCGACGATAACGATTGTTACGTTACTGTGAATGGTCAGCGTTATCGATGATCACCGATTATTTTTGGCCCGAATTGGAAGATATGGACTTGGACGACATGTGGTTTCAACAGGATGATACCACAAGCCACACAGCACACGCTATAATCGATTTATTGAAGAGTAAGTATGTTGAGCGTGTTATCTCAAGACATGGGCCCGTCGATTGGCACCCTCGTTCGTGCGATTTAACTCCGCTTGACTATTTTTTGTGGGGCTACGTTAAGTCATTGGTTTATGCCAATACGCCGACGACATTGGAAGAGCTTAGACCCAACATTGAACGCAAAATAGCGGCCGTTTCGGCTGAAATGTGTGGCTGAGTCGTTGAAAATTGGGTCCAACGAATCGACCGCTGCAAACGTGCCCGCGGTTTCCATATGAACGAAGTCGAGTTCCATTCATAAATGTTTTGATTGTAGTTCAAGCTAATAATAAAGTTTTTGAAATATCTCAAATGGTTTGCCTTTTATTTAAAAAAAAGTTGTCAAGTCTTTATTAGAAAACCCTATATTTTATGCAAAAAGTCGTAATCAATGATGCCGTTAAAAGTATGAAGGCGGGGAAGAATAAAAATGAAGAATTTTTGCTATTAAAAAATGTGTCATACATTTAAATTTATTCTGCTCCGATTCGTGCCCAGATTTTACAATAAATGAAGGTTCCACTGGTTTGGCAGTCTTAGGACAACTTATATTTTTGATATAATCTTCGCATCGAATCTATTAAAAATTTTATTTACTTCCCTGCTAATGTCCTGCTAATGTATGGTAGGAGAGAATTATCGCTATAATTTCATCTATTACTTCTATGTCCTCGTTTCCATTTCTTTTATATTCGTGTGAAAATGATTCGTCATACTTGTCGAAATTGATGTCATTGCTTCAATTTTGTTCATACGCCGAACTTGACTTTTTGACTGTTGTTGCCGTACGGAGTCGTTATTTTTATTAAATGGATTATCACGAAAATATTTATCCGAGGGTCTTGATCTTTTTATGGATGGTCTATTTTTCTTGTAAGTAAGTATTATTAAAATTATAATTAAACGGTTTTGTAAATGAATTATGGGGGTTCCGAATCGCGTTTATTTTTTGAGACGAAATGATTTTACTTCCATTGAAGGTGTTTTGGGTTGTTCGACCTGTTTGCGTCTGAAGTGAGGGGAATTGAATAAATTATAATATATCTACAGCTTGCTTGACTTAGCAAAGGGGTTTGCAAACGAATAGCGCATTTGATTGGCCTCTAATTCCGTAGAATAGACGTAGGTTTACGCAATCCGGAATAAATCTTCTAAGCGAATCCTGTCTATACTTTAGATTGAGTGGAGCAATGAGTTCGGTGTTACCCTCATGTGTCATTATATCTATATTAGTGATTGACATAATTTCGTCCTGTTTCAGGGTGTATATATCCTGTTCGGTAAGGTAAGGTGGTTTATCTGCATAAATAAAATCTAACCGACTAATTATTGCTTTGAAATTGAGAACAGTGTTAGATAATGATAATTCTGAATCAGAAAATCCTACTATTTTGTTCCTAGTTAATGCTACTGCCTGGTAGAACTTAGAGCTTCTTTCATAACTTTCAAACATTTTATGGAGAGCGAATTCAGGTTGCCCCGGCTTAAACCACATCCACCATGACGCTGCTACAAGGGGGCTAACCTCTACAAGTCAGGCCCAGACCGAGATCCTGACTCCCCTGGTACCATGATTTAAGTCCTGGATCTATGTATGACCAGCCGCTTGTAATTGGTCAAATCGTAGCAACCTTCAGAGGCTTTAAAATCAGAAAAACGTTAAGATAATACCAGTACATGTCTCTGCCCCCGTAGGCACACGTACTTTAATTGATTTCCGTTAAACTCAGAGATTAAATAAGACTCAATGAAACTTCACAACGAATTTGGGAGTCGACTGTTACAGAAAGTTACAGAAAGTCTATCCGTAAGTTTACTCATTGCGGTTTGAAAAAATTCATTCATACATATTACGAGTATTAAAGATTTTAGGTAACAACGATTATGGTTTTCAAAATTTTTTTTTTTGTTTTAATTATTCTAATATTCTTTAATGTCTTATATGCGAATTGAAGTCAAAAATATACTTCCGAATAATCAATTTGTTTTCAAGGCGGAATATGATATCTCACGTGCCGTGACGAAACTGTTATCTATAATACAATATCCAGTGGAACAAAAGCATGGAACAATGTACGGGTGCTTGCTTGATTGATTTGAAGAAGGCTTTTGATACCGTATTGTTAGAGGAACTCTTCCACAATCTGAACAGGCTGGGCATATGTAAATAACATAAGTTGTTGCTTCACATTCTTTTTAATATAATGACCAGTAGACAGTTCATCTGCTGGAATATATGTATGGTCTGCAACAAGGCGCGGTTAATTTCCTGATCTTATTCAATATCTACATAAACGATGTTGTGAGCTCAGTTCTATGTACTCTAATGTAAACAGAAGACCTTGGACAGATCAGGTCCAAAGATCAAGGTCATTAATATACTCCTGCAACGTGACTTCGGTAAGATTAAGCGATATTCCGATGACTGGAAGTTGAAGATCAGAAGTTGGAAACCATTCTCTTTAAACCATTTTTGGCTATAACTTCTATGAAATAATTGGCGAAATCTTTCGATCACGGTTATTTCCCGCAATGTAGTCAGATATCTTGGGGTTTGCAAACATCGATATCTATTTTTTAATAAACATATACCAACACCTATGTATTGCTTTGGCCAGAATAAAATGTAATTTTACCCTCACAAAGAAAATAGAAGCCAACTCGACGTTTGGATGAAGGTAATTAGGCTTATGCCTGTATCAGAGTGTTTTGTGTGGTTCAACATGAGACTCCACAACTATTATACAATTATACAATAAAAAAAGCAAACAGTTGATAAAGATTATAGTGTTTGATAGGACAAACCCTGAACTTGTCTTCTTTTGTACAGAGCAATAGAATCAGAATACATAAAATATTATCCTAATGAGGTCTTGTACAATAGCTATTAAGCTAACTTGAAGACATACTAGGTGCGGTGAAAAGTAACCTCTTTGGGAGTGGAAAAAGGTTTTTTTTTAAATGTTTTTTTTATTTTATTCAATATAGTCAGCTTTTAGTTTGATAACTTATTCCAGCGATTTTTCAACTTCTTGATCCCGTCCGAAAAGTAATTTTCCGGAAGGTCTGCAGTATACTCCTCCGTAGCGTCGATGATTTCCTCGCGTGAGATGATTTTTTTATTGATGACCCATCCTTTTAGGTTTGGGAAGAGATAATAGTCCGAGGGAGCCAAATCGGGCGAATAAGGTGGATGCGACAGCAATTGGAGCCGTAAGTCATTGATTTTAGTCATGGTTGCGATGCTCTTGTGCGCCGGTGCGTTGTCTGCCAAAAGCAAAATTTTGTTTCGCTTCATGTGAGGCCGTTTTGCAGTCGCTCCAATATTGCAAAGTAATACTCGCTGTTGATGGTTTTTTCTTTTTCGAGGTAGTCCACGAAGAGTATGCCATGACAATCCCAGAAAACCGACGCCATAGCCTTGCGACCCATAGAGCCGGGCACTCATTCTGTTCTCTGGTGTGTAATAGTGGATCCAAGTTTCATCAACAATTACCAATCGACGCCAAAAGTCCGCCAGATTCCGCATCAGCAAGTTCGAACACTCTTTCGAAGTGCTTTCGCGTTCGTGTTTTTGGTCAGGAGTGAGTATGCTCGGTACCAAGCGGCAGGATAACTTTTTCATATGCAGAATATTGCCCAAAATATGGCGTGTGAGCTCAGCACTAATCTTTGTGGTATCTGCTAGCTCACGCACCTTCACTTTCCGGTCAGCCAACACCATTTCATATATTTTTTTGACATTGTCCTCTGTAACCGCATCGGAGGGCCTGCCGCTTCGGACTTGATCGGTACTGGAGTTGCGGCCACCACGAAACTCTCGAAACCAATATTTGACGGTGTAATCTGACGGAGCATTAGCCCTGTAATATTTATCCAACTTTTCTTTTGTTTCCTTCGCCGTTTCGCCTTTCAAAAAATAATGTTTTATGAGAGAATGAAAATCGTTTTTGTCTATACTCAACACGATGCCAAACACGTCAACAACAATCAGCTGTCAAAAGAAAACTAAAGACAATGTCGCACTGAAATTTGGCATGTCTGCCTAGTTGATTCAAGGCACCATAACCTTTTTTGCAGTAGCAGCGCATTCTGGCGGTCAAGGAGGTTACTTTTTACTCTACCTAGTATTGCGAGAGCACCTAGACTAACAATCTAATAATTACATAGGTACAATGTGAGGCAAAATTATTGCCAACATGTAAATGTGTCCTAACTTTTGCAAGTGGGGTCAAGTGTCATTGTGCCTTGACATTTATGTTGTAGTAAGATACAGAATTAGTTCACAATAAGCAATGGAGCGATACACATATGAAGAATGCGGAATTATTGTTAGTGCTTATTTGACAAATTTTCGGTCTGTTGTTCTAATGCAGCGTGAATTTTCCCGTCATTCTGCACCATGTGCGCTAATAATTAAGCATTTGGCTGAGCCTCTCGTGTAAACTGGATCTACCAGAGATGTCGCTAGAAGTGGCCGGCCCTATATTGCTCATTTGTCCGAGAATATCACTGTTGTGGTCGAGGACGTCTGAGACAGTCAACAAACATCGACGAAACAACGATGCACAAAATTTGGCATCAGCAGGTGTCTGTTGCGTCGAATTTCGGTGAAAGACCTGAAAATGTTCCCTTATAAAGTGCAAAGTGTCAAGTGAGGTTAATTTATTCCCATGCTCTGTTAAACCTGGTCCAAGAGGAGGATAAATTCCAAAATCATAATGAGCGAGTGGTTTCGGAGAATCTAGATAAAATGTATGAAGAGTCGTTGCATCCTTTCATATGCAGTGAAGAAGTGAATTGACAATATAACCGTAATTGGTGAGCGCTACAGGCAGATGCTAAAATAGTTTTTTTTTAACTAAAGTTCTTGAATTGGGTATCGAGCATTGTTGGTTACCATTTTTTAAACGTAATGCCATCAATTTTACATCTTTAAGTAAACCTTTCGTGAAAACAGAACCGAATTTTTCTCATTTCGAACAAAATAGCAGTCAATTCACATTTTAACATTTCTTTGGCCAACCTTGTACATTAAGAAAGTGTGCAATTATCGAGTCCGTTCCCCCAGAAGCTTTTTAGTTGCTCTAACCTTTAAGAATCAGTAGAAGTGGTTCTTTCCACGATTTCTTCGCTGTTGTCGTTGTCGGAATTGATAACGCAGCTGAGGTAGATAAAGTTCCTTACTACATCAAAGTTGTAGCTGAACAATTGCGTGTCCCTCTTGTTGGTAGTATATACTTTGTTTTCCCTTCATTGACCGCTAAATTCATCTTTAACGCTTCTGCTTCAATTGTCGCAAACGTTCCATTAACAACTCGAGGGGTTCTTCTCTATATATAAATGTTGTCTGCGTATACGAGTAACTGAAAAGATTTTCGACCAAATCAGGTAGCAACACATCGCCTTGTTTAAATCCTTTTCTGACATTGAAAGTCCAGTCGCCATCTTCATCCGGCATAGTCGAAAGAGCTTGGCTGGTACATAAAAACAAGACATGGATCTGTATAGTTTCCCTCTATAGATACTGTCATATGTAGCTTTGAAATCTATGAAGAGGTGGTGTGTATCGATCTGTAACTATTGGATTTTTTTTCCAAGATCTGTCCTTATGTTAAAATTTGATCTATGGTGGCTTGGCCTAATATCACACTGATAAGCAGGAATGAAGGGTCTTATGTGCTCACATATAACTTCAGGCAGGATTTTATATACCGTGTTGCCGGTAGTTGGCGCAATTAATGGAATTTCCCTTTTTTAGGATCCGATAAACCATGTTGTGGTTCCATTCGTCAGGCATACTTTTATTTACAGAGATTTAAATGATTTGTGGTATGCTCTGTGACCATAAATAGCTCAACAGTTAAGTAATCGGATCCAGCAGATTTGCTAGACTTAAGCTTGTAAACTGCTATCCTGTTGAGTGGTTCATACTACCAGACGGTGGGATGTTGTCCCTCAACATGGTTTAGCAGTCTGAAAAAATAACGTTTCTGGATTCACCGACTATGGTTCTACTATGAGGATCCTTCTCCAGTTTTGAAGAATTTTATTAGAACTTATAGCTTTGGCATGTCCGTTTTATTTTTTTGGTAAGGTCTTGGTCGTGCTCTTCACGTGCACTTTATTTTTCTTCTGAGGGGCCTATGTTCTTCCCTTCATTCATCTGATGAGTGGCCTCTCTTCATAAGCTCTATTCATTTTTAATAATTTAGCAGGGATGCCATCTGTTCTAATAGCCTTATTGGTATTTAATGTAAATATTGCTTTTGAGGCGAAATCATTTATTTCTGCTGGTGACAGAAGTAATCCTCTCTAGATGTAGGGTTTTTAACTTCGACATAAAAAATGCAAAGATGCTCTCTTTCCTAACTTGTCGTTAATATCACCAAGGAATTTCCTAACGTCGTGCTCGAAGAAGCAATCTTTGGAAAATTCATACATTTTCTCTGTGGGAGCGTGAGCACATAAAATTTGTGTGGTGGTAGATTACCCCTTGACTCGAATTGTAGTCAGATGTTCGGGTAGATCCTGAAACTCAAAACTCTTTGCCTAAATCTTCCACAAGAAATATGTGTCACCTTCTATCATCCAGTGATATCCGCTTTGTTGTGGTCTAGCTCCTCTTTTAATTGTTCAGCTGAATGTCGACTGTGAAGCGTCCGAACAATGTATAGTATGTGCGTTGCCAAAAGTTGTAATAAGTTTTTCGCTTCCTGGAGTAAGTTTTTCTAATTTTTGTTGCTTCCAACCCGATGGCAAAACTCTCAACCTGAGTTGAGTCTTCTGTGGATTTGCTTATGACACCGCTATTGACTCCATCTTGGGAGTTCTATCACAACCAACTTAACATGCATGATTGGCGACATCAGAATAGGGAGGGACCGACCTAGCTGGGGATACATTCTAGTTGAATCAATATCTTGATAAATTTGAGATATAAAATTTAGATTTAGATCAAGTTCATGTTCTAATGACATAAGGCAGGATAGGGACAGGGTCTAGTGTAGGACCTAGGAGTTTCTCCCCTAAAGGGTCCAAATTGTGCCTTATCTAGATTAGGCGTATTCACTCAGGTTCACCCAGCTGTGCTTTTGCAGTTCGAACATCAATTATTTTTCCATGGCCAGACTCAGCATATTGCGAAAATCTTGACTTTTGACCGGTTATGATGAAGCTAAACAATACACGTGAGCATAGATATATTTGTAAACCCTGTATGGATTACAGATTACTACTAACTCTAAACACTTATGTTTTTATAGTAAAGTCTTCAGAAACTCTTAATGCTTCAGTATGAGCACAGTGTAATAGTGAAAGTGCCATTGTGACCTCTAAAAGATTCTATCTCCGAAAAATTTTTAAAATACAAGCCATAAAAAGAAAACAAATATTTCGCTAATTTACATATTTAATATGGAGTACTGTTTGAAACCTACAACATTACCCGAACTCTGGCTATATGAAATACCATACAAGCTGAACTTGAGCCGAATAAATAGAATTTACATTGCACGGAGAATACCTCAATATTTCAATTCTACTCTAAATCATCTACTTCCACTCGAAATTTGTTTATACAATACCTACACGTTTATAGAGATATTTAAAATACTGAATGCACTGTCCCTTCGGGTATGTATGTACGTACATACTCGTATTCAAAAGCGAGGGAAAACTTGAGTATTTAACCTTGTCTGACATAAATAATGGTCGTTCGTGCAAAGGGTTATTGAGAGATGGCCTGGTGTGCAATAAATTATAATTTAACTTGTCACGCTTCGTTACCCATAGGCACTAAGGACTGCGCGGACGCGATTTGCAAAAGTTCAAAGTAAACAAACAGTCGAGCCACTTAGTGCAAATTTGCACTGAACACTCTTGTGGACACTCTAAGTAAATGCACTCAGTGCTATGCATACATTTTGAAAATGTTCATTTAGTTGACGACCATGATAGTTATATTCGATCCCGAAGTAATTAAATTTGAAAGTTTTAGGTGGGCAAGCACTACTAAATGCGGGAATGTTGCGTGAACTTTTCGATTATTTCTTGTCAGGGCAAAATTTAGAAGCTTCGAAAAATTGTGTTTGAAGTTGATGGAATTTTCGTTGAGACTTGGGATCAGAGTAATGGTCAAAAGAAGAAGGACTTGGTTCATTAACCATTGCATTAAGTTATTTTTATGCAGATTCTATGGGAAAGGAGCTAGCGCATTGTTTCAAGTTTAAAAGGACCTATTCCGACACAAATTTTTGCTCAAAAGCGGAACGTCGTGTACATAGTGGTGTAAGAAAGAAGACGTTTAGAAGAAAATTCTTGTATAAACTAATCCTCTTTTGTGTGTTTTCCGGATTTTATTTTATTTTTTGAGATCTGGATTTACGACATTGAGAAAAATGATTATAACTTGCCAGGCTTTGCTTTTTTCTAGAACAAAAAAGGTTACGCAGCGAGTAGTGTGGGTTGTTAACTTAACTTATTAAGCAAAGTTACGATTGTAGTATTCAGTTGTCTTTTACAGAATAATAAAGTCAAATAGTTTATTTATTTTGGTAACTTCTATCAGAAGATTGTGGCACCTCTTTTAGTTACTTGTCCTTGATGGCAGCACATTGATTACAAAATCTCCGACCACTGTATGACCGGCTTCATAGTTGGCTCCTGTAAAAATATAGCTACAAAAACATCTGATTCAACCGACAAGGGAGCCCTTGTCCCCTGAGCGTTATCAAGGCTTCGCCCATCAATAATGTTGTCTAATAAAAAGTGGAGGCAGAGCAATGTACTGGTCTTATCGTAATAGTTTTCAGATGACGCCACCGAAGTTACAAGTTACAAGCGGCCGGTCAGAGGTCCGTTGGGTGGCAGGACCGCCGGTATTCCCTACCAGGACTTAATACATGGTACCATGTCAGTCAGGAGCCCCCCAGACTGCGGTCCAGGCTTGACTTGTAGAGGTAGTCCCCCTTATGGGAGCGTCATGGTGGCTGTGGTTTAAGCTCAAAGTCGCGGGAAGGGTTTTTGACCCAAAGTAGAGTTACTAAAGCTGGGTGCTGTGACCCTAAGATCAGTATGAGTTCTACTTGGGTGTATTTTGTAGCAAATAGCGATGGAAAGGCGTATCCTTGCTCCCATGAATGTATGAGCATTCCGTGAAATAAGGCCTTCAAGACAGGAGTTCACGCAAAACACATGAGACGTTCACCCCACAAGGCAATCATGCTGCGTTTTGAATCTTGGCATGGTGCCTACGTGGAGACAAATTCATCTAAGGCATACAATTTATTTTTAGCTATCCTCACAAAGAAGGTAAATGACTGCAGCTACACGCACAACAGAAAAGAAGTCAAATCTTAAGGCCGGGACTATATCCAATTATGAGTTCAGTGTAAAAAGAAACTTCTCAACGGATATCTAAAAAAAAAACATGGAAGAAAGTGTCATTTTCCTCAACATAACACAAATGTTAAGACCAAAAACTCCTCCCGCCTAAGATGAAGCGATGGCCATAAAAAGCTGGAATTTATATCATCTGTTTGTTGACTGGAGGCTACATGATTCCGGAGGTATTTCTTTGTATAGTTGATCAGGTAAAAAATAAGCAGGATGATAGTTACTACAACACACATTGGAAGTGAATAATTTTGTTGTTGGGAAGTCTTTTCTGCCAGAGTGATAAATTCTGTGTTGGTAAACTTGTCCAGTATTCCATCCCAAAATAAGTTTGTGATGCCCTTATATACCACGTTGTTTAGGCTAACATCGTATTCTTCGCAGTGCAGTAAAAGTGTTCTGATATTAGCTTAGCGTCAATTCCACACGTGGAGGACATTTCTATATTTGGAGAGTTTACTAAAAGTATAGGGTTTTCCAATAGGGACTTGACAACTTTGAATATAATTTGTAAAAGCACTCTTTCACTAATCATCAAACTGCCACTGTCAATTTATTCAGTAAACTCAACATTTTCATCATTATAAAGTATACTAACGAGTAAGGTCTGCAAATTATAAAAAAATTTCTAGATATTCGGAGTCGGTGACTGCAACTTTAAGAGAGTTAACTCCAATTTTCGGTCATAATTCTCACCCTAGTAGACAGGCAATAACAAGTTTAGTGCAAAAATTTGAGCCTACATATTCGTTGTGTGATGTTGCCGTGTCAGTGAGACAATGGGTTGGTCGAAATGTCGAAAATATCGCTGCCGTTCAGACGTCCGTAGCAAACGATCCAAATCAGTCAATTCCACGGCGTTCTCAAGAATTGGGCATCGCTCAGACCACATTATGGCGTATTTTGCGTAAGGAACTTGGTTTTCACCCATACAAGATCAAGCTGACTCAAGAATTGAAACCGATGGACCATTTGAAGCGACGTACGTTCTCCGATTGGGTTCTGGAGAAGATGCGCCAAGATGATGAATTTTATTGCAAAATCATTTTCAGTGACGAAGCTTATTTTTGGTTCAATGGGTTCGTCAATAAGCAAAATAAGCGTTATTGGTCGGTTGAAAACCTAAATGTGCTTCATGAGTCACCACTTCATCCACAAAAAGTAACTGTTTGGTGCGGTTTGCATGCCGGCGGAGTTATTGGGCCATATTTATTCGTCGACGACAACGATCGTCACGTTACTGTCAGCGTCAGCGTTATCGCGCCATGATCACCGATTATTTTTGGCCCGAATTGGAAGATATGGACTTGGACGACATGTGGTTTCAACAGGATGGTGCCACAAGCCACACAGCACACGCTACAATTGATTTATTGAGGAGTAAATATGGTGAGCGTGTTATCTCAAGACATGGGCCAGTCGATTGGCCGCCTCGTTCATACGATTTAACGCCGCTTGACTATTTTCTGTGGGGATACGTTAAGTCATTGGTTTATGCCAACACGCCGACGACGTTGAAAGAGCTCAGAGCCAACATTGAACTCGAAATAGCGGCCGTTTCGGCCGAAATGTGTGGCCGAGTCGTTGAAAATTGGATCCAACAAATCGACCGCTGCAAAAGTGCCCACGGTGGCCATATGAAAGAAGTCGAATTTTATTCATAAATGTTTTGATTGTACTTCAAATCAATTTTGAAATATCTCAAATAGTTTGCCTTTTATTTAAAAAAAAAGTTGTCAAGTCGTTATTAGAAAACCCTATATATAATTTTCTTCTGGTTGCATGATGTTGGCTTGGTTTAGGTCATCCATTAAGAAATAGGTGTTTTTTGTTTTTGTTTTTGATTATGTTTGAGATGCATTTGTCCGTTGTGATAATATATATTTAGGCTTCCTTTTGTACAGGAGAAAACATGATCAATCATTAAACATGGTTCGTCAATCAATTGGAGGTTACGTTTATAAGGACAGAGGGTTTGGTTATATTAAATTGAATAGAGTGAAGGATTCTTCGAACAAGATTTGTAATTTAAAATCATTTATGAAACGTATTTGTGTGGTTATAGTAGGCCTTTAGACTCAAGAATTCATATATTTGTTCATCCGAAGAGAATCTTATTTTCTGATTTGCGATATGTTTAGGTATAAATTCTTATTTATTCGGTTTTAAAATTTGTTTAAGAACTAATATATATTAAGTTTTGCAAGAGTTATAGGTTCAGCGATTTCTTGTAAATAGTTCGTTAGTATTTCAATGTTGTAGGTAGTTTGATAAATATTGCTCATATAAAAAGTATCCGCGGTTTTTTGTCTCACCCTATGGTGTTGGTGTCCAATTATCTGGAAAACTAATCTGATTGTGTCAAATGAACACGTGTTTGAAAGATGACATGTCAGGCTACATTTTTTGTAAAGACAGCTGTGTACTATAGTTCGTTGCTTGTGTTCAAAGTCATGCTGATTCGAATATGAGTGAAATATCTGAAGAAATATGCTATGTGACGCTTTTTTACTATAAAAAAGGGAAAAACGCTGCAAAAAAAATGATGAAAAATTTGTGCAGTTTACGGTGAGAATGCTGTGAGAGTGAACGCCTAACCCAGGAGTGGTTTTTTCGATTCCGTTCCGGAAGTTTCGATGTAAAAATGCACCTCGCACTAGTCGGCTTGTCACTGAAAAAGTCGATGAAATTTTGCAACTGATGGAGCAAGACCGGCACGGAAGCTGTCTGGAGATAGCAGAGGCACTAAACAGCAACCCTAGGACAAATTGGAATCATCTAAAACGAGCAGGATCGTTTGTTTGGGTGTTACATAAATTAACACAAAGAAATTTAATTGACCGAATAACCGTCAGTGAACGCTGCGGAAATGTAACGAAATGGAACCATTTTTGAAGCGATTCATTACGGGCGATAAAAAGTGGATTAGATATGAGAATACCCAATGCAAGCGATCATGGTGAAAGGCCGGTGACCGACTACAAGCAACTTCAAAGCCTGGATTGACGGCAAACAAGGTTATGTTGAGTGCTTGGTAGGATTGGAAGGGAATTGCCTATTATGAGCTGTTGGAACATGGAGAAACGGTCGGCCATCTGAATATAGCTATCAACAAAGAGCGACCAGAATTGATGATCCGGAACAAATTGATGGAGCTTGGTTGGGAAGTTTTGATGCATCCACCGTGTAGCCCGGACCTTGCAACCTCTCATTACCATTTGTTTCGGTCTTTGCAAAACTCTCTTGATGGTAAAAAATTGGCCGACCGTAGAGCCGCTGAAAATCACATGGCCAAGTTTTTCGCTGTTAAATCACAGAAGTTCTACACTGATGGAATTATGAAGCTACCCGGAAAATGACAAAAGCTCATAGATAATAATGGCCATTATGTACTTAATTGAAATTGATTTTGAATAAAGAATTTTTTTTTTGAATATATTGAAAGTTTTCTTGATCGGTATAAATTCTCTGGGACGATGCTAATTGGTACTTAATTTACTAATCTTTCAAATCCTTCTGGTGTGAATTTATTTGTTTCGTTATGTTACTAAACCTTTCTATCATTTTATTATTAATCTGAACCTGTTTTGTCATATTCCTGTGATACTTTTAATAAGTGATCCTATTCCGTTGATAAACTCTCTTTTATTTCGAAGAAGTGTTAGAAATTTATTTTCTAATTCCCTAAATTTCATATTTGCAACTTCTTTCATTGGACCGAGGTTTTTATTAATAAGTTCTAAAGATCTTTTGATATTGTTAACATTTTCATCATAAGCTGTTTAATTTATAATGTGTATAAATTTTGTATGTGTATCAATTAATCGTATCGGGCCTAATTTCGTGGAAATAAGACATTGACTCTTCGCGAGATCTTGAATTTCGATTTGTTGACTGAAATTTTCGTTTTTTTATTAATTTATTTTTATGAGCTTTCCGGTTATTTTTAGCTAATACAGTAACTTTATTGTTAGTCACTACCTGTAACTTCTTTGCTTTAGGAGCTATTTTATTTTTTCTATTATAATATTCGTTTAATATTTCATCTGTACTTAAGGTGGGTGGTTTTTAACGATTCCTATTCAATCTATCTATAATTGATCTAATATGGTTTTCAAGCTTGAATCTTATTTCATTCTATATGTTCTTCCTGTTATGAATTCGAAAGGCGTCAAACTTGTAACCGAATGTATTGAATTGTTATATGTATATATGTAGTCAGTTCAGTATGTCTGCCTGTATTTGTCTGTTATTTTTATCGTAAATTATTCTGTAAATTAAAGTTAATGTTGAATGACATCTTTCGAATGTAATTGAATCTGGCATTGATCATTAAACCCTTTAAATAAGTTTGAAGTGAATTCGGCCGCTGATTCCATACAATTTTCTTGGGTGTACCATGTTGGGAGAAGGAACTGATCATATTGACACTATTACGTGCAGTTAAGATATAAGCAGATGCGAATTTTTGAATCTTTGTTGATTATTGTAAGTATTTCTATGCGCAGAATATCAATATGCTTATTTGGAATTTCAGAAAGTTCATATTTTATTTTCGAGTGATGTCTATCGTATTTACATAATTTGCATTTCTCACAATGGTTAATGGCTTTAGTTATTTTCTTTTTCATATTTGGGAAAAAAGATGTTTTATGGAGGTGTTTAAGGATTTCATTATTGGCGAGGTGGTTGTTATCTATGTTATACTTATTTATAAGAGCGTCTTGTTGTTCAGTATTAGTAATATCATTTAGTGTTTCCATACATCGTATTAATTTAATCACTTAACTACTGTAGCAAGCCATAGGAGATAAACTGATAAGAATTTAAGAAATTTAAAGTGGCAACACTAACTAGTGATTGTAAAGTGGCCACACTAGGAAAAGAGTCTGCCGGTAGGTAAGAGATTAGTCGTAAGTCAGTGTGCAAAAAAGTAAATACGAAAGAGTGTGAAAAAAAAACCAAAAGGAGAGATCAAAATGGAGGATTCGATTGCTGTGTCGGATTATTCCTCCGCAGAGTTGCGCAAATGGCTACTACGTCTTGGGCTTTCCACAGCCGGCGCCAAAGGTGTGCCATTCGAGCAACGCGGCGAAGCACCAACGAGCGATAACATCGAAGAAGAGGCAACAATATCGCAATGGTTGAGTCAGCGGGGGACAATGGAGGACGCCAAAGCAGAATACCAACGAGTGGCCGAGCAAGAGAGGGAAGTGAACAGAATTGAACGGGCAACGGAATTCGAAGATAACGGATGCATCATCGAACGATCGGCTGCTAGGGTAAGTGCAGCATGCTCAGCCAGGGAGAAACGGTTACATGAAAAAGAAATAGAATTACTAAGAAGAGAAAAAGAACTACTGGCAAAAGAAAATGAATGGCTGCGAAGAATGGCGCGAATGAGCGAAACGACACAAAAGAATGCTGACACACACACACACTAAGGAGTGCAGCCAAATGACCTGCCACAACCAAATGAGAGTGCGATAAACGCAAACACACAACGAGTGAAAGTCAAATGGGTGCAACACCATCTGACCCGCAACATTTGATTATGCGGAAAGACATGTTGCCAAAATATGACGGAGGCACAAATCTGGAAGTGTGGCTAGCCCAACTGAAAAGTATTCAGGATGTATACAAACCGGACGAGAACATGATGCGGACACTTATGTTGAGAAAAATGAAAGGTAAGGCATTGGAGTGGATGCACTCAAAGCCGAATTTTTTGATCGAAGGAGTGGGCGAATATAGGAAGTGGCAGACGAATGAGAGTTTTACGGACTACTTTAATGACAAGATCATCCTTTCAAATTACTTTCAAATCGACGAAGATGAGATAGTTGAATATGTGGTAGAAGGCATAACGGATGAATCGCTACGACTGCAGGCACTCATCCAACGCTATTCTACAAAGGCACAACTATTTCATACCTTTTCAAAAAATAAAACAACGGAAGCAAGGAATCAAATCAGGTGATACAATTGCAATTGTGTTGGGCACATGGCAAACGAGTGTAGGAAGGAAAAACGAGAGAAAGGCGCTTGTCACGTTTGTGCAAGAATGGGACATATAGCAGCAGACTGTCCAGAGCGGAAGAAGCCTAGCAGGAAGCCAATATACAATGTACACCAAGAGGACGAAGCAGATAAATCCATAAGATTATTTAATTGTATATTTACACATAGAAATTTACATTATAAAATATTATTAGATTCACTACTAGATACTAGCAGCTCGATCAGCATAGTCAGGCAGGGATACGTTCCAACAGCAGTTATTAATTCATATGAAGAAAATGTAAAGTTTCAGAGAATAAATAAAAATCCGTTAAGAATACTACGTAAAGTGTTTATTGTATTTTAATTTTATTGGAAGAAGGAAAGGTTGAACTCGATCTACTAGTGGTACCGGATGGTACAATGACATTTCCCTTAATTCTAGGTAGGGATTTCATGAGAAAGGCGAAGCTAAGATTAACTACCGTAGCATTAGAAAAACAAACGAGTGAGGTTTCTTGGAAGATAAGAATGTACATCACATAAAGATTGTGACGGTTTCCCCACAGGCCAACGGACAAGTGGAAAGGATAAACAGAAGTCTGGTGCCCATGATAGCAAAACTGACAGACGCAGGATACGAAAATTCTCTAGACGTGATACTATTGTACCAAGGATAGAATTCGCTATGAACAACACAATACACCGAAGTATAGGCACGACACCGAGTGAATTGCTGTTCGAAGTAAGTCAAAAAGGCGAAGTTATTGATTTTCTGAAGAAGAGTTTAAATGAGCATTACGAGGAGGAAAATGAGAGACATTTAGAGAACATACGAACGAAAGCTGCTAATAAGATGATTAAGTGTCAGGAATATAATAAGTCACGAAAGGACAGATTGCATAAGGCATATGGGAAGTAGATTATGTAATGGTGAAGAACTTTATCAGCACCCCATGTGCTAGTAAGAAGATAGCCCCTAAGTTTAAGGGTCCGTATAAAATTGAAAAGATTTTACCAAATGATCGGTACATAGTGACGGATGTAGAAGGGTTTCAAGTAAGCCAGATCCCGTATGAAGGAATATGGGAAGCAGCCAACATCAAAATATGGTTACAAATGAGAGCAAATGAATCACGTAATTGTAGTAAGACAAAGGGGGAAATTGGGACGATTACAAGTCAGGATGGTCGAGTTGTAGCAAGCCATAGGAGAGAAACTGATAAGAATGTAAGAAATATAAAGTGGCGACACTAACTAGTGATTGTAAAGTGGCCACACTAGGAAAAGAGTCTGAAGGCAGGTAGACTGCTTAATACAGAAAAATGGTGTATTATTACAAATTTGTGAAAAGCAAGCATGTACATAACTTTCAAGAAGAGGGTTTAGTGTTACAATAAATGAATTTTGAAAAGCAAGCACTTTAATAATTATTTGACAAAAGAATATTAATGTACATAACTCGAACGATGAATAGTGGGAGTGATATTACAGTGTTTTTTCTTATGATGTGATGAATTTTAGAGGGTAAGACTAAGGATAGCTAAAAGTAATTTAAGAAAGAAATGGAAGGTAGCTAACAACATTATGAATAAATTTTTAAACTTTAAGAACCTCGATAGTAATTTTCCAAAATAGACACCGTTTCCTTGAGCCAATTATCTTTACATAAAGAAGGTTCTGTCGATGACATTAGCAACTAAAGTTTTATTTCTCTTCTTCCTTCAATAAGCAAAGTTTTTGAGAAATCCATTATAAGTAAAATTGTTCGATTTTGTTCACTACTTTAGTTCAGTCCAATTCTAATTTGGAAATGCCCTCCCGAAATTCTGTATTTAGATTTTTTCGAACTTAGGCCAGTAAAAATTATACGGCTGGGTTATTTGTAGACATAACTAAAACTTTTGATATGGTAAATCATATAATTCCATTTAAAAATATTGAAAATGCTGGTCTCCGAGGATTTATCATATAATGGTTCAGTTCTTGCCTGAATAACAGAACACAAAGTCTTAAATTCCATGGAATCAGTAGTGCTGTCGATACTGCAAATCTAGGTGTACCTCAAGGCTCCATTTTGAGCCCAATACTATTTTTCATCTATATTAAGGGGGGAAATAGGGTTAAGAAAGAGTTTTCTCAATGATTTTCATGAATTTTATTATGGTATAAAAAATGAATATAATTTACTGCAACTTTGAGCATTTAATTCGTTTTTTTAAATTAAGTTTGAAATAATGTATATTGCTTTCGCAGATGATAATCGGTTGTACCTATGGACCTGATAGTCTACTTAACCTGGTGGCTGACATTAATTTAGACTTGGACCTTCTTAGAATATGGTTTGCAGAACAAAGTTCTATAACAAAAATAATGTTTCTTACCTTGGCATTATGTAACGGCTTTGACGTTGACGCTTTCTTTCATGCACCTGAGTTCCTTAAATTTAAAATGCTGAATTGCTCATGTGGTTTTTCTAATTCCACACCACCCTTAATAGCCATCTAAATTATAGTAATTAATTCTTTAAATCTAAGAAAATTGACGAGTTGAGATACCTTGGATTTCAGGATGTTCTTCCGATGCCTCCGCTCATTCCCTAGACATTTCTACTTTTGTACAGTTTGTACTTGAGTACAGCTCGTTCAAATAAGCTTTTTACAATTATCTATTATGGCACATTGTAAGAAAAAATTACAAAAAATGGTATTTGTACCCGAGCTTTCCAATTTTTCGTTAATTGAGTATTTTCCTAGTACGAAATTTATGTTATATTGCTTTAAGGTGATAAAAGCTAGCTCAACAACGAATTATTTTCCGCAAAAATTCCTTATTTCACTTCCATCATCTTTATCAAAGTACCAAATACCTTTTTGAAAGCTCTCAAAAACTGGCTTCCCGATTTCGATCACTTGGATTGACATTTTTACTTGATGTTCAGACATACTATAAATAATTAATTAATTTTTTTTCTACCTTAAAATTACTTCTTGTCTTACCGAGATTAGTATGATAATGTCATTCTAGGCGCCTCCAGTGTAAAATTGTTTGCTGATATGTCATTGTAAACAAAGTTAATGACAAAGTGCTCTAGGCAAATAAGATAGCGACTGTTGAAAATGTTCAATACTTCGTCAACATCAAAGCAGGTATGCCTCAACCGAGGAGAAGAGGATAGTACTACCAAGGAAAGCTTCTGTCTGATCCTAGAGACAGCCCGTGGTATTTATAACTTAAACTAGGTGCGATCACATCCAAAAACGGATGCAGACTGATTGATTTCCTAACAGCCTTTGCACTTCATGTTACAATCTACAAGGCAACATAGCAGCCGCCTGATCAAAAATCCAAAAAGCCAGGTTGCGATAGTTAGAAGAAACGCATCTAGTGTTCTAACCATCCACATACTTCTGCGAATAATGTCAATGTCATAAACATGCGTAAATAATTGCAGAGATTTTTATCATTTTGCTTAAACCCTTTTTCTTTTTTGTATAAAAGGTCTTCCAATCTTATGGAGCAGCAAGAGTTCTCGGACGTCATTATGCACACACTGCCATGAGTGTTGAAGCCAGATATGATTGTATACCCAGACTCTATGGATTCTATCGTATGCGGCTTGAAATTAAAACGAGGTGGTGAGAATCTCCGAGATCTACTATAGTGTAAATATGTGGTCAATTTTTGACTTGTCGGCAGATAAGATTTTCTACTCGATATTAAGGGGATGTTTTTGTTCTTTTGGATCGAACAAATGTTGCTGAGGTTCCGTTTATTAGGTATACTTATCTCCGACCAAATCTCGAAAATAAGTTGGTGAATGCTCTCGGTCTTAAATACGTCGAAAGGAAGACTTCCCGACAACTTTTACTACACTGAAAATATTGATATCCTCACTTCGTTTTAGTTGAGTCGACGGAAATCTTGGTTTTCATCGCTTAGGCAAATTTGGGACGATGTAGGAGAAATTTTTTCGCATCCTCATCAATAGCTGCGACTCTACTATAAAAGTTTTTTTCTTACCTGCCTAAAACGTTATTTTTCGTTCGTTCTGGAGTTAAACCTATAGTATCTCCGAGGCATCGAGAAAACAAATTTTATGCCCCCTCATTTGTTCATAGAACACTTCTAACTTAGGATGGCTGCATTACTTACATCAAGATATGATCAATATGGTTGATACTATTGAGGTGAAGACCATCTACTTGTTAAAGTGATAATTTTTACAGCAGTCCGCTAGTTGTCCGACTGCACGTGGCCTTTGCTCTTATCCGAGGCTATTGGTCAATTCGTAGGAGTAGGGTTTAAAGTGCTTAAATTTATCCTAAAAAAAAAAAAAAAATATTTGGCAAAGCCAATAACTCGCTTTGTTGCCCTTGGCTAATTCAGGGTTCGTTCGACTTTATCTATCATATATTTCAGCATCCGGACTAGTCTTATAAAATTCTTGCAGACCTCTTTCCAAACTGCGTTGAAGTATTTCTTGTGAGAGTTCTTTCTTGGTGACTGTTGATGCCACACCTGATTCAGCATACGAATTCATCAAAATTATACCTTCTCCATTTGAGATAAAGACATTTCCTACCAAAGCTAACACTTACGTATAAGTTTGCCAAGTCAAGCCCAGATTGACGAGACCAGTACTACCTATTTTCCAATACAAAAAAATACAAAAAAAAAAAAAAAAAAAAAAACCAATTGGGGTGTATGTAGTAATAGCTACAGCACTGAATGGCTGTACGCGTACTCTAATCCTACCACACCTAATTACCAAGAAATCGTATTTGCCTATATCTATAACTGTAAAATATGCAAATGCGACCTTGTATCCATGTTGAGCACAAAACCTTTATATATCTTTCTTCGGGAATAATTAAAAGTAAACTTTAAACTCAGAAGTTGTTCACTTGCCAACCTCTCTTGTGAATGTCGATCCAACCAATATATTCATATCTATACATCAGCAATCCAATAAAATCCAACAGTTTGACGACACCGAAAGTTGCTAATGGAACTGTCAATAACAGTTGGTCTTTTGCTCTAATTCTGCACTGCAAAATCACTTCTTACAATCAACTGTCATGGGCTGTCTCTAGAGTTAACCCAAAGATGGTAATTGCACAGATGTTTTCACTCAGTCAATAGATATTCGTACTCAGATATCCTTCTAACTGCCGACCTCCACAAACATATGTATGTAGGCATATGTAGAACACTTTCGATGTAATGCAGTCGACAATATTCTGATAGACAGGTGCTGATTCTATGACGGCAAAAATAAACTATGCCGACCAATGGAGCAAACCTCTGATGTCTTGCCCAATTTGTGTTATCACATTACAAACTCGGAGGTTGATATGATACTTCACTGACAATGGTGAATATGTTGATGGTGACGACATGAATAGATATGCTCGTACGTAACTACAGAATATATAAACCTCCTTGCATATGCCTTGTTATTATCCGCTTGGGTATCTTTGTCTGCCAAAGAAATCATAAATCGTTTTGCTTTAGCATTGTGCTGTCATAAATTGACTGGCCTTCATTGACAGGAAGTGAAAAAAAAAAAACTTTCACAAAGTCCATTACAGGTTATGTTATATGGTATGTAGTCGTATGTGGCGGCATTCAATTTTTGTTTGGCAAATAAGCTGAGACCGGATAAACCTGACACATTATGCCATGACCAGGTCAGATAAAAATTAAGAGCCAAGACACCATGGATCATAGAATATGAACCATAGACTATGGACTAAAGACTATCTGACAGGATGGTAGTAAAAAGGGCATTTTATGAGCCTGTAAATGGTGGGTGTGTTGGGCATCATCAAAAGCATCAAATTGGAGTCATTATACATATGTTGGGGTGACAAAGATTAACATCGGATGGCCCGGAAGGACGCATTATAATCGAATTAAGGACATTTTAGTTTCCACAAAGGTGTCGTAAATAATATAAATGTATTCATATGTAGTATGTAAGATAATATGCTCCGTAAGCAAATTGATAATCTTTTGTGATGTCAGGGTTTTTTTTTTTTTCTTTTTTGGTTACTGTTATGTAGGCTTAAATGACCTAAGACTGTGCAGTATTAATTGTAATTGGTATTCCTCTTCTTATGGGTGTAATGATCCTATATATGGAATTCAATTTGAATATTAGTTTTCAACGAACGTTACGAGCTCATACATTTTCTTAAAGTCACTTAAAAATCACTGTACATACTCGTACGTGTACTTAACATGGTAATGTGCTTATTGTGATTGAATACTGCCTATAAAGTTAAAATTGGGAAAATTTGACTTCGGCTAGCTGCAATCGCAAGAGATGCCTCTGTCATAGTTTCGCATCAGCAGCACCAAAGATGGAGGACCCGTTCGCGAACAAGAAACCGATGTTTCTTGCACTAGCAGGAAAGCAGGATGTGTATCATGCACCACTATATGCGATAACAAGGGCTTAGAAAAGAGGTGCTGTTAACACATACCAGCACAAGTGAAACACCGAGCATATTCTTCGCCGAAAGAATATGAGAAGGTTCGAAAAAAATGATGTTGAAACTAGCGAAAGTCGACAATGCTAACCATGATTATCGAAGTAGAGATGAAAATTAAAGGGAACCTCTTCTGCAGTCTTTTAAACAATGAAGACGAACGACGTTCAGGAAAAATACCATCTACCCGAGCAAAGTGATTATAGCAATATCCATAATCAAATCTAACAAACAGGGAAGAATCAATGGCTCAACCACTGAACTCTTCAAACCTAGAAGAAATGATCCGCAGCACCAAATCTGTAAAATTCAGTGGGGTAAATGAGAATGTCAGTAGCGATCACTGGCGACTGAAGTATGTGCACTTCAATGGCGACTATTTTAACCTTATCTAAGCTAGTTCCTAGCATATGTGACTGCACTTATGCACACATAAAAGCCAGCTATCAATATAAAATCGAGGACAAGAGTCCTAATGAAAGTTTAGTCCTGAGAAACTCTTCTCTGAATCTCATTCTCATTCTCATTTTCCATCATCCCATTGTGAGCTGGGGTCCAAGCAATACTCAGTGAATTCAGTCTCCCGCCTATAATTAAATAAGCTTTGTATTCTTAAGCTAGCCCTTTCGCCCCTTCCAACGAATTGCATCAAGCTTAGAAGTTTATTTAGTAAGTTCCTCGAACATAGAGGAACATAGGGGATTCGAAACACCCACGCACCATCGCATTATGAATTATGAAATGCACTTGGGTTCTATTCAGGTTAATCACCATGCTAGTGATTTCTCTTCAACTATTATTCTCCTTCTCCTGATTTACTGGATTGGATAAGTAGATTCCATTGCATGGCATATTTCGTGATAGACCAGTCTTTGAGCAGTAATGTTCGCCAAATTTACTGCTATTTTCTCTTAGCATTTGTATGACTATAGCTGGCCCTAATCGCATGATCGTTTAGAATACGGTTTACCCAGAAGAGCCTTAAGATGTTGTGTAGACTTCTATTAATGATGTTTGCAACTTATTTGTGACAGTGTTGGTCAACTTCAACCATATTGAAGGACGGATTCAACGTTAGTTTGAAACACCCGCGGCTTGATTTTAGTGCTGAAAACATAGTTCTACCAGATGTTAGTAGTCACACCGAATGCCGACTTTACTTTATTGATCTGCTCCCCACGTTCAGATCTGTGCCTCAATCTAACGAGATATTCAAGATAAAAATAACAACTTTTTCAGCTTTGTTGTTATTTTGTGTGTTGGAGACGGAAATACTTAGGGCGTTAACTTTATAGGCCTCCATAGGCCACAAAGTAGGCGGATGTCATTAGCGTAGTGCATATGATCAGATATTAGGTCATTGTCCATCTTAGTCCTACATTTTTTACTGATAGTACTGCACTTAACACGTCACTGATTATAACAAGGAACAGCAATAACGAAAGAATGCAGCCTTGTCCCACTTTGCTAAAGGGTTTGAATTCAGCTGCCACTTCACGTTATGTAGAACATTTACCGACTTCATAGGTAGCCTATGTCATATATTGTAGTATTTCGATCGGGGATTAATATTTAATTAGATCCACAATATATGTGCAGTCGATTGATAAGTTGAGATACATTCTAGCTTATTCTAGAAATAGATGCTCTAGCTATAAATTTGCCTACGGCTGGAAACACCCATTCAGTTTTCACTTCTTGTCAGGTTTGCCTTCTAAGGCAGTTCCTTCCCAATCCTTGGGAAAGGAAAGCCTTCCGTTTCATATGCTTTCCAATTTTTTTTTTAATGTCGGAATAGAGCACTCAGAAACAGAACTAGTCCATTGCGCTCTTTATAAAGATCCTTTTAATGAAATATTTCAGTCTTATGAAGAAAGATGAGTAAGCGTTTCAGTACAGGCAGTAGAGTCTTTCCTGCTGAGGAAAGGAAGAGTGTTCAGCAAGGCAGAACCCACAGCTTGGCTGTCGCTGCAGATGCAAATGCTTCGCCGCCTTTGCCGGTACTCCGCAATATAGTTCGCTGACATCAGGATTGCGTATATTTCTGCTTTGAAGACAGATGCAAGCTTTTCTAACGTGAAGTAAAGTCTAACGTTATCGTCCTCCGGAAAGATACCAGCGCTATATCCTATATGGGTTTTGGCACCATCCGTGAAGACCTGACTGTATTCCTTTCCTGGCTCATATTCTGGCCGAAGCCAGTCCTCGGCACAAGGAAAGTCGAATTAATTTTTTTTTTGCAACAAGACCGGATTCAAAAGGCATCCGACGCGCAAGGTCATCAAAACTCCAGTGCGTGTTGTACCAAGGATCATTTGCTTTTAGTCAGAAGATGGCTGTAAATTTGTTTTTACTTAGATGCTGGGTTCGACTGGGAAGAGTACCACTTGGATATCATCTTTCCCAAGTGGCTTAATTTTTTTACAGGCCAATAATTTCAGTGTTGTTGGAAGCGAAGGTGCGTATTCGGGAATTTGTTTCAACTCGTTGAATTTTGGCCACCTGTAATCTAATCGGGAATCGCGGAGCCAGTATTATTATGGTGGATTTTCTCATCAAATTGGAGCGATTGCTGTTGACAGAATGGCTGTGCATTGATGATTGGATGTATTACGAAGACGTGTTGCAACTACCGGGTTTTCTAATAACGACTTGACAACTTTTTTTTTTTTAAATAAAAGGCAAACCATTTTAGATATTTCAAAAACTTTATTATTGGCTTGAAGTACAATCAAAACATTTTTGAATGGAACTGGACTTCGTTCATATTGCCACCGCGGGCACGTTTGCAGCGGTCGATTCGTTGGACCCAATTTTCAACGAATCGGTAACACATTTCGCCGAAACAGCCGCTATTTCGCGTTCAATGTTGGCGCTGAGCTCTTCCAACGTCATCGGCGTGTTGGCATAAACCAATAACTCCAAAGAAAATAGTCAAGCGGCGTTAAATCGCACGAACGAGGCGGCCAATCGACTGGCCCATGTCTCGAGATAACACGCTCACCATACTTACTCTTCAATAAATCGATTGTAGCGTGTGCTGTGTGGCACCATTCTGTTGAAACCACATGTCGTCCAAGTCCATATCTTCTACAATAATTCGGGCCAAAAATAATCGGTCATTATGGCGCGATAACGCTGAACATTCACAGTAACGTGATGATCGTTATCGTCGACGAAAAAATATGGCCCAATAACGCCGCCGGCATGCAAACCGCACCAAACAGTTACTTTTTGTGGATGAAGTGGTGATTCATGAAGCACATTTAGGTTTTCACCCGACCAATAACGCTTATTTTGCTTATTGACGAACCCATTGAACCAAAAATAAGCTTCGTCACTGAAAATGATTTTGCAATAAAATTCATCATCTTGGCGCATCTTCTCCAGAACCCAATCGGAGAACGTACGTCGCTTCAAATGGTCCATCGGCTTCAATTCTTGGGTCAGCTTGATCTTGTATGGGTGTAAACCAAGATCCTTACGCAAAATACGCCATGATGTGGTCTGAGCGATGCCCAATTCTTGAGAACGCCGTGGAATTGACTGATTTGGATGGTCAATTGTCTGATTGACTGAACGGCAGCGATATTTTCGACACTTCGACCAACACGTTGTCTCACTGACACGGCAACATCACACAACCAATATGTAGACTCATATTTTTGCATTAAACTTCTTATTGCTTGTCTACTAGGGCGAGAATTACGACCGAAAATTGGAGTCAACGCTCTTAAAGTTGCAGTCACCGATTCTGAATATCTGTAGAAAATTTTTATAATTTGCAGACGTTGCTCGTTAGTGTACTTTACCATGATGAAAATGTAAATTGACAGTGACAGTTTGATGATTAGTGAAATCACAAATTAAATTCAAAGTTGTCAAGTCCCTATTGGAAAACCCTGTAAAATAAGTTGGTGCTTCCTCCCGATACCGACGCCTGCTCCACAAAACATGTTCTTGATATTTCCGGTAGCTGCTCCAGTAGTACTGTGAGAGCCCTTACACATCCGAACTTAGATTTTTTTTTTCACACCCGTGCTTCCTGTATTGATATTCCGGGCTTATAACTATTTGCTGTTCCTATTCTATTCAATTTCCGGATATGATTTCGGTGGTAGTGGGACTCTTCAATACATTTGAGCTGAGAAGCAGCCCAGGCTCTCATCTTTCTCCATGATATCCTATTTTCTTCATGCCAGCTTAACAGGTAACGCTGGCTAGTTAGTTAGTAGCGCCAGAAATTATCCGTATCCCCAAAACCATCCCTAAAGTAAATGTTACTTTTCTTTCTAAAGTTTGACAAATCTAAAAAATAAAAATAAAAATTTTATCAAAAGGCTTCCTTTGCCACAAAATTATTTATTTGTTATAATTTTTTGCCAAGAATTTTGCTCGTATGTATGAGTATGTTATATCATACTAATCCATACTAATATACATTATTCAAAGAAATTCTGTAACTCTGAAGTGGGAGCAGGGTAAAACACTCTCATAAAACTTACTGGTCATGGTCATGAATTCCTGAAATTTATATCTTTTGTATCATTCAGTTGAAGAGCGCATTTTTGCAATTATGCATAATTCAAATGAAGAAGATTAAAGTTACTGGATTGAAAAAAAACATAACGAAGCGGATTTGTTTTGTCACCCTAAAACGAGAAAATGTTTGAAACAATAATTCATATTTGTTTATTTTATACCACTGTACAATGGAGAACTTAATTCTTTTTTTGATAGATGGAAGGCAGCTGAGGGATACAGACATGAAGACTTATGAATTGGAATATTATTACGAGAAAGATTATATATGTATGTATATTATGACCGAGAAATTATTGGAAGCTGCATAGCAATAAAAACTTACCAAGATGGAGAGATGAGTGAATGTACAGCATACTCGTACTATAATCTTAGGCCTCCCTATTATGCTGAAATATGTAACGCGTATAAATATACCTAATGCTACATATTTCTCCCATGCATGTAACTATAGTATACGCATATTTTGGATCACCTCGTTAGTGAGGCCAAGAGATTGTTGATGTTTTTGAATTTGAGGGATTCAAGTTTTTTTTTCGGTCTCTTCTTTGAACCCCAGGCGCGCTTCTACTGTTTCATGGGCCGAATTTTTCGAAAACTTCCGTTGAGTATGGCAAGGCTAGTTAATTTGATCAGCTCAAAGTTTGTCTACAATCAGTTTCTTAATGTGGAAGTTTCCGCAAATGCACGTACTTCTCAAGTTTTGTCACACCTGTTTTACATTTTCGTTACTATTATCTTTATCTTATACATCGTCCAACATTGCGACGTCTATGTTGAAGTTAGACGATTGACAATATTTTAAATTTTGAGCCTCGTTTTTCTGTAACAAAGTAAAGAAGAGTTTACTTTGTTTAAATTGCTTGCACTGTGACACTCCCACTGGGAGTTGGGTATTTGGGGTCGGAAATACGATAATGCAGACATTGGACTAAATCCAACTGATTTCTATCCTGTTATTTTCTACCGCCTTTACCTAACTATTAAGCACCTATAATAGCAACAAGTAACTAATTCCGTACTCGTGAATGGGTTACTCCAATAAAAAAAAACCTTGGATGCCAATTAAAATCAAAGGACTTTGTAAGCTACCTTGTTGGACTCTAATTTTAACATTGAAATGAAGGACAATTCATATCATATGATTTCATATGATTTTAGAAATTTATTTCTTATAGATTCATGAATCATATAATAACAGGTGTACCGGTGTGAAAATAAAACACTAATTTTTACTGGGAAAATAAAAAACATTTTATTCAAAGTATTGGCCATTGCTAGCTTCACATTTTTCCCATCTTTCAGGCAACTTATGGATTTCATGCCAATAAAACTTTTTGTCTTTTGAAGCAAACCAAAAAGTCACCCAATTTTCGACCTCCTCTTAGGATTCGAAAACAAATGGTAGTCGGAAGGAGCCAAGTCTGGTGAATACGACGGTAGCAGCTCCCAGCCAAGTGCTTTGGTTGTATCCTGAACTAGTTTTGCTTTGTGTGCAGGTGCATTGTCATGGGGTAAAATTACCTTTCCGTGTCATCTGGCCCATTCTGGTAGTTTTTCGATTAATGGATGGTACAAATTGATCATTTGTTGTCAGTAGCGATCTATATTAACGGTTTCACCAGGTTTTAGGAGCTCGTGGAACACCACAGCATTGTCCTCTTGCCAAATCGATCTGGTTTTGCAGTCGAAGTTGATGGTTGTTCCGGATTAACCCATGATTTTTTCCGTTTACGATTCTGAAAAAAAATCCATTTTTTATCGCCAGTAACAATTCGATGCAAAACCGATTTTTTATCGTTTCTTTGTAGAAAAATTTCACAAGTGGTTTTTCGGTTTTCCATCTGTCCTTCATCAATTCATGTGGCACCCGTTTTCCATTTCCAGTCTTTTGGATCTTTCCATAGCTTTTAAACGATCAGAAATTGTTTATTGTGCAACATTTAACATTTCTGTCATTTGTTTCTGACTCAGAGTGTCATCTTCATCCAATATTTTTTGCAATTAGACGTCTTAAAACTTTTTTGATGGTCTTCCACGTTCTGCATTTCTCACGTCAAAATCGTTATTCTGAACCATTGAAACCATCTTTTGCTTGATCACCAAATGCCTCGACAAGCATTCGAGGCGAGTCTGCAGCACTTTTCTTAAAATGAAAACAAAAAATTAAGGCTTTCCGCAAGTCATCATTTTCTGGTACAAAATTTGGCATATTTAACACGATGAAGAAGCATGATGTCATTTGCTCAATGATTTGATATATACTAAATATGTTTGACAGAAGTCATAGCAAATGAACAAAAAAAAAAAAAAAAGGCCCGTTCACAATCCCTATCGAGACATTTGTATCTTGACGCTCACTTCATATCGATACACCTGGTATATTAAATATAAACAAATTGTGGGTGGCTGTGACTCAAGTGGTAGTGTATTGGCTTCCAAATTGGACAATTCGGGATTTAATACAAGCCGCAACAAAAAGACATTCTTTTTTTTCAGGCAACTAAATTCACGCAAGATAAGTGCTTTCCTAGAATAAAACAAGTCCAATTACACTAATAATTTAGTCTCCCTATCAAAGATTGTATGCCATGCATTGAGGGAAATAACCACTGAGCCCAAAAAATCTGTCTTTCTCTCCCTGCGTAATAACGTAACACGTGCTCAGGCTATTAAGGTGTAGTAATACCTACTTGAATGTTAAGTTCTTAAAAAAAAAAAAATCAAGTTATTAGAGAAAAAAATTTAAGAAAGGTTGGTGACATTCGCTAAGTCATAAGAGTAATAAAATATTAAATTGCTTTAGGAAAACAAAACTAAATTTTTCCGCAAACAATAGTTTCGTTTTGATGTTATCGTAATTTGGCGCCAACCTTTGGCAACTCTGTCAAATGCCTTTTCCAAGTCGATGATCTTTCGTAGCATCACGATGTTTTTCTATCATAAGTCGTAAGCCTTGTATAGCGTCATTGTCGACCTTCTTCCGACAAAGTCACATTGACTGACATGGAGCTTAATAATATTGCTTTGTTGATTGTCTAGAACTCTCTCATATTTTTTCATACAATAGTATGCGACATTACTTTCACTCATCGGTAGTTGTTGCAATTTTTCGTGTCGCTTTTGCCTTTTTACAGTGAAACAAGAAAGCTTTCCTTCCACAGATTAGGTGAAAATCGCGAGCCACTTAAACCCAAGATTTCCGATTGTGGCTCACACTTCGGATGGTGTTTTATCCGATCCGATTGCGCAACCCTGTTTCATTCTACTGTAAATCTAGCTGTTCTCTATTGGTTGGTATTCCTGCTCATTTTCAGTACATTTCGGCGATTGAATCTTTATCGAGATTTTTCTTTCCTAATGCTCCGACGTGATACCTTTTCTATTTTCAATATAATGCCTCTTTTACCATCACTCATGCTTTAGCAAATGCATTTTTCGCAAAAATTTCTACAACGTTTAGGTTTTCGTCTAACTCTAACGCACTTTAACGCTTTACGCTGTACTTAGTCTACGTTTCATAGGATTGCCTTCTATTTTTTACCACTATTTTCGTCTTATGGTTTCACCATCAGGTTTTTCTAATAATGTGAAGCTGTAATAATGTAATGATTTTCTACAAGAGTAAACTCTTCCTCCAAAATTGACCCATGCGGTTCCTTGTGTGTTTAGTTCGTCTTCTTGTTTTAGAGAAATTTCGAACCATTCTTCGAATTTAGCATCCAGAACAGGTCTTTTTCCTTGTTAAAATTGAATCAGCTTATTACTTGCCACCTCGCGTTTGCTTAAGTCGGGTAGTTTGTGCAAAAACAGAGCATACTTAGTAAAACTGCTGCGATATACTTTAAATTTTAAAAATAATTATACACAATATACAATATATTTTTTTTAAAAATAATCTTTAAGAGGGTAAGGACATGAGGCGTGTTAACATAACATAACGGCTAGATCGATATCACCCAAATTTTACATACACATATTTTAGCCTATTTCAGAGATTTAAGGTGCATGTTGTACAGGACGTGTCAATTTAATCGGATATGTGTAACTATTGGTTTACTTGCAGGCAACTGTAAGCTTGCACGTGTCGTTAAACATTTGAAAGTCTACCTAAGACCATTACATGGTCCTTTTCCGTAAAAATGAATCTCTTCATCCGTATTAGAGTCTTCTTTGTAATAAAATATACTTAGGCATAACTAAAAAATGCTTGTGTAGCATTTTTTTGCGAAGCGTAGAAGCTGCCGTATTTTATTTCACTTCTCTCTATAATAAAAAAAAAAACATTCAAAGGGTTGGCTGTTCGTCATTCCAATTAAAAAAGTTGAGCAGAATCTTGGGCAACGAAATTATAATTTTCTCTAATATCACTTTGTATGAGGATTTCACCTTCATCGAGAATCTCTTTGAAATAAAGCGCTTGTTCCTCTGCAATTTAGGCATGGAGTTTAAAACTGTCCAAGGTATCCAAAGCGTTACACAAGCTATACACAAAATCATCAGAACACAGCACTTAAGTAGATATCTTGAAGCGATCTGTGCCAACCCATTTTTCAAAGTGAACATCTGTGATGTTCTAATTAATCAGATGTTTTAATCGTTTTTTTTTTCAAAATTTGAACGTTTATTTAAGAAAAACATGTACAATAGCATTAGTTAAAGTATTGCCCATCTGAAGCTATGACTTTTTCCCATCTTTCTGGCAATTTGTGGATCCCATACCAAAAGAACTGCGCCGGTTTGGCAGCCAAGAATGAATCAAGCTAATTTTTGATATTCTGCTCTGATGTGAACCGTATTTCAGTGAGGGCGTTCTGCATCGACCGGAACAAATGGTAGTCAGAAGTTGCAAGGTCTGAGCTATAAGGCGGGTGGGATAAGACTTCCCATCCACTGTTTTCCAAATAGTTCTTAACCGGAATAGCAACATGGGGCCGAGCGTTGTCATGATGGAAAATTATTGCCTCGTGTCTGGTCGCATATTCCGGGCGAGAGCTACTGCTCTCTCCAAACGGATTAATTGTGTTCGGTAGCGTTGTCCATTGATGGTTTCACCCGTTTTTAGCAGCTCATAATACAGCACACCCATCTGATTCCACCAAATACAAAGCATTACCTTCGCGCCATGGATATTCGGCTTTGCCGTTGATTTGGCTGGTTGGCCGGGTTTCACATATGATTTTTTTCGCTTGAAGTTATCGTAATGGATCCATTTTTCATCACCAGTAACAATCCGATGCAAAAATGACTTCCTTTTGCGGTGTTACAGCAGCATTTCGGACATGCAAAACCGCCTTTTGACGTCTCTCGGTTCAGTTCACGTGGAACCCAATTTCTTGCTTTTGAAATGGCTGCTTGAGTGACACCCAAAGATTCTGCGAGCTCTTCTTGTTTTTGGCAACAATCTTCATAGAGTTATGCTTCCAGTTCTTCATCTTCAAACTTTTTTGGCTGCCCACGACGTTCATCGTCTTCCAAGCCAAAATCACCACTCTTTAATCATGCAAGCCATTTTTGGCACTCTTGCTCATCTAGAGCATGTTCACCATAAACTTCCACCAAAATACGATGACTTTCGGAAGCAGTTTTCTTCATATTAAAGTAATGAAGAAGAACTCCCCGCAAAAACACTTTTTCAGGCACAAAGTTCGACATATTTGGGTGAAAAAAAATTATTGTTGTTTACGCTTCAAATGAATGACATATACTGAAATGACGTACAATGATAGTAGCTTTCCAACGCATGCTCTAATGGAATAATACAAGTTACGCCATCTCCAAATTATAGACCCAATATGACACAGCGGTGTTGGATTGGGACACATCATGTTGCGATGGTAATCTTTATAAAAAGGAAGAAGCATGGTAGTTCCAACTGTGAGATTGTCAATGTCTCCTCTATTTAACATACAGAGACCATATGTGTTTCAGATTCGCCAATGAGGATATATTACTTAGGTCTCATGTAAAAGACTTTGTTAAACCCACCAGGACGTTCTGATATTCATTTTTCAACTTTTGATAAAGTTCGTCAATATTGCACACTTGAAGCTGGTTTTGTATGTGCGTTATTTTTCTGCCTTCAAATTTAACCGATATAAAATCTTTATTACCACACAATATGGGTCTAATGTCTATGGATTTCTAAAAATGTTCTGTTTCGACTAGTAGTTTACGGCTGCCATGAGGATTTCGAGGTGACAAGATACTGAACTTAACTACTAGTTGCTTTGCTTTTTTCGCTTGTCATCTAGGTGTTCCAAATTCTTCTGCAAGTCTATTTTCGATTAATGACTCCCATATGTGCAATAGTCATAATCATAGCCTTCGTAGAAGTCGAAGTAAACTTATCATTAAATTTCTCCTTTAGCTGCTTCAAAACTAATATAAGGTTTTCTGGTTCATCGTAGGCATTTTATGAATATTCGCACGATGTTTGACTGCCTGCAACTGCACACGATCTTTATTGGCTATTGGAGGTGTTTTATATAAAAGTCGTTTTCTGATGCACACACTTAAACATCTGACGAACATCATCACTTTTCAGCTAAATTTTTGAAATTTTCCTTAAATTTTACAAATTTTGATGAAGACCCAAGTGAAAAGGATTAAACCATCGATGACCGTATGGAGTCATAATAAATTAGTTATTATCAACGAATGTACATAAGTCGTTGAGAAGTAAGAACAAACAAAATGGTTTGGCATCATACTCCTATCTTTTTCTAGTATTTAACTTTGAATCTATTTATTAAGTGAATCTTCTCGCAACTAAGAGATTTCGATATTAATCGTGTTTCGTTATCACAACACGGGAAAGTATCTCGTAAAATTGATTATTCCTATGGTACTGTTTCATACTAATATTTTTATTCAAAATTATACATTTTCAATCAAAATTTGAATATTACCTGTCGTAGATTATTGCTTGAACCCAAACGTGCTTTACCCTGGTCTATATTTAGTTTTGCAATGCTAATCTGATGTTTGGTGTCAACTTGACACAAGGTTTTACAAAGCCGATTGTAGAGTCGAAAAAAAACTCTAATATGCTGGTTTGTTGCGGAAAATTTCGATTTTTGCTATTTTTATTATGAAAAAAAAAAAATAATAAAATAACAGTTGAACTACAAATATAATAAGAAGGAAAAAAAAAAAAAAGAACAGGTCGAATCGAATCGAGAATGCTGAAATTTTATGTTGTTCCGTACAACTTTGTCTCTCGCACATGTCACAGCGAATACTGTGAACATTTCCGTTCGGAGTTCGAGGGTACATGTGACATCTAGCCCGTTTTTTTGTGGTTGGCTTATGAACCAATGTATTGACCGCGGGCATTTTGACCGATGCTGATGCTTGTGATGATGTTGATGGAGAATTTTAGCAAGAGGAGTACGGTGAAATCGACGAACTTGGATCTCGTACACGACGAGCCCTAGCCCTAGCTTTGATATTGTCTTAACATAAAGCCTCGCCCAAGTTCAACAAAAACAACCGTCGGCGGAAATTTTTCTTACTCTTGTTCCATTCCGGGAACTATTCAGTGAAGATCAAGAAGGCATTCAAAGCCGAAATGTCAAGAATGTTGTAGAACAACATTAGTGGCCATCGGTTAATCCTGGGTTCACACCGATAAGTGCCAACCATCTGGTCGAGAGCGTCGACACCAGCCTTTGTTTTATTGTAAAAGTGAATTATGTTCTGCTTTTTTACCTGATCAGCTGGTCGAAAACAAAGTTACGAAGCGATTTTTTTGAGACAAATACGACACCATCGTGACACGATCTGCATGGTTGTAGACGATTTCAGTATGTAGCATTGGTTTTCGTTTCATGTCAATCAGCGCTGACGGTATCTCCTTGCGATTTTTCCTTATGGGGCCGACAATCATCGATTGTTGCTTCTTCAGCTCGAGTGCCAAACTGTAAGATCTAAAAAATTGTCACAAGTGAAATTACGTTCGTTCATTCCTAAAAATGGAAAAGAATCACAGATTAGAGAAAAATAAAGGTATGTACACGAAGAAGAAATACCTTGGCACAGATCCAGAACAACACGCTTACCTTGATTGTATGTAGGCATACAATGATCTTGCGTCGGTCAAAATTCAAAGTTTGATGCCATACTTTTTAGGCTTAGACGAAATGTACTGTCGAAAACTGCATCGTTTACGAAATGGCAGCAGTCATCGACGGTCAGAAAATTGCCAGAAACATACATAACCTCCAAGCGCTGGATCCACAGATTGAAAAAATCGCGAATAGGAGCCAGATCATCGCGTACACTCTGCTGAACATTACGCCGAGTTTCTCGGTTATCGAATCGTTTCGATTGGCTAATGGCTCGAAAGCGAATAAGTGACATTGTCGCTGCGAAAATTGGTGGCCCATGCTAAGCAATCCAAGGCTCATCAGCTGCTTCGCTTTTCGACACCGATATGCCCCAGCTAACAACAAAACTCCATAAAAGACGCGCATTTTAGACACATCAACCGGCTTCTACGTGACGCCATGCTTGTGAACACCGTACAAATTGATCATTTGTTCCACAATATTCTCGACTGACTCGATAAAAAGCAAAAACGCAGTCACTGGACTGTTGATGCGAAATTTCGTAAATGATGTTGGCCCTGCAAAAATTTCAAATAAAAACGCCTAAACAAAAAACTTAAAACAAACCTTGACGAGAAGCGAAATCTATCTATTGATGGGCATTGGATCGCGCACATACTGATTTTTCTTGTCTTTCGACTTGAGAGCGTTGTCCGGTTCAGCAATCGCTGCAGACGCATTTCTTGTTCAATAAATTCAGCATCGCTCTTGTCACTGTTATAATCTTCAGAATCACTTTCAGTCTTGCTTGGTGCATAATCTGTATCATCTTCCGAGAATTCGGATAGATCATCGCTGTCTTCGGTTTGCCATACAAACTGTTCGCAGAATCGCTCATAATCAAAATCTGAAATAATTCACAGCAAAAGGTTGCACAATCGAATAAAAAAGAAATAACGGACGAAGTGTCACAGCACTGGCGCGAAGAACCTTATTTGAAGGTTTAAACATATTGTGTCTAATTGACACCAAACATTAGATAGGTAGTAACTCTTCTACAAGCTTTCAGAGCCCTCTGGCTCTTTTACGGATACTAGACGAGAAAGTAGCCAGGTGAAAAAAAAGTGTCAAATTGACACTAAATTTGACACTAAAAAAAAATTAGTGTTTTATCTAGATATACAATTTAAACTGTACTTTTAAATTAAAAAAAAAAATTATGAAAGTTATTAAAATTCTGATATGAAAGGTTTACTTCCGGTTTTCTACAAGAAAAAAGAAATCAAATTTCGAATCTGATTCCAAAATTAAAAAGAATAGCCAATTTCTTATAGAAACCGCTATATTTCCTTTCCTTCTACCTACAAGTATTGGGTCTATAACTCAATTCGTGCGGTTTGCTAAGAGATGGCGTAACTTGTATTATTCCATTGGAACATGCGTTGGAAAGCTACTGTCATTGTACGTCATTTCAGTATATGTCATTCATTTGAAGCGTAAACAACAATAATTTTTTTTCACCCAAATATGTCGAACTTTGTGCCTGAAAAAGTGTTTTTGCGGGGAGTTCTTCTTCATTACTTTAATATGAAGAAAACTGCTGCCGAAAGTCATCGTATTTTGGTGGAAGTTTATGGTGAACATGCTCTAGATGAGCAAGCGTGCCAAAAGTGGCTTGCATGATTTAAAAGTGGTGATTTTGGCTTGGAAGACGATGAACGTCCTGGGCAGCCAAAAAAGTTTGAAGATGAAGAACTGGAAGCATTACTCTATGAAGATTGTTGCCAAACACAAGAAGAGCTCGTATAATCTTTGGGTGTCACTCAAGCAGCCATTTTAAAACATTTAAAAGCAGCTGGATATATTCAAAAGCAAGGAAATTGGGTTTCACATGAACTCAAGCCGAAAGACCTCGAAAGGCGGCTTTGCATATCCGAAATGCTGCTGTAACGCCGCAAAAGGAAGTCATTTTTGCATCGGATTGTTACTGGTGATGAAAAATGGATCCATTACGACAACCCCAAGCGCAAAAAATCATATATGAAACCCGGCCAACCAGCCAAATCAACGGCAAAGCCGAATATCCATGGCGTGAAGGTGAAGCTCTGTATTTGGTAGGATCAGATGGGTGTGCTGTATTATGAGTTGCTAAAACCGGGTGAAACCATCAATGGATAACGTTACCGAATACAATTAATCCGTTTGAAGAGAGCAGTAGCCGAAAAACGCCCGGAATATGCGACCAGACACGAGGCAATAATTTCCCATCATGACAAAGCTCGGACCCACGTTGCTATTCCAGTTAAGAACTATTTGGAAAAAAGTGGATGGAAAGTCTTATAGCACAGACCTTGCCCCTTCTGACTACCATTTGTTCCGGTCGATGCAGAACGCCCTCACTGAAATACGGTTCACATCAGAGCAGAATATCAAAAATTGGCTTGATTTATTCTTGGCTGCCAAGCCGGCGCAGTTCTTTTGGGATGGGATCCACAAATTGCCAGAAAGATGGGAAAAAGTCATAGCTTCAGATGGGCAATACTTTGAATAATACAATTGTACACGTTTTTCTTAAATAAACGTTCAAATTTTGAAAAAAAAAACCGCACGAATTAAATTAAATACCCAATATAACTAGGCCGAATATGGACGATATTTTTATTTTAATTCTATTGCGAAGTTTGTGGTTCATTTAAAGACGTTAATCACTGTTCGTTGAAGTTGAATTCAAAAGATTTACGTTCTTGTTAATCTAAGTGGTCCCGAGATTTACTTCGCGATTGGTACGAGTTGTCTTTTTTTAAAACCAAAAAAAAAAGATCTTACACTCAAAGGGGTATGAAAGCACTTATAGTGCCTGAGCATGTGTTAAGTTTTTTGAAAAATGAGATAGAAAGAGAAACAAATATGTTAAGGCTCAGTGGTTATTTCGCTCCATGGTTGGCATCCAAAATTTAATGGGGAGACTAAATTATTAGTAGAAGTTGCCTTTTTGTTGATTTCTAGTCAACATAACTGGAAAAATGAATGTCGGGCGAGGGTACGATTCGATGGGTGTGGTGTAGTGGTATGTGCATAGACTCCTCAAGCAGAGGGTCGTGGGTTCGAATCCTGTGCGAAAAAGTGAAAAAGTCTTTTCATAGAATTTGTATGTAGTTATATGAAAATCGCGTCGGCGTCAACTCTGACATGAAGGCATAATACTGATGTTGGAGTAGTTTCTGGCTGGGTTAAATGTAACGAACTAACAACTAGCACGTACTTAAGACCCACTGGTTGAGAATGTACTAGCTCGTCCCGTCCAGTTGGACAACTACCTCTGGGAAAAATATCGAAACCTAATAAACCTGAGTTTCAAACTACTACACCATCCGCCCGCGCGGTATAAAAAAAAAATTACAGAGCCTTCCCAGTTGGAAGTCAATAAATTGCCATTTTAACCACGGCCAACTACAGTACATAATTGCGACACGTTTTCAAATCAGATATCTAACAAATACCCAAAAATCTATTCGAATGACACCTGCTTTATCTGTTTTATGTATAATGCCCCTCATTTATCATTGTACAACATCCTAAGTTAAACATAATGCATAATAATAATGACACTTCCAAAAAAGAAAGAAATAAGAAAAAATAAAAAAATGTAAACCCTCACCAACGCTCAATCATGCCATTCTAAACAGATTCGTATTCGTAGATTGAATGCAATTTGAAAAGTTATTTATTCCTATTCAAAGAATGTTAAAGGCAATATGAAAAGTTTTTTTCTTCACCTTCTTTTATTTTCTTTTTCTTGAACATCAAGGATAAACTATCCGTGGTCATCAAAGTTTTCACTTTTACAAATTGAAAAGCAAATGCGACAAGATCGGCACCAACAGAGGCAACTTTAGCAAAATTCAGGTCAGTGCTTTCGTCAACATGAACAACAAAGTCAATCAGCTTATTGAAATAGAGTTTCGCTTGAATTTCATTGAAGTAAGGCCAGAAATATTCTCGTTGCCTCCCTCCATCGTCTCACTGTTATTCTGTTCTTGATGGATAAAGGACTCAATTGCAAATGAAAGACAAACCATTTAAGATACTTGCCCGTCAGAGTGCATATGGCTGATAAATTTCCTGCCATATCGTATAATTTGATTATTTTCTTTCGCATGCTTACCGTTGTTTTTGTTTTTCTTTTAAACACCAATTTTCAGATTGCGAATATTTTATAAAATGTCATCAAAACAGAAAAGTTGAAAGTATCCTCATGAGAGAGGTAAATTCAGTTTTTTTTTTTTTGAGATTCCAGGGAATCAGGAACATGACGACATTTAAAAAGTGTTCTAAAAAAATATCTAAGTTTTCTATGAATTTTCTATTCTCCATTATTGGTTGTGCTTGTAGGAGCATTTTTAGAAATAATTTCTGCACCATGAATGAACCAACTTCATTGATGTTGTACTAAAAATGAACAGTTAATATATATTTTTTTAATTCAAAACTGCTCTGGGTGCGATGACACTAGTAAGGAACACCAATTGCTCAGGTAATTGTTAACTTTGTCTTTCCAATGGATCCTAAGACATTTCTTTTGAAAATTCCACCGACATTTTGAAAATAGTACCTTCATGACCGGAAAGTTTTTGCTTATTCGTTCAATATGAACTGGCCATTATCACAGTAAAGAATGTTCCTTTTGTAAGGCTTTGACATCCTCTCAACACGGTTGGATGATACGTACATATATGTATCGGTACAGTAAGAATAATTTATGAATAATTTGAACTTAGAGCTCTATGTTACCTGTCAATTAAACTGAGTCGAAAGCAGCAACATTTGACAAAATTTGTTCTTTACTGAATCTCATGGCTGACGCTATTAACGGTGTTTATGATGAATGAAGAACTTGTAGTTTAAATTTGTATTCCTTAGCCCTTTAAGGTAAGAGCATATTATGTTGCCCATGTTTATAAGTATTCGCGATTCTTTCTTGAGTTTAGAAGATGCTGCGCTGACTGTCTGTACGTTACTGCCAACAATGTCAATATCATCACCCTACGCGAATGGGTTTAAGAAGTCAGTGTTTGTAGCATACCATAGATCACTTTTCTTATCATAAAGTGAGGTACGAGTATGTCAATTTATTGAGAATCACCTTGTGGTTGTTGTCTGCATAAAAAAACGATTCTCGACATAGGGGCACTGTAGAATGCAGCTATATCATCGATAAATAAGTATTGGGTGTCGAGCTGCTGTATCGGTTTTTTTTTTTTCAGGACTTGTTGAAACGCGAATATCAAGTGAATGATGGCCTGAAGCCATACAAAGTAATTTTTTAACGATGGAATAGGCTTTATTCAACTTTACATGCGACATTTGTTGACGCTACAGCAACGCTGCGTCATTATTGGTCTTACAGCTGGTTTTTCCAGTGGTAAAGGTCAACCATTTTGCTAACAGTCCACAGAGCAGGAGTGAGTGTATGAGTTACGATGATATATATCTCCTTTAGTGGAATGATGTTGTATTTATACATCGTTATAGAATTGAAAAGTATTTTTCTATTGAGAGTGCCGGTATCCTAGGTACATATTCGTACATTTACGTTTACAGTGGTTAATATCGGAAATAGAACGGCATTCCTGAAGGGTTTTTGAGGAATCTACTGAATGATTTGTTTTACATTGTGTGTTTCTAGCCAAATTATCTAAGCGATAAGTTTACCATACACATAAGCTCACAAGCCAGGACTAGGTTGTGTGTAAGGAAAGCTCTGAACAGCGACAACGATTATATTGGCTTGTTCAAGTCTAAGAAGAAAGTTGGAGACCGTGGTTATTGCACCCAAAATACTTTGATCGGCTTAAGTATTTCGATCCTATGTTACTTACTTATATTTATATGTATAATGTTATTTTTTAGTCTGCGGGGCACAGATGTATGTACCTACTAAATATGTTACTTTCTTTTTCGCAGCTGATACCTATCCTGTGGATAGGCGTATACTATATTATATAAAATTGTAATTCTTTGGGAACTTTCGAAACAAACGCTTACTGGCGTGATACCTTACACAATAGTTTTGCTTTCTTTAGGTAGCACTTCAGTTCATAATAGACCAGCGTCTCAACCAGTAGCTTCCTCCACTTAGTGTAGTTTTGCACTAGTCGCTCTAATTGCGGGCGTCAGGGTGGATGCGGTCTCTTTCTACTTGAGCGTGCACCTTCAGCGAGGTCTTCGGTATGGAATCGAAAACAAACTAGGCGATTATGTTCATTCGCTCAACATCTCTTAGCCAAACCAACACATGAATTATGGCCTTTCTATATGTATACCCCGTTTTGTTTATGCAGAAAGGACTGCAAATCAATCGAGGCCTTTTACGACCTCAAAGTGATAATTTCCTATTGTGGCATGCTATAGGAGTTGTTTAAGCCTTTGTTTAATTCTCATTTACCACGAAACCCATACTTGTCGATTCTGGTTCAATCGCCGCAAGCACTCCAGTGAGTTCCCGCTGATTTCTTGATTTATTTCCATAATGTCAATGTCGTCAGCGAATGCTTGCATTTGTAGAGACTTCTGAAGTATTGCACCTCTTACATTGGCCAATGGATTTCGCACAATTATTCAAGGTAAAATGTTTAAGAAATCACATGATAGCCCGTCACCATCTTTAACCTCTTTTAATACCAAATTTCATAGTGGTGTCACTAACAACTTTTATGAAACTGTGAGCGTTCTCTGCCATCTGAATGACTGCTGAAGAACTCCACATGGGTCTTACATGAATGTTACGCAGGACAGCAAACTATTCCAATGCTTCTGTTTGTGTAAGCACTTACAGCGCAAAGTGGTACTTAATTTCGGTTATTTAGTGGGACCCAATGGTTTCAGTGCGCGAAGTCGTTGCCTATGACAAAGAAATGCGTTAAAAGTTAGAGTTTGAGGTATTTTCAATTCGAAGTTCAATATTAAGTTACACAAACTTAAGTGATGTGACACCGAATGTGACCATGCAAAATAGCGATGGATATGTGAAAATGTCTCAACTTAAAAGTATGCCCTCTGTTTATTTACTCGGGACAGTGAGCCTTCCTAGTAAAGCATGACAAACGAATGAGTTAGGGACACCTTAAAATGTACCATAAACGAAAGATGCCATTTAGAAATGGTTGTTGTCCTTCGCCTGACGATGAATGTACGATGGATGAATAAAAAATTACCTATATTTAAGGTGATGATTATAACTTCTGCAGAATGTACAAAACAATAGCGTCTGTGAATTGTGAACGAATATCAATCTTACGTACAAAAATTTGCCCTTTGCATTGAAATAAAAGTCATCACGCAATTAATTTTCTCTTTTCTATCTTCTTGTCTCGTTTCAAAGAAGTCTAACGTACACACTGCATATATAACACACATAATACAGGACAGATGTCCATACCTAAATGGACCTTCAATAAAGCACATATAGGCATAATATACGGGTATCTAATCAGCAAACATTTGCAGGAAGATTTCCTTGAATCCTGATTGATGAGTGTACCTCTGTCATCGATGTTGTCACCAGCTTTCCAATGGTCCTGTGACGAGTGCTTATCCACATCCTTTCTTACAAATACATACCATATTTGTATGTAATATATCAACCTCTCGATAGCTCTTCCATAGCTGGATCTTTTTGTCCTAGTTAACGTAGGATATACACAATTTCCCTATAAATTGAGAGGGCGTATTTAAGTGGATACATTTTGCTAACGTAAATGGAACGCAGAACCATACAATGGTATGTATTCGCAGAATCGATAAACTGTATTTCAAAAGTTTGGATGTACACAATACCCGCACGCAATGTGCTCATACAGTGGGGCAAAGTAGGACCTGGCATCAATCAAACTGTTCTCAGGCAAATCCATTTGTGTATACTCGTACTACCTGGGGCGGCTGCAGCAATTTTCGAACAATCCAAAATCATTTCGGCGGTGGATTTGGTTCTTAAACGGATAACTTTGAAGGCGATAATTGTGATATTGACGTTGCCGACGTTGTATTAAAATAAACATCCTATGGGATGAAGTTTACAATTTTTATGTGAATGGGGATAACAACCCTCTACACATACGAGTATATTAGTTCCTTGAACCACCCAATGAGGAGTGAATTTAGACGAAATTTCGAGAAAATTATTAATAACGAAGATGGATTCTCGTAATAATTCTAAATGAAATGACATAAATTGATTAATGGATAGAGAATGGCTTTGAAAATTTTTCAAAATGTTTCTATTTCTACTCATTTATGTAGTTATTGTGAGAATATTTCTGTACATATATCATATATCGAACTTACTAAGGGATCAGTTGCTTGCCGTGGGTAAATATATGTTTAAGGATATGAGTATTTAAAGTAGAGGGAGATCCTTTAGCACTGATTTACATAATTTGCTACTTTTCAACAGTGGTAACATTTTTAATGGCAAAAAAATCCACTTCTTATCTTTTAAACTGAGGTACGTAAGCCTAACGAGGTTTTGCGCTGCCTCTCGTTACATAACTCAAGGTGACTGAAGTCCATTTCGCCTTCAGCGCGCCGTGTAAAGCGATGTCTGTTTTGGCCATTTTGTCTTTGTGGTATCGATTGGAAGGCATTCTGTCCTGGAGGGGTGGCTTTTATTTTTCCCAACATGTCTTAGGCATCAAAACCAACCAAAGGCGTTTTCGTCCGTTTTCGATAAGGTTCGTGCTTTCGCCCTAGACAGGGTGAGTTTTTTAACTTGGGACATCCAAATTACTCGAAAATTACGCGATATCGCGAAAAATGTTTCAGAAAAAAGTCACAAGGTTCTGAAGGGGACATAAGATGGTGAGCACGAGTTTGACCTTGAGCCCCATTTTCAAGGTCAAACGAAGGTCATTTTTGATTTTTCAAATGATAATTCCTGATTTTCATTGCTCAGTCGTATTGCTCGTAGGCTTGCTATTTGTTTTTACATACTGTGTTTAGTATAACCCAGAAACAACGACGTGGACGTAGCAGTATTTTGTTTCCTTCGGGGTGATTAATTAGAGTGGGTCCCCTTGCATCCCACTGTTGAATCATTGAATTCTTCCCATTTCTACGTTTGTTTCCCGAGACTATTTCAACAAATGCTCGAAAATGTGACCACTCACTTCAATACACTTGTCTATCCTAAATGAACCAACAGAACTGAGAATTATTTCTGGCGCAAATACTTCTGGCGGCAAGCTTCAGTTATTCGTATTTTTATGTCCTCAAGTGTTGTTGCCTTTTTTCTGTAAACCTCACTTTTTAAGTAGCTCCACAAGAAGAAATCAAGTGACGTTAGATCAGGTGATCAAGCAGGCCATTGCCTCGGACCACCTCGTCCGATCCATCGTTGATGGTAAACATTGTTTAATACGCCCCGGGCTACTTGGGAATAACCACATACTGGAAGATGGTCCCACAAGAAGTTTGCATACTTTTCGCCATTCAAGTAGCCTTCAATAAAATATGGACCTATTAATTTATCCCCAATAATTCCCGCCCAAACATTAACATTCCAAGGGTGCTGGCGTTCAACTTGTCGCAACCAAAAAGGGTTTTCGGTAGCCCAGTAATGCATATTATGTCGATTGACCGTACCGTGATTGGTGAAAGTCGACTTATCAGAGAATAACACAAATATATAACAATAACAAAAATAATGTAGTATCTTACAGACAGTCGTTTGAGAAATTCCTGATTCACGACTTATTTGGCGAGTGCTAATGTAAGGATCGTGTGCAACGGCAGCTAACACTGCTATTTCATTGTCCTCAACAGCCACCCTATCTGACCGATTCCTTTTCTTTGGTAGCACACTTCCTTCACCAGTGAATTATTGGATGACCCGATAAAAGTAAGCGCGCGATCGTATCTGGTCTGGGAAACGTTGGGCGTAAAGAGCAAGAGCAGCAGTATCGATGTTCCTTCCACTTTCTCTATAAATCAATATCATTTCAATTTTCTCTTGAATAGCCTGTATTATTAATCTGGAAAACGTTACTAATAATAATCAGTTCCTCAAAACAAATATCGAACTTCTAAATAAAGTACAGTTCCGTTCAAGTAGAAAAAAAGGGCAGAGTGCACATCATACACTCTCAGATAAGTTTAGGACAATTTGTTTCTATCTGAAATTTCCTTGAGTTTTAACTTCACTCGAGGCAATAATGACTTCCTCAAAACAAATCTCGACCTTTTAACACCCTAACAACGTTGGAAACCGATTAATGATTTAGGCGTGCCAGTGCAGTGGTATCTAGCACTGAATGAATAAGACCTTTAAGACAATGGAATACGACTGAGCAATGAAAATCAGGAATTATAATTTGAAAAATCAAAAGTGACCTTCGTTTGACCTTGAAGATGGGTCTCAAGGTCAAACTCGTGGTCACCATCTTATGTTCCCTTCAGAACCTTGTGACTTTTGTCTGAAACATTTTTCGTGATATTTCGTACTTTTCGAGTAATTTTGATGTCATAAGTTTTTGGCGCCCTCTGACGGAAAAAAAGTGTTTCACGTAAAAGAATTGTAATTTTTCACGCAGATTACAAATCTGTTAAAAAGAATAGGGGTTCCCACTAAAAAATCAAAAGTGAATTTCTTTTGACCTTGAAAATGGGGCTCAGGGTCAAACTCGTGGTCACCATCTAATGTCCCCTTCAGAACCTTGTGACTTTTGTCTGAAACATTTTTCGCGATATCACGTATTTTTCGAGTAATTTCGATGTCTCAAGTTAAAAAACTCACCCTGTATATGATAGTAAGAGCACGATGATAAGGGTTTTATATAGCCTTTTATCTCGTTGTTCATTAGATAGAATGAATGTATATATTGAGCTAAGTTGGTGGCAGCTTTTCTATATCTTATTCAGCATAGCTAGTTACATATAAAAACAGTTGGAAATGACTTGAACAAGTCAGAAGAGGCAACAACTTATTCAATTTCCTTTCCATTCACTGCAGCTAAATTTGAAAATATATCTGGTAGCGGCAGATGTCCAGAATACAAAAACGTGTTCGAAACCATATCCGAATATATGTGATTTTTCTGCAGCTAACTCTCAATTATTGTGAAGCAGCTTAAGACCTTCTAGAATAGACTGTTGGTAAATTCAAAATTGACATAGTAATTTTCTGCGTGTAAAACTAAAATAAACTGGCTCACTGATGCAACAGCCGACAAAACTGTTTTATGGAAATGGTTGTTTTTGGGAATATTCAGAGAAAGCCAAGGATTTCATCATACAGGCTAAGATAGGAGGTGTTTTCGCGGGCAACGTACATTCGATAATCAATTTATTATTTTTTTTTTGGTGTGTTGGTACACATGTCCGGAATATCTATGTGATTACAGTTTTAGGTATATAGCATACTTAGTTTGTTTTTGACATATAGAAAGGTTAGACGTCTTTTTGTGTGTACGGCGATTTGCAAATTATTTCCATCCAAGATAGCCGAAAAGATACCAGTGGCTAACTTAGCTCTACACGCCCCAGCACATCAACAAAAGATGTCAACGTCGAAGCTATGAAGAAAATTGTTTTGAAAAACCGTCGAGTTACCATAAAAGATGTTGCTGATGATTTTTTCGGATGTTTTGGTCATGATTCGTATGTCAGCGAAGTTAGCTCCGAAACTTCCAGATTTTGATCAAAAGAACCGTCGCATAAGTATCGATCAGGAGCTCTTTAATGACGTCAATGATGATCCTGACTTGCTCAAAAGGGTCATAATTGGTGACAAATCATGGGTATATGTAAATGACGTTGAAACCAAACCTAATTGTTCCAATAGAAGCACCCAAGAGAGCCAAAACATAAAAAAAGCACGCCAAATTAGAAAAAAAGTAAAATTTGGCCAAATGCGACTTTTCCGATTCACAAAATTTAAGAGACCTATGAAAGGACAGAAATTTGCAACGATTGAGGTCGGCGTTGCCGACGAAGGCATTTGGAAAGTGTTTCACACGACCACAAAATGTTCCGGCTTAGATGATTATGACAGAGACATTAAAAGTACAGCGATTATAGTAAGGTATGTTTGTGATGAATGCATATTCTACATATAGAACATAGACCTTGTTGTAAAAGAAATACCAGAAAGCGTCGATCAGAACACCAATTATTTAAAAATATTGAATAATACGATATTTACTCGTATTATTAGTTACCCGTATTATATAAAAAGGAATTTGAGCAATCATTGAGGCACCACGAGAATAGGTACACGGAGCGACTATGCTCCTTTCTCTTATAGAAATGAGAAATACCTACATATGTGCAACATCACTGGAAAATTTAGAAAAGAAAATGGAAAAATTCGTGCGGAATTGCGATACAACAACATGAACGTATGAAAAGAGGTTAAAAAGTAGTCAACAGTAAGCAAACATTGGCGGGAAATCAAATGTTGCTTTCAGAAATTATCCAAAAAGGAAGTGACAGGAGCCGAAAAAAAGTGCTCTCAGAATTGCGAAAAAGAGCAGCGCTGATAATTAAACCAATAAAAGCGGGACCTGGTTTGACCCTAATATATCTGACAGTACATACGAAATAATTAAATTTAAATTTTTTAGAAACGATAGAATCACCGATACTGTGAAGGGCGTGGAGTATTTTAATATAAGAATAAGTTACTAAATTTAAGTTTCATGTGTTTACAACCCTCATAAAACATGCTCCCCTAATCGGTTGCTTTGTACAGATCTGTCCTATATGAATATACACCCTGCCTGACTCGAACTGCAACCAACTTCAGACTGCTATAATTTCCAAACCGTTCATGACAGTGAGCTCAAATTTTGACACATTACAGATAATTTTATTATTTACAAGCCTTTTAAACGATTTGCGTCTCAGTTGTGTTGAAAAATTTTTATCCGCGATGGAATTCAAACGTGATAGTGTGATTGTTTTATATATATTTGGCTGGAAAACCAAAAGTAGCTATCGTTAGAGCCCTCCAGCACCTCAACGTGAATAAATCATTTGTGTCTCGAACCATAGCTTGTGACCGTGATACTGGCAGCGTTGCAAAACGCCATGGAGGTGGTCATAAAAAAACAGCAACATCGGCAGAAATGGTTCGGAAAGTGAAGGTTTGAATTGGAAGAAAAATGGCTCGTGAGCTCAACATATTATTGAAACGCATGCAACACATACTGAAAAATGAGCTTGGGCTCAAGCCATTGAAGTTCCAAAAAACACACGATCTTACACCGTAACAAAAAAAAGTTAGAGTCGAAAGAGCAAAGGAGTTGAAAGTGGTGAGTTTTCCGAATTTGCTTTTTTTTCCGATGAGTCGCCATTTGTTATCGAGCAATATGTCAACAAGCAAAATGACAGAGTTTACTTGCCAGAGGGGTCCTTCGAAAATTTACACCTTTGGACGGCCATCAGAAAGGTTTGGGCCGCCATAACCGCCGATGGTCGATGGAAGCCTTGGGCAAACAATCATTTCGGTCGGAGACCGTGGACATTTCAACAAGACTCGGCACTGTCTCACAAAGCGCGCGTCAACCAAGATTGGTTAAAAAACAATGTTCCACACTTCATTTCTTCGACACAATGGATTGCAAATTCTCTGGATGCAAATCCGTTGGATTTCTCTGTCTGGGGTGTTTTGAAGGTGAAGATTCTCTCTAAAAATTACCAAAGTTTGGACCACCTCAAAGAAACACTTCACCGGGAATGGACCAAAATACCGCAGAGGCACTTGCGTGCAGCGTGCGATGCTTTCTTTGAACGTCTCAAGGCCATTATTTGCGCCAAAGGTGTACATATTGAAAACAACTGATACAATTTGAAATTTATGTATTTTCCAAGACTTTTTGCTTTTTCACAATAAAATTTATCTAAAATAAAAAAAATTATAGCATTTTAAAAAGTTGCAGTTCGAGTCAGTCACCCTGTATATATTATAGTAATTGGATATTTTAATATCGATCTGCTTAAGTCAAATTATCGAACTTCACAAATCCAGGAAATGGTTTCTTCTGCAAGACTCAACATAATAGATAATATAAATGCTACATGTTGTTGTAATAAGGTTACTCCTAGTTCTTAAGACCTTATTTTTGTGTCCGATCCTCCCAATATATTGCTTTTTAATTTTATTACTGATCATGACTTGCTTCTTTGCACTTAAAACATAAACTTTTCTAAGTGAACTTCACGCCTTTTTTCTAACAAAGACCTTATTGATTTTCAGGCATTGCAATAAGTTGTCAATGTATAGTAATCTCCTGGAAAAACTGCATACTGAGCTAATGAAAAGCTGAATTATTTTAACATATATTTTCCGATTTTGATGAATAAAGCCATATATAGCATTCGTATTAATATTTGTCCCTGGTATAAGTCGTATATAAGTATATAGGAAGTGTAAACTCAATCCTTCTCCGGTTAACTCGAATGCCTTTAAAGTTACTCGAAATAATGCGACTTACATTATGAGAAATTCTAAAAGAAATTACTATCCTTCCAAGTTAAATACACCAACCATCCAAGCGATGTTGTTGAGTGTGTTTCAACTATAAAGTCGAACTCTGCGGGTGAGGATGGAGTACCAAATCATTTTATCTAACGCACATTATCAACAATGGAAAATTGCAAGGATCATGCCTATTGCAAAGAAAACGAATTCTCTTGTTGCCTGACTTCAGACCAATAAGCATCTTACCATGCTTATCTAAGATCGTCGAAAAGCTGATAGCCAAACAAGTACAACATTACTTATCATGTAACTCTTTACTTACTTCTTTTCATTTGGGTTTTAGACCCAACCACAGGTTTTCCTCCGCTATGGTCAACATCTTTGAAGTCATAAGATGCCGTTTTGATCGTAACACTTTGTTACGTTTTGTTATGTAACACTTCTTTGTTAACTAGAGCTTTCCAATGCCTACGACAAGGTGATTCATGAAATTCTCTGCTGGAAACTTAAAATGTTTTTTGACTTCAATAGAGCCGTAAAACTAGTGAGGATGTAAAGGGTAGTTAATGGTGAATCTTTGTTGAGTAAAGGGCTCCTCAAGGCTCTATTCTGGAACTTTTTTTTAATTTTTGTATATATTTTGTGTTTTTATAAATTATCTACCTTTGATCTGCAAACATGCTACTATTCACATGTATGCTACAGATGTTAAACTTTATTTTTCTCGGCCTCTGGAGAATATTGATTATCTTGTTAGTCTGTCTTATGCCGATCTAGACAACATCTATCAGTGGTCAGTAGACAACGGGTTGATCATCAACCCTACAAAGTCAAATAATTTTATTTCCCATATCTATGTAGGAAACTGTAAACTGGATTTGGTTGAGTCTGTCACGAATCTTGGATTTGGATTTGGATTTGGATTTGTTCTAAATCGCAACCTATCTGGCTATCATAAATAGATAAATAGATACCTTTATTTATCAGCTATTTTATAGCTAATTGTAACATTCAACATATTTAAAGAACAATTTACATTTAATAACAATTGGTTAATAAGGAGTGATTTTTTTTCTAGCAAATTTGATAGCATTGTCCATTTCATTAAGTAATTTAAATCCTCTATAAAGTAAAGAGTTTTAAGTGTCTCTAGTTATTAGATTAGGCAGTTCAAAATAATTATTATTTCGAAGACAATATGGCTGGGCATTTCTAATATATTGTACATAATTGAACAAATAATAATAAAGGCATTAAATTATTTTTAATTTTATATACAAAATAGACAAAATTCATTACTAGTCTTGGTTTAAAAGAAAGCCAATTTAAAGCATATAACAAAAAATTTAAAATACTTCGCATAGCCTTATTTTGTAATAATTGCAGTCTATGAATTAAACTATCATTACACAAAATCAAAATTGATGAACAATACCCAAAATGAGGTTTTACAATTACATTAAAAATATTTATTGCACAAAAAGTAGATATTTCATTCCTTATTATTTTAGGAAAACCAATTTTTTTTAGCTATCCTTATACAAATATAGTCTATATGTTTAAAGAAATTAAGTTTATTGTCAATTATAACGCCTAAGTACTTAATATCGTCAATGATTTCACCACTAATTAATATTTTTAAATTAAAATCTTGACTGTTTTTGATCCCCATCTGCTTCGTTTTGTCAATGTTAAGTTTTAATCTGTTATGTATTAACTCATTCCAAGTCTTTCTACAGCAATCTATGATTCTTATCGATACTTTTATTATGTAGTTACATACATCATCGGTGAAAAGAGCCAAATTTGTATCTTGTAAGACAATTTGCAAGTCGTTTATGTATATAATGAATAATAAGGTACTTAAAATAGTTTCTTGGGGTACACCTAGGTTCACTATAATAGAGTCCGATTCGATTTCATTTATTTTTACTATTTGGGTTCTATTGAAGTTTCTCCAATGAAAAATATCTGTCGATTGTTTCAAATGCCCTTTTAAAGTCCCAAAATACACAGTTCACTACCTTTTTCTTAGCTAACTCTTCTTTCCAACCCGTTACCACTAAGTTAATCGCATTTTCACATGAATGATTTTTTCTTAATCTCGGTTGAATGTCGGCTATTAAACTGTTTTGTTCAAAATAGCTATTGTTTTACAACAATGCTGTTTTTCTTTTGGTTTCACAATAAGTGGCAACTCTTTTCTTAACTCATGAACTTTTTCACCACAAACGCTATAATTCTTTTTTGCGACATCAGCGTTTGTGACAGTTTGTCCACAGTTGGTATTTGTTTACTTACGGTTGCGGTAATTTTTTTCATTTCATTCCGCAAGCTTACATTACTGTTTCTTAACTCTGTTCGTATTTTCTCACTTTCGTTGCCGAAACCTTCAGACGCTTGACACAACAATTTCATGTGGTTTAAAATTTATTCGCATACTTCCTATGCAGTTTTCATTTCCTGTATTCCCTCAGAGTATCTAGATTCGATTGCTTCTAGCAAATTTTTAATTTCACTTTCATTTATTCTTTTTTAGTGAATTTTCAAACTCATCTTTATAAAATTTTATTTGATTTGTGTTGGCATTTAAAGCTTTCTGCATTTCCCTCAGTACCATATCGATATTATGTATGCAACAAGCTCTCTGCCATCGATCACCAACACCAAAATATATTCAATTAGATGTGTTTTTTTAGTCAGTTGACTTTAAAGTTTAACTTTTTATATAATAAACGAATTAATTATTATTATTGCACCATATGAAAACTAAATACTTGGTATTTACGTGTATATGGTTGTCAGGCGACTGTACGGATGTCTCAGTAAGCTCTGGTTAACGGCTAATTTTATACCTACTGAAACTAGACAACAACTTAAACGAGCTTTATTAATACCCATTGTAACATATTTGGAAGAAGTAATCTATATTATTTGTCTCAGTGTAAACTGCAAGCAGCTTAAAACGACTAACTACAATATATTTGATAAAAAAAAATAAAAAAATAAAAAAAATCCATTGTTCCCATTTGAGTTCTGTTTTTTGTTAAGTTGGTACATCTGTTGTTGACATTACCTCTAAATCTTAGCGTCATAACTTGAAATTTACAAAAGTTACGTAGCCAAGAGTACATCTATCTCTGTGTGTGTTGGTGATTTTTTACAATTTTAGAAATGGATTTAAATTTGCAATAACGAACTTGTATCAAATTTTGCGTAAAAAACGGATTTAATGGTGCGCGAACGTTGGAAATGTTAGAAAACTGTTTCAGCAACGATTCTCTAAAAAAGACGGTCGTTTACCAGTGGCACGAGTGGTTTAAAAGTGGTCGTGAGTCAATCGAAGATGATGAACGTAGTGGGAGACCATCGACATCGAAAACCGACGAAAACATTGATGAAGTAAAAGAAATGTTGGTCAATAACCGCAAATTAACCATCAGAGAGATAGCGGAGGACTTGAACATTGCCTATGAATCCGTCCAAAACATTTTGGTTAATGATTTGGGTTTCCGTCGTGTAACAGCAAAGATTTTGCCAAAAGACCTCTATTTCATGCAAAAAAGAGACTGTGACGTCGCAAAAGAGATGATTTGCGAGGCTGAATCTGATTCCACATTCATCAAAAGGATCATTACTGGAGACGAGACGTGGGTTTATGAGTACGACACGCAATCCAGACATCAGGCAAGTGAATGGCGTTCACCAAATGAGCCGAGACCAAATAACCACGTCGTAATCAGTCAAAAAAGGAAAACAAACCGTGTAGTACATCATGAATTTTTGCCAGAAGGCCAGGTAGTAAACAAAGAGTATTATTTGGGCGTTATGAGACGTTTGCGTGAAGCAATTCGCCGAAAGATACCAGAATTGTGGGCAGAAAACTCGTGGATTTTGCACCATGATAACGCACCATCATTATTTGTAATTTTTTGATGAAAAATGCAACAAATACTATTGAACAGACACCGAATTCACCTGATTTGGCTCCCTGTGACTTCTTTCTGTTCAATCAAGTTAAAAGACCACTACGGGGAACGCGTTTCAGCAGCCGAGAGGAAGTAATGGAAAAATCACAGGAAAAACTGATGAACATCCCGAAAAAATGTTTCGAGAATTGCATCAAGCGTTGGCATAAGTTTGTTGCAGTCGATGGGGATTACTTTGAAGGGGACAATATAGATTTAGATGAATAAACTTGTATTTTTAATTTTCTGAATAAATTCCGAAATTTTTTTGATCAAAGTGGTATGTGCTTCGTAAACATGAACAAATTTCGGGTTATTCAAGGAAACTACTGTAATGTACTTTAATAAAAAACATCAACGTCCGAAATTGCCTATTCCCACATAACATCATAAAAAACAAATCTCCACCGTATCTTTTTTATAGAATTTGTTTACACAGTCATTGAGAACTTAACATCTCATCCTACCAAATTTTCATTATCTAAATTCTTCAAAGCTTTTCTCGTTCACGCTATTAAGCTTTGGAGCTCTGTATTTCAAATACAATAAACTTCAAAAATGCAGTTTCACAATATTTCTTCAACATTAACTAACCTCCCATCCTTTTCTAATGTCACTTCTTCTATCTTTCAAAAATTGAATTATATACATATACTCGTATACTGCTAAAATTAAAATGTTAAAATTTTTAAATTTTGCGTACTATTATACTATAAAAGACTAAATCGTATTGTACATTTTTATAGAAATAAATAAATGAAATGAAATGAAAAATAAACTAAGCCCAGGGATTTTAATAATGAATTTGAAATTTGAGAATAGCGAACATAAAATAGGCGATAAACTAAAAAAATAAAATTCAGTGAAAACGAATAGGAAATTGAAAATTATTAAGAATTTTGAGAGAAGAAAAGATACTGAAATAAAGTGTAATGCATTAATTTAGATAGATGCAGATTCGTTTCCAAAAGTAATCGGGGCAGGAAAATTTAATGTTGGATGATATATTGTAATAAAGTAGGCAGTAGTCCCAAAATAAAATTCATTTGTTTTTTTTTTTTTAAACTTCACCGCGGAAAAAAGCACAACTTATATGATAGAATTGACTTATTATTGTGCTATCAATGGATATATTCACCGATCAGCTGAATGCAGAAAGGATGAAACATGTCTTAATTGTTTGGGCAAACACAAAACCAGTGAATGTAAAAAAGAATCAATAAATAAATGTGTACGATTAAATTGTAAACGTGATTTATTTGAATAAAATATTGAAATACTCATCGAAAAAGACAAAAAGACCAACTTTACTTTTAGTTGGTGATTTTAACATAAACTATTGCAAAAAACCGTAAGTATTTGTAAGAAATTGTAACATAGCTTGCGTACGAGTATTTTTCAATATTGAATACATAAAGAGCAAAAAAAAAAAAAAAATAAATCTCAAGTATGTACATGTATACTCGTATATACATTTGGCATAATTTTTGTAATTTTTGTATATCGAAAAAAAATATTGTAGCTAGCCCTACTTACCAAACAAGATTGTAAGTACTATATATGCCCTCGTATCTGTATATTTTCAACACGATATTGTTGGTTTATGACGTTTAATATTGGTACAACACGTACTACAGTTAACGGCGTGCCATTTCTAGTGTTTTTTCAACGCGTTATTGTTATTGTTTATTGTAAAAAGATTTTTTGAAGTAGTATACTGAATACAAACGAGTATATAATAGTTCATCATCATATGAATCGAAAATGCTCAAATTCACCGGATCTCTTTTGTTTTGTTTGTGGGGAGTTTATTTCAAGTTCCAATCGAGAACGGACTCCGCCGTCACCAAATAACATTGACAACATAAAGATTTGGCACCAAGTTTTTTTTTTTTTTTTTTTTTTTTTGTTAAAGATGTGTACGTTATTTAAGAGGGTGGTTTAAAGGTACCTATCTATCAATGCCCCCTTCTGAACCTATAAATTGGTGGACACAAAAAGATTATGTTTAACGAAACTGAAGGAATAATTTTTATAAAACAAGATGATGTGGAATTTGTAACTAAACTTGGTTAAAGCCAAGAATAAAACCGAAGAAGGTTTTCTGTATTTGAAAATTTTGTTTTCTAGATTGAGCGAAGCTAAATTAAAAGAAGAAACTTTTTTTATCCTTCATATAATTACAAGAGACAAGCAAAAAAGTCTTGAGAGTAGTTTTGAAAAATGTATTGCCTTCAAAACTCAGTTATTTTTTTTTTTTTTTATAATATTTCCTAAGAAAATTGGTTTTTCAGTTTTTGACATACGTATTTTAAGTAATCTCATGCCAGGGTATGAAAAAAACCAGTTGCAAAGCATGGCAACTAATCTTTTCTTTTTTTTTGTTTATCGGTGTAATCTATACAGTTTCAGTGGCTAGGGGGGGGGGGGGGGGGGATGGAAAACATCTATCTCCTGTACACTGATACTGGTGAACCCCGCAATCCTGGAACTAATATCGGTATGCAACCGAATAAAAAAAACTTGCCAGCTTTACCGGACTCCGAATACAGAAGAGAAGCAAGTGCAACGCACACGTGATGTATCATATACGAGTACATATATATAATTGAGATCTGCGATAAGGGGTGATTCATCGTAGCAGCTGTAGCTGAGAGTGTACGCGAAGACCGTGACGAATCGATTCGTTGTCGTTCTCAGCAGCTTGGCTTGGCGTATTTTACGTGAGGATCTCGGCCTAAAAGCGTACATGGGCTCTGGAAAAATTCAATGAAAATCCGGTGTTTTACCGTGAAATTTTGTTCAGTGATGAAGCCCATTTCTGGCTCAATACGTTAATAAACATAACTGCCGTATTTGGGCTGATGAGAAACCTGAAAAGTACCAATAGCTACCATTACATCCATTAAAAACAACGGTATGGTTTGGTTTATGGGTTAGTGGAATCATTGGTCCATATTTCTTCAAAAATGAGGCAAATCAGAATGTTACCGTCAATGGTAACCGTTATCGCTCCATGTTAACGGACTATGTGCTTCCTAAAATTCAAGCAGATGATCTCGGTGAGCTCTGGTTTCAACAAGACGGCGCTATAGCCATACAGCGCGTGAAACAATGGACTTGTTGAGAAATCATTTTGGTGAGCACTTAATTTTACGTTTTGCTACGGTAAATTGGCCGCGTAGATCGTGCGATATCACACCTTTGAACTATTTTCTCTAGGGATATGTAAAGTCTCAGGTCTTCAGAAATAAGCCAGCTACGATTGATGCTTTGGAAGCCAATATTACTCGTGCTATCCGCGAGATACCAGTCACTATGCTCGAACGAGTCGCCCAAAATTGGACCTTCCGAATGGACCACTTCAGATGTAGTCGTGGCTAATATTTACATATCATTTTTAAAAAGTTAATCTTTCTTTTCTCAACAAAAATTATTGGTCCAGGCCAATCAGGGCATCTTAATAAATTTCTTGACTCCCTTGACTGAAATGGATTTCAAACTAGAAAATGAACTTTTTGCCATATTTCTGATTTCCAGTTTCCAAAAAAAACTACAATTTCGTTTCCGCAATCGAATCAATAGATCACCGAGAGAGGGTGACATATCAATGAAGAAATCGCACTGGTCAGAGTTTAAAAAAAATCACGAAATAATATAACAGCATATATAAATGCAACAAAAAAGGTCACCTTGTGGCTCCTTGCCCATTTGCATAACAACGAAAAATAGATCTACCACTTCTTTTGTCGTACTAAATATATCAAGTAACTCCCATCTAAATAAAAATAGTTGGTGCTACTTGCATTAACCGTTGCGACCAGAATATGTTTACCTACGTAAAGCTACACGTTGAAAAATTAAAAGTAGCAGGAAATAAATTTATTTGCCTTCCAAGTTTGTTTCAAAACTTGCACAAGTTGTTTTATTGTAGATGTTTTTCCCCCTTAAGCCTCTGCTATTTTCAATTTTCATAGGACGGCCAATCTCTATACTACTCCAATGTTTTGGATCGTTACAAAATCCAGTCGTTATTGTTTGATCCATATAGAGATTCTTTAGACTGTATCAAATCCTTCTGGTATAATTTTACCATGAATTGTGCATCGATGTTTTGTGTGAATTGGATTCGAAAAGCATCCATGAGCATGAGCTTTTGCTGGATTTCTTCCAATAATTATAAACAAATAAAGATGACTCATCGGTAAATATAGTGTTGCTCCAATCCTGGTCCAAATTCTGAGTTGCCCAACTAAGCCTGTTTTTAACATGTTTTTGGGTCTGCAGCAGTTTAGATTTGTACTCCTGTTTTTCATCCCAGATTCTGCCAAAAGGCGTATTGTGTATTGTGTTGATGGACATTGCTTTACCTGACCCATGTTTACATGACAGCAGTTTCTAAATATTTTGCTGTCGACTCAATACTCATTTGCGGCACTTTTGGATGAGTTACTAACAAAACACTTCTTAAAAGCCGCCCTCATTGTGTACTGATGTTACACAACCGAAGTATGGTATATGCGCTATTGACAATTAAATTCAGAAAATAATTTGGCTACAAACATGTATGTATGAGTAAAGTGAAAGAAGTACTTTAACACAGTTTTTTCCTAAGCACAGTGCATGTACTGGTACTTCAATCAAATTTCATTTCATTGCGAAAAGCGGTTGAAAACAAATACTCGTATGTTGTTGAATTAAATAAAAATAGTGGTACCTTAACCATGCCGTGAATTTTAAAATTAATTATTTTCAGACACAAAACAAGCTTACAGGTTACGCTGATGGCTGATTGGGCAGGAAGTTGCGATGGCTGGAAATCGTTCACCGGTTTTTTGTTCTTACTTGCGGATGCAGCGAGCTTATGGATTTGCAGAAAAAAAGCAGGCGATTGCATTATGCTGGACTGAAGCTGAATATGTGGTACACTCCATGGCATCCAAAGAAGTCGTTTACTTGAGAAGCTTCCTAAGAGAATTGGGTTTTAACTCTATCATAGATTATCCAACTATACTGTATGGCAATAACATGAGTGCACAGCATTTAGTAAAGAATCCTGTATACCATAGCCGGACGAAACACATCGACGTAAAAGTAAAAGTTGTATTTACTTTGAAATACATCCCAACTGGCGATATGATTGCCGATATTTTTACTGAGAAATATAAGAAAGAATAAGCTTTCTGAATTGTAATGTAATACACACAAATTCTTGAGTGTATCATTTGCAATAGATTCCTGACAGCAATTGAAATAGTCGGAGGTCCATACCAATAGGCTTCTCCTAAGCCACGATCAACAGTGGACACACAGCAAACGTTGGAATGGTCATCAAGAAATACTTTGTCTTGCAGGGCATAAAATTGCTTCTTACTCTTTTCTCAAGTGTCTCGGAGTTATTATTGATAGTCGTCTAAGTTGTAGACATCGTCCAGAGCAGATGTGAGAAATTATCGAAAACTCTTACTTACCTGTACTTATAAGGCTGGTGAGTAGTATTGGAGGACCAAAACAGAATAAAAGACTTCAAAATGGACCCATATTAGTATTAAAGCGCTTCACATACTTAGCGATCTTAGACAATTAGAACGTATACGTAAAGTGAACATGTAAAATAATAGAATCGCTTAGCCTTTAAACCGACCACCGCGAACAAATTCCTTATGGCAGTATCACGTATGGCACAAATCGATCTGTTCAGGAAAAGGTAGTTTAAGCCTTGGTAAGAACCCGGGTAACCTACATTGGCGTGTTTTATGACACCGAGAGTCTCCATTTTTGTCTGGTTTTAGAAAATACCAAAGTTTTTTAAATTTAAGGTCGGAATATATCCCAGTAATAGATTGATACAAAAGATTGATGAGAGCAAATTGAGTTCCCTTGTTTTCGCCGATTGTTGCGCTATTATAATCAATTACTTAACAACCTTTCAGCCAATACTCTATATTTGGAGAAAAGTAAAGAGTTTTCCAATAGGGACTTGACAACTTTGAATTTAATTTGTAAACGCATTCTTTCACTAATCATCAAACTGTCACTGTCAATTTATTCAGTAAACTCAACATTTTCATCATAGTAAAGTACACTAACGAGCAACGTCTGAAAATTATAAAAATTTTCAACAGATATTCGGATTCAGTGACTGCAACTTTAAGAGCGTTAACTCCAATTTCCGGTCGTAATTCTCGCCCTAGTAGACAGGCAATAACAAGTTTAGTGCAAAAATTTGAGTCTACATATTCGTTGTGTGATGTCAGTGAGACAAAGGGTTGGTCGAAGTGTCGAAAATATCGCTGCCGTTCAGACGTCCGTAGCAAACGATCCAAATCAGTCAATTCCACAGCGTTCTTATGAATTGGGCATCGATCAGACCACATTATGGCGTATTTTGCGTAAGGATCTTGGTTTAAACCCATACAAGATCAAGCTGACTCAAGAGTTGGAGCCGATGGACCATTTGAAGCGACGTACGTTCTCCGATTAGGTTCTGGAGAAGGTGCGCCAAAATGATGAATTTCATCGCAAAATCATCTTCAGTGACGTAGCTCATTTTTGACTCAATGGGTTCGTCAATAAGCAAAATATGCGTTATTGGTCGGGTGAAAACCCACATGTGCTTCATGAATCACCACTTCATCCACAAAAAATAACTGTTTGGTGCGGTTTGCATGCCGGCGGCGTTATTGGGTCATATTTTTTCGTCGACGATAACGATCGTCACGTTACTGTGAATGGTCAGCGTTATCGCGCCATGATCACCTATTATTTTTGGCCCGAATTGGAAGATATGGACTTGGACGACATGTTGTTTCAACAAGATGGTACCGCAAGCCACACAGAACACACTACAATCGATTTATTGAAGAGTAAGTATGGTGAGCCTGTTATCTCAAGACATGAGCCAGTCGATTTGCCGCCTCGTGCGTGCGATTTAACGCCGCTTGACTATTTTCTGTGCGGCTACGTTAAGTCATTGGTTTATGCCAACACGCCGAAGACGTTGAAAGAGCTCAGAGCCAACACTGAACGTGAAATAGCCGCCGTTTCGGCCGAAATGTGTGGCCGAGTCCTTAAAAATTTTGTCCAATGAATCGACCGCCGCAAACGTGCCCGCGGTGGCCATATGAACGAAGTCGAGTTCCATTCATAAATATTTTGATTGTACTTCAAGCCAATAATAAAGTTTTTGAAATATCTCAAATGGTTTGCCTTTTATTTAAAAAAAAGTTGTCAAGTCGTTATTGGAAAACCCGATATATAAAAATTATGGGCTGCCATTAAGTCATGCGAAGACTGAATATCAGCACTGCTGTTTTGAGTAGGGGTTTGCGATAACAATGTTCCACTGAAACCTCCAATAGAGGTTTAGGTTTCTACCTTTGCGGTATTTGGTGACAGAAAACTACGGCTTAAATTTTAAGATTTGTTATATATGGAAGTCGTACAACCACTGTTAACATACGCATCGCAGTGTTGTACGAGAAGTATATAGAATGGAAAAAATACGCGATGGAAATGAATATGTTGCAAGTGTCAACGGGTTCTACCCTCATAAATGTATAGAACAACAAAACGTGATTTAATAACAACTATAATATATCTGAGGAGAAATAGAGGCTTAAATTTCGAGAGTGGTTCGAAGATGTAAAAACATCAACCAACATCTCTTAAGAAGTGATCCAGTATAGCACGGTCTGTTGAAGATACTTAGGTCAGGGTATTTAGTTAATCAGACAAACGGCATACTAACATTGCAGATATGTAGGAAAATTATTTAGCATTATATATATCATGTCAAAACTTAGCTGTTAAAAAATAAGATGAAGAAGAAAAGATTCATCGATCCTAATTGAGTTTTCCTCTGTCGAATTAATCTGCTCTCTAATCCTTACAGCCTCTTTAAAGTTCAACTCGTACAACAACCTATCAGCAGTATCAGCAGCCGCATCAAACTCGGTAAAGGTCAAATAGGTGAATAATTTGAAGTGAAACATTAGTGGTTAGTCTTACCCACCTCTTTACGGTCTTTTAATTAGATATGCCGATAATCTCGCACTCTCATATTCAGATAATTCCGTAATAACAATTCGAGACCAAACGAAATCTGATCTACAGATACTTACCACCTGGCCTAACTACCATCAACTCATACATAGCACGAAGTCAAAAGTGATGTATTTCTCCTTGAACACATTATCTCTCATAATCACAGCTGTGACAATCTGAGCTGCAAAGACAAATGCTTTAACTTTGTGTTCGTGAAGGAATTTAAGTACAATACCTTGGGGCTATAACATAATAGAAAATAGACTGAGTCGAGGAAATGACATACAATACATACAATGTTTCTAAAAAAGGTACTATGTATATCCTGAAATAAAATGTATCGGATGCGTAAGTTATGTAGTTTCAAGTAGTCTAATTTCAGCCATTAACAATGCGGTGGTTCAATCACAATTTAAATGTGATCTGCTGTATCTATGTGAGCAACCTTACCCCTATTATTATATAATAGCACAGAAAAAAATAATTCGATTAAAATTTTTTTTAGAATAAATATGAGCCCTCATTACCTCTGTCCCAATCAACGACAATACTTCCACTTCGATATGTCTTTGTCTTCACAGCGCTTAAAATATTCGTTATCAGAAGGTGTTATATACACTTTAGAAGAAAAATGTATTCGTTAAGAAATGGATTTGTAGCAGAGGTTTCTAGGGTCCGATATATTTAAGCTAATTACACATGGAGGTCAATTTTTAAGAAAACATAAAGTCTGGCTACTTTCCCGATCTGAGTTTGAAAATCTGCTTCAGGTTATATTGTATTTTGGTGTACTTCTACGTTTATAAGTATCTCTCATTATTTTGAATTCACATGTCTTGCTATTCTCATCATTAACTAATCTTTCCCGATTAAAGTGATTAAAACGCATTCTAGATAGAATTTTCACATTGACTCTGCGTTTTTCTTATCTCTTACGGCTTTAGTCTCAGATCTGAATGATACGAGGATCCTTGGTGGGGCAATACTTGGGTTTCTTAAATGGCTAAATAGCTGACGATGCTAGGTAATCTAATAAATGTTACCTAAATTATTGCAATCAGAATACCTTTATTGTTTAGTTCGATTTCTTTGGTGGAATTTGCAGAATCTGGGATCATTGAAATTCCGACAAGGTAGTCAAAAAAACAAAGGTGAAAGGAAGGTTTAGCATAACAGCGTTGTTATGAATCACTACTCTACTCTACTCAAGACTGTTGGAGTCCCCAATAGGTCGTTTTTTCAACTTTATGATCACATTCAAACTGAGTACTGAGATTCGTAGTCTCTCTTAGTTGATCGGACACACTTAATTTTGCAGAGATGGTTTAGTCGACGTTTTACTGCAGATGGGTAATGAGTCTACGCCTGGCATAGAGTGGTATAATTTTAATTGCGAATAAAAAGGAACATAATCAAGAGCCATGACCATAAAATTTAAAAATGATTGCCCTTAAATCCAGCTTTCACTTCGCTATAGTCATATACTCATACGATACAAAAATGCGCAATACAAGTGAAATATTAAAAGAGAGCATTTAAGTCAATTGCACTTGTCTTCCCTGTAAAATATTTTTGATTGAACCCAATCCCGGCATATAAAATATAACTCTTTATGACACCATCATATTTGTATGTATTTGCGGCTTAAAAAATAAATATTAGTTTGGTTGATCCTCTTACTGCACTAAATCCGAGGATTTTCATTTTATCGAGGTGTAATATGTAACATTCCACATCCAGTTCGAAACTCACTCGATTGTACGAGTTTGTTATGGTGTGAAAAAATATATTGCCATTACTGGCACGTAGTGTATCCGTATGTAGATAATTTACCATTTTCTTTGAATCGGAATTTTTTTCATCTCCTAACTCATGACAACCTACAAACCAGTCTGTGAAACTGTTTACCATGTTATCAAGCTAATCAAATTCCTTCCAAATCATATATCATTTTATTCGCAGGCTCTCCTTTTTATTTGTGCAAGGGTATTCTTTTTCCATTTGTTCTTTTCTTTGATTTATGACGGCACGTTGCCTCCCTTTCACGGAAGTGGTACATACGTACGTTCTTATATCTCTATACATGCCACTTCCTTGTATCACTTCACTTCAAGTAAAAAAGGAAAAGTTTTGAATTTCTTTTTTATTTTTGCCTCCAAAAAGTAACAATGAAGGGATGCTCTTGTAGAGAAATCTTCTTTAAGAATGATTCTATTTTTAAAGATCCGGTAGACATCTTGAATATGCTTTTTCATACCATATATCCCTATATTGCTTCAGTCGAATTGAAGGGCGAACCGTTTCTTTCCATCTTACTTTTTTTTTTTTTTCGAAAGAAAAGTGTTGTACGAAATGACGCTATAAATTTCCAATTCCAAGAATTTGTTTCCTTTTTATGAGTGTTATTTGAGACAATACCTTTTTTGTATGTGCACCTGATTGAATGTGAAAATAAGATTTTTTAAAGAAAACCAACACATTAAAAATGAAACTGTCATAACGTATCTTTTTACATAAAAACAAAAGAAAAATTTGAAAAATTGAAATAGAAGATATTCGGGCTTAAAACGCCAAAAGACAATAAGCTTATACTCGTATATAGGAGTACACGTGATAAGGGACGATCATTCGAAGAAGTCCTTTTCGACTTGTCTTATCTGGAATTTCAAAGTCTTTTTTTTTTTAATCAAAAAACGATTCTTACTAGACGTAGGTATAGGGTAGAAAATATATTTAAAAAGATGCATCTGCGTTATTTTCTTAAGGTGACAAATGTCGTGGATACTCTCTAAAGCATTATCATGAAAAGTGTCAGTCGCTGTTTTTTTTTTTTTTTTTTCTTTCTTTCTTTATTTCTCTTTTCATTGACTTTCGGGTGGATACGAGTATTTATCCTTAAGGATTTTCACTTTATGGATCACGTTTTGAGTTGGAATTATCTTTAAATGGGAATTTTCTAGTTTTTTTTCTTCTTCTTTGGATCTGGGTGTGGAAAAATGCATAATAAGTACTCTCTATCTTTTATCATGATGGAAAAAGAGGACGATTTTTGTTGCCGTTTTGGTGTTTAATTTGATTCATTAGATTCTTGTGTGCGTGTGTATGTGTCTTTTAGGAACTTCAATTAAAGTATTAGAAGGTTGATTGATGAAGACGATCGAATTTAGGTTATCTCAGAGGAGATAATCGATTAATTACGAGTAGACAAAGAAGAAAGATTGTTCGTTTTTCCTTTCAAAAACTTATTTTAAACCCTTTGCATAGTATTTATATTGTAGTTATTTTGTTTTTCTATTAATTCTTGGAGATTTTACTTATGTATTACACTTTGCCACCACATCAAACAATCAAGGTTTTCCGGTATCAATTCGACTGAATTTAAATTTTATTCACTTTCATTCCAGTGTCAAATTAAAGAGCATCAAATGTCAGTTGGAAAACTTCAATATGTCAACGCATAATTGAAAACTACGAGTCAAAGTATTCATAATATTTAGGGAGTCTTCAAAAAGGACTTATGTTTAACATTACATCGAATGGTTTTGCTAAGTTGGGAGTATTTTCGACAAAAAACAAAATGGAATGAACGAAAGTTAAGAAAACCTGGAAAATTTTCATAGTACACTTGCGGTCATAAAAACCGCACCATATCAAAATGTTTGAAAAATTGTTAATAACTACGATGATAATTTTTATAATGAAATGAAATTTTTGTTGAGTACTCAGCAGTAGTTTATAAGTATTTCTATCTAATTTCTATCTGTTTATTGAATGTTTGAAAAAAGATATTAATAAAGAAAGAAAAACCAGTTAATTTTGTTAATTTGTTAACAGTCATTGGTTAACAAAATCAAACGATACATTTTCTATGTATGTGTATATAAGATGTTTAGATATGCCACTTTTACCAAAAATTTATAAATTCCTAGTTGCTCCTCCTTTGGCGGTTATAACCGCTTTTATTCTAGAAGGCATCGAGTTTACTAAAAGCTCAGTAATATTCCTTGAAATTTCAGTATTCCATACATGTTCCAGAACTTCATTTAGCTTTTTTTTACTCTCTGGTTTATGTTCAGCCACCTTACGTTTCATTACATGCCACAAGTGTTCTATTGGGCTTAAATCGGGCGAATTAGCTGGCCAGTCTAGTCTGGTAGTTCTGAGGTCATCAAACGTTGTCTTAAGCTGAAAATTATTGAAAGACTTTAGTTACTTGTCTGTTTATTATTTATAAAGTAGACATCTAGAAGTTGATTTATAACACTTCACTTACGGGTTTGGCGCGGTGGCAAGGTGCAGAATCATCTTGAAAAATGCACTTGTCAGTATAGGAATGATGCTGTTCAATTGCTGGTACCAAAAACTCCTTTACTATAGGGTTTTCTAATAACGACTTGACAACTTTTTTTTTTAAATAAAAGGCAAACCATTTAAGATATTTCAAAAACTTTATTATTGGCTTGGAGTACAATCAAAAAATTTATGAACGGAACTCGACTTCGTTCATATGGCCACCGCGGGCACGTTTGCAGCGGTCAATTCGTTGGCCCTAATTTTCAATGACTCGGCCACACATTTCGGTCGAAATGGCGGCTATTTCGCGTTCAATGTTGGCTCTGAGCTCTTCGAACGTCGTCGGCGTGTTGGCATAAACCAATGACTTAACGTAGCCCCACAGAAAATAGTCAAGCGGCGTTAAATCGCACGAACGAGGCGGCCAATCGACTGGCCCATGTCTTGAGATAACACGCTCACCATATTTACTCCTCAATAAATCGATTGTAGCGTGTGCTGTGTGGCCTGTGGCACCATACTGTTGAAACCACATGTCATCCAAGTCCATATCTTCCAATTCGGGCCAAAAAAAATCGGTGATCATGGAGCGATAACGCTGACCGTTCACAGTAACGTGATGATCGTTATCGTCGACGAAAAAATATGGCCCAATTTTTTTGTGGATGAAGTGGTGATTCATGAAGTACATGTGGGTTTTCCCTCGACCAATAACGCATATTTTACTTATTGACGAACTCATTGAGCCAAAAATGAGCATCGTCACTGAAGATGATTTTGTTAGTGTACTTTATCTGTACTTTACTTTACGATGAAAATGTTGAGTTTACTGAATAAATTGACAGTGACAGTTTGATGATTTGTGAAAGAGTGCGTTCACAAATTAAATTCAAAGTCCCTATTGGAAAACCCTATACTTCTCCATACTTTTCAGCGTTCATAGTTCCATTAACAAAGTGCAAAGAGCCCAAAACGTAAAAACAAAAACATCCCTAAACCATCTAGCTTTGAGGAAACTTCACTTTTTTTACTATGCACTCGTCCTTAAACCTTTCACCTGCTGACCGTCGTACGTATGGCAAATTGTCGGCACACAATAATTTAAATTTACTTTTATCGGACCATATCACACATCGCCAATCATCCTGAGTCCAATCTTCGTACTTTTTTGCCCACGTCAAGCGAGCTTTTTTCATTTTTGTGGTTAGCAGAGGTTTTTTCCCTGGTCGTCTTCCATATAAACCTATCTCCCGTAACCGTCGGCGTATGGTTTCGGCGCTTAGATCAACTTGATGAAATTCACTTAGCTCTACTCTTAAACGGACAGCACTTTTAAAGCGATCTTTCATGCTAATTCGTTGTAATACATTGTCCGTCTTCTAGGTTGTTTTACGTTTTCGTCCCGAGCCTTTTTTCCTTTCCAGTGGATCCAAATTTTCTTTTTTCTTCATCAGTCGTACGATAGTTGAATGACAGCATCTTATTTTAACGGCAATCTCACGATAGCCAAGCCCTTCTTCGACTAAAGTCAATATTTGAACTTTTTCGTCCCGAGTCAGTTGATGATATTTACCAGACATTTTACTTTTTTTTACTTGTCATCGTCACAACTCAATTCAAACTAATTTTTTTTGCACTGAATACGAGGCCGAACTCCTTCATTAGTATGGGAAAAACCCTTACGATCTGATGTAGTTAGGTATTTTTTGAGAACACATTAGGTGGTGCAGTTTTTATGACCGCAAGTGTATATTTAAATATATGTTATGTATATGTATATATATTTATTTTTTTTTTTTTTGCATGAAGGTTTTTGTAACAACCTTCCTCCGCTTGTACTCTTTATGCTTATTCTTTTCCTTTTGTATCAAAACCTTTTCCTTATTTAGTAGTAAGGTAACAAATGTACCAAATCGCTAAATTTAAAATGTGCAATACTAAATGCAAGTTATATTATGCAAAATAAAGTATATATCTATCTAGGTTTTCATGTATTTGTTTGATTTTCCACCAAACACGTACTAAAAACCCCTTGAGCACGTAGAAATTATAAAAAAAAGTGCCTAAGAGCGATATTGTCAATGTGCTGATCATTAGGTGGAATTTTTAATTCAAGCGGATTATAGTTAAAAAAAAAAGTGTTTTAAATAATGCAATCTGAAGTCGAAGAAGATACATATTGGTGGTATGTCCAATCTAAAAAATGGAAGATTTATTTACGAGTATTTCAGAAGGCACTCATTTCAACTTGTACAACTAAAGAACTATCTCTTTGGGAGACATTTCGTAACATAAAAACTATATAGTAATTGTTTATTGTAACAAAACACGATTTCGATTTAGCTTTTTAAATGGTTTAACTGCGCTTTTAATATCGGATTTATATTTCTAATCTGATGCCCGAGCAAAAAAATTCTAAAAATAGAAACAAGAAATTGTTTTTCATACAGCGTGAACTATCACACATTTTACAGTGTATATCTTCAACGTATGGTCATCGATCTAGATATTACAGTTTTATTATAGAAATGCAATAGTATGGGTATATAGATAGATTAACTTGTCATCTACCAATCAGCTAATATATGAAACCAGATGTTAGACATTGAAAGTGACTTGCATCTAGCTGCACTCTACTGCGTGTTTCTATGTTTTTATTACTTTGGCAAAAGCTCTTTTAATTCACAAACTTCTACGAGCACGCTACGCAAACGAAATTAGTTTGATATTGATCTTTGTAAGAAATAGACAATTTTTCCGCCGCCTGACATGGGTTTCATCGCGATAGTGATTTTTGTCTTAGTGTCGATAGTCTCGGGGTTAGTACTATTGGTGAAACATCATTTCTCATATTGGAAACGGCGTGGACTTTCCCAAGATGATGCAACCTTTCCTTATGGCAGCATGAAGGGCTTTATGAGGAGCCGTCACCTACGAAGTATTATGCAAGATTACTGCAACAAATTAAGGAATACAGGTCCAATGGCTGGATTCTTTTTCTTCCTTACACCCTGTGTAGTTTTGTTTGATTTGGATCTGATAAAAGATATTCTCATAAAAGATTTTAATAACTTTAGTGATCGTGGACTTTTCCATAACGAAAAAGACGATCCGCTTACTGGAAATATTTTTGGCTTAGATGGCCCCAAATGGAGAATTCTGCGCAACAAACTATCCCCGACTTTCTCTTCTGGAAAGATGAAGTTCATGTTCCCAACAGTGGTTTCAGTCGGTGAAGAGTTGATAATTGCAGTTAATAAATTGCTTGAGGAGGATTCCATTATTGAAGTGAAGGATATCTCAGCTCGATTTACTGTTGATGTAATTGGAACATGTGCCTTCGGTATTGACTGTAACAGTCTTAAGAATCCAAATGCAGAGTTCAGTGTCATGGGCAGAAAAGCTTTCACATTATTACGTCACAATAAACTTGTCCAAGGTCTAATTATGAGTATGCCTGACCTGGCCAGAAAGTTACATATGCGACAAATTCATGACAATGTCCATGATTTTTTTATGGGCGTTGTAAGAGAAACTATTGAAAATCGGGAGAAGTACAACATCAAACGCAATGATTTCATGAATTTACTAATTGAGATAAAGAACTCTGGTGATGGTTTGACTGTTGAAGAGATTGCAGCTCAAGTATTTATATTTTTTTTGGCTGGCTTTGAGACTTCCTCCAGTTCAATTGGATTTGCCCTATATGAGCTGAGTCTCAATCAAGAGATCCAAGATAAACTTCGAAAAGAGATTTATGAAAAGATCGAGAAATATGGTGGGAAATTGACATATGAGTGTATAAATGAGATGCATTACATGGAAAAAGTTGTGAAAGGTGAGTGGTTTTCGAAAAAAAAAAAAACTGTCGTTTATGTACTTTTATGAGATTATTGATAACAGAAACCTTACGGAAATATTTCATCCTTGTAAATCTTATGCGAAAATCTAAGGACGATTATCCAGTGGCGAATACAAAGCATATTATTCCCAAGGGTACAATAATTATCATACCAGTCGATTGGATTCAACGTGATGCCGACATCTACCCTGAGCCAGAAAAATTCGATCCTGAACGATTCAGTGCAGAGGAAACTAAGAAACGACATCCCATGACCTGGTTACCATTTGGAGATGGTCCTAGAAATTGCATTGGAGCAAGATTTGGAAAGATGCAAACCTTTATTGGGCTTGCATTATTGTTGAAGAATTATAGATTCCACTACTGTGAGAAGACGCCTAGCCCATTAGAGATGGATATTATCAATCCTGTACTTGCAGTGAAGGGAGGTCTATATTTGCGGGTCGAAAAAGTTTAAATAATACTTTTATGTTGTTAGACTAGACATTTATCCAATGAAGATTGTCAGTTTATATTAATGAAAAATTGAAATAATTAAATCTATCTTCTAGTTATCTAAACATTGTACTATGTAATTAATACAATATAATAAATTAGGATAACGTAAACTTCTTCATAATCAGTCATTTGGTTAAAGTTGTAGCTGATATCATAGACAAGCCAGTTGAAAAAAAAAAATTCACCACCGGAACTTTATTTACTAATAGTTCATCATTCTACGTAATAATTCATTTTACTCTTCATCGCTTTCTGTTTTGGAGCTTTGCCGCTGCATTCTGTATATCTATAGAGTGAAATTTCAATTTTAAAGATAACATGACTAAAATAAGTTAAAAGCAAACAACAAAGCTTTGAGATTAGAAGTTGAGCGGCACTAAAATCAGTATGTATCCAGATACAGATTACATAGGTACTTTGAATGCATAACATATGCAGAGTTAAAGGCATATTATTCAACGAATATGTATGTATATATATGTATGTGTATATTGTACATAAATATTGTATATTCAACGTTAAATACGACGCTTAACTGGATGACGTTATTTTATAAGTCTGAATATTGTTGGCGGCGGTATTTCACTAGAGAATTTGTGCTAATGATAAATGAAGAAGCGTTCATCTTCCAAATTACAATTAAACAATTTATGTCCAAATCTGGCACCAGGTCGCCCGCTTCAAACGTGGCAGACGTGGCATGACTCCATAATTATATTGCCGGCGAATAATCATTTTTGTTTATAAAACATAACGTCACGTAACAAACACATTGGTCATTTGTTTATAAGAAGGAAGTATCGCTTGGAACTAGCTAAATTTTTGGTATATGTGAGAAATGTCGGGGAAAAATCCAGCTAAAAGTAAACAAACAATAAATACATGCATAATCCAACTGGGTATTGATCACATTGCGGTAAAGACTGATTACTTTACGATTGACGGAAGATACAGTTCCAGTATTCTGTAAGTGCGAATGTATTAAAAAACTAACACCGACTCGAACCAGTATTGTAGTTGTAGCCAAAATAGAAATGGGAACATGGTATTCTTAACACAAGAACATTTAAGAATCAACGGCGATTTTCACAGACAGACTAATTGAAGATTTGTTTGAACTTATCCGACATATTCGGATATCAGGTCAATAAAGGGGTTTCAAGATGTTTCAAAGTTTTGCAAAAAAGAGATGATGGAGGAACCAGTGATGGAATAATGACAGCGCTCGCATAACCGAAGTGGATAACTTGTTTTATGGATATAAACTTAAGACAGGGGACACCAAGTTGGGGCTGTGCGTCATTATCTTAAGTCGTTCGGACCCCTTATAGCAGAGGCCCTTGAGGGCTATAACACAAATATAATCGTCGTCCAGGTAATGCGCTGGAAGGAATAGAGCAAAAGAGGGACGAATAACTGTGACATCTACAATATATACTATGGTGATTACTATATTTATAATTTATTTATTTTATATTAATAATATCAAACCTGGTATAGAAAATTACAAGAGAATCTTTAGTTTGCCCGATGTGTATAAGTTGGATGTGTATAAGTTGGATTACTAAATTAAATAAGTTTATATATTGTTAATTCAAAACTTAAAATAATATTGTATAAAATCATATAACGTTCTGGGTTCATTAATTAATAACTAAAGAAATAAAACTAAAAACATATTTGGGGACTGATATACATATATCAAAACATAATCGAAATAAGTCTACCTTTATTCATTCGTTACTAGCCATGTGCACAAACAATACCCTGCTAAAATGTGTTGCGCCTGAATATCTTCTTACACCCAGTGGTAGTGAATTTCACCATCCAACAGCATGACTAAAAGGCTGCATTTCGATCGGCCGGTATGTTGAACGAGGCTAAATTAAAGCTTAAAGCATTAGAGCGGGAGGACTGTGCTATACATATATTGTAAAACAAGTAAGAGGGTTGCTTAGTAACTATTATTTTTGAAAGGAACAATATGGTACAATAATTAATATACGAGGGCTGTTTGTTAAATACCCGGATTAGAAATGACAACGCAAATTTTTTAGGTTTTGACAATTTATTTTTCAATGTAATCCTCTTTCAACTCGATACACTTTTTCCACTTTAACCCCACCATATAGTACGACTACGGTTGGCCTGCAAAATATGCCTCTGCGGCGGCGATGACTTTCTCGTTCGACCCTTACTACTTTTCGGCGAGCGATCTTTGAGGTTTGGGAACAAAAAGAAGTCGCAGGAACCCAAATCCGGAGAATACATGGGATGGGGGAGCAATTCATAGTGCAATTCGATCAATTTGGCTGTGGCGGAGGTAGAGCATTTTTTTCTTCGCCAAATGTGGTCGTTTTTTCTTCAAATCGGCGTTGAATCGGCCCAATAAATCGACGTAGTAGCTCCTGCGACTGTTTTTCTCTTCTCTAAATAGTCAACGTGGATCACACTTCGCGCGTCCCGAAAAACGGTGATCATTAGCTTTCCGGCTGAAGTCACGGTCTTCGCCTTCTTTGGAGCACGTTCACCGGCTAAAACTCATTGTTTCGATTGTTCTTTGGTATCTGGTGTATACCAATGAATCCATTATTGACCATCGGCGGTCACAAAATGATGCAGAATCAGATCCGGATTCCGATTAAACAGTCCAAAGAACGTCCTTGAAGTGGTCTCACGATTGCGTTTGTTCTCGTACAGGATATGGCTAACGCTTCAGATTGTCACCAGGTTTTGACAGGCGGACTTCAAGAGATTACACTAAGTGATGGTATACACACAGGTTCAGTCCGCCATAAACTAGCGTCTTTGTTTTATCGTTCAGTGATCATGTGAAGTTTTGTGCCTGAAAAAGAGCATTTGCGGCACACATTGGTTTTCTTATTTAATCAAAAGAAAAAGGCTGTTGAAAGTCATCGTTTGCTGGTAGAAACATATGGTGAAGATGCTCTATAAGAACATGTGAGACATGGTTTCGACAATTTGAAAGTGATGATGGAGTTATTGCATGATGACCCAACTCAAATTCAACAGGAATTAGCAGAAACATTACATGTGTCGCAAGAAACAATCAGCAAACGTTTACGAGCATTGGGGAAGATCGATAAACTCAGTAAATGGGTCCCAGACGATTTGAATTAACGTCAAATGGAAAATCGCAAAATCACTTGTGAAATGGTACTTCAACGCCAAGAAAGGAAATCATTTTTGCATCGAATAGTGACGGGTGACGAAAACTTAATTTGTTTTGAAAATCCGAAGTGAAAAAAATGTAGCTTTCACCTTGCGAAGCCGGTCCTTCAACACCCAGGCCAAATCGCCTCGACAAGAAGACCATGCTCAGACATTAATCAAAAGACGACCATAATGAGCCAGAAGACATAGCAAAATAATTTTGTTACACGACAATGCGCCGTCTTACACAGCAAAACTAGTGAAAGACACCTTGAAATCCTGCTGCACCAGTCGTACTCCCCAGACTTGGCACCATCTGACTATTACCTCTTCGCATCAATGGGGCACGCGCTCGCAGAGCAGCACTTGGAAAAATGGTTTTCCGCAAAACACAAACATTTTTTTTTTTTTGGCATGCTATTCATAAATTACCTAAAATATGGGCGAAATGTTTAGAAGCCGATAGACTATTTTTTGAATTAAAAAGAATTAAATATCCTAGAAAATTAAGTACAATAGTTGTGTTTATCGACTTGGAACTCATGTGTTTTATCCATATCATTCAGGCTATCTTCATTTCATTCGGGTCGTCAACGCTGTTATATACAAGACCATAGTCTACAGGAATGTTCTTTCCAAATACTCATTATCGACTCGGACTTTACTACTATGTTCCTTGTTCGTCTCTACATGGTTCGGTCCAGAGTTTTTTTTTTTTTTTTTTTTTTTTTTCTTTATTAAAATTTTCGAATCTCATTGCAGGAGTAGCATCTTTAAATTTTCTCGACCGCCCACTTTTCATACCCTTTTGCTCTTGCTGCACGTGGCCTATTGAGGGACGTACATTTCACGTATAAATCCGAAGTTCGTTGTCCTTGGTTCGTTGTAGGATAAACATCGACCAGTACTGGATGTCTACAAGTTGGAGGTAAAATGAACACAATTAATGTGTATAAACAGTTACAATACTGGGTATCGCCAAGTTGACTCCTCTCGGTGCTTACCCTATTTCTACAGCACCGAACCACCACCCAGATCGCTACAGAACGTAATAAAGTTCTGTAATTAATATGAACTCTCGTAAAATTCTTTATAAACTGAGAAACGAAACAGTATGAAGGAAATTACCGATAGCATCTTGAAGCGTACTCGGATATCTAGAGGTAATCTGTTCTCAGTTTGTCACTTAATTTCGTAGACCAAATTTTATTTTGCCTAAAGCTTGTAGTACACATATCTAAGTAAATTGCAACTACACTTGCGGTCATAAAAACCGCACCACCTAATGTGTTCTCAAAAAATGCCTAACTACATCAGATCGTAAGTGTTTTTTCCCATACTAATGAAGGGTATTCCCCATAGCGGAGTTCGGCCTCGTATTCAGTGCAAAAAAAATCCGTTTGAATTGAGTTGTGACGATTACAAGTAAAAAAAGTGAAATGTCTGGTAAATATCATCAACTGACTCGGGACGAAAAAGTTCAAATATTGACTTTAGTCGAAGAAGGGCTTGGCTACCGTGAGATTGCCGTTAAAATAGGATGCTGTCATTCAACTATCGTACGACTGATGAAGAAAAAAGAAAATTTGGATCCACTGGAAAGGAAAAAAGGCTCGGGACGAAAACGTAAAACAACCTAGAAGACGGACAATGTATTACAACGAATTAGCATGAAAGGTCGCTTTAAAAGTGCTTTCCGTATAAGAGCAGAGCTGAGTGAATTTCATCAAGTTGATCTAAGCGCCGAAACCATACGCCGACGGCTACGGGGGATAGGTTTATATGGAAGATGACCAGCAAAAAAACCTCTTCTAACCACAAAAATGAAAGAAGCTCGCTTGACGTGGGCAAAAAAGTACGAAGATTGGACGCAGGATGATTGGCGATGTGTGATATAGTCCGATGAAAGTTAATTTAATTTGTTGTGTGTCGGCCATTTGACATACGTATGTCGGTCAGCAGGTGAAAGGTTCAAGGACGAGTACATAATCAAAACAGTGAAGTTTCCTCAAATCCAGATGGTTGGGATGTTTTTCTTTTTACGTTTTGGGCCCTTTGCACTTTGTTAATGGAACTATAAGTACTCAAAAGTATGGAGAAGTAGTAAGGGAGTTTTTGGTAACAGCAATTGAACAGCATCATTCGTATACTGACAAGTGCATTTTTAAAGATGATTCTGCACCTTGCCACCGCGCCAAACCCGTAAGTAAAGTGTTATAAATCAACTTCTAGATGTCTACTTTATAAATAAAGAAAAGTAACTAAAGTCTTTCAATAATTTTCAGCTCAAGACAACGTTTGATGACCTCAAAATTACCAGACTAGACTGGCCAGCTAATTCGCCAGATTTAAGCCCAATAGAACACTTGTGGCATGTAACGAAACGTAAGGTGGCTGAACATAAACCAGAGAGTAAAAAAAAGCTAAATGAAGTTCTGGAACATGTATGGCATACTGAAATTTCAAGGAATATTACTGAGCTTTTAGTAAACTCGATGCCTTCTAGAATAAAAGCGGTTATAACCGCCAAAGGAGGAGCAACTAGGAATTGATAATTTTTTGGTAAAAGTGGCATATCTAAACATCTTATATACACATACATAGAAAATGTATCGTTTGATTTTGTTAACCAATGACTGTTAACAAATTAACAAAATTAACTGGTTTTTCTTTCTTTATTAATATCTTTTTTCAAACATTCAATAAACAGATGGAAATTAGATAGAAATATTTTTAAACTACTGCGGAGTACTCAGCAAAAATTTCATTTCATTCTAAAAATTATTATCGTAGTTATTAACAGTTTTTCAATCATTTTGATATGCTGCGGTTTTTATATAATATATATATAATAATATATACATACATATATTGTATTATACTAAAATTTTCTTGAAAAAGTTTGTATAGAAGCATGATCACAGAAACGTACATAATTACCACCTTCATCAGAAAATTAAAAATACAAGTTTATTCATCTAAATCTATATGTCCTCTTCAAAGTAATCCCCATCGACTGCAACACATTTATGCCAGCGATTGATCCAATTTTCGAAAAAAAATTTTATATTCGGTTTTCGATATGTCCATCAGTGCTTCCTGCAATTTTTCCATTACTTCCTCTCGGCTGCTGAAACGCGTTCCCCGTAGTGGTCTTTTAACTTGATTGAACAGAAAGAAGTCACAGGGAGCCAAATCAGGTGAATTCGGTGTCTGTTGGATGGTATTTGTTGCATTTTTCGTCAAAAAATTACAAATAATGATGGCACTGTGCGACGGTGCGTTATCGTGGTGCAAAATCCACGAGTTTTTTGCCCACAATTCTGGGCGTTTCATAACTCTTTGTTTACTGCCTGCCCTTCTGGTAAAAATTCATGATGTACTACACGGTTTTATTCTTTTTTTACTGATAACGACGTGGTTTTTTGGTCTCGGCTGATTTGGTGAACGCCATTTACTTGCCTGATGTCTGGACTGCATGTCGTAAGTTGGAGGTAAAATGAAAATAATTATTTTATTAACGTTAGATAGCTGCGATTTTCTTTTAATAAAGAAGTATAGTTAGGAAGTCGCAATGTTTATTTTTCTTAAAACCTGTGCGACGTAGTCACTAAATGTCAGTTTTGAGTCTAAGTGTATGCCAAGATATTTCACTGAAGGATCCCAACTTATTTCATTTCCATAAATAAGAATCGGCTGTTGTGGAAGGAAGCAAGTTTTTCTTTTCCTACTGAAAAAGATGGCTTGGGTTTTCTCACCTTTAATTTTTGTTTTCCATTTACTGCAAAACTTTCCTCCTATCTTACTAACATCTATAATTGCTCTATCGTCAGGGAAGATTGCAAGTCGACAATCTGGCAGAATAGGAAAGTTATATGTAGGTATATTATGTAAGGTAGAACCCAATACTGACCCTTGTGGGACGCCCATTTTAAGATAAGTGGACTAGTGGTATTAACATAGACTAGAAAACTACGACTGCAGAAAACTTTGGACAATTTTAATTAGATACAATGGATAGCTAAAGTTAATCATTTTATATATTAGGCCGTTATGCCAGATAGTGTCTAACGCCTTCTCAACATCAAGTAGGATCATACCAGTTGATTTCCCTTGTGACCGATTTGATTTAACATGGTTACATACGGTATTCCAAGAGCTTGTTGCGATATATTATGAAATTGCCTAAATCCAAACTGAATGTTAGGGAATACATAATTATCACTACTAAACTCTGGAATATGACTTTTTATTACCTTTTGTTTAGGCTTCTGAGTAAACCTATTGGTTTATAACTGGTGACAGTCTTAGCAGGCTTTCCAGCTTTTAATATAGGGACAATTTTAGCCATTTCCCATTTTTGGTAAAAATATTGCAATTTAAGATACAAGTTGACTAAAAAAGTTAAATGCCTTAAAACCAAAAAGGATAAATGCTTCAGATAATTGTTTCTTATTCTATCTAATCCATTCGTTTTTTTAACTTTAAGGGATTTTATAATGTTTGTAACAGTGGTTACAGAAACAAAGGTGTTTATTGGGGTGTTACAAACATTGTTGTTAAAAGTCGTAATTTTTTGTTCAACAATTATTATATTTTGTTCATTATCTCCTAAATTCTGAGAAAAAAAAAGGTTTTAGAGAAAAAATCAGGGAGAGAATCTACTTTCTCTTTGCCATTAAAAATAAAGACATCATCATTTCTGAGTGTTGATTTTAGTCTATTTTCATTCTTGATCACTCTTACTATATTCCAAAAAGGCTTACTATTTTTTTCTAAAGATTCTGGTTTTTGATTCCATCTGTGGTTACGAAACTTTAGAATAAGTTTTTTGAAAAAAAAATTGTTAAGTAGTGGAGTTGTTAATTGAGATTAGGCTGACGGTTTGCCTTATGTTCAAGAATGTGTTCAAGAATACAATTTGGAAGCTAAACTGGAGAATTACATCTTGTTATTTTTGGAACACTTTTTTCAGTAGCATCGTTGATAAGTTTTGTCAAGTTTTGTCTTTTTTGAAAAATACCTTACAAAAAACAGGATAGTGATCAGAATATAGATCATTCATAGCGACGCACCCAGGGGCCAAATGCATGAATTTTTGGCAAAAATTAAAAAAAAAAATGGGGAAATCTTGAAAGAAAATAACTGTTTGTACAGTTACCTAAATATTGTGATAATTTTGATAAAGCTGTTTGCATTTTGACCACGTCAGTCGTTTGAACTTGTGCATTCTGTGCAATGAATTTGCAGCTTTGTTTAATTTCAAAAAACGGGCAAGCGTTTAAGTCAATTTCTAAGCAGCGTTTTAATTTATATATGTATATACTAGGTGGGGTGAAAAGTAACTTTCTTGGGAATGAAAATAAATTTTTTTTTAAATGTTTTTTTATTTGAGCTGAATTTTTTATTGATGAACCATCTATTGAGGTTTGGGAAGAGATAATAGTCCGAGGGAGCCAAATCGGGTGTATACGGTAGATGCGACAGCAATTGGAGCCGTAAGTCATTGATTTTAGCAATGTCTTGCAAAAACAACATTTTTTTTCGCTTCATGTGAGGCCGTTTTGCAGCGATTTCGACCTTCAATCGTTTCAATAATGCACAGTAATATTCGCTGTTGATGGTTTTTTCTTTTTCGATTTAGTCCACAAAGAGTATGCCATGACAATCCCAGAAAACCGATGCCATAACCTTTCCGACCCATCGAGCCTTCCTCGGCCGCTTCGGAGCACTCGTGGCGGCTTAAGTCTATTGCCGGGCACTCATTCTATTCTCTGGTGTGTAATAGTGCATCCAAGTTTCATCAACAGCTACCAATCGACGTCAAAAGTCCGCCCGGTTCCGCATCAGCAAGTCCAAACACTCTTTCGAAGTGTTCACGCGTTCGTGTTTTTGGTCAGGAGTGAGTACGCGCGGCACCCAAAGGCAGGATAACTTTTTCATATGCAGAATATTGCCCAAAATATGGCGTGTGGGCTCAGTACTAATCTTTGTGGTATTTGCTAGCTAGCGCACTTTCACTTTCCGGTCAGACAACACCATTTCACGTATTTTTTTGACATTGTACTCTGCAACCGCATCGAAGGGCCTGCCGCTGCGGACTTGATCGGTAGTGGAGTTGCGGCCACCACAAAATTCTCGAAGCCAATATTTGAAGGTGTAATCTGACGGAGCATTAGCCCCATAAAATTTATTCAATTTTTCTTTTGTTTCCTTCGCCGTTTTGCCTCTCAAAAAATAATGTTTTATGAGAGAACGAAAATCGTTTTTGTCCATACTCAACATGATGCCAAACACATCAACAACAATCAGCTGTCAAAACAAAACTAAAGACAGTATCACACTGAAATTTGTTTCAGTTTGCCTAAATATGAACGGAGTTCAAGGCACCATAACCTTTTTTGCAGTAGCAGCGCATTCTGGCGGTCAAGGAAGTTACTTTTCACTCCACCTAGTAACATATATCCTTGAAATGGATTCAGGTTACTTTACACTCCACCTAGTAACATATATCTTTGAAATGGATTCAGTCCCCACAGGTTTGTCAACAGCATACATGTAAAATTACAGTCTTGTGTGACGAAATAAAATGTTGGTGATTTTTTGAAAGTTGGTGTTAATTTTTGAAAAAAAATGTGTTTTTCTGTGTTTTCATGTAAAGTTCTACTTATGAACATGTAAAAAACATGTTTTCGAATTATGACTTGTTTGAATGTGTGTTATTTGTTCTTTTTGGGACTTCAATAAAAATTTGCGGCTTTTTGCGCTTTTTGAAAATATCGTTTGTCCAAAGTGTTCAAGTCCCGACTCAAAAAAAAAAAAAAAAATTTAATGTTTTTTTTTTTGTTGTTGTTGTATTGTAGGATCAGGTTGAAGCGATATTTTCATTACAAGGCGCACATTGTTTGAGCATATGAAGCAATCAGGCGATTTAATTTCGATAACGCAATCTTCAAGATTGAAGGAATACGTTGAAACTCGAACGAAATGCCGCAACCTTCGTTGCGAAAGCGGATTTCATATCAGATTTCATACAAAGATGGAAAAAATGGTATAGAAAAGAGGACAGGTTTCTTACTTTTAAGTCTTGGCTAGATTCTGCAATTAGTTTCAAAAATTATGCTTTTTTTGAGAAGTTTTGATGAAGTTTTGATGAAGGTTTGCAAAGAACCAAACTCCTAAAAACTAAGGATTTAAGATAGAAACACTCAGCTGAGGAATTAGTTTTTGCTGCTCAAATTAATTTACGGCCTTTAGGGCAAGTAAAGTCCGTGCCGTTTCTAAGACAGGGCACCACTTGATACCAAATTATACCATTGAAGGCAAGCACCAACCTTTGAATATTTTGATACGTGTATAAATTTGACAGCTGCCGGACGATTTGTTCTCGAGATATAGAGTTGTGAGTAAAGCAACTTTTGTTATTGTGAAAAAAAAAAAATGGATTCAAAGCAATTTCGTGTGTTGATTTATTATTGCTTTTTGATGGGAAAAAATGTATCCGATGTAAAGAAATGGCTTGATAAGTGTTACCCGGACTCTGCACCAGCCGAACGAACCATTCGCAAGTGGATTGAAAAATTTAAAAGTGGTCGTACAAGCACCGAAGATGATGCACGTAGTGGACGTCCAAAAGAGGCTGTTTCAGATGAAAACATCAAAAAAGTCCACAAAATGATTACGAATGACCGTAAAGCGAAGTTGATCAAGATAGCTGAGGCTCTGAAGATATCAAAAGAGCGTGTTGGATATATCATACACGAATATTTGGAGATGCGAAAGCTCTATTCAATGTGGGTGCCGCGTTTGCTCACAGTCGACCAATAACAACAACGTGTTGATGATTCAGAAGAGTTTTTAAAGCTGTTCAACTGCAATAAAGCCGAGCAGTCGACGAACCTCGTCCAAAACGACCAAAAACTCAACAGTCTTCTGGCAAGGTTATGCCATCCGTATTTTGGGATACACATGGAATAATTTTCATCGACTATTTCCAAAGGGGGCAGACTATCAACAGCGACTATAACATTGCGTTGTTGGAGCGTTTGAAGGACGAAATCGCAGAAAAACGGCCGCATTTGAAGAAAAAGAAAACGCTGTTTCATCAAGACAATGCAGCGTGTCACAAATCGATGAAAACGACAAGATTGAATGAATTCGGCTACGAATTGCTTCCCCACCCACCGTATTCTCCAGATTTGGCCCCCAGCGACTATTTCCTGTTCGCAGACCTCAAAAGAATGCTCGCCGGAAATAGATTTAAGACCGACGAAGAAGTAATCGCCGAAACAGAGGCCTATTTTGAGGCTAAACCGAAATCGTACTACAAAACTGGTATCGAAAGATTGAAAAATCGTTTCAATCAGTGTATCGCCCTCGAAGGCATAAAGTTGAATTTTGCAAAAAATGTTGTGTTTTACTAACGGCACTGACTTTTCAGTCAATGTTTTAGAAGCATGTAAACTTGTGAGAGATGTGACGAAAAGTTCGCCTTTTCTGCTGCAAAATATAGGTTGGCATTCAAGAAATTTGAAGGCGCCAAGAAAAAACAACTTTCTGGGAGAGAAGCTTATTCGATGTTTGTTGAAGTCAAACTTACCAGACACCAATACAACATAATAAAATTGAAAGCTAAGTCCCGGTTCCCGTCTTATAAAAAAATACAATTTGCCAAAAAAAACTGTTACCCTGCGAAAGAACACATTACTGCTACGGACACTGTTGCTGATATTAAATTACAGGCTTTACTTAATCATACAGTTAATCGGCTATTAGATGCTCAAAAGGAAGTTTTGGGAGTCCAACAAACGGATTCCTTGAACAATTTGAAGTTGATTAGCTGATGCAAATAAGTACACCAGTGTATTCATTGCATCCTTTGTACCCTTACGATTGATCACAAAAAACCCAGGAGAGCAGCAGCAATTAATTATTTGGCAAAATGAAAAACCCTCATCCACACGATACTGCAGACCAATTAAGTTTATTTTTCAACATGAAACAACAGAAATAGCAAAGACCGAGGTTGATGTAATGCGCAAGCAAATTGAAGAGCTACAGCAAGTGACATATAAAATGAATAACATCGAAATGCATGTTACGATTGCTATGCTATATACTATGGTGGATGGGAAAATTTGTAATGTCATAACAGACATGAAATCAACACAAAGATGCTTTGTATGCGAAATAACGTCCAAAGATTTCAATAACACGGAAACAATATTCTACACTCATGTAATAGACACCTCTCGATTAGAATTCGGACTATCTGTTCTCCATGCCTGGATTCGTTTCTTCGAATGTTTGTTGCACCTTAGTTATAAACTATCTCTGCTGAAGTGGCAGGCTCGTGGAGAGAAAAAAAAGAAAATCTTTGCTGATAGAAAAAAAGAAATCCAAAGCAAATTTAAAACTGAGATGGGATTAGTAGTCGATAAGCCAAAATCTGGCTTTGGGAGCAGTAACGATGGAAATACGGTTAGGAGATTTTTCAGTGAGCCAGAAGTAGCCGCAAAGATTACTGGGTTTCATAATTATGTTATTCAAAGGCTTAAAATTTTATTGCAAACTATTGCTAGTACTTACGAAATTAATGTGGACAAATTTCAACTATATGCTTTTGAAACTGTCAGACTGTTTGTGGAAAAATATAAATGGTACCCAATGCCACCTTTAATCCACATAGTTTTAATTCATGACCCAGCCATTATAGAACATGCCTTATTGCCAATAGGCCAACTAAGTGAAGAAGCGCAGGAGGCACGAAATAAGGAATTTAAAAAATACAGAGAAAATTTCTCTCGTAAAATATCGCGTGTCAAAACTAATGAGGATATTTTGAAAACTGCCTCAAAAACGGGCTTATAACATTGAGAAGGATGTTCTTGACTTATTAAAGGCACCTGACCTTCCGTTTACTTCAGATGCTTCCGATACATCAGCTCATATTAGTTCCGATAGTTCATCCGACACGGAATAATGATTATTGTACATTTAACTCTTTTCAATTTCGTATATTTTGCATAAAAAAACATAAAATATTATTATTTAAAAAAAAAACAAGATGTGTGCTTTTTATTCATTTTCCAAGGGTTTAGTGAAATAAAATAGTTTTTGCCAGGAATTCATGCATTTGGCCCCTGTGTGCGACGGGTTGAGGCAGTAAATTCCCACGATTGGTAATAAAAACGTCAAGAACAGAAGGACATTTATGCAGATCTGCAGGTACATATGTAGGGTTTGGGGAAAAAAGAATGGAATACACTGAATAAGATAACATACTAGAAAGTATATTAGCCCATGTATTTGCGCGTATATATCACCAATCACGATATCGACAGGTAAAATCGCCAGCAAGAATGGAATCATCGCCTGCTAATAGCAGGCAACGCAGGTCTCTCTTAAAGGGCCTTTTATTTTCGGCCGATGAACTTGCGTCAGGAAAATATGCTCTGTAGATTTTAACTGTTCTATTATTATATTTAAGTTCTATACCCACATTTTCTATAAGATGAGTTCTAATGACTGGTTGCAGCTAACTAAATCGTTAATTTCCTCAAAAGAAAAAAGATTGCTGCTGGAATCATTGATGAAGTTGCCGCTTACGGCCGACACCACTGTGTGTTTCTTCAGAGTAAATGACATGGACAACATTTGTACATTTTCACTCATTGGGAAACTCCATCACGGAACTTATTGAAACGTTTGGCCCGTTAATTTGAGCCGTGCGTGGAGTTGTTGTAAAAGCTTTGAACTTTTTAGAGTTTCCATAGATGGGATTTTCGAAAACTTTTTACGTGTTAACAATGTAGAAGTTTCTCGCTTAGGGGATTTTTCTCTAATTTCGATATAATCTTAGATCGGTAGATTTGTGATCTGTATTGCAGTTTGCACATTTAATAGAGAGTCAGTTTTGACATTTACTCGTTTTGTGAGAGCCGGCGCAATTAGCGCAGTAGGCCTTAACCTGACAATTTCTCTCACCGTGGCCAAACATTTGACAACTATAGCATTAAGTGAGTTTACCTTTCAATTTTCTTTGGAAACTCCAACTTATCTGTGTGTAAAACAATAATCGGTAGTTTTTCTTAAGTTCCGCCAATTTGACAGAACCATCTTTTAGTGACACCAGATGGATAGTATCAACGTAGAGATCGTATTCTTTTACAATTTTCTAAACTTCAACATATAGGGTTTTCTAATGACGACTTAAAATCTTTTTTTTTTTTTTTTAAAAGGACAAACTATTTGAGATGTATCAAAAACTTTATTATTGGCTTGAAGTACAATCAAAACATTTATGAATGGAACTCGACTTCATTCATATGGCCACCGTGGGCACTTTTGCAGCGGTCGATTCGTTGGACCCAATTTTCAACAACTCAGCCACACATTTCGGCCGAAACGGCCGCTATTTCGCGTTCAATGTTGGCTCTGAGCTCTTCCAATGTCGTCGGCGTGTTGGCATAAACCAATGACTTAACGTGGACCAACAGAAAATAGTCAAGCGGCGTTAAATCGCACGAACGAGGCGTCCAATCGTCTGGCCCATGTCTTGAGATAACACGCTCACCATACTTACTCTTCAATAAATCGATTGTGGCGTGTGCTGTGTGGCTTGTGGCACCATCCTGTTGAAACCACATGTCGTCCAAGTCCATATCTCCCAATTCGGACCAAAAATAATCGGTGATCAAGGCGCGATAACGGTGACCATTCACAGTAATGTGACGATCGTTATCGTCTAAGTGAAGTGGTGATTCATGAAGCACATGTGGGTTTTCACCCGGCCAATAACCCATATTTTGCTTATTGACGAACCCATTGAGTCAAAAATGAGCTACGTCACTGAAGATGATTTTGCGATAAAATTCATCATCTTGGCGCATCTTATCCAGAACCCAATCGGAGAACGTACGTCGCTTCAAATGGTCCATCGGCTTCAATTCTTGAGTCAGCTTGATCTTGTATGGGTTTAAACCAAGATCCTTACGCAAAATACGCCATAATGTGGTCTGAGCGATGCCCAATTCTTAAGAACGCCTTGGAATTGACTGATTTGGATCGTTTGCTACGGACGTCTGAACGGCAGCGATATTTTCGACACTTCGACCAACCCTTTGTCTCACTGACACGGCAACATCACATCGTCTACTAGGGCGAGAATTACGACCGAAAATTGGAGTTAACACTCTTAAGGTTGCATCACATCGTCTACTAGGGCGAGAATTACGACCGAAAATTGGAGTTAACACTCTTAAGGTTGCAGTCACCGACTCCGAATATCTGTAGAAATTTTTTTATGATTTGCAGACGTTGCTCGTTAGTGTACTTTACCATAATGAAAACGTTGAGCTTACTGAATAAATTGACAGTGACAGTTTGATGATTAGTGAAACAGTGCGTTCACAAATTAAATTCAAAGTTGTCAAGTCTCTATTTAAAAACCCTATATTTTAAGCCGCGTGAAAAAAGTTCATTTTTAAGAGTGTCAACTTCAATATTTTCTAGCCTAAATAAGACCACTTTAAATAGTTTTACACTCTTGGCAATTCTGTTGCTTTAAAGAGTTTAACACTTTTTTATATGACTCTAACAATTCACAGGCAATTTTGATACCGATAGAAAGTTTTTTAATAAAGTAGTCACTGATGTTATTGTAGATGATTTCATCAAAAAAGCACAAATTCGGGATTTTTGTGTAAAAGCTTGATGGTGGGATCATGAATTTGAAGTGGACTCCAATAATTTTCTCGTGAATTCTTTTTAAATTTAGGACTCCAAGAAGCCGAGTCGGCTTAAGTAATTCTACGCAAGTTAAACTTTATAGGCGAAAACATAATACCCGAGACCGTCGACTTTGAAAGCTCACAAAGAGCTGATGAATAAAGAAATAAGAATAAAAAAAGGGATTCTTAAACTACAGTAGAATTCGCTTTTAGTGACCTCGGTTGTAACGACATTTCGGTTATAACGATGAAGTTAGAAGCTTAAGTTTGGTTTGTCATTCAGTAATGAATTAAATCTTTTGGTTGTAAAAACTTCAGTTATAACGACCATCTCGGTTATAGCGGCTTTTTCATGGTAGTTTTTCGGTATGAAACTCGAATATAACAATGAAGAACAAAATAAAACGGAAGAAATTTCGTCTACTTTTGCTAGTTAAGTGTCTATAGACAGAATGCAGTTATGTTTGAATGCATCTGGAGTTTTTTTTTCTTAGATTTTTGTGGCTGTTGTGCTAATCTGTCATCTAGAAGCGTCATACCTAAGAAAAGCTACAGTTTCGAGTGATTACTAAGCATACAGAATGGTTGAAAACGATTTACTCTTTAAATTTCAGCAAAAAACAGTGTATTTTATATTGTAGAATGGAATCTAAAAAAAAACGAAATAAATTAACAATAAAAAAAGGCGGCCATAATTTATAGACTTGAGTCAGGAGAATCTAACTCAAATCTGGCAAAAGAATTTAATGTTTCGCATTCAGCAAGCAGTGGAATGTTGGAAAGCAAAGAAGCAGTTCAGTAAAGTTTTGAATTGAAGTCAATAAAAGTAAAAAGGATTTGTTTTTCAGAAAATGCTGACATTGAAGAATCACTAGTGAAATGGTTTAAAATTCAGAGAAACAATAATGTGCCTATAACAGAGCCATTAAATGAAAGCAAATAAAATTGAACGACTTCTTGGGAAGGATTTTACATGTACTGAAAGTCGGATTTACCATTTTCGAATGGGAAACAACATTATGTTTGGAAACATTTCGGGAGAATCTAACAGCGCTTATCCAGGGCAATGTGGTGAGTCGTCACGAAAAGTGTGAATAATAGTCCAAGGAGGATACTAATCTTTAGAGGAGAGAAGTGCACTAGTGGTAAAATGTCAAAGGAAACAAAAACTGCGTTCGTTGGTACACATCTGAATAGATCAGAGATAATAATAACTGCTTGTTATTGGCAAATTAAAGAAATTAAAATTATTCAAGTATACTATGTGCTTGCCAGTCGAATACAAAACAAAGAAACAAGCTTGGATGACTTGCGAAGTTTTCTAGGGAGTACTGCGAAAATGGGATACAGAGAATACCAATAAATAAAGAAAAATACTAAGGATAAAGAGAAATAAATAAAACTGTCCGTCGCACTCAAACATTGGACACCTTTCCTCAATAAAACTGCTACGAATGGACCAGGATGTGATGAGAAGCGTTGCTTCAGCAATAGCATGGGAGGAGTAAGTAACCTTTTTTTCTTTACCTTCAGAAAATGACAAACTAATACTATTAATATTTTTCAAGTCAACCTAGATAGCAAATGTAGACCTTTAAAATTAGCCTAAGGTAAGAGTGCGAAAAAGTACACCAAACCAAAAAAACCTGGGAGAACCTTTTTTTAAGCAGAAATATCGAATTTCGCATTGAGTATTTTAAAACCTGTTCAAATGTCTTTTCACCCAAAATCACCACCGTAAATGAGGAGATGACTGCTCTCCAACAGTGGATGCATGTCTTAGAGCATGAAAACTAAAATTCACAAGTTTATTAACCATAAAGCTATTGCATCAAAACGTATCTTCCGCATTCAACAGCACAATGTAAACACCAACCAGCCATTGCCTAAAATTTAAAAAATTTAAAAGCCAAGTTGACCGAAATACTGTGCTAAAATCAGTTGCTAATTCACTCAAAAGTAAAAGAAGAGAACTGACTCCCCGAAACGTAGGAATTGAATCAGACAACAGCTGCTATTTAAATCAGAGATTGACAAAGAGAGTACAAGCTGCCACTCGGCTAAAAAAGAAAAAGCAACTGTTCAATGTTTATACTAATTCTGGCTCTGCCTTTGTGATGAAAACAGAAAATTGGAAAAGGTTTCTCATTGAAAGCGTTCAAAGTTTGTTTGCTCTCGCCGATACAAAACCGGAAAGTCATGATAAAACAAAGGGTCTTTCAATAGAGACATAACATTTTTCTACTTCAACTTTAAACTTTTTTTATGATCTGTAAATGTCATATCGTCAGTCAAGGTTTGCACTTTTATCATGGTGAAGTTCACGAACCAGCAACATTTGTAAATTATTAGAAATTACCGAAATTCCGAGTCGGGGGTGGTAACTTTAAGAGGGCTTGCTCCAATATTTGATAGTTATAATCGTAATACGAGTTAACATATTCACTATTGTTCCTGTTCCAGTGAGACACCCCACCAGGCGAAGTACCGAAAATACCGCTGCAATAAGTGTTTCATTTCAAAATGAGTCAAATCAGTCGATTCCACGCTGTTCATAGGAATTGGGAATATTTCAGTCCACATTATAGAAAATTTTGCATATATATCGTAGCCTGATACTGAACTGAAGCCACATAATCGAGGCGTTTCGGCTCCTGAATTAAATCGAACAATCTTTTTCAGCGATGAAGTCCATTCTTGACTTAATTGACTTAATTGACTCGATTGTATCTACAAAAAGTGTAGATAGTGTAGGTGTAGATTTCATGCCGGAAGTGTAATTGGACCGTATGGTTCACTATCGTGGCCTGTTAAAAGACAATTTTTAGCCAGAATTAAATGAACTTGATATCGGTGATAAGTGTTTCTAACAAGATGATACCACATGCCACACAGATGGTCAAACACTGAACATTGAAGGGGAAGTTTGGTAGTCGTATAATCTTTAGAAACGGTCCGGTTTAGTGGCCAACTCGCTTATGTGATTTAACGCCGTTGGATTTCTTTCTATGGGGTAAAGTTAAGTCGTTGATTTATGCCAACAAGTCAATAATGTTAGAGCAATATCGAACGCGAAAATTTCCGGCCGCTATGTGTGGAAGAGTGGTGGAAAATTGGCTTCAAAGAATCGATCGCGGTGGTCATGTGAACGAGTTCGAATTCCATACTCTAACATGTGTATCTACTTTACCTAGAATAAATTTTATATCTCAAATATTATGGTTTTATTTAAATACAAAATTGTAATGTCTTTATTGAAATTTTTTTTTAATTTTTCTGAAAAATTTTAGATTGTGTCTTTTGATTAATTTTTTTGGCTTTACTTATACTGATATTACTAGTGCTTATTCCTTTTTCGTTTTCAATTTCTATTTTTCATTTTCCTTCTCCTGTTTTGCACTGATTATCGTTTTCAATTATCTTTTATGATTATTGACGGTTTTGGATAGCGGTTTGCCTTCATGTGAATGATTTCACGCGGAAAATGATCAACGTTTTATCGAACCAGCAGTATGGGCTTAATCAGAGGAAGATTGACTAAGCACGTTACTATCATAATTTATAGATTTCGACATTGATGCGAAGATGAAACGTGGTTTGATCCGAATGTTAAAAACTCTTTTAATAGAATTTATTGTTAAAATATTTATCGCAATCATCGTGCGACGAGTACCATTGGAGGTGGGGTTCCTTTTTACTCCAAAACTCCTTTAAGTCAAGAAGTTAAGTAAGAAAAATTTGCAAGTCTACTTATTCGGAGGTTGTATTTTTTGTAGTTGAAATACATGCCAGATGCAACAAGTGTTTGATTGCGTGTTGCTATTACCCAAATACCCTGAACCATTTTCCTCTTATATTCCAATTGTATCACCATACTACACTAATATAATTATTTTCGGAGATTCTTACGTTGACTTACTCAGAAGCACCTCTTAGAAGTACGTCCATATCGAGATTTCTTTGCCTCTTATGGTCTAATCATAATCAACAATCCCAACATATTTTTGTCTGTCCGAAATACCAAGCCTGCTTGATTTAATCTGTCCTTCTATTTCACCAACGATTTTTACATTTTGCAAAGAATATTACAAAGCATTATACGAAATAAAGTGCAAAAGGAAATGCAAAACATAGAATTCAAGTTACGTTACGGTGATAAAACATTTTATTTCAATGAGATTGTGATACATTGATAAGAGAGCAAGTAAATTGAATTCAATTACAGGATATCCTGTTTGGATAAATGGCGAACACGCGTTACATTTCCAAACAATATGTGCTTCCAATCTGTTTCATTTCAATATAGGGATTTTAGCGCTATTGACCTTGATTCACTTCGAGTTCCAGCGTTTTCGCTTCCATTGGAATACTTCAGGCATAGTCCAGATCCTAATGAAAAACTAAATGAATTTGAGATGTACCATATATTGGACATCTCTTTGACGAATTCGTCACTTTAAAAACTATTGCTAGAAGAATAGTATGTTCCCAATGTAATTAAGAAAAGAAGATGCCTATACAGCAAATTGAAGCAACATTTTTCCTCATTCAACTGGAATGCCTATAAAGTCACACATAACAATGCCAATAAAATTATTCGTGACTCTAAGCACAAGTTCTATTCGGCGAAGCTAAATACATTCTTGTCTCCTAAGATACTATGAAGAAATCTGCATCAAATTTAGGTTAGCCATAAGAATAGTAGTAAGTGTACAATGGATCCAATTCAGCTCAATAACTACTTTTTGCAGGACAGCATAACTATCAATAGTTTCGATTTTGAAACTATACCTGATATTGGTTTTCTGTCTTGGTTTGATATCAAAGTGAAATCTATCATCACCTCAATAAATTCGAATGCTGATTATATCTCAAATACTAAATCATTCGAAAAACATTATAAACTGTTGTATTATGTCTTCGATTTTCCCGAAATATGCACGTGTGATTTCTGTTGAATAAAGGGAATGTTGCCGAGCCTATCAAAAGTCCTAGAATAAATATACTTTAATTCGTGCGGTTTTTTTTTTCAAAATTTCAAATTTTTGATATTCTGCTCTGATGTGAACCGTATTTTAGTGAGAGCGTTCTGCATCGACCGCAACAAATGGTAGTCAGAAGGGGCAAGGTCTGGGCTATAAGGCGAAAACTGGAAAACTATTGCCTCGTGTCTGGTCGCATATTCCGGCCGTTTTTCGGCTACTGCTCTCTTCAAATGGATTAATTGTGTTCGGTAGCGTTGTCCATTGATGGTTTCACCCAGTTTTAGCAGCTCATAATACAGCGCACCCATCTGACCCCACCAAATACAGAGCATTACCTTCGCGCCATGGATATTCGGCTTTGCCCTTGATTTGGCTGGTTGGCCGGGTTTCACATATGATTTTTTGCCCTTGGGGCTGTCGTAATGGATACATTTTTCATCACCAGTAACAATCCGATGCAAAAATGACTTCGTTTTGTGGCGTTCCAGCAGCATTTCGGACATGCAAAACCGCCTTTCGACGTCTCTCGGCTTGAGTTCATGTGCAACCCAATTTCCTTGCTTTTGAATATATCCAGCTGCTTTTAAAAGTTTTGAAATGGTTGCTTGAGTGACACCCAATGATTCTGCGAGCTCGTCTTGTGTTTGGCAACAATCTTCATAGAGTAATGCTTCCAGTTCTTCATCTTCAAACTTTTTTGGCTGCCCTAGACGTTCATCGTCTTCTCAGTCAAAATCACCACCTTTAAATCGTGCAAACCACTTTTGGCACGTTCGCTCAGCTAGCGCATGTTCACCATAAACTTCCACCAAAATACAATGACTTTCGGCAGCAGTTTTCTTCATATTAAAGTAATGAAGAAGAACTCCCCGCAAAAACACTTTTTCAGGCACAAAGTTCTGCATATTTGAGTGAAAAAAAATTATTGTTGTTTACGCTTCAAATGAATGACATATACTGAAATGACGTACAATGACAGTCGCTTTTCAACGTATGTTCCAATGGAATAATACAAGTTACGCCATCTCTTAGCAAGCCGCAGTTAGTTATAGTGGAAACTGAAGCACTATTTTGGTTTAAGTGATAGAGCTGTTAAACTTCTGAGGGATTTTCTAGTGGACAGGTCATAAAGAGTTGTCGTTGGAGATAGATTCTCCGAACTTAAGTCTTTGAAACAGGAAGTACCTCAGTGATAAATTTTGGGGCCTATTTCATTTTATATCTTTGATTTACTTTTATTACGCCAAAATTCTTCAATTTTTTTTAATGTAGATGATATTCAGGTTCGTATTTCTCTGCCAACGTACAATACTGTTGATCTTGTTCCTCAATTAAATGACGACTTGTATTAAATCAACGCTTGGTCGATACACAAGGATTTACAACTAAATTCCGCCAAATTTGTCCGATATTTATCCATCCAGTTTTAAAATAAATGTGGTGGAATTCGCAACCTACCTTGGTTTTGTTATAAACCGGAATCTTTCGTGTTATAACCATATCAACTTCATGATTTGTCGTGTGTATGGATGCTACGCAAACTATGTCTTATAGCTGATTTTGCACCTTTTGATACCCGAGGAAAGCTTGTTCAAACCCTTGTCATACCCGTGACAGCTTATGCTGAAATTGTCTAACCCAAACCTGACTTACTTTCTCAAAATAGGTTAGAGGTGGCTTTCAATGATGAAGCTCGTTATGTGTAGAAGTAGGCACTTGATTCTACTTTATTACAGAGTAGGTACATAGTAAAGGTAGAATCTAATATCTCTAAAATTAGAGTAGCAATACTGAATGAGGGCCAATAATTTTATTGATTGCTTGCAGAGAAGGTAGATATTCTGCTAAGTGTGATCTCGGCAAAAGTTTCCTCAAACTTTCTTAGAGCTAACCTAAAATAGATAAAATTGAGAAGTGTATGACCAATGGGAATTCTTTCACATTTCGCCATAGAAACAAAAGTTAGCAATTAACACAAAAATCATCCACCCTAACACACCACACCTCACTTAACACACACTGTTGCAATTGCAAGTACGCAATTGAGAAGGATTCGATTTATCAATGTTTTTTTCCCAACAACGACTAGATCCAGATTAGAAAGCACTGCCTTCTTAAATTCCCTTGACGAGATCAAAGGAGTATGTGTTACATTTTTAATGCAATATACCATATTTTTAAGTTTTAACGTATCTTGTGGTTTTAGGTACTTCTAATCAATACACCTCAACTTTCACATGATGTGAGTTGTGGTATCAAAACGACACTATTGCTAATTGTGCTATCAATCGAATTGCCATTTTTCCTCTGTCTAAATACCTCATGTACAGAACATGTAAGTTTGTCATATCAAGAAAATGCAGGACATTAGCATATGATTATACATATATAATTTTATATCAAGCGAATATAACCAGTAATGAAAGACCGAATTGCAGATATAATTTTCGTAAGGTGAGATCATATGAGTATGAATCAATGGACATTGGTGATATCTCAAATTCTTTTCCACATAATATAAATGAGACTTTTCTGTAGTTACAATGTTGGACAACAGGAAAGCACATAAAATAGCCGCTCCAATTTGAGCAATTTGTGTGGAGCTAACGTATAACTAAAACTGAATACAATGGCAATTCCATTGACGAAAAATTACTCGCTGAGATACGAGTATTGGCCTGCGTATTTATTCTTAGAACATTGGAGTGCTTTTTCCGTACGATTTATGTAGTTCTTTGGAATGAGCTTGTGGCCCACTCTATACTGATTATTATTATTATTATTTTGATTTTGCAAATCAATTATAAGCCGATCATGCTCAATCCACCTCGCAACTGATTACTTTAATTGGGCAGATCATGGCATTAGTTGGGCAAATTACAATATTAACCGGTATGGTAAAATGTTTCGAACACATAAGCTTTTTTGTATACTTTTCCCATTCCTAATTTCCCAGTCTGTGAAGAGTTGATAGTTGCAGATAATAAATTGCTTTTGGAGGATACCATCACTGAAGTGAAGGACATATTTACAGATTTACTGTTGATGTAATTGAAACTTGTGCTTTTGGCAACGACTGCAATAGTCTTATAGATCCCAATGCTGAATTTAGAGTTATGGGTGCAAAGACTTTTTTATTAACTCGTCATACCAAACTTTCAAACATGAAAGTTTTCCTGATCTGGCACGGAAATTACATATTATGCGACACATTCATGAAGAAGTTCATTAATTTATCATGCATGTGGGAAGAGAGACTGTTGACTACCAACAAAAGAATTTCATCAAAAGAAATGATTTAATGAATATGTTAATCGAGATAAAGAACTCTGGTGATGGTATGACCATAGAAGAGATTGTGGCGCAAGTGTTCTTATTTTTCCTCGCTGGTTTCGAGATTTCAGATATGCTTAGAGCTGAGATAAAAGTGCTTTGCTTCGATCGCAATATGATCAATTTGGTTGACGTTTGCTGATTAGTAGTCAGCCAAGTTCATTTATGGAATCAAAGTTTGGAAACTGTTTGCTGGGTATGTTTACTACAATAAATCTGTGTCCGTTCCCGGAGGTGATATGATTGTATCACCAAAAATGCCCTCCTTGCCTGGCTTGGCATTAAAATGATCGAGAACGATTTTAACGTCATATTTATGGTATTGTTCATACGTAGAAGCAGTCTTTGGTAAAGTGGTTCTTCTCCCTTGTCGGCGTGTGGGTGTTTATGATTCTATGTTGTCGTATTTAGCCCTTATGTAAATCGCTGTCAATCGTTCACTCACATGCCTAAAGCTTATGACTTGTTCCCTTAAGAACAACCTTCTCTGTCCACTGTCTTGACTGTTCCTTGGTCTCTTGTGTGTTGTGACTAATCCATGTTTCGTCCGGAGTTTCGAAATGGTGCAAAAATTCGTTCAGATTGTGATTGAACATTGCCAAATACTCCTTTGAAGTTGTCAAACGATTGCAATTAATTGTAAGCAAACGAGGCACCCATCGGATGTATAGCGAAACTGAAATCACTGATCCATGTGATGCGCCTGTAGCCTCTTCAAGTTCTCATACTTTCACTCGCATATCGTTCAATATCATACAGTGGAATTTATCGGCCATTTCTGGTGTGGTGACTTCAATTATGCGACCAGAATGTTCAGCGTCACTTGTGCTGATACGGCTGCACCGAAATTCTGTAAACCAGTGGTGGATAGTTCCAATCGATGATCAAGTGTTCCCATAAGATTTTTCAAGATTTTGTTTGGTTTGTGTGATGGGGTTTTTGCGCAAAAAATAGAGTTTAATAAGCACACAAAATTGACTTTTTTTCCATTTTGACGAAAATTCTCGTAGGCGTCTGTTTCAAATTGCTGTCACAACAAAACTATTTGTCAGATCTGTCTAAAAATGTTGGTGCGTTTATTTGAAGAATACTTCTTAACATGCAAAATACTGGATTTGTGATATCAATGTCATCTGTTTTAATTTTCAGGGACTTATTGACCCACATAAGTCCACGTGCTCTTCCTCTGACCGTAAATCTGCATGCAAATAAATGCTGCGACTGCCGACCTGGTCGTTCGTGTGCTGAGAGTGAGTACTGGCGCAGACCAATATTATAGTGGTCGCGCAAGTACTTACCACTTTAGCCTGCATGATTAAGGATTTACTTATGCTGTTATCGGAGAAGTTTCAGAACAGTCGGCGGTTTTCCGATCAGTCGCAGCATAGATACCCCAGGGGAGTTGTCAGAGGAAGAAAAAAACAACTTCTAAATGCCGTGCACAACTAAGATAGTGATGGCGATGGGACATTTTAATGACAATGAGGGTAGCAATAAAATAAGTCCTGAAAAGCCTTCAAGGAGATTCTGCTCAAATTATTTCCAGCACTTGAATTCATTCGCCGTTTTTGCACCCTTTGAGTGACATCTATTTCTGACAGAGCATAAAAGTGTTGATACTTTCTTTTAATTAGCACTCGCAGGAGTACATAACCATTGCTTAGTGCTTGTCACGGCAAAGTAAAGTAAGCTGAATTCATGTGTAGTCACACTTTAAACACTGGGCAATCATAGGTTTACGCCGATACTACTGGCGATATAGTACAATATATAGAGCCTACATCTCTGCTTTAGCATCTTGGGATAATAACCAATAATTTAGGGTAACTTTTTTTTAAAAAGAAGGTTTCTGGACCACAAACCAAAGGTCTTCGATGTCAGTACACAACCTTTGGAAAATAAAAAGTATATTGTCTCATTAAGAGTTTATTCGGAAAACTGTTTCGAATAGCTTATTATTCAGTACGTTAAGGTATTAGCATAGAACTAAGAATGACAGGAATCAATACGTGGAAGTGCGCTTATTTCTTAAAGTTTGTGTAACGACCTTTTCTCATGTAGGTATTACAAGAGCTACAAACATAAAATTCTCTTTTATATAAAGTTAAGAACAAAGTTGATTTTTGTCAAAATGCGATATGCACATCTCGTTCTTTGAGGATAATGCTGATTTCAAACAACAATAACACTTACATTAACATATATCTAAAGCCAGAACAATGGTGCTCGTTCCGGTAACCTCCTCTATACTGTAATATTTATCCTTTTTTTTCTCTCTGTATTTACGGAAAATTAAGACTCTTTGGAAATTCTCAAAGTAGTAGCAGAAACGACATCCTTGCGAATGCAAAACCTCAACCAAACCAAACAACTTAACATACACATTTAAAAATATTGAAGAGGTGGAAAAGGAGATAAAGGCTATCGACACAAAAAAGGGTTTCCTTCCAAAGACTCTGCTTGTGGAAGGAATCAGGCAATGACGAGACTGAATTGTATGTATGTAAGCAAGTAAGTTTGTATTACTACTTAGGTCGGTGTACGAGTTTCTATTTGTTTATTCAGGATTGCGAATTCATTTAACCAACAACTTCTCAAGTGGATACCTTAATTTCTTCTCTCTCTATTTTCCTTTTTTTTTAGCTCAAGTTCAGTGGTTCGAAACATGACAAGGGATTCAGAGGGGATTTCTTCTTAAGTAAGATTTTCCCCATAAGCCGGATGCTGTATCTATTTTCAAGACTCAGTAAGAGAACGGCACAGAGAAAGATTTGTTCAAGTATCCAAAGAAGATTGTGCAATTCCTTTGAGTAAATCCTGATTCCAAAGTTTGAGCTTAAATTTTTAAGTTAAAATGCACATATGTAAGCATTTAGTAGCAAGAATGGGTTAAGTCTTATTTACAAGATTACACTTTATTTAGTTAATGAAAAATGCATCAGCATAGAATTCGATTACCGTAAGAACAGCGACGAAAACCAATAAAAATGGTTAAACTTTGCCAGGAACAATAGACAAAATATAATTTTTAAAAGTTTGTGCGCTAAAGTGCAAAAGTTTGTGGCAAACTTTGGTAAGATACTTGTTTTTACAAAGATAGGGATCGTAACATGATGAGAATTTAAAGAGCACTGTAAAAGAAATAGAAATTTATCTATTGCAACATCGGGGATGCTTTTTATTACCGCTGGATTCCGTGATTATAATAATGCTTGATGGGTTCTATCTGGTTTTGCTTTTCGGTTTTACGAGAGGCAAAGTACTCACCTAAGGCATTATTGTTGTGTTCGTATAACTAACCACTAAGTATCATTCCCACAAATCTGGACAGTAATGATAATTAGAAGCGAGCTTTGGCTGACATAAACGAACAAATTAGGAACAAATTTTCTTCGAAAAGAGATATAGAATGAGTTGCCGCAAACTATTCCGCACATAAAGTGTAGTTCTGTATGTAGATTATCACGTTGCCTAATATAATATAGCACTTCCTAAAATAATAAAGGATTATTGACGTCATCATGATGCTTTTAAAAGTTTATAACTTCACCAGTCTTTCAAGGGAATTTTGCGGATGAAAAGTATGAAATATTTACGAGTACATAGAATTTTGACACCAAAAGTTCTTTCCTTGATGTAGGCAGAGTGCCATGATATATGTACCTTAGTGCGCGTTTTCTGCCAACGTGCTTCCAAGTTCTCCGAATTTTCTCTAACTGGTGTTACTCCTCTCAGTGTTCTGATTCCATATCGATTGTTTTGCATCAAGTTTGTTTCGATAAAACGAAAGAATCATCTCGATTTGTAGTCTTCAGCTCAATAACCACTGATAGTCCTTTATATAAACATAACTCTTGTGACTCAATTGTTGATTTGTAAGGGCGGGTTAATTTAGAATAAACCCTGATCTAGGGAATGACAGTATGTATGCCAAGTTATTCGAGCGATGCTTAGCTATCAATTAAGATTTATATGGACGTTGGTTTCCCTGAAGAAAGAACTTCCACGAAAATACGTCACTATTGCTTTCACGAGAGAGTCTGTCTCGTATACATGGGAGTTATCTCAAGCATGGTTGCCTCTGCCCAAGAGGCATTGAATCCTCCTTCATTATCATCATGAAAATCACTCTCAAAGCTGGAATTTTGATGACTGTCTTTTGACTCTGGACTGCATGATGCTTACTGTCCTCGTGACGGGGCACTTAAGTGTGCTGACCATAAGCCACATATTTTAATGTGGATTATGTTACTGTGAAAGTAATAATGACAACGCGGAGCACTACTTGAGTAATAGGCCTGCACCTATTGATGCCCACTCAGATATTGATTTGAGACCTTTCTACAATATTGATATGAGTTAATTATCTAAACTTATTTACAAAACATCCAAGCTGAACCGCAATTCCATCTTTAACGAGTTTGATATACTGCGGAATTCCATAGAAGTCATTGTATCCCTGCATCTTCATACTAATATCCTTATTTTGGACGATTTGCATAAATGCAGTTCTGGATGGTGTCGAACTATCATATCATATGTACATATATGTACATATGATAATATGTTCGCTGCCGAAAACAACTTAACCAACCTTGTAAATGATAGTCATACCGCCAACAAACTTGACTGGAATGGATAAGTACCATGTTCATGTGCTCTCCCCTCTATACTAGTCAAATCACTGTGCCAGAAATGACTGCAACGTCTTTTTTAATCCAAGCTCGCATTCACTATGACATTCCAGTTTTTTGTACATAATCAATCTGATTATAGCGCACTTCGGAACCAGTTTTACACTTTTTTGCCATGTTCCCGCTTATAATAAAGCGCATTGAATCCTCCACTTCTCTTCTTCTGCGGAGATGTTTATCATTGTTAGAATATTAAAACTTTTCGATATTCAATGTCACCGAAAATAGTGCGAAATGTATAGATTTCCTGATGTAAGACCCTCTGAAATTGGAGTAAAATACTAATGTCTTGGTAAATGTTTCGATAACTACCCAACACTTACTACGATAAAGCTCATAGGTAAAACACCGATGATGTAGGACATCCTCGAACACCTACAAAATGTCTACCGCTATGGCTATTTTCACACCCAATACTCCATCGAAATTGCCAGTTGTATTCCAACTCACGAATCTTCAACTGTAACACCCGTCTCGCTATATAAGTTTATCAGTTATCCTTAAGGTCGCTCTCACTCTTTTTTTCTAAGCCTTAAACTCGTCTATTAAATTCCCAGCCGAGCTCTAAGTTTTCTGTTCACTATAACCTGAAAATTTTTGAAACCACGCACGCTACGAATTTAATAAGGAGATGAAGAAGCTCGATTGGGCATTGCCGTATGGTTATTTTCAGTAGTCTTGCAGATTTTTGAGCCCATTTTCAAACAATAGGTTGTTTCTTGTATCGTTTTAGGAAAACCTACCTACATTGCTGTATATCACTTTAAATCCAAATTTCATTGCATAACTTACTTCTATACAGTACGTGACATACTCGTACACCTTAAAATTATTCGATTGTACAAGAGAAAACTTCTTAAGCAGTAGCTTATTCAATCAGTTTTGTGGGGCTTTTTTGCCGATCAGCAGTTTGTGGGAACATGTTGCTTATCCAGAGAATTCTTTCGGTTGTGAATGATGAACTCAAACAATTCTGGAATTAGATCTTACCAGGCCCGACTGAATTTTTGATTGAATAAGAGCTTTCTTATTCAGATGGTCGGTGCGGCTCTTCAGAAAAACACGAGAAAGGCTCCTCAGAAGAAAAAAATTGAAGCGCTCGATCGAAGCCTTAGGGGTGCCATCAGATGAATGAGGCTTAGAAGTTTTACTTACAACTAAAAGAAAAATACTAAAGTTGTAGGGCAGAAGCGTAAATCTGCGAGATGGAGACGAACTATACAGAGCCACGAGAACGAAGAATCAACAGAGCACATTTTGTATTACTGTAACTGTTTCGTCAGAATACATCATCGCCACTCAAATAGATTCTACCTTTAGGCAGAGGATATGTCTGCTAGTTTACCCAAAAATTTACTTGGATTTATCACTAACTCGGGTATCACGAGCGAGCTCTAATTGGAGGAAATCACAATACCTTCGGCCATTCCTGGCCGCATTGGTATGGTGACATGCTCCCTCCATATCATTCTTGTACTAATTAAATCAATGATGTTTTAAATATTGAAACAAGGAGTAATTTAGGTTTCGCTATAATAAATATATTCTGCGCTGTTTCTTGTCTGTATTCCCAGCTATCCCACTCAACGCTTTTTAAAAATATGTAACTACGTACATAATTTTCTTTGCAAAACTATCTTACTTATGGGCTGGATATGTTATAAAATACTTTTTTATGATGAAAATAAAAGAATTTTTAACATATAATTAGATGAATATTTTTACACCGGCTACTTAGATGTGAAGTTTATTAGAATCTTATTATGGATCAGCCATCCGTCTTCCTTCCCGACTAGCTCGTCATAAATTTTACAGTCGTCCTTTTATACCGTAACGTTTAATATTACATACTTTCATCCTTGTGCTTCCTTTATATGGTGCACCGTATCTTCTGTAAATTTTGCAGATGTGTTGATGAAATAGGTGGTCAATTTTATTTAGGCAATCTTTATGAGTACTCCGTTTCGTGGGACCTGTCAGAAATCCCTTTTTCAGCTTTTCAACAAATTCTGTTAGGATATTTATAATATTTAGAAGATGTATGTGTTGCCATACCGACATAGCATTCAAGACAGGTTGATGAATTTGAATGCCTGGCTTAGGGTGATTTATAATAAAATTTTGAAGCATTTAAGGAATGAAGAAAAAAAGAAATATACTCGTATAAATTCGTGATGAATTTCCCTTCTTATAGAAAGTATTAGAAGCAAGTATCGTGATCGATGGAAACCAAAATCGAATTAGGTTTTCAAAAACTTGACAATACGCACTATTATGCATACCAATATAAATATCACAATAAGAAATTGCGCTGCAAATATCACACTTTTTCAAATTTATGCAGAACATGGATTAACCCAATAAGCAATTTCTGGCCATCTCACAACTTATCATATTTTGCGATTACTTGACTGAATATCCTCTTGCCTGGAGCACGTGTTCTAGCCACTGAAGTTATTATGTTTTGACTTTTAGGAATACCTTCACAACTCAGATACCATAAAGCTCGCGGCTGTTTATTATTTTCCGTTCATGTTCTTCATCCAGAAACCAGATATCGGGATAGCTTGGAAACACTTTCCACACCTTCAATCTCAACACGACGGTACACAAATTCAACATCGAAAGACAAGAAGATCTCTGGAGCAAAATCTCTATTCAACTCAATGCAGACCAAGGCAGTAGAAACTTGGAATACTGCAAAATCTATTTTCACATTCAGCGCTGAAATGATTGTCAACTGATTGAAGAAATCAGACGTGGCTTTCGAAGGATTCCTGAAATCCTCTAAGAAAGGGCACCACTTGAATTAAATCCATACCATTTTCAGTTTGTACCAACCTTCAAAAGATACGCGTATAAATTTGACAGCTGTCGGTCGATTAGTTCTCTAGATATAGCGTTGAGTGAAGCAACTTTTGTTATTGTGAAAAAACTGGATTCAAAGCAATTTTGTGTGTTGATTTATCATTGCTTTTTGATGGGAAAAAATGCAGCCGATGCAAAGAAATGGCTTGATAGGTGTTACCCGGACTCTGCACCAGCCGAACGAACTATTCGCAAGTGGATTTTAAAAGTGTTCATACAAGCACCGAAGAGTCCACAAAATGATTACGAATGACCGTATTATATCATACACGAATATTTGGACATGCGAAAGCTCTGTTTTGTGTTTGTGTTTTACTATAAAACGGCACGGACCCATATTTTAGCACCCTCATCCATTTTTGATAAAGTCGATTCCTCTGCGCCATAGGAAAGGACTGAGATTATTAAGATCTTATATAGAGTCACATAAAACGGCACTGACTTTTCAGCCCATGTGTTACACTACTGCTATCACACCAGGTGAGCCAGAGTTCCTTTATAGTATCGCTTAAAGCTTTGCGTATGAAATGACAAACGAAACTACATCCAGGTGCTAACTATAAAAAAGGAAGAAACTGCAATCAGGTGGGATAGCAAAACTATACAAAGAATAACCTACGTAAGGGAGGCCTCAGCTTCAGCTTTGCGACAGTACCTTTCTTAATCCGAGTAAGAACCAATTCCAGAACTATTTTATTTGTTAAGGTTTTGAACAGGGTTTTTGTTAGTAATACGCGTTGTAATTTGATTGAAGCATCACAATCCCAGTAAAAATGATATCAATAGTGCTTTCGAAGCACTGAAAAGCAAGTTCAAGTTTAGCCAATATATCTTCAATAAAACTTATTCTACTGAGCAAACAATCTTTGAAGATGGTAGGATGATAGAATACTCAGATTTCAATGGATCCTGCAAAGGAGTCAAAGGTTTTTAAATCTAAAATCACAACAACAATAACTATTCCGAATAGAGATAGTAAAAATACCTATAGAGCTTATATAAATTAATATCCATATAGGAGCCATGGGTGTGGAACAAAAGCATGGTTTCGGATATTTAAGGAGTTTCACACCACTGTATGACAAGTGATCGGAGGGACCGAAAACGCTCTACCATAAGTAGGTATCTAAACTTTGACAAATTAACAACCGAGACATACGAGGCCTCTTAGATGAGTACTCGGATTGGAAGACAGGTGGCACTACTGAGCAAAAATGAGTATACCATCATTTACTATACCCTCTTTTAGCCCGCCTAAATTTGGTGAAAATACGACGCTTAGTTTGTTTTGATACCCAATTCAAAGAGAACAAACGCAATCGTGAGACCACTTCAAATACGTGCTTGGCCCTGTTTAATCGAAATCCGGAGGAGTTTCTGCGTTGTTTCGTGACCGTATATGGTTTAAGACAAGGATTCATTGGTATACACCAGAGACCAAAAAACAATCGAAACAATGGGTTTTACCCGGTGAACGTGCTCCAAAGAAGGCGAATACCGTGCTGATGGCCAACGTTTTTTGGTTCGCGCGAGGTGTGATCTACGTTGATTGATTGAAGAAGGGAAAAAAAATTACAGGAACATACTACGTCGATTAATTGGGCCTATTCAACGCGGATGTTAAGAAAAAACGATCACATTTGGCGAAAAAAAGTGCTGTTCCACCACGATAACGCATCGGCTGCCTACACCTCCGCAGTCGCCATAGTTAAATTGGTCGAATTGCACTACGAATTCGTATTCGTATATGAGAAGCAATCATCTCCTAACCCCTCCTATTTAGCCTGAGAAGGCCGTAGCATTTGTTAGAAAATTAAGACTTAACATAATCCAGTAGGTACGCTAAGTAGATCTATAGCTGGAAAGTATTTATCGGAGGTTTTCACGTCGGCCATAGGTACACAATATTAGTCGAATTTAGAATAAGAATCAAGGTCTCAACCGTTTACAAGAGAGGGAAATAGCTCGACAATTTTACAAGTCGGTCAACAATCCGCCTGAATTCACAACGATTTAGAAGGTGGGAGAAGCTGTTCAGAATATATAGATGGTATCTGGAATCAAATCAAATGGATGATCTCAAGAGCCCTGAGAGACTGCCCGTCAAAGTCAATAAGGCAGAGCTGAAGGTAAATTCGAGAAGAAGAAGTACACACTGAGCAAAGCAGGGAACTTTTGATGGCATTTGTAACTTACCCATACATACAGTTTTATAACTAAAGGCAATGATGGTGAACAGAATCTTAGTTATGGTCAATATGTTATAGTCCTGTCCTCACTGCTATGGCGCGTAGAAGTCGACTCTGTACTCAGTACTTTTAATTTCATAGTAAGGTACAATGTCTGCGATCAGGCATATGCAGTGTGTGTAGGTGTAGCTATCATAGATATGGGGACTGTCTGCGGTAGGCCACAGGTCTAAACGTGATCGACCATTTGTGAACCTGCTATTATGAGAAAGAATAAGGAGAAGACCGATTTATCTCGTACTTAAAGCCATTAGCATTCGCTTTTTCAAGGAAACCAAGTATTTGGGTTTAATCCTGAATATCAAACTTCTTTGTACTAAACGTTGAAAACACCCAAGGTGCTGAAGACTTTCTGGTATAAAACAGGTTTTGGCTCTAATAGGATCAATTATATCCTTTCCTCGATTATTTGTTATTGTTGCTTTTAACTCCCAACAACTCAGTGCTCTAGAAGCACTGATATTATAAATTTCCCTCCCCTCGGTACCCCTAGTATGGTCAGCAATCTCAAAGCTGCCATGCGTATAAAAAGGAGAGTTATTTGAAAGAAGGAGTATTGCGCGCCTTCAACGCTAGTTTTATAGTATAAACATGGCATCAGTGACACCAGAACTCCTACAAATTGCCGCGAAAGTGTGAAATTAACTTTTCCCTTAGTCCAGGAATGGTTTCACCCAGAACCGGACCCAGGAAAGGATTGTTGTTGAGCCCTCACGAATGACTCTAAGACCACATCTATAATGCACTGGGGATGTTATGCAGAAGATTCTACACGCAATTCTGAAAGCATTAAACTGTGTTGTGAAAAAATAGTAGATAGCATGAAGTATCTGTCTCTGTAGCAATACCCAAGCATCGCTTAAGGCCTTATTATAAACCCTTTCCACTTTAAAACTAATTTGAGAATGCATGAGTCTTGAGATATGATGAGTCGATGAACTTGCTAGACAAGTATCGGGGAAGAGCTTATTAGGACTTTAACATGCGTTACGACTGCTTGTGCCCCATGTTAGAGCGCTTCCATTGACAGTTGAATTTCATGTAGGTTTTACTGCGGACAGCAGATATTTTACCCATATGCCTGCAGACCTAACGAATGCTTACCGACATCTCAAAGAAATTAGGAAAAACTGCTTACTGTGGTCGTAATAGGTCATTGCGTTTTTACTTATTTATTGAATGTGAAAAGGATAGGTAGCACAAAATTCTGCAACACCGTAGAATAATTATCTCTGTGGGCTTCGTACCTGCACCCTATTACTCGTTGCTGATTTGAATGCGGCTGGTACTGCAAGCACTTTATCACTGAAGCGTTTATTCATCTATCTCTGGAAGACCTATAAACTGCAGTAAAAGGAATACGCAACGCTTATTGTCTTTTGTCTGACATGTTACAGCAGAAAAAAGACTAGTTAATGACATGATAATCGTAATCATTTTTAGGCTCAGAAGTAAAAGAAGCAGCAAATACAATAGATAAAAACCCTCTACCAAATCGTTAAATAACTGACAGCTGGTATTCGGCAGGGGCAAATCTCAAACTGCATCAAAGACAAAAGTCGCTCAGTAATATTGAGCCTCTAAGACCTCAAGGTATTCTTAAGAAACCTTGAAAAGCAGCTCCAAAACATCTGCGGTGTTGTATAAAGTTCTAAAGAAAATTATCTTAAGGAGTGCATACAATGGAGAGGAATTTTAGTAATCCGCATTTGGCCACGAACACTAAAAAAAAAGTAGAGGTTCAGAATAAGGTCTTGAACAAGATGAATCTATTATTTTATCTTAAATATGAAGAAGCACTTTTATAAATATTTGCACACAGTGCGGGCGAAGGAACAGTAGCGAAGAAGAAATGAGAGGTACTGATTTACGTTGGTCTTAAATGTTTGCAAATTACAATGACTAAAAAGTTGAGAGACAGGGCATTCCATAAGCGAGTTGTACGGCTTAGGAAAGAATCACGATATTTTGTAGTACGTCCGAAGGTAGACTTAAGGGTATACTGATTGGCATTCTTAGTGAGACAGGTTATACGGCTAAAAGTCATCTATGGATTTTAACACACTACTTTGAATCTTATCAAGCAAGTCAAAGTTGTCTTGAGGGCACCTGACCAGATGTAAGCACTGTACTCCAATTTTGGGTGCATAAATGCCTTATATGCTGAGGCCAAATCGGAGTGTGAAGATCATTTGGTGACATCGAATATGAATTGAATATACTTATAATATTGAAATTTATTGAGCTTAACATTAACACACCGTTACAGCCGAAGAGCAGGGACGTTAGTCCGGAAACAAAAAAAGAGCCTGATGCTAAACTCAGTCAAATGCCTTAGAAATATTTAGCGGAACTATTTTGCTTTCGCCAGATTGATGTAAGCGTTGGTTTCACTTTTCAGTGAGACATACCATCAAATCACTAGTGGACCTGTTGCTACAAAAACTATGCTGTCGGCCATTGAGAAGATTTCGTGTTCGAGATATCATATTTCATGAGCTGAATGGACACAAATGCAATACGCTTGTAGAAGGAGAAAGAGAGAATGCGCATTTTTTTAACGCCGGACTGGACAAATCTGTTTTCTATCTGCTCGGATTAAGTCCTGAAGGATAGGACAGTTGAACACAATGTTTACACAATGGTTTTGCCAGCGTGGAAGAACACTTCTTTAAAAGAAGAGGAGATATACCATCTGGACCAGTGGATTTATGTATGTTAAGATCCTCAAGTACTCTTGCTACTTTGCGAGTACGAAAGTGGATTCATTCTATTGGGGATTCAACGCACTCATGTGTAGGCGGTGACAAAGCACAATCTGAAAGTGTTGCGTTAGCCACAAAGAGTACAGGAAGCAGATTGGCCTTGCCGAAAGAGCTGGTAACTGGAATGTTAATATAAATAAGCGTTGGGATGGAAGACGAGGTAGCATTTCTAATGCCTTGGACGAACGATCAAAAATATTTACTACCTTTGGGACATAGTTAGTACTTTTTACCTCAATTTTTGGTCATAGTGAAATTTCACACTCTTAAAAAAGACATTGCTATCATTCCTGACTCGTTTGAACTTTCTTCGGTTTTTCTCTGTCGGATTGGCCTTGTAGGACCGAACAAATAGTGACAGTCTTTTCAGGACTCGAGTCGTACCATGCCTATTGCCATTCGGTTCTTTTAGGAATCTTTTCTCTAACTCTTTGGTCGGTGTACGAGAAATAAGTTGATATGATGAATAGCAACATCTGGTATTCACCTGGACTCAATAACGATTCTGAAATCTAAAAAATACGAGGATACAAAATAAATTTCTTTGTATGAAGTCAAACAGCGCATCGAACTCGTTAAAGGTCGAATTTGAGTTCAATGTAAATAAATCGGTAGTGGATTGCAACCTAGATCACATTGTAGTGGAGTTTGGTGAGCTATACCACCACGCAAGGAAATGGTGCGACCGCGGTGAAAAAAGTTCGTAGCCAGGTAGTTTCATCGGTAGTAATCGCAGAAAACTGATTACTTCATCCCCCGAATATTTGGTGTGCCCACTCTAAATTCCCGAGTTATTATAAAAAAAAACACAAAAATTAAATGTTGGATGCCACCCGTGGAGCGAAATACCAATGGGCCAAAACATACATATTTCCTTCACATTCTGTCCCATTTTCCAAATAACTAACACGTACTGTAGTTGTATCTTCTTGAGTGTTAAGTCTTTAAAAAAAAAAAAAACGCAAATGATGCTAGAGCAAGGCTGCGAAATGGAATTCTAATGTGGGTTTGCCGAATCAAATTGTTGTAGGTGTTATTTCGTTACAATGATAGGAATAAGCACGAACAAAATTCACACTCCCAAACCGGTATCCATCAGAATTGTTATATACACTTAGTCTTTGCCCGTGCCGTGTGAAAAATGGAGCAACGGTGGTAACTGAGTGCAGATTACGACCAGACGTGGGTCAGGTGGGATACCCGCACTGTGTCAATATATATACAATATATTTTTTGTGTCAGAATTTACAACAAAATACGAATAAAAAATCGTATCACATGCTGTAGATGTTTCTTAGATAAAATTAAATTTTTTTTTTAGCATTTTTATAACTTTCTATGTATAAAGACCTTATCTTTCATGTACTACAACATACTCGTATGTACGCATGTGAGTAACAATATTTTCCTGTTCCTTAACATTAATCGATTAGGCTTTTTCTGAATTTCCATAGTCAAAATACCGACAGTAAACATCGCTTCATTCGTGCGGCGTTAAATATCAAAATCAACACTTTCAAGGATATAAAAAGTTTCTCAAGGTAACCTGATTAATGATAGCTCGGTGCCTGAATTTTGGTTAAATTCGGATTTTCAGTTATAAACTTTTTTCGGCCTTTTCTCTTGTTTACGATTTTGTTTTCATCCGTAATGAGAGTTAAAACTTAAAAGATTGTAAACATTTAATAAAGGAGCAGAGATAAGTTAATTGCTTTCAATTTGTATTCATCAAAACTTAAATCATCTAAATAAATCTTAAGATAAATTGCTGGAATCTGCAAAGCACATAATTATCCCGGTCTGTCCCAGAGCTGCGGGGTTTAATTACACTATTAGTTCGGCTCGAATTAATGAAGCCATACTGTGAAAGTGGGTTCATTTAGAAAACGCTCATCCATTTGGCCAGCTACTATTTGTAAAAAATTACTGATTCATTGCACAGTTTATAGATGAGAAAATTAATAGTTACATCCGTAATTTTTGCTACTGTGGTGTTTAATGTCATCAATGACGCTTTTTTGTGTCCCTAATTTTAGTTGCAATTTATTGCTCATGCTATATAGGCGTAATAAATTTGAAATAACTTTATTACCATACTGCGGATGTTCTTTTGATTGCCGTAAGGTTCTACGTATTATACGTATTATATGCGCCAGATACCGTAATTGACCTTCAGCTAATTCGGCAGTAATTTTTTTTTTAGTTTCTTTTAGAAGCGATAAATAAACATTTACCATGGAAAGAGCAGAAATAAGGATGCAAAATAATGAGTTTTATGGCATAAAAAGGAGGTCAGAACTATTCTACAACTCTTTCGATCTTAACCAAACCGAAAATAATAAACGAAAATAGGACGATCTCCGTAACTAATTCACTAGTGAACGGTCAGGGGACTAGACCGACGATCTCTATTAATTCCTAATTAGGATAGGAAGGTCCTGCCTGATGCGTTGATCGATTGCCAACGGTTGCAATAAATGCGAAATGTACTTAGCAATGTACTCGTATGTTGCACGACGAAATGTTAAACTTTGGAACAAATACCGAAGAAATTAGCGAACTGTTGCGAACGACAAAGTAAACAAGCAGAGTTTCCCCTGAGGCTTATAAATACAAAAAAGCTTTCCATTTTATTGTTGCGATGGTATTTATTCAGACTTTGATTACAGTTTTTTACATAGTACGTTATTTTTTAACGTTTTATATTTAAAGCGAATTCAACAAATACAAAAATATGGCGACTGATATACAAAGAGCACCAGATTTGAATCTGACCAGCATAACCAACATAATTCGTGCGGTTCGCTAAGAGATGGCGTAACTTGTATTATTCCATTGGAACATATGTTGGAAAGCTACTGTTATTTTTCGTCATCTCAGTATATATATATATATTTGAAGAGTAAGCAAAAATAATTTTCTTTCATTCAAATATGTCGAACTTTGTGCCTGAAAAAGTGTTTTTGTGGGGAATTCTTCTTCATCGTATTTTAGTGGAAGTCTATGGTAAACATGCGCTAGCTCAGCGAACATGCCAAAAGTGGTTTGCACGATTTAAAAGTGCAAATCTATGAAGATTGTTGCTAAACACAAGAAGAGCTCGCAGAATCTTTGGGTGTCACTCAAGCAGAGATTTCAAAACGTTAAAAAGCAGCTGGATATATTCAAAAGCAAGGAAATTGGGTTGCACATGAACTCAAGCCGAGGGACGTCGAAAGGCGGTTTTGCATGTCCGAAATGCTGCTGAAACGCCACAAAAGGAAGTCATTTTTGCATCGGATTGTTACTGGTAATGAATCCATTACGACAACCCCAAGCGCAAATCATATGTGAAACGCAGCCAACCAGCCAAATTAACGGCAAAGCCGAATATCCATGGCGCGAAAGTAATGCTCTGTATTTGTTGGGATCAGATGGGTGTCCTGTATTATGAGCTGTTAAAACCGGGTAAAACCATCAATGGACAACGCTACAACGCTAACAATTAATCCGTTTAAAGAGAGCAGTAGCCGAAAAACGCCCGGAATATGCGATTAGATACGAGGCAATAGTTTTCCATCACGACAACGCTCGGCCCCACGTTGTTATTCCGGTTAAGAACTATTTGGAAAACAGTGGATGGGAAGCCTTACCCCACCCGCCTTATAGCCCAGACCTTCTGACTACCATTTGTTCCGGTCGATGCAGAACGGCCTCACTGATATACGGCTCACATCAGAGCAGAATATAAAAATTGGCTTGATTCGCAGTTCTTTTGTGATGGGATCCACAAATTGCCAGAAAGATGGGCAATACTTTGAATAATACCATTGTACATGTTTTTCTTAAATAAACGTTCAAATTTTGAAAAAAAAAAACCCACGAATTAAATTACATACCCAATATGATGGTAATGATTACAATGATGGTGATGATAATGACGATGGATAAATTTTGCAATATCTTTTGTCGTTAAATCGAGTCTTAAGTAAGTCAAAGCTTTCATGTGCAGTACGGCCCATGGTATAACATGGTGAAATGAAAATAGCCGTGAAAAATTAGAGATAATCCTTGTAATCGTGGACTAATGTTAGACAATGGAAGGTAAGAGCCAAAAGGAAAGCTTGCTACAGCTCGTGTAATACCAGGAGGGGCACTGATCGTGCAATTAAATATACACCCTCACAACAGGTAAGCGACGAGAAGTATCGACAGTTCAACGTCGATACACTTGTAGACGTGCCGATATTTTAAATATTGCAGCACAACAAAGAAAAAAAAGTAATACATAGAGATTCACTAGTCTGGATTCACAAGTGTGCGAAGCAATGAACTGTGTGAACAATGAAGTTCAGTAGGATCGGATCACATACCCTTTGAAATATTACTTAAAATCGAAAATCTTGAATTGAAATAGCTTGCTATGATATTTTGCTCAATAAAGTAATGATATCGTGAATGGTGATGGTTTCTTGTTACACTGTATAAAAGTTAAGGCGATCGGAGAAGCTCATGCTGTGAATGTGGCTTTGTGGAATGTAAGTCGATATTCAACAGGCTTTAAACTTTTCGAGTGCAGATAAAAGACGACGACCCCAGTACTCATCCATTTTGTGTACTCAGATTAACCTTCAATATTCTGGGTCTGCTGCTGCATCCTTATGTAGGTGGCTTTCACTATATGATTACAATATGACGAGTGATCGAAAAGATCGAAAATTTGGTTTTATGTGCTGTACTAAATCTCACCATCTAAAATTGTGCAATTTTGCAATTAAGATTTAGTAGCTGCAGATATAAGCTACGAAACAAACGAATAGTGGGCCAAAACATATGCTACAATGCTAATATATTTAGAATACTTTCCTGGATTTCATACTTACTATCGTCTAACCTGGTTTTCGATAAACTTTTGTTACTAGAGTAAGACAGGAAGTAATCGACTTCGTGATTTCCAACTGGTATGCTAGGGAGATTATTACCTGGAAAGTACCATCAGATTTCAGAAGCAGATGAGAGCTATCGGCCATGTTGAAAAAGAAGAATCAACAGAAAACCAACCGGACACGATTTGTGGAGGAGCTCGGCTAATCTAACAGTGCTCCTCCTAAACTCAGCCCAAAACAAAAGCTAGATGAAGCTGTTCAGAATCTGGACGGTGCCAAGTGTTTTAAAATGGCATGTTCATTTAGGAAGCAATACTACAAATCGTTTGTTTCCTGGTGGAATGCAGATATGTAGCCTCATAGTAAATAAACCAAAAAACTTATAAACGGGTCACTTAAAGATCGAAGCAAAAAAAAAAAAGCTTATCTAGATTTCAAAGAGCACTTATATACTTGTAAAAAATTTTGTGAAAAGATCGAAACTGTCGGTGAAACCAGTAGGCTGGTCAAAGCCCTCAAAAGAAAAAGATCAACCAGGTTGGAATCACTCAAAAAATCTTGTGGTACCTATACTGAGTCGAAAGCAGAGACTCATTTTCCGAGTAACCTAATCACAACCAGCTCCTATTAACGAACTTAGTTGTGATGATGGATGAAGCTAAGTATTTGGATGTTATTCTGGATAACAAACTTCTATCGACTAAACATATTATATTGTAAGACTACAATATAAAGAGCTGTCGGCCTTCTGGCAGTACAAACGAGCTATCGACAAGATATGGGAACAATCGAAGAGATATGTCTCTGGATCTGTACAGCTATAATAAGGCTAATTATATCCTATGTGTCGGTTGTTTAGTGGAATAGGCTCTTACAAAAACATATGATTGCTGCTTTTACCAGACTCAAAATACGGTCTGTTTGGGAGTTTTTCCAGAAGCCGCAAACGGATCATTCATCGTGCCGAAGGGCGTACATTTTAAAAACTGGGGATATGTCGAAAACCATCCCGGAAACTGTTATAACGATGTAGCACATAGAATTGGCGTGGATAGCTATATTGTTATCACAGAAAGGAAAATATTCCGAAATGTTGAAACATGTTACTGAACATGATCAAAGCCGATAAAATCTCTACATTAGGAAGCCGATTGTGAAAAAACTTCAGCCTGGGTAAATAAGCGGATTTTCGACGTTCAATAAAGATCGTTGGGTATCCCAGTTCAAAAAGCAAATTCCAGTTGACCGTAAGATCATTAGCAAACTCTCATAACGAAGTGATTTGAGAGAAAGCGACTGTAGAATAATACTAAGGCCACAATAGTTAGATGTAAGTGTATTTATTATCCATACCATACCAGTTAAAAACGAAAAAGAATTGAAGAGTGAATTTAAGAATGAATTGTTTCTGGGAATCCTTGAAAAGGAGATAGTAAGTTGGAATCACTCATGTAAAGATATCAATCCTAGGGATTTTACTAGCTCTAAATTACATAAATAACAACAAAAACAGCTCTGTGAAAAAATTATGTATAACTTAGGATCCCATATTATTTTCCCAGAAATAGCATGACAGCAACTCAGAAGGTGATGGATTTTCCTTGTAGGTATTAAACAACTGGTTCCACAGTAACCTGCGAATATACCAGATACAATTCTTGAATCCCAGCGAGTAAGTTAATCTAGAGCTCTTCGGGCAGAAGAGGAGAGCCTAATGCTTGCTTCTCAGGAGAAAAAAGAAGAAGCATGAGAAGAGCGTGGTGTAGGAAATTGAACGATGCTACTTTAGAAATAAGATTCGGAAGTTTTACCAGAAGGTAGAGTTGCAGTCGATGCTGAGAATTTGAAAAGCGCATTTTTTTTGGTAGGAAAGTATGCCCGATGAATAGAACTTCGGCATTGTTTGTCCAATCCTCAAGAAAAGTGACCATCTAAACTGCGTCAACTACTCAGACATCATTCTACTTAATATCTTTACAAAATCCTATCGGCCATATTTTGTGGACGCTTGAAGCGTTCCTGACTTAGCTATAGATGCTGAGACGAGCTATTCAGAGCAATGCCTAGTTTCAGAATCACTGCCAAATTCGGCCGTTTGTTCAGAAAGAAGGTAGAGAATGCACGCTGCTCCACCGAGACCTTTCATTTAAAAAAAAAAAAAAGATTTAGACAAGGCAATAATCTGTCATGCGATATTTTTGACATCATTCTTGAAAGAATAGTGCAAAGCTCACACTCACTCACAATAGGCCCAATCTTCCAAAAATCCGTCAAAACGTCGAAGATGGAGTTAACTGCCAATTCTAAATTCTGCTATCCGCCCGCCCTGCGCAAAGCGTTTTCTGCAAAGAAACACTGTTTTTTAGAAAATTATTTTTGGTTCATCTTTAAACCCAAAATCACACCGCTGTGGAACAGATTAAGAACTGTTTCACGTGTTCTTTGGATAGGCTCTTCTGTAAAATCGTAAAAGAGTCACATTGCGCCAACATTTATTTATTTTTAAACAGTTTTGTTCCTCAGGTGAATGCAAGTGCTACGTCAAATGACAACTACATATGCATGTACAGCACCTATAACATTTCCGCTACCTTATGTCTACAGTGTTTCGGCTAGAGCTTATTATGTCACAAACATGACAAAAGGGATACTCTTTTCTTCCTCTTAATTTTGCAATTTTTGAATCAATTACAAATTCGTAAGGAGTCATGCTGTTGCTTAGAAGCTGCTGTAATGAGTAGCAATACTTCTTCTTTCGAAGTCGGCTAAAATAAGCTTAGTTGCTACCTACTGCCGGCAGAAATATTGTGTCCAACATGGTATGTGACAGATTTGTTTTCGGCGAATATTTTGCCGCTTCCTCATTTATGTTAATACAAAATAGTGCGGCTTATTGTTCAATCGCTTAAAGCCTTCTTAACAGTATCATGGGAATGAGGAAGGCGATCTATAGCATCTGTACTATTTGTTCTAAAATGAAATTCAACCGACATACGTTGAGTATTGAGGTATTTGTTAATACAATGAACTGTATATGATTATGTAGGCGACATACGCAGCTTTCGTTGTTGTGCTAGAGAGAGGGCTTCCAGATGTGAGGCATGCACCCCAGATTCGGAAATGTTATAACATTGCCACCAGTTTTAAAAGTTCGGATGGTAACCGTCAGCTTTTGCAGTCTCTGACTATTTCTCGTGTGCTTATTTCCATTGGATTATCGAGCTCTTATTATGGTGCAACTAGAATCGTCAAAATCAATATTGGTTCCTCCAACCCAGGATAAACAGAAGATATAAACGGCAATTTATTGCACTATTACGGTTATCTTTTGTTAATTCGTAAGCATTGCGCTTAGGATATTTTCTTAAGCGATATCAACATTGAACCCAGGAGAGGCTCCGTAGACTCTGTCCAGGATACCGTAAAAAGAAATTCACATGAATGGAGTCTTCAGCGTTGTTGAGGTGATGAAGAGCGTGCAGCTATTACGTAAGTTTTTTTTTTTTAAACTTCCTTTAGATATGTATCACGGCATCGATATGGATCGAGTTGAGATCAGTGATCTTCATTGTTATTTACTTAACAATACACTCTGCCTTTTGGCCTTCGTCGTTATTAAACAGACTGCAAATTCGACCAAATTTCATGATTTCGGGTTTTCCATAATGTGATTCAGAAACCTTCAAACGACAATTTTTCATTCTGGTAAATTCTTCACACATTGTTTCTGAAGGAGCAGCTACCAATATCTTCTTTTGTTGCATTGTCAAGTTAATGTTTCTCACCGCACACAAGTTTGTAATAATCTTTTAGCTTCTTTCCTACCAAAGCTTTTAGAATACCTAATCATTTAAGTTTTGGTACCTTGCTGATGCAGTTTTTTAGACCTGCTTGCAGCATTTCTTTGTTGTTGAGTCGCTTTGGGTATCTGCAAGTATCTCCATGATTGGTTTACTTTCAAAAATCAGCACCACATTCTTATTGTAATTTAATTTAAAATTTAGCTTACCTTGTTTTCCAATATTGATATGAATTAAGACCGGTGTGGGACATGTACATGTGACGACAAGACCCACTGAAGGCAACAGTATTCTCATAGTTGGAAAACTTCTTCAAAAGCTTGTTCTCCATAGTCTGCTGGGAGGTAGAGAGGGTAGAATCCAGAACATTATAATTGCTGCAATGAATTCTGTAATTGGAAAACGTTTTGTTTGTTTCATCCTGTGAGATACCGACAAAAAGAAAAGAGAAAGTTTGCAGTTTAGCAATCAGGTTTCAACTGAGCTCCTTTTTAAATGATATTGTCTCTGCCACCGGAAACCAGTTATTACACCCATTTGCTTGGTCTTTCTTTTGCAGTGATATGATTGCAATACTACTAAACATGCCTTGAGCGCGTAATCCTTATTGTCAAAAATCAACTCATCGGGCTCTTAAAGACTGTGTATGTGCGCTTCAAATTTCAAGTTCCGGTACCTGCATGTAGATCAAGTCAAGACTTTATCGAACTGAACTACATACTCATTCATTGACTAAAAAGGTTATACCCAGAAAATTAATTAACACAAAAGTGAAATAGTTTCAGTTAAGGTCTTCCGATAAAACATACAAACATTTCCGCAAATATTTCTTACTTTCTGAAGCAATGTAATAGGAGATACATAGACCGATTACATATAAGACACATTTTGGAATTGCTTAGCTGTTCCTTAAATTTTTTTCTCACCCACTTTGGAATGCACCCCACCCACTGGTATTGTTGAAAAGATGTTTTACGCTTCTAGTTACATACCATGACATGTTTGAAGCATTAAAATTCAAAGTTGATATCATTTCGGTTACTTTGATCGCCAAGAGTATTAGCACTATATGTATTTGTAGGTAGAAAATAGAAAGGAATTTCGCGACCGTTTTACCTCAACTTCTTCTTTCATCGGCGTTTATTTTCGTTTCGCCTGTCAGCACACAGGCGAGAATTTGAGTTTCTTTCAAGATATTAATTTTTAAAGAACCCTTAGAGATGTCTGTAGCTCCATTTGTACGGATAGCTTTATGTAAATTTTATGAACCACGCAAATTGATATTGATGTCCTGAAGCTGAAGCAAAAGTCAGCATTGACGGTCTCTGGCTCCTCCTTCTACGAATCAAAAACAAATCTTCACGTTCGCTTTCAAATTTGTATTCCACAGATACCTGCATCTACCTAAATTTTTCGCAAACAAAAAGTAAATTTAGAATCGAAAAAAATACAGAAAATGCGAAGAAAAAAAAAATAGATATTAGAGGGAGAATAGAAGATTGAAGGCAACAATCCGATAAAAGATACACACGGGTATAAAATACGAAATCCAGGTGTGCGATTACCGTGTTTCACGAGCTTTGAGTAATAAAATTCTCAACATGCACCCAGGTGACCTGCTCATTTGTTCGCCGAAGCGTTATTTGTTACCCATCAGAGCTCTGAAACCTGAGGTGGTTATAGGCAGCCGGCGGAGTCCAATACGGAAGGAGATGTTTCTCATTAATCCTTGTCACCGAATCAGCTCTCTGCAAGGACCGACACTCTTGTGAATTGGAATGGAAAAGCACTTCAAATTTGTAACTATGTAGCTATGAGTATAGTTCGCGGCTACTCTTACGTAACGTACTATCATAGTGATGATGGATAACACTATGTCAGTGTTGGCCGCCAGACGGCAATAGCCTTTGTTGAAATAGAAAATGAGAAATTACTTTACTTTCGCGCAAATGGAACACCGAATTAGAGATGGTGGGCTCGTAGAACTGTGGGTGTTTTTTGAGATGTGAAGCAATATCTATGATAGCTCCCTGAGCTAGGTTTCTTCTCGAAGAAGATTCTTTTGCTGGTTTTTTCTTTCATTTTCTTTAAATGTAGTTTTAAGTTTTTCCTTCATTTAGATACTTTGCTGTTTATGAGTGCCATTAGACAGTTTTTTTTTTTTTTTTTTTTTTTTTTGTGTATTTTTGGCATTTCATTGTATCGAGTAAAATGTGCCTTTGAAAGTTTAGAAAACCAATTATGGGTTTGACAGTATGTAAGTAAATGGAGGATTTTTTTTAAAAGTATTTAAGACATAGAGAAGATAACAAAGGGATCTCATAATGACCTAGAAAATGTGGGTTTCTATCAAAATAGGGGTCATTAAACGAATTTGATTGTCTTATAAGGTGGACTTTGTTGTTAGCAGGAATTGTCTAAACATTTTCGTCTTTCACTGTTACGTAAGTGTTTTGTCACAAGAGCTATGAGAGCAGGAACATAGATATTTCTATCAAAAGTTTTTGTATTTTGTGATATACTTGAGAACTACTTATGACACTTTTTTTATGGCTCCTCTTTTGTAAATGGTATGTTACTCATGTCAATATGGTTTTGAGGGAAGAATTCCGAGAAAAAAAAGTGATTCTATTGTTAAACTTAAGTGCAGGTTTTATTTTACAATAAAAAAAAAAATAGCTGAATACTTGAAATTTGAAAAATGAATAGTAGTTGTTCAAAAACTTATACGAGTACATTTCCTTTCAAGTTTAAATCGTCAGTATTTTTTTTTTTTTTTTTAGATTGATTTTGTTTTGTAAAATTTTTAGATGCTATGACTTACGATCGTTACCCTGGTTAACAATAAATTCTGGGTACTTCTATTCCATAGTCAAAGAAAATGGCTCTGAAAATAATCACTTTAACAAAAAATTTAAATTATTTTTAAATCGAACTTATTTGTTCTTAAAACAGGCAAAGAACCTGAAAAACATGGTCCGCGTTAAAGAAATCCAAGTTACATTTTAATGTAATCTAAATGTAAATTTTCTCAACATCTTTAGTGTAAATAGATAGCTCCTCGGCTATCCTTATCGGTCAATTCACGAATATGGAAAAAATCATTAAAATTGTTTGCGGTGATTTAACCCCCAGCAAATTAAAAGACCAAAGAACTTCAATCGATTTTCTATTCTTAATATTCAGTTCTAGATCCAATAAACGATCTAAAAATTCATCGCATTTCGATTGTCAATATGTAGGTTTGTCTACTTCTGAACATTCGGAAGTATTAATCTGGTCGTTTGCAAGCCCAAGAGCTATGGGTGGCATAACTCTTTGTATCGGGTTTTCCAATAAAGACTTGACAAATTTTTTTTTTTTTTATAAAAAAGTCAAACCATTTGAGATATTTCAAAAACATTATTATTGGCTTGAAGTACAATCAAAACATTTATGAATGACAATCGACTTCGTTCACGACTCGGCCACAGATTTCGGCCGAAACGGCCGCTATTTCGTGTTCAATGTTGGCTCTGAGATCTTCCAACGTCATTGGCGTGTTGGCGTAAGCCAATGACTTAACGTAACCCCACAGAAAATAGTCAAGCGGCGTTAAATCGCACGAACGAGGCGGCCAATCGACTGGCCCATGTCTTTAGATAACACGCTCACCATACTTACTCTTCAATAAATCGATTGTAGCGTGTGCTGTGTGGCTTGGGGCACCATCCTGTTGAAACCACATGTCGTCCAAGTCCATATCTTCCAATTCGGGCCAAAAATAATCGGTGACGATCGTTATCGTCGACGAAAAAATATGTCCCAATAACGCCGCCGGCATGCAAACCGCACCAAACAGTTATTTTTTGTGGATAAAGTGGTGATTTATGAAGCACATGTGGGTTTTCACCCGGCCAATAAGGCATATTTTGCTTATTGACGAACCCATTGAGCCAAAAATGAGCTTCGTCACTGAAGATGATTTTGCGATGAAATTCATCATCTTGACGCATCTTCTCCAGAACCCAATGGGAGAACGTACGTCGCTTCAAATGGTCCATCGGCTTCAATTCTTGAGTCAGCCTGATCGTATATGGATGTAAACCAAGATCCTTACGCAAAATACGCCATAATGTGGTCTGAGCGATGCCACATGGATCGTTTGCTACGGACGTCTGAACGGCAGCGATATTTTCAACACTTCGACCAACCCGTTGTCTCACTGACACGGCAACATCACACCACGAATATGTAGACTCAAATTTTTGCACTTAACTTGTTATTGCCTGTCTACTAGGGCGAGAATTACGACCAAAGATTGGAGTTAACGCTCCTGAAGTTGCAGTCACCGACTCCGTATATCTGTAGAAAATTTTTTAATTTGCAGATGTTGCTCTTTAGTGTACTTTACCATGTTGAGTTTACTGGATAAATTGACAGTGACAGTTTGATAATTAGTGAAAGAGTGCGTTCACAAATTAAATTCAAAGTTGTCAAGTCCCTATTGGAAAACCCTCTACTTATAGCAGATTAAACTATCAATCGACATAGACAGTCTCGACTTAGGTTCAGGACTCGAGAAGTCTTCGTTTTTGCAAATTTCAGATTCTATTTCACGAAATCCTATTGTGAAATTCGACATGACAAAGTGCATTCAGACTTGTATTCTCGAATCAGCGAGAGGTGTCGAGTTTATTGAAAAAGCTCTAAGCGTTGTTAGTCCAGACGCATAGAGAGGTTTTTCTATTTTTGGAAAAACAATTTTTTTTATAAAATACGATTGGAGTCAAATGGTCTCCGCCACGTTTTTTCGCCTATTTGCAGCCCTGATTCAATTTGACTGCTTTAATAACCTTTCTCTTTCACCAGAAAGAAGTCGCGCAGTGTTCAAGAAGCTTTTCTCACAAAAAAGCAACACTTCTGCTGCACGTAGCTCTATATTCATGGAAATAAGCATCACTAGAACAATATTCATTAGTTCCGTCCATAAAAATTTCATTCATTACATTCATTCCATTCATCATGAGGATTATAAGTTGATCATGATCACAAGAAATAAGAAATAAGCCATCATTTTGAGTTTGAGGTTTTTGAGTTATCTAAGCCGCAAATGCAGCAATACTGCTTGTTAATTAATCCTTGAATCTGCCTCATCGGTCAAAATTATACCTTGTCTGGATTTATGATCCAGTTACGACGCTGCTGATGTTGGAATGTTTAACTTTATACGTCGATTGAACCTTGTAGGCTCTATAACTCAAGTCTTTATGCAAAATTCAGTGAAACGTTGGTTGTGATATGTCCAATCAATGAAATCGACGTAGAGTGGAGAACATAGCCGCACTTCGAATAACTGAAAGTCTTCGCGGTTAGTACAAATTTGGTTGTTCGCATAATTAACTTGTTCCAGATCTAAATTTCTGATCCAATTTAACAATTACTTAAGGCCAACATCACATCCTAGATCGGGTCTGTAGCCATCGGTGCAGATCTGACTAGATGTTTAAATCCCCACATCTCGGAGTTCCAGTATTATCGAATCAGACGGCTTTATCATAAGATCTGGATCAATTGACAGTTGAGACGGCAAGTCGATGAAGTGCTAATGCGAGTTATACCATAAGCCCTTATCTTCAAACAAAAGATGGTATTTATCGTACGCACATATAATAAGCATCGTAGCATAATATATATTAAGGGTAGGATGATTCATATGCATAGTACTGGCCTATGCCCCGTCACCAAATGGGTCTCTGCTTTGAAAAAATTAAAAAGATGTGACTAAATAGCTAATGGCCTCGGACCAAAACGGGTTCACGGTTGACCACCCTTGCAACAACAGTTTAAGAAATAGGCAAAAAGGACGTGTCAAAGCAAGAAAACCCGTACAGAAGCATGTAGACATGAAGAAAGAAACCTTATAGCAGAGTTACACTCAGTGCTGAGAATATGGAAAACTTTTTCTACATACCGAATAAAGGCGACGAAGGTCGACATCCTGTCGTCAAAACTTCCGTCCACTTGACCAAAACGGAGTAAGTAAAGCAATAACCGAACTGAAATTGAAAGAAGCAGCTGGATCCGACGGCTTACCGGCTGAGGTATTCAAGCAGCTAGAAGTAATTATGTGATTATTTGTGACCAGCTCATTTTCCAGATCTGGTCGCAAATTTAAATGCCTGTTGAATAGAATCATTTACCACTTCTATGAAAAAGCAGAATCCTTTAGCTGCGCCAACTATAGAGGTATAAGTCTCTTCAACATCGCATACAAGATATTATCCATCATATTGGGTGAGCATCTGAAACACTTCGTCAACCAATTCAGTGCGATTTTGGATCAGGAAAATCGACAATCGATCAAATTTTTACACTACGGGAGATCCTGGAAAAAACTGAAGAAGTTCAAATCGATACCCAACGACTTTCCATTAATTTTGGGGCACAAACGCATCCGTTTGTGACGAATGACGATTGAGCATGCTCGCTGCTTCGTCAAGGTCGTTAACGACTGAACCGAGATCTTTGTTGTCACTTCAAAGTGACGAGCTGTCATGTGACTTCTTTAACAACGTACTTGAAGAAATGGTGCGGAACTCACAAGCGAACACTAGAGGCACAATCTTTTAAGTGTCTATACAGCTACTGGCGTACGCCGATGATATTGACATCATTTGCAGAACTTTCGCTCCTGTCACCGGTGCGCTCGCCAGTATTGAAACGGGACCTGCCAAAATGGAATTAGCAATTATAAAACGAAGAATCCCTCTTGCCAATCTTTGTCTCTTTTAGCTAAGAAGGCAGTTGAGTAGTAAGTTCCGATTGCGAAAAACTAAGGAGACTCTATATAAGACCTTGATCATCCCATTCCTATTTCATGGCGCTGAAGCATGGATCCTATCGAAAGCGGATGAAGACATCCTCAGTCGTTTCGAGAGAAAAATCCTTCGAAAAATATTCAGCGTCGTTTGCGTTGACGGGCTTTGGAGGAGAACATTAAACTACGAACTATAGAAGCTGTACAGCGACATCGACCTGAGATGGCTAGGACATGTAGAGCGAATAGACATCAATTCTCTTACGCATAGAGTCTCCAAATCTAATCCGAAGGGACAGCGTAGTAAAGGAAGACGTCACCTAATGTGGCAAGCACAAGTGGAAGCGAAACTCAACCGACTCTGAGTACGCAACTGGAGGCAGTTAGCTGAAGAGCGGTCTAACTTGAAAAGCTTGTTAGATGAGGCCCAGGCTCACCCCGAACTGTATGGCCACTTAAATGAGTAAGTAAGAAATAAAGACTTAATCTTATTAAAAACTAAAAAAAAACTTAAGAACTAGGAATCAATGGAATGGAGGAGGAGACACATCTATTACAGTTTAAGATGGGAGTACTCAGGTTGAAATCAAAAACGGAGGGTTTTGAGTTGACGCCTCGGAGTATACCGGAGATGAACTCGTTGGAATTAAAAGACAAGCGATGTGTTGGTATATGTTGTAGAAGAAATAAAAAGAAATAAAAATGTAAATCGAGGCACAATCCACCGACATAGAGAGCAGTCAATGAATGAAAAAATGTCAGCTACGTCTCTGCGTTTTTCGAAAGTATTGAAGTTAATAAGTTTGACGGGGTTACGAAGGATAGGGCAGTCCTCTAAGAGCAAATCGAACGAACCGGCGTTGTATGTTCTTGATTTAAAATATACGAGTATGAACTCGCTGAAAGTGGGACCACATTTGGTTGGCATATTCGAGAAAGGTTGAAACATTCTTTCGACCATTAAACAAGTTATGAGTTGATTTTAAGGATTATCCAATAAATATTTGAACGGAAGTTTATATCTTTATCGTACAATATACTTAAGTCACGAAGGGATTGAAATCGAGAAGGAGATTGATTGCACTTACTTGACAAAGTCATAGATTGACACTTTTTTTTAGACACCAAGTGGAAAACCTACCAAGATTTTCTTGAAAGAGAATAGATCTTGGGGTGAAAAAAAAAAAACAGAATTGGGGGCAGTGTTTAACAATTCCCTCAAGATCGTTTATAATTAGTTAACATGAAAAGAAGGGGACCTAGATGGCTGCCTTGTGGGACACCAGCAAAGGGTCTGACATAAAGCGAACGCTATAATAACGGTTGCCCAGATAAAAATATATTTATTTTAATAATATGCACAAACGTGAGAGAACACAATTTCAAAAAGATCAAATGATGAGTTAGCATATTTTATATGGAGAGATGGAGCGTAATCGTTAGTAACTAAAAGACTCAGGATTGTTGATAAGGTTGCGCTAGTACGAATAGATGCAGTTATAGAGCTGGGTGAATTGGAGGTAGGTTCCAAGGTACATTGAGTAGTCAAAACAAGAATTTGTAAGAAAAAATACAGCCTGCAATTTATTTCTATTGTTTCGTAAAAAGTGATATCTTTTACTATAAAAGGGAGGGGAATAAGACGAAGTTTTAAAGCATGAAAAGGGGACCTAAAGGGAAATAGAATTCAATATTTTGCTGTAAAAAATGGAGCGGACATAAGCTCAAGATCGGTTAGTAAAGTCAAAAGATTTGTTGAGATATTTGTTTTAAAAAAATTAGCCTTATGGAAGTTGTATGAAAATAGAGTTGGAGAAGAAGTGGACTGGAATGGATAGTTATGCAAAAATGAGAGAAGAAGAGGGTGTAAAATTTACCCATAGGGTTAGGGGCAAAACGTTACTGTGAAGTTAATGGGATCAAAAGCGAAAATAAGGTCTAGCGGTCTACCGAAGGACACCGTTTACATGGTATAGCCTTAGGTCTGTTTACCGATCAATTAATAGACATCTTGGTTGAACTGGTTGGACGTTTATCACGGTAAAAAAGAATTGATTGTCTGATGGAATATATTTTAGCAGAGGCAAAGGCAAAAAGTGGCAATAAATTTGGATATAATTGAAGGAGAGAGGGAGGGATCAGATACTAGCGGTTTACTCGTATGTCGGAGATCTCTATTGGTTTTTGTAAGAGCATAGACAACGAAAGAGAGCACATGAGATTTAGATAAAACAGAGCAGAAGAGAGGAAACAGTAAGAGGAAGATTGTTGGTTGTAGGAGTAGGAAAAGATAGTTAAGTTATGGACAAAGAAGGCAAGTTCGGAACGAAAGAATGTACCATGATCAGCTCACTCTCGATGCAGGTGAGAGAATCTTTTAGAGTGTACATACATATGTACATAGTTCCGGATAGTAGCAAGGCAAAAATATCGTGGTACCTTCTGTAAAGAATCCTGAAACTAGTTACACTCGTATCGGTGGGAAAGCCTTTCTTTTGGATGAAGATCATAACGCTTGAACACAGAATCGGATATGTAGTGAAGATAGAAGAGAAAGAGACGTATATTTTCGTAAATCTTTTTAGATCAAAACCTTTAGAAAGCATAACGGTATTCCGTGGTATTTATATTTTGTTAGTCGGCGCAAGAGAGCTTACAACTGAGAATGATGGTGAGTTAGAAACGGGATTTATGTATGCGAGTTAATAAAGTTTAAGTATCTTGCTTTTAGGTCGTTGATTGTTCACATCTATATTTTGTGCGAAATGAGACAAACTTTATCCCTCAGTAGTAGCTTAAATTGATTAGGTTTATATACTTATAGCAGACTGACAATGATTGTCTTTGTAGGATCCTTGTTGTTTGTACTACGATTAGTCCAGAATGCAAGACCTAAACAAAACGCATCCGAGTATTTTCCCATGATATATCTTTTAAAGGAAAAGGAACACTTTTGGTTTAATTTTGTCAGTCATTAATTGCTTCTTACTAAATTATTTTCAAGCGGAGTACCTTTTCTTTCTCATCTCACGGGTCTACGTAATAATACGAGTATTTGTGTTTTTATTTCTGGCAAGAGTGCGAGTATCTTTTAGGTTATCTTTCGTTTATTTATTTTTATGTATCCAGTTTTGTGATCAGATGTTTACATTACACCGCCACTAATATTCCAACTCAAATTGGAAAATTTCATTAAAAATGGTTATTGCCAAGTGACGGTGGATATAATTCACATACTCGTACATATACATTTGCTCAAATCAAACCCTTCCACATCCGGTCTTACGGATACAAAATATTTGAGAGAAAATTGTTCTAGAGGGAAAAAACTTATTCGTTTTCGTCTTAAAAAATCGAAATCGCTAAACTTTGAAGTGGATGAAATCGAGGAAGATTTATAAAATTCAAGTGAATATATGCCGGGACTCGTAGATATAAATAAATTATTTCCAGTCCGACATTATACTAATGACAATCGTTAGTTGGACTATTGAGTCCTGAATTGACGAGTAGTGTGATAGTATTGGCAGCTACAGAATACGATGGTAGGAGAGATACGCTTGCAATTTAGAGAAGGTTGACTTTGGCTTTTTCACCCTGAATATCATTTGGATTCGTTTCCTTTGAATTGTTTTCTTTTTCTTTACCTTTTTGACTCAATAGAATTGGATACAATTGTCCTTATGGGGATGGTAAAGGCATGGTAGTTTGGGGATTACCGAAATGGGATTATTTCTTTTTTCTATTTAGGTTCGCTGTGGATTGCTGGGGCTAAACCTGAAACGTGATTGGGATTTGCTTATCGATTTGCTGATTCTGAAGTTAAACCCTTTCTATAGAAATCTGGAAAGGCGTGTTTCTGTGCATAGCTAGTTTTTATGTTTGTTAATCTGCGCCCTGGCACGATTTGTGTATCTAATTTAAAATGTTAAAGTGCTAAAGTTCTCCTAAGAAACCATAAACTTCTAACTTGGGACTTGGAGGAGGAGGATTTATCAACAATTTTACTTTGGATGAAAAGACTGGGTAAGGTGTTCGTGTCATATGGTTCTTTGGTATTTTCTCTCTTTGGCTCTCAGCACTTATCAATTAAATGAATATTTTGTCAAATATACTGTGCTTTCCAAGGTACATCTCCACTACTGCAAACTTTATCAATTAAACTAATGCTTATGACAAAAATATAGAACACTTTCGTTTGAATCTGAAAAAGAAAATTAGCAAAATTAAGTGCGTGTATTGCCAAGGTAACTAAGATTTACCTATTAAAAGAACAATATGTCAGTTCCCAATGACAAGCTCCTTCGAGTTAAGCAAAGGAAGTGGGAGTGTGGAAACATGTAACATTAATCAACTGACAACAGGCTAGATCAGATCTATGCAAATAAAGAGAAACTTTCTTAGCGACAAGATCTACATATTGGCAAAAAAAACCAATTTAAAGCCCAATATTTAAGTTTCAGCGAGTGAGTAGCTATTTTTCCAATTTTTGGTGAAAAGCTAAATTTAGCGTTGAGCAAAGATTTAATGTATACATCAGCGCTCAAACTTACCAGTACTAATCGTCTTCAGGCAGTAGTTCCTCTACACTTTGTGCACCATATTGTGATACATGTCATCAACGTAATATGCAACGTGAAGCTATCAGGTGACGTAAACTAAATTAGTCAGAGCAAATACTATTAAGCTTGTAAGACAAAGTTCAACTAAGCCAAAACCATCAACAACAATAAATTCTGAGGTGTAGAGGAACAAAGCCAGAAAGAACCCGACGAGAAATGGTTCTTAGGGACATGAGCTCTAACTCCCTCACTACGCAAAAATTTGTTGTAGAACCAGAAAAGATCACCGATTGTCAGGATCAACATGCAAGGAAGGGCTGTTTCTGTTAATATGATCTGAGATTTCCACTGCCGACTGTATGAGAATCAACTTGCGTCAATCAAAATAAAAAGTTGACTAGACATGGACAGTCCAAGGATACTCCTACAGAACAACCTACCCAACGAAGGTTTTGGCTACAATGGATGCTTAAAACTATGCGTGGCATACATTGGGCAACTTGCAGAATACCGCAGAAAACCACACTTTGAGTGTCATATCAAGAAAGCCTATGCTTCGATTTTATGCTTATAGCAAGAAGATAAATTCGACTTTATCACGGTCGTATGGATCCAGACAAATTTCCTTCTGGTTGACAAGCCCCGTGCCAGAACACTGATAGCACCTTGGAAGTTTTCGACATATGGAGTTTGTTTTATATGATGACACCAACTCTTTTTGAAAAACGTGACAAGTGAAAACTTTTAACACTAGATAAGTAAAGCCACTTCTAATAAAGATAAGAACCTCAGTTTTGAACCAAAACCTATTTCTAGGACAAAAATCCACGATTGCGTCTACGGTTCCCTTAGCTTTTAGAACAATCAATGGCTGAGTATTACCCGACAGACGGGTATTTACCTGAGCATAATAGTTCTACTTTTAATAGTTCTATTTGCCTATTAAAAAATACAACAAACGAACAATTGTTGAGATAACTCTGAAATCTTTTTGTTTTATACTCGGTAAGTACCCACGTAGCGATTATTTATACAACACGGTATTTTCCGAATGACCACTCTTTGATATAATTGGGGTTCTAACTCGTCGATGGTGACTTTAATGTTTGCTTTCAGAATTGGAATTATTTGCGGATGGTTGGCGTATACCTTGTTTTTAACATAACCCTAAGAAAAGAATTCTAACAGTGTTAAGTCCCATGAACTTAGAGGCCAATGTGTGTCTCCGAAACGCGAAATTATGCGGACAAGAAACTTCTTGTGCAATAACTCTGTATCCATATTCTCGCACTCCGGCCACAAAAAACAGTTTATCATGTCCCGCTAGCGCGATCCATTGACCGTAGATACGTAGATAGGCCACATTTTCGAAAAAGTACTGTCATATGGCACTTCCGGTCTATAAGCCGCACCAAGAAGTTACTCGCTCTGGGTACATTGGCATTCTTATCACTCGTGGACTTTCCGTGCCCTAGACGTGGCAATATTTTTTATTAATATAGGCGCCAGTGTGGAAATGGGCCTCCTGTTTTCCAGGACCCAATTCGAGAACTTACCGCGCTGCTTGTGGTTAGCCAGCTTTAGGTCTTGTGTCAATTTGACCTTGTACACATCGAGAGCCAAATTTTTTATCAAAATTTATTGTAATGCAAAGTGGCTATGAAGATGTCAAGGTCCTGAGAACGGTGACAAATGGAGGTGTTATGGTCTTTTTCGACACTTTTCTTTACGTGCGAAATTGACACGAATTTTTCGCACCGTTTGTTTGAACATGAACATGTGTGCATATTTATATATTAAATCACAGTTATTTTTACTGGTCTTTTCCAACTGTCATTTGAGTGGTAACGCTTCTGCAACAAAATTAAGTCAACTTATAACAAAGACGTAAAATGAATGCCATAAAATAACACCAAAAAAAGGTTCAAGGATTTTCGTATGGATTTCCATGGGACGGGCTACCAGCTTTCTAAATGCCAACAACTGGGCTCCCATACACGTCTTGTTCAACAAATAAATACAATGTTCATAAGCGACCTCAAACACAAACGCCCACACACTATCCTTCTCTCAATTGTAAACGCAGTTTACACACCAAAAAGCAGGGTCATTCAACAAAAAACGTGCCACAGAAATAAAATACATAAGCGCACATACAAAAACCTCTCTCTCTTTCTCTCTTTATCTTTCTGACTGGATGTGGTCCTTTTAGAATCCTTATTCAGTGACCCACTTTTAGTGCTTTTAGTGTGTCACTCTATCATCCACAAGAGTGCCTTCATGAAGGCCGCAATCATTGTCGCTATTACCACCACAGCAAGGCACACTACCAATCCTTTATTGGTATTAAATTTCTGAGGGTAATTTCCATGTGTTTCGACAAATATCGTAAACCAAACACTAAAATCAGGCGTCCTTCGATGACTCGAATACGGATTTTCGGATGTCAGATACGACTTTCGAAATCTGTCGTATCGTATAGAGTAAAATCTATCCTTCTAAGATTTTACTCTTTTCCTAAGAACATTTTATTTCCACTCTTTATCCTTCTCTCTGTTTTTCGCCATATTTCTTTGTTTGCTGTTTATTCTTAAAGAGTGTTACCATGCCAATAAAATAAATGCGAATTTATTCTTTGTGTAGATGTTCCTTGTCTTATATATAAAGGGTGATTCATTGTAGAGTTTGATTTGTAAGGTAAAATAAAATACATATTCTTGAAAGTAAACTTAAATTTTTTATTATTGATTAAAAGAATAATTTATGGCATTTATTTATTAAGAATGATATTAAGTAAATATTGGCCACGACTACGTCTTAGGTGCTTCATTTGGAATCTCCAATTTTGGACGAGTCGTTCGAGCATAGGGTTACGTTGGCTTCCAAAGCGTCAATCGTAGCTTGCTTATTCCTAAAGACCTGAGACTTTACATATCCCCATAGAAAATAATCCAAAAGTGTGATATCGCGTGATCTAGGCGGCTAATTTACTAGGTGCTCACCAAAATAATTTTTCAACAAGTCCATTGTTTCACGCGCTGTATGGCTCTTAGCGCCGTCTTGTTGAAACCAGAGCTCATCGAGACCATGTTCTTGAATTTCAGGAAGCACATAGTCTGTTAACATGGCGCGATAACGGCTACCATTGATGGTAACATTCTGTTTTGCCTCATTTTTGAAGAAATATGGACCAATGATTCCACCAGCCCATAAACCACACCATACCGTTGTTTTTAATAGATGTAATGGTAGATCTTGATACTCTTTGGCTTGCTCATCAGCCAAAATACGGCAATTTTGTTAATAAATGTATCCATTGAGCCAGAAATGGACTTCATCACTGAACAAAATTTTACAATAAAACACCGGATTTTCATTGAGTTTTTCCAGAGCCCATTCACTAAAAATATGACGAAAATTCAAGTCGCCTGGCTTCGATTCTTGCACAAGTAGAATTGTGTACGCTTTTAAGCCGAGATCCTCACGTAAAATACGCCAAGTTGTCGAATACGCCAAGCCAAGCTGCTGAGAACGGCGGCGAATCGATTCGTCACGGTCTTCGTGTACACTCTCAGCTACAGCTGGTATAGTTTCTTCACTACGTACTGGATGTGGTCCAACCGGTCGAGTATCATCCACTAATGTAAACTGGGACTCAAATTTGCCAATAATATTGGCAATAGTGGTTTCAGTAGGTTGATTATGCGCACTGTAAATTCCTCGAATCGCACGGAAAACTTTTCTTATAGAACACTGATTTTCGTAATATAGCTGATCAATTTGGAGACGTTATTTTGATGTGAGTCTTTCTATAATAATTTGCCAAGCAATACTGAACAAAAAATGACAAAACAGTTTGATAGGCGTCATGCGTGATCTGTCAAAAAAGGTCAATTGAAAATCAAACCTTACGATGAATCACCCCATATTTACTGAACTTATGCTCACTTCGTATCGAATAAATGTCTATCTAAAACTGGTTGGTATGGACTTGACGAGCTTTAAAACATTTGTGTTTTCCATTGATAAAATAAAATAAAACTAGAAAGACAGATCACTAAAGAATTTTTCAGCAGAAGCACCCAATTTTTAAATAGGGATACTCTGAACTCATGCATACCACTTTCTGACAGATGCCATATTAGTGTTCCAAAGGTATACACTTCATAAACGTTTATAAATTATCCCTCAAAATATTTTGTATCAAAGTTTGAACAATTGAACGTTTAGTGAAATTGGATGACTTGGAGGCGAACATTCGACGTAAAGTTGCTTGAATATGCGATGTAGTCATAAAAAATGGTATTTTCAATGATATCGTACTCGTATTCATGACTAGTAGTAGCAGTTGTATTCCAGTCCGAATAAAAATAAATGTCAGCGATCCAGACAAACCTCTTGCGGCGTATCTTATGATGTCTATGGACTAATAAGTATGGACTCAGATCATAATGGCATTTAGTGTTTGGTTACGTTATATTATAAAATGTTTGTCTAGTTTCAAATGATAGAGTTTATTCTTTTCAATACAATCGCTGTATTGAATACAATTAACATACAGTTTACAATTCAATCGCTTTTCTTAATCACTCTTACTTTACTTTATCTTTTCACCTTTCAAATTCCACTTTAGAACTGAATTCACCTGTGTTCGATGCTGGTATTCATACTCTCTGTCATTTTACTAGAACTTTCTGTGCTAGCCACTAAAGCATATTCCATTATTCCACCGATAGATGAGTCTTCTGTTAAACAAATATAGATGACACAGTTTTATGTCAAAATATGAGATTATATTAATAGTATATGATGTTTAGTAACTTATTTGATTAGATGGCGCTGCCATTCGGGGTGAATAAGTCTCTAGCTAACATAAAGAGGTACAGAGGTATGTTAGCTCTGTCCATTACCAGCTGTTTTGGATTGAAGTCAAAAACTTTATACTACGGTTCGCCGGCGTCCATGCATTCAAGATGACATATCCAGAATCATCCGAGCTTTTCTTTTGAGGTTGGCATCGTTATACACCTCGAAACTGTAATGCATTCTCCATTGATGCAAATGAGAACGAAAATTACCCAAACAACTTTTCTTTCGAAGCGCTCAATAGTATAGGGTTTTCCAATAGGGACTTGACAACTTTGAATTTAATTTGTGAACGCACTCTTTCACTGTCACTGTCAATTTATTCAGTAAACTCAACGTTTTCATCATGGTAAAGTACACTAACGAGCAACGTTTGCAAATTATAAAAATTTTCTACAGATATTCGAAGTCGGTGACTGCAACTTTAAGAGAGTTAATTCCAATTTTCGGTCGTAATTCTCGCCCTAGTAGACAGGCAATAACAAGTTTAGTGCAAAAATTTCAGTTTATATATTCGTTGTGTTATGTTGCCGTGTCAGTGAGACAACGGGTTGGTCGAAGTGTCGAAAATATCGCTGCCGTTCAGACGTCCGTAGCAAACGATCCAAATCAGTCAATTCCACGGCGTTCTCAAGAATTGGGCATCGCTCAGACCACATTATGGCGGCCAATCAACTGGTCCATGTCTTGAGATAACACGCTCACCATACTTACTCTTCAATAAATCGATTGTAGCGTGTGCTGTGTGGCTTGTGGCACCATCCTGTTGAAACCACATGTCGTCCAAGTCCATATTTTCCAATTCGGGCCAAAAATAATCGGTGATCATGGCGCGATAACGCTGACCATTCACAGTAACGTGACGATCGTTATCGTCGCCGAGAAAATATGGCCCAATAACGCCGCCGGCATGCAAACCGTGCCAAACAGTTTTTTTTTGTGGATGAAGTGGTGATTCATGAAGCACATATGGGTTTTCACCCGACCAATAACGCATATTTTGCTTATTGACCAACGAATTGAGCCAAAAATGAGCTTCGTCACTAAAGATGATTTTACGATGAAATTCATCATCTTGGCGCATCTTTTCCAGAACGCAATCGGAGAACGCAGCTCGTTAGCGGACTTTGCCATGATAAAAATGTTGACTTTGGCAGTTTGATGATTAGTGAAAGAGTACGTTCACAAATTAAATTCAAAGTTGTCAAGTCCCTATTGGAAAACCCTATATTACAGACCCTGAGATTTTAACATGATGGAAACTTTTTAAGTCTAACAGAGCGAAATATCGCTTATTATGTATGATGTCTTCGGTAAGTAGAAGCGGAAAAATATCTTTGACTGTTATTTTTGTTTGACTGCTGGCGATCCTAGATCCTATCTAATTTGCTGTTGTTATGGATCAGATAGGATGATACGTACTTCTTCTCTATGAAACTTATTGGACTTCCCGTGTCTTTCATCATCCAAGAAGTCTTCTTAGTATTAACGATCTCGGATTCGTCACACAAACAAAATCATAGTCAAATAGACCTTGGAAATCTTGCACAAACGTAACGAATATATTATCCTGTAGCTTGTGGTCTTTCACCCATAACACTGTAGATGATTGTGTACAGTCTCGAACAATATGTCTACTTTTTCCACACCGATAGAAGGTTCCTCTTTCTCTGCGAGCCTTTGAAAAATTGAAACACAAGCTGATCTTCGCTTCATGAGATTGCTTTTAGAACGTCCATTGAAACTTTGGTAGTGCCATTTGCAGGTGACGTCGTTGGCTTAACCTCAGAACTCATTTTTTCATGTTTCGCAAAACAGTTTTCAATCCCGTTAGATTATTAGCTGTGATTAAAAGCTGTTTGTTAAAAACTGGAATACATCTTATTATGTAGGCTACGAAATCCAATTCTTCAATCATATGCACATAGGAACGTACTACTGGTAGCTTTCAACTTTTTGTATCCTTTAACTCCGCAAAGCGTTGTGCATATCGAATGCTGTTGCATGACGATGAAAGTCGTTAAGAAGGGCTGTTTTTAATTTCCCCCATAAACGGCAGGATGTAGATCGAAGAAAGCGTTTTTGCCGTGTCGGTAAGTAACCGCTGAGCAAAGATAAAATATTTTTGCTGGTCAATCTTGTAGACCAACTTTGACGCATCGAAGATTTTAATCCACCTCGCGATAGGCAGATTATCGTCACCAGAAAATTTCGGAAAAACTCTTTTATATCTCTGAAACTTACTACATTGGATGTGCTATACTTCGTCGTATTATCTAGCTTAGCCAGTCTTCTCTGGAGAGAAGCAATTCCTTTCCTTTTCACCGCTAAGACACTTGTTTGAGCTCTGTACTGTTATCGGTTTGAGCTTTGAGGTTAAAGGTTAAAAATTTCAATCTGCTGTTTGTCCAATTATTTCACACTTTGTTCCAATCGTAGCTTTAATCAATGGGTTGGCAAACCCGTTTCAGAAAGCTAATCTCTGCATTGCCGCATAATGGCAAATTGCATATATCTATTGACGCGTAAAGCCATCACATACTTTTGGCTAACTTAAAAGTAAAAAAAAATATTAAATTTCTGCAAAACACGTGTGTTCACATTCCCACTTCTGATTTTTATTTTTTTTTTTCATAAAATGTACAGGTATGCAAACGCGTACAAATTCAGAGAAGAAAAAAACGCAACGTTTCCGGTAAGCAGTCTTTATTGTAAGTGATCACACAATTATCGTTTTTCGTACGAGAATATGTTTAACATAAATTACATAATGTAGTTAAACATAACGATGGTTCAATGGTACCGTTAAATAAGAACACAATAAAATTAGATATCCATACATAAATAAGTACCAAATGAAAGTACAGTGTAAAAGATACATATTTTATTTGTTAACAAAGCAACAACGCTCTTAGTATAAGTTAATTTGAAGTTAACCATCAATAAAAGCGGATGTTCAACCAACTCAATCGCGTGTTCTATTTACCTAATTACGTAATTATAATCGCAGTACATACATATCATACAGATCTCATCATATAGATTTAACATCCAAATATGGTTTGGTTTTGTTTTTTTTTTTTAAACGATAGAACTTGTAAAATCCTTAATATCACTCGTTGATTCTTATCACAAAATTTCCTACCACTTGGTAATCGCTGAAATTCATCCGCCCAAAATGTTGATGTACAATATTCCAGTGGTACAAATGTTGACCTTGGGCCATTTGTGGTCGTTGACCAATTCAAAGTTCAAAAAGTTCAAAAAAAATAAAACACTGTTAAATGGACAAAATAGAAGCTTTAAGTTGAACAACTTAATGCAGAGTACATAGAACTAAGAAGAATGCAGAATATTTCCTTTTCTGAATTCGAAAAGTGATAGCTTAACATCTAAGTCCAAGATAACGAAGCCGCATATGTAATCAAAGGCTTCACAATCCTTTTACAGAAACGGTAACTATATAGGTCGACAGATTTCAATTCAGTTGAAAATGATCACTCTCTAATATTCCTCTGCATCGAACAGGCCCACGAGGAACAATACTTCTAGCATTGTTTTCTGTTAATCTCAATTCCAGTAAACGATTTCCAGAACGCTGGATATTCAAACAACGAACTTTCTAGTTTTGAAAGACAGAAATTGATTGTATTGGCTGATTTGCTAGCCAGCAACTGAGGACTCTAAAGAGTAGTGAGCTCTAGACGGATTTGATCCACCTGAAATATAATAGATCAGTGTATGAGGAAGCTTTCTGAATTAATTACTGCTAAAGACAGTCATTATTCAAACTTACAACGAAGCTAAGAACAAATATTTGCACCCCAAAAGTTGGCTCAAAAAATATCATCTCACAAGGCATCGATAATTTCACCATAGTTGGGGGTACTTTGGATCTACACGACTATAAAATAGAATCCATCTGATAGTACATAGTTCTGTACATTCCTTCACTTAAGCAAGAAGCCGACACCGCCTTAGAAGTTTTTGATGTTACGTGTTTACCCCAAAGCTAGGATAAAAGTAAGCTTCATTGGAGAAACGAATAGTGACACCTTTAGAACTAAAGCCATTCAGCTTACTCCTTGTAAAGACAATTTCTGCTGCATCAATAGGCCATGCACGGTTAAATCCAACAAACAGTACACACATCTTCTACAGACATCATAAGCATATTTTTGAACGTATAAATTAGAATCAATGAGAGTTTTCCGCAGAGCCTGTGCCACAAATTCTATTTACCAGCGCATTTTAATCGCAGTCAGCATCCGCCACAGAGTCTGTTTCGTGACCTTGCTTTAATCCATAAATTAGTGATACGTGTATGTTGAGTTTTACTTGCCATTAAAAGTTGCGTTTTCGAAACCACTCTCAATGCCTGTGGAAATAGCCAAGGCATACTCTTTCTTTTTGAGGGCACATTAAATTCTGCCCATTAGATTCGCATTCTTTCAAGATTTTCCGGTATAAGTATGCATAGACACAGGATTTCCTCGCAAAGCATTTTCCGAATGCTCGCCATCATGGATGAAGTCCGACTGGTCTGAAGCTTTTGTTGAGCGTGTTGTGGGCTTTTCTAATTTTCGCTATAAAGTATACTCCAACTGTTCGGTAGGGATTCAATGTATGTATATTCCTGCACTGAAGATTGCCTTCAGGAAGGCCAGTAGCTGGTTTATATTGTATTTTTTTTTTTATAGCATAAGTCGATGTTTATCTCCTTAGCTGTGAGAGAGAAGAATCTTAGAACCGAAAACCAAAAACATTTGGACCATATCAAGCAATTGTACGACAGCTCAGCTAAAAGTGTCTTCGATCAGAAGACCTGTATCCACTTTTTTGCAGCTTTAAAGCTGGGTGTTTAAGGGTGTTAGATTATAATCGAATTTGTCATGGCACGAGATTAAAGCTGATTTCAAAGTGCCCATATCATTGTTTCATTTCATTATTTGTCGAAATAGATTTAGAGTTTCCATGCGTAGAACATTGCATTCTACACTGGTCACACTTATCATAAAATGCAAAACAATTCCTCTCTCACTCTGCATAGCACCATTCTACTTCCGTACACTCTCTGTTTCTACGTTTCTTCATTCCTCGTGTTTGTTTGTTGTCCTTGCGTATCTTTGTATTTTGTGAAATTTCCTTGCCTTCAACATTCACACACAAAAAAAAAAAAAAAAAAAAAAAAAAACAAATAGAAAAGTAAATAAAAAAGTACAAGCTCATGCGTCAAACAGCTGTTTGGGGGAGCTTTTCGATGCTACAATCTTATGCCAGGATGCTTACAATCCACACACTATAAGATGACACAACACAACGGAGAAAATTGGTCCTGTGAGCAGGATTCATTGTGAAAAACTCGACTCAAATTCAGTTGGTGAATGGATTCTGTCGTGTTTGGTTGAAATTGAAATTTTCGTCGGCTATAAAAGGATATAAGAGAGGGTACGCAGAAACAAAAGGAATATTTGGGTGTATTCTTCGAAAAGCGGAAAAGTAAAAGTGCGAATTTGTCAGTGATGATAGATATTATTAAATAAATTTTTAGATAAAGATTATATTGATATAGAGGGAGAAAAATAGTAAACCAGTGTCAGTGTAGTGTCCCTGGACAAAAGGAGTGAAGATAACCTTCTCACAACTAAGGTATTTGCAGTGCATCCTTAAAACAGCAGAAGCATCATCACTGTAGTCTGCACTCAGGATACGAGTTTTTTCCTATTATTATTATTATTTATTTTTTTTTTTATTGCTAGTGCTCTCCTCCCAGTTAATTTCTCTCAATTGGCGCCGTGGTCATGTCGTTCTGTAGTCGACTCTCCGTCTAACCTCGTGCAGTAGTGAATCATTGAGTGAAGTGAATTGCACAGTGCCTTCATTCATGCAGTTGTCCTTAAACGCGTTTCTTTTGCACAACGTTTTGCTCCCAAAAATGGGCGAGTATTTAAGTGTATAGTTCTTACATACACATATACGAGTATATGTACATACTTCTTTTTTGTCGGCCAAAACAAAAGGATCCTCTTAGATAGGTGTGGATATCGTGGGCGGCGGCAGACCGCATTTGCTATCTATGCCTGTCTTATTGGGTGTATTGTCAATGCAATATAATTAGATTCTTTTTCTTCTCGGAATAGTGTTTAAGAAAGAATTCGAAAAAATATAAAAAGCAGTGAGAGAAATGATATACAGAGAGAAATAAAAAAAATGTGTGCGAGCTGTAAGGAGCAAAATTATGTAACACAATAGGCCAGGGACGACGACTGACAAGAGAAGAATTTTACAAGAAATGCCGTGGAGAACTATACGTACTACCACTAAAAGGTGTTTTAACGTCGCGAAGTGAATGAATGAATTTGTCGTTTTCTGCTATCCTCAGCACATTTAGTTCCCTGTCATAATTATTCGAATCATCCAAATCATCAGAATCATCGAAATTGTCAGAATCATTAAAAATTGAATATCCTTGCCATTTGTGCTTGTGTACGAGTGCTCGTTAAGTCGTACCTACATATATCTGTAGTGTGTGCTGTATTTTTATATTGGGCAAGGACTGTAAACGTGTATGTGCGTTGTGTGTAAATAATTTTTTGCTATTTCTTTTTTTTTTTTGTTTATTTGTTTTTTGTTTTTTTTTTTTTTTTTTCATTATGCAATAATCCTTGCGCTTGTGGTTAAATTCGAGATACTTTTCGTATCCTTGATTGCAGCTTAAAAGTGGAGAACACACAGTTATCAGAGTTATATAAGCTGGCTGAAAGGATATTAACACTCATCTTGGTTTTCTCCTCCACCCTCGGCCTTCCGTCAAAGTAAGTAACGCTGTTTGTTTTGTATTTCATTAAGATTTAGATTTACAGATAGGTTTAGGTGTATATAGATATATCATTGCTGTCGAATTTTTGACACACACGAGTATGTATTTAAGCTTATTTTTATTAGCGCTGGAATTCACACGAAGACGGATTTAATGTATTCCACGAGTCAATTCATATTCCAGGAAAAAGATAAGAGATAGATTTGTAGCAAATTTATTTCATTCCTAAACATTGGCATGAGGTTGTTCGATCGTATTTTGAAGGAAATCCTTGCTGCTTACTATTAATGAATAATTCATGGTGATGCTTTCATTAAGAAATTGTTAGAACATTGACATAATTTGTTTTACTTTAAAAATGACTAATCCTTGTTTTTACAATTGTTACTGTGCTTTAATAAATCAGCTAGGATAAACAAATAAATGAACATGCTTCTGTCTGCCTGGAAAGCGGTAAAATTTAATAAAAAACCAAAAAAATTAAATCTATCCTAGAATACTTACAAGTTTGAGCCATTTACGTGTACACAAGTCATCTTAATTGGATCGTAAGATAGTCTAAAAATTAAATTAAATTCATTTCTCTCGAAAAGATTTAAGCCCTGTGAAGGAAATTATTATTTGCCTTTGTGTACAATATATGGCGAATGGTATTTCGACAAAACACTGAGAAAGGGTAAAGTTACGAGTATCTGTCTGCTGAGGTGGATAATAATGGCATAAGCTCTTGAAAACAAACATGGAATAAATTAGTTATACTTGTTATGTAAATAAACAATATAACGAGGCAAAGTTAAAACATAAATACGAAACAAATTTGTAAGAATTTATTTTGCTGCAGTGTGCGTATGGTTGCTGTTGGGTGTGTCTGGAAAAGAGCGTGCTCTTTTGAATGAATGTAATTCGGTTAACGTACAGTGAAGGTTATTTTTTGTTCTTTTCAATATGTCTAAGAAGTTATAAAGGGTTGAGATATTTTTATGTTGTAATAAAAATTTATATGTACGGTTATGAAGGTAAATAGTAGGAGGGATAGAGATTTGTGGTCTTAACAACTTTCAACATTAGCCAGTTTGGTAATAGTACAATATGAGATAGAAAGGTATAATTGTCGTGAAAAGGAATTGCATTTTTTTAGGTCTGGTAAATCTAAGAAATATGGTGTTGAAGCCTTAAAATTTTCACACGATAAATCTCTGGTATACATTATGTTGTTCACATTATTACTTAAATCGTATATCTTGTCGGATTTAAGGCTCTTTGTTGGCTGAACAATAGAAGTGATAGGCATAGATAGGCATATAGACAGAGATTGTATTATCGACAAATTCTTCATTACTATGATCTATTTGGAACCAAACCACTTGTGGCAAGCTATTCTGTGGGTAATATTATTCAAAACTATGGCAGAAACAAATGTGATGCAGAAATCTTCTACTTGTCGTTAAAAAAAAAAAAAAAAAACATTAAAATCTTGATTGCCATCCTACGAGTATTTCAACACTTGCAATGGTATATTTCTTTCACATGGTTTGCTAAGAAAGTGCACATATTTATTTTGATAAGCGCGTGACATCGGTACGAATGTCATTCGAATAATTAATGCTTCCTGACAGAGCGATAAAATTCTTAAAAACAGCTGTAGTGCTTACGGGTGGACAGTATTTGAACAAGTTTAATTTAATAATATGGTTATTGACAGTCCAGCGTCAGAGAATTCTTAAAGAGAACGTCAAGGGATGATATGTCTTTTGTAGGTTAAGCCTGAAAGTTACACGTCGGAGAACCGATCTGAAAATGTGAAGGCTGTGATGAAGGAAGCGGAAAAGGAACAGCAGAGGATAAACTAAGTTGTACCAGTCGCATTTACAATACCATTCTATGTGTATTTTTTCAAAATTTGAACGTTTATTTAAGAAAAACATGTACAATAGTATTATTCAAAGTATTGCCCATCTGAAGCTATGACTTTTTCCCATCTTTCTGGCAATTTGTGGCTGCTTGAGTGACACCCAAAGATTCTGCGAGCTTTTCTTGTATTTGGCAACAATCTTCATAGAGTAATTCTTCCAGTTCTTCATTTTCAAACTTTTTTGGCTGCCCAGGACGTTCATCGTCTTCCAAGTCAAAATCACCACTTTTAAATCGTGCAAACCACTTTTGGCACGTTCGCTCAGCTAGCGCATGTTCACCATAAACTTCCACCAAAATACAATGACTTTCGGCAGCAGTTTTTTTTCATATTAAAGCAATGAAGAAGAACTCCCCGCAAAAACACATTTTCAGGCACAAAGTTCGACATATTTGAGTGAAAAAAAATGACATATACTGAAATGACGTACAATGACAGTAGCTTTCTAATGCCTGTTCCAATGGAATAATACAAGTAACGTTATCTCTTAGGAAACCGCACGTTATAGACCCAATATATATTAAACAATTACGTACTACAATATTAGATACAAATTCCATATCAGTGCGGTGAATTGGTGGTTCACAAGCAAGTCAGCACCGACTTTAACTGATAGGATTCTTCGTGAGGATACTTAAGAAACCAAAATTAATCGGGAAAATAAGCTGGAACAATTGAAATAAGGAGCATGACAAGCACTAGGATGGTATATTTTGGAAAAAAGAGTCAACAATTCTTCTCGGCGTTTTGCAAACGTAGAATAAAAAAATTTGTGATACATCGAAAAGAAGAAGTTAATTCGTAATTAAATGAAGGATTCCTGAAAAAAAAAATGTACCCTCGGTGGTTGCGAATGAGAATAAAACGACAAAATTTGCGAAAGCCAAAGTCAGCAAAGTTAAAAAAGAATAAACTGGACACGTGCAATCAGTCCGTACCAAATTCTTTCCGAGATTTTGTCCACAATAGGAAATACTGGATGTAAATAGTGACTTTGTTCAATAAAAAAATTAAAAGTTATTTTTCTCTCTTTGTTAAGATTGTTTTTATTTCACTTATATATCCTTCAATAGGGATAACTTCCAAACCGTTTGACATTATTGTTTGACAAGCTTTTGTGAATGAGTAACTTTTTGGTCCTTATGGGCCTTATGAATATGTGGTGGAAGATCAGGAATTATCAATCAATTCGGCATCGATCGCATCAGTTTCAACTTTGTCGCCCACTATGGGCAAAATTTTTCAAAAAGTTCTCATCTTGCAACCGTATTCGATTCGATTGCTGAGAAATTAACAGGAACTGTGGCCATGACTTGTGACGGAAGCTCGAGCATTGGGCTTTCGAGGACCTTGAAGGCTCACTCTCGTTCAATGAGCTTATGAGCAAGCAAAATTGCCATTTCTGTCATGAGGTACATCTATATCGAAGAGTTTAGTCCTCTCGTTAGTTCCTTTGTTTTATTCATGTCGCAGTGCCCTTTCAATAGATATTCAACCACTGAGGATAAAACAATCTGGATCGATAGTTGTGTCCTTGAAACTACGTCGATTTGGACTTCTGCTCCACAAACTGAAGTAAGTCAAATCAATGAGTGAACCCCCTTGTGTCAACACTTTACGCTACTTACAAGTATAACTATGCATCGTGTAGTTAGCATAATAAGCTCACGCTTTTGTGCTTCTTATAAATGAAGGCCAATTTTCGTCTTGAAATTCCTGAGTATAATCATGACATCAGTGGTACTCTAAACATCATCATTAGACTTCGTTCCACCTAGTCAGTCGGGCGTGTTCTTTCATACAGAAGATTTATGCGTAGACTGGCTTTTATGGCAGACGGTCGCATATCAGCCTTTAGGCTGATTTACATTTTGAAGATGTAAACATATACACACAAGTGCAATAAATTTATAGAATTTTTCATTTGATTCCTGTGCTTGAGTTTTTGTGAAATTTAGTTTATCTTGGATACTACTTCTTCGTCTCCTTATGGCGTTACATCCTTGTATAGGATTTAGCCTTCTGCAATACGCTTTCGTTTTATTCCGTCTTGTTCTGCATTTCTGCAATTTTAAAGGTTTAGTTTTTGTATGTCGTTAGTTACATCATCTATCAATCTCATCCTTGGTATGCCTCTTATTCTCGTGGTTTTAGGGTTGCCGTTGTTGTTTTTTTTTTTTTTTTTTTGTTTTCTTGAGTCACCCATACTTGTTGGATATTCAAGCCATCTTATCCTTTGGGCTTTCTCGAACCGACTTAAAACTAATCTGGTACGCCAGATATATGATATATTTCATTTTCTGGTCCTGCAACGAATATTTTTCTGATTATCTTTCCTTCGAAGATTGTCAAATTTTGGTTGTTGTTAGAGACCAAGCTTAGCAACCGTGTTTGGAAAACGCAGTCTGTATAAGACCATTATATCTAAACTGCAATCATTGGCAAAGAATTTTGAGAAGTGATACGATATAGCGATGTGCTGCGGAAACCAGAACGTCTATGTGATCGGTGACTTGAACATAATAGTGGGAAAAGAAAAAGGTTCAGCAAATAGAATAGTTAAAATAAGTCGAAAATTTAAAGATTAAATGGTACCAAGTTGTTGGAATTTTGTGATTCGTTTGGGTTAAGAGTGCTGAATGGTACAAGTTTGAGCGAAAAATATTGCGAGTTCACATTTGTAGTGACGGTGAGGTCCAGCTGTTCTCTATAGGATGGTGAAAACAAAATCACTTCCCCATTCTTTTGAGCTGATGGTAACGCAGAACTTATGTCGGTGTAAGTCACATTAATCTCCTACCGAAACTTATATGGAACAATTCTAAAGCATTCTCATATAAAAGAAAATTAGTTGAGAAACTACAGGCCTAACAGCAATCAAACAATCTAAGAATAACAAAAAATGATACAAGGAACCATGGTTTGATAATGAACGCAGGAAGGCAACTCTCATTCGGCTGGCTCAAATTATTCCCACTGTTTAATGAAGATGCATTGAAGGTTTTTTCAATAGGGACATAACAATTTTGTATTTTAGTACAAACGCACACCTATACTTTTGTGTTGATCTGTCAATATCAAGGTTTAAACTTCTATTACGATCTTGAAGTTCACGAACGATCAACATTTGGAAATTGTTAAAAATTATTTAAAATTATTAAATTTCTGTCGGTCGCAACTTGTAGAGTGTTAACTCCAAATTTCGGTCGTAATAATCGTCTCACCAGATAGGGCGTTCATACTTTAGTGGATAAATTCGAGTCAACTATTGAATGTTTTTGAGTGAGATAACGCACCGGTCGGGGTACCGAAAATATCGCAGCCGTAAGTGCTTTAGGTAAAAAATGAGCCAATTCAGTCGATTCCACGCCGCTAACAGGAATTGGGAATATCTTAGTCAACCTTGTGACGAATTTTGCGTAGAGATCTTAGCCTGCATCCTTGCAAGATTAAATTAACTCAAGAACTTAAGCCTCTTGATCATTTTGATGAAAATCTTGAATTTCCTCGAGAATTCATCTTCAGCGGTAAAGCCCATTTTTGTCTTAATGGCTGTATCAATCAACAAAATTAGACAGTCAGAAACCCACAAATGTGTCAAGAGACCCCATTGTATCCACAAAAGGTGACTGTATGGTATGTGTGAACTTCACGCCGGAGATGTGACTGGATCGTATTTTTTCATCGATGAAAATGATCATTATGTTACGGTCAATGGATTTCACTATCACGCCACGTTAGAACACTAATTTTGGCCGGAATTGAATAGAATTTACGTCAGTGGTATGTGATTCCAACAAGATGGAACCACATGCCACACAATGGGTCAAACTATTGATATATTGAAGGTGAAGTTTGGTAATTGTGTAATTGTGAAATTGTTCGGTGGAGTGAATACCTCGTTCATGCGATTTAATGCCGTTGCATTTCCTTTTATGGGGTTCCGTGAAGTCGTTGGTTTATGTCAACTACCCAACAAAATTAGAGTAGCTCAGGAATAATATCGAAAGTGAAATTGCCAACGTTCCGACTGATATGTGTGGAAAAGTGGTAAAAAATTTGCTCCGAAAAATCGATTGCTCCAACGTACTCGCAGCGGTCATGTGAATCAGATTCAAATCCATAATTAAATTCAATATGTGTACTACAACCGGAATAAATTTCAGCTTGATATCCTAATTATCTTCTGTTTTATTTAACCACAATATAAAATTTTTATGTCCTTATTGAAAAACCCCACATGCGAAGTGTGTTAAAAAAATTGGGTAACTTTTGAAATGTCGCGGGCAAAGTACATTCGATTACCTTTTTTTTCTGTAAACATGTCCCGAATATATATTCACAGTTTCAAGTAATGGGTATGTAATTTAATTCGTGCGGTTTTTTTTCCAAAATTTTAACGTTTATTTAAGAAAAACATGTACAGGAGTATTATTCAAAGTATTGCCCATCTGAAGCTATGACTTTTTCCCATCTTTCTGGTAATTTTTGGATCCCATCCCAAAAGAACTGCGCCGGTTTGGCAGCCAAGAATGAATCAAGCCAATTTTTGATATTCTGCTCTGATGTAAACCGTATTTTGAGGGCGTTCTGCATCGATCGGAACAAATGGTGGTCAGAAGGGGCAAGGTCTGGGCTATAAGAAGGGTGGTGTAAGACTTCCCATCCACTGTTTTCCAAATAGTTCTTAACCGGAATAGCAACGTGGGGCCGAGCGTTGTCATGATGGAAAATTATTGCCTCGTGTCTGGTCGCGTTTTTCCGGGCGTTTTTCGGCTACTGATCTCTTCAAACGGATTAATTGTGTTCGGTAGCGTTGCCTATTGATGGTTTCACCCGGTTTTAGCAGCTCATAATACAGCACACTCATCTGATCCCACTAAATACAGAGCATTACCTTCGCGCCATGGATATTCGGCTTTGCCGTTGATTTGGCTGGTTTAACGGATTTAACGGATTTTTTGTGCTTGGAGTTATCGTAATGGACCCATTTTTCATCACTAGTAGCAATCCGGTGCAAAAATGACTTCCTTTTGTGCCGTTCCAGCAGCATTTCGGACAAACAAAACCGCCTTTCGACGTCTTTCGGCTTGAGTTCATGTGGAACCCAATTTCCATGCTTTTGAATATATCCAGCTGCTCATAAAGGTTTTGAAATGGCTGCTTGAGTAACACCCAAAGATTCTGCGAGCTCTTCTTGTGTTTGGCAACAATCTTCATAGAGTAATGCTTCCAGTTCTTCATCTTCAAACTTTTTTGGCTGCCCAGGACGTTCATCATCTTCTCAGTCCAAATTACCACTTTTAAATCATGCAAACTACTTTTGGCACGTTCGCTCAGCTAGCGCATGTTCACCATAAACTTCCACCAAAATACAATGAATTTCGGCAGCAGTTTTCAGTAATGAAGAAGAACTCCCCGCAAAAACACTTTTTCAGGCACAAAGTTCGACATATTTGAGTGAAAAAAAAATTATTGTTGTTTACGCTTCAAATGAATGACATATACTGAAATGTCGTACAATGACAGTAGCTTTCCAACGCATGTTCCAATGGAATAATAACAATAGAATAATACAAGTTACGCCATCTCTTAGCAAACTGCACGAATTAGGTTATAGACCCAATATATATCATACTTAGTTTGTTTTTGACAGATAGAAATGAAAGACGTGTTTTGATGAGCTCGGAGATTTTCAATTATTATAAAAAATGAAGAAAAAAAACTTGCTTCAAATTTTGTGTAAAAATTTCATCGTTGCTTATGAGAGATTTTTTGGCCAAAAACCACACAGAAGTCATGTTAGTTTTTAGTGTTAAATGCATTTTATTATCTTAATCATTAACCCTTACATACTAACAAAAAATGCTTAAATGCTAGCTTAAAATTACTTAACAATCTTATATTAACTTATTGGCCTCACACAGGCACTCTAAGCTACTCTAAATTCTTATATCTATGTTTTTCGACCTTATTTACATATTACTTAGGAATATTTATTTTCTATACTTAAGGCTAAGAAAAAAATTTTTGACAAAAACTTAGCATATGAACTTAATTTTTTATAAAAACTTAATATCTAACTTGAAATAAACCTTAGTCTACCTAATCCTACATACACAATACACACACATAGATATTATACACAATTATATACATATATTAGTATATACAAAGGTATATACTAATATATGTATATATTTCTTAAATGCTAACCTAAACCTATGTAAGCTGGCCATCGCTATTCACAGAGCAAATAGATTGGTCAGCTATGCCTCATTAGTGAGGCTGGTCCGTAATTGACGGAAACGACGACAACGAAACATTTTCTCCATCATTCAACCACCAAAAATGCTGGTGCTGCCGAACGACATCCCTCTTATCGCGATTCCCCACCGCCCTATTGAACCTGAGACGATCCACACTGCTATGTACGACGTCTCTGCCGTAGTTGAGTCGCCTGTCCCGAGCTTTCCGAGCGACATGGAAGATTAACGGGACCGCTGATCTATCCTGGATCAACCCTATCTGATCTAGGTAGAGGAATGCGTCCGGTGGAATGAAGCCGTCAGAGCGCACACTCTCGTGGTAACGGTAATTCGGATAGTAAGCTCCAGATATCAGGTTATTCGTCGAGGCCATTGCTCTTGCAATGTGCCTTCGAGTCAGCTTAATTACGAAGTTGTCCACTCGTATTAGGTTCGCTCTGTTGTAAAGGACCTGATTACGATAAAAAAAGTTTTACTCCGACTCTGGTGTTTTGTACAAGCGAAGGCAAGCCCTCTTTAACATCCGAATCTTTTCTATTAAGCTTGCTCGCACATGGAACCACACGGGACACCCAAATACCAGCATGGTCCTGATAAGGGCCATCTAGCAGATTACCTTTACAATCGCATAGAGTTGGCTGCTATAAAATAGTCTCTTTGTAAGAGCAAAAGCGGCTTTAGCTCTGGCCAGAGCAGCATCTACATTTTTGTCAAAATACAGAAATTGATCTAGCCAGATCCCAAGGTATTTGACTACATTTCGACAGGCAAGAGGCTGTCCGTGTTGTCCAATGATCTAGAACTTTCGCCAATTTCTTCTGGTATCCCTAGAGGCTCCAGACAACGGCGTCCTAAAGAGAATGGTTTCCGATTTCTGAAAGTTGATTTCCAACTTCCAGTCATCGCAAAATCGTCTTATCTTATCGAAGTCATGCTCAAGAGAGTATTAATGACCTCGATTTTTGGACCTGTTCTGTACGCTATCAAATCCTCTACGTACGCAATAGTATGGGGAAGTGAACCTATCAAGTCGCTTGTATAAATGTTGAATATGATCGGCGAATTAACCGCGCCTTGTTGAAGACCATTTTTAATTTGAAATATTCCAACAGAAGTCACATCACCATTTTTCACGATGAACTGTCTGTTGGTTAGCATATTATAAAGAATGTACAAGAGTGGTTTACTGACCCCCAACCTAGTCAGCTTATAGAAAAGACCCTCTAACCATACGGTGTCAAAGGCCTTCTCCAAGTCAACAAGGCAGGAACCAGTACATTTGTTTTTGCCTTTATTCCATTGGATATCGGACACCGGACGCGGCATGTGAGATATCATGTCCCGCCTTAAAACCGAATTGATTATCCGAAACTATATGTTTGTCCTCAACCCACCTAGACAGAGCTCTATTGATTACATTTTCAAACACCTTACTGATATTCGGAAGGAGACTTATAGACCGGAGATTCGCCGGATTGGATATATCCTTTCCCTTTTTGGGGATAGGTTGAACCACCGCCGTTTTCCAATGCGCTGGATAGTTTGCATTATTCATTGCATTATTAAACAGGGTGGTGTAAATGTCCACCGCTTCTATAGGAAGACACAGAAGTCATGTCTCAGCTCCCATATTTACCGGACTTAACCCCATGTGACTTTTTCCTGTTCCCAAAACTAAAGAGACCTATGAAACGACGGAGATTTGCTTCCAGGATTGGAAAAAGCATTGGCACAAGTGCATTATATCTAAGGGGGACAAAATTAATATTGATGACCTTACTTTTTCAACGCACCACGCTAAGGCTTGTAGAGATTTTAATGTGCCTTGCGTAGCAAGAAGTCGAATTTATTATGAATCAGAGGCTTGAGAACCGACGGGATGTACTAATCCTTCAAAATTGGCGAAATAAACTAAATGGTTGAAACTACCTAGTTATACGCATGGTCTGATATGGAGTCAGTCTGTAAATCAATTTGTCCGCGGTCTCCTTTTGCTCTGCTCTCTTCTCTCACTCACTACTTTTTCTCCGCAGTGTTACTTAAATTCAAAAACAAAATTACTTATGTACAGTAGAGTCTCGATTATCCATTAACCGTCATTTCTCTTACCTTCTGTTTGGCTTATTTTATGAAATTTTCTTATTTGTGAAATTATTTTCTTCTAGATGTGTAGTCCTTCTAAGTCATAGTGCACAAAGTTCCAGGCATTCTAGTTATGACATAGACACGGAACTAAGCCTGACCATTCTTCAAGCTTACTTCGACAAGTTATTGAACCATTTTTGCAACACGCGTGGGATTGTACGCCATGTCTAGTTTACAGAACGACATTTTAGATTGGCTTATTGTTTTACAGGATGTTTTTGAGGCTCTAAGTAGTCTTAAGAATGGTTAGGCGTCAGAATGGGCTGGGATACCTCGGATACGCGTGTTGTTGTATAAGCTCTTTGACATGGGTACGTCGCTAAAATTCAGACGAGTGATCGACATCCTGTATGTAGATACCAAGGCAGATGTGTGGTATTATCAGAGTGGTTTTGATCAGGATCAGAAGTAAGATATGGTTGTGCTTTGAGCTCTTGTCTATTTGCACTCTTCATGGGCGATATTGTTTCGACTTGGATAGTTAAAGCTCTTTTTTTCCAAATAACGTAGTGTTGTTAACATATTCACCCGAATCCCTACAGATTACAATAAACAGATTTTTTGAATACTGCAAAGTGTGGAATCTGATAGTGAACCTAAGTAAGTCTCAAATAATGATATTCAAAAGGGATGGAGGCAAAAACTGCGCAAATGAAAAATGGCGCTTTAATGGGGAAACTATTTAAGTTGTAAAATAATATATTATAATCAGCTTGGAGATTATTATCCGATGAATCTCAATATGGACACAAAAACTGTCGAAATCAAAAGCAGCCATCAATGCTGTTTGGAGAAACGGTTTCGCAAAAAAATATATTATCCATAGATGCAAATATAAAGTTTTTGTAGATATTTCGGAATCCATTCTCTTCTACGTTGCTCAACGATGAGGAGAAAAACAATATGGAACATTAGAAAACTGCTAAGGTTTTATATAAAGAACATTTCATCTTCCACCGAATACGTCAAACTATATGTTCATGTTGGGAGACAGGCTTACTACCACTCTTTGTTAAAACCTTAAAACTATAGCTGGATTACATGTCAAAGCCCTAAACATGCCCGACTATCAGATGTCAAAGAAAGCAGCTCTGAAAAATATAAAACAGAATCTTAAATGAGAACTTCTAAAAGGGAAAAAAGGAAACAAAATAATAATAATATATACATGGTGACTGACCCGAACTTCAACTTTTTAAATGCTATAATTTTTTTATTTTTTTGATAAATTTTGTTCTGCCAAAGCAAAAAATGTTGAAAAACACATCAATTTTCAAATTGTATCAGTAGTTTTCAATATGTCCACCTTTGGCGCGAATAATGGCCTTGAGATGGCCGAAGAAAGCATCGCACTCTGCACGCAAGTAGCTCTGCGGTATTTTGGTCCATGTTTGAGGTGGTCCAAACTTTGGTATTTTTTAGTGCCAACCTTCGCCTTCAAAATACCCCAGACAGAGAAATCCAACGGATTTGCATCCGGAGAATTCGCAATCCAATGTGTCGAAGAAATGAAGTGTGGAACATTGTTTTTTTAACCAATCTTGGTTGACGCGCGCTTTGTGAGACGCTGCCGAGTTCTGTTGAAATGTCCACGGTCTCCGACCGAAATGATTGTTTGCCCAATGCTTCAATACTGTCTCTAAGACAGTCTCACGGTATACGATCGCATTCATTTTGACGAGAGCGACCATCGGCCGTTATGGCGGCCCAAATCTAACCGTCGATGCTGCCTGCTTTCTGTAAATTTTCGAAGGAACCCTCTGGCAAGTAAACTCGGTCATTTTGTTTGTTGACATATTGCTCTATAACAAATGGTCACTCATTGGAAAAAACCAAATTCGACAACTCATCACTATTGTGCAAGCATAGCGACTCCTTCGCTCTTTCGCTCTTCGGTTGCGGTGTAAGATTGTGCGTTTTTTTTTTGGAACTGCAATGGCTTGAGCCCAAGCTCATTTTTCAGTATGTGTTGCATGCGTTCCAATGATATGTTGAGCTCATGAGCCATTTTTCTTCCACTTCGACGCGGATTTCGCTCAATTCGAGCCTTCACTTTCCGAACCATTTCTGCCGATGTTGCTGTCTTTTTATAACCACCTCCATGGCGTTTTGCAGCGCTGCCAGTATCACGGTAACGAGCTATGGTTTGAGACACACTATCACGTTTAAATTCCATCGCGGATAAAAATTTTTCAACACAACTGAGACGCAAATCGTTTAAAAGGCTAGTAAATAATAAAATTATCTGTCATGTGTCAAAATTTGACCTCACAGTAATGAACGGTTTGGAAATTATAGCAGTCTGAAGTTGGTTGCAGTTCGAGTCAGTCACCCTGTATATTAATTAATTCATTATTCTTTCCTATTAGGCTTTAAACAATATTCTAAACGTTTTTGTTAGCAAGGCAGGCTAAGAGATAAATATCCAATCTTATCTAAAATCTACTCCTTTAAGATAAATCAGCTAAACATAATCTCATTCAAATCATAAACTAAATTCGAGCTCAAGCAAAACCTCAAAATATGATAAATTAGAGATGATTTATTTTTATCTCTGAATAGCTGGAATTCGTGCTGAAAGCTAAATATTTCCGCCACCCCTACCCCCGAAATACTTTTCAATTTCAACAAAATTTTCCTTAATCCCATTTAAAGTTTGTTTGTTTTTTTTTTAACTTTTGTTGGTCTTTATTAAGTTATATTCTCATTTTCGGCACATGATTGTTGAATTTTACACTTAGACCATCAATATGCAGACAACTACTCGTAACTCGGATAACATTGTTGGATTGGTTTGCACACGCCATTGATCCCCTAGGTTGGTCCATTTAATATTAATATCACGCAGCTTATCCATTCACAAGAATAAGAAGTAAAAAAAAAAAAAAAAAAAAATACGCGAATAAAGGGCACATCATATCTATAGAGCATGAGCAATACCAACAACCCCATCAGAACCATGATAACTGACGATAATATGAAAACATTCACCCCATTCAACCAGCTTCGTCCTTGTTCCTTCTTCATCGCTTAGTCTTTCGAAATAACTTCTTACTACTATGGACGAAGGAATGAGGATAATAAATGTTTCGCTAGCCATAATCTGTTCATCATTTAAGGCAGAGGCCATGCCATCTATGTACGATATATCTTCATTCCTGTGTTCTTGTACTTGCAACCGTCTACGAGCACATAATACATAGATGATGGAGATCACAGCATCACAATTTGCGCCCTCTTTCGTATTCAACTTTTTTGTTACTAGTAAAACTTTAGTCCTTACTTCAGTTAAGATGAGATACGAGTAAAACTGAATGTTAATTTCGTACACATAAATACTTTTTGTCTTTGCAAATGGTCCTCGACAAAATACAAACCACCCATTTGGGGAAAATCCCCCATTGGGAGTACTCGTATCGTATCTTCTGATACTAAGCAGAGCACATCGCTCTTGATAATATTGCCTTTGCATTGTAGTCACGATTATCATAATGTACACGCATTTCATGTGATGAAATGATCCTTCAGATAAAATGATTCGACTCGAGCTACCGGAAAAGGATTCATTAAAAAAAAAAAAAAAAAAATTAAAACAAAAATTTTCATTCACTCTAGGAAAGGACAAAAACAAAAGAAATGACTCTCGCCGTTGCGCATTTTTCCGACCGAGTCCTTGATCAAGAGGATGGAACTTTAATCTGACGATTTATCATGGTAAAATAGTAAGTGGTTGGTAGGTATCTATCTACGAGCATGTATGTGGAATAGAGATACTTTTACAAAACTTGTATCTACTCCCATAATGTGGTAGAGAGTGAGATTGGGAACAAGTATAAATGTTTCTCTGTTGTTTTAGATACGAATACCTACCGGTCGTGTTTTTTTATCCGTAAATCCGTTTTAAATTAAAAATATTTTACACAGGAAAGCATCAATATCAAGGGTCTCCTGTTCTTTCCCAAACATCATCATCGCAGTCATCATCATCCTCATGATCATCATCATCGTCATTGTTAATGTCCTTCATGTGTAGGTCGTTATATCTTTAAGGGACCGGGGGCGTTTGAAGGTTGCCAAACCGATACAGTACGACAGGAAGAATACACAGATAAAGTTTGCAACTTAATTTAAAGACTCAAATCGAAAATAATGTTCTTTAAGGGTTCTTTTAATTCATCCATAATTAAAATAGTCCGTTAATTAGCAATGAAATGGCTTCCTCGGTTATTTTTGAAAACGATTCATCCCTCTGCATTACTATGCATTATTTATTCATTTAAAGCGGGGTTTTGGTAAATTTACTTTGCATTTTCTTAGGAGTTACATCTTAATTAATATTTGAAGAAATTATTTTAAAGGTTTTCGGAAAAATATCAACTGTCTTCTCAAACTATTGTCTCAGAATGAGGATTAAAAGGGGGACTGCTTATTTTGCAAAATGATGTTGAGAAAAGTGTTTTTTTTTTTTAGAGAAGTCATACATTTTAATGACTTAGGTAAAGGTTTAGATCTACCGATTTAGACATACATATTCACATGTTCTGATATTGAGTGAAAAGTTTATTTGTTTTGTGTATTTTGTATTGCTTTATTATTTTATATTTTATATACGTACGAGTATATTTACTCTTAATCAAGTTAAATCCATTTTAAAGGAAGCAATAATCGGTTAATAATATTTCTGCACAGAAAACGAGGGCTTACCGAATGCCGAGTAAATCCTAAACACCAAACGATATGATAACACACCTTGCGAAAATGCATTATGCTTGAGGATTTCTAACTATGCTGTGGCGAACAATTAGCAGATGATATAAGATGTAAATGTAATGAGATGGGTCAAACAAAAGGAGGGTAAAAAATTGTGACATTTGCATGAACTACAGCGACTGCAAAAGTAAACAGGAAAAAAGTCTTATTAAAATGGAGATCTGCTAAATGCAGCAATCTATGACAATAGCTTCTGCCTTATATTCGCTAAAGCTACACGTGAAAGAAATAGACGATGCTACCAAAAAATGCGTTTCTAATCTCAAATTGGCATATAGAAATCTGAAAATGGACTCATAGCTCATAGCTCAGCGGTTTGCTGAACTCAACATGGTGGTTAACTGGCCGTAAAGCCTTCAGCACAATTTAGCATGATGCGTACCTAGTTACAGTAAAAAAATCTCTACAGGAATCGCATATCTCACAACAACTAGAAAATTCTGCAAGGAGACCGTAATTTAAAAGGTTGCACCCCAAACAAAACCCCAGAACTTTTGTGAACCACGTTTATTTCAACTTTTTAACCAGTTCTATGCAACCTTCTGAGTTTTGAAAACTAGTGGCATCGATATCAGCAATCCATCAGATACCTCACAATAGATGTACCCTACCACTCCTACGAAGCTTCTGGTTTGTACACGTTAGTAGATCTTATAAATAATTTGTCTATGAAGGGCAAGAGCTGCTCATCGGCGTCTTCGCCAGTTGAAGAAAACTCGGGAATTCATATCTTCACTGATTACAAGGCCTCATATGACAGAATCTATAAACTGATCTGTACACAGCCATGTCTAGTTTTTATATCTCGGTTTATATCGGCAGAATTATAATGAAAAATCAGGCTTCTGATGTTAAGGAGTAAATACCTTCAAGCTATTGCGCTTTACCTACTCTTAAAACATTCTCCAGATAATTGTGAACAGCTGACAGCGGTAGAAATTCACAGCTTTCTTGAAAGATGGACAGATACTGTACTCATATATTAAAAAATAGGTTACAGCCAGTACAATGCCCAAGCTTCTGTGCCGTAAAGTGGAACTGGGATAGTCAGTGATTGTGATCCCGGAATTTATTCAGAAAATTAAAAATACAAGTTTGTTCATCATCCCCATCGACGGCAATACTCTTATGAAAGCGCTTGATCCAATCCTCAAAACATTTTTTATATTCGATTTTCGGTATGTCTATCAGTGTTTCCTGCGATTTTTCCATTACTTCCTCTCAGCTGCTGAAACGCGTTCCCCGTAGTGGTTTTTTAACTCGATTGAACAGAAAAAAGTCACAGGGAGCCAAATCAGGTGAATTCGGTGGCTGTTGGATGGTATTTGTTGTAATTTTCGTCAAAAAATTACGAATAATGAAGGCACTGTGCGACGGTGCAAAATCCACGAGTTTTCTATCCACAATTCTGGTATCTTTCGGCGAATTGCTTCACGCAAACGTCTCATAACGCCCAAATAATACTCTTTGTTTACTGTCTGGCCTTCTGGCAAAAATTCATGATGGTCTACACCTTTTTAATCCATGAAAACCGTGAGCATTGCCTCCTTTTTTGACTGAGAACGACGTGGTTTTCTTTTTGTTTCTGCTCATTTGGTGAGCGCCATTCACTTGCCTGATGTCTGGATAAACCCACGTCTCGTCTCCAGTAATGATCCTTTTGATGAATGTGGGATCAGATTCAGCCTCGCAAATCATATTTTTTGTGACGTCAACACGGTCTAAAATTGAGGTCTTTTGACACCAACTTTGCTGTTTCACGACGGAAACCCAAATCATTAACCAAAATATCTTGGATGGATCCATAGGCAATGTTCAAGTCCTCCGCTATCTCACTGATGGTTAATTTGCGGTAATTGACCAACATTTCTTTTACTTCATCAATGTTTTCATCTTTTCATTTCGATTGACTCACGATCACTTTTTAACCGCTCGTGCCACTAGTGAACGACCGTTTTCTTTAGAGAATCGTTGCGCGCCATTAAATCCGTTTTATAGGCAAAATATAATACAAATTCGTTGTTGCAAATTTAAATCCTGTAAAAAATCACCAACACACACAGAGATAGATGTACTCTTGGCTACGTTACTCTTGCAAATGTCAAGCCATGAAGTGTAGATTTAGAGGGAATGTCAACAACAGATGTACCAACTTAACAAAAAACTTAACTTTTTGATCAAGGAATATTCTGTGTTTTCCTATTAAGCATTGAATAATCAATTGGATAAAATCCTTGGAACACAGATACCTGGACTACTATGATGGTAAAGGTACGACGTAACCAAAGCAAGTTTATTCATTGTTTTGAATTAGTAAAGAGTCCTGTACAGAAAGTTGAACAGTAGATTTTGTTCGGTATACGTTTTCAAACTTAAGAATGTTCTTTCGTCAGCATAAAAAGCTAGCAACAGATTAGTTATGTATCTGAGTGCTCTGTACGAACAAGAAAAGGATAAAAAGTCAAAATGTAATTCCCTTCTTGTGTTATATGCCTGAAAAATTAAATAACTAGCACGTGGATGTTTTCGACAACACAAGTTATTGCTCAATTTCCGCTCTCTTGATATAAAGTCACTCAATCGATTTATCTCTCTTTTAGTCCTAATAACTATTTTTGTTTTTGGCCCTTGTGATAAAGCCCTTTCAAAAAGTTTTTGTTCCTCGAAAATGGCATACTTGAACAAGAACTTGGAATTATTGAAGACCTAAATACCACCACGATAGCAATTAGGAAACTACTAACGGGATTAACTACAATACAACTACAACTCTTCACTTAACCAACTTTTACCCATGAGTAGGAATAAAGAAAAAGTATCTGAAGAGTCAGTATCGTACGCCGTACAATAAATACAAATTAAAAATACTTCGCCAACATAAGTAGGAGCCTATGTCAGGGTTTTATATATTTCTTCGGCTTCGACGAATAAACGCCAAAACTAAAATAAATACGACACTTTATTACATACTCGTATGTATATATCTGAGCTTGCATTCTTTAATACTTGTGACGCAGACCAACACAATGACTCGTAATCCAAAAACAGAAACAAAAAGAAAATGTCAGTTTTCTATGTATTTCATATGTGGATTTAAGTCTCCATAAGCTCCTTACCTTGCAAGTTTTGCATCCATTCCCGCACCTACTACTTAATGCCTCCTTAACATTATTAATATGCATGATCCTTGTGAATATGTTTTTGTTTTGATTGACCCAGTCCAAGGTCAAGAGCACAATTCATGCATTAAAAGTCAAAACTGGTTGGCAGACTGCAAGGTAATGTCACAACTTGAGGGGAAAAGAGAATTAATTACGAAACGTCACAATGAAAGTAGGTTCTCAAAGACATAGAATAAAATAAAATCTATCCAAGCATGCAGAAAACGGAAGACAGAACAGAGCCACCGAGTCAAGAAAAATGTTCCTTAATTGAAAAAGAGTTGTGCGAGTACGTATTGTATTTATGAACGAGTACGTTTATACATATCTGTATCACACACTGTATACAAGAGTTCATGGTAGAAATACACAAGAATCCTCATAGAGAGGAACAAATAAAATAAGTTAAAACCTTGCCAGTCGAAAAGAGTACAAGTATACAAAAAGGATGCTAAGTGAAAGCCGTATCTATATTCTGGAAACATTCATTTCTTTTATCCCCTCAAACGAAATGAATTCACGTTTAATAGGATCTACAAGTACTTACGTATAAAAATATTTTTTCGTTCACAACACTGTGGAACTTCTTATGCATATTACTGGCAATGAGATATAGGAATTCATACGAGTATATATGTAAACGTAAGCTTATAGATCTTTAAGGGAATGGAACATGGTACGGATATGACATCATTGACATGCATGAATAGCTACAGCGTAAGTGTAGCATACAATTGAATACATAATGTCTAGCAATTTTTATTAAACCACGTTTTCCAAAATATGTAATCCTATTTTATAATATTCCCGCATTGAAAGGTTTTTTCAATTAACTGGAACTACAAGTCGATTACGATAAAATGAAAATACCGCTACATATTTAACGACGCATAATCCGCTGACTTTTAACTATTTTTAGAGAAAATTTGAATTGAATCGTTTCTTACGAGAACAGAGAATATAACTATTTTTGTCTTGTAAATTCTAGTTACAAGGCTTAGGCCACTGCTACTTTTTTTTACACCAGAATTACGAGAAGCTATAAGACAAGGTAATCTGGCTTACAAACGGTGGGAATTATTTCAACTCCCTGAGTTTCATGCAGTCTTCCGTGCTTTAAGATCAGTATTTCTATGAGAATAAGAGAAACACAAAAGCAGGTTTATTCAAAACGATTTAATAAAATTCTACCAGCGCAAACTTCGTGGGAAAATATCCGAAATCTTATTGTAGGCCGACAAAAAAATATAACCTTGAAAGAATTAAATACTTTCAGTTCACTAGGGTAGTTGAAAACGACGACGTTCTGTGTGTCATTCTACAAATAAAATCTAAGGCTTTAAAACTTTAGGAAATACATTCACACTCAAACACACTTACCTGTAAGGATAACACAACTAATTTAACATCCTCTTTTCCTCATTCTTGGTTGGAAGGTTGCTAAGGTTATATCGATAGCAAAAAAGCCTACTACCCTTTCGACACCACCCAAGTGTTTACCTATATATCCAAAGTCTTCGAGAAACTACTTATATTAATAAATAAATGGAAGGTTTTATCAGAAACAATAAACTTCTGAATGGCCAAGAGTCTGGTATAAGAAAAATTAATAGCTGTTTGGAAAACAATGCAATGACCTGAGAAATGCGATGGATCACGACTTGATATCAATTCTGGGGTTCTTTCTCCAAGGAATGGAATACTTTTTTCAAAATTATTATTCATTATTGCAATTCTGCAGCTAACTTGTGAAAGAAGTCAAGCCATATCGTTTGTGGGAAACAACTCGCGGCAAACGTAAATAACATAGTTCCACAAAAATCAGTTCTTTTGCCATTACTATTTGTTATGTTTATAAATGATCTCCCACAAGTAGTCGAACACTCATCAATACATTTATATGCTGATGATGTGCAGATTCATTTGAGCTCCGAACTGGGAATGTTAGAGAGTAGACAGACTTAAGAGCGATCTTCAGGAAATTTCAAATTGGTCCACAAGAAATCACTTACAACTAAATTTTACACATTCAAAGTTCTTAGAAGTTTACATTTTGATAACACTATTCGAAAAGCTTAGGTATTTAGCTCACATTTAAACAACAGAACCAACAGAACCATATTGTTTCTGTTATCAGAGAATGGAACGCCCTACCCATGGACATTAGAAAACTTCGCGAACCAAATCATTTGATAATGTCTTATTTGAATATTTGACCGAAGGCGCTTGAATTTTTTTCTTTTATTGTAATAAAAAACTTTGTTTTTTCCTCTATTATTATCTAATTTCTTTTTAATTTTTATTTTTATTTCTTTTGTATTTCCTTTTCGAACTCCAACTTCTCGAGTGCCAATGTGTATAGTTTAGTTTAATATTTAACTTATAATTAGTAAAGTTATGAATTGTATGAAATGTTCAAACTTAAATAAATTAACTTTTAACTTAAGTTCGATGTAAAAGAATGTATGAAATAAGTTACAAACAGGTTAAGGGGCAGCCTAACACACAACAGCTTCCACAGAAATTCAGGCCTATATGCCCACTAAGATGCCAATATATAGTCAATTTGAAGGTTCTGCTTTGTGACCAACTGAGACTGATATCTATTTTATCTTGTTTGATTTGAGGATGAATTTTTATGTGAGATTTCCATATACTTAAAAACAGGAATCGTTTCCTCAAAAATAATAGTTGATAAAATGTTTAACCATCATCGAATTTCCATCAAGCCGAGTTCATGAATTTGATGGCTTATTGGCTAAATACTAGATGAGGTGAAAAGTAGCCTCCTTGGGAATGAAAAAAAAATTTTTTTTAAATGTTTTTTATTTTATTTTATTCAATATAGTCCCCTTTTAGTTTGATAAACTTATTCTAGCGATTTTCCAACTTCTTGATCCCGTCCAAAAAGTAATTCTCCGTAGCGTCGATGATTTCCTCGCGTGAGCTAAATTTTTTATTGATGAGACATCTTTTGAGGTTTGGGAAGAGATAATAGTCCGAGGGAGCCAAATCGGGCGAATACGGTGGATGCAACAGCAATTGGAGCCGTAAGTCATTGATTTTAGCCATGGTTGAGATGTGCGCCGGTGCATTATCTTGCAAAAACAAAATTTTTTTTCGCTTCATGTGAGGCCGTTTTGCAGCGATTTCGGCCTTCAATCGCACCAATAATGCACAGTAATACTCGCTGTTGATGGTTTTTCTTTTTTCGAGGTATTCCACGAAGAGTATGTCATGACATTCCCAGAAAACCGAGGCCATAATCTTTCCGACCCATCGAGCCTTCCTCGGCCGCTTCGGAGCACTCGTGCCGGCTTCAGTCCATTGCCCGGTACGCATTCTATTCTTTGGTGTTCAACAGTTACTAATCGACGCCAAAAGTCCGCCCGATTCCGTATCAGCAAGTCCAAACACTCTTTCGAAGTGCTCTCGCGTTCGTGTTTTTGGTCAAGAGTGAGTATGCGCCGCACCAAGCGGCAGGATAACTTTTTCATATGCAGAATATAGCCCAAAATTTGGCGTGTGCGCTCTGTACTAATCTTTGTATTTTTTTTGACATTGTCCTCTGTAACCGCATCGGATGGCCTGCCACTGCGGACTTGATCGGTAGTGGAATTGCGGACACCACGAAACTCTCGAAACCAATATTTGAAGGTGTTATCTGATGGAGCATTAGCCCCATAATATTTATCCAACTTTTCTTTTGTTTCCTTCGCCATTTTGCCTCTCAAAAAATAATGTTTTATGAGAGAACGAAAATCGTTTTTGTCTATACTCAGGATGATGCCAAACACGTCGACAACAATCAGCTATCAAAACAAAACTAAATACAGTATCGTACTTAAATTTGGCATGTCTGCCTAAATATGAACGGACTTCAAGGCGAAATAACCCTTTTTGCAGTAGGAGCGCATTCTGGGGGTTAAAGAGACTACTTTTTACTCCACAGTAAATGCTTATAGAATCACATCCTACGGCTTATTTCATAGCCACGGCCCTTTACTGCTTCAATTGCCGAAACTTATACCTGAACTCTCATATATTGCAAGAAAATCAATTCCCCACGCTGTGACTAGATTTTGAGCCATCAGTGTACTCGTATATTGCACGTTCAGACTTCACTGCCCGAGATTGTAACACTTGAATAATTGATGGGAAACTGAGACCAGAAGACTGTCATCTGCTTCCCATAGATGTCAGGAGTGCACTCACAGTGCACTGTGAGTACATGTAAGAATGTTGATAATTCACTGGCAATTCAATCTTAGTAGTCTTGCTTGTGTTAAGCATTTGATCTTTTTTGTTTAAATTGTAGCATTAGCAGTGTTGTATTGTAAAGTATAAGTATGTACTGTGTAACAAAATCATATCCTGATCTCTGAATGATTAAATCCGTCATCAAGTTAGTCTTAAACTATAAGATATCTACCACGTATACACCGAGTTCCAATAAATTATTGTAATAATGGCGACTAAAAAAAAAAGAATGTAAAGATTCAATAAGGGACTAGTACACTTTAGAAGACCAAAATTTTGGTTTCTTTGTTTTTGAATTTGAAAATACAAAATATTTTTTAAAAATTCTGAAATTGAAATAGTAAGGGACTTATGCGCTGAAAACCTTAAATGAATGGAAACTTTGGATTAAAAAGAAGTGATAATAAAATTGACTATAAGTGAAAAAATTTGCCAACAAAATGTTGTTTCTTGTATTTCATTTCTGTCCATTTAGATTGAAATTTTTATGTTTTTTACTCTAAAAGTGTCGCATGACTTAATGGTTATCCTTTTTAATACGATTTCTGCATGCAAGCCCGTTTTTTGTGTATTCGTATAAAAAATTCCATCCTTAGTTGTTCTTCTCTCGTCCAGTTCGTTAGTCTCGAATTATCTTTTACAATGTTCCTTAAGGATAGGGAGTATCGCAATAAAATGTTACACGTCCTCTCTCACTTTTAGATTGCAAAGTTTAGTAGATTAAGATTGCACTAATCATATTTTTTGTTCTGTCATTTAAAAGTAGGGTAGAACATTCTACCTGTGTGCTTCGTTCATATATTTCGCATACAGCATTCGCAGATTGGTCTTCCAATATTATATCCAGATTCAAACTGTATTAACTTGGTCAGCCTTTCTTGTTCCATCGTCATTACTTTAATTACGTACTAAAAATGTAGCATCAATGTGTCTAAAAATAAAGGTGGTACTCTGGTTTTGAAGTGAAGCATGTAATTGATTGTACTACTTGGAAGTTGGAGTATTCGTTTGAGAAAGTAGCGAAAAAACTTTTCGACTGCCTCGAAAAAACAGAATCCTCACACCCGGGCTTCATATAAAAGAATAAAAGAATTGCTATTAAGAATATACCAGGTGTACCGGTATGAAATGAACGTCAAGATCAAGTCATTGAGCAGAAAATGATGACTTGCGGAAAGCATTATTTTTTTGTTTTCATTTGAAGAAAAGTGCTGCAGAGTCGCATCGAATGCTTGTCGAGGCATACGGTGATCATGCTCTATCAGAAGCAACGTGCAAAAGATAGTTTCAACGGTTCAGAGATAACGATTTTAATGTGAGAAATGAAGAACGTGAAGGACCACCAAGAAAGTTTGAAAACTCCGAATTGCAAACAATATTGAATGAAGATGACACTTTGAGTCAGAAACAAATGGCAGAAATGTTAAATGTTGCACAACAAACAATTTCTAACTGTTTAAAAGCTATGGAAAAGATCCAAAAGTCTGGAAATGGAAAATGTGTGCCACATGAATTGAATGAAAGACAGATGGAAAACCGAAAAATAACTTTTGAAATTTTGCTTTAAAGACACAATAAAAAATCAGTTGTCATCGACAAGAAGACAATGCTATGTGTCCACGATCTCCTAAAACCTAGTGAAACCGTGAATTCAGATCGCTACCGACAACAAATGATCAATTTGAACTATGCATTGATCGAAAAACGACCAGAATGGGCCAGAAGACTCGGCAAGGTAATTTTGCTCCATGACAATGCACCTGCCCATAAAGCAAAACTGGTTCAGGATACAATCAAAGCACTTTTTTTTTATAATAACGCGCGCGCACCAAGGGGATATGAATACCCCAAACACTCAGGTGTGTTTGGTTTCGATATTTTTCCCAGAGGTGGACGGAACGAGCCAGTATATCCTCAACCAGTGGGTCCTAGTACGTGCTAGTTGTTAGTTCGTTACATTAAGCCCAGCCAGCAACCACTCCAACATCATTGTTATGCCTTCATGTCAGAGTTGACGCCGACGGGATTTTCATATAACAACATACGAATTCTATGAAAAGACTTTTTCAGAGAATTGCTTTGCACGGGATTCGAACCCGCGACCCTGGAAATGACAAACGAACAACTGATGCATATGATTGTTTTGCTATGCTTAGTCAATAGATTGAGCGAAAGCAACTTTGGTAGGAGACACATACAAATGCCCTTGACATTTGCTTCGTTTTAATTGCAGAAAAAAAAACGCACGTAAGAAAATATTGTTGGTAACAAAATAATACAATTAATTCAAAGAAAGTAAATGTAAACAGTTAAGAAACAATATAATGGGTGATTTTTTAAATGTTTGGTTTTTAGCTGTCAAAAATGTATTCAATTTTTATTTGAGTCAATAAATCAATGCTTGCCATTTACCACTTAAAGATTATTTCATCTAAATGTTGACCACGACTATGCCTTAAGTGGTCCGTACGGAAAGTCCAATTTTGAATCACCTTTTCTAGCATATTGGCTGTAGCTAATAACACATTACAATAGCAACAGCCGGCCAATTCACTGGTCCAAAACGAGAGATAAATTGCTCACCGAACTCATTTCTTGGACCATCGGTTCGCGTGTTGTGTGGCATATAGCGCCGTCTTGCTGGAAAGACATATCAGACATATCATCAGGTTCAGCTCGTGCATTTTTTCCAAAAAAAGTTCGAAATCATCGAACGATAGCGGGCGCCATTGACGGTAACCCCGTACAATAAACCACACTAAGCACTGCATTTTTCCGGGTGCATTGCCTGAAGCTGCTCATCGGACCAAATATGGCGGTTTTGTTTATTAACATACCCATTCAACCAGAAATGAGCTTCGTCGCTCAAAACAATTTTTCGATTAAAAATCGGATCTTCCTCCAGCGTTTTCTAATGCCCACTCAACGAAAATTTGACGCTGTGGCAGGTCGTTCGGCTTCAGTTCTTGCTCGAGTTGTATTTTGTTAGGTTTTAGACCAAAATTCTTGCGTAAATTGTTTTACGTAGTCGAGTAGCACAATTCCAATTGCTGCGAACAGCGACAAACGGACAAATCACGGTCTGGCGTATACAGCAGCAATATTTTTTTCTTTGTAGCACATACGGGTAGTTGACCCGATGTTCTATAGCGTGAAATTGGTGCCAAATTTGGTCACTATGGCTTGAATCACTTGCTCAGTTGGTTTACAATGACGACCGTAAAATGGTCGAAGTGTGCGAAAAACATATTTCACAGAGCTCGAATTTTGATAATAAAATTTAACAATTTGTAAGGTTTGTTCGAGTGTAAGTCCTTCCATGATGAAATGCAATGCTAGCTGAGCATATTTAACTTTGACACAAATCGCGAATCACGCGTGAGCTATCAAAAATATGTTATAATACTGAAAAACACAATCCGCAAAACTCCCCTTTTGGGGCGCGACTGATTTGATATTTTGTTTCCAACTTGGAGGAAAAGTTTTAATGTAAATAAGATGACTGACATGGTGCACAGAAGTATTTTCAAAAGTATTTTCTAATGATATGTGAGATCCCATTGTTGGCTTCTGAGTTCAGCTGAAGTTAAAAGGAAATGTAGTTCCAATTTTGGTAAAACTTTAGACGGTTCCATAAAAAAAATCGCGACAGAGGGGATGAAGAGATTGATAAATTAGTTTAATAGAAAATATTTATGCAAGTTAATTTCAGTTAGCAGGATTTTCCAGTGATAGTAGTACGCAAGAAAAATGGAGACTTAAGGTTCGTCATGAGGTCAGTCGTCATCATGGCTTCAGTGTGCAGGCAATTGGCCGAATGTTGGAAAAGTTGATCTTTTAGATCTTAGGTCACCAACCAGACAGAGATTGGTGCAAAATGAAGAAAACAGGCCAGTATCGAAGAAGACGAAGAAATGTCGATTTGGCGCTGGTCAGCTGAATTGTCCATCGCCAGACAGTCAAGCTGGCTTACTTTGCGGTTGGATTTGGGCCTATTTTCTTATAAAATTGAGCTGGCGCAAAAATTAAAGCCGAATGACTCTATACAATACCATAAGTTTGTTAAATGGACGCTAAAAATGTTGGCCGGAGTACCAGATTTTGGCCAAAAAATCATCTTTTCGGTATATGTAGAGCGATGTTAATCAACTTTCTGTAGTCAGAGCTCGACAGCATCGATATAATCTAGAAGTGATTCCAACAAGACTGCACTACATGCCGTACAAGTGACGCAACGCTCGAAGTTGTCAAGGAGAAATTTGGCGACCGGATCATCTCATGGTCATAAATTGGCCGCGATCATGCGATTTAACACCACTCGATTGTTTTCTCTAGGGTTATGTCAAGTTTCTAGTATACGCTTACAAGCCAACCACTTTGGGCGAGCTCGAGGCTAACATTCAACACGCTATTGGACGAGTAACGCAGTATTAATTGGACAGCGTCATCAAAAATTTGACCGAAGTTCTGCCACCAAAGCCGAGGCTGTCCTTTGAATGGTGTGCTCTCTCACACATAAAAACATGAACGTAGCTTCAAAATAAAGTCAGAATGAATTTTATATCTCACAACTTTGTTGTTTTATTTAGATTTGTTCTCCTATCGTTATCTGGTCACCCTTTAGATACGCATACGAGTACTTTTTTTTTCAAAAAAAGATCTAAACACTCAAGTGGGTATAAATGCACTTATAATGCCTAAGTTTATTAAGTTTTTTGGAAAATGGGAGAGAAAGATGTTTGTGCTCAATGGTTATTTCGCTCCATGGGTGGCATCCAACATTTAATGGGGAGTCTAAATTCTTGATAGAAGTTGGCTTGTTCTTGGTCAACCATTCATCTTACTTGATTTTGGTTAATTGAAGAAACTAATGTCGTTCGGACGCGGTTAGGATTCTAACACCGGACCTTTCAATTTTGAATCCAGTCCACTACCAGTTGTACAAGTTTACCAGGTTGCCTTTTGGAGTTTCGGTTGCTACCGCTGAGTTCCAGAAAATTATGGATAATTACACATGGACTGAAAAGTCCGCGCCGTTTTATAGTAAAACACAAAATTTTTTGCAAAATTCAACTTTATTTATCAATATAGTTGCCTTCGAGGGCGATACACTGATTGAAACGATTTTTCAATCTTTCGATACCAGTTTTGTAGTACGATTTCAGTTTAGCCTCAAAATAGGCCTCTGCTTCGGCGATTACTTCTTCATCGGTCCTAAATCTCTTTCCTGCGCACAGGAAATAGTCGCTGGGGCCCAAATCTGGAAATCCGGTGGGTGGGGAAGTAATTCGTAGCCGAATTCATTCATTTCGTCCTTCAAACGCCCCAACAACGCAATTTAATAGTCGCTCTTGATAGTCTGCCCCTTTTGGAGATAGTCGATGAAAATTATTCCATGTGTATCCCAAAATATGGATGCCATAACCTTGCCAGCCAGCTGTTGAGTTTTTGGTCGTTTTGGACGAGGTTCGTCGCCTGCTCGCCACTCAGCTGACTGCCGACTTGACTCTGGTGTGAAGTGGTGGAGCCAAGTTTCATCCATTGTCACATGTCGACGCAAAAATTCGGCTTTATTGCGGTTGAACAGCTTTAAACACTCTTCTGAATCATCAACACGTTGTTGTTATTGGTCGACTGTGAGCAAACGCGGCTCCCACATTGAACAGAGCTTTCGCATGTCCAAACATTCGTGTATGATATATCCAACACGCTCTGTCCGGGTAACACTTATCAAACCATTTCTTTGCATCGGCTGCATTTTTTCCCATCAAAAAGTAATGATAAATCAACACACGAAATTGCTTTAAATAAATTTTTTTCACAATAACAAATGTTGCTTCACTCACAACGCTATATCTCGAGAACTAATCGTCCGACAACTGTCAAATTTATACACGTATCTTTTGAAGGTTGGTACTAACTGAAAATGGACTTAATTCAAGTGGTGCCCTCTCTTAAAAACGGCAGCCCATGTATTATTCTGAAAGATTTTGAAAAAGGTTTGCATATACTCGTATTTAGATGATCTGTTGGCTGAATGTTTGGACTCTGATGACTGCGAAAATAACCTGCTAAAAGTTGTTGATAGGTTTGAGGCCCATAACTTATTATTTTGAAATATATAAATGGTATAAATAAGAAGTTGAATATTTAGTGTATGTCGTGAGTGGTTATGACATTCAGACATTAAAGAGTTATACATGTAACGCAGCTTAAGTGTTATTTTTTGGGGGGTTATTAAATGTTTGCAATCGATTTATTCCTAATTTTGGCTTTAGGCTATTAAAAAGAAATAATCATAACAAAAGAGAAAACTGTTAAGGAAGCTAAGAAACTTAAACATGTTATGGTGTAGGTGCGATGCTAGCCCACATAGTTAATGGGGTAGAAAAGCCAGTATATTTTGCATTGACAACTCTAATTAAGGCAGACAAAAATTACTTTTGAACGCATAGAGAAGCTCTCGTTTATGCAGCTTAAAAGTTTTATAAATATTGTATGGACACAGATCTACTGTCTTAACGGACCACCAAGCCTCTACAATAATATTAAGTACCAAGAAAGGAAACATAGCTGTAGCAGCTGCAAGGGTACAAAAGTGGGTAGTACAATTATCCATGTATGATTTTGAGGTAAAATATAAAAGAGGGTCACAAGTTGGACAAGACGCTTGTCGACTAATATTCCAGAGGACTTTATCAGCTTCTATTGCTTGGTTATTAATGAGACAAAATATTTGAAGGTAGAGGTCAATATTTTTCGTACAACTATGGTTGTATATATATGTTACGGAAACAGAGTTGTGGTTTTGGAATCATTGAAGTAAGACGTGTTAAGAATATTACATGATACACGTATTGGAATAAAAAAGATGAAAAGGCTAACTAGAAGTTATATATTTGTTTTCCTATTGTTGTTAATCTCTGGCTCGTGTTCTCTCAGTGTATGTATATTAGCACTCTGCAACTTTGTTTGTGCAATTTTCCACATCGACCTGGTCGTAGAGTCCCAAGTCAGATCCAATTTGCTTCCCCCTGGGTCTCCCAAATGCAACGGTTTTACTCCCAAACGTCCTCAGGAAGCTCAAGTTTGGTTTTCTCCTTGCCCACACTTCGAATAGGGTTTGATTTGACAAAACTGCCATAGTACTTCGGTTTCGGATGAAGACCGCCGTTTTGACTGTTTCCACTCACAAACTTTTTTTTGTTTGTTTGTCCCTATTCAGCTATTGAAGAAAATTTGCGTTAGTACATGTCCAAACATCAATCATTCTTTTGCAACTTTGTTATATAGGGTTTTCTAATAAAGACTTTACCAATTTTTTTTTTTTAAATAAAAGGCAAACCATTTGAGATATTTCAAAAACTGAGTTCTTCCAACGTCGTCGGCGTGTTGGCATAAACCAATGACTTAACGTAGCCCTTCAGAAAATAGTCAAGCGGCGCTAGATCGCACGAACGAGGCGGCCAATCGACTGGCCTATGTCTTGAGATAACACGCTCACCATACTTACTCTTTAATAAATCGATTGTAGAGTGTGCTGTGTGGCTGTGGCACAATCTTGTTGAAACCACATATCGTCCAAGTCCATACCTTCCAATTCGGGCCAAAAATAGTCGGTGATCATGGCGCGATAACACTGACCATTCACAGTAACGTGACGATCGTTATCGGCCCAATAACGCCGCCGGCATGCAAACCGCACCAAACAGTTATTTTTTGTGGATGAAGTGGTGATTCATAAAGCACATGTGGGTTTCCATCCGACCAATAACGTATATTTTGCTTATTGACGAATCCATTGAGCCAAAAATGAGCTTCGTCACTAAAGATGATTTTGCGATGAAATTCATCATCTTGGCGCATCTTCTCCAGAACCCAATCGGAGAACGTACGTCCCTTCAAATGGTGGATCGGCTTCAATTCTTGAGTCAGCTTGATCTTGTATGGGTGTAAATCAAGATCCTTACGAAAAATACGCCATAATGTGGTCTGAGCGATGCCCAATTCTTGAGAACGACGTGGAATTGACTGATTTGGATCATTTGCTACGGACGTCTGAACGGCAGCGATATTTTCGACACTTCGACCAACCCGTTGTCTCACTGATACGGCAACATCACACAACGAATATGTAGATTCAAATTTTTGCACTAAACTTGTTATTGCCCGTCTACTAAGGCGAGAATTACGACCGAAAATTGACAGTGAAAGTTTGATGATTAGTGAAAGCGTGCGTTCACAAATTAAATTCAAAGTTGTGAAGTTCCTATTGGAAAACCCTTTATTATTAGTTACATCATTTACTGCCACAATCATTCTATATTGGAAACAAGAATATTTTTGGGCATATAATTTAATTCGTGCGGTTTTTTTTTCAAAATTTGAACGCTTATTTAAGAAAAACATGTACAATAGTATTATTCAAAGTATTGCCGATCTGAACCTATGACTTTTTCCAATCTTTCTGACAATTTGTGGATCCCATCCCAAAAGAACTGCGCCGGCTTGGCAGTCAAGAATGAATCAATCCAATTTTTGATATTCTGCTCCGATGTGAACCGTATTTCAGTGAGGGCGTTCTGCATCGACCGGAACAAATGGTAGTCAGAAGGGGCAAGGCGGGTGCGGTAAGACTTCCCATCCACTGTTTTTCAAATAGTTCTTAACTGGAATAGCAACGTGGGGCCGAGCGTTGTCATGATGGAAAATTGTCTGGTCTCATATTCCGGGCGTTTTTCGGCTACTGCTCTCTTCAAACGGATTAATTGTGTTTGGTTGTGTTGTCCATTGATGGTTTCACCCGGTTTTAGCAGCTCATAATACAGCACACCCATCTTATCCCACCAAATACAGAGCATTACCTTCGCGCAATGAATATTCGGCTTTGCCGTTGATTTTGCTGGTTGGCCGGGTTTCACATATAATTTTTTGCGCTTGAGGCTGTCGTAATGGAACCATTTTTCATCACCAGTAACAATCCGATGAAAAAATGACTTCCTTTTTTGGCGTTCCAGCAGCATTTCGGACATGCAAAACCGCATTTCGACGTCTCTCGACTTGAGTTCATGTGGAACCTAATTTCCTAGCTTTGGAATATATCCAGCTGCTTTTAAACGTTTTGAAATGGCTGCTTGAGTGACACCCAAAGATTCTGCGAGCTCTTCTTGTGTTTGGCAACAATCTTCATAGAGTAATGCTTCCAGTTCTTCATCTTCAAACTTTTTTGGCTGCCCAGGACGTTCATCGTCTTCCAAGCCGAAATCACCACTTTTAAATCGTGCAAACCACTTTTGGCATGTTTGCTCAGCTAGTACATGTTCACCATAAACTTCCACCAAAATACGATGATTTTCGGCAGCAGTTTTCTATATGAAGAAGAACTCCCCGCAAAAACAATTTTTCAGGCACAAAGTTCGACATATTTGAGTCAAAAAAAAAATTATTGTTGTTTACGCTTCAAATGAATGACATATACTGAAATGACGTACAATGACAGTAGCTATCCAACGCATGTTCCAATGGAATAATAACAATGGAATAATACAAGTTACGCCATCTCTTAGCAAACCGCACGAATAGTTATAGAACCAATATCAAGAGGAAATTATATGAAAAAGTTACACTCGCAATTTGTGGAGCCTTGGTTAAGAAAACGTGCAGAAATATTGTACAAACTACGAATAAAAGACTTAAGGACACAATCTCCAACGTTATAAGTATCACTCCTAAAGAACAATGTGTCGATCAGTCTACCACTAGTCAAGAGAACCCAGGACCATCTACAAGGACACATAGTTCTAAAAGAAAAATGTGTGATGAGTGTTCCTATTAAAAAAAAAAGGCGGATGACAAAGACTGTTTGCTCAAAATGTAGTATTGGAATTTGTGGTGAACATCGAGTTGACCTCTGCGGATCTTGCGCAAAGAAAAATTAGTTCCTTTATTTTTTTCTCCAATACGATATTGTTATTTTTATTTTACCAAAGTAGAAATGGTTGTTTTTTTTTTTTTGGTATTATTTTTTTAGTTTTGTTAAAACACATTTAAGGCTAAAAAAGACTTCTTAATGATAAAAAATATAAATTTAGTTAGTTAAAATTACTTTTTTTTATAACAGAACACTTTTGTAATGCTTTAGAGAATAAAAGTAAAATTATATGCATTATGGAAAACTACAAAAAAATGTGTTTTAGTAGAGGTCGTCGAATCGACGAATAATTAGCTTATTAGGGATAATCAACAACCTTAGCATCAGATTTTTATAGCACAAAATATTTTACTTTTAGGCTTTTGAGTGCACCGCGGTCTTCTTACTACTTCGGCTTCTTTGCCTCGCCATCACGGTCGTAGCCCCTTAGTTCTTTGGTAGCATGCTTAGCATTGTATTTAACAAAATCATCAAGTTAACGACCATCATTGTATCGGACTGGTTTGTCTTTACTGGCTTTTAGCAACTAAAATAAAATTGGGAATCCATGCCATTTTAACGATATCTACCATACATCTTCATTTTGGAGTTTCTCTAGTTCAACATAGATTGGAGTTAATTTTTTGCAGTGACCGCGTCATGGGCTATGCTTTATGCTTCGACTAGGGCATCCTTGGCGTTATTGATTCCGATTTCATCGAAATTCTTACCCACAGCAATTTTAACTGCGCCATCATTGATCTTTGGAACTCGTTCTGACTTAATGTAAGGCTCCAATTCACCATCGTGCAATTTCTGGAGGAAAAGCTTACAAATTCCCGACAGCGAACTCGTCACGACCTAGAATGACAACAAAGTCATATCCTAACCTATTTAGTTTAGCTTGAAATTCACCCTTGGCGGCAATTGCAAAAGTCCAATTTTTTAGCAAATTACTTAGCGACTTTAGGAACGTGGTTTCTCTAGTAATTGGTGCCGTTGGCGGTTTTAATTTTATCAACTGAGTAGTAGGCAGTAAGTAGTGTATTCTTGAAATCATTGGAAGTATCCTGGGTCTTGTGCCCTACCAATCCGTGAAGATTCTCCTTAAAGAAGTTGGTGAAATCGAATTCAGTGGAACTTTCACACTCAACAGAGGATGATTGAAATTTCTCTACCAAATGTGGTGCACGGAAAAGTATTATGGCATCAGTTTTGTGCAGCTTCTCCAAAACAGGTTTGGCGCTGGAATGTCCACAACGGTATATCTCCCTCAATATGACAGATTTAGTGAATACCCAAATACTTATTGAACTCTTTGACAGTCTGAATTTTCCTCGATGCAGGTCCAAATTGAGCACGCATGTACTAAGCAGTGCAGTTTGCTTCACGAGGATCGTGTTAATCTTGTGACACCTTGCCATTGTGGAAGATCTTTTAAGTTGGGTACCCACTGACAGAGAATTTATAACATGACTCTTTACCAGTTTCGATACAATTAATCCAAGTGATTATTGGATCATCGTCCAGAACAAGTTCAGCTGAATTGGAATTTCAACCTTTTGCAGTGGCGTCCCCATGGTGCATAGATCATGATTAAGGTGTCTAATGATCATTCAACGCAAATCGCATCGGTCAATTCTAAAACATCTTGCTCGGCGAAGTTAGCCAATGCAATAAAGCAAAGAAATGTCATAGCTGCTACTCAGGAAAAAAAAAAAATGTTTAACTTTACTGGAACACGAAACCAACTTTGCGCTTTACTTTCTTTTGTGAGAGAACTATTTATTTTACTGTACGATTACTATGTATGGCGTATGACAATCTATATTAACCCATTGTAAAGAGTATTGTTGATTCGTGTTAGGCTCCAGCTCTGGTATGTATTACGCTCCAGTAATTCAATTACAAAACATTTATTCACAATTTTGTATGAAAGACGCTAAAAGTCGAGGCTTTACTCAGAGTCAGATTAATGAATGATGGCTTTCAACTCCTCAACACATGACTTTTGATACTTCTTGGTCCAGGTTTAATATCTAAGTTCCTTACAGAAACCAGACATCGATGCAAAGCAAGGATATACCATATCTTCTGAATTATCTTACAGTGGTCGTAGTACCCCTGCACAATAATCAGACTAAACTGTTGTCACTGATGCAATTTCTCATTCATTTTGTGTTCTCTGTCTTAGGTATACTAAGATACTAGAGAATTTTGAATTGTGCTCACTTGTTGAAGCCATTTTTGCTTTTAGCCTCGAATGTCGAGGCTACCCCAGAATCTTGAGATGGTTTTTTTCAGGTGATATGTACATTGGCAATGTTTGTTTCTCTGAGTTAAAAAGAGGTTTAAAATAAATGCATTTATATATTACTCGTAGCTTATTTGAGACAGGCACAGTATTGCTTTGTCTCCTAGATACTACTGATCATTGTGTATCTAACATATTCTAAAAAGAGTAACCTAGTATACATAAGTATGCGAAATCATGTGCCACAACTCGCTTCCAAAAATTCTGATTAGCTCATAAAAACCATTTTAACCCCACTACTACCACATCAAAGTAGCCCGTTAGAGAAACTCACTTACGTTTATCTTTTATCCTTTCTTAAACTTCATCTCATATTTATTTTCAGCAGATTCTTTCCATATAGCCTGAAAGAGATTTTGTAAAAAGACACTCTTCTTTACCGAAAGGCACCATGATTGGACTTATATGAAGTTAATATTTATTTAGGAGTCATCCTGGGTAGTAACCTGTGGAAATTGAAGCTGCTGATGGCATGATCCTGTCATTCTAAGAGAGAAAAGTCATATGGTTCCTTATGGCGACAATGAATTTTTTTAATATCTGCTTTGGGTTTCGTTTAATAGCACAACCGAATATGTCTGCTCCTTTTTTTTTGGACTTAAACCAAGTCCTTTGCAAAACTATTTTATTTGATTAAAATGTACGAGTATGAACATTTATAATGAAATTCCGCAAATTCATCATAGTTTAAATGTTGTATACAAACTCATATATCATTAATAAAAATAAAAATGTATCTTGTATCCTTCTACCTCAATGCTAGAGATTTTACACATAGTCATACTTGCACGTAGAAAAAGAAAAGATTAATATTTTGAGAAAGTTAATTTTTCACTATAAACTGTCAGATAAAGCCACATCATCCACACGACCTCTTCTAGATACTTTATCCAAGTCAGCTGCATTACTCGTAGATAGACGGAGTAAATAAAATCCCTAAGATTTCCATGAAGTATCATAGCATCTTCCAAACAAACATGATACGCACGAAATCCACAACTCCTCACATGAGTGCCTTGAACTCCATCAAACTTAACGCATCATAGCTTTATGTGCATCTGATGTACGTATCTCCATAGAGAATTTTTTCACAAGTATCTCAAGTTTACCAAGGGAATACATATTTTCATTCCATCTGCCTTATTGAGCAAACGTTAAGGTTAATGCTACTCCGATGGCAATTTCAAGTGTTCACCACAGAAATGAAACTTTCATATCGTTGCCACAGGAATCGAAATAAATAAATTTCAATCCTTAGCAGGAAGTTACTGAAAGAAAGTGGATCTGGAAAGGGTATCGCAGGATAAAAATATTCTTTGTACTCGTATCTGTGCTAGGAGTATTATGGAGAAAGTGAAAATTCCCCTAGCATCTGGTGGAACCCCAACCGGAAAGATAATATCTTTGCGCTGAATATTTCATTTTTTTTTTTTCATCCATCCACTTTTGTGTATCAGTGAGAGTAATAATATTTCCTTATCGATTGGGGCTTACGGAATGGGAATGTCCTTCTTATTACCTTCGTGTATCTATTATTATTCATTTAACCAACTCTCATATTCTATTCGAGTTGAATTCAAAATCGAAAAGGATTTAACTTCAACGTTTGGGTATACAGGGAAACAGACTCTGGAGCTTTGATATCCGTACTTATAAATCGTCTACTAAAAAAAAGTGCTAACATTTAAATTATTCTTCCTTTTTGTTTGCGTTAAGCGGAAATCCTATAAGGATTCCTATATAGCGGTTAAAAAAACAACCCGAAAAACTCAAAGATTTTTCTTACTGGAAATAGGGTTGGTTTTTTTGCAAATTGTGTCAAAAAATATTGTCCCCCCGCAAACGAACCGACAGATGAATCAAAAGAAGGAATATTGGTTTTCTTTTGTGGCATCTGCGTTTCGCTGTTGCACGTGAATGACGAAAACAGAGGGGAGCACAAATAAAATTTTCAATTTCCATCGTCAGCAAACCATTCACTTTGAACTTCAATTGGTTTTTATGTATGTATGAGAAAGTGCTATTTGTCTCTTCTATATCTTCGGATCTTTAGCGAAGCTTTTTCAATAGACCATAACTTAGGTATTAAACTGTACGGGGCACTCAATGGGTTTATTTTAAAATACTTTGGGATTGCAAATCGAATAGTGGCGAAAACAGTGTTCTTGCAAGCGATTGTGATAATAGTTTACGAGTTCCAAAGAAAAGCCACCTAATCCCCTTATTATTTACTCTCTTTCTTAATGATTTGAACGGGTTGCTCATCTCATGTTAAACTATACTCGTAAAACATATTTTGTATTGTAGATAGCTGCTTTATTGAAAATTCTGTATTCGAACATGTGTATATAACAATAAAGATTCTCAATCTCATCAAATATTGATCTTTGTGAAGCCATCATATCAGCTGGTTGAGTTTCCTATCTTCCAGATGAGTACAATCACATATAATATACGAAAGCTGTTTAATGAATACCCAGTTTAGAAATGACAATGCAACTTTTTAAGGTTTTGACAATCTATTTTTCAATATAATCCCCTCTCAACTTGATGTACTTTTCCCAGCGGTGCTGCAACTTTTTTAACCCCTCCTGATAGTACGACTTTTGTTGGCCTTCAAAATACTCCTCTCCGGCGGTGAGCGATCTTGGGAACAAAAGGAAGTTGCAGGGAGCCGAATCCGGAAAGCACGGAAGATGGGAGAGCAATTTGTAGTGTGATTCGACAGATTCGGCTGTGGCGACTGTGAAGATGTGAGCCGGTGCGTTATTATTTTTTTTTTTTTGGTGAAATGTGGTAATTTTTTCTTCAAATTGGCGTTGAATCAGCCCAAAAAATCGACGTAGTATGCGCCTGTGATTGTTTTTCATTCTCCAAATAGTCAACATGGATCACACCTCGCGCGTCCTAAAAAACAGTGTTCATCACGTTCAACGGGTATAACCTGTTGTTTCGATTGTTCTTTAGTCTCTAGTGTGTACCAATGAGAAACTCTTCCATATTTTGATTAAACAGGGCTAAGCACGTCTTTGAAGTGGTATAATGATTGTGCTTGTTCTCCGATGTGAGAAAATGCAGCACCCATCGCGCGGAAAGCTTACTTATGCTCAAAATTTCGGCTAACGCGTTCATTTGAGATGAAAACTACTTCAGCCAATTCGCGAATTTTCATTCGGCGGTACGCCAATATAAGATCATTTATTTTGTCCACGGTTTCCTCTGTGGTAACCGTTTTTGGGCCACCTGGGCGCGGTTCATCAAAAAACGTGCGGCCACTGTGAAACTCTGCGAACCAATGGTAAACGGGTGCCACACACAACATCGAGAATGGGTTTGATTTCCTCGCAGGTTGTGCCAAAAACAAAAATTGGATCACGCAGCGATACTGCTTTCCACAGTCGCAAAAAACACTAACATGTTGTTTTGAAATGGATGTCAAAACAAAACTAAGGGTCGGATTATCAACAAATTTTGACAAGCGGGCTGAAAGAGGTCACTCATTTTGGCTCAGTAGTGCCACCTGTCTTCTAATCGGGGTGCTCATCAAACAGCCCTCGAATAGAGTACAAATATCTTTCAATATCAGATTTTCTATTAATTGGAGAAAACCGCTGGTGACTCAGGCTTACGCTTCAACTATCTATCTATACTTCACTAATATTAGATGGTTGGAATGGTTGTTATTCAAATTTTATAGTGAAAGGTTTTTGCGTGTGATATCGGAATGAAAAACATCTTGACTTACTCCCTATCTCTTATGACTTTATGACTCCTTCTCGAGTACCGCCGAGCCTCTGCTCTCATTGTCATCGCATATTATTACAAAGTGGTCTTATCCTTTGATGCCACTTTGTCCGTCGAGTTAACGTCGGAAGATACTTCAAAACCCACCTTCTTCAAAATGTTTGTTTCAATTGTTGGAGTATATGCCATTGCTTACGTAGACACACCTTTTCATCAACTGTTGGCGTTTTAAAGGAATTAGGACACCCTAGTAGAAAGTTATTAGGTGTAAGTGGTTCAGCTTCATTACTCTCAAGCGTCAAGTGTGTTAGAGGACGTGAGTTGACCAAATTTTCTGCTGCGATCAAGAGGCTTTGAAAATTTTCGATTTGCGGAGCCTTTTCCTTTAAAGTAAAATGTGAAACGTTCTTAACACATCGTACAAGCTGCTATCATACTCCTCCAGCAGCTGGATTCCCTGCTGGGTAAAAAAGTCATTCGATTCGTCGATGTGTGCATTCCTTTTCTGGAGAGTTTCCGACTACTTTCCACTCTTCCTTGCTTTCTCAAATAAATTCTGTTCCCCAATCGCTTCGCAATCATACAGGAATACCGCATCGGCTTACAAAATTTCGTAAACATAATATAGTATAACAGCATCACTTGACAAATATCTGGCTACCTCCAAGTGCATCGCCCTCAAAGAGAGACATGTAAATATTGCGAACCACCTTTTCTTCCTTCGTCGGCCAATGACGATCTCAAACGGTCCAATGTAGTCCAAGCCCGTATACGAAAATGTCGATTGTAAGGTCTAAGGCGATCCATTGGCAACTGACCCATTTGTGGATATACTGGAACTGATGACTTTTTTTGCAAAGTTGACAAAGTTGATTTGGCGCTATTTACACGTTGACGAATGCGTGGGATCTAGAACTTTAAACGAATCGCACATACGATGGCTTCTTGATTTTGGTGATGGTAAATTTCATAACAATGATCAACTAATAGTTTCGAAAATATGTGATATTTTGGTAGAATAATTGGTCTTTTTGTGTTGTAAGGTAAGCATGCGGCATTGTCTATACGCCCACCTAGTCGAATGACATTGCCTCCCCCAATTTCTGGTGTAAATTTAAAGATCGGACTTCTTTTTGGGACGGGTCGTTTCAATACAAGAAGACGCATTTCATCTTTATATACAGTCTGCTGGACTAGTCGGCAAAGTAATAGCTCCGCTTTTCTTATTTCTGTAACGGAGAGTGGCGTATTTGAAGATGTTATTTTATATAGTTTCTTTTTTCTAAAAAATTGTTTTAACCTTTCGGTAGCTCTTTTAACCCAACACACAAACTTGAAAAATTTTTAAAGGGAATTATTGAAGAATATTCATCAATCGACAAAATAAAATATCGGCGTCTTTCTTCCATGTTTTCATAAGCCGGGATATCATCGGGTAAGTGAGGACAATTCTTTTCGGGACTTCTTAAAAACTATGGGCCTGAAATCCACATTGACCCGCTAAATGTCTAGATGTTGTTTGGGTCCTCGTTGCTTCATCGACTGGGTTTTATTTTCGTGGTACCCATCCCCAATTATGAAGAGCTGAGTAGTCTAGTATCTCAGCAATATGGTGAGCAACAAACTGCTTATAGCGCCGGCTATCAGATCTAATCCAATGAATGACCGTTTTTCAATCCGACCATAGAAATATCTGACTTGGCTTGAGTTCATTGCTGCTCACTATGGCCTCACAGCTGTTTGAAGTTCAAGCCTTGGAATCGATATCGCCTTTAAGGGACTACATTTTGTCTTACGCATGACAAAGCTTACACTGACATCATCTTTGAACGCGCCAATATCCAACCGCAGAAAAGGCAATCTCAATTACATCGACGAATATGTGGAGTTGAACATCAGCTTTTAGATTAGTTAAATGCAGGTGGTAGCATTGAGGGATTTTGATTTCCTTAACACTGTCAAGTTGTTTAAACCACGTATACCACTTGTCGTAAATGTCTTCTGGGATTAGTTTATTCCACCCTACACTGACCACCTTCCATAGCCTTTTGAGTAAGAGTTTGGACAAAATGGTTATACAAGCTAAAAAAAAAAACCAAATGGGTCAAATATTGACTCAACAACTGGCTCTTTATCGGACGAACTACTCTTTCTAAAAAAGCTTTAGGCATCCTCCCAAAATTAAAAATGAAGCCAAACATATCAACCCTAACATCCAAATGCATGCCAAGAATTTTCTCTGCCGACGAGTTCTTTTGGAAAATATTTGTTAAATTTGGAAATTTACTAGAAGCGGAAGAATTGTTTATAGCACATAGAAAAACTGGAGAATTAGAAACAAAATCCCTTATTTTGAAACCGCCACAACTGTGAATGTACCTAACTTCCTTGGCAACTGTGATTGCCTCTTTAACAGAATCAAAACTATCTACATAGTCATCCACATAGTGACAATCGGTTATGACCTTAACAGCTCGCTGATGAGTGCCTTCGAACTTACTGGCATTTAAATTCTTTATATATTGTGCTGAGCATGGTGAATTCTTTGATCCGAATATCATAGCACTCATCACATACGTCCCCGGCTGGTTGCTTATATCCCCAACCCTCCATAAAAACCTTTGCGCATATCACGGATGTCTCCGCACAATCCTACCTGTCTTTGCCGGAATCCAAACAGAATTGTTAATAATGACTTTGGTTGGTATTTCTTAGAATCCTTTAACAACACTGAATATCCATTCTCTTCAGCGGCAGCATCGAAGACCATATGCAATTTCATGCCTTTGTTAACGTTGCAGACAGCGAAATGTGGAAGGTACCATGCATGGTAAGTATTAGCGATTTCTTCTGGCAATAACTTTCTTGCATAGTTCTTTTTTAAACATTCTCTAATTTTGGATTTATACCATCCAGCAAATTCAAAATTCTTAAACATTTTACGCGCCACAGTTTCAAGTCGCTTTAATGTCATTTTGTATTTATCGTTGAAATTGATGACTTCACTTTTCCACAAGAGCCCCGTTTCATATTGGCTATGCACTTTTCTAGATTTCTTTTTCAAATAGTCTTGGCCCTTCTAGTTTCAAAATTTTCTATTGCGAAGTATTCTGCTACCTGCCGATGCAAATCTGATAATTGATTTTCTTTAAGACCGATGCAGTTCACAACGACATCTGAATGGCTGTCCTCGTTTGACCCAAAAAGAGTCAATCCCAGTTTTGTTTTGTAGACTGCGAACCCTCTTCTTATAATACTAATCGGCCTAACTATATTTGTATGCGGGATGTCAATTAATATCTGTGGCAAAGCGTCGACGTATTCGTCAATAAACATTTTATTTTGCTCGGTATATTGTTTTCGAAACTCTTTAAAATTTAGGCTTTGAGCTTGCAAAAACAAATTCTTAGTTGTACGAACATCTATCACCTGGTGTTTAATGGCATTGTTATAAACACCTGTAATTTCAAGGTCACCGTGCCCGGATATTTCACTAGTTGTTTGATCAGCCAACAACAAATCAGACAAGCCCCTTACACCAATCGATTTACCCATGGCTTCCTCGATCAATGGCACCTTTGACCCTGTATCAATAAATGCAGTAACAACACAAGTTCCTAACAGACCGTGTTTTTTTTTATTCTTATACGCTAGCCACGCTTTTGGTGGCTTTTCGTCAATTGTTTTAAGGGTGGAAATATTACTCATATGGACGTTACTCTTGTTAGAATTCGAAAATGGGATAAAACTTTTTTCATTGGAGTCATGTATAAATCGGTTATGGTTTAAGCGACAGGCGGATATTCCACATTCACGGCACGAGCACTTACCGATGACATGACCCGATCGTAAGCAACAGAAACAGATGTGATTGGCTTTTACCAGCTTCCATCTATCTTCCATGGCTGAGCTTCTAAATGTGGAGCACAAGCGACAGACTTCGACTTTGATTTTTTGTTCTCCGTGACCGGAGATACAATGGAGAGTGAGAGTACATGTCGGGCCCATTCTTCCCTTTTATTTAAAAGTAATTTTCCCACTAGCTCATCGAGCAACGTTGGATTAGACAGATGAGACGATGCCGATATATTCTTCAGGAAGAAAGTCAGACAACACTGTAATTCACGATTACGTTTATTTTTTGATTCTGGAATCGTTGGAAAGGCACTCACCTTCGCCAATTGGACTCGAATTAAAATTTCAGGCCGGCCATAGTGAAACTCAAGGGTGCTTATTATAGCACTAACACTATTAGGATGAATTAACAATGCTTCGAATAACAGTTTGGCATTACCCTTCAGGGCCTTCTGCAAGCGTGATAAGTTCTCTAAGTTGGTGCAGCTATGGGCTGCTGATGTCTCTTTAAAGGCTACAATGAACATTGTTCCGGCTGGCCGAAAAGTTTGGGCAATTCTTGGCATTTACGAATGACTTGATGTTATGTGTTATATGTTGCACTCGGTGGACTTTTGGCGATGGGTTAATTTACTAGGTACAGTGAAAAGTAACCTCCTTGGGAATGAAAAAAAAGTTTTTTTAAATGTTTTTTTATTTTATTCAACATAGTCCCTTTTGGTTTGACACACTTATTCTAGCGATTTTCCAACTTCTTGATCCTGTCCGAAAATTAATTTTCCGGAAGGTCTGCAAAATACTCCTCCGTGGCGTCGATGATTTCCTCGCGTGAGTTAATTTTTTTATTGAAGAGCCATCTTTTGAGGTTTGGGAAGAGATAATAGTTCGAGGGAGCCAAATCGGGCGAATACGGTAGATGCAACAGCAATTGGAGCCGTAAGTAATTGATTTTAGCCATGGTTGCGATGCTCTTTTTGAGGCCGTTTTGCAGCGATTTCGGCCTTCAATCGCACCAATAATGCACAGTAATACTCGCTGTTGATGGTTTTTCCTTTTTCGAGGTAGTCCACGAAGAGTATGCCATGACATTCCCAGAAAACCGAGGCCATAATCTTTCCGACCCATCGAGCCTTCATCGGCCGCTTCAGAGCACTCGTGCTGGCTTCAGTCCATTGACGAGCACTCATTCTGTTCTCTGGTGTTCAACAGTTACCAATCGACGCCAAGAGTCCGCCCGATTCCGCATCAGCAAGTTCAAACACTCTTTCGAAGTGCTCTCGCGTTTGTGTTTTTGGTCGGGAGTGAGTATGCGCGGCAATGTTGGATAAGTTGGCGATTGAAATCGAGGTCCTTTCAACCTCATCGATACAATTATTGAAACTGTGTCAAAGATAGACCAACTGTAGTAGAGATTTTCTGCATTTTCGGACTGTCCCGTGTTGCTTAGTGTCTGTTAACCATGTACCTGCACCATAGTTTATCTGCCTTTAACCAACGTACCTCTGCCATACAATTCCATAAAAAAAACTTTAGAGATCTCCGGTGACTGTTCAAAGTTAGGTAGATGATACCAGATTTGTCGACGCACTTTAGGATCATAAATTTTGGCAGTGTTATACTTGTACCTAGAAGCAGTTACCCTTTGTATACGCACTCCAATATATTTAGTGGCATGCAATAAGGTGTAGGTCTCGTTTCATTCTAATATCAGAGAGAGGAAAGACAACTCAAGGTCTATCTATGTCAGTCCTCATTACTTATCAGCGGCAGGATAACCTTTTCATATGCATAATATTGCCCAAAATATGGAGTGTGCGCTCAGTACTAATCTTTATGGTATCTGCTAGCTCGCGCACCTTCACTTTCCGGTCAGACAACATCATTTCATGTATTTTTTTGACATTGTCAAAAAAACCGCATCGAAGGGACTGCCGTTGCGGACTGGATCGGTAGTGGAGTTGCGGCCACCACGAAACTCTCAAAACCAATATTTGACGGTGTAATCTAAGGGAGCATTAGCCCCATAATATTTATCCAACTTTTCTTTTGTTTCCTTCGCCGTTTTGCCTCTCAAAAAATAATGTTTTATGAGAAAACGAAAATCGTTTCTGTCCATACTCAACATGATGCCAAACACCTCCACAACAATCAGCTGTCAAAACATAACTAAATACAGTATCGTGCTGAAATTTGGCATGTCTGCCTGAATATGAACGGACTTCAAGACACCATAAGACTCCACCTAGTAAAGACGGGGAATGCGCGAAAGCGTAAGTTTCGTAGGCGTAAGTGACATTATTCGAAAAATTATTTGGGTACATACCTGGCAAATATGTGCTTATTTGTTGCTGTGCACTTGTAGTCTTACACGGCGGGGCTTCATTAGAAGGCAATGCGGATGACAAAGAAGCAATTTCGCTGTAAGTTGTGGCTGTGGCGGTGGCTGAAGCGTTGGCAGGAACTGTAGAAATTGTCTCTTCTGAGGAGATGGCAGATGAATATGCTGAAGTGTTGGCTGTAGCGGCTGATAATTTTCTTGAAGTTTTCTTCTCTCATCTTTTGATGCGGCGAATGACGACTGCAGATCGGCAATTTGTTTCGTGAGCCTGTCGATGGTATGCAGTTCATTGGACGGAGATGGAGGTTTCGGCGATGCGAATGGCGATGCGGATGGCGATGACATATCGGTTTGGGCTTATTTTCTTTTGTTTCTCGTGTGGCGGCCTTGTATTAATCAAATTTTTAAATATATGTATATAAATGGCGACACAACGGAAAATTGAAAAATAAAGATGTTGCTTGGTGGAATCTTCGTGCGTTGAATATTTAACCCATTCACGATAGGTTTACTATTATTTTTCTGTGTAAAAAAAGTATAATTCAAATTTTTACATATTTATAAAATACGAGTACATAAGGATTTTTACTTACCAATTTGTGTCCGCACGACGACGCCTAATCAAGTGAAAAGAAGGAAACAGATGCCATGTGTACTTTTATATTGCAGTCAAATTTTCCGCTGGCTTAGAAACTATACGAGTTCAGTGTATCTTCGTTGGGCGTGTTCATGTGGGCAACAAATTGGTATTACAATTCATCTAGTACATTTATGTCGATAACAAGGGCAGTTGCGCAGGAACTAGGCACCAGATTACTTTTCATCTTTATCCTCGCAGATGCTGTAAAAATTATTATCAGGAATACTCAGTCGGTATGCCTGTTTTATGTTTGAGAATTTACAGATATTTCTTCACTTTGCGTGGGTCAACTGATCATTCGAGATCTAGTGCAGGCCATATACTCGTAAGCTATAATATCTTACAGTTGTCTCGATGAGTCTATCTAAGATTGGTCTTAGAGAGCGTTTGAGAAAATGTCAATTCTTCAAGATAAGACATTGGTGGCTTGAGGAGATGTCATGGTCTTTTGCCGAGCGTGAATTTCCACTGCATGGTTACCTTGTTAAGGGTGGCAATTTTTAAGAACGTTCGATTTTATGGTCATTAGTTGGAGATCTATTCATTACTTGGATAAAATATTAGATTAATATTGAGCCAAGCAGCAGACTAATAAATGCCGGAGACTTAGAAGACCCCGGTCAATAGTTTCGACTGTTTTAGAGCTGTCTGTAAGAAATGGAGATGGACTTACCAAGAGTTATTTTACGTTGCCTCAATTGGTTCCCTCCTGTAATCAGGCGATTGAAGTCCATGCTGAAATTTGTGGTACAGCATGAGTAGCATACCTCGCATCAAATTATTTTCATTTCTATGTATCTTATGATCTAAGAGAAGAATTTGTAACGAGCTACATACAAAGAATTTCAATGGGAAACAAATGAAATAGAGTTCTAATGTCCATTGGAAAGATTCTTAAAGCAGATGCCTTTTCAGCCAGAACCTTACTTTGTTTATAACAACTTGCTTTCTTTCCGGTGCAGAATTGATCTTATGGCAGCAGTGGCTCTGTTTTTAACGAATTGGCCTTAAAACTTCAGTTGCGTGTCGAAAGCATATTTAAGAATTTTAGCATCTATGTGAGCCACCAGACCACATCCTGCTTCTTCTTAATCTAAGTACCCCGTTCAGAACTGGTCAATAAAAGTGGAAGAAGTAAAAATTCTAGGGCTACGGAGTCTTATTCTTGTGAAGACAACTGGTTGAAAAGTGAGGCGGATGTGTTTTTTCTGTTTCGCCTTTCGCTGCATTCGAATTTGATATCTGTTTTTATTGCTGGTCTGCTCGTTTACTAAAACAAAAACATCATCACTCTTTGTGACTTTATTTATTGCACTGCTAAAAAATGTGCTCATTTTATTTGCAATACTGAAAAAATGCATGCCTTCGCATTCCCAGCATGGCCTTTCATTGACAGTGATTATGGCGATCATGGCCAAAAATTTTTTTTTAACTGCGTTTATTTAAAATGATGATTATGTCAGATTCGGTAGGTGATTGAAGGCTTTTACAAGCATCAACCACTTTAATTGGTCTGTGGACAATTTTTCTAATTGAAAATTTTCACATTGCCTATTTACTTCGCTCGCAAATGTCTAATTTTTTTTTAATGTAAACAAGCATAACGCGTTCTAAGTAATGAAATTTTTTGTTCCAAAAATGTAACTACAATTTCTTCAAAAATGAAATCTTATGACTGCTTTGGTAAAATAAAATTTGCATTCCGATTATATACTTGTGGTCCTCATTTTACTCATCAGCACTCTTACCTAGGCAGCAACATCCAACTGAGACGAATATTTTTCAAATAAATATGAATATCGTACATACCACTTTCGAAATTTAATTCCACTAACTGGATTAAAATGAAATTCCTACATATTTTGACCCAAAACTTCGTGTGAGTATTCAAGCGATAATTGCTATTTGAAAACTTTCCCAGTAACTTCATTTAATAGTTGTGACTGTTTCACAGCGATTTTGCTAAATTCTTTTACGGTCCTTTCTATTTCGTTAAAAATAAATACATACATTTTTTTTATTAGAGTTGAGAATTAATTTTTTAGAATATATAGGTAGGTATATGAATGCCATAACTAAGTATATAATATGTGTACCGGTATCCTCATTCTTTGGTTCCCTTGCTCCCTGATTTCTTGATTTCCTAACTAAAAACGTAGCATGATCCATTGTCAGCATTATAAAAGTTTATATATTAGTTATACCAAATCTCGAGTCCTGGTGATATTGGCTCCATAAAACAGGAAAGTCTCAGGGGCGTCAAAAATCAGTGCAAATCATACCCAAGGTATTCCAAAGTATTCCACTCTTAATGAGAAAGTTAATTCCTTTACTAGACATGTATCAAATCGGTACTAACGTAAAATCCCATATATCTTTGAGTAAGACCTCATTCGTTTTAACCCATTCACAACCTCTTTTTTTTACTGAAAAAAAAATAAAAAAATACCAGGCATTAAGGCAAAGGAAGCAGCGTTATCTTTTGTTATTAGATTATAAAGCATCTGATGGTTAGAGACAAGATAGATGGGCAGTAAAAATATCTGGTAGAATGTAATATAAGAACCTGACTACTATATATCAACAATATCATCCACACAAATCGAAGACATAAATTGATTTATTGATACCTTTACGAATTAAATCATACTAAAATGACTTTGATTTGAAATGACTTGATTAAAATTGTTTAAACATTTTCGCAACGATTTAAGTAATCCGGTCTATGGTATATCTTTGAAACAATAAAACGGAAATTACCTGCTTGTGACTGAATAAAATTTTCAACTGAGTAACTTTTGACTTCATTGAAGAAGTTAACCTTTTTCTAATTCAATGTTTAACCTATTGGCTAATTTCTGTCAGCATGAATAGATTTGAAAATTCTGACCACTGACAGCACATTCCTAGTGCTTTAGGCCCAGTTTGTGTTATATTTTTATTTTTTTTTTTTTTTTTTTTTTTTTCAATTTCTCTCAAATTATATTTCACCATGTTATTTTAAAGAAAAAGACTGTTTGCATACAACCGGTAGATACAACTTAAACTTCCAAAAAGTCAAGCGAAATACTTTTAATTTAAGCCTCATACCTTGCTAGAAACGTCATTAACTCAAGACATCATCCACTTGGAAACGAAGAAGTACTAGTTTACTAGCATATGTACATGTAAAACGACCTCTAATGAGTTAACATCATTACTTGGTGTCGCTCGAAGTAAAATATTTTTTGAACACAGCCCGCAAATCGACATTTAAGACACCAATTAACTTAAATATGATACTTATGTCACTAACCTCGTGGCATTAAGTAAACGTATGCTTATTTAAAATTCACACTTTTGGTATTAATGACGTTAATTACTCGTTCGACGGTAGTACTCGTTTACGCTAATGAACCATCTGCTCAAACATCACTTTGATATGGTGTTAATTTCAAAGTAAATGTGGTATGTTAAAAACATCTCTTAAGGGTAAAGGAAATATTTCAGTTTAAATGAAAATTGCTGTGGAAACTGGAAAAACGTATTTTTAATTTTTAGTTTACTCATGAGTGTACAGATGCCTTGTAGGGTGCCGGCAGGGTGCTGTGCTCCTCACCAACATTACATTCCTTATTTTTGTCTCTCCAAAACCAATCACCTATAAAAGTTTGACCGATCAAATATGTGATTCCCAGTATATACGAAATACATTAACGGTTCCAAAAATTGTTGCTATTTCTTGAATAACTCAGCCCATTTTTTTTTTTTTTTTAAATTTTCGTTAAATGTGTGTTACTATATATTAATATTAGGTGCGCAACTAAGTTGCTTCAACTTTTTTTCATCTTTTTGGCAGAGCTCGAATACTGTTACAGTAAAAGTGTTTATCTTTTAAGTCTATCCACGGATCAAGCCATTTTTTGTTTCTTTATATGAGATGAACTGCTGATCAGTCAGAACAAGTGCCATCGAACGGAACGAGTAATTATCGGACGGCAGCGCAATATCTGGATAATATGGTGGGTGGGGTAGAACTTCCTATTTGAGCGTTTCCAGGTAGGTTTTAATAGGTTTGGCAACGTGAGGCCGAGCATCGTTATGCTGTAGAATCACCTTTTCGTGACTCAGCTCGTTTTTCGTGCAGTGCTCGGCTCAATCGCATAAATTGAAGTCGAAAAGATTCTTCAGTAATGGTTTCCTTGGGTTTCGACAGGTTATAATAGATAACACCGATCTGGTTCCACTTAATACACAGCATAACCTTCGCAGTGTGAATATTCGGCCGAGCCAACGACGTAGAACCATGACCGGGCAGTCCCCATTACTTTTTTCTCTTTGAGTTGCTGTAATGAACCCATTTTTCATCATCTGTCACAATACGATGGAGCAGTTGTTCACAGGTGAAAAAACGACGCTCAACGTCTCTTGACTTCAAACCATAAGGAACCCAATTTTCTGGTTTTTGAATTATTCCCAACGCATGCAAGCGCATGCGTACGGTCGTCAACATCGACATCACCATTTATGAAGCGACGGAACCAATCACGGCACGTAGTTTGACTTAGAGCAGCATCTCCGTAAACTCGATGCGCTTTAGCCGCCCGCCATTTCCTTTGAACTAAAGAAGAAAACCAACACTTTCCGCAAATGACGATTATTTGACACAAAATCAGATATTTTCACACAACCAAACGCATTTGACGCCAAAACAAAATCACCAATGTGTCAAAACGGTTTGTTTACTATATATCTAAGCTTGGTTCATAACTTTTTGGGTATGTCAAAATCGACCAGCACTTTCTGCTGGAGCCACCTATTGACAAACAGAAAAAAAAGATTATTATATCATATTTTGTAACGGTTTTTTTTTTTAATAAGTTAAAAAGTCATTGGTGGATTTTGGTCAAAATTTGAGGGCCGCGATTTTGCGTGAAGGCCCATCATCTGACAAATTCAAATCGATAGCACTTTCCGTTCGCAAGTTATCGTGGGCTAAAAAATCTCCTTAAAAACTATCTAAAAACATTATCAACACCTAAAAAAGTAAAGATATCACGCAATTTTTTTTATTTTCAAAGTGAATGCAAGAACTTTCCTGGAGTAGACCTTGAAATATTTTTATTTTTTTAAACTATAGCCTTACTAAGTTAACGACGATATATTCATTTTAATATAGCTTCTTAATATTTTCTGGGAAAATAAATAACCGTTTAAGTTATTAAAGAAGGGTCTTCCAGATGTCGAATCTAGATATCAGTAGAGAATAATTTTTGAACGCTAGCGTTTTTTATATCATCTCTGACATTTGTGAAAGTAACACGTACAATTTTAAGCATGGATAGTTACACGCCAATTTTTGTAGATTGGTTTTTAGAACATGACGCTCGTATTTCATGCAAAATCGTCTTTCGTGATGAAGCTCATCTTGAAAGAGCTTGTATCACTTGTAAACAGAGCAGACTCACCGTATGTCATTGTCAATATTTCACTTAAGAGCACTTAAAATCTGAAAAGTCTTTCGGGATGAAGCTCATTTCACATTGGATGAGTTCCTCAACAAATAAAATTGTCGCGTCTGGGGAGAATAAAATCCCCGAAAATTTTCATTAAATCCACAAAAATGTACTCTTTGGTGTGAGTCTTAGGCTAGTGGAATCGTTGGTCCCTTTTTCTTCGAAGATGCAAATAAAAGCTGTTACTGTCAATGGAGAACGCTATAGACAAGTGACAAACACCAGAAACAATCTAAGAATTGTGTTTTTATTAAAAAAAAAACAAAAAACAAAAAAAAAATCAAGGCACAACTTTTGAAAGACCCTGTACACACAGTGCCATGCCAGCATCTGCAGCAGCGGTAAAATTGCGCTTCAAAAACTGGTTGGCATAATTAAAACATTTAATAAGGCGTACGCGTTAGAAAATTTTCATCGACAAAGAGGGTGCTTTCGAATATTCAACTTTTGAGAGAATATGTAACTAGGCCAGACAACTCGCTGTTATTGAATCACTAGTATTGTGGAAAAGATAAATGCTGGTCTATGGGATCCTGACTGTATATGCTAATTGCACCAAAATATGATGGCTTACGTACAAACAATTTGTCAATTTAAAACTCTTAATAATTCTAACGTATACGTGTATGTTTAGGCATATGCTGACACAGTTGTAAAGTTCGTTGAATCATGCATAGCGACCGTCTTCTTTGTGCGTTATCGATGATTAACGGATAGTAAATAGTCTTTCAACAAATTGTCTCAAAACTGAGGTTTCTGCCTGTTCAAAGAGAGAGAAGTTGACTTGTCCAACACATTTAGTACTTTACTGCACTACCATCCATTTTTCCACCAAAGCTCTAATTCCTTAATTCGTGCGGTTTGCTAAGAGATGGCGTAACTTGTATTATTCCATTGGAACATGCGTTGGAAAGCTTCTGTCATTGTACGTCATTTCAGTATATGTCATTCATTTGAACCGTAAACAACAATAATTTTTTTTCACTCAAATATGTCGAACTTTGTGCCTGAAAAATTGTTTTTGCGGGGAGTTCTTCTTCATTACTTTAATATGAAGAAAAAAACTTTTGCCGAAAGTCATCGTATTTTGGTGGAAGTTTATGGTGAGCATGCGCTAGCCGAGCGAACGTGCCAAAAGATGAAGAACTGGAAGCATTACTCTATGAAGATTGTTGCCAAACACAACAAGAGCTCACAGAACCTTTGGGTGTCACTCAAGCAGCCATTTCAAAACGCTTAAAAGGAGCTGGATATAATCAAAAGCAAGGAAACTGGATTCCACATGAACTCAAGCCGAGAGACGTCGAAAGGCGGTTTTGCATGTCCAAAATGCTGCTGAAACGCCACAAAAGGAAGTCATTTTTGCATCGCACTGTTACTGGTGATGAAAAATGGATCCATTACTACAACCCCAAGTGCAAAAATCATATATGAAACCCGGCCAACCAGCCAAATCAACGGCAAAGCCATCCATGGCGTGAAGGTAATGCTCTGTATTTGGTGGGATCAGATGGGTGTGCTGTATTATGAGCTGCTAAAACCGGGTGAAACCATCAATGGACAACGCAACCAAACACAATTAATCCGTTTGAAGAGAGCAGTAGCCGAAAAACACCCGGAATATGCGACCAGGCACGAGGCAATAATTTTCCATCATGACAACACTCGGCCCCACGTTGCTATTTCGGTTAAGAACTATTTGGAAAACAGTGGATGGTAAGTCTTACCCCACCCGCCTTATAGCCCAGACCTTGCTCCTTCTGACTACCATTTGTTCCGGTGGATGCAGGACGCCCTCATTGAAATACGGTTCACATCAGAGCAGAATATCAAAAATTGGCTTGATTCATTCTTGGCTGCAAAGCCGGCGCAGTTCTTTTGGGATGGGATCCAAAAATTGTCAGAAAGATGGGAAAAAGTCATAGCTTCAGATGGGCAATACTTTGAATAATACTGTTGTACATGTTTTTCCTAAATAAACGTTCAAATTTTGAAAAAAAAAACCGCACGAATTAATATATACAAATATATATTGGGTATCATCGTGGATGACATAATTCTTAGGACCAAATATGTCATATAGACAACCTTTGAACCAATGTTACCGGAACTCTTACTGCTGCGAAAGAACGAGATCAACTTTCCTTGTGCCCAAGAATGGTCTCGGCCAGAATCTGAGCCAGGAATGCTACGTTGGCGGGTCTTTATACATAGCTCCAACACCGACTTAGGATGCAGCCCTGGTGTTCCTCTAGAGCACGATAATGCTCGGTTTCACTCCATGTTAGGAAAAAATACCATACGTCTTAAAATCAGAGATATACACAAACCTGATGGCAATGAACTGTACGAGGTGTGTATAAAAAGTAAGGTGACTTTATATTTTTATAAAAAAAAATTTATTTATTCATCAATCATCAATATTAATGTTGTCCCCTTCAAAGTAATCTCCCTCAGATATAATAAACTTGTGCCAACGCTCTTTCCAATCTTCGAAGCAATTCTCATACGCATTTTTGGTATAGCCTTGAGCTTTTCCAGCGATTTCGGTTTTAGGTCTCCTGGGTCACCAGTGATAACCCTTCTTCAAACTTTTTCTGATCAAAATAAAGAAGTTTTGGAAAAAACTTCGCTGAGACACGTTTCATGCCTAAAACATTCGAAAAAAATGCATGACAGGAGCCAACCGATATGCCAACATCCTCAGCAACTTCTCTTATGGTAATTGAATAATTTTCCAAAACAATTTTCTTCACAGCTTCGATGTTATCATCTTTTGTTGATGTGCTGGGGCGTCCAGAGCGACTTTCGTTATTGGCATCTTCTGGGCCATCTTCAAAAAGCTTGTACCGCTTGTAAACATTTTTTTGTGTTTTAGAGCACTTGATTCCTTTTTTTTTACACATAATTTGATGCAAGATTCTTTCCTCCATTTTTTATAATAATTGAAAATCGCCGAACACACTTTAACACGTTTTAATAGACCTTTCTATCTTGAAACTGTGAACATATGTTCGGGACATATGTACCAATGTACCAAAAAAAAAAATTTTTGATAATCGAATGTACGTTGCAGGCGAAATTTCAAAAGTCACTTTACCACTGATAATCATGGCAATGAGCATCAATTTTAAGTTTATAGCATAAGCAGTGCAAGCGATTATAAAAGTGCAGGGGATTGCTCGATTAGTACAAAAATAGTTTTGTACAAAATTTTTCGCTTCATAGAATCGTTTTGCTAGTAACCTTGCGTATGGTGTGTTTAGCGTTTTAGCTTTCCACGTTTGATTTGTACGTGTGTATTGAATACCTAGCTTGCCCTCCACTCCACGTTTTACCTTACAAATTACTCAATTCATCACTAATTTCGATAATTCGATTTTGATACGTATTTGTGTACGCGTTAGCTCAGCTGGCCTGCTCCTCAAAATGCAGAGGAAGAGAAATTTGCCGAAATCATCTTCGTGCCATTAATATCGTAAAAAATTCTCTGAACATCTAAACTTCGACCAGAGATGGTTTGGACAAATATGAATTTCAACAAACAGATTATTTTGTGTAAATATTCTTTCCGAAATTTGGATTTTTGAAAAAGAAATTTCTGATTTTAAATACAAAATTTATTTTAGCCGGCGGTTTCGCGGTGTTTTTCAGAAGTGATTTAAAATGTGAAATAAAAAGTAATCTGAATAGCGCTGATTATAGGATCAGATTACGTTTTTCTTTGCATAGGGTCTTCTAATAACGACTTGACAACTATTTTTTTAAATAAAAGGCAAACCATTTGAGATATTTCAAAAACTTTATTATTGGCTTAAAGTACAATCAAAACATTTATGAATGAAACTCGACTTCGTTCATATGGCCACCGCGGGCTCGTTTGCAGCGGTCGATTCCTTGGACCCAATTTTCAACGACTTTCCAACACATTTCGGCCGAAACGGCCGCTATTTCGCGTTCAATGTTGGCTCTGAGATCTTCCAACGTCGTCGGCGTGTTGGCATAAATCAATGACTATACGTAGCCCTACAGAAAATAGTCAAGCAGCGTTAAATCGCTCTAACGAGGGGGCCAATTGACTTGCCCATGTCTTGAGATAACACGCTCACCATACTTACTCTTCAATAAATCGATAGTAGCGTGTGCTGTGTGGCTTGTGGCACCATCCTGTTGAAACCACATGTCGTCCAAGTCCATATCTTCCAATTCGGGCTAAAAATAATCGGTGATCATGGCGCGATAACGCTGACCATTCACAGTAACGTGACGATCGTTATCGTCGACGAAAAAATATGGCCGACCAATAACGCATATTTTGCTTATTGACGAACCCATTGAGCCAAAAATGAGCTTCGTGACTAAAGATGATTTTGCGATGAAATTAATCATCTTGGCGCATCTTCTTCAGAACCCAATCGGAGAACGTATGTCGCTTTAAATGGTCCATCGGCTTCAATTCTTGAGTCAGCTTTATCTTGTTTGGGTGTAAACCAAGATCCTTACGCAAAATACTCCATAATGTGGTCTGAGCGATACCCAATTCTTGAGAACGCCGTGGAATTGACTGAACGGCAGCGATATTTTCGACACTTCGACCAACCGAATATATAGACTCAAATTTTTGCACTCAACTTGTTATTGCCTAGGGCGAGAATTACGACCGAAAATTGGAGTTAACGCTCTTAAAGTTGCAGTAACCGACTCCGAATATCTGTAGAAAATTTTTATAATTTGCAGACGTTGCTCGTTAGTGCACTTTACCATGATGAAAATGTTGAGTTTACTGAATAAATTGACAATAAAAATGCTGATTAGTGAAAGAGTACGTTCACAAATTAAATTTAAAGTTTTCGAGTCCCTATTGGAAAACCCTATATTTGTAAATTGCATAAATGTACGATCAACGTTTTCTTAAAAGAATTTTCAGGATATTTTAAAGGTCAAAAATAGTTGTTATATATGATTTATTTATGTTATAAATTGCATCTCTGTAACCAATCATACAATGTACTCGTAAACAATAAAGAGACGTCACTAGTAAGCAGATAGTCAAAAAAATAATTAAAGCGCAGTCGGAATAGGAAAATACTATATAAATGGTTAAAACAAGAAGCCAAATGGAAACAAAAAAAAAAAATGTTGAAGATCTAGAAAGTTCTAATAGTGAAAGTGAGGAAACAATGGCCACAAGTGGTGGTTATATTGATGTGCGGAGACCAGAAACTTTGAAATTAGAAGAAAACCTCGCTGAAAATTGGAGAATTTTTAAGCAAAACTATGATGTATTTGTCATTGCTATTGATCTGGACGACAGAAAGGAGTCAAATTTCGAGAGCATCATGCAGTTAATATTAAAACAGAAAAGCACAATGACAAAGGGAATAACAACAACAGCAAGGAACGAGAAATCAAATCAATGAAGAACAATTTATCCATAAGCCACCAAGTAAGCGGTAAAAATTTAGACTGTGACAGCTATGAAAAAATTCGCAAAGGTACGCATGATAAAAGAAAGTGTCTGGCGTTTGGAAAACGTTACAATAATTGTGGTCGTTTAAATCACTTTAGTGTCGTCTGTTTAGCCTCATAAGTTCGAGAAATCAGAGAGCTGGATACTATCGCGCAGGATGATGATATAGTTTTGCTGATATTCTTGCTAAGCGGAAGAGATTCGCGTTAATGGTTGTATGAATCGATTTAAGTGCCGACGTTAGTGTTTTGCCATACAGGTATCTGAAGTACATGAAAGACGCGAAGTTATGTGCCAAAACAAAATCAAGTCTTTGAGTTTTACATTTATTGATACTCCATATGAACCACTTCTTGGCTTAAATAATTGTATACAGTTAAATTTGATTAAAAGAATCCACTCAATGGAGCTTATGACGGAAGAAGTGTTTTTGCAAAAAATAGAAACATATTCGAAGGTTTGGGGTATTTTGTAAAAAGTTTGACATTCAATTAAAATCCGATTCCTTTCCAATCGTGAAGCCAGCAAGAAGAATTCCTTTGTCTTTAACAAATCTTTTGAAAGAAGAACTGCAAAATATGGTTAATCGAAATATTATTGAAAGAGTAGATGGGCCATTCGAACGTGCGTTAAATTTGGTAATTGTCGAGAAGAAATCAGGTCAGGATTTAAACGCAGATATCTTACGTGAAAACCATATCATTTTATCGTTTGAATCAATATCCGTGCGCATAGCAAACAAAAAGTACTTTACTGTGCTGATTTAAAAGAAGATTTTTGGCAAATCGGCATGAGTACCAAAGCAAGTGAGTTATGCAAATTTAATAGTCCGTTGGGGTGTTTTCGGCTTAAGCGTTTGCCTTACGGAATAAAAATCGGACCTGAAGTTTTCCAAAAAATATAACGAACGAAAATTCGCAAACATACCAAATGTAATAATATTTATTGATGATGTCTTAATTGCAGCAGACACAATTGAAGTAAATGATTTGATTTTGCAAGAAAATTTTGAGAAATTTCTGTTTCATTTATCCATCTGCAGTAGAAGTATGAAATAAAATAAATAAATAAAAGTTTGGATAGTATTAGGCCATCGAAAACAACTCATTTACTAAACAAAAAAAAAATATTAGCTCATGCTATATCATGGGTTAAAACAGACATAATACTATGGAGATATGCTTATTATAGGAACAGATCAGTTCAAAGTAGTGCGAACTCTAAAAAAGAATGGGAGGCAATCAATGAAATAGAAAACAGCCAAATGTTGATAGCATTATCACCCAGAAAATTCTGTGTTTAAAAATTGTACTGCTCTAGAAATTCATAAGATCATAATGTCACTGAAAACTTTGACTTCTTCGTCTAATGATCGAATCTCGCGCAAGGCTCTGAAAAATGTATATTTTTTTATCTAGATGAGTTATGTTTTATTTTCAACTTTTTTGCTCATAAAGGAATTTTCCCTAATTCATTAAAAACATCGGTCGTAATACCACTACCTATACAGGGTGACTGACTCGAACTGCAACTTTTTAAAATGCTATAATTTTTTTATTTTTTTGTAAATTCTATTGTGCCAATTCAAAAAATGTTGGAAAATACATCAATTTTCAAATTGTTACAGTAGTTTTCAATATGTCCACCTTTGGCGTGAATAATAGCCTTGAGACGGCCGAAGAAAGCATCGCACGCTGCACGCAAGTGGCTCTGCAGTATTTTAGGCCATTCCCGGCGAAGTGCTTGTTTGAGGTGGTCAAAACTTTGGTATTTTTTAGTGCCAACCTTCGCCTTCAAAATACCCCAGACAGAGAAATCCAACGGATTTGCATCCGGATGATTCGCAATCTATTGTGTAGAAGAAATGAAATGTGGAACGTTGTTTTTTAAGCAATCTTGGATGACGCGAGCTTTGTGAGACTGTGCCGAGTCTTGTTGAAATGTCCACGGTCTCCGACCAAAGTGATTGTTTGCCCAAGGCTTTAATACTGTCTCTAAGATAGCTTCACGGTATACGATCGCAGTCCAAAAATACGAGTGGAGAGCGACCATCGGCGGTTATGGCGGCCCAAACCATTACCGTCGGTGCTGCCTGTTTTCTAGTGGCCGTCCGGAGGTGTACATTTTCGAAGGACCTCTCTGGTAAGTAAACTCGGTCATTTTTTTTTTGTTTACATATTGCTCTATAACAAATAGTGACTCATCGGAAAAAACCAAATTTGGCAACTCACCACTTTCGTGCAAGCGTAGCAATTCCTTCGACTGTAACTTTTTTCTGTTGCGGTGTAAGATCGTGTGTTTTTTGGAACTGCAATGGCTTGAGCCCAAGCTCATTTTTCAGTATGTGTTGCATCCGTTCCAACGATATGTTGAACTCACGAGCCATTTTTCTTCCACTTCGACGGTGATTTCGCTCAATTCGAGCCTTCACTTGCCGATGTTGCTGTTTTTTATGACTACCTCCATGGCGTTTTGCAACGCTGCCAATATCACGGTAACGAGCTATGGTTCGAGACACAAATGATTTATTCACTTTGAGGTACTGAAGGCTCTAACGATAGCTGCTTGTGGGTTTCCAGCCAAATATAAAGCAATCACACTATCACGTTTAAATTTTTCAACACAACTGAGACGCAAATTTTTTTAAATAATAAAATTATCTGTTATGTGTCAGAACTTGAGCTCACAGTAATGAACGGTTTGGAAATTATAGCAGTCTGAAGTCAGTTGCAGTTCGAGTCAATCAGGGTGTATATGTGACAATATAATTTGAAAAAACTACCGCCCTATCTACCTCTTTCCTGCCTTTTCAGTTTGGTTTTAGAAGTAGTATATTCAGGGTAGATGCTGTGCTAAAACTGAATGCAGGAACATATAATAGGGTTAATGAATCCAATATGGTATTCCTACTTTCTTTATTATGGACCAACTTTTATTATTGGAAAAACTTTATAGCTGGTTGGCTCCCCATTTAAAAAATAGGAGGCAGGTAGTCAAAATAAAGTCCTATTATATTTCACAGAAAAAGAATAATACTCCCCTTTTTTCCCTCCTCCACCCAAATGTTAATTGTAGTGCTGGCTGCTTTAATATTAGCCGAGTGACCAACTTAAGGTATTTGGTTATCATATTGGATCAATATATTACTTGGAAAGAACAACTTTATAACCAAAGCGATATCTTAACTAAGTTGTTAGGCACCTTTATTACCTAAGTTTGTATTGCAATAAATCAATCTTGATGTTGGCATACAATGCCAAGCTTCAATATGCTATATCTTGTTGGGGTTATTTAATAAATTTTATTAAAATTGAGCCTTTGCTTATTAAACAAAAACACGCAATTAGAATTTTGTGTAAGACAAATCATAGTACTCACAGTTCCGAATTATTCATGTCTTAAATTACATGCTTTAACCCATTAACGGCCAAAATGAAACTGCTGGTGGTAATATTTTTTTAATGTAATTATAGTATTTATAAAGAGAAACCGAAAAAAAATATGCAAAATATTTAAGGGTGTACTCGTCCGGGCACACTGGGCGGATTATGCATTTGTGAGTGTCCCCTAATTTGTCAAGGATAATTTGGGAAATGGTTCTTGGGTATATTCTATGAAAAAAAATCCTTCAAGAGTAAGGGACTATCTGCAATGTTGACATCATTCATCGAGGACTTAGGAAAACTCTTAATTTGTTGTACTCTGACCCATGTTAACGGTAATTGTTCTGTTAATACTGAGTACAAACATCGTTTACGACTTTGTTTAAAAAAAAAAAATACCAACTTTTACAACTGATAAAGTTAATATCATGTTTGGGTCTTCGGATATCTAATTTTAAGGCCTGTCCTATTTTTCTTGCCCATACTAGTTTTTGACTTTGAGGTCACTTTTCTTTAGAGAATGCCTAATAGACATAACATTTCATTTATTTATTTTTTTTTTTTCTTATGAACATAATAGTAATAAAGGAAGCAACAACTTTGCACGAAAACATATAGATTTTATGATACTTGTGAAAACTCGCAATGGGTAAAGTTTAAACTCCAAAGGCAATGGTAAAAAAATGAATTTCTGTGGTTTTAGATAATTCTTCCTTGGTTTCGTATGCATGCTAGAGCCCGTTTAATACGTACGGCTGCCTCACTTTTGATGACGCTTCGAGAATACGCTCTTGAAATTCACTATGGTAAATGTTGTTATTTCGATTGAACAAACAAGTTTCAAGAAAAATCTAATACTAGAAGGTCAGGAGATCTTGCAGGTCAGTGAACTGAACGATTACCGTACTCTTCATCTAGCCAGTTATTTACATTACGACCATAGTGGGCTGGGGCACTTTTCTGTTAGAAATATGATGTAAATAATTTCGCAAAAACTCAAGATACTTTAAAGAATTCAGCCTAAAGGGGTTGATTAACTTGCTTCCAATTACACCTGTCCACATATTGACACCAAATTTGTGTTGAAATGGTTTATTACTCTTTGTATGTGGATTGTCCGAAGGCAATGTACCATGATTTTGAAAATTTGTTATCTCATCTCTTGTAAATTGAGATTTGTTCGTCCAAAGCTTCCAGTATTCTTTCATCAGCCGAAATTCTTCTTACATGTGAAGCTTCCGCGTTAGGTCGTATACTTGAAACTGATCCCGTTTCTTGAATCTTTCAATATGAATTTCCAAATACTCCTTCACTAGTAAGTAGTCGACTAGGAAAAAGTTCACGATATTTTTGTTGCGCAGATTGGCATCTTTGCAAGATGGGATTTTACGAGTCTTGCTCCTAGAAAGCCAACAGAAATCTTGTTAGACTTTTCGCAGTACGCATAAAAAACATAGCAATCCATCTGAACTCGTTGCAGCTGGGTATTATTATTAGAATCTTCAGCAATTCAATTTTCGGCAAAGTGCATTATTATTATTGCGTAGCATGTAACTTGTAACTAATGGAGTGCCAAACTCCAGTATGCGCGCTCTGTAGGCAGTTTATGATAACCAGTAAGAAATTAAATCCCTATAAATCCTTTAAAATCTTCAGAATCAAATTCAAAATTGCCTCTATTTTTTTGACCCGCATACAAGAAACTATTTTCGACTTTCATAGTCGAAAACCTTTACATTACAGGGCTGTACTTGTTTAAGGTTTTTACAGTTGTGTCTTTTGTCTCTGCTGAAAATCATCTGTAACATCGTGCGTAACACTATAAAAAGAGAAAGTTTTTGTCCACACAGGCTCGTTTCAATCTTTATTCCTGCCTACTTGACTATATTGGCGATTTAATAGCGGCTCAAGATCACTATTGTGCCAGTCTAAAATATCATTGTTTGGACGCCGTGGAATCACTTCAACTCTCCTGGAACCTCGCTTGGATTGGTTAAAGAAATCAAATCATATACATACACATACATACCTTAGTATTGAATTTGTATCAATTAACTAAAAAAAATAAAAAAAAAACTACCACCAGGTATGTTGTATTTTTCGCATAAAATTTGTTTGGTGATTTGGGATGGTATGAACTTTATATGCTGGGGACATAATTTTAACTGGATTGCTTTTATGACTTAAGTCGTAATTTCAGCTACGGTTTCAGCTAAAGAATGGATGGAATATGCGAGGACCTTACTCTAGTTGGCAAGTCAAACATACCCAAAATATACGAAAATACGTGTTTCGAAATTTGAAATAATTTTAAAAATTAAAATGCTTGTTGTCTTATAAATAATATAATATTCATTCTCACATTGCATTTGGTATCCCAAAGATATTCAATTTATTTCTTACTTGAATCCTTAGAAGACGCACACGCTTAAAATTTTCTTTGTCCGCATCATAACCGCTTAAACTTAAAAATAGTTCCAATGAAGGTAAACATTTTGTTGGTCTCTGGACCTAAGACAATCGCGAAAAAATAGTTCAATTAAATGAAAATGATACTTCCTCAGCTGTCGCAAGGCAGCAACACCTTCTATGGAGCAAAAACGAAGAATGTTACTTTACACTTATCCCAAGTAGTGACATCACATACTAATATCCTGGTTAGTTGCTTTGTTTTCTCAGATAATCTAAATATAAGCCTCTCCTTCCGTCTTCCAAATCGCTATAGCATGTTCCAGGTGGAAATTTAAGCGATAAAAGAGGCTCTGTCATGGCTGAAAAAAAAACGTGATACCTGCAAAAGATATGCGCATCTTTTCGGATTGTCAGCTCGCTATCAAGTCCATGGACTCAGTCTGGGCCTCAGTGGGTTGGTGTTTCCAACAGCCACCTTTACCTACCTATCTACCTATCACAAAACATCACAACAAAAGCACAGTTTTAAAAGTTTTACCTTACTAATCTCTAGTTCGCAATATTTTTTTTTTTAAATACACTATCTAGTTATGACATATAGGTAACGAAATAATTTCATAAAAACTGCAAATAATAAATAACAAATCAAGTATTCAAAAGTGTCTACAAGCGAATACAGAGGGAGGTTTTTTAAAGATTTTTTTTTGAAAAATGCAATCTGAATTAATAAAATTTAATCTACGTTTCAACACTTGTTAAAAACCATGTAACAAGAAAACAAATGCAGTTTTTGAACTTCTTTGCGAGAGAGTAAAACCTGTAACTTCATCAGAAATAAAAGTTTGATCATTTTCTTTCGATTACACTGGGCAACAATGAAAAATACTCGGACATACTGAATAGTGTTTCTTTTAGTACTCGACCTGAAGATAATGGGAAAAATAATATTTTGCTCAGGTCACGTACAGCAACCTAACGGCACACACTTTTACATCTTTATTGAACGAGGTCAGTTCTAATAGAATCGCACATCGTTTAAATCGGTTTTTCTGTTTGTAATTTAAAAAAAAATAAACTAATTTGCGTAAGAAGAATATTAGAAGTGCATTAAAGTGATAAAATACCACGATCTTTTGTAAACAGATTCATTCTGCTATATTTGTGGAGAATTTACACCAAGTTTCCGAAAAAAGAAAATAACACCATTTATTGAAAAGTGTTACTTTTCTTATTTTAAATTTAAAATAAACCATCAGGATAAACTCTGGACACCACACATTTGCTGCCTTAGGTGTCACCGACATCTAACTGGTTGGTTTAACCAACAATGGAATGCCTATGATATGGAGAGAGACCCAGAGTCACACAGATTGTTACTTTTGTTGCACCAATGTGAAGGGATTTTCTCGAAGATCAAAGCATTCTATAAAATATGCAGATGTCTCTTCTGTAATAAGACTAGCACCTCATACAGAAATTCTGCCAGTTCCAAAGCCACCTTCCGGTAGCCTTTCGGACACAAATAAGTTCGTCATATTGTTTAGAAGAAATTATGGATGATACCGAATTTGAGCTCCCTACATCTTCTGATGCATTACATCTCATCAGTCAGATTGAGCTTAATGACCTCGTCAGAGGCTTGGATATGTCAAAACAAAAGTCTGAAATACTGAGCTCAAGGTTAAAGCAGTGAAATCTGCTCAAGCCTGAGGTAAAAATTACAGAGTACCGTACGCGACAAAGTGAATTTGTTCCTTATTTTTCGAACTTAGTGTATTGTAATGATATTAATGGCTTAATGTTGTTACTGGTTTAAGAGCACAAAACCAAAGAATTTATATTTGAAAAAATTTAATATAAAAAATATAACTGGTCGACATGTTCGGATTTAAAAGTTGTTGCTCTACTTCTTGAACTAGAACTAGGTTACATCAAATTTTGTTGTTTTTTATGTCTGTGGGGTAGTAGAGCACGATCGGAGTACTTTAGAAGAGTAGATTGGCTAATAAGAACAAACTTTATTTGTGGAGAAAAAAATATAAGGCATTCTTCATTGATCGAACCACAGCGTGTTATTCTACCACCATTATATATCAAATTGAGTCTTATAAAAAACTTTGTAAAGGCGATGAAGAAAGACCAATCTGATTTCAATTTTTTGAAACAAAAGTTCCCATCACTAAGCGAAGCAAAAATTAAAGAAGGTATTTTTGTGGATCCAGACATTAGAAAGCTTATAAAAGATCCAGCTTTCATTCCTACTCTGGATTCATTAGAAAAACAAGCCTGGTATTCATTTGTGGAAGTAGCAGAAAACTCCCTAGGTAACAATAAGGCTCCAGGTTATGCAGATGATGTAAAGAAAATGCTGGATGCTTATCATAAAATGGGATGCAATATGTCGCTAAAACTTCATTTTTTGCATTCTCATCTCAATTTCTTTCCTAAAAATATGGGTGATGTAAGCGATGAGCATGGTGACAGATTCCACCAAGACATTGCTGCAATAGAGCAACGATACCAAGAAAAATGGGAGCCATCAATGTTGGCAGATTACTGCTAGTCGCTTATAAAAGAGACTCCGAGGTGTTCTTATAAACAGAATGCAGATGCTTCCAAAAAAAACAACAAAATTTTACAAGAAATAACATTTTTCGGTAATATTTTTGGTTAAATTCTTAAATTTAAAAAAGCGTTTTCTCACAAAATCCCGATATGACCTGGCTATTTTATATAGTTTTCCTGATTCTATAAACTTCAACGATTACGAATCACATAATTTTATCTCCGAGTAAAAATTATTTTTTTTTTTTTGACCAATGTTATCCGTCGAATAAAATGATTTCGACGAATTTATTCGAATTCGTATTCCAATATTTTTTTAACTATTTTTATGTGTAACCTTTTTATTGCAAAAAGCTTTACGTTTATTGTAAAATAAAGTATAGTATTGTATTTAAGGGATTAGGCCACTGTAGGATTTTCAAAAAATCTGATTTTTAACTTAAAATTTTTTCAACCAACTGCCTTCAAATTTTAACTAGATCTTTAAAAATATATTGTCTAAATAAGTAGGTAGGATTTTTTTTATATACTCGTAGCATAGTTCATTTTTTATTAACAATTTTTAGGCGACTTTTCTGCGAATTTTGCAAGTTTGACTTTGGAAATGCGCCATTCGGCCAAAAATCAATATATCACAAATATCCTACGTTCTTCTGTTGTTATGTACAATAAGTACAATAAACTTCTATTTTTGTAAACTCGGTATATTTTATATTTTTTCTGAAAAAAAAATCCTATTCTTACGGCCTGTGTGGCTGTGGTCTAACCCCACATCACATTCTTCATAAATATATGTCAAAATCACCAACAAAGCAAAACCTTATGAAAACTTGCTAATGCCACTGTATGAGCGTGGCAAAATTATCGTTTGTTACATACGATAACGTTAATTCATTACTGCCTCTAACCTTCAAGGTTAGGGATATTTTATAAAAATTCACTCTCACGGATACAACGAAAATTGCTCCTCCGCGGATATTTCATCAGCCTTACAAAATTCCATATGCATACACACATATGCAAGTCTTCGCACTCGTGTTCGTTTCAGAAAACTTCTATGGACAAATATGAGAGCCAGTGTCGTCCTTATGAATACCTTAATGTAAAACTTCAACAGTTCTAGTAACATACAGCATTCGCTTTTACTCAGGCGTGGAGTAAAATATCTATGGGGAATCCACCAACCGGAAGTGATGGTCGATGCTTACACAACTTATTCCCCGAGTGAATAACGCTCCTCTGGTCGGTAAGTTGAATGGCTGAACGGTTGGCTGACTGGCAGGTTGGTTGGTTGCTTGGTTGTTGCGTTACAGGGTTGCTGGGTTGCTTGGTTGGTTAGACTGGTTAGATTGGGTTGGGTTAAGTTAGACAGTTCTCACAAATTCAACTCCAGTAACAATTTTATAGAAACATTTATAAATTATGTGTGCTTAACGATGTAAACAGTTTGAAATAGTTTACTTTACGTCGGTTTCCGCCACAGTAGCAGCTGCTAGAATGTACGAGTATGTGTACATCAACATGATGGCACATGGAACATACAATAACAGTCTAATTAGCGACAGCGGTTTCTAAGCCCAGTTGTACAGTTCTAATTTTCCAAGGATACATGCAGATAGATACTTTCGTAGTTCTACACATACGAGTAGTCGTTCACATAACCATGCAGCACACATATATTTGCGCGCCGCAAATCGTTTCATGTGGTGTCAGGATGGGGAGGACTTTAATGTATGCAACTTCTTTGACCCAGAAGCATTTAAATTGCGTAAGCGCAAGAATCTGGGTGAAGTGCTCGCAAGAACTTAAAAATTGTACGCGCCCAAGGGGTAGGCAAGAGGAAAAAAAACCAAAAATTCTAAAAAAAAAAAGAGAATTACTCGATGTTGAATAAAGTGCTTCCGTTGTAATTATGTTTAGTTGGCAAAGGGAGCGCTAAGAGGTAATTATTAATGTTAAAAGTTTTTGGAACTTTCGGGTTATAAAGAAAATCCCTTGTTTCATTTTTATGTATCATTTTTATGTTGCCAATTGAGAATAGAAATGGGGATGGAAACTTTTTCTTTAACTATATTCACCTTGATGGACATTTATAGATGCAAACCTTTAAAACTTTGCGAATATTCTGCACTCTGAGTGGAGACATAGAGCAAATAGTTTAATGGCACTTCACCTCGTCATCTACCTTCTGAAAAATACAAAATTTTATTTCTATTGTGATCAACAGAAGTTGATTTTATTTTTGCAACAAGAGTCAGCAACTTTAATCGGGAATTTGAAATTACTTCCTCTGACTTTGTAGAAGTTTTTCGGGATGTAATTTGAAACATGTGCCTCTGCCTTTCATTTGCTAACGATAGTTAATGGCATCAAAGAAAAGACCTTCAAGCAGAGATGAGAATCTGCCTGAAATTCTGTGATTGCCTCCAGTAGCTAGGCCAACTTTAAAACGGAAGTATAAAGTATAATCTTCAATTATACCTCAAATTTGATGACTAACTTGCAGTGGATTTTTCGGGGGCTTTCCGTGAGAAAAGAGCAGAAGAATACAGCACCACTGACTTTTTTCCAGTATGCTGATGTCAATGTCATGTTAATTACACTCGGACCTGCCCAAGCACAAGTGGGCAAACTCTAGTGCATAGCTCAATTCAGACAAAGCCCAATAAGGACATTTAGGAGGAGAAATTTTATAGTTGAAGTCAACTCCAAGATCAGCTGTCAACTCAAGGGCAATCTCTTAAAATTCCTTAACATACTCGGTATTCAAGTCTTTCTTGAACACCTCCTTTGTTACCTTACACCTTTAAAGAATTTGGTCTGCCTTTGGTTAACTACGCGAAATGAAAAAAAGTTTCGAAAACAAATGATTTACTTTTACTTTTAATGCGAACTTTTAACTGCAATTTCTTCTTCCTTACAACTAAAGACCAATAGGCTGTAGGTGTGGCATGTCAATCACTATCGCTTGCAAGATTCGTATTTCGTGTTTCATTTAAATCTCACATTTATTTGTAGATTTTGGCCAGTTATTCCTTCTCTTGTGATGGAGATACTGTTGATCTCTGTTTGCCTTTGTCTATCTCAAGGACGATGAGACTAGGGAAGTTGAATGTCAACAAAGTTTTTGGGCTACTATTTGCCCAAGTTTTTTCAATAAAAGCGAATAAAAAGTAAGAAGAAGGACTTCTAACATTAACAAAATATATGAAAAATTTCACAGGGATATGAATGAAGGATCCCGCCTTCCTCCTAATCTCACAACACCAACATCAAATTCAGGAATCCCAGTGAAATAATGCAAGGAGAACATAAGTAATGCCACCTCTGATAGCAAGGACTCCCAGCAGGCGTATCCTGAACACTAAACACGTTGATCAGTGCACTCGTAAATTCTCATGTGCTGTGCAAAGAAATAAAAAACGCTCAGCGTAAAAAAAAAAAATAATAATAATAAAGCTACCGCACACGTGTGACAGAAAATTTCAGTGCTTCGCAGAAAAAAAAAAAAACCAAAAATGTCACACATTGCGGGAATACCACATCTCTCGCTCCTGGTCAAAATACTGCTGCTTGCATTCTGTCACTGCCGTTGCTGTATTTGTCATATCTGACGGGCAGTGACTGATGGATAGCCGGTTGTGGGTGTGAGTTTTGTTGGTGCACTGTTTCATATTGTTGTAAGGGCATAACAATATGACTAGGGAATTCAGGGTGGATGTACCAATATACGCGGGCTAAAACGTTATTACTTTTCAGCGTACGCCCACGTCTGTAAGTACAGACCAGCAGTTTTGGCACTTAGTGAAATACAGATAGACACCCCCTCCCAAACCGCTATGATATGAACCTACATGGGAATGAACTAACACATGGGCTAAAAACTCAGGGCCGTTTTATAGTATTGTAAAACACAAAATTTTTGCAAAATTCAACTTTATTTATCAATATAGTTGCCTTCGAGGGCGACACACTGATTGAAACGATTTTTCAATCTTTCGATACCAGTTTTGTAGTACGATTTCGGTTTAGCCTCAAAATAGGCCTCTGTTTCGGCGATTACTTCTTCATCGGTCTTAAATCACTTTCCAGCGAGCATTCTTTTGAGGTCTGCGAACAGGAAATAGTCGCTCGATTCCAAATCTGGAGAATGCGGTGGGTGGGGAAGCAATTCGTAGCTGAACTCATTCAATTTTTCCATCGTTTTCATCGACTTGTGACACGGTGTATTGTCTTGATGAAACAGCACTTTCTTTTTCTTCAAATGCGGCCGTTTTTCTGCGATTTCGTCCTTCAAACACTCCAACAACGCAACGTTGTTCTCCTTTTGGAGATAGTCGATGGAAATTATTCCATGTGTATCCCAAAATGTTGGGATACGAGCTTTCGCATATCCAAAACACGAAATTGCTTTGAATCCATTTTTTTCACAATAGCAAAAGTTGCTTCACTCACAACGATATATCTCAAGAACTAATCATCCGACAGCTGTCAAATTTATACACGTATCTTGGTACGTTGGTACTAACTGAAAATGGTATGGATTTAATTCAAGTGGTGCCCTCTCTTAGAAACGGCCCATGTATTACTACAGTGCAATTATTCTTTTTTGAATAATTGTGATGTAGCTTAACAAACTCCACCACAATATTATCAGTGTTCCAATCCGGAATTCAACTTCATGTGGTGAAAATTCAACCTCTTTAAGCAAATTATCCACTATTGCTTAATTACAGAAGCCCCAAACTGGACATCAATTCGACCTTTAACGAGTTTGATCAGCTGTTTGACGAAATACAAAGAATTGTATCCCTATATCCCCATACTAAAATCGTGATTAAGGGCGATTTCAGTATACACAATTCTGGTTGGCTGTACAATTCTGGACAGTCAACACCTGAAGGACGAACTGTTGAAATCTCCCCTTGACCCAGTTTGTAAATGAGTCCACGCCAACACCCTGGACTTGTTTTTAACTTTTCACCCTGCTAAGTACACTGTTAATGTGATTTTCCCTCTAGGCTCGTCGGACCATTGAGTCATATCAGCTAATTTCTCGTAATCCCACCACACATTTAGATATAAGATTTCTAAAATAACCGTATGACAATACAAGAAAGTCAATTGCGGCTGACCTTAAAGCTTCTTTAGGTAATTCAACTGGTCGTTATGTATCTTTGATAGCGACGTGGAAGCCGCTGCTGATATGATCATACATAGATATTATTCTGTTTGGAATAAGATGCTTTAACACTCATCGGATGAATAGAATCAAACCAAAAGAAAAGGCGTTGTACGACTCGAGCTGTGAAAAGGCTATCAGAGTTGGAGAAATATTTTGTTCGTTCCACCAGAGAAAAACCAATTGAGCCAGGAATGACTGGCTCGCTTTCCTTAAGCATGTGGAATTCCAATCCGACCAAAAAGAGTACGAAAATCCCTTGAACGCGCGCTAATTATAAAAAAGTCTCCAAAGATGACCATGGGTACATCGTTATAGTGATAGCGTCGGTATGAGAAAATTTGGAAGAACCACTTCTATAGACTGATAAGCGTAAAGATAAGGAAATTAAGAGTATTGCTGTCGAATGTCGTTGAAACATTCGTCTAACAGAAAGTAAAAAACGAGTAAGAATAGCTATGTCCAATCACAAATGTTACAAATCCGAAGGATCCGCCGGCCTAACCGCCAAAGTTTTGAAAGCTAAACGAAATGATCTAAAGCACATATGAATGCACGAAAAGAACGCATGCCCGATGAACGGGGACTTTAAGAACAGGGGCCCTCTGTACTACATCAGACACGGAAATCTACTTAACATCGCGTACCAGATCTTTACTACCTTATGTAAATATCTAAGACAGATCAATAACAACTCAGTGCATTCTAAAATCTGGTAGGTCCACCATCGGATAAATATTCACTCTACGGAAGAACTTGAGGTAGAGCGAACACAACCAAATCATCACGTCTTTATCGGTTTTAGGGTTATCGGCTAGGATTCAGTTGTGCAAAACATCGATCTCTTGATATTATTATAAAAAGAGTCTTAAACATAACTTTGCCCCCTCTTGTAACTCTTTTCACATTGTGCTTGATGATACACAAACGAACACCAGAGTCACAATATTTAAAAAATTTAACCACTTCTCCCATATACAGATGACATTGGCATGATTGAAAGAAACTTGTAGGATGTCAGCGGGACAATTAAGATCATTGAAGCAGAAATTATTAAAATGAATATGGCTGTTTATGAGGTCAGATGCAGACAGAGGCGTTATTAGAAAATTAGGATTATTTTATAAAACTGATTACACAGAGTTTTTGTATCATATTTCAGCTTGATTTCCACAAAATTTCAAAAAAAAAAAATATATTTACTATTTATAAAAATATCGCCATTTTTGTTGGACCTCCTTCCTCAAGTAGTGCTTGTTCGTGACCATCAGAACATCACGCTAGATAACCTAAAATCAATGAAACAAATCAAAAACCATTAGTTTAATAACAAATCAAGTCTTTAATAAAATTTTTCTTTTTTTGTTTTAAAAATTAACAAAATGGCGGCTTTTGGAAGTTAACTCCCAAATTTTCGATCAAAAAAGCAATAACCGGAAAATAATTTACTTTTTTGAAAGAAAAACTATTTGAAATTTATCTAAAAGTATTCACATTCAGAAATATGTTAAATTTTCTTAATTTTGTAAATATCAAAAATATACAAGGATATTGATGATTCTTCGAGCGTCGTTAAAAAATCTGCGTAAATGGTACCCACTGGCGTTTCTTCAAAAATCATCTGAAAAAAAAACCAAAAAAAAATTTAAATTGGAAACTACATATAATCTATGTAGTACTTGTCATAGTCGATTTTGAAAAAAAAAAAAATCTGTGACAAATACTAGATAATGGTGTATACATAGAATAACCACAGAGGCAATCAGTTCATTCGTAAGTTCGTAAGTACTGTTCGCCGAGTTCGGACGTGTTTTCGTTTTGCTTCGCATTAAACTTTTAAATATAATTTATTTCTTCCCCTTCCATATCTCTACTTCTGCTATCAGTTTCACAACATTTCCTCAAATGCTGACTGTCTTTTTGGTTTTTTTTTTTTTTTTTTTTTTTTTTTTTTTTTTTTTTGACTAACCTCAATTTTCCGTGCTCAATAACTGTCGCATTTCCACTTCTGATATCGATTTCGTATGTATTTAGTACATTACCCCAAGTGTTGACCAATTTTCCGATTTTTTGTTTACCCTTTTCGTTTACTTTTGTTAAAATTGCCATGTCTTGCGGAATCACTAACTGCCCAATCTTTCATCTCAATGCTGACTTTGTTACTTGTAAGGGAATCTGTGAAAATCATTCCATGCAATTTGTGTCGGATTAAATAAAAGGAATACCGTATTCATCAAAGAGTTCCCTGACAACCTCCTATTCTCGCTTTCGCACGTGTTGCTTGCTATAAAGTGCCTCAGTGAATCTAATAACTCTTTCCAAAAAAGTCTCACAAAAATGATTACGACGAATCAGTTCAATTTAGAAAGTAGTGTCAGTTACGCTGATGAATAAGGCAACTCGGTTCTGTCCTCAACCGATGTAATTAAGTCCAAGATCACCAACATCGAAAAACAATCTGCAAGTCTGGTCGAGATGAATACTGCGATCAATGATCTCAAAGCAGTTTGTTCCGCCCAAAACATCTCTAACCTAAAACTGTGCGAATCAATAAACAGCCTGCGTGAAGATCTTGAGACTCATTTTCAATCCGCCTCAAAGAAACAACCATCTCTAATGCAGCCTGATCCAATGCTCGAAGTAATCTTTGATAGAATCAACGGTGTTGGTGACGATCTGCCTGCAGCACAATCAACCATTTTCGATATCGAGAATCATATCGAAACGGTAAGCATCAAAATTGACAATTTACCAATCCACACACAACACCACCAGATTGTCCACTACAATACACCAATTTTGGCTGAATTACTGGAAATCGAAGTCGACCCACTTTCACCACCACCTCCTTGTCAACCAACGTTAAATAAATCTACAAATTCTCCCGCTACCCCTTCAATCCAAGAGACCGAAACTGTTACTCCTCCCGTCGCCGCCCCACGCAAGCTCATCAAACATTTTGGTACATCATAGACACCTTCCGAATGGAGGCGTAGACTGGATAAAATCGAAACCGATAGGAGTACATTTTTCATCAAAGGCACCCCCGTAAAAGCTGATATTTCTTGGATCACGAAACTCTTCGCGGACAAATACGGCATCACCATCAGCAATTTGAAATGTTTCTGCCATCTCATCACAAAGGTAATCGAAGCTTTAAACTCGACCTACCTACTAGATACGAATGGTTATTTAAGAACCCTGCTGGTGCGTTCTCTATTAGTGATACCTTGATTGTGCGCAAGTCTTTCTACCAATTCGTTAACCACAAAAAAAAATCTGACGGTTTTCCTCCTTCCCTCTCATATGAAAACACATCATCAACCGATCCGCATACCATAGCCAACTTTTTTGCTATTTTCTTTAAGCAATCTTTTGCCGATAATTCCTTCGTACCGAATCCCTCTTATTTCAAATATCTACTTAAATTCCACACCGGCCACTCTATTTCTCAAAGATTTGATCATACAGTAATAGAAAATAAATTACAGCAACTTAATGATGAATACTTACCCGGCCCATGATGATAATAACATAATGATGAATACTTACACTTTCCCACCCCCTTGCAAATATATTCCTATTATCGCTCTCTCAAGGTGAATTTCCACAAATATGGAAGTCTTCTTTCATAACACCGATACACAAAAAAAGATTAAAGAGCGAAGTCACTAATTACCGCCCTATAGCTACACTTTCTCATATACCCAAATTTCTCGAGAGCATTTTGTATGAAGCCTTAAGCTTTCAGTGCAAATCTTTTATTTCCCCTAGTCAATATGGCTTTCAACTACCACTAACCTCGTAGAATTCGTGTCCTCAGTTCTCTCAGCCTTAGAAAGTGGTAAAGAAGTTGACGTTGTAACAACTGATTTCAGTAAGGCTTTTGACAAGATATCTCATAAACTAATCCTATAACTAACGGATATCTTTTTACCTGGATAATCGTTTTTATTATTTTTTTATTTTTTATATCCCTTTCTTGGCCACTTCAGGTGTTCCTCAGGGTAGTCACCTAGGTCCACTTCTCTTCATCTTAACTATTAACGATCTTGAAATTGTCATTCAACACTCAGCGCTTAATTTCCGCTCGCATATTGATGAGATAATTACTAAAGCAAACACATCACTTGGCTTTGTTAAAAGATGGTCCAAAGAATTCTGCAACCCGTAAGTGACCAGATTACTATACATCACTTACGTTCGCCCTCTTCTCGAGTACGCTAGCCAAGCGTGGTGTCCCTTTCAATGAGTTCATATATCCCGTATTGAGAGCATCCAGCGTCGTTTTCTTCGATTTGCTCTTCGAGGTCTACCTTGGAACGATCCTCTTATCTTACCTCCCTACCGAGACCGTCTCAAACTCATTAACCTGAACACCTTTGAGGAAAGAAGGGACGCAGCTGACATTCTTTTCATTCAACAAATCCTCTCAGGCTCGGTCGATTGCGTGTCTCTTTGCAACTCCATTTTCTTTAACACTAACCCTTGAAATCTACGTTGCCTCCGTCTCTTTTATCTACCTATCCACCGCACCACATATGGCTCTAACGAAACAATATCCCGTATGCTGCGTAAGGTAAACTTCAACCTCTCCGTTTTCGATTTTAATCGCAGCACACTTTCCCTCAAATTCGATCTCCTTCACCATCCCTAGCTTTAAGCCCTAGCGATAAGTTCCACATACTGCTAATCCGTATTTTTTTTATTATTAGTTAAAATTAAAATTAATATTAAAATTCATTGTTTTTCGAGAAATTGTGGGTACCGATTTGAAAAAGGTTTTTTTTTTTTATTTTATTTATTGTGGCATAATGTATCCAATATTTATAGTTATAATGCTCGTATTAGAGAGATTTGGTTAAAACACTTTACTACTTAAATATTATAACAAATGTTTAAAATAATATCACAGAATTTTATAAATTTAAAAGAAAAGCCACTAAAAACCTTCACTAAAGTAAGATTGGAAAAACGTGGTTTTGAGAAAAATGCGTTTGAAAATTTAGGAATGAATAAATTGTGAAATTTGTTAAATTACATGGTATTATGTAAGTCATGGTCGGCAGAATGTTCATAGCTTCAAAATTTTGTTGTCGGTGCCGTATTCGACCTTCTTTCGTCAGTTTACAGCAACGTTAACGATTTTGATCCCGCTGTTTATCGTTTTTGGAACTATCTTCTAAATAAGTTGGTTGAAGCTCTCATTACAGTTTTGGGTATATCCGCCAACGCAACGCTCTAACAATTTGTCATTGCTGAGGTCTTCGAATATTGGTTTGATAACATCTAACACCATTTTTGGCAATGCTGAATAGTCGTGACGGAAATTTTTCAGTTCTTTTTTAACTTTCGCTTGTTGCCGTTGTTGGCACTGGAACTAATATTCTCGTCAGAAAGTTTTTCGGCAGCATGTCGATTTTTGAGCGGTATTTTTTTTTTTTTTTTTGCGTTTAAAGTTTGTTGGTATTACATTTTCGTTAAACTTCGAGCTCGATGAATGAAGTTAAATTTTTTTATGTATTTTGATCTGACAAATACGAATATCGCAAATTTTTTGCCGAAAACTCGAGCACTCAATGATTTTCACTTGATGTATGTATAGAAAAACTAATTAGTAATTACTTATATCGAATCATCAATTCCTGGGCCATACAATAGGGCTTCTGCCGATGTGGAAACTTGCAAAATCATAATTTGACGTTGTCTTCCAATCATACTGCCTTCCCGAGTCCACAATTAATCCCATTAAATATACAAGCAGCAACATATGCAGCAATTTATACGATAGTACTGCTACTACACACAGTAAAAGTGTGGGCTTATTTTCCACACAAGCTGATCGAAGCTTTCATTGTTATTTTGATTGAATCCACCGATGTAACTAGAGAGTTGCATTCATTTATTCATTACTCAGATCTTCATAAATAGGTTTAATGGCATCCACGACAATTGGAGGTAAAGGGCGGCAATCTTGCTTGGAAGAATCTTTGCCCTTCGGGCATATCTCGCGATGTGGGTTTCCATCAGTTGAGCTGTAGTGATAGAATGTTGGCCATATCGCAGTTTTCATATTTTTCAGTGAATCAAAATATCGATGTATGGCTTAGCCATAGTAAATAGTTTATTTGTCAATCATCTTCCCTGTTAGTTCACTTTTACCTCCAAGACAGTCGTATTTGTTTTTCAATGCGTGCACATATCCTATGCACTCCTCTTTATTTATGGTAGTATCCTCATAAGAAGAAGCTTTTAAAACTCCAGAATTAGTTTTGGAGTCACCATCTTCAATATAATTTGTATACTCCATAATTCGTTAATGACTGTTGGAAAATGTCTACAATTGCGTTGACCTCCATTTTTCCAAATGACCTCTCGTGATTTTCAATACACTCATCTTTGCGCGTTTCACTTCATTCTTCAAATATATGTATAATAACAACTCATTATATTCAAATCAAGAATTTTTCCAGTAAAATAACCAATAATTAATCAAACTCCAAACAAATATGTATAGCTACGCTTTTGCCATTTTCCATCTCCAGAGACAGTCAATTCATTTGTTTGTTTTTATTTTGAGCTTCTTTTTCTTCATTCTCAGCTTTCTGCGACGTTTTTACTACCTACTAATATTGCTTCAACAATATTTTAAATGTACGCTTGTCTACAAATTGTGGCATGTCCATCAAACCTCAAAATTTTCGCTTGGTTTCATATCCTATTCCTAGGATTCTTATTGTTAATACGAATCTTCTATTTATATCATATGAATGTCCTATAAAAGAACAAGAAGGATTATTGATACCACAATTTAAAGTCCCAGACCCATTACAATCTTTGCACTTTACAAGATATGAAATGGCCGTATATATGGAAATAAAGTTTATTATTCGATTGTCGATATTACTATCTTAAAGCACATCTTCTATGTTACGTTTTTAATTTTAAGCTGATTTACTTGTAGTATTTTCATTACGTTCTGATGATTTCGGATTGAAAACTTTTTTCGTACGCGACTTACGAAGATTACCAGATCTCTAGAACCTATTTTACGATCCATAATAAAATAAGAAAATAAATTTTTATATAAACGCACAAGTATCAACTTCTCAGTTTATTTTCCACGAATATACCGATACCCAAGCAAAAGTCTTTTAAATTTGCAACAAGACTATTCAGAATATAATAGGCTATTGTAGGATATCTCGGAAATTATTAATTGGATCGATTTGAAATTTTCAGAATATTTCTTTAATTCGACTGTATCTCACCACTTATGGTATGTTAATAGCACAAAATATTTACTTTCATCAAAGAAGGACAATTAATACCGGCTAGGCAGAATATAACATTTTTCGAGTGATCCTCGATTCCTGACATTTGCTGCAGAAGGTATAATGAAAAACTATACAGTTATGGGCATCTAGGATTAATGTGGCAGTACTTCAGTCTAAATAAACTCTCAATCCTACTCAATTGATCAAGTATAAGAAAATCTAATCTAAACTGACGCAGCAAAGAGACCTTAACCAACTTGGTGGTCGTAACCAAAGGCTTCTAGGGAGCTAAAAAGGTAAATATTGCATAATTATGATTTGTATATGCTTTGTTCAATTCCAACTTCGAATATGGTATATCTACCGGTAATTTAACAAAGAAAGAAGGACTTCTTTAAAATTTAACGCAACTGGATTTTTTTAGTACGATAGCGATAGCGGCCAATGAAAATGCCTTTTAAGGATTCCCAGTGGATTGGTGACATCATTTTAATGAAAATCAGTAATAAACCTATTGGCCTAGGAGCCAAGTGTTAAAGTGTTGCTGTTTCAATGTTTTTTGTATGTATTATACATTTTCAATCGTAGTGCATTTCTAGCGTCCTGAGACATGCTACATTAAGCTCTATACCATATATGTAAACAGTACTTTTTCATTGCACCTTTTATGTTAAGTTCTAAATCAAGCGGGGGCCAGAAAATTACGATCACTCTTGACAGCATTGAATGTTGATATATCAAGTACACTGTCCTATAGTTGGAGACTTGATCATCTGGAGTAACGTCGGTTAGTAGATTTTTTTAGCGTGCTGTTGTTATCATTTCTAATGCAAGTTAGGTATTTTCTAATTGAAACCTATTATCTGTTGTCGTTTTGTGGAGGAAACGACACTACTATTGCAAATTTATGATCTTAAACAACTTTGCGTTGAAGTTTCCTAGTACGAATTTAACGTCGGTCATATTTGGGACAGTCTTCAAAAGGACTTTTGATTTTTTTCACAAAAATTCACCTTGATTAAGTTTCAACTGCTTTGATCGAATCTGATAATGGACGTATTTTAAGGCTTATGGTCACCGATTCAATCTCCATGATAAATCCAGCTTTTTAATGTGTAAGTTTCTGAGCGCGTCTGGATTTATGCAGCACAGCGAAGGTATAGTTTCTGGTTTATAATTTGCTCCAGGAGTTCCATAATTTTTTACGAAACAGACAAACAGAAACCAATTTTTGTTTGTTGTACATAGAGCAGCAACATCCATTTCCCGTTTGAGAGGCATTTATCCATGTCACTTACTGTGAGCTCTCAAAGTGAGTAAACATCAATCATCCTTCCGAAGTAACATGAAATTTGAACATAAATATTAATAACAATGAAATACCAATAGTAGAAGACGTAAGCTTTTTTCAATAGCAATAATACATGGGCTGAAAAGTTTCTAAGAGAGGGCACAACTTGAATTAAGTCCATACCATTTTCAGTTAGTACCAACCTTCAAAAGATACGTGTATAAATTTGACGTTTAGTTCTCGAGATATAGCGTTGTGAGTGAAGCAACTTCAAGCAATTCAAAACAATTTCGTGTGTTGATTTATCATTGCTTTTTGATGGGAAAAAATGCAACCGATGCAAAGAAATGGCTTGATAAGTGTTACCCGGACTCTGCACCAGCCGAACGAACCATTCGCAAGTGGATTGAAAAATTTTAAAGTGGCCATACAAGCACCGAAGATGATGCACGCAGTTGACGTCCAAAAGAGGCTGTCTCAGATGAAAATATCAAAAAAGTCCACAAAATGATTACGAATGACCGTAAAGTGAAGTTGATCGAGATAGCTGAGGCTCTGAAGATTTCAAAAGAGCGTGTTGGATATATCATACATGAATATTTGGACATGCGGAAGCTCTGTGGGTGCGTGTCGCGTTTGCTCACAGTCGACCAAAAACAACAACGTGTTGATGATTCAGAGGAGTGTTAAAAGCTGTTCAACCGCAATAAAGCCGAATTTTTGCATCGGTATGTGACAATGGATGAAACTTGACTCCATCACTTCACACCAGAGTCAAGTCGGCAGTCAGCTGAGTGGCGAGCAGGCGACGAACCTCGTCCAAAACAACCAAAAACTCAACAGTCGGCTGGCAAGATTATGACATCTGTATTTTGGGATACATATGGAATAATTTTCATCGACTATCTCCAAAATGGGGCAGACTATCAACAGCGACTATTACGTTGCGTTGTTGGAACGTTTGAAGGACGAAATCGCAGAAAAACGGCAGCATTTGAAGAAAAAGAAGGTGCTGTTTCATCAAGACAATGCACCGTGTCACAAGTCAATGAAAACGATGGCAACATTGAATGAATTCGGCTACGAATTGCTTCCCCACCCACCGTATTCTCCAGATTTGGTCCCCAGCGACTATTTCCTGTTCGAAGATCTCAAAAGAATGCTCGCCGGAAAGAGATTTAAGACCGATGAAGAAGTAATAGCCGAAACAGAGGCCTATTTTCAGGCTAAACCGAAATCGTACTACAAAACTGGTATCGAAAGATTGAAAATTTTTTTCAATCAGTTTATTGCCCTCGAAGGCAACTATATTGATAAATAAAGTTAAATTTTGCAAAAATTTTGTGTTTTACTATAAAACGGCGCGGACTTTCCAGCCCATGTGTTAAAATAAAAAAAAAAAAATAATACAAAAGTATATATTTTTGGTTTCTTAAGAACAGATAACTATACTTCATATTCACGCGACAAAATTAAGTGAACAACATGCAGTCTCCTCTTCTTTACTGTGAAACAGTTATTTTTACTGTTCGAATTGTGTATCGATTTATCTGTGGACTTATAAGTAATTGTAACATTAGTGCAGAGTGTACGTTGGTTGTGTTCAAAAGCTTAATGGTAGTGTAATATTATATTTCGTATAATGAGGAGTGAAATTTACTCAGAAACATGAAAAATTATAATGGATTTTAGAAACGAAGAAACGAATCGTATCGGAAAATTGACTAAATTTTTAAAAGAAGCCATGTTTCGATAGAAAGAATATTGACAAATATGAAAAATTTAAAACATTGTAAAATTTTAAGTGGACAGGTAGACCAAGAAAGCTAAATTAAAGAGAAAGAAAAGAAATTGTAACTGAAGTTGGAAAATATCCTGGTTCAAGCACCGTTAAAATTATCCAAAACATGTTAATAACACACGGCGGACATATCATAAATCGGACTTTCATACTAAGAGTGCCAGAAAGAAACCATTTGCACTTACTCAAAAAATTGTCCGTACACCACTCAAAGAGCAACTAATTTTTATATATTGTAACGTAGAATAAAAACTAATTTATTTAAGAAAAGAAATATATTTCTTATTTTTAAAAAATGTACTTGAATAATGCAATAAATTAAAACTATTGAATTTTTTTAGCTCAAAAAATTGCCCGTACACTTCTTTTCATACGCTCTAATTCGGGGAAAAAAAGAAACTAGTAAGATGTGTGGTAACCCTTGGCTTCAATAACTTTACCTAGTCTTTTTCCCATAGAATTCACCAATTTTGCCATATTTTGAGATCTTTATTCTTCCTTATTGTCCTTTTGCTTTATTTGTATTCCATATGCGATCATAAACGTTTGGTTGGATTAAAATCCGGGCTTTGAGAGGGATGGGGAAAAACTTTGTGGATGTTGTAGAGTAACCATTCCCTTACAACCATGGATAAGTGCTTCGGATCGTTGGACAAAACAGTAGTTCACTTCAAGTCCCAATTTCAGGGCAGAACTTGCCAAGTTTTTTTTTTTTTTTTTTTTTAAATGTTTGAGTATTGAATTTTGTTCATTGTGGACTTGATGAAGACAAGATTTTCTACCCGTGCTGCCGCCATTGATCCCAATACCATCATGTTTCCAACGCCGGGTTTGACAGTATAGTTAACGCTGGAATTCTTTAGTGCTGTGCCACTTCTACGCCGAACAAAGCATCGCCCATCTGACCCAAACATAATAAATTTTGACTCATTTTAAAATATAAAGCGATTCCAAAATTTTTGAAAGATAAGGCTTATTTCTAGGTGTTTGAGTCACATATTCGTTAAAAAATAAGAAGCTTGTAACTGTTTGCGGATTAACTTCAATGTACATATAGGTCTTGCACGAGTGTTGCGCCAATATTTGTTGTACTCACCTTAGAATATTCTTTGACTATTCGCTGTATCTTAAACTCAACCTGTGGAGTAGTCAACTTTTTTTTCCGTCTTTTGTTTTTTGTATTTCTCTATTACATATTGAACTCAGGAATGTGTTTCAATTTCAGCAATTTCACGCAAACTCTTTCTTCTTTTTCCACAAATTCACAAGTAACCACTATAGAGGCCGTAAGAATAGACTTTTGTCATTTTTTTTTTAGGAAAAATATAAAATATATCGACTGTGCTATAAAACCAAATTTTTATAGAATAATTTATTTAAAAATGGCGGCTGTGTAGCGTTTCTCAGATGACCTTTTTTTTCGAAGGGTCTACGGTACATACAGCTCCTGTAAATTTTTAATTATGGTGAGTCACTAAATTTTGTTTTATTATACATAGCAACAGCTAGAGAATAACGTAGCATTTTTGTAATATATTTATTGTTGGTCGAATGGCGAACTTCCAAGGTCAAACTTGCAAAATTCGCAGAAAAATCGCAGAAAAATGTTTATAACAAATGGACTATGCCATATTAAAAGATATTCTACGTTCTTATTTAGAAAATATATTTTTAAGGATCTCGTTTAAATTTGAAGTCAATTGGTTGAAAATAGTCCAAGTTATGGGTGCGGCCAACGTAAAAAATGCAGATTTGAGATAATTTCGTTTAAAATTTTAAGTTGGCTCGCTACCTACCTGGCAGCCTTGTATAGGGTTTTCTAATAACGACTTGACAACTTTTTTTTTAAATAAAGTAATATTTCAAAAACTATATTATTGGCTTGAAGTACAATCAAAACATTTATGAATGAAACTCGACTTCGTTCATATGGCCACCGCGGGCACGTTTGCAGCGGTGGATTCGGCCAAATCGGCCGCTATTTCGCGTTCAATATTGGCGCTGAGCTTTTCCAACATTGTCGACGTGTTGGCATAAACCAATGACTTAACGTAGCACCACAGAAAATAGTCAAGCGGCGTTAAGTCTCACGAGCGAGGCGGCCAATCGACTGGCCCATGTCTTGAGATAACACGCTCACCATACTTACTCTTCAATAAATCGATTGTAGCGTGTGCTGTGTGGCTTGTGGCACCAACCTGTTCCAACCACATGTCGCCCAAGTCCATATCTTCTAATTCGGGCCAAAAATAATCGGTGATCATGGAGCGATAACGCTGACAATTCACAGTAACGTGACGATCGTTATCGTCGACGAAAAAATATGGCCCAATAACGCCGCCGGCATGCAAACCGCACCAAACCATTTATTTTTTGTGGATGAAGTGGTGATTCATGAAGCACATGTGGGTTTTCACCCGACCAATAAATCATATTTTTTTTGCTTATTGACCAACCCATTGAGCCAAAAATGAGCTTCGTCACTGAAAATGATTTTGAGATGAAATTATCATCTTGGCGCATCTTCTCTAGAACCGAATCGGAGAACGTACGTCGCTTCAAATGGTCCATCGGCATCAATTCTTGAGTCAGCTTGATCTTGAATCTGTGTAAACCAAGATCCTTACGCAAAATACGCTGTTATGTGGTCTGAGCGATACCCAATTCTTGAGAATTGACTGATTTGGATCGTTTGCTACGGACGTCTGAAAGGCAGCGATATTTTCGACACTTCGACCAACCCGTTGTCTCACTGACACGACAACATCACACAACGAATATTTGGACTCAAATTTTTGCACTAAACTTGTTATTGCTTGTCTACTAGGGCGAGAATTACGACCGTAAATTGGAGCTAACGCTCTTAAAGTTACAGTCACCGACTCCGAATATCTGTAGAAAATTTTTATAATTTGCAGACGTTGCTCATTAGTGTACTTTACCATGATGAAAATGTTGAATTTACTGAATAAATTGACAGTGACAGTTTGATGATTAGTGAAAGAGTGCGTTGACAAATTAAATTCAAAGTTGTAAAGTCCCTATTGGAAAACCCTATACTATACTTGGTAAAACAAGTTTTTTTTTCCCCAAAAAAATGTTACGAATTATATGCGGATGAAAATTTTTCACTCGTATATATAGTAATTCACAACATCTTTTTTGGAACGGTAGCACTCAGACACAAAACACGAGTTCTCATGCGATCCCCCCATCTTGGTATTTACAGCGCCTAGCACTGCTTGATTTCGGTGGTCTAATAAGAACCGATTTTTCAGTGTGGCGAGGCCGCTGAAAAACAAGCACTTCGAGATATTTTCCGACCACAATCTTTTGGGATATCATTACTGAGTTATTAAGAGACCATTGAAAGCAATCAAAAATAATCGATTTATCAAAAATCCTAGAGTCCTTAGGAATTCTTTTTCGCATTTTCTGCCTCCAAATTGAATAAAATGATCACTGATAGAGAAGACTGAATACTCAGTGGAATGCAAAATGAATAATTGAAAAGAAAAATCGCTAAAGTGTATGGTTAATTCTTTGACTCTGATAAGAAATGAATTTCTATGTTTTTATTTTTTTAACTGCTACTAAAGGTAACTCAGTTCCTTCAAAACTAATTTTGAAACTCTATAAAATTATCTTTTACTTAATATGATTTTTATACAAATGGTGTTAATGGTTTCAAAAATATTAAGTACCTAATAAATTGTTTGTCATATGATGTACGGACAGTTTTCAATTCTAAGGAAAACAAAAAAAGCGTTTCAATTTAGTTAAAAAATACATAAATAAATACATTTCTTTTTGGAAAACATTTTATTTACAGACAGGAGTAAATTTCAAATTTCTAAAATCACACAAGTAATAAAATTTGGGTCGTGAATTTTGTCTTCATTAAAAGCACAATGAATAAGTAAGACTATCTGAACACCCTAAAAAATAATATGCAACCGAACGCACGAAAATTAGGTATGCTTAGGAATTGGATCTTCCAGCAAGACAATGATCCTTACCATACCTTGCGGCTCATTTAGGAATCAAATCAGCTCGATAACCCACCCCAATCGCCAGACCTAAGCCCCATAGTATATTTATGGGATCACCGCAAAATTCGCAAAAGCACAATGCGACCAAAGATGCACTCAATTGAAGAATGGTTTAAAATATCTTCGATTATACAAAAAAACTTGTTATATCCATGGTACGTAGACTTAAACAAATTATAAAATCTAAAGGTGGTCAAACCAAATATAATTTTATATTTATGAATTCCTGGAGGAAATTTCTAATATTTACTTACTTTTTTCGCGTAAAATATGAAGTATAGTTAATTCTTCTTAAGAAAAAACATCTATCACTTTTGTTTTTATATTATTTTATTTTTGTTTTATTGCTATAGAATAAGGCTTACATTTTGTACTATTTATATTTTTGTTAATTTTTATGTTTAAATTTTATGATACTTTGAAAATTTTATCGGTGTTTATTCACGTTTGGCACTAACAGTACATTTAAAAACCCTTTTACTACCCAAACTTAAAAGCATTTTCATTCCCGGATATATTTGATATACCAACTTTTTGCCATAAAATTTACTAAATCCCTAAACAATATTCCTGCAGCATTTAAGTGCATTTTGTTTTTTTATTTAAAAGAAATACACAGGCATAGAGGGAAAAGAACTTAAGTACAATACCAGTGCTATGTGCAATTAACCTACATTTCACTTTGGACTTTTTGGCAAGAAGGATGTCCAAAGGGACCCGGAACTATAATTTGGTACACCACCTAAACGACTTATGCCGACAGCTTCGCTCAAGCAAGCAAAATTTTTTTTATAAAACTCAAATAATTTGTTGCTAAACGACGTTCAAAGAGGTTAATAGAGACATTATGGACCTAGTGACAATTAAAGTCATCCTCCCTAGTTGCTAGGAGAAGGGTTTCTGTGAAAGAATCCTTTGACCGAATTCGAAGAACACAAGCAGCTATACGAGTATTATAATTTTTTGTTGGGTCAGTACTTCAAAATATGACATAACATATGAATTCTTAGGACCATTATACTCGTATTTCAAATTCGACCAATTTTGAGGGATGATAGTCAGAAAAGTAACTGACAGACAGACGGAACAGGTAAATCTTTTGTCTTAGCTAAAGTATGTCAACAAAAAATAAAACACAACGAATACATAGTTGTTAACAATTGACTATGAAGGCCCATAAGGCAAGCTCCTGGATAGTTGACAATGTGAAAAAAGCAGCCGTATATGTTATTTCCTTTCCTCCTGTCAAACTATACAAAATTATGATTTTTTTTTTTTAAAAACAATTTAAAGGTAAACTAAACTACAAACGATAAAGTTTCGAAAAAAGTTTCTTGATAGATGCATCAAACTACTATCCTCATTGATATAATGGGTAAACACGAACATAGAAAATAAGAATCACAAAGATGAAGCAATAAACTGGAGCAAGGATGACTATGGAATATTGCCAACAGATATTTTTTGTCTCTTTGATCCTACAACTACGATTCGACGTAATAAAAGATAACTGTCATAATGCAAATTGTGTGAAAGGCCGAACCAAAATAAGCAATAGTATAAATAACAAATTTGCAAAACCATATTATCCACTACCGCAGTATCTATAGAGGATGTAGGGATGAAGAAATATTATTTCATAGTGCCACGGTGAATGAAAGTTGTAACGGAGAAAAAAAAAAAAGGACTACCAGGACCAGCAGTTATGCTAATGCGAATATTCTTGACAGAGAAAACTATTGGATGCGAAATATAACTGAAAATGCAAGCACAGTGGGACGAAAAGCTTTGGAAAGGAGAAATACCCATTCCTTTTTATAAAAGCAAGTAGTTTTTTAGGACAATAAAAAGTTGTTCTTCTTTCCCTTTTACCTGCAGCTAAAGGTTATGTAGATTTTAATGAGATATCTGCAATAATTGAATTCCTCGTAGCCAATAAAAATCTGAATATTTGCATAGAAGCTTTAATTTTTCATTTTTATTTCATTTTTTGCGTAAGTTTTCGGACGGTTTCAATAACACTAGCACCAGGTTCGACTGGAGTACAGATGTGTTCTTTTATTCATTTTTTCTAGATGCTAATGACGCATCCAATACTATGATTTCAGTTTTTAAGTAAGGCGGCGTTAAGAATTCCGCATATATTATTATATTCTCGGGTCACTCAGATCGGAAGCTGCTTGAATACGAACTAGTATCATTATTCTGCTCTCACTAAGTCTCGTCGTTTACGTACCCCAAATTCGGAATTCTATTTCTACATTACACACAGTAACCCCAGACTACACAACAATTCGACATATAAAGAGTTTGATGCACTATATGATTTCATTCATATAGTTATTGCGGGCGATTTCAACTTTGTGTGGCTTTGACATTTTGCAAATATAACAACTAAAGGACCTTTACCTGAAAATTAAGCTACGTAAAGTCGGAAAAAGTTGTAAATGGCCTGTTTTTTCCATCTCACATTCTCACCATCTGAAAACATTTCGATAGAGCTAGAAATTACTACAACGCCTCCTAAAACCGGTGAACATTTAATCCGATCAAATACTGAAATAAAAAATATAGGTTTTTCCAATAGGGACTTGACAACTTTGAATTTAATTTGTGAACGCACTCTTTCACTAATCATCAAACTGTCAATGCCAATTTATTTTCATCGTGCTAAAGTACACTAACGAGCAACGTCTGCAAATTATAAAAATGTTCTACAGATATTCGAAGTCGCAAAATCATCTTCAGTGACGAAGCTTATTTTTGGCTCAATGGGTTTGTCAATAAGCAAAATATGCGTTATTGGTCGGGTGAATACCCACATGTTCTTTATGAATCACCACTTCATCCACAAAAAATAACTGTTTGGTGCGGTTTGCATGCCGGCGGCGTTATTGGGCCATATTTTTTCGTCGACGATAACGATCGTCACGTAACAGTCACGTTAATGGTCAGCGTTATCGCGCCATGATCACCGATTATTTTTGGTCCGAATTGGAAAATATGGACTTGGACGACATGTGGTTTCAACAGGATGGTGCCACAAGCCACACAGCACACGCTACAATCGATTTATTGAAGAGTAAGTATGGTGAGCGTGTTATCTCAAGACATGGGCCAGTTGATTGGACGCCTTGTTCGTGCGATTTAACGCCGCTTGACTATTTTCTGTGGGGCTACGTTAAGTCATTGGTTTATGCCAACACCCCGACGACATTGGAAGAGCTCAAAGCTCAAACGCGAAATAGCGGCCGTTTCGGCCGAAATGTGTAGCCGAGTCGTTGTAAATTGGGTCCAACGAATCGACCGCTGCAAACGTGCCCGCGGTGGCCATATGAACGAAGTCGAGTTCCATTCATTAATGTTTTGATTGTACTTTAAGCCAATAATAAAGTTTTTGAAATATCTTAAATGGTTTGCCTTTTATTTAAAAAAAAGTTGTCAAGTCGTTATTAAAAAACTCTATTCTTCAATGCCCCAAAGGTAGAGAGAAAGTTTCGATGGTTCAGCAAAAACGTTAAGCATTCTGTTTTTTATTTTATCCCATTTCAGCTGTTGGCTTTTCGGATAAGGCCAACTTGCCTGCTGCGCATTTCATAGCCAGTTCTACACTTCCAGATTTAGCCTTGCGTACACTTGAACGTATCGAATTTTCTGCAAAGATGTTTATCATCATAATTTGGATGCAAAACAGCATTTGTTCAGCTCGTCCCTCGTATATAAATGCAGATACACTCATGAAATTTTTACTTATGTAAAGTTGCTTTTTTGAGGTATGCTTTCCTAGTGGTCTCCCAAAATAGAAGTATTGGATGTATGTATTTTAGAGTGAAATAGTCGCAACATTGACTAGATGATTAATTGGAAGGTAATCCGGCCCCAAAACGATCAATCAATCTTCGTCGATTCCCTGGTTAACTCCATGGTTTTGTTAAATCTGCATAGTTTTTTTCACATAGTTTCCAAACTTGCTTTGTTAAAACTGCCCTTAAAATAATGTATAACACCTATTACGCAACATTTCATGTCAAGTGAACACTAAAACATCCGACACGATTTTAAAAGTCTTTTCCACGCTGGTTATATTCGATGCGGGAGCAACTTATAGTAAGGTACATGCCTAAACATTTTTCCCAAGTTTTTCAGCTATATAACTAGTTTTGAAAACAAGGTGGATTCGCATATGGCTAAGCTTACGCCTGCAAATTGGTAAGTTTTCAAGAGCCCAGCTGACCTTAAATACTATCTTCAGGGCCGGCAATAGTTCCATCACGCTATCTTAGAGCCTAGACGCAACTCAATACGTGGAATTATGACGGAACGACTTAAAGTTGTCTCATTTCTAACTTTGATTCTTTGAACTAAGTTCTGCTGTGAGCAATACGGGTGATTTGATGTTGATGTGAATTTCCGGAAAGCGACTATTGACTTCCCTCTGGCCATCTAGAGAACACCATCATGTCTTTCTAACTTTTAATTTGATCTAATTTCAAATAGCTCGAAATTCAATTAATTTAATTCCTTTACGAATAAGATTACGACCGACCGGTAATTCGCAAACAATTTTGCATACGGACAACGCATTGCGTTTACTTTATATTCTAAGTAAGTTAGCGCAATGCCTTCATCAGTCTGTCTTCGTCTACTGGATAGTCCTTTAATTATTTAATATAACAATTGATATAAAAAGACTGTATTTGGATGTGGACATAAACTTAGATTTTCTCATCTCTTAGATCTACCTACCACTTCTTGGCGGCACTGTGTATTTTCCATTATTTTAACGACCCAAAAACATTTGATGTCATATATACGTCGTCTAACTAAATTTTCAGTAACAGTCATGGAAAACATATTGCACTCTAAATTGACGAAATTTAAACCAATTTCAAGGGATTTTCTTCTCTTTGGACTTCAGTTTTGGTTCGCCTTTGTGTCCTTGTTTTATTCATATGCTTATGCAAGTAAAGCCTTGTTTTAAGGTGAATATAAACGAAGTAAGATGAAACGAATATGAAGCAAACCAGATACCATCAACTTAATGTAACTGAATAATATTAATTTTCCATGGGAATTAAAAAGGATAACGAATTTGGAAAGCAAAAAAACCGTATTCTTCCTTTGTATACTCCTTCGCACTTTTCTTTTGCTGATTTATTTTAAAAATCTCATTTACTCGTTTTCTTTTCTTCACCTAGTCTAGCCTTAAGGAGCATTTGTGTCGTTGTGTTTTATTCGTATCCTCTTCTATATATGGTTCAGTTTAGAGAAAAGCGTAAATTGTATAATCCTTTTGATATTATGTTCCCGATAATATCTTTGAAGATGCATTGAAACAATCTTAACAAGGGGAAAACATTAGAGTTAAAAAGAAGCTCTTTAATTTAATTTTAAGGATGAGTATTCTTAGAACAATGCTTTTAAGAGGTCCGTTGTGTGTGGCAGAAAGATGCAAAATACATTGGAGGAATTCCAAACCCGATAGGTTCTTAAACATAGATTGCTTCCGTAAATTAACATAGGTAGTATAGTTCTAGTTAGTCGCTCCCTTTTAATGTAAAATATGGTCGCTATTAAGTCTCTTGTTTACATCTCTTAAGTCCCTCTGTTTAAATAGAGTGCGGTATTGGTAAAATTTCTCGACAGTGCTTTCTACTTCCACATTCGCTTTTTAAGATGCTTGCCGTTTTATTAAAGTTCCGCCATGTCTCAAGGAACATTGGGCATCAACGCTGTTTGCTTCGAATTGCTATAATGCAATTTACTTTTCCATCCAATACCCTAAAAGCCTTTCCACTTTTTAATGCAAAGTATGTTTTCGATCCTCTGGCTTTGCATGAATTAAGTCATTGGGTTGTACTACATGAAATGTCCGATTTTATATTGGGTCTATAACTTAATTAACTTAGCGGTTTGCTAAGAGATGGCGTAACTTGTATTACTTCATTGTTATTATTCCATTGGAACATGCGTTGGAAAGCCACTGTCATTGTACGTCATTTCAGTATATGTCATTCATTTGAAGCGTAAACAACAATAATTTTTTTTCAAACAAATATGTCGAACTTTGTGCCTGAAAAAGTGTTTTTGCGGGGAGTTTTTCTTCATGAAGAAAACTGCTGCCGAAAGTCATCGTATTTTGGTGGAAGTTTATGGTGAACATGCGCTAGGTGAGCGAACGTGCCAAAAGTGGTTTGCACGATTTAAAAGTGGTGATTTTGGCTTGGAAGACGATGAACGTCCTGGGCAGCCAAAAAAGTTTGAAGATGAAGAACTGGAAGCATTACTCTATGAAGATTGTTGCCAAACACAACAAAAGCTCGCAGAATCTTTGGGTTTCACTCAAGCAGCCATTTCAAAACGTTTAAAAGCAACTGGATATATTCAAAAGCAAGGAAATTGGGTTCCACATGAACTCAAGCCGAGAGACGTCGAAAGGCGGTTTTACATGTCTGAAATGCTGCTGGAACGCCACAAAAGGAAGTCATTTTTGCACCGGATTGTTACTGGTGATGAAAAATGGATCCATTACGACAACCTCAAGCGCCAAAAATTATATGTGAAACCCGGCCAACCAGCAAAATCAACAGCAAAGCCGCATATCCATGGCGTGAAGGTAATGCTCTGTATTTGGTGGGATCAGATGGGTGTGCTGTACTATGAGCTGGGTAAAACCATCAATGGACAACGCTACCGAACACAATTAATCCGTTGGAGAAGCAGTAGCCGAAAAACGCCCGGAATATGCGACCAGACACGAGGCAATAATTTTCCATCATGACAACGCTCGGCCCCACGTTGTTTTTCCGGTTAAGAACTATTTGGAAAACTGTGGATAGGAAGTTTTACCCTACCTGCCTTATAGCCCAGACCTTGCCCCTTCTGACTACCATTTGTTCCGGTCGATGCAGAAAGATGGGAAAAAGTCATAGCTTCAGATGGGCAAAACTTTGAATAACACTGTTGTACAAGTTTTTCTTAAAAAAACGTTCAAATTTTGAAAAAAAAAACCGCACGAATTAAAATATATACCCAATAGTAAAAATTTTAAAGCCAATGTTATATTTCCTTAAATTTTTATTCAATCAAAATAGGATCCGTTGACATCTATGACATTCTTCCAAGGTCAAATATTCCTTTTTCGTAGAAGTGCTGACTTTTTGAAGCAATGAAATCTTCAAAGGCTTTTATGACCTCTGCTCGATTCGATTCCGGAAGACCTTCTGCCAGCAAAATGAATCCAGATTGCGGAAAAGATGGTAATTCGTTGGTGAAATATCAGAGAAGTACGGTAGATGCGGAAGAATTTCAAGTCCCAACTACAACTGTTTTTGCACCGTTACTTGTATAAAACTAAATAAAATAAAGTTATTTTTTTCACAAATTTGAAATTTACCAGGGCTGGCCCGGTCGTTAGAGTTCCGTCCCTTTTCTTCTTTGATTTTGTAATAATAAAGAAATAAAAATTGGTACTCTTAGCTCTTCTTTACGGTAAGACGGTAATCAGGTACTCGTCAACCAAAGAAATAATAATAATTAGAACGTAGGTTCGTTGGTGGTTATACACATGTGCTCCAGTACCAATTTCCACCTTGAAGTGATAAGAGGCCAGATAAGTTCAAGAGTCGTGAGAATGGCGATCGTAATACTCGGAGCAGCAAATACCACACACTCCGAGTAACGAGAAAAAAGGATAAACAAGCAGCTGGCATGCAAGTTTATCTAAATATGGTGTGCATGGAAGGCGCCCCCCACTTTATGAGCAACAAAAAGAGAGGTATGTATATCCCCGTTCCCCCATTCACACTACCAGAGTGGACCACTAACCAACTAAATGTGCATAACAAATAGTTCCCGGAAATTATTCAGAAAATTAAAAATATAGGGTTTTCCAATAAGGACTTGACAACTTTGAACTTTGAACGCACTCTTTCACTAATAATCAAACTGTCACTGTCAATTTATTCAGTAAACTTAAAATTTTCATCATGGTAAAGTACACTAACGGGAATTATAAAAATTTTCTATAGATATTCGGAGTCGCAAAATCATCTTCAGTGACGAAGCTCATTTTTGGCTCAATGGGTTCGTCAATAAGCAAAATATGCGTTATTGGTCGGGTGAAAAACAACATGTGCTTCATAAATCACCACTTCATCCACAAAAAATTACTGTTTGGTGCGGTTTGCATGCCGGCAGCGTTATTGGGCCATACTTTTTCGTCGACGATAACGATCGTCACGTTACTGTGATCACCGATTATTTTTGGTCCGAATTGGAAGATATGGACTTGGACGACATGTGGTTTCAACATGATGTTGCCACAAGCCACACAGCACACGCTACAATCGATTTATTGAAGAGTTAATATGGTGAGCGTGTTATCTCAAGACATGGGCCAGTCGATTGGCTGCCTCGTTCGTGCGATTTTACGCCGCTTGACTATTTTCTGTGTGGCTACGTTAAATCAGTGGTTTATGCCAACACGCCGACGACGTTGGAAGAGCTTAGGGCCAACATTGAACGCGAATTACGAATAATGATGGCACTGTGCGACGGTGCGTTATCATGGTGCAAAATCCACAAGTTTTCTGCCCACAATTCTGGTCTCCTTCGGCGAATTGCTTCACGCAAATGTCTCATAACGCCCAAATAATACTCTTTGTTTACTGTCTGGCCTTCTGGAAAAAATTCATAATGCACTATACCGTTGTAATCTATGAAAACCGTGACATGAACTTTCACTTGCATGATGTCTGGATTGCTTATCGCACTCGAAAACCCAATTCTCGTCTCCAGTAATGATCCTTTTGATGAATGTGGGATCGGATTCAGCCTCGCAAATCATCTCTTTTGTGACGTCAACACTGTCTGAAATTGAGGTCTTTTGACACCAACTGCTACACGATGGAAACGCAAATCATTAACCAAAGTGTGTCGAACGGATCCATAGGCAATGTCCAAGTCCTTCGCTATCTCTTTGATGGTTAATTTGCGGTTATTGACCAACATTTTTTTACGACCACTTTTTAACCGCTCGTGCCACTGGTAAACGACCGTTTTTTTTAGAGAATTGTTGCCGAAACAGTTTTCCAACATTTCCAAAGTTTGCGCACCATTAAATCCGTTTTTTACGCAAAATTAAATCCATTGGCCTATTGACCAACGCAGGTTGCTTTTCAGTCAATTTGGAATGCAATCTGTTGATTTCCTCACAATATTTGATAACGTTTCTTCTGGTTGAAGAAATAAAAAATGGATTGGTCCTTTAGATATCCACCAAACTGTCAACATAATCTTTTTTGGGCGAACGTCGGGCTTGGTTTTTCATCTAAATCCAATCACGGCCCAGATCTTTAACGATTATCAGACAGTACCCACTTTTCGTCACAAGTGACTATCCGGTGCAAAAACAGTTCAGTTTGCTTTCTTATTGTGAGCAATGCTCAGATGTCCAGGCGCCGTAGTTTTTGGTATTCATTCAGTTCATGGAATGCCCTCTTATCAAGTTGCTTTAACTTTCCTATGAGAGAAAGGTGTCGACTTATTGTCATTAGGGATACTCCCATGCTGTGTACAGTCTCCCGCACCGATTTCGTGTGGTCGGCATTCACCGTTACTCTTAAAACATGGTCGTCAACTAACGTTTCCGGCTTCTCACGTGCTTCATTTTTGAGGCTAAAATCTCCCGAACGGAACTTTCCAAATCAACTTCGTTTAGCGCGTTCGTTTACCGCTACATCCTCAAATCCGTCAATAAAGCTTTTCATTGCCAACGACGCATTATGTCCCATTTTTAATTCGTAAAGGAAGAGGGTTCCAAATTGAACTGCCGACAGCATGGTAAATAGTTCCTAGAGAAAAATAACGGTACTTGTAAGGAACCCTAAAATTCTCACACTTAATTTTATAAAAAAAGAAAATTTAACGTTCTGGCACAGATGTTCATTCAAGAACTTCTTATTTCATGTCCATCGCAATAGATTAAATTAGTTTTGATACTTTTGCATCGTAGAGTGCTAGAATATTTTTAGGTCAAAATTGTAACTTATCAAAAATTAAAGAGGTAAGTTTAGCAAAGAGGTGAAGCACATTCAATGTTGCAGTGCAAAATGCAATATTGATTTCCCAGAGCAGTTCTCGAAGACAGCTTTTTATTACGACAATATTTTGCTCACCTTACCGGTCTCACCCATCTCGGGTACCTGAGATCTCATGATGGAAAATTATTGCCTCGTGTCTGGTCGCATATTCCGGGCGTTTTTCGGCTACTGCTCTCTTCCAATGGATTAATTGTGTTCGGTAGCGTTGTCCATTGATGGTTTCACCCAGCTCATAATACAGCACACCCATCTGATCCCACCAAATACAGAGCATTACCTTCGCGCCATAGATATGCGGCTTTGCTGTTGATTTTGCTGGTTGGCCGGGTTTCACATATAATTTTTGGCGCTTGGGGTTGTCGTAATGGACCATTTTTCATCACCAGTAACAATCCGGTGCAAAAATGACTTCCTTTTGTGGCGTTCCAGCAGCATTTCGGACATGCAAAACCGCCTTTCGACGTCTCTCGGCTTGAGTTCATGTGGAACCCAATTTCCTTGGTTTTGAATATATCCAGCTGCTTTTAAACGTTTTGAAATGGCTGCTTGAGTGACACCCAAAGATTCTGCGAGCTCTTCTTGTGTTTGGCAACAATCTTTATAGAGTAATGCTTCCAGTTCTTCATTTTCAAACTTTTTTGGCTGCCCAGGACGTTCATCGTCTTCCAGGCCAAAATCAACACTTTTAAATCGTGCGAACCACTTTTGGTACGTTCGCTCAGCTAGCGCATGTTCACCATAAATTTCCACCAAAATACGATGACTTTCGGCAGCAGTTTTCTTCATGAAGAAGAACTCCCCGCAAAAACAATTTTCAAGGCACAAAATTCGACATATTTGAGTGAAAAAAAAAATTGTTGTTTACGCTTCAAATGAATGACATATACTGAAATGACGTACAATGACAGTAGCTTTCCAAGGCATGTTCCAATGGAATAATAGCAATGGAATAATACAAGTTACGCCATCTCTTAGCAAACCGCACGAATTAAGTTATAGACCCAATAAAAAAAACACAAATTCATAGGATATTTGGATGCTTGAGAGGTTGCACAACAGAAATCTTTGTAGAGGATCTTCCTTATGTTGTGGCAACTAGCGCTCCGTAAGCTGCGGGTACTCCGTTTGTCAAGTGTTTTTTTTTTTTTTACATTTTCTCGCTTGCGTACCAATTTAAAGGCAGAGAATAATCTTAGCCCTTCTTTGATTCAAAAATGGTTGGGTGTTTTTTTCTTTCGGGTGGAAGCTTATCCCAATCACGAGAGCAAAAGAAAAATTAGTTCGGGTTTTTTCTCAAGCTTAGGAACAAATTACAAAACAAAAGAACTACGAAAAGAATTTAACATACCTTAGAAGTGCGTCAGGATATAAACCTTTAAAAGATGTCTTACCGCTTCGAGAGATCAGAGAGCTCAAAAAGGTGGAATTTTTTTTTTTTTTGCTTTTTTTTTTTGACGGAAATGCAAATTGTAAACGCAATAATTTGTATAGCGACCTCTAGTTGAAATCTGTTTAGGTACTCGTTACATATTTAAATATGTGCGTTTATTGCTGAATATTATAAATTCTGTGGTATTAAGAAAAGCTTATCTGATTTTTATATGAATGCTAGAGAGGATATCGCTTGATGTTATAAGTTTGGTTAATCGGGATTGTACCATGCTTTCATGGTTAAGCTGTATTCGTATTTCGTACACCCTTTAATATCCTACGAATAAGGTATGAGCAGCACATATAACTGATCTGATAGCGGCTACAAAGGTTCAGACAGACCTTCTCTGTCAACGTCATCAATTCCAATATATGTGTCTCACGTTCGAGACGCAATTATTAGGAATCCACGTAATTTTATTGCAATTAAAAAAAAATTTAAAAATTAATTACATTTCCTGCCTAACAAGATACAAATCATGCAAGGTCTTCTCGAAAGTGATTATGTTTTGAAGGAAATCCAAGTAAGAAAACGCTGGGAAATTATTGAACAGCAAAAATATTGAGAAACTTACTGTCAGTGACGAAGTATATCTGCATATCAATGGGTTTGTGAATAAACAGAACCTGCATTAATGTTAACTACTGATAACAATCCTTGCTCTAATATACTGCCGAAAACCTAGGAGTTTCCTTTTGGGCAAATGCGGTTCGGGAGGTCGTCACAAAAAATAACAATGAAAGACTCAATCCGAGGCTTTGTTCCATAATTGGGACAAGTGTGCTTTTAATCCTTCAACAAGGGCCTATTGGAAGTTTGGTGCCAGCAGCCGCGGTGTAACAAGAGAACGTTATTTCTTCCAGACGGTACTACTTCGCACACTAGAGTCTCCATTGAGACTCTTTAAGTCGAAAGCTTACAATAGCAATCCGCAAACGATTTTGTTTCTAGAGGATAATATCCGCCATTAGGGTGATTGCCATTACACCTACGCTCACTCTCTCATATTTACAAGTGTAAGGATAAGGCTGCAAGAATGTCATTTAGATGAAACTGTCTTATAAACTCTTATTAATAGCATGACCCGTTCTTTAATCAAGCTGATCATTTGATATCAATCAAAGCATACTAAACATGTATGTACAAAACACAGGGTACTATTTGCACATGTTGCCGCTTTCGATTACATCATCATTTTTCAAGCACTACATCGATATAGCAGAACTTTAGCAGTATTGGATATCTTGGTAATACTGGTCCGGACATTGCAGATACTTCAAGCTAAAAGTATACCACACTTATATCACAGTATAAATTCATATTTTGTGAGAAAGCAAGTTAACTTAATCAGCATAGTCAATCTTTCCATGATAAAGTCTTCTGATTCTGGCAAACCTTATATAGATAAGGATTCATATAGTATATCGCATAAGAACTAATAACTGTGAAAAAATGCAAGTATGACAAGCTTATCCACGGACCTCAAAGTCCTTTGATTTTATAATAGTATTACTTTTCGGAAACTTTTCTTTATATCGATGAGCAGTACAAAGATAATCCGAAAACCTGTACTCGATAAGCTCTGTAATGATCGGCACAAAATGACATATGTTTATGCAGAAATAAAAGGCATCTTTTAAGAGGATCCGAAAAATAAATTTACATAAAGATTCACGACGTTGGCAATGACAAAGTGTATCCTGTCGTTCCGATTTTTGACCACTTTTTCCTAAAATTTAGGATCATATATCTGCGATAACACATCGTATATTGTCTTCCAATTTCAGGTAATAATAATTTCAGAAAATAATCGCAAAATCTTCGTGGCCAATATTCATGTACCAATTTTGAAATCACTCTCTCATCAATATAATTAAATAAATAAGGCCACTTATTGGGATACCACTTGCGTAGAAACCACACAATGCAGTACAATTTTATGAGTATAATAATGCGGGTAGTTCTCACTGCAAATATGGCAATTTTGTTTATTAGAGTATCCGTTGAGCCAAAAGTTAACCTTATTGCTGAATAAAATTATATTATCTTGCGATTGAATTTTAATTCAATTAATTAGTCCGTCGCATACCATAATCCAATTTCTTTTACACCCATTGAATCTTGCCAGGTTTCAGGCCAAGATCTTTTTGCAAAACATTTCAAGTTGTGAACGAATAACCTATTGACAAATTCCTATCTTTATTAAACTGTCCTCAACATCGTCCATAAAATTTACAAAAGTACTTGATAAATTTGTGTAACTGAACACTTATGAGCTGGGAAAATTGTTTTTTTCAATATGTTGTTTTAAGCTGAAAAGACTCGAGTCGTACTCGACTGCCAACACCATCAGTTTCATTCAATTTTGGTGGTCTCTGACCCCCTGAGAAATGTCACTGTATCATACCATATTTCTAAGGTAAGAAAACGCATATTCATTTTCAGTTTCTTTAAGTTTGCTCTGCTATAATAATTCAATGATCATTCTTTTTTTCTACCAATGATATCAGCTTAATACTTATGTTGTTGATGCACTTAGAAAACTGGAGCTAGAATATCAGCTGCATATTGGTTGCTATCTAACATGGGCTATCCGTGCCGCTTCTAAGAGAGGTCACCACTTGAATTAAGTCCATTTTCAGTTAGTACCAACCTTCAAAAGATACGTGTATAAATTTGACAGCTGTCGGACCATTAGTTCTCGAGATATAGCGTTTTGAGTGAAGCAACTTTTGTACTGTGAAAAAAAATGGATTCAAAGCATTTTCGTGCGTTGATTTATCATTGCTTTTTGATGAGAAAAAATGCAGCCGATGCAAAGAAATGGCTTGATAAGTGTTACCCGGACTCTGCACCAGCCGAACGAAAGATTCGCAAGTAGATTGAAAAATTTAAAAGTGGTCCTACAAGCACCGAAGATGATGCACGCAGTGGACGTCCAAAAGAGGCTGTTTCAGATGAAAACATCAAAAAAGTCCACAAAATGGCTACGAATGACCGTAAAGTGAAGTTGATCGAGATAGCTGACGCTCTGAGGATATCAAAAGAGCGCGTTGGATATATCATACACGAATATTTGGACATGCGGAAGCTCTGTTCAAAGTGGATGCCGCGTTTGCTCACAGTCGACCAAAAACAACAACGTGTTGATAATTCGGAGAATTTGTGCGTCGGTATGTGACAATGGATGAAACTTGGCACCATCACTTCACACCAGAGTCAAGTCGGCAGTCAGGTGAGTGGCGAGCAGGCGACGAACCTCGTCCAAAACGACCAAAAACTCAACAGTCGGCTGGCAAGGTTATTGCATCCGTATTTTGGGATACACATGGAATAATTTTCATCGACTATCTCCAAAAGGGGTAGACTATCAACAGCAACTATTACATTGCGTTGTTGGAGCGTTTGAAGGACGAAATCGCAGAAAAACGGCCGCATTTGAAGAAAAAGAAAGTGCTGTTTCATCAAGACAATGCACCGTGTCACAAGTCGATGAAAACGATGGCAAAATTGAATGAGTTTGGCTACGAATTGTTTCCCACCCACCGTATTTTCCAGATTTGGCCCCCAGCGACTCGCAGACCTTAAGGGAATGCTCTCCGGAAAGAGATTTAAGACCGATGAAGAAGTAATCGCCGACACAGAGTCCTATTTTGAGGCTAAACCGAAATCGTACTACAAAACTGGTATCGAAAGATTGAAGAATCGTTTCAATCAGTGTATCGCCCTCGAAGGCAACTATATTGATAAATAAAGTTGAATTTTGCAAAAATTTTGTGTTTTACTATAAAACGGCACTGACTTTTCAGCCCATGTGTTATATATATAGTATACAGTCCTATTTATAGAAGTTTCATTAAGCGCTTTCCTTCCAAAATCAGTATCGATGAGATGAGATTCAACTGGTCTTGTGAAAGCTTTTGTTATGCACATTGCCAAGGTCGACGTAACCCTAGCTTTTGTCATTCTAACTTCGACGGTAAGGATCTTACATTACGCGCTTAAGCACGAAAAACGTACGTTGCAATTGTGAAAACTTCAGCCATCAACTTCGGGACAGCGTTTTCAAGACCGAAGAAGCTGTCCTTTTTGCTCACCAATACAGAATTTATTTAAGCATGCTACTTAAAGACGGCACCAATATTCGAGTACTTAAAAGTTTCCTAGATGGAAGGCTGCCTTCAACTTAAATAAGTATGAGCATTATTCGTCCTACCATATTTGTTATACAATAGTTTTGACAGATGTCAGAATCGAAGTAAGCCATCAGACGCACCCACTGTCGTTTCATTTGCATTTTATTAGCTGGTCTTGTCTTCTCTAAGGCAGTTGCACTGACTTCCTCTCCCACTGGAATGATAATACAGTAGTACGACAAAAATAACACAATATACATATGTTAGGACCAATGTATACCATGTATTCCGTTAAGTGATGCTTCTGAACCAGCTTTTCCACAATCCTTTAGAGCTACAGTTAAAGAGTTGAAAATTCAAGCAGCCATGAAGTCAATACCAATCGACGTCATTATATCTTTTCTTTTATGGAAATGCCTATCCAAATTAAACCACTCGAACGTGTTATTAAACACAAGGAGCAACTAAAGGATACTAGACGATTGAATAAAACAACTCTATCACTAACATAAGACATGAGATATATCTTCGCGACAAACTAAGAAAACTTTGAGATATTTAAAGAGAAAAAGGCATAAATAACCCTAAATAAAATAAGATACATATCCTTACAGGTTTCCTAACGTGGCAAAGTAGAGTGAAATAACCCATGAAAGAAACATAAGTACATAATTATAGCAGAAGGAGGCTTTTACAGAATTTGTAAGGAAAGTTCAGTAAACTTTGAGGGCACTGATCCACAAAGTGATGGTTCAGGATGTCAATAATCCTGCGTCTACAATATATTTAATATAAGAACATTACTTACGATCATTTCAAGATGAGTACCTTCAATTAAAATCACTGAAGTGTAGGTAATCTCCTACGAATTTCTGCCGACTTATCTTCAAAGCTAAAGTTAATTACAAACCCGTCAACAAGCCGATAATATCGTCCCTTTTTCATTTCTTATCTCCTTTTGTCAGCCAATTTGCATAAATTAACGAGTCCGAATAGAAAAAGATAATAACAAACATATTAACTGTAGGAATTGGCAAAACGTCGGTCTTAAACAATTTCGGTTTTCTCTTTTTATCACAAAAAATATCTCAATCTAATTAACCCAACCGTTAAGGGGCATTAGACGACGTGATCCCTTTGAATTTCAATTTTTAATTGCAAACTCATTCTTAAGTTTTTGTTTCCCATTGGGGTAATTTCTGAGAGGAGAGAGGCTTTCGGAATAATGCGTTGATCTATTTAATGGGACTTGTAAGAATTTTCTTCTTTTTTTTTTTTTTTTGTCAAATCGGATTAAGAAATATTTTGTTGTAAATTTTTAAATTTCCTGCCATGCTTATATTCAGATGTGGAAGAAGTTGAATCAACAGAATGTAACACGGAATTAGCAAATATAATAGAACGATGTTACTTATGGAAAACGAATACATATTTGCATACCTTGGACAGGATAAAGAGGATACTGCTCTTGAGTGTTCATAAATAATTTATGTCCATTCTTAGGTCTAAGAAATGGCATTGAAACTTCCAGCTTCACCAACCTAACTCTTAGTAGTAATTACTTTTTAATTAAGAATTCTTGGGATTTGTCAAAATATCAGATAAGTTTTTAAATTAGCTAATATCAGGGCTAATACATATAGGTATTTCGAAACGGATGGCGAATATCCACGGTCTGAATATGTCACAAAGTAAATACGTTTATATTGTATTAAATTTTACGACGGGGTTCATAACATTTGAATCTTACAATATGTAATCATCTTTGGTAATCAGTCTTTGCAATCACAGTTATTTTGAGAACATGCATAGTTTAATAAGGTTTTCAAAAAACAAAAAGTAAAACAAGTCCCACCGCCTAGAGAGTAAGATAAGGTATCATTCTCTTATACTGTATGAAGCTTGCACACGAATGTTGGCTCATCATCTTCATCCTCTTTTGTAAGAGTGCAAGAGTGACAGTAGATGTATCTACACTTTCAATTTTGGAGTTTGCTGCTCTAGTGGTTGTAGTCAACGGCAAACTTTGAGTTTGGGGACTATTTACGTACTGGCAATGAAGGAGCAAAATCACTTTCTGAGGTGACTAATGAATCGTATGGTCAAATTCCACATCTTCGATGATTCCTGTATGAAGGTATTCCCAAAAGCTTCTGCAACTTCCGGATTTAATCGATTTAATTCGATTAAATAACAGCCAAAGTGGCAGCAGAAATTCACTTGTTATCAGAGTATTTTTGGGAAGTAGGACAGTACACCATCTCACCACCTCACAACCAATAGAATAAAAAGAAAAACTAAATACTTATACAATACCCGCATACATACAAAGAAGTTCTTAAGTTGAATCTGAACTGAATCTGAATATTTATTGCAAAAGTTGTCTAAAATCAGTTTTATTTTTTTATTCGACAAAAACGTGGTTTCGCTAATGAGCCACTACGCACACTGATAGACATCTTGATAACGAAACATCACCTAAACGCTAAAACAATCGCAATTGGTCGATGAGATCACATTAAAAGCCCTTTACGCCGTCTTGCCCGCCCGAGAAAACAAAAATAAACGGATTTGTATTTGTGCTGGGACCAAAATGTAGTCGGGGGAATTGAATGCGTATTTGTAAGCAGAAGTACGCATCTACGTACGACACACACAAAAGTCGGTTGGCATAAGTTCAAAAAGTGTCAACTCGGCTGACAGGCCGGCGAGCAATTTTTTAGTTTTAGTTTTGGTTTATTATTTTTTCTTATTTGGTTTTAAGTTATAAAGGGTCATAATGTAAATGTGCCATAATTTTTATAAATGGCGTCAAGTGTCATCGCGCTTTGACATTTATGCTGTAGACAGATAGAGAATAATTTGACAGCTAGCAATGAAATGAACGCTGAACCTGAAGAGCGCTGAATTATTGTTATTGCTTATTTCACTAATTTCCGGAGTGTTGTTTTCACGCGTTTGGCTAAGCGCCTCGGGCAAACTGTAGCCACTAGAAAGGTGGCCAGGCCCGTATTGGTCATTCGGCCGATAATATCACTGCTGTGTCTGAGGACGTCCGAGAGTGTTTGCAATTTGGCAGCAGGAAACGTTTTCAGGCCATGTGATCGCCCGATTGGCGATTTGAACAGGTTTGCTTCGGGGCTTTTTGAAATCTCGCATTTACCACACACCTTGCAAGTCTTGAAAACCAACATTGAAGAAAAAATCACCAATTTGGAGCCGCAAAACGAGCCCAAATGTCTATCAACTCAAGAGTTGTCATTACTGTTGCTCCATAATGTGAATTGGCTTCTATTTCGTTAGAAATGAAAAATTGGGCTCTGTTTCCACGATAAGTTTATATGAACTTTTAAATATTGAACACTAAGTTCAAAAAATGACATCGGTCAAATAACCACCTTCTGAATTAATGGACATTTGGGCTTGTACAGTATAATCTTGATAATCCGGCAGTTCGTTTGCCCGGCACGTTTGGTAACCCGGCGTCTTTAGTAAGTGTGAACAATTTTTCACCGAGAGATGCAAACATAAAAAGTTCTCGATACTTTTTCCTATCAATGTATTTAATCAGTACGTCACTTACCTTTGCGTACCTAGATACAGACTCTACTAATACATTTGAAAATTTCGGAGGCAATGACAGCTGCCATCCGACATCAATAGCTGATATTTATGGGATGGCTCCCGCCATTTTCAATAATTTCATTTACACGTATTCACAGATACGATTTCAAACGTACTTGACTCTGTTACAAAATTTCGGACATGCATTAGTACAGTTTGCTATCTAGGTGAAATTAATTTATGCCTTTTTTCTTGCGCTGATCATTAATTTGCTTCATTACTGTGTAGTGAATTGTTAATTGCGAAATAAAAATGTCAACGAAACGAAAGCACGTTACTCTAACTTTGATTCAAAAGGAGGAGATAATAATTCAATTGGACAAAGGAGAAAAACTGCAAACCTGGTACGGTGTTATGGCGTTGGGAGATCCACCATCTACGACATCAAAGTCGACCGCGATAAAATCTTGGAATACGTTAAGACTGCTGAGAGAGACTTCAAGAGACGAAAGACAGTTAAAACTGGTGAGTGTCCTGAAATGGAAAGTGCTTTATTCACAAGGGTTATGCAAGAACGTGCCAGGCACACACTGGGTGACATTCTTCTTCGTAAATATTTTTACGAAAAAATAACGAAAAAGAACGATTTTAAAGCTAGCGATGGTTGGCTTGATAATTTAAAAAAAATATTTGGGATTCGGGAGAAAAATTATCAGCTGTGGATCCTTTCCTGGAGAAATTCGAGTTAAAAATTCAAGAATTGGGTCTTCTGCCAGAGCAGTTTACAATTCTGGAGGATGTTACCGCATAAGACTTTTGTACATTCGTCCGAACAATGTTCCCTGGGAGAAAAATGTCAAAAGAGCTATTGACATTCATACTATGTGCGAATTTCACTGGCACACACAAACTTCCGTTGTAGGAAAATCGAAGCATCCGAGGGCATTTAAAAACATATCCGTCTTGTCCATCACCAATAAAAAAATATACCAAAGGATGGGTTACCCAAGATGTTTTTGCTGAATGGTTTAAGCAAGATGTACCGGCTGCGAAAAAAATTTCAAAAGACCATAACTTGCCTTCTAAACCACCTGGACACCCCAAAGATGAGGATCTAGACTCCGAAGATAGGCAAATTAAAGCCTTCTAAATGCCTCCAAATACGACACCACTCTTACAACCCATGAACCAAAATGTAATCCAGCAGATAAAAATTAATTACAAAAAATCGCTCCTTTCTGATGTAATAAAACAAATTGTTGGAATAAATAGTTTTTTGGAAAAATCTAACATCAAAGACATCGTTTTCAATCTAACTCACAGCTGGTATAGAGTTAAAAGTGACACTATCCTGTGTTCGTGAAAAAAAGTCTGGCCAACTCACCCTGCTTTCACTTCTAAAGTCATGGTTGACTATTCTGAAGAAGTAAGTTCTACTTTAGAATTGTGTAAGAGCTTTCCTATAAATGTCAGGGTAATACCTGCCAGGATATAACAGATTGGCTCCAAGGAACAAGCGATGAAAATGTTCAGATAATGTCTGATGAAGAAATCCCTAATCAAATTCGATACCCGGAAAACGTATCTGGTGATGACTATGTAGATTCGAATCAGCGAACTGTCTCCAACAGCGAAGCTTTAAATGCTCTCAATGTGTGCACCAAATGGGCTGAAGAGAATGGCCCATATATATATATATATATATGTCGGATTATCAAGACTCTACTGTATATACAAATACTTCAAGAATTCATAAAACTTTAAAAATTAATAAAAAATAAGAAAAAAAAATACATTCGGTACTTTTAGATATAAAAATATAAAAATATATATATAATGCCACTATAGTGATCTTATTCAATCCAATTGGTATACAGCATTTTGGGTGGGATGACCCTAAAAGAAAAGCATTAGCAGTAATAAGATATATTCACATTCAGAAGATTCGTATACATAAAGAGTATTTGCTTAAGACGCAATACGAGTGTATAAAAAAAAACTAAAAATTAAGTATAAATATTTTGTTAAAAGCCAGGTAACTAGTGTTTATATAACAGAATTATTGTGTAGTTTATTTATATTATAATCCTCAATAACATAAATTTAAATTTAGACCAAGATGTCAGAAATAAGAATTTCTACGCTGTAGCAGTTACATTACAAGAGCCAATATTTTAAGTGTTTGATGAACATTTGATATTGTTCTAATCGACTGAGGATTTATTAAACAAGCGATAAGCTAAAACCGAGAAAAAATTACGATGTGCAGTGGTACGGAACCCGGGCTTACACGCCTTTACTTGGCCTTAAAAATAAAGGCTTAAAAATAATCGACGCCGAAAATATACTTGCGCAAAAGCAGCGCAACATTGAAGGCGAGAGGACGACAACAAGTTGCGGTCTCCCCCTTTTTAGGCTAACTTTCGACAAAACCGAAAGTTTAGAAAGGATTTATTCTATAAATTCAATTTTGGGACTTGTTGTTAAAATTGAACCTCCGCGAAAAAAATCAAGGCTGATTCCCCAATGTACACGTTGTCAAAGATTCAGACATACTCAGACCTGGTGTCAGAAGGAGCCTCGCTGTGTGAAATGCGCCAGATAACATTTGACGCGAAAGTGCAGTGCCGCGAAAGAGTCCACAGCGATATGCATCAACTGCAGGAGAAAACATCCAGCCAAATATCGAAGCTGCGAAGTCGCGAAGGAGTTGCAAAAACGAAGATATCAATCCAAAACTATGTCTTCTATAAGCGCAGGGCTAGCGATTACGAGAAATCATAACAGCAGTCCATCTTCAAAGCCTTTAAAGAAGGCAAATATAGCAAACGCCGTGATGGAAGCTTAAATCACCAATAACAACAACGTCAAAAATGATAACGCGCAAGTGTAAAGTGGAAAAACCAAATTCGGCCAACTGTGAATCATCTGATCCTGCCTCAAATGTTTTTTCAGCAATCCTTAAGAGACTAGAAGAATTGACTTAAATAAATAAGGTAATAGTCGAACGGCTTCTCAACCTCAAAGCAGATCTGTGTAACTAATTATGACAAAGAAGCTCAATATTCTTGCGTGGAGTCCCAACGGCCTACAAAAAAACTAAATTTTACCGCGACTAGAAAGGCAAGAGGCTGGTCATCCCTATTTATAAAGGACTGCAATAAAAACTCTCTGGAAGAACAAATTGAACTTGACAAATTTCAAATGACCAAAAAATAAAAATAAAAATTGCTCTTTCAGTATATCCTCAATCTATTGCCAATCGCGCTGCAAAATAGAAAAACACGAATTCATTGACCTATTTAACTCTCTTGGACCAATCTTTATTATTGGTGGCGACCTTATTATTGGCGTATTCCCGAAACATCATCAAAAGTGAGACAGCAATTATCACCAATCAACATTCACAATGAGATTCAAAAACTGGGTCTAGCATGCATACAAAACCAAGGAAGACACTTTGGGCACCTATTATAAATCTTTCAGTACACACATAAAATAAAAATTATCTAAAACCACATAAATTCATTTTCTTACCATTGCCTTTGTAGCTTAAAGCGAAAAAAACGCTTGTTAAAATCATAAAATCTATGGGTTTTTCTGCAGACTTGTTAATGATTTTTGTTTTATTATTGTTACATGCATAAGAAAAAAATAGTAAAACGTTACGTTTACTATGCATTCTCTGGAGAAAAGTGACCTCAAAATCAAAAACTAGCTTTGGCAAGAAAAATAGGACAGGCCTATAAATTGGATATACGAAGACTCAAACAAGATATCAACTTTATTTAAACGCAGTTGTAAAGATTGGTATTACTTCTAAAAATAAAGTTGTACATGAAGTTTGTACTCATAGTATTAACAGAACAATTTCTGTTAACATTAGTCAGGGTACACCAAAGTAAGACTATTTTTAAATAAAAGATGTCAACATTGGAGACAGACCCTAACTGTAAAACGATTTTGTTTTAGAATATACCAAAGAATTACTTTTCAAAATATCCTTGACGAATTAGGGAATACCCGGTATATGTAGAATTGAAAAAATCATATTAACGGTGCTTTGCAACTTATTTCATGTTCGTGTTTTTCTCCCGCTTTGGAAACGGGGCTACAAGATGGACAAAAATGGTACCAGAGCATTAAAAGTAAGGCAAATTCTACTGAATTGACAAGAAAATGCTCTATCTACCATAAGGTATACAGATACCGAACCCTTCTACGATGTCCCATTAACATATCAATCATACAGAGGAAATTCCGAATGATGTTTCAATTCAACGCCTAGAATATAATAGTATCGCGTCTCTATCTAAATTTGAGCGGGTATAATCTCTTAGATCAGTACCCAAGTTTTCCAACAACGGTTTTAAATCAGAAATTCCTTAAAATTAGGGCATGGTATACAGTAAGTCTATCTTAGTTGTCGTTAATTAGATTTATTTGGCAGAGCCTAATACACTTTACTTTGTGGTATTGTACTATTATTGTTATTTGCAATATGTTCAGTTGTTATTTAGCTTGAGTTCTACTAAGTTATTTACGGGGTGGCCGTGGTGTAGTAGTATATGCATAGACTCCTCAAGCAGAGGGTCGCGGGTTCGAATCCCGTGCGAGGCAATTCTCTGAAAAAGTCTTTTCATAGAATTTGTGTGTAGCTATATAAAAATCCCGTCGGCGTGAACTCTGACATGAAGACATAACACAGATGTTTGAGTGATTGGACTAAATGTAACGAAGTAACAACTAGCACGTGCTAAGATCCACTGGTTGAGGATGCACTGGCTCGTCCCGTCCGGTTTGACAACCACCTCTGAGAAAAATATTGAAATCTAATACACCTGAGTTTCAAACTACTACAGCACCCGCCCGCGCCCTGGAGAAAAGCCAGTAAAAGGGTATTCATATCCCTTTGGTGCACACGCGGGATTATAAAAAAAAAAAATTAGAATTCCTTCACACAAGTTGGGAATACTAGATTCATTTCTAAGGTATATCGCAATTGGGCGTCTGGTCAAGAAGGCCATGTACATTTACAAATCTTACGAAATAATAACGAAATAGTTACTTGATGCGTTAGCGTTTTTTCTGCTTGGGAAACTAGTCAGTTTCTGATATCATTTAACCTTCATTTCCCCATTATGATACAGAATAGCTGGTTAATATTGGCATTTTTCGTTGTAATTGGGACACTGCTCATATATTCTATCCACGAGTTGGAAGCGTTGTCCTTTTGCTCCGTTTGCTTCGTTTGCGCGTGCATGTAAATAAGCCAAATGTTAAAGAGTTTAGACCTGATGCGAATTGTCACCAGTCGCCAGTTGACTTTATCTTTAAGTCTGTTGTATGAGTTGCTGGCGAATACAATCGCAGTTGTTGAACGTCTCGTATAAAATGTGTTTCATGGCATTTCGTGGGTGGTAGTTAGATCTGCCTTATAGACTTTTAGTGTTTTCACTTAATGCTAGTCCTCAAATTCTAAAAACACGGATACCTGAATGCCCTTCAACGTTGACATAAAGTCTCACCAGCGAAATCAATCTTACCGAATGTTTATTAAATAGGTTTCTCCTCCTCAGATCAGGAAGATATGTACACATCCCTTGTCCTTAACTTTTACAACCACAGATGCACTTGGGAGTATTTGACCAGTTTATTATCCTACATTGAAGTTCAGAAACACCATACATCTGACTAGATTCTGCAACTTCTGATACGTAAAAGTTTTATTTAAAAATTGCCAACTTTCCTTTGTTATTAACAGTTAAATGGAATGTCATTTAAAAGGTATCAATGCTTGCTTCAACCAGAAATCATATTTACTAACATATTAGTTTCATTTATGTAGAGGGTGTAACGAAAACTCGACCATAGATATTTAGATATTGTTTCCTAATGAATAAACAAATTCTGCTTTCGAATTCCCTAATTCGACTTATCAATTCGACTTTCAATTCGCCTATTTAGAGTAATACCAATTTCTTCCCTCATGTTGTATTATTCAATTTAATATCGAATCGTTAAGATACTCGTACCTCCCAGAGGCAATACTTACTTGTGTACTGGATATAATCCATGTGAACGAAAACGACTTACCAGATATCCATTTGTCTTCTTTCCTTTATTATCTTGCCGATACAGTTTTGCCTGCAAAGTCCTAGTCGTAGTCCCATTACATAGATCTGCCCCTAGTTTGTGTTTATTCCTCACTCAAGCGCACAACAGAAAAAGAATCGATTTCAATTTTCTGGAAATTGTTTGAAATAAAGGAAAACGCTAAAACAAAGAGTAAAAGAAATCGTTACAAAATGAATATTGCCAAATAGGACCAGGAGCAAATAGGACGACAACATCTTGGTCTTTGTGGAGCTTTATAAAATTCTTTAAACTGAGGAAATACAATACAAAGCTCGTATAGCTTAGTTCAGATGAAGTATTGTTTCTTCGTTTTTTGTCGAGGAGTAGCTCCAGTATTTGCATTTACGCTCTGTAGAGTTGGAAATTCACTTGTTATTGGTTATACCAAGGATTTTTTGTCTTTCGCTCCGTTGAGTGCATAAACTAATTTTTAAATGTTTGCTTGATACCAGACAAACTTTTGCAAAGAAAAAAATATGAAAAATAATACTTTATATGCGGGACAGACGTTATGTGGAAAAATGTTCCAAAACAGTCAGAAATTGTGATGATGAATGACAGAAACATTTGAATCATATTAGTTCAAGATCAGTAATTTTAGGTTATAAGTTAAGTTAAAGTCGCTGCCGACATAAGAACTTTGATCCAATGGTATACGGATCTCAAAACTCTATAAACTCTTAAGTTGGAATACCATTTTATATTAAATATTAATAAATAAATAAATATGTTAATGTGTCACTTTGTAATTTTCGGCAAGGGGAAATTGTCACATCGCAAATGTGGTATGAATTTTGCTGCTCGCATAAAAATGAATGAGAAACATCCAAAACTATAATTCTTTCATACTTAGAAATAAAAGTCATAAAATTACTGTTAAGATCCTATTTTAGTTCTTACTTAGGTGGCGTATCTATTGAACCTGGGTTTTAACCAACACGACTCTCCACGCTTAAGGGCAGTGTGTATCTGTACCAAATCTACTATAAATAATTGTTTCTATGGAATACTGGCCGTAATAGATTGTCCTAGTTTTACATCCGGTTCATCACATCGTACTTACTAACTTAGGTGGTACTAAAGTTCGAGATGAACTTGGACCTCAATTAACAAGCCTTTCGTCTAACTGGAGACCTGTCTTTGGCTTGGGCACCCAGAGACGTTCGGGGTTTCCTTCTAATTGTGCGTACTTCCTAAAGTGATGTCTTGCTCTACTGCACCGTCCCTCCTGGTTAAACTTCATATTCTAGCCATCCTAACCAACAGATGCGCATTTTTCTGATAAAGACGATGTTCCTGTACAGCTCATATTGTTCGATATGTTCGTATTGTTTGTCGTTAAATCTTCACCTCCAAGGTCCGTCAAGATAAATGGGACCGAATATTTTTCCAAGGCTTTTTGTCTTGAAACAACTGGCGACAACGATGCGTCAAAGTCTTATAAAGTGTCACCCTGCATTTTTGCGATTGAGCCTTACTACTTCATTGCCTTTTTAGCCAAAAAAAAAAAAATTAACAAGAGTTGCAATATTTCTGATGAGTTATAGTTGGCAGAATTTATAGCAAAGCCGAGATAGACAAAGCTCTTACTACCTCGAAATTATAGCTGTCGACTGTGAGGTCCTGTCTAATTCCTGGATGTTGTCTGTTCCTTACTTTGAACAGCAAATACTTGGTTTTGTGCTTATTTACTGTTGAACACATTTCGGCAGCTTCAGTTTCAATACTAGCGATGCAATACTGATGCAAAACCGCAGCAAGGTAACTGTCCGATCGGAGGGGATTCGTGGTTCTCATGGCAAAAGACTGAGACTACAAATAGTTTGGCTGAGTACAAACATAAGCCAGCTCTTTCAGTTGAAATATATGAAGCTATTAAGCCAGTCTACGAAGAATTGAACAGAGACGATCTTTTTACTTGATGCATCGGCAGTTATATTCAAAACTGTAATGAAAGTTTTAATTCTCTGAAGGCATTGGCGCCAAAATCCATTTCTAGTGGTAAAACTGTATTGGATATAGTTATGGATATCACTGTTTGCATGTACAAAGAGGGCTTTGCTACAATTTTGCACTTAATGAAATCGGCCAATTTAGAAATCGGCCCGAACAGCTACAAAATGTGCTTGGAGATTGACAAAGAGCGAATAAATCTTGCAGAAAGATCCATGTCTGAAGCTACAAAAGAGTGGAGAATTGCATTAAATGCATTGCAAAATTTTTCATGGCTTTCTATAACTTAAAATTTTAAACTCGTTTACCTCAAAACAACACTTTTCAAGTTAACCGCACCCATAACTTGAAATATTTTCAACCAATTCATTTCAAATTTTAACCAGATTTTCAAAAATATATTGTCCAAATAAGAACATAGGATTTTTTTTTATGGCATAATTCATTTGTCGTTAACAATTTTCTGGCGATTTTTCTGCGAATTTTGCAAGTTTGAATTTTAAAGTGCGCCATTCGGCTAAAAATCAAAAAAAATTCTATATTCTTCTCTATCTGTTATTATCTACAATAAAAGAATTTGGTGAGTCATCATAACTCAAAATTTACAGGAGCTGTTGGTACGGCCGTAGATCCTTCCAAAATAGAGAGGTCATCTGGAAAAATCTTCACAACCGCCATTTTTAAATAGATTATTCTAATAAAATTATGTTTTACAATAAATTCGATTTATTTTATACTTTTCCTGACAAAAATCACAAAAAACCTATTTTTACGACCTCTAGAGTGGCTTAACTCCTTAATACGTATATTCAAGACCGTAAACGCATATATAGTACAGATTTTCCTTTCTTTTATCCATTCTAAACTGAAAAGGACATCAACCCCTCTTGTACTAGGGTGAAAAGTAACCTCCTTGGGAATGAACAACATTTTTTTAAATGTTTTTTTTTATACAGTTCGATACACTTATTCCAGCGATTTTCCAACTTCTCGATCCCGTCCGAAAAGTAATTTTAAGGAAGGTCTGCAAAATACTCCTCCGTGGCGTCGATGATTTCCTCGCGTGAGCTGAAATTTTTATTGATGAGCCATCGTTTAAGGTTGGGGAGGGGATAATAGTCCAACGGAACCAAATCGGGCGAATACGGTGGATGCGATAGCAATTGGAGCCGTAAGTCATTGATTGTAGCCGTGGTTGCGATGCTCTTGTGCGCCGGTGCATTGTCTTGCAAAAACAAAATTTTTTTTCGCTTCATGTGAGGCCGTTTTGCAGCGATTTCGGCCTTCAATTGCTCCAAGAATGCACAGCAGTACTTGCTGTTGATGATTTTTCCTTTTTCGAGGTAGTCCACGAAGGGTATGCCATGACAATCACAGACCGACACCATAACCTTTCCGACCCATCGAACCTCCTCGGCCGCTTCAGTCCATTGCCGGGCACTCATTCTCGTTCTCATTCTCTGGTGTGAAATGGTGGATCCAAGTTTCATCAACAGTTACCAATCGACGCCAAAAGTCCGCCCGATTCCGCATCAGTAAGTCCAAACACTCTTTCGAAGTGCTCTCGCGTTCATGTTTTTGGTCAGGAGTGAGTATGCGCGGCACCCAGCGGCAGGATAACTTTTTCATATGCAGAATATTGCCCAATAAATCTCGTGTGCGCTCAGTGCTAATCTTTGTGGTATCTGCTAGGTCGCGCACCTTCACTTTCCGGTCAGCCAACACCATTTCATGTATTTTTTTGACATTGTCGGTAGTGGAGTTGCGGCCACCACGAAATTCTCGAAACCAATATTTGACGGTGTAATCTGACGGAGCATTAGCCACATAAAATTTATCCAACTTTTCTTTTGTTTCCTTCGCCGTTCTGCCTCTCAAAAATAATGTTTTATGAGAGAACGAAAATCGTTTTTGTCCATACTCAACATGATGCCAAACACGTCAACAACAATCAGCTGTCAAAACAAAACTAAAGACAGTATCGCACTGAAATTTGGCACGTCTACCTATATATAAACGTACTTCAAGGCACCATAATCTTTTTTGCAGTAGCATCGCATTCTGGCAGTCAAGGAGGCTACTTGAGCACTGTTTAAATTGTATTACAAAAGTCTACTATCTATCTTATAAGAAATTACCGCAAAAAAGATTCAATTTTGCTTTAGTATCTTATTTAGTGCAATTTAACTTGTCCCTTAAGGCCTTCTAACTGTTTTCCTTGGTTAATCAATTTGAAATCTTAATTCAACTATCCTTATGTTTATCTTTAAGGTATTTCCAACCACAACAGTACTGTGTTGCTGTTGATTAATTAAATTTAAGCGCTCTGTTGAAGGGTTGTATTCATTAGCTCATTTTCCATGTCAAAAGCAAACTAACGATCTAAAAGTCAAAACCATCAAAACTACTTCCATTTCAGGCCGCTTTCTTCTTCGGAATCACAACTGTTGGAGAGGTAGAGATACGTTTTTCACAACGGTATTGAGAACAAGCAAAAATCAAACCGTATCACAGAAGGGCTGTTCCGTATCCAATACATTGGAAGGATAAATGGAGCTACTCTACGTCGCCCACAGTATACATAGTTTAAGAATTACTCAATTGCTTTAGTTAAAAGAAGTGCTTTGTCAGTTCTACAAGCCACTTGGAAAATTTTATGCGGAGGTCGAATGGTTTATGTATTCTACGTAAGTCACCGTACATGCATAAGAGTTTGTATATATAAACATGCATATAAGTACTACAATTTATATGATAGTATGTACAAACTAGGTAATCCTGTGGAGACATATAAAAGGTTCGCCAACATATATGTAGTATGCATATGTAAACTCATTACAAAGATTTATCAATATACAATATAACAGTATAACGGTATTACGGTAATACGGTATCGGTAGATTTAAGTAACACCAGTGTTGCCAAATAATACAAACTAAAGAAAATGGGTTAACCATAGTTCACTGCCGTTCTATTTTGCCGATATGCTTAAGAAACTTACAAACGACTTGCAATTCTGACTTGCTACTTAATACTGGTTTTACTTATAAAATAGTAATTTGTAAGTATTAGAATGACCCTTACCATTTCGATTCCATTTTCACATGAAAATGAATATAAACCCAAGCAAAAACCTAGTAATTGTACTGTGAGCGAAACTATGCAAGATATATACAAGTACATATAGATATGGTATGTACAGCCACCAAGAAAAGTCCTTTACAATTGTTTGCCACGTTGTATATCTCGGAGTTAACTTTGGCAAAAAAAAACTATTGCGTGGGAACCAGACATACGATTATAACTCCTGGGATTAAAATGCTCGGCTAACCTGAGGATCACTACATTTTTGGGTACAACCATTTCCTGTAACTTAGGTCCAAATCACAGCCACCATGACATTCGCACAAGGTGATCAACATCTATCAAGTCAGGCTGGTACGGAAGATTACAGGAGCTGATAATTCCCATGGTGGCAGAATAAACCTTCTGGTCAGGCTTACAGTAAGAATGGCACAGGTCCCAAAACTGATTGTTGATGTCTTCGAAAATATATCCAAGTATTAGGTATACTGCCTTCACTGCGGGTCAAAAGCCTAATGCCAACAACGCGGCACCCACTTTGAACAGAGCTTTCGCATGTCCAAATATTCGTGTATGTTATATGCAACACGCTCTTTTGATATCTTCAGAGCCTCAGATATCTCGATCAACTTCACTTTACGGTCATTCGTAATCATTTTGTGGACTTTTTTGATGTTTTTATCTGAAACAGCCTCTTTTGGACGTCCACTGCGTGCATCATCTTCGGTGCTTGTATGACCACTTTTAAATTTTTCAATCCACTTGCGAATGGTTCATTCGGCTAGAGAGTCCGGGTAACACTTATCAGCCCATTTCTTTGCATCGGCTGCATTTTTTCCCATCAAAAAGCAATGATAAATCAACACACGAAAATGCTTTGAATCCATTTTTTTTTTTCACAATAACAAAAGTTGCTTCACTCACAACGCTATATCTCGAGAACTAATCGTCCGACAGCTGTCAAATTTATACGCGTATCTTTTGAAGGTTGGTACTAACTGAAAATGGTATGAATTTAATTCAAGTGGTGCCCTCTCTTAGAAACGGCACCCGAGTCTCCTTATTTTTTCGGGATAGAGCCTTACTACATGATTGCCTTCTTAGCTCACAGAAACGGCAACTGGCAAAAGTGGTTTTACGTTTTATTTCTGCTGAGATTTTCGTGGCAGAATTTTTTGCAGAGCTGAGATTGACAAAGTCCCTCACTACTTCGAAATTAAAGATGTCGACTGTGTGTCCCTTTCTTTTGAGAGCATATACTTTGTATTGTCCTTATTAACCGTTAAATCCGTTTGGCAGCATCTGCTTTAATACTAGCTGTACGTGTGCCCCCTATGTTGTGTGATTACTGGTGTAAGCTAGTACGACACCTTGACTAAAAACTTTTTTGACATCAAAAGTCTCTGTTAAGTTGTTACAGAGGGGCACAGACTGACGAGTTTGGCGAAGTTGCCAAACCTAAACATGGCTGTATATAGCTAAATGTTGTACGGGGCCATAAGATCGATGAAAGCATGGTCTACATCGATTTAGATTTGGTTCATTGTAAACTTTCCTGGTCTGAAACCGAACTGATAAGGATTCTTCAGGTTGTTGGCGAAGGCTGCCAGATGTTCACACAGTATGGCAGATAAGATTTTGTATGCGGTGTTGAGAGGACTTAGACCTCTATAGTTGGCGCAGTTGAGAAGTTCTCCTTTTGTGTGAATCGGGCATACGGTGCTGAAATTCCATTCATCAGAATACACTCTTCTCACTAGGTCTGAGAAATGAGTTGATGCATAGTGCATCCTCTCCACAGTCATTCCATTGCCTCTGTTTTTCGGTACCTGAGAGAGATTTTACTTTGTTGTGGTGCTTGGAAAATCCACATTCGTACCTTTCCTCCAACAGGGTGGTGATCGGAGTTCATTTTGATCGCAATGTGATTCAGGGCTTTATGATATGGAGACCATCATGTCCCCTTTTAAATACTGAAATGAGGAAACTGTGTGCTTATTATAGTAATATTTCATCCAGTTTTAAAATTTATGAGCCAAAATCTGTTACCAGACGTAGTGCCGTAATGGCTATATTTACCAACTCTCCTTCCAAAGTAGTCCTCTTTTTCCATCCATGCGTTAAGATCGCCCAGTGAGATTTTAACGTCATATTTAGGACATTGTTGATAAGTCTTATCGAGGAATGCATTGGAATAAGCGCTGGTTCTTTTGCATATAGCAATCACTCTAGTATATATCACAGCTATGCATCCTCTTTTTGTCCGATCCATCCCATCGCACTTCCTGGATGACAGTGAAATCTGCGTGAAAGGAATCAAGGGCCTCTGCTAATTTCTCTGCTGCACATGTCATGTTATGGTACCGAACATTCCACGTTCGGTCCGAAGGTTGTTAGCCATTAGTTAGTTCGTCACATTTTTTTAATCTAATCCGTATGGGTTTGTGAGCTCTTTTCATATGATATCAAAATTCCTAGTGAACTTCAATGCGAGCAGCATTGACTTCTTCCACGATATCGCAGTAGATACCGCCTACACTGCCTCCGGAATAAGCCAGATAAATCTCTGTGGTGATCCTTTATTTAAACTCTAACAGAGAGCGACGAAGACATTCTTTACATTCTTGCATAATCTTCAACTTTTCCTTCCCCTTTTGTCAGAGAACATATTCAAATTCTTGACAAGGTGAAGAGTCAAAAATATATTCAAGACACAAAAGCCATAATTACATCAAGCAGTATCGGTGTCTGGACTGGCAAGGCCCTCCTTCCCCAAAAAAAAACTCACCATTCTAACTGATCAATCAGTCTGTAAGAGATGTAAGCTCATAATTGGAATAATTTGTGATTTCTTTCATAGCAAGCTCATATCTTTCCTCCTAAGTTCTCAACAGAACTGGAAAACAAGCCGTTAAAATTGGCAACACTGAAACTGACAAAAACGTATCCTTTTTTGTTTACAAAGCATTTTGTTACGAAAGTCTGTCACTATTGTAAGATCTCTTCAAGTTTTTGGGTAGTGTGTAAAACGCTAAAGGACAGCCATAAAGAATTGTTTCAGCTGCGAAGTATAATGTGACAAAAAAGTGCTGCAACCAGAAAGAATGGCATCCTACCACATCGATATGTATGTGTGCGTGTCCTTTGAGTGATATAAATGTTCGCACATTACTTATGTACTCATACTTACTTTCACTGCATGGGTATAGCTACACAAACCCAACAACATGTTTTCAAAGCAAAGCGGATAAAAAGTTAGCACACAGAACAAAAAGAATGCAGAGTTTGCTCCAGACTTAAACGGGTTACATGTCTATATTTACATACAGATGTATGTATGTACGTTAGTATGTTTGCATTAGGGATAAGAAGGAAAACTTTTCCTTTAAGGTTGCAGTTTGCAGTTTACACTGCAGCATACAACTTAGAAGTCACCTTCTTTGTTTGAGTCACAATTGCTAGCCTGGAGGGTGGTCATAATGCTATAGAATTAGCACAGGGCTTGTCTCTTGTGGAATTGTATCATCCGTACGTCTAGTGTTGTTGGCTGCTAGACTCATTGGAACGAACATTCACAAGCAATGTAAAGTTTTAAATTTGTTGCTGTTGTTCTGAATGTTTTTTGTTGCTACTGGTATTTGTGCTGTTTCTTTTGATTGCACCCGTCTCATGGCATGGGGTTTGAAATTTTCTTTGTTTTGCTATTTATTTTAGATAAATGCTTTGGAGCGACACTTCATTGGGGTTGTTATGTGTAATTTAGAATGAAAAAAGTCTTCTTCATCCTTTTCTTTTTATTTATATATTTCTTGTACTCTCTTTTTTACTTATTGTGTTTTAATTTCTTTTTTTGTTGTTGTCAGTTTGTTGGGATTTTTATTTCCTGCTTCAGGTAGGTGATTTCGGTGAACCAAATGACGACTACAAATGGGAATAAGGTGAATGTACGACCAACTTAAAGGATTGCTACCTATTCACTTGTGTTTGAAGTGGAAAGATGTAATGCTTTTACTGTAATTGAGGTGACATTTTTATATGTCAACGGTCAACGGTAAATAAAGTTGAAAAATGTTACCGATATGTTGTATTGACCATGTTTGCAGAGGATAAAGGGCCGACAAAGTTGTCAGTTGTTCAATCCAAAATTAATTACATCGATGGCTTAAGACAGACAGGAATATTGTTACAGAGATAGAAACATGTTTTTTTTTTTTTGTATTAAGTACAACACATAGTCGAGTTCAACATGAGTGTTGGTCATTTGAACAATTTAAACAATTCATGACATTTACTTTTTAAAATGATACCTATCCTGTAACTGCCCATTCACTGAAAATATGCCGCAAATTCAAATCGCCTGGCTTCAATTCTTGCACAAGTTGAATTTTGTACGCTTTTAGGCCGAGATCTTCACGTAAAATACGTCAAGCTGTCGAATACGCCAAGCCAAGCTGCTGAGAACGATGACGAATCGATTCGTCACTGTCTTCGCATATACTCTCAGCTACAGTTGCAATAATATCTTCATTACTCGCTGGATGTGGTCTAACCTGTCGAGTATCATCCACTAATGTAAACTGGGACTCCAATTTGAGAATAGTATTGGCAATAGTGGTTTCAGTAGGTCGATTATGCGCACCTAAAGTTCCTCGAATCGCACGAAAAATATTTCTCACAGAACGCTGATATTCGTAATACAGCTGAACAATTTGGAGACAGTGTTGTGGTGTGAATCTTTCCATGATGAATTGCCAAATGATACTAAATAAAAATTATAAAACAGTTTGATACGAGTCACGCGTTATCTGTCAAAAAAAGCTCATTGAAAATCAAACCTCACGATGAATCACCCAATATATACCATATATTAATTATAAAGGGTTTTCCAATAGGGACTTGACAAATTTGAATTTAATTTGTGAACGCACTCTTTCACTTATCATCAAACTGTCACTGTCAATTTATTCAGTAAACTTATCATGGTAAAGTACACTTACGAGCAACGTCTGCTAATTATAAAAATTTTCTACAGATATTCGGAGTCGGTGACTGCAACTTTAACTGCGTTAACTCCAGTTTTCGGTCGTAATTCTCGCCCTAGTAGACAGTGTCGAAAATATCGCTGCGATTCAGACGTCTGTAGCAAACGATCCAAATCTGTCAATTCCACAACGTTCTCAAGAATTGGGCATCGCTCAGACCACATTATGGCGTATTTTTAGTAAGGATCTTGGTTTACACCCATGCAAGATCAAGTTGACTCAAGAATTAAAGCCGATGGACTATTTGAAGCGACCTACGTTCTCCGATTGAGTTCTGGAGAAGATGCGCCAAGATGATGATTTTCATCGCAAAATCATCTTCAGTGACGAAGCTTATTTTTGGCTCAATGGGTTCGTCATTAAGCAAAATATGCATTTAAACTCACGATTCGCAGCGGTCGAATATGCCCGCGGTGGCCATATGAACGAAGTCGAGTTCTATTCATAAATGTTTTAATTGTACTTCAAGCCAATAATAAAGTTTTTGAAATATCTCGAATGGTTTGCCTTTTATTTAAAAAAAAGTTGTCAAGTCGTTATTTGAAAACCCTTTGTTATTAATATATTATTAATTACATATATATTTTAATTATGTATACCGTCCACTTGCACGGAAGTACCCACAAGTCGTCTGATTGATGTTTTAGAATTCCGCTTAACACTTACAGCCTTAGCAGAAATATTTTCGACCGAACGAGTCGAATCAGTCTCTAAGTGTCTGTTTAGTTAATGTTGCTCGATTAGGGACTCGATGATGGTGTTCGCGTGGAATTTGTGTCAATTATTTTACACAATATTCACGTTCTTAAAGGGTAAAGCAATCTATACTTACCTACTGGCATTCTTTTTCTGTTTAGTTGGGAATTATTGAAGTCGCGTTGACATAAGGTGTCATTTCTCCCTTAAACTTTAATTTTCCATCAAAATCCAAAGACTATAGCCTACAGAACTATTAACAACTCGCCAACACAAGCCACTCTACAATTTTCCAGCATTTTAGCACTTATAAATGAATCTATTTCTTAGAATAATTAGGATCTCCTCCTCCTGTACATTGAATATCCCTCACGATCTATGGTTTGAATTAAAGGCTTACGCAATATTTATGGATCCTCACTACTTGAAATTACACTTTTTGTTTGCCCCAGATCAGTATAAATGAGTAAACCCTAAGATCTGAGAGATCTTATAAGACAACGGGATATTCTCTTCATTCACTATACGATGGCGGTCCCAGAAGTACCCTCTCCAACAAAGAAAACACAAAAATTTTGGAAAAAAATTTATTTATTTTTAAACATAATCGCCTTTCAGCTCTATACACTTTTCCCAGCGATGTTCAAAAAGTTCGATGCCCTTTTTATAATAAGAACTGTCTTGCTCCTCAAAATAGCTATTAACTGCCGACATCACTTCTTCATCGTTGGAAAATCTTTGACCACTGAGCCATTTTTTCAAGTTTGGGAACAGAAAAAAGTTGCTGTGAAACTTCGCTAAACACTCAGTTGAAACATCTTCACAACACTGTTTTTGCTCGAGTGTGAGCAAACGCGGCACCCATCTTGCACACAGCTTTCTCATGTCCAAATTTTGAAATAATATGCGATGTACCGCACTTTTTGAAATGCTTACAATGTCTGCTAATGTCTGTACCGCTTTGTGGATTGGTCGACCACTGCAATGCTCGTCTTGGCAGCTCGTACGGCCTCGTTTAAACTCAGCAACCCAAAACTTTACTGTTGTAAACGAAGGAGCAGACTCACTCAGAGTAAAATCCAGTTCAGCTTTTATATTGGTTGGGCTGAGGCCTTTCAAATAAAAGTATTGTATCACATAACGATGTCCCGGGTACTTCTGGGACCGTCCTCGTATTGCTCACCTTGTTATTGTGAGTGCTTTGTTATTGTGTTTTGCCGACCACCAGTGGCGAAACAATGAGAAACATTTTCATTTTTTTTCTGGCAAATTTATTCGGAGGCAGCTCAACAATTTGATAGTTGGGTCTTGTCTTGCGATGTCCAGTGCTGAAATTGAAACTACACGTTAGATGTACCTGTCTTAACACCCCATTGTAATTAGCGCGCATTGGTCTAGTCTAACGTGATTTGCCTTGCTTGAACTAAGGTGTTAAGCAAGAAGGAATAGCGACTCAAAAAACCCTCAGGAAAATAATTATCGGTCAGAGTTCGAACAGATAAATTCACTTATTAGAACCAATCTGTAAATTATGATCGGAAGAAAGCTTGCCCGACACATAGAATCAGAGTATTGTTTGACCGATACACAAGAAAGGAAAGCTTTTCGACTGCTCCAACTGTAGACGAATAAATCTCCTAAACATCTCTTATAAAAACTTTTTTGCTGTACCATGTAAGCGTATGAAACCATTGATGATCAATCTAGTTAGTCCATATCAGTGCGATTGCAAACAGTCACACTTCGAAAAGACGCCGGAATTTTAGATTAACAATCACAATCTATGTACATATGTATATTTGTCGACTTAGAAGCCACATAACGCTCCATCATGATCAGTAATGAATTAATCGAGACCATAGTTGTCAAGAAAGTTTTCAGATAAGCCAACGCCCTGTTTTGTAATTTTTTCCTCGCGCCAGAAAAAGTCGTGCATAAGAGAATGGCCAACAAAAGAAGCATGAATTTTTTTCAATCCGCGCAATAACTTGCGCAGCCAACGCGTTGTGAGTATTGAGGCGGAAGCGGCCGAAATGGATGGTACGGACGAAAATGATATATGCTGCCATGAGAAAAGCACGTGCACCACTGATGACTATTTGGCCAGAACGTCACTTTTAAGGTAGGTAAGTACTTCTTTTCTTCATTATTAACTCACGCTTAACAGGTTATTAACCCCTTAAAAAGTTTGCTCACAGCACGGGCGAAGAAAAATTTAGGGAGGAAGAAAAGAGAGGTACCGATGTACATTGTTTTAAAATGTTTGCAAGTTATAACGACCAGGAAATAAAGAGCTCGGCAAGGCATTCCATAAGCGAGATGTACGGCTTAGCAACGAACCACGATATTTTAGAGTACGTTCGAAAGTAGGCTTGAGGGTGTACTGATAAGCATTCTCAACGAGACAGGTGTTACGGTTGAAAGTTTGAATGGGCGGAATGCTACTGGCGATTTTTGTGCTGCACTGGTGGTGAAAATAGCGATAGAACAGGGAGAGATACAAGACATTACGTCGGTGTCCATTATCTGAATGATATTATTATCGCCAATGAGTTTTATCACACGGCCTTGAATTGTATCTAAAGGTGGAGAGATATTTTGGGCTTACCCAACCAGATGTGAGTGTTTTTCTACAGTTTTGGGCGGATAAGTGTCTTATATATTAAGGTCAGATCAGAGGCGGTTAAGTATTTCTTACATTGGTTGAGGAAACCTAGACATTCCGCAGCATTTTTGACAACACCAAATACCTAGTCATCCCAACATAAGTTGTCATTGACACACATACCGAGAATAGAAAGTTTTTCGGTTTCGACTATGCAAGTACCATTCATGGATAATAGCTGGATATTTAAATTTCCACTCTGTTGATAGTTTCCCAATTAGTTATGCTGTTAGTATCGCTGCTGTCCCCGTTTTACAGCCAAAGAGCAGGGGTAAAAGTTTGAAAGCGAAAATAAAAAGCAGAGAGCGCTGTCATCAGTACAAAAATAAATTGTATAAAAAGTAGCAGACCAGAGATAATTGTGTGTGCAGTAAGCAGATCGGTTTTGTTCAAAAAGCTCATTATAAATGATCGTTGGGATAGAGCATGACGTAATTTCAGATATTTTTGACAAACGACCAAAAATTTGTACTACTTTTGAGATATTTTAGTAGTTTTTGTTTCAGTTTTTGGCCATATTAGAATTTTTCAAGCTTAAGAAAGACGTTGCAGTCACTCCTGATTCATTTGAACTTTTTTTTGGTCTTCCTCTGTCGGATTGATCTTGAAGGACCGAAAAAATATTTCTCTAACCCGTCGAGTCATACCGTTTCTTTTCTTTTGATCTGAAACTTTTTATCTGATAAGAGATAAAGGATCTCATTTTAAGGAAAATAGTGTTTGTGATCATATCAGCAGCGGCATCAACGTGATTATCTATCGAACTTAACGACCAGCTAAAATTTCTAAAGAAGTTGTTAAGTTTGCTCCAGACGACATTCTCGTATTGTCATACGGTTCTCTAACTGTGTATATCTATCAATATCTGGTATTCGCGTGGCCTCATTTACAAGCTGTGTCAAGTTGTTTTCCGCAGCGAAGGTGTTAAGTTGGGGCTTCTGTAAATAAAGCAGTAGTGGATAATTTGCTTACGGAGATGGAATTTTTACGACATGAAACTGAATTCCAAATTGGAACAGGGGTTACGTGACGTTAAGTTACATCACTACGCACATCCCTACTACTACGTGAGAAAAGAATAATGGCACTAGTTCCATGTGATCTGAGAGGTGTGGGCAGAAATCTTTCTGCGTTTCACTAAATTCCAAAACAGATGTTCTGTACATACAAACGTTAATGTACGCAGAAACATAATTCCTTTTTAGCCCGCGTATATTAGCTCTGTACACCCTGAATTCCCTAGTCATACTTACAAACAAACAATCACCGATGATGCTAATTAAGGCTGCCAAGTGAGAGTTCTGACGTTCATCTACCTCGGCCCCGTAGCTACAAACGGCAATGATACCTATCAAGGAAGAAATTGGACACAGTATTAATCTGGCCAATCGCAGTTTCTTTGGGCTCAGGGGTAATAGAGCCCTCTCTCGTTAGACCAAACTTGCTTTATACAAGACCCTTACCATCTTACTAAAAGTCTACGAATCAAATGTCTGAAAATGGCTGAGCTTTGGGTGAGGCCCAAATTAATCCCGGTCCGTAGTGCCCCCGCAAATAATTGAGTAATTAAGGTAAAAACTCTTCGAGAGAATAGTCTCCAATAAAATATTTTTCATTGCAAACATATCTTCTCTGTTTTAATAGAATAGAATTTGTTTCTAATATACATTGTCCTTTGAAAGAAGGAAAACAAATCTTTCGTTTTTTTGTTATTTCAATTCAACCTTCTATAAAATTTTATATGAAATCATTTTTTTTTTTTTTCAAACTTGATGATCGCGCCTTTCAACTATGTAGATTATATCTTTTATAATGGGACACCAACAAAACGTTCTCCTAACATATTTTAGGTCTCATTACATTCTCATCCGGAGTACATCAAGGAAGTCACCTCTATCCTCAATCAATGATTTAGATTCCTTATTTTGCAGATTTCTTTTTATGCAGATAATATGAAAATCTGTAAGCATATCTCAACGATCTTTGAATACCTTTATATGAGAGTTAGCTCCAAACAAAATGTCACTTTATTACCTAAATTAGGAGTTACTCGTAAATGCAACAGTGAACCTACTTTAAACGCTCATATTGATAACTAATTCCAAATTGAATTTTGTCACGTTACAAAATCCTTTTGCACATTTGAGAGTGTGAAAGCTAGGTTTGGTGTTCCGAATTGCGAATTGAAACATTACTTGGCAGATACTTATAGCTTGCCTCCTTACGTAGATCATCTTAATCAAAAAAAATTTCAGCCGCTACAAACACGACGAGAAGTTATTGACGTAGTGTTTGTTCATCAAGTGCTAACTGGATGTATTAACTGTTCGGTACTGCTCCAAATCGTGTCATTAACACAAAGACGAGTAACCTTAGATCTGTATCCCTGTTCTCAATTTTCACTCCACCGATTTAGGTTGTTTGTGTTAACTTAAGTAATTCAGTGTTGCGCTAAATCAATCATTAAGCTTACCCGGACGCTTCAGTCTAGCCTCAATTAGTAGAAGCGTTTTTAATATTAATAATGCATATGTACAAGGAGTATAGCACTCTTCAGTGTTTTCACCATTATACATACATATTTATACACGTGCATGCATAAATTAAGGAATACGAGTATTTCTATATTTCAAATTCAAAAACTCGTACTTTTATTCAACACTGCACGTGACATCTTTTAAGAAATTATGAGATTACTTTAAGTATGAGTTCGTTAAAATTTAACCCTATCTTTTATGAGGGTAAAAGAATTTTCCACGCACACTTAGAACCTCAACATTAGATGCATGCATAAGTGACCTTTTTCTTACGTACCTTTAATTTTGATAAATATTTTCTATTGCTTGCCTCAAAGTACTCACACAACCTTTCACAAAAAATCAAGGAAATAAAATTAAAAAAAAAATAAATGCTGACGTGCATGCTAAAGGGGGTTAACTTAAGGTTCTAAGCCCACTTGTAATCATCTCCTCCGATATCCAGTGCCACACATTTTCTACATATATATAAAATATACTTGTAGTACGTGTATGTACAATTTTTCCTTAGTAGTTAAGATAACTCATTGACCACGCGTGTGTGTTATTTCAACTTGAATTACTAAGGGCACTTAAGATAAAAGACACGTTTCATCACATCACATACATGTGTGGAGTATGTCCTCGTACACGGTAACTCACGATATCCTATTTAAGAAATGAGTATACTTAAACATACGTACACAAAGAAAAGCTAACCTTAACATCCGCGCCAACAACAAAAAATTCTAGAAATCCTTGCACTAAGATGGCTTTATTTCAGCGAATTTAAGACAAAAAATTCGATCCACCAGAATGATATCAAGAAACAAATTTATTTTTCCCAATAGTGACGTTTATCCTTGGAACCCTAGGGGTTATTTATTCGGTGCTGCTTACTTTATCTCCCGCAATATCCTTGCTGCTGGCTGACTCTTTGCAAGCTCCTTACTTTTCTAACCTCATCATTTTATAGAGTAAAACACTGCGTGGTGATAGGAAAACTACACTATAAACGAAGGAAAACTACAATATATATGATATACAATATAAAAAGAAACCCTCTTATTCGATGGGCAAGCAATTAAGTTTTAAAGTTTATTCCATGTGGTGAAGTTCCTCTTCGAAGACTATGACTATACTTGAGTTTGTGTTATGTATCTTTGGGGCAAAACTCAATTCCTATGAAAAAGAAAGAGAAACTATTTCAAATCGATTTTTGTGTCCTTATTTTCATTCGATTTTTTTTTTTTTTTTTTTTTTCTGTCTATGTATCTTAAACGAATACTAAGGTTTAGAACGAAGCCAAGTAATCAAACTATATTGAGAAAGTTTTATTTTCTTTGTTGTTGCTCTTCAGGTAGTACTGCTTTCAACTTTGATTTACTTTATGAACATCTCCACGGTGTTACAGCTAATGCCGATGACACCGATGATAAAATTAAGTTTATCCTCTTTTTTCCAAGTCCTTGAAGGCAAAATAAATCGTTGGTACATTTGGTACTATTGTACGTTCATTCAAGATACTTATATTACGAATCGTATCTCTACATATACGGACTCTATGTACCTTACTCATTTAATACATGTGCTATGCTCTGATGTATAAAGCTGAATCTCGGCTTCAAGGTGCTCTTCTCTACTTATATATTGTTTGAAGAGAGATACTTTATTGCAACGGGCATTGTCTTTTCATATACGGATAAAATCATAAAAAAATAAAAATGCTATAAAAAGTTAATAGTCGTGCTCTTAATGTGCGAAAGATTACGCCAACCATAGGCAAACACTTAAGACAAAGCAATTTCTTAGAAAATGGCCAAGGTGTTAGGGAGTTAATAAACGCTTAACGATTTTCTGCTGTATCTATTTTATGAGATTGAAAATGTCTGACTCTTTTCTGTAGTAAAAATAAAACTTGAAAATGAGGATGGAAATGTATCACTTACTAGATGGGTGAAAAGTAACGTCCTTGGGTATGAAAAAAAAAATTGTTTAAAATGTTTTTTCTTTTTTTATTCAGTTTGATGCACTTATTCTAGCGATTTTCCAACTTCTTAATCCCGTCCGAAAAGTAATTTTCTGGAAGGTCTGCAAAATACTCCTCCGTAGAGTCGATGATTTCCTCGCATGAGCTGAATTTTTTATTGATGAGCCATCTTTTGAGGTCTGGGAAGAGATAATAGTCCGAGGGAGCCAAATCGGGCAAATACGGTGGATGCGACAGCAATTGGAGCCTTAAGTCACTGATTTTAGCCGAGTTTGCGATGCTTTTGTGCGCCGGTGCATTGTCTTGCAAAAACAAAATATTTTTTCGCTTCATGTGACTCCGTTTTGCAGCGATTTCGGCCTTCAATTCCTTCAATAATGCAAAGTTATAGTCGCGTTGATGATTTTTCCTTTTTCAAGGTAGTCCATGAAGAGTATGCCATGACAATCCCAGAAAACTGACGCCATAATCTTTCCGACCCATCGAGCCTTCCTCGGCCGCTTCGAAGCACTCATGCCGGATTCAGTGCATTGACGGGCACTCATTCTCGTTCTCTGGTGTTCAACAGTTACCAATTGACGGCAAAAGTCCGCCCAATTCCGCATCAGCACGTCCAAACACTTTTTCGAAGTGCTCTCGCATTCGTGTTTTTGATCAGGAGTGAGTATGCGCGGCAGGATAACTTTTTCATATGCAGAATATTGCCTAAAATATAACGTGTGCGCTCAGTACTAATCTTTGTGGTATCTGCTAGTTCGCGTACCTTGGTCAGCCAACACCATTTCATGTATTTTTTTTTTTTTTTTGACATTGTCCTCCGTAACCGACCACGAAACTCTTTTGAAACTTTTGAATTTTGTCTTCATACTTCTAAGAGCCCTCAGCTAGATCAATGTTACCTACTTAAAATGTGTGTTTGAAGGTTGCTTTACCATATACATAATAGTGGTGGATAATTTTAAAGCTTCAGTAACACCAACCATTTATAGATGATTTTGATACTAAAATAGGAAAAAATACCAAATTTTTTGTTAATATAGTCGGAACGCATACAGTACAAATAGTATCTGGAAACAGACTTGGGCCCATTGTATATATTCATTGCGAGGCGAAATATTACTGATAATGCTGGGATTGGCGTAAAGCATTCGCTCTGTATTATGAATACCGAATATTCTGAACGATCGAGAAGACATCTCAGAGGGTCGAGTTCTCGCATCCGCTTCTGAATTCGATGTAGCTATGGTCTGATAAGAAGATCTCCGAATGTACTTTCCAGCCAGTAATCTTCTTAGAATACAGCATTACTTGCTGCCTTACCCTCGTAGCAAGAGTTGGCTTAGAGCCAACATTGTTGATAACCAGATAGGACGATGGTATGAAATTCAGGAGATAATTGCCTCTCACGTTGCATTTGGTGGTGCCTCAAAAAGTATTCTGAGCATAAATATCACAGGATATGATAAGTCCCATGTTACTGGAATCACAGTATTCAATTAGTTCGGCTTCCGCCTTCGGTGGTGATGGTATTAAAGGATCATAGGGAAAATAATCAGATGCAACGACGATCGTGGGAGAACCGCTGGTTTTCTTTTCATCGATGGTTTTAACCACTTCATGAGATTTCCTTTTTTTTTACATTAATAATTAACTAGAGAGCAAATGCCATTTTATCTATCGCTCCATTCAATTTTCCTAAGAACTTAACACGTGATCAGGCGTTTTAAGAGAAGTCATACTCTCTTGTGTGTTAAGTCCTTAAAAAAAAAAACCTTCATGGAAGCAAGTATACCCCTTGCCATCTGCAAATACCTGCAAATGTAATGCAATTCTATATTGGAACAACATCAACTTGAAAACCCTACCTGCCTGGACTGAAATCCGTGGGATCCTGATCTCACGGTACCTTATACCTGATCTTAATGACCGATAGCGTGTAATGTTACTGGTCAAATTGTAGCAATCTTCGGTGGCGTTATCTGAAGATGTTTACGATAAGACCAGTTTTTGCTCTACCCCCGTTTATGTTTAGACTACGTCATTAATAGACGAAGGCTTAAGCGAAGACTGAGCGGGGAGCCCTGTTCAGGACCTAATAAAATCCGAGAGGTCGGTTGGTTTCAGTGGATGTCACTTCTACTGTTTCTCTTCTCCGTCGACGCTGGGAAAGTGGGACTTTTAGCACTCACGCCTTCGACAGCACTTGCCGTCTCTTTGCACCTTGCGTCTGACCAACGTTTTCACTTTCTCTTCAATTTCCCCCTAGACTGTAGACCTTCACAGTGTGCCTTTTTCGATTTCCCAAGACAACCTGAAAAAAAGTAATTTTACCAACCACTGGTCTATTCTAATTGGGTTTAACCGTAACAGGTAATCTCTCCATCGTTCCAGCTCAATCTAACGAACGTATCGTAGAAAGAGCCGCAGTAGTCATAGGAATAAAGTAATCCAGCAGGTCAATGCCTAAGTCTTCGGAGGCATGTTTCCTTTAAAATCCGTGTTCGGCCGCAGTCCAAAAGACCACGAGTGGATTGTCGCTATTGCAAGTACCACCTAGAGTATAATCCATGGGGGTCACCTACATACTTTTAACCATTTTACGTCTAGCTTGGATGCATTTTCCGCTTAGTTTGTCGTCTCATCTGGGTTCTTTTCAAAACTTTAGAATCGTCGACTCTTAAGTCGTCTTGCCACAACAAGTAAGATATTTGTTCTTTACTTTTTTTTCCACCCGTTACTGGGCTTGGATCTCATATCTTTTTTATGCCTAACTATTCTCCGGTCCAACCTCAAACCTCATTTTGAAATTGCTAAGGACGATCATAGAGGTCATCACTGATGCTGTATGCTGTTGTATTTATTTTGCGTGCGCAAAAATAATTTTTAACATCACTACCATGACCTTTTGGTGAAATTCTCTACACACAAGATAAAAAGCGAACAATGCGAAGAATGGGAAATCTGGATCTCGTCCACACCGAACTCTTTGTCTATTTCATATTCTGTGTTCCCTTTTAGGGCATCTAACATATCCACATGCTATCTTATGTCATTTCTTGGACGCATCTTAGTTTATAGCTTTTTCACCATGTTCCGAAGGTATGTTAAGGTTACCTGCTATTGTACCTTCTAAGACCATCGAAACGAGATGTGCTCAAAAAGGAAAGTGTCTTTATATTTTTCTAAAAAAATATTTATATATTTACCAATATTAATGTTGTCCCCTTCAAAATAATCCCCCTCAGATGTAATGCACTTGTGCCAACACCTTTTCCAATCCTCGAAGCACTTCTCATAAGCATTTCTCAAGGAAAAGCCTTGAGCTTTTCCAGCGATGCCGTTTTTATTTCCTCAATCATTGCAAATCTCCGTCCTTTCATAGTTTTTTTCAATTTTGGGAACAGAAAAAAATCGCATGGGCCAAATCTGGTGAATATGGTTGCTGAGGCATGATTTTCGTGTTTCAGATACATTACCGTGATGCAAAAGCCATGAATTGCTATTCCACAGTTCCCGACGTTTTTTTTGTATCGTTTCTCTCAAACGGCGCATAAATTCAAAATAATTTCAAGGTCGTACAGTCAGACCTTGAGGTAAAAATTCTTAATGCACTACGCCACAGTAATCGAAAAAAACCAGTGATGAAAACTCTGAGATTTGATCGAACTTGGCGTTCTTTTTTCAGTCTTGGCTCTCCTGCATGTTTCCATTGGGACGATTGGGTTTTAGTTCCGACGTCATAACCATATAATAATGATTCGTCACCAGCTATGACCTTTTTGAGTAAGTCAGGATCATCACTGACGTCATTCAAGAGCTCGTTAGCGATGCTTATGCGACGGTTCTTCTGATCAAAATTAAGAAGTTTCGGAAAAAACTTCGCTGACACACGTATCATGCCCATTCTCAAAAATTGCATAACACGAGCCGGGCGATATGCCAACATCCTCAGCAATTTCTCTTATGATAATTCGACGATTTTTCAAAACAATTTTCTTCACATCTCCGAAGTTATCATCTTTTGTTGATGTGCTGCGACGTTATTATCGTCTTCTCGGCCATCTTGGAGGAGGTTGTACCAATTGTAAACAATTTTTTACTTACGAGTAGAGCACACTCACCGTATACCACTGTCAATAGTTCAAATGTTTTAGCAAACTAAGTATGCTATATACTTGGAAACTATGAACATATGTTCGAGACATGTGTCTCGATAATCTCAAAAGTCACCTTACTTTTTAAACACACCTCGTATAGCTTGATATGCTATGTAGCACTACACTAGAAATATTGTAGCATAAAAATAAAATAGTTGCAAATGTTTTACCTCGACTGAAATCAACTCGATTTTCAAAAATGATTCAAAAGGTGTTAAAGTAGTCAATGCAAAATGACCCATATCGGAAGTAACGTGGGTGCTCCCACATTTGCATCCCTTATCCATTTGATTGGTTTTGTCTTACATAAAAAACAAAAATATCCGCCAAAATTCCGTACTTATATCAATTGCCTTTCCTTGGAATGTTGACAATTGTCCTTTGCTGACACTCATCAGGGAAGGTCTCGGACTTCGAAATCGTATTGAGAAGCAATAGATCTACCGATGATGTCGGTTTAGCTTTGAAAAATTCATCGGGAGTGCTATCGAATCCTTTGTTACCTTTGAAAGCCCTTATTGCAACTATATATATTTTTATTTTTTATTTTTTTATTTTATTTATTGGGTATATATTTTAATTCGTGCGGTTTTTTTTTTCAAAATTTGAACGTTTATGTAAGAAAAACATGTACAATAGTATTATTCAATGTATTGCCCATCTGAAGCTATGACTATTCGGATATGGATATGGATATTCGGCTTTGCCGTTGATTTGGCTAGTTGGCCGGGTTTCACATATGAGTTTTTGCACTTGAGGTTGTCGTAATGGATCCATTTTTCATAGCCAGTAACAATCCGATGCAAAAATGACTTCCTTTTGTTGGCGTTCCAGCAGCATTTCGGACATACAAAACAGCTTTTCGACGTCTCTCGGCTTGAGTTCATGTGGAACCCAATTTCCTTGCTTTTGAATATATCCAGCTGCTTTTAAACGAAAAAACTGCTTGAGTGACACCCAAAGAGTATTGCTTACATTTCTTCACATTCAAACTTTTTTGGCTGCCCAGGACGTTCATCGTCTTCCAAGCCAAAATCACCACTTTTAAATCGTGCAAACCACTTTTGGCACGTTCGCTCAGCTAGCGCATGTTCACAATAAACTTCCACCAAAATACGATGACTTTCGGCAGCAGTTTTCTTCATAAAGAAGAACTCCCCGCAAAAACACTTTTTCAGGCACAAAGTTCGACATATTTGAGTATAAAAAAAATTTTTTTTGTTGTTTACGCTTAAAATGAATGATATATACTGAAATGACGAACAATGACAGTAGCTTTCCAACGCATGTTCTAATGGAATAATGCAAGTAACGCCATCTCTTAGCAAACCGCACGAATTAAGGATATATACCGATTACTGTTTTTACTATAATTTAGGAGTATTTATCCACCCACAAAATCATTTAGAACTTTTAAAAATGTTCTTTGCAGTTTTTGTTTTGATCCTCATCGGAAATAAGCAGAGAAGCGTTTCAAGCTTTTCCTATTGTTGGATATTTTCTATTGTTGGATCCACTCGCAGGTACTAAGCAAGAACTTTGATGGAGTTTCGTCTGTTACATCTCATGCTACGTCGAACCTCTTGCATCTTTTTAAAATACTGGTGTTCACATTTGCTTTTGCCATCTGCAAGAGCGTCTGAAATGCAAACTCTGCTGGAGGTGGCTTCCAGTGTTTTCTTTGGGTTTCGGTTTCTCGTTTCGATATTCTGCATCTAACAGACAGTATTGAAATCGAAGGTCAAAAGCCTACAAAACGGCTAACTGTGCAAAAATTTACAAAACGTTGACCATTGTCAACACGACCGTCATTTCTCTTCATACCATACTTGAGCGCCAAATTTTCACCCTTTACCTTAGCATTGAACCGCACAGCAAGATAGCAATATCTCTATTAGCCCCAGTCAAATATATTCTGAACACCCAGCTTGTTTAAAAAAAAAGCCCAACAACGCCAAAATTTATAAGTTAATCTTATTTGACATCTATCAAATAAATATAAACTGCCTGAAAAATACTGCGATGTAATTCCTCAATACCTGTATTCCATACATCAAATGATATTCCAAATTTATCGCAAACTAAATTTAAAAGATTTTATTTAAAAAATTCCTATAATACCTTTTTTGAACGACTACAATGCAAGTATTGAATTGGTTTGTGTCAGATAGAAAAAATAAATGAGGACGTCACTTACAAACGAATTCAAATAAACGTAAGGGCGTTTGTGCGATAATCCAAATATGATTTTTTCTTTCCTCGCCATAACCCATTTTAGGAAACATTTTGCTTTTTCTTTTTATTTGCCAAGAGAACCAAGGCTGCACCTGTATTTATAGGATCACAGGATTTCTATGGAATCTGTAAATTGCGCCGAAGGACCCGTTCCCAAAATCGACCGACCCAGCGAATATATGTATGTATGTACATAAATGTAAAAAAATCAACACGATAAACGCGAGCATTCTTCAGGGGTATTGTACGTCGAAGTCATTGTGAGTAAAAAAAATCGCTGTTGTGCATTTGCAAGGCATTAGATGTCATTCATTGTTGATTTGTATGTTTAAACGATTTTTTCTAACGACAAACAAACAAGTGACTTACGAGTACTCGTTTGTGCTTTATAGTACATTCTCTACAAGACCAAGCCTTTTTTTTTGTATGAATATAATGCATTCGCACACATTTTCAAGCACAATGGACCTATAGTGTGATTAACATATATTTGTACATATGTTATGCCTACATAACATTCATAAATGTAGATATATACGTAGATCTATGTACCTTTTCAATGAAATCCACATTTTCAAAGTGCTTCCATTGAAAAAGTCTAGTTGGAAAATTGTCCCAACACTCAAAGCACTAGAATGCGTTTTTTTAAGTTACTTGACAAAGTACGACATTTGGTGTTTGATTGTGTTGAGAAATGTTTTGCCTTTTAGCCTGTCAAGGCACCTTTTAGACTGAAGGACTATGTGATCTTCTGAGCGTACATGAGGATTCACGGAAATTTCTTTTCAAATTTTAAAATATTAGAGGGAACAAATAAACAATTTTAAAGCTTAAATTATGGCTCATGTAAGGCTTTCCAAAATTAAAACAGCCTATGGAACATTCCTAAAATTCTAGGTTTTATAATGAGGACTATGCAATTTACTTTCTACTTAATTCATCATGAGGTTTTTCAAAGTCATCCTGAAAAACTTTAGGTCTCTATTGTGTCACGCTCCTAGTTTGCTCCCTATGCCGTTTTGCAATAAGTCGCAGAACAACTCCTATCCGATGAACACATTGGAGTCACGTGAGTCGGTAGACGACGATCATAAATTTTCTATGCAATACAAGTTCATTGGGTAAGTATATGGTAAACTGTCGTGCTAGTCATGGCTCAAGTGGTTGTGTACTTGGTTGCAAATTCCATCGTTTGGTTCATGTCTTTTGGATAATTTTCTTCAGTTGTGAAGTCTACTTATATTATGCCCTCAGGTTCTGACACCATCTTCGATCTTCGCCATGAGGGGGAGAGTAACTATTGAAAACATGTCCCCGTACGCATAAGATAAATTTAAAGCATGCTCATGTACCACCTTAGTCAAAATGTTCCCGGTGGCGCTCTCATTGTTCCGATTTGAGTTCTGTTTTTTTGTTAAGTTGGTACATCTGTTGTTGATATTCTCTCTAAATCTTAGCGTCATAGCTTGACATTTGCAAAAGTGTGTTGGCGATTTTTTACAATCTTAGAAATTTAAATTTGCAACAACAGATTTAATGTCGCGCGAACATTGAAAATGTTAGAAAACTGTTTCGGCAACGATTCTCTAAAGAAAACGGTCGTTCACTATTGGCACGAGTGGTTAAAAAGTGGTCGTGAGTCAATCGAAGATGATGAACGCAGTGGCAGACCATCGACATCGAAAGCCGACGAAAACATTGATGAAGTAAAAGAAATGTTGGTCAATAACCGCAAATTAGCCATCAGAGAGATAGCGGAGGACTTAAACATTGCCTATGAATCCGTCTAAGACATTTTGGTTAATGATTTGGGTTTCCATCGTGTAGCAGCAAAGTTGGTGCCAAAAGGCCTCAATTTCAGGCCGTGTTGACGTCGCAAAAGAGATGATTTGCGAGGCTGAATCCAATCCCACATTCATCAAAAGGTTCATTACTGGAGACGAGACGTGGGTTTATGAGTACGACACGCAATCCAGGCATCAGGCAAGTGAATGGCGTTCACCAAACGAGCTGAGACAAAAAGAAAACCACGTCGTTTTCAGTCAAAAAAGAAGGCAATGCTCACGGTTTTCATGGATTACAACGGTGTAGTGCAACATGAATTTTTGCCAGAAGGCCAGACAGTAAACAAAAAATATTATGGGCGTTATGTGACGTTTGCGTGAAGCAATTCGAGACCAGAATTGTGGGCAGAAAACTTGTGGATTTTTGCACCATGATAACGCACAGTCGCACAGTGCCATCATTATTCGTAATTTTTTGACGAAAATTACAACAAATACCAACCAACAGACACCGAATTCACCTGATTTGGCTCCCTGTGACTTCTTTCTGTTCAATCGAGCTAAAAAAACCACAACGGGGAACGCGATTCAGCAGTCAAGAGAAAGTAATGAAAAAAGTAAAGTAAAAAAAGTACTGATGGACATACCGAAAACCGAATATAAGAAATGTTTTGAGGATTGGATTAAGCGCTGACATAAGTGTGTTGCAGTCTATGGCGATTACTGTAAAGGAGACAATATAGATTTAGATGAATAAACCTGTATTTTAAATTTTCTGAATAAATTAAATTTTTGATTATATATTGTGTATACCACCATACCTGTATCAAAGCGGCGGTTTGTCGTTTATGATATGGAGTTTATTGTTTGAAAAATGCGGGTCCCCCTATTTCGATAATTTTCGAAGTTCTGCTACTTTTGTGTGACTGTGACGGTAGCTTTTAAAGTGCTACAGCTATATAGAAAAGCTGAATCAGGTGCAATTTAGTGCAAGTAAATAAGCCTTTAGAAGTTTGGGTGCTGATGAAATCGATTTCCTGCAGATGAAACGGTCTTCGCTTTCTTTGGAACCGGTTCTCCCTTTTGAATCCATTGTTTTCATTGTTCTTTTGTCTCGGTTGTAAAATGATGGACCCATGTTTCATCCATTGTTGTGAAACTTCACTAAACACTCAATTGAAACATTTCACGACACTGTTTTTGCTCGAGTGTGAGCAAACGCGGCACTCATCTTGCACACAGCTTTTTCATGTCCAAATTTTCAAATAATGTGCGATGTACCACACTTTTTGAAATACCTACAATGTCTGCTAGCTCGCGCACTTTCAGTCGATGTGGATTTTCTTCACCATTTCTGTAAGTAATGGTAAACGAAGGAGCAGACTCTCCCAGAGTAGAGTCCAGTTCAGCTTTTATATTGGTTGGGCTAAGGCCTTTCAAATAAAAGTATTGTATCAAATAACGATGACCAATTTTCTCCATTTTCACAAGTTTACTGACAAGGTTCACTATTGATGGTTGCCAAACAAATACTAAACAACGTGGCGCTTTCAAACTTGAAACATATGCTTTATAGACTGCGTACTTTCCAATATAGTGACATTTTCAAACAACTATTACCATGTCTTGGCCAGGCCGGGTACTTCTGGGATCGAAATCATATATTGAGGCCAGATCAGAGGGGATGAAATATTTCTAACAATCTCTACAAAACAAGGTGAGACAGGCGACATTACGTCGGTGTTCAAGGGTGTCAACTGACTGACTGATATAAGTATCACCTATAAGTTTTATCGTACGGGTTTGAATCCTATCTGAAGCTCCTGGCCAGATGCATGCATTCTACTCCAATTTTGGGGCCGATGAATGCCTTATATATTGAGGCCATTTCAGAGGGGTGAGATATATCTTAAATCTTATTATCGGAATTTAATGAGCTTAACATACGCTGCCACCCTCTTAGCATGGACGTTAATCCGTAAACGAATATGAAAAGCAGAGTGTACTGTCATCAGCAAAGGAGTATATTCGAATTTCTATTTCTAGCTGTTAAGATATCATTTATGAAAATTAAAAAGGGTGTCGGACACAGAACAGAGCCCTGGGCCACGCCATCATTTAATTAAATGCAAAGCTAGGAAGAGAAGGGGTCTTTGGTATCACTTTCGAAAGGAAGTATTACCTGCGCGACACCATCTCCAAAAACAAATTCAAGCTATCGACTTTGCGGCAGGGCGAAACATTGCCGTAGGTAGCCCGCTGGTCCCACATCTCGATATTCACAAAGAGACCTGAAAAAATCCTTATCAATCAACGGTCAGTCAGACTGATTACATTGCAATCGACACAAAATATGGATAATATGGATGTTCTAACGTTCAGAGGGGCCAATATCGTCTCAGGAATCGACCTCTACGACCTTAAGAGGAGAGAAGATCACCGGCTTCTCAGCAGGAAAAGGAAGGAGAAAAAGAAGCGCACGGTCGAGGAAATTGAGAGATATTACTCGTGGAATGTGATTCGGAAGTCTTACCAAAAAGTAAAGAAAACATGCCATGGATACAAACCCCGAACCAAGCCTCTAGAGAAGAATAAGGGAACTTCGTAAAAGAGTCACAGTCTTTTGGAAAGACTTGGAAAGAACATTTTTGTAGACTGTATAATGGGGGTAATGAATCAAATACCGCTGTCAGGCAGAATGAACATTTCAACTGGATAAATAGCCATATCTAAGCTTAAGTCCAACAAAGCTACTAGGTCGATAAAAAAATCAACGAGACGATTAGCTGTTATGCGATTTCATTAACATTTTGAGAGAAAAAACTAAGCTAAGACATCGATTTGATAAGTGAGGCGGCTGGGTTATGTAGAGCGGATGGACACCAATGCTCCAGTCCGAAAAGTATTCGAATCTACCCTCGAAGGACAGCGAAGAAGAGTAACACTGTGACTCAGATGGCGCATGCAAGTGGAAGGGTCCTTAGCCAACTTACGCTTATTTGTTAGGGCTCAGGCCTACCCCGGATTGTAGCGCCACCTTAACTAAGTAAGTTAAGGCTTAGGTAAGTAAGCCTTGTACAAACGTTTCTTTTACAGAATTCATATTATCAACCGAAAGCAGCATTTGTTTTCTCAATTGCAGAACTCACATAAATTTTAGTGGCGCTGTCAGTCAATACGATGCTTCTTCAAAGGCAGATCTATGACTTTGAAACCATTTATCTTAACCCCTACTGTGTTTGCTTCACATTTTAAGATTTGAATCAGCTAGTCAGAGTAGCTGAGTTGTTTCATGAAAGAAATCGTTGTCTTGAGTTTTTCCGCTTTCCTCAGGCAGTGCTGCAGGGATTACATTACTTATGATCACAAGAATACTAAGCGCACCGAATGCAAGCCTGTTATAGGACATTTTTGACTTAAAAAAAGCATCTTGTAATATAGGGTGATTCATCGTGAGGTTTGATTTATAATGTAAAATAAAACACATAAATTTGAAGGTGAACTTAGAATTTTTATTGTCGGTTAAAGGACAATTCATTGCATTTACTTTTTAAAAATACTACTTAAATGTTGGCCACGACTACGTCTGAGGTGGTCCATTTGGAAGGTCCAATTTTGAGCGACTCGATCGAGCACAGCGACTGGCTTTTCGCGGATAACACGAGTAATGTTGGCTTACAAAGGGTAAATCGTAGCTGGTCTATTTCTCAAGACCTGAGACTTTACATTTCACTAAAGAAAATAGTTCAAAGGTGTGATATCGCACGATCTAGGCGGCCAGTTTACCGTAGCAAAACGTGAAATTAAATGCTCACCAAACGGATTTCTCAACAAGTTCATTTTTTCACGCGCAGTAACCGATAATGGTTACCATTGACGGTAACATTCTGATTTGTCTAATTTTTGAAGAAATATGGACCAATGATTCCACCAGCCCATAAACCACACTATAATGTTGTTGTTACTGGATGTAATGGTAGCTCTTTCACTCTTCGGACTGCTCATCAGCCCAAATACGGCTGAGCCGGAAATGGGCTTCATCACTGAACAAAATTTCACGATAAAACACCGCTTTTTCATTGAGTTTTTCCAGAGCCCATTCACTGAAAATATGACGCAAATTCAAGTTGCCTGGCTTCAATTCTTGCACAAATTGAATTTTGTACGCTTTTATGCCGATGTCCTCACGTAAAATACGCCAAGTTGTCGAATACGCCAAGCCAAGCTGCTGAGAACGACAACGAATCGATTTGTCACGGTCTTCGCGTACACTCTTAGCTACAGCTGCTATAGTCTCTTTACTACCTGCTGGATGTGGTTTAATCGGTCGAGTATCTTCCACTAATGTAAACTGGGAATCAAATTTGCGAATGATATTGGCAATAGTTGTTTCAGTAGACCGTAAGTTTCTCGAATCGCACGAAAAACATTTCTCACAAAACGCTGATTTTCGTAATACAGCTGAACAATTTGGAGACGTTGTTGTGGTGTGAGTCTTTCCATGATGACTTGCCAAACTAAACAAAAATGATAAATTCAATGGCATACTTTATTGAATGCATCCAGGAAATCGGCAAGAAATTAATTTTGTCGTGAACATGCAAGTTGTAATGGATAGTTGTAATTGAGTAGGAAGATAGCAAATTATGCGACACTAGCATGGTACAAAGATGCTTCACTAGTTAACTTCTCCTTTCACTTCCATATGCATTGTATTGTCGGAACGTAATACCTCATATAAAGATGCCAGTTCCGACAAGTATTGTGAATTTTTGAAAATTTATATAAATGGGAGGGAGAGCTGTTAATATCACAGTCTACACCCTTCTAAGTATAAGCATTCTGGTTAAGCTTTAAAGGATACAAACGAATTTTTGTATGTATATTTCTTGGTCCCTAAGAATAGCAAGTTTTGAATAATTTAGAGAAATGGAAAAGTTAGCCTTTCATATTACGTTTGTAATAGTAAATCATAAGAAGATATTTCTGTACAAATACCGTAGGGCAAAGAGTCACTATTGACAGCTACCACTTTGATATAGTATAAGGGCGTATTTTTCTTACCTCAAAATATCTAAGTGTATACCTATAGGCTTCGCAAATGAGATCTGGATTAAGATTCGGTGTAAAGCTTGCCACCCGCTACCACTTCAGTTTAACTAAGTACCTAGGATCAAATCTCCATACTCAAAGCACAAAAGCTGTTCTACATAGTGATTCACTGCCAGTCTTGTTATTTCAAAGCAGAGTAGAAACTAGGCAGCATGAGCAGAAGAACGAGATCAAGCTATACCAACAGACACATGAAACAAATCGATAACCACACTTGTGATGAAAGGTTTTGAAAATTTCAGTCATTTTATCAAAGATAACCAGGAACATCAAAACTTAATTTGAAAATTCAAGCTATCGTGAATGCCGATAAAATCTTTTCCCTTCTCTACAGTAGCGCCCTCTGAAATTTGCAATATCTAGCTGGCTAAACGAAGGTTCTAACAAACTGTCTTACTTTTGCCCCGTTTCCCTTTATGTGTTCTAGGGTCTCTACCTCTTGGTTCACGTGCATTGGCCTTTCAGCAATTTAAACCCGAGCTGGTAAGGGAACATCTAGGCCGATATGTTACATATATTTCTAATGTGGCTTATTTTCAGCAACATTAATATTATTTCATGGATGTCAGCTCGCTCCTCTCTACCGACGATACTCGTCAATCATTCTCTAGATATCGTTAGAAAGCTACTTGATATGTCTTTCGGGTGATCAACCTACAACGCCTTCCTTTCCTAATATAAAAAGACTTATCATATCACAGTATTTCATAGTCTTTAGATGCCATAGACAGTCGAACTGTTAATCTTGTAACGTGGTGATCTCGCACGTACTCATATGAACTCTTCGTCAGTTTAGGCGACCGATAGCAAAATCATGATTTTTTTTATAACTTGCTTTGCCTATGAGTTATACTATAGGGTTATCTAATAACGACTTGACAACTTTTTTTTTAAATAACAGGCAAACCATTTGAGATATTTCAATAAATTTATTATTGGCTTGAAGTACAATCAAAACCTCTATGAATGGAACTCGACTTCGTTCATATGGCCACCGCGGGCACATTTGCAGCGGTCGATTCGTTGGACCCAATTTTCAACGACTCGGCCACACATTTCGGCCGAAACGGCCGCTATTTCGCGTTCAATGTTGGCTCTGAGCTCTTCCAACGTCGTCGGCGTGTTGGCATAAACCAATGACTTAACGTAGCCCCACAGAAAATAATCAAGCGGCGTTAAATCGCACGATTTAATTTATCTTGAGATAACACGCTCACCATACTTACTCTTCAATAAATCGATTGTAGCGTGTGCTCTGTGGCTTGTGGCATCATCCTGTTGAAACCACATGTCGTCCAAGTCCATATCTTCCAATTCGGGCCAAAAATAATCGGTGATCATGGCGCGATAACGCTGACCATTCACAGTAACGTGACGATCGTTATTGTCGACGAAAAAATAAGGCCCAATAACGCCGCCGGCAAGCAAAACGCACCAAACAGTTATTTTTTGTGGATAAAGCGGTGATTCATGAAGCACATGTGGGTTTTCACCCGACCAATAACGCATATTTTGCTTATTGACGAACCCATTGAGCCAAAAATAAGCTTCGTCACTGAAGATGATTTTGCGATGAAATTCATCATCTTGGCGCATCTTCTCCAGAACCGAATCGAAGAACGTAGCTCGTTAGTGTACTTTGCCTTGATGAAAGTGTTGAGTTTACTAAATAAATTGACAGTGACAATTTGATGATTAGTGAAAGAGTGCGTTCACAAATTAAATTCAAAGTTGTCAGGTCCCTATTGGAAAGCCCTTTATAACCCAGTTGACTCTGTCGCAGGTCTTGTGCCTAAGGGTAATGTCTGGTTTTTTGGGCAAAAAATCAATCAATTTTCAGATTTTTTTTTTTTTTTTTTTTTTTTTTTTTTTTTTTGAGGAATTTATTTAATTTAGAGATACGAGGTTTTGTATACATTGAATAATATGAAAAAAGTTATCAGAAAAATAAAATTTGATTGTTTTTCTCGGTTTCTGTTTTTGCTAGAGGTCGCCAGTCATCGACTCAAAAATCGGTGGACAGGATATCTCGAGATTGGGGCAACTGAAACAAAAAACCATGTTAAAGTGTAAGCTTGTGGGGAGCTCGCTAACCAAAAATTTTACCAATCGGAGCAAAAGAAAAAAATTTGGCGACATTTTTAATAAACATTTCGAAAAATCGCTTGTTTTTCCTCACTAAAAATGTTGCTAAAAATTTTATTTTTCTCCGATTGCTAAATTTTAGGTTAGCGAAAAATAATTCCATCGGACTTTTACTTTTTCGTCAATCGTGTCCACCGCGCGCAAAAACTCTATTTCGAGAAAAACTCGTTAAAAGTTTTTTTTTCTGGGCTTCCGGCCGATATTCAAGTTCATGTTATCACACTATAGAATACATAAGGTGTTAAGCCAATATTTGTATTCAATTACAAATGCCGCGCGACGGAAAAAAACGGTCTGAGCGATCGCGTATATATAGGTATATATACTGCTATAACTCGACGAAAAAATGGGATATTCAAAAAAATCTTGAAGCATAATAATTCTACGATGATAATCATTCAGAAAAAGTAAAAATCTTAAAATCGATTTTTGGTCAATCGGGTGGTAACACCCTTACAGTCTGGTGTTACTTATGACAAGGTTATTGGCATTGGTGAAATCAATAAAACCATCTCCAGAGTTACTGGAGTCGACAATCCCATGTTTTCGGATAACACGTTTAAACTTGTTCTTGTTATTACCTACCTAGCCAATAAAGTTGTCAAGTACTATACAATGACGAGGTCTCTATCGAGGCATCCATTGAAAACAGCAGCAGACTAGTCATAGAAGGCATCTTTTTCATCATCAAATTCAAGCACTGGCCGTCAGAATACTAGGTCCGTAGGATTGCTAGAAATAAAGATACTTTCATGATGTATGCAATATACCCACTATAGCTTCTTGAAGTCATCAGACAAATGTTCAAAAAGGAATTAACCCCGCTACTTTTCCGCTCTTATATTGCTTAGACAACGTGTTTTATACCAGGGGTTATAAATCCGCATCACCTGCAATCCTTGTACTTATGCCTTTACATATCTACAACATTATGTTTACTCAAATTTGCCTTACCATTCCAAGTCTCCCAATACATCCATTTATAGGAGGTAGAATGGGGAATAGATAGAACGGTGTATCTCCAAATGTTTTGATCTTACGTGTCCAGCTGAAAAAAACTCCTGCAGATTTTGATGAACTATCTCAGTACTTTCAACTTCCAATTTATTGTAGTTCAACAATGCACGGCTTATCTGAAGGTAGTCGAAAGACAAAATTCATTCTTGTTAGGGTCCAAGGTCACAACTGAATCTCGGTAAATGAGATCAAAGATGAACTCAGAGGGAAGACCTATAAAATAGTTTCTCAAGACCTGACCCTGCGTTACTACTGCCTGCGGTCTTAGTTACGGCTTTTATTGATGCCAGAAAAAAAAAAAACGAATGCTTCACGATATATTCAAAAGCTCAGCGACTTTCCTGCTGAGAGAGAGAGAGACTGTAGGCTGCTTACTGACATCGTGATGGGAACACAACATTTACTGTGAAAGTGATGACGGCCCCGCTAAGCATTTTCCCTTTGAGTGTACAGCCTACGCTCGTATCATGCTTTATATACTCGGCGCTGACGTGGATAGCATTTTACTGCTAAACTGAATGTACATCTGTCAACGAGATACTGAGAAAGGATCATACAAGGAGTACAATGGATTTCTAAGTGTTTTGTTCGAAATACAAAACAGGGCTTTATATAAAGAGCGATATCGTATATATCTAGATATCTATTTTATTGGCTTTACGCATCTTAAACGTTTGTGGCTTGTGCAATTTGGTTGAGGGTTCGACAGCATAAAGACTACAAAATTCTTTGTGGATTTATAGTTTTGTTAACCCAGAACGTCTTACGAAGTTGACCATTTATGAGCTATTGTCTGTTGCCATACTACGAGGGTTATTCTTGCCGTTTTATCCTCGATATATCTACTTTATATACGTAAAGTTTCCATAAGCATGTACGACGGCAAAAACCCAAAGAACATCATAGGAAAAGTTGTTAAAAAAATATTTTTCTTTATTTTCTTGGAAGAAATAATTCAATTTAATTCTGACTAACAGTGCTTGGACACTTCATGTTACTGATTCTCCTGCCAAAAAAAAAAAAAAAAAGGTTTTTCTCGCAAGCAATCTGTTTCCATATGAATTGAGCAAAGAACAAAAAAAAAAATATCCGGGTTCTTCTCCTTTTTCAGTGGAAAATTTCATAGAAACGTCCTTTTTTCGGATTGCTATCCATACATGCGAAATATGCTGAGTTCGAAGTTATGAGATACGAGTATGTATCATTATGAAAGTCTATCCCAAAGAAGTATGTGCTATCTTTTTTTTTTTTTTGTTTTGAGTATCCAGATGTGTGTACCTAAACACTTTTTTGATTGGATGTATGCGTATAGTTCAAAAATCCAATTAAAAAAATGTTCTTAGTTTTCTAGAAAAAAAAGTAGACAACAGAGATAGGACAAATTATAGAAATCCCGCACAGCTTCTGAATGGATTGATTTTCTTCATTTGGCTTCGAGGCATACATATCTAAATTGTATTTTGTGTATCTTTGAGCTGGATAAGTTTTTTTTTAAATAAAAAAATAACATGTTGTGACGAAATCGAAGTCAAACCAATCTGAAAAGGACGAAATAACTATGTCAGCTGCCAATATCAAGCCTTATACCACTTCAATGATGTGCCTCTTCCTTTTAATATTTTTTTTTTTAAGACAAGGCTAAAAGCATTTTATTTCAATATGTATTTCATAAGTCAAATCTTGGATTCAGTATGAAATTCTAATTAATTAATCGTCAATTCTATTCAATTTCAAACATAAACTCCCTCTCGGGAAAGCAATAACAATTTCAAGGGACTAGGTTGGCAGATCACCGTAAAAATAAATTAAAATTCGCATCAATTCGCCAGATTTTCATTCGTAAAATCGAATGGGCAAATTCGTTTTGGGAATTCAACTCGACGATAACCTTTTCACATCTTATGTTGCCACAGTGCTCCATAGCCATAAACATATTGATCAACTACCACCACGTCACCTCATCCCTTTGCCAATGGGTAAAACCTTGTCCTAAACTAGGGCGGACATTTTAATAACATAATTTCCATTTTGTGTTCAAGGTTTACGATGCAAATATTCGTACAAACTTATGTACGAATATAAGGATTGCAGGTGAAGTATCTGAGTGTTTGAGTATCACCCGTATGTATGCTTCACGTCCCGTCCTTTGGGGAGCCTATCTACAGACATGCTCCGTCTCACTGGCAACAGAAATGTCCTTTCTTCACTCTGGGGACCGATAAATGTTGTCGTTTTGTTTTAAATTGTAAACATTGCCTTTTATTGTAATTATGATGATTACCGTAAAAACTAATTGCTCTGGGAAGACATTTCAATGTTGAAGGAGAAGGAGAGACGTACAACGAAGGCAGTAGCATTTGTAAGTAGCTTTTATGCGGTGAGATTGTCAATACGATATTTAGGATGAAGATGTGGGAGAAGTAAATGTAAATATTTGACAAGATGATGACAAACTTTAGATAAACACAATTGTATTGAATTCATGTATGAAATATTTAGTCAGTAAAAAACTAAAACTAAACTTATCAACTAAAAGCCTCGGATAAGAATACTCTGATAAGAATAAGTGATCGCACTGTTAAAAAGCCAAATATTGGCGGAGATTACTGCAAGAGTCTCACAAGAGCCAGGCTCCTGCCATAAAGCTGATACCACTATCATCCAAGAAAGGCAATGGGATGAGCCGTATGAAAAAAGGATAAAAACTGTGACATATACTACAGATACTACAGAGAAAAAAAGCAGCATCTATTTGGTTGCGAATTGGTTGTGAGCACGAGAAGCAACACATTGAATCAAACTGCATCAAGACACAATGCGGCATGCGATGATAACAAAAAGTATTTATACAGGTTCCTCGACAATACAAAGCATTGGTATATTTCAACTCCAAAATAGAAAGGAAGGCCGGAAGTATAGCCTACATTACATCACATTTTGTAACGAATGTATTCTAACTATTTTTGCTACTGACAGAATATGATTATAGCCAACACACGATACTCTGCCGGAAATTTGCGACCACCTGTTAATAAAACCGCCCACCAAATTAATTTTGTTACGGTCAACGCGAGGTACTCCTTAAATGTTAAAAATTCAAACCATTCCGTGCGGGCAATATCGGCCCAAAACACTGCCAAATTAGATGAGACAACAACGTTTGAGATAATCAACTATTGTACCTTGACTGATATGGCGTCTGAGATATCTAGCTGACACTAGGCAGCAGCAAACACTCGCAAGATAAAATAAATCAACGTATTTGGTTCATTAAGATTTGGTTGGATGAAAGTATGACTTATGTATGGAACTTAAGCTTCGTTTTTTCGATCCACAAGAAAGGAAACCTTCTGAACTACGCCAACTACAAATACTTGAACGCCTGAAGCCACAGGCGTTTAGGCCACGTGTCACGGCCTTAATATAGATAATGAAAGATACATATAACGACACGATATCAAATCCACGACTTAACATATTTTTGGCATCACTGTCAAACTGCTAAAATTGTGTAGAATTCAGTTAACCCTTCTACTTGTAAGTGCTGCTTAAGGTGAGGTCCTCCTCTATTGTGTTGTCTCTACGGATTAGATTCCATGTCCACTCGATCTACATGTCGTAACCAACTCAGGCAAGTGATTCTTCGTTTTATTTCTGCTAAAGTGTTGTTGGCAGAATTTATAGCAAGGCCAAGCTAGACAAAGTCCCTTACTATCTCGATATTACAGTTGTCGACTGTAACGTTTTGTCCAATTCGTCGATGTTGTGTTTCCCTTCTTGTTTACAGCATATACCTGGTTTTGCCTTCATTTACTACTAAACACATTTTGCCTCCAATACTAGCGAAAGCAAATGTCAATATTATAGGTGTACTTTAGTAGTTGCGCAGGCTTTTAAAAAATTGTGCCTCCAATGATCGATTGTGAGTTCTGCACAATTCTTTCAAGTTTGATGTTAAAAAAGTTACATTACAGCGCGTTAACTTTTCTAAAACCTTCTTTGACAGCAAAGGACTTGGTTAAGTCGTTGACGGAGTATTGAGCGATTTCTATCGTCATTCTGGCAGAAATACCAAAACTAGACATGGCTCTATATGCAAATAGCTCATCTCTGTAAATGCTGTCATATGCGGCTTTAAAATCGATGAAAAGATAGAGGGTATAGTATTCATACTGCTTGAGTTTTTTCCAGGATCTGTCGAAGTGTGAAAATTTAGCCGATTTTGGAGTTTCCTCGTCTGAAACTGCATTGATAGGAATCAATCAGGTTGTTGGTGAAGGGTTTCAGCTTTCAGACTTTCCTCAAAATCATTTTCAGCACTTTTGAACACCTCGGCCCGTAAGTCATACAGATCCAGCTGTTTTTTGTCTTAGATATTGCTGTCCTTACTTCATTTTGGTTAGGTGGAAGTTTTGGTAATCACCATCTAAGTTCAATGGGATGTTAGGCTTCTCCGCCGTTGTTCAGTCTGCAGAAAAAGTTTTTCCATATTCTCAGCACGGACTGACTCTACTACAAGATTTCTCTCTTCATCTCCACAGGCTTTTGTACAGATCTTCTTACTTTGTTGGTAAAACTCCCGCATGTTATTCCTGGAGTAAAATCTCTCAATACGTTTAATCGCGAGCTTCTTGACAGGAACTGTCAAATCGACATTTGACATCTCGTATTAAAAACTTCATTCTATTACAATTTCAATATGGAGCACTACACTACACTACAAAAAAATTACCTGAAATTATTAAACTTGACTTGTAAAATCAGTCCTCTAATGTATTAACGCAACATGCGTTGTAATACCAAGAGGCAACACAATTAATTGTTTAGCGTCCAAATTCAATAAAAATTCAGCGTCAAAACCAAAGACGTAAACCCATCCACGTTGAAGTAATGAGGCTGTAAAAACCCATGCTGATTAACTTCAAATTGTCGCCTCGTTCGTTCCACATCCATCGAGTATGTGGGATATGTTAAAAGTTGATTTGCGAATGGGTTAAACATGGCGAGACGTCTGAGATCAACTGAGGGTAACATATGCCATTGATACGCTATTGTTTAGCATTTCAACTGGACGAAAATGCCATTGAAAATTACTGGTTTTAATAGGATAGTGCAACATGCCATACTGCTCTTGAAACAATTTATTTATTTAAAATGATGTTCACTAATCAATTGATTTAAAAAAAAAATAGGGATCTCGACTGCCTAACGACTACGTGATTTGAGACCAACATACGTATTTAAGACCAACATACGTAAGAAAATCACAAGGTTTGACCAGAAATTCTTCAAAAATTTATATGAAATGCAGAAAAATGTGCCAAAGATTTACGTGGCCAAGATTGAGATAGATATAAATTTTGTTTGTCTACACCAAGAAGAACTTCTGATGGCTGAAGATTACTCTTCCCAGTTGGTTTTTTTTTTTTTGTGGCCAATATGAGCTCAAATCGCTAAGTAGCTCCTGCTCCATGACGCAAAAGCATGGACGTTTCAAAGCCGACTGAAGATAATTTTGATCGTTTTGAACTTAAGATTTTTCGTGCAGCCTCCGTGTGCGATTAGGGCATGAGGAACGAATAGATATAAGTGCTTTGTATCTAAAATTCTTCGATCCTTGCGCCGAGGTACAAAAGAGTAGGGAATGACCTCACTTTAGTTATCGATTGATAAATTGAAATGGTTCTCGAGCCGTACCCCAATAGAGATATTTAGCCGTGACTATGCGAACTCCATCTGAGTAAGTAAATAAATGAGCCGATATTTTGATAGGATGTGTAAACTAGACTATATGCCGAATATTATCTGAAAAAAACACTATTTGTCACAGGATATTAGATCCATCTACTGTCCCACGTACAATACAAACCATGTTCTATCACAAGTAAACGTGCAATTTCTAAACCTCGCCTACAAAATTCTTTCATTGCATTAACTTTGAAAGCCATTTCAGATCCTAAACCGTCCAATATCATCGCAGATTCAGGGCCGCCAAATTTATAATAAACCAGATTCTTATACAGTGTCCAATACAGGAAAAGACTGATGAGTTTTAGGTCGATATTCACCTTGATATTCAACTTGAAAGCGATATACAACAAACAGAAAACAAGATTGCATATCTTTTCATTAGACACGTTAATCTGTGAATATATTTCCACAAATATACAAACGTACTTCTCTATATCATATAACTGAAAATTCTGCTTTAAAATAAACTCCCATATAGTATCTACTTAATATTTGTATCTTTTAATTTTAGATGGATGATTGTAACCGCTTACGCATACCCACCGGGTGCACCACAAGTCTTCTTATCAGCAAAATTTTCTTCTTAAAGGACTTTTAAATTTATTCTCCTTGTTCACACTAAAACTAAAATAAAAACAACCCCGTCAAACAACAAAGTAATTTAATTCACAAAAATGTCATCACGTCAACCGCAACCACAGCCAAATCGAAGAAATCTTTGTTGATGCAGCGCACTCCACTTCTACCCGCCGAGAAATTAAACGTCAAACTTAAAGGACATTTAAGATGAAAATGTCACCGACAACTGGAGAGACGATAAGAGCATGGCTCCTATCGGCTCTTATGGTGCACGGCGCGGTGGCGGGTAATCCCGATGCGAAAAGGCTTTACGATGATCTACTTAGCAATTACAACAAATTGGTACGACCTGTGGTGAATACAACCGATGTCCTTAAGGTTTGCATAAAACTGAAGTTGTCGCAGCTTATTGATGTGGTAAGTGACGTTTTAATTTTTTATTTTTTTTTCTTTATTTCTTTTTCTCCACTTCTTTAATAAAAGTGTCTCCCTGCCTCAAGGGTCTAAAAAGAGATCTGTCACATGTCCCTTTTGGCTATTAAACGTTTGTAGTTGTCATGTTTCATTTTCAAATACCACATGACATGTAACCAGAACAAAAGGCAAAAAAAAAGATATAGTCTACCTACGACGATGTCGACGTGAGTTTTTCCAAGCGATTTTAAGTGAACAAAAGGAAAGGTGAGCAGCCCGAAGGTACTCGTAATGGGATGAGGTTAAAAATTTGACGAAAGTTGAAACATGAAGTGGGCGCTTCTACCTGTGTCTGTGGCGGTGACTGACTATGCCTAAACTTGTGCCAGTGCCTGGAATGTACCTTGAACGTTTCTAATTGAGGAAAGTACCTTTTAAGAGCTGTCACAAAGCCCCCGAGGATCAAAGAAGTTTAAATCTTTGCCACATTCACACAATTCAAGGAAGTCACATGAAAGGAGAGCAAACGATGCTTGTTCAACGACTAACAGAGTGTACTCGACTGTGACATATTCATACCGAATGTAGCCCCTTCCTCATTTTTCACACACGAAAGGAACAGAAATAGACGAACTTTATCATCCAAGTATTGGGGGCAGACGGGGCATGACTCGGCCTCAACATCATGTATACCTTATTGACATTTGTTATTGTTTTAGTTTCTTTTTTTTTATTTCTCCAGGACCCCCTAAAGGAATCTTACTCTTTAAAAGCACCACACTTAAAGAAGCTAAATCTTGTCCCATGACAGCATGCAAGTCTACCTTGGTTCCCTTGACAGTCGAGTTCGAGCAATTATAACATGCCTCCAGCATAATATTTTGTTCAGCGCCAATCAATTGTTTCTATCTTCTGCAAAAAAAAAAAAAAATACCCTAACACAGATAGACGAACAAGGATTGAATGAAATTCAAGGTAGCAATTTGAGAAAAGTTGCATAAAGAAGTTTTAAAAGAAAATTTTTTCGTTTTCTGTTCGACCTGCAAAGTGTATAGATAGAATTTATGAAAATAAATAAAAGGGGTTAGGTGTACATTGGCCTCGAAATAAAGTTTGACTAAAATTGAGACACATTGGCAGAAAGTAAGGACGAGGACGATAAAAAATGTGACGATAGTGGCTGTCGTACGGTCAAAACAAGAGGAGAAATTTAGACAAAGTGTTGGAAAGTGTTCGCTTTCGTTTTTTTTTTTTCCAATTTTTGTCAACTCCAATATGGCGAAAATAGAAACATGATAAGCCTGATATATTTAATAATATACGAGTGGATATGTACACTGAAAGTTTGGCTATAGCTGTATATTTCATTACATAAAATTCATTCGTTTGTTTGTCCAAGTATATATTTTAAAAACTTTAAACTACTATACACATATGTGTGCATGGATGAGCTTGTATGTACATACTACAAACATATGAAGTGAAGAACCAGGGTAATGTAATCACCGAGCTAGCGAAAATATAAAAATCAAGCATAATACAAATTAAAACACTTTAAATGGTGAAACTAAAAAAAATATATTGTATTTGTATATTTGTTTGTAAACCAACTTAAGACTAATTTACATTTATGATTTTCTAAAATACGTTACCTCGCCCCAGTCTATTCGTTGCTTCCGCTATCGCTATGTTCCCACAGGTGGTATTGGCTTACATCCGCCACGTGATGGAAGGCAGACTGCTCCTGCAATATTCCCACAGGTGGTATTGGTTTACATCCATTACAGCGTGATAGAATGCAGATTTTTTCTAGCTGAAATTTGACCAGATGCTGTGTCAGCAAAAAGTGCGTTAAATGTACAATATTTAGGCGTTAACATATATGTAATTTGGCGTTAACTCATCCGCCCTTTAAAATCGAACGCCCTAATACAATCGGTTTGATTTAAGGTGTTAACAAGGATCTTCTATCCCTAATGTTCTCTGTGTTGGAATAGGATTGATAGCGCTGCTGTTCAATACTTCTGACTTAGTATCTTGTTCTTCCAGAGAAACTTTCTCGATGGCACCTTTCTTCTTCCAGATGTTACATGGAATTATTCTTTTCCTCCAAAAGATGAAAAGGAAGACTACTATAATCACTGCTAGTAGTAGGAGTAACATTGCCATGGATTTCTTTTCGTTAGCTGTTTTGAACTCATCGATATGTTTTAAGTTCCCAGCTTCGATCTCTTTTAGCATTTCTAGAGAGAGCAATTTTTCGACACGTGGCTTGACAGCTGATGGTTGTAATACGGAAGAAAGTGGGTTGTGTTCCGTGACCTCTGTTTCTTTCAACGTGTATTATTGCGCTTTTATGGTGGCGTTGTGGAACTGGATCAAATATGTTCCGTTAAGCGGGACTTCGTTTTCATCTATGTAAACTTTATCTTCAAATTGATTCGGTAGTACCAATCCGGGGGTAATCTCTCCTACGGTGTGAATATGTTGATTGCTGGTTTCGATGCACTTATAGGGTGCACACAAAGTAGTTATGCTTTATGCTTTATGCTTTTATCCTGACTTATCTCAGGGTTTTAATTTGGCGCCCGAGCAGGCACCACGGGATTAAGTACACGATATTTTATTTATTTTCGCGGGGGTTCAGGGCTCCTTGAATGCTTTTTATTCCCGACTTATGTTTACTTAAAAAAATATCGCGTACTTAATCCCGTGGTCCCTGCTAGGGCGCCAATTATAACACCTTAAATGGTGAAACTAAAAAAAAATAAATTTTTTCGAGATTTAACCTGTTTATTTGTAATCCAACTTAAGACTAATTTACCTTACTTAATTTACCACAGTGCATTCGTTGCTGCCGCTATCACGATGTTCCCACAGGTGGTATTGGCTTACATCCACTACATGATGAAATGCAGACTGCTCCCGCGATGTTCCCACAGGTGGTATTGGTTTACATCCACTACTGCATGATGGAATGCAGATTTTGTCTAGTTTAAATTTGTCCTAATGCTGTGTCAGCGAAAAGTGTAGGAAATTTATTATTATTTCTCAATATATGAGAAACCTTTAAACTAAAACCAAACAGCTCACACGATTTCAGGTCCCAGTCGGGATTTAATGTCGGACCGTCCCATAGAGAAGCAAATACACTACTAAAAGTTTTATTCATTATAAACCTATGTATCATAATATTCTGTGTGGGACTTGACAACTTCGAATTTAATTTGTGAACGCACTCTTTCACTAATCATCAAACTGTCACTGTCAATTTATTCAGTAAACTCAACATTTTCATCATGGTAAAGTACACTAACGAGCTACGTTCTCCGATTGGGTTCTGGAGAAGATGCGCCAAGATGATGAATTTCATCGCAAAATCATCTTCAATGGCAAAGCTCATTTTTGGCTCAATGGGTTCGTCAATAAGCAAAATATGCGTTATTGGTCGGGTGAAAACTTACATGTGCTTCATAAATCACCACTTCATCCACAAAAAATAACTGTTTGGTGCGGTTTGCATGCCGGCGGCGTTATTGGGCCTTATTTTTTCGTCGACGATAACGATCGTCACGTTACTGTGAATGGTCAGCGTTATCACGCCATGATCACCGATTATTTTTGGCCCGAATTGGAAGATATGGACTTGGAAGACATGTGGTTTCAACAGGATGGTGCCACAAGCCACACAACATTGATTTATTGAAGAGTAAGTATGGTGAGCGTGTTATCTCAAGACATGGGCCAGTCGATTGGCCGCCTTATTCGTGCGATTTAACGCCGCTTGACTATTTTCTTTGGGGCTGCGTTAAATCATTGGCTTATGCCAAAACGCCGACGACGTTGGAAGAGCTCAGAGCCAATATTGAACGCGAAATAGCGTCCGTTTCGGCCGAAATGTGTGGCCGAGTCGTTTAAAATTGGGTCCAACGAATCGACCGACGTCGAAGTTCCATTCATAAATGTTTTGATTATACTTCAAGCCAATAATAAAGTTTTTGAAATATTTCAAACGGTTTGCCTTTTATTTAAAAAAAAAATTGTCAAGTCGTTATATATAATATAATAATATAATATAAGGTCGATTCAAGCAAAGTTGAAATGTTGAAGATGAAATGTTAAAGATTTTTTTCGGTTTTGACGATGCAAATGCGATCCATTAACTATGACTTCGGGCTTAAATTTTATTTTAAGGATGCTGGATAATATTGTATTTCGGACACATTCGATTCCACTCTGTTGATCTGTACCCACGATATGTACCAATTTACGTTCTAGAGCCGAAGAGCAGAGGCTTGAGTCTGGGAACAAATATGAAAAGCAGAGAATACTATATCTTATGTCATCAGCAAAGTATTAAACTGGAGTAACACATAGAAATCATTATACAACTTAAAAAGAGTGTCGGAGTTAAAACACAACTGTGCGGTACAGCAACATTTATATTGTGGATATCGAGCTAAAAATCGTCAAAAGAACTTAAACCGAACATTTCAAATATTTCTAATCGATTGAAGATGAGATTCATCGATTCGAAATGCTTATATTTTGGAAAAAGAAACTCTGTATCTTTGATATACCAAGTGCAAATATCTTAATTCTGTCAGATTGATATAGACTTTGGTTAATCCTTAATACCATACCATGAAATCAGCAGTTACTTATAAAACCCCACGCTATTTTTACGGACAGGCTGTACAAATGCTGATCCTCATATTCTTGAAGAGAGTCCAGAGGGTAAGATATTTTATAAAACCAATACTTCACTTACACAGTGGTTTTGCAAGCATAGTAAAACGCCTCGGAGACCTCTGCAGCGATTGAAATGAGTAAGCATTTACTAACTGCAAATAAGGATTTACTCATGAAAGTTAATATGGCAAGGGCATGCTCGACCAAAAACATAATAAGAGCCTACGCCGTCATAGGGCTCACAACCCTATAATGAAGAGATTGAAAATCGTGACGAACTAAGTAAAAGCCTTAAAAAATAACGAATCCACCATTGACAACCCTGACAAGCAACGGTCTGCGGACCTACACGTGGAGCCATTAACCATTGCAACCAAACAACTAGCGAATATCCTCGATTACTACAAAACAAACATAACTGACACCCAAGAGGTGCGGTGGAATGGACCGGGCAAAAAGATGATGAAGAATTGTGATATTAATAAAATATCACAATACTAATACTAATGTTACTAATAACATTAGTAGAATGTTACAGGCAACCGGCGCAGCAAGGACTGAAATCACAGCGCTTATTCAGACTAGGCGTAAGAAGAAAACTTTTAGAAGAAGGCTTGATCTTCAGGGCTGTAGGCAGACGTCTAATGACGATTCGCATAAAAAGTAAATTCGCCAACACAACCATCATAAACGCCTATGCCCACGCTTACGCCCCCGCAGAGGAGAAATACTACCTTATCTAAGATTGCTTCTACGAGCTCCTGACCAAAACCTACATGCAACGTCTTATAGTATAACGCGAAAATCGTCTATGTAGTTTTTAATGCCAAGCTAGACAAGGAGGGCATTTCATATCATATCAGAGAGGCCACATCAGATGTACTGGGTATCAACTCCAACAAAAAAAATCCTGGTTCGATGGCGAATGCAGACGGGCAGACTTGGAAAAACAAAGGATGCCCCTGCAAAAAAAAATACGAGTGGGGCTCGCAAAAGAAAAAAATGCTCATCAGAAGAAAACAAAGAGCACGAATAGCGCTCGATCGATGCCTTTGAAAGATTTGCTAATGGGAGAAGGAGTTTCGAAAGTTTTACCAAAAAATAAGTCGAACATACTAAAGTTGTAAAGCCCAAACAGAAATTTGTAAGTAAGTAGAAGAAAATCTCATAGTGGTCACTGTGTCACTGTGGTTCTAGTCGGTGGTGACAATCTAGAAAGATGATTTCTGCCTGCAAACTATTAAAGAGTGATAACGAGTCAGGCAGTATTAACCATTCAACCTGGACGAAGACGGACAACATTTCCATCGACTCGTCCAATATGAGGTTAGGACAGCTATTAAGTCCAACAAAGTAGCTGGAGCCGGTGGCTTACTTTCCGAACTGTTTAAGGCAGCAGGTGATGATTCGATACAGAGCATAAATCAACTTATCTCTGAAATCTGGGTAGAAGAATGTATGCCCGACGAATAAAACCTCAGCATTGTTTGTCGGATCCTAAAGAAGGCAGATCCCCTGAACTGCGCCAACAACGAAGAAATAAGTCCCCTCAACGTCGCATATAAAATCCTGTCTGCCTTATTATGTAAACACCTAAGAACTTTCCTAAACAGTCCTTGCTGGCAAGTTGATTCGACTATGCAGAATGACATTTAATGCAACTGCTCCGTCAAAGTCGATAATGACAGAACCGAAACCTTCAATGTCAGAAAAGGACTTAAACAAGCCGATGTGTTGTCATGTGATTTTCTCAACATATTTCTTGAAAGAATTGTTCTAAACTTACAAGTAAACTCCAGAAGCGTCATCTTTTAAAAGTCTGTTCAATTACTAGCATATGCTTATGACATTGACATAATGGAAAGAACACAGCGAGCTGTTAATGTTGCATTAGCCACTATTGAAGCAGAAGTGGGTTAAGGGGTAAATAAAGAAAAAATTTCTTTAATAATTAAGAAAAAGTCCATGATACAGGAGACCATTATCTGTCGGTATTCGTGTTGGCTCATTTTTCCTTTTTTTTATGCAATCGTTATTAAAAATTACACAACGAATTTTCGCCTGGTCATTCACACGACTGACTTATTATCTTAAACTAACTTATTATAATAGAAAGAGTTGTTATTTCAATTGTTATGTTTCAGCAGCTGGCAAAGTTATCATTGACATCCAGCTGTCACAATATTCAGTAAAGTTTGCCATTTCATCATGCATCGTTTTACACTTGCCGAACATGCGGAAATTGTAAATACGCAACATGAATTTCGTCGTGAAGTCGGTCGCTATCATGACTTCGGTGTGCAGGCAATTCATCGCACCGTCAGCGTGAGTACACTCGTTTGGATCTTAAGCTACCAACCGGACAGAGATGAAGAAAACATAGCCGTCATAGCTGCCAGTATCGAAGAAGATCTAGAAATGTCGATTCGGCTTATTTTGCGGTTGTATTCGGGCGAACATCTGTATCAGATTGTGCTGACGAAAAATGCTCGAAGTTGTGAAGAATAAATTTGGCAACTGAGTGACCTCACGGCAAGCGTTCATCACTTGGCTGCCGCGAGCATACGATTTACACAACTTAATCATTTTCTCTGAGATTACGTCAAGTCCTTAGTCCACACTAACAAGCCAACCACTTTGGACGAGCTCGAGACCAACATTAGACACTTTATTGCCGGAATATCGTCGCACATGTTGGATCGAATCTTGAAAAATTGGACCGACCGCTTGAAGTACTGCCAGCGATATGCTTTTCCACACATAATGGCATGTACGTACCTTCTAACTAAATCTGGAATCAATCTTATATCTCACACCGTTGTTGTTTTATTTAAAGTTTTTTCTCATCATTCTTATCTAGTCACCCAGATACATAACATTCCTTCTCCTATGAAACCATAGTACAACTTATAATTAAAGTTATCAAAAGTCAGTTTGGTAACTCGATTTCCTTTGGTGAAGTAGTATATTAGTATAATAGAAGGAACATCTCCCTTTTACCCGTGTTTGCCTCGCACATTATCTTCAATTTCGTCCATCAGTTGGAGGTAGCATTTGGGTGACATCTGAAAAGGTGCATGGCAGCCTTAAAGAAGTTTCCATTTGTCTTAACAGTAAAGAAGTTACACCCCATCGGACCGACTTTTTCCAGAGCATGGTTTACCCTGTTTCATATTATTTGAGTGATCGTCTATGTAGCATTTAATGGCTTATACGATTTACCGATTAGCGCGGTGTCAATGTCATTTGATGATTTGGTTCGTAAGGTTCGTAGAGTTCGTAAAAATGATTTTATCGTGTAGCAACATGAACGATGTCTTCCATATTAATTGTATATTATTGTATTGGATCTATAACTTAATTCGTGAAGTTTGCTAAGAGATGGCGTAAAATCTATTATTCCATTGTTATTATTCCATTGGAACTTGCGTTGGAAAGCTACTGTCATTGTACGTCATTTCAGTATATGTCATTCGTTTGAAGCGTAAAGAACAATAATTTTTTTTCACTCAAATATGTCGAACTTTGTGCCTAAAAAATTTTCATTACTGAAAACTGCTGCTGCAAGTCATCGTATTTTGGTGGAAGTTTCTGGTGAACATGCGCTAGCTGAGCGAATGTGCTAAAAGTGGTTTGCACGATTTAAAAGTGGTGATTTTGGCTTGGAAGACGATGAACGTCCTGGGCAGCCAAAAAAGTTTGAAGACGAAGAACTGGAAGCATTACTTTATAAAGATTGTTGCCAAACACAAGAAGAGCTCGCAGAATCTTTGGGTGTCACTCAAGCAGCCATTTCAAAACGTTTAAGAGCAGCTGGATATATTCAAAAGCAAGGAAATTGGGTTCCACATAAACTCAAGCCTAATGACATCGAATGGCGGTTTTGCTTGTCCGAAATGTTGCTGGAACGCCACAAAAGGAAGTCATTTTTGCATCGGATTGTTACTGGTGATGAAAAATGGATTCATTACGATAACCACAAGCTCAAAAAATCATATGTGAAACCCGGCCAACCAGCCAAATCAACGGCAAAGCCGAATATCCATGCAGCGAAGGTAATGCTCTGTATTTGGTGGGATCAGATGGGTGTGCTGTACTATGAGCTGCTAAAACCAGGTGAAACCATCAATACCGAACACAATTAATCCATTTGAAGAGAGCAGTAGCCGAAAAACGCCCGGAATATGCAACCAGACACAAGAGAATAATTTTCCAACATGACAACGCTCAGCCTCACGTTGCTATTCCGGTTAAGAACCATTTGGAAAACAGTGGATGGGAAGTCTTACCCCACGCGCCTTATAGCCCAGACCTTGCCCCTTCTGACTATCATTTGTTCTAGTCGGTGCAGAACGCCCTAACTGAAGTACGGTTCACATCAGAGCAGAATATGAAAAATTGGCTTGATTAATTCTTGGCTGCCAAGCCGGCGCAGTTCTTTGGGGATGGGATCCAAAAATTGCCAGAAAGATAGGAAAAAGCTTCAGATGGGCAATACTTTGAATAATACTACTGTACATGTTTTTCTTAAATAAACGAGTATAGCCGAGGTTGCATAGCCTGCGGATTTAAATGAAGAAGGAAATAAGGAATTAAAAATAGAAAAATGAATCTTATTAAAAAGGCAATCCTCTTCGCTTCTTCTGCTTGGTCGTGGTCATCATCGTGACAGATTGGTTGATTGTATAATCTTTTTTTTAATGTGCAAGCTGATATTTGTCTGTTTAATAACTCGCTCTGAATCTAGTCCCTACGTCCTGAAGACTCACATTCGTTTTAGTAGTTCCTTAGCTTCATGATGTTTTGTCGGATTGTCTGCAATATTTGCAAAAGTCTATAATTATTGAAAACATATTTTATGTTCATACTCATACTCAGATGTCTAACCAAGCTTCATTTATTATTCAGTCTCCCTTTTAAATATATTGTACAATACTTGTTGTCCTTAAAAAATGAAATGTTTACATATATGTATCTCTATTTTTACAGAATCTGAAAAATCAAATAATGACAACGAACCTTTGGGTGGAACAGGTAAGTTAGTTACCAACTTTAGCTTTTAAATCTATAAAACTACAATCTTCTAATGAACAGTCTTGGTACGACTACAAACTCCGATGGGAACCTAAAGAATACGGAGGCGTCCACATGTTACATGTCCCTTCGGATCACATTTGGCGACCAGATATTGTACTCTACAATAAGTAAGTATCCGACTTTTTTTACATTTTGTAAATAAATTTAAAAAAACATTTGCATTTTTAACTAACCAATTAAAAAAAAAAAAAAAAAAACGAAATACAACTAAACATTTTATTTTTAAATTCCTCAAATCTATTATTGTCAACGGAAAATCCCTCTATGTACCTATATAAGTATATTTTATTTGTTCCTGATTTTTTATTTAATTTTTAAAACTATACAACTTCTCTCAGTATATATACAAAATATTTTTTAAGTATTTTATTTCTAAAAATAAATGTCAAGCCAAATTATTTTGACCAAAGCAAATATCCCTTATACAAACTATATTAATTTAAACTTAAAAAAAAAAAAATCATAAAAAATTAATTATAATTGCGAAGAGAGAACAAATGGGGCAAATGTCTAAGGGAATAAAAACAAAAATACTATATAGTTTATTTACCAATAGGGTAACAAATAAAACATATACTCATACACTTAAAATTCACTACATCAATTCAAAACAAATAACAAATTCATACAGTATTTTCACCATTTTTAATATAAGTACATGTATGTCTACAAAACTCCCCATATTCAAACAGTTTTCAACATTTTTTTTTTTCTAATTCCAAACAATTGTTTTTCAAAAAAATAAATATATTTTAAATGTCTTCAAAAAAATATATGATTAAAGAAAAAAACAATAAATTGTAAAAAAAAAAACTATAATTAGTGCCGATGGTAACTTCGAAGTAACACTTGCAACAAAAGCGACTATTTATTCTGAAGGATTAGTTGAGTGGAAACCGCCAGCTATTTACAAGTCATCATGCGAAATAGATGTAGAATATTTTCCTTTTGACGAACAAACATGTGTCCTGAAGTTTGGGAGTTGGACATATGATGGGTTCAAGGTAGGTTCAAAAACAAAAAAAAAAAAAAACCAGAGATAAGCAAAAACAAAAAAATCAATATAAACAATTACAGCCAAGAAGGCATTTACCACAAAAAAAAAAAAACAATAAACTAAGCAAAAATGATCATAAGATATGTACAATGGCATTAACCAGAAAATGGAAGTTTACCTTTATTCATTTTTATTATTATAACTTTCAAAACATTTTATAACCATATTCCTTATTATAAATATATTTAAAAAAAAAAATTATCTAAATTTTGCTTGCAAAACTAAACGTGATTGCTGATTAGTACAAAATTATCTTCAGCACAATTTTGGCTTGAAAACAGGTTTAACTAAATCAAATTTTATTTATTCTATTTATTCTGAATTGACGAAAACATATTTACTCGTAAGCATAAACAGAACAATTATGACATCGGAAACTAGCTGCTTTTGTCTCAATATATATTGGCTAGCAATAGAAGGGATATTATTTCATTATTATTTGACAATCCACTATGAGTCGATTTACACTAAAATTAAACTTTCGTTTCATTCAAACCTATTTTGATAATCGGTCTTCAATTCGTAAAGAGTTGTAAATGAGATTACGTGACTTTTTTTTTTGCCCCTCATAATCGACCAGCTGAGCTTGCTATTTGTCGTTTTGTAGATAAATTTCGTACCACACATATTCTATAATACATGACGCACAACTTACAATGCTTAACGTTATGAACATACAGAAGAACTTATACCCACTTTGAGTAAACATACGGCGTTAGATCCTATCAATTGCGACAGAAGCTCGCAGCAGTTGAAGTCCAAACTCTAGTTCAGTGATAGGGCTCACTTCTGGTTGTCTACAAGCTAAATTGGCTTTTCAAGAGTGAGGCAAACTCAAAAGAGACTCACGAGGCCCAATAACACCCACGGATGAGCACTGTCATCAACGGAAGGTTTTTATTTCATAAATGAGGCCGCAGCTCTCGTTTCAATGATTAATAATCACTGCGTTGATCTGGACGATACCTAATTACGGGAAGATGGCACTATGCTATTCGACGACTTCATGTCGGACTTTGAAAATTCGTTGTTGAATGCAAATACTATCGATGAATTTGAACTCCAAATTCTTTAAATCAGACCAAGAAAGTCTTTGTCTGAAATCGTATTCAAAACATAATGTCATGAATCATTCTTCATAACACATAACAATGTTTGATTCAAACTCAAGTGTTGTCGAAATTGTTTTCAAAATAACAAGTTCTATATTGCCTCTAGAAGTATAGTGATCGTTATGGGGTAATAAGTAGTACTCCGACTACAGCTTCAGAAATCTGTGTTCAATTCCAGGCGATATACTTTGTATAGTAAGATAATAGCAAACCTAAGAAAGTCCAAATTCGACCTAACTACATATATCAACCATTTCCCGCCGATGTTAATAACGAAATCCCCGTAGGACTTTCTCATCTGTTCATAAAATTATAAGAAGACTGACAATAAAATAAAGAGAGACTAGGTTTTCGGTTAGTAGAATATTTCTGAAATAAACTTTCCTATAGTTTACGCAATTCAAGATGATTGCATTTTTTATTTCTAATAAGGGGACCACAGATCCGAAGCTTCATTCACTTTAAAACCGCTTTAAGCTTAACTTAGATCTTAATTCAACTTTTGTCAAAGCATTGAAAAGGCATCTTTTGTCTTGCAAAAGAGTGGTAATTTGGAACACTGCAGAAGATCTATAAGGTATTGGGTATATATTTTAATTCGTGCGGGTTTTTTTCCAAAATTTTACCGTTTATTTAAGAAAAACATGTACAGAAGTATTATTTAAAGTATTGCCCATCTGAAGCTATGACTTTTTCCTATCTTTCTGGCAATTTGTGGATCCCATCCCAAAAGAACTGCGCCGGCTTGGCAGCCAATTTTTGATATTCTGCTCTGATGTGAACCGTATTTCAGTGAGGGCGTTCTGCATCGACCGGAACAAATGGTAGTTAGAAGATGCAAGGTCTGGGCTATAAGGAGGGTGGGGTAAGACTTCTCATCCACTGTTTTCCAAATAGTTCTTAACCGGAATAGCAACGTGGGGCGGAGCGTTGTCATGATGGAAAATTATTGCCTCGTGTCTGGTCGCATATTCCGGGCGTTTTTCGGCTACTGCTCTCTTCAAACGGATTAATTGTGTTCGGTAGCGTTGTCCATTGATGGTTTCACCCGGTTTTAGCAGCTCATAATACAGCACACCCATCTGATCCCACCAAATACAGAGCATTACCTTCGCGCCATTGATATTCGGCTTTGCCGTTGATTTAGCTGGTTGGCCGGGTTTCACATATGATTTTTTGCGCTTGGAGTTATCGTAATAGATCCATTTTTCATCACCAGTAACAATCCGATGCAAAAATGACTTCCTTTTGTGGCGTTCCAGCAGCATTTCGGACATGCAAAACCGCCTTTCGAGGTCTCTCGGCTTGAGTTCATGTGGAACCCAATTTCCTTGCTTTTGAATATATCCAGCTACTTTTAAACGTTTTAAAATGGCTGCTTGACTGACACCCAAAGATTTTGCTAGCTCTTCTTTTGTTTGGCAACAATCTTCATAGAGTAATGCTTCCAGTTCTTCATCTTCAAACTTTTTTGGCTGCCCAGGACGTTCATCGTCTTCGAAGCCAAAATCACCACTTCTAAATCATGCAAACCACTTCTGGGACATTCGCTCAGCTATCGCATGTTCACCATAAACTTCCACCGAAATACGATGACTTTCGGCAGCAGTTTTCTTCATGAAGTAGAACTCCCCGCAGAAACACTTTTTCAGGCACAAAGTTCGACATATTTGAGTGAAAAAAAAAATTATGGTTGTTTATGCTTCAAATGAATGACATATACTGAAATGACTGAAATATTCCAATGGAATAATTACAATGGAATAATACAAGTTACGCCATCTCTTAGCAAACCGCACGAATAAAGTTAGACCCAATATGTTAACATATAATGCATGGAAAATATACATCGGTAATAAAACTGATTCTGGTATAATGGTAAGGGTCACCCTGAACCTTTTTATTACAGTTCCCGTTTGCTCCAAGGATTTTGCGTATCCGTAAAATGTTTGCACACAGAGTGGTTGAAAAACAGTGACATAAAATGTGCACTGAGAATTTGTAGTACCAACACTATCAACTGACGTTCAAATCGGCTTTTTTTTTTGCGAATTATATGCGAATGAAAATTTGTACTCACATATAATTCGCTATATATTCTTCGGAACGGTAGTAATCAGTCCATGTATTCCATGTGTTCCGGATGCCAATAAAACGCGCGATTGGTACCGAGTCCCCAAATGCTCTCCCATCCAAATATATACTTACAGCGCTCATCGATGCCTTATTTCGAGGATTTAGTGGGAACCGATGCTTTCAGCGTAATGAGGCTGTTGACTTCAATCGACATACTCGTGCTCAGTAACAAATGCTGAAAGACTGCAATCCATACAAAAAGCAATAAACTGGTTATGTCAACATATTGTATTAACGATGCATCGACATTTCCTTAATCTCGCCATATCCCTATAGAAATAAATCTCTTTAAACAGTCGATATGGAACGCATCAAAATAGATATAACGCAATGTCGTTTACAGCGAAACGATGCCTGTAATATATTAAGGGGTTTTCTAGTCTAGAGGCATGAATTTCGGGCGGTTTTTGAAACTCTGTTGAAACGAAACAAAAAAATATTTTTGCTATCCATTTCTTTATTAATATTTAAAGATTCCATAAAAAATTAAACAAAAAAAAAAATTAAAATTTACAAAGTTATGAGCTGACAGTCAGGGGCTCAAAAAAAAGGGTGTCCTGGTGTTCTGTACATGATTTCAATCCTTTTGGGCATCTGAAACAAAAAAGCCGAATGGATTCTTAATTTATTAGTTTATGTAGATGCCGCTATAGCCCGAGCCTTGAAAAATGGCGGCCGTTTGAAAAAAAATTTTTTTTTGACATTTCCGAAAAAATTTGATCTGAGCATGCTTGGAGCGATAGAAGAATGTTCATTCACATTCACACAAAATTTTAAATAAATTGGTTCATTAGAATTTGAGATATCGTATACGCCAACTCGAAAAAAGTAGTTTCGAGAAAAACGCGTCGGTCAGACAGGAGCAGACGCCGCGTAACAAAAGTGGCTGTAACTCATAAAATAATTGAAATTTTCAAAAATCCTTTTGAAAGCATATTCTTGAATTTCTAAACTATGGAAATATCTATCCATTTTTTCAAATTTGTAGACTAAAATACCCCTTTAATAACGGATGGGTCTAAAACCAAATATGAAGTCCTTTTATGTGAAAGCCATTCTCTGGCTGGTGGGAAATGGTATTTGGATATATGTATACTCTCAATTCACTAATGAATTGATTGAACGGCGCACTTTCTGCTCAAAGGTATGTACATAGCCAACTTTAAAGTGCAAAATAACATGCCGATGAACTAGAGAAAGAGTATAAAAAAATGAAATGGTATATGAATACCTAGTTCAAGTATATGGCAATGGTATATCCCTCTCGAATCATTGTACATATTTCCCAATCTCAACTTTGTTTCCTCCAAGTCCCATTTTTCCCATGTAGCTCTCTTGGTCGTCCATCTGTCCTAGACTTTTTTGTTAGTAATGTACCTAGTTTAATTACACCACCTACTGTGATATGTAACTAAAGCTCTGATCATATTCCCGTCTGTTGAAAGCTTCGATGGTCAGGGGAAAAAATAGTGCAATATGTTCAAAACTTTAAAAATGCCAATTGGTCGCGCTCCCGAACAGAACTTAATTCTATACTACGTAGCTTTTCAGTAGATTTGGAACGTATTTCAAGTACTGAAGATGTTGACTTTATTACAAGTGAATTCACATCCAAAATATTAGATGCTGCTGAAAATACTATACCTAAAAAAATAAAAAGGGATTACAACATCAAGCTTCCCTTCCACATAATAGAACTGATCAAGTTGAGAAACAAGTGTAGACGAGAATGGCAAATATACCGTCAGAACCTTTCTAGATTTCAAGTCTCTTATCTGAATAAAATTATTGCCTTAAATATTTCGAAACATCGTAACAGAGAATGAAACAACAAATTAGGTACACTTGACAAAAGTAGTAGGCCTTTCTGGAATATAGTAAAGATTGTAAAGAATAAAAAAAAAAGACAAATACCGTTTTTAAAGCACTCCGATAAGACATATTTTTCTGATACTGAAAAGAGTAATGCTCTGGCATTATACTTTTTAAGCAATCACTCCATTTCTAGAAACCTTGGAGACTTAGAAACTAATACGTATGTAGACAGCACAGTTAAGATCCATCTTGAGAGCAGTTCTAATGTTAAGGAGGAAGACATATTGTTTTTTGTCAATAGCTTAAATATGAGAAAAACATGTGGTATAGACACTATAAGAAATATTTATCTGAAGAATTTGCCTAAATATGGTATAAGACTTCTTACATCTCTTTTTAACGCATGCATAAAAATGGAATACTTCCTTCAAGCCTGGAAGGAAGCTAAAATCATTCCTATACTAAAAGCTGGAAAGCCCATTGAAAACATAGAAAGCTACAGGTCTATAAGTTTGCTTAGTAGTCTTAGCAAGATTTTTGAAAAAGTTCTCAAAGAATAGTTAAACACATTACCGACAATCATATATATCCAAATGAGCAATTCGGGTTCAGACAATATCATAATACTGCGCACCAAGTACTCAGAGTCTGTAATCATGTTAAGCAAAATCGTTTAATTGGTAAGTCTACTGGAATGGTCTAACTCGATGTTGAAAAAGCTTTCAACACAATGGTATCATATTTGAAATGATTCAACTTAATTTCCCTATATATATCTGTAAAATAATTTATAGCTTTTTATCCCGTCGCTCTTTTAAAGTGGTCGTGAATAGCAGCCAATCTAGTCTGAAATTATTTAATGCAGGTGTGCTGCAGGGATCTGTTCTTAGTCCAATACTGTTTAATCTGTATACTTCTGACTTTCTAAACCTACCTAACTGGGGTGCTGCTATTTTTGCTGACGACTCCGCCATATTTTCATCACATGAATTTGCTCTTGACATTGAGAGTAACTTGAATAATGCGATGGAAATTTTAGAAAAATATTATTCAAAGTGGAAAAATAAAAATTAACGGAACTATTTTTTTCACAAGAAAAAAAAAGAATTGCTTTTTGCCTAGTTCCTAGCTGCAACTTAATGGAGTACGCATTCCATGGGAATCCTAGTTGAAATATTTGGGCGTTTCTCTCGATACCAAACTTATTTTTAACTCACACATAAAGCAAACAACAAAAAAGGTAGAAATTGCAATTAAAATGTTTTACCCATTTATAAACAGGAAATCACTACTCTCTTCTCATAACAAAATGATAATTCATAAAATCACCTTTGAAGCAATCTTATTATATGGGTGTCAGGTATGGGGTAATTGCACTAAGTGTCACCTTAAGAAACTACAAATATGTCCAAACAAAATATTAAAAATGATGCTCAACTTACCTTGGCATCATTCCACTACAAATATCTAAACGAAAGCGTTGAATTTATATGTTCTAAAATTAAAAACCTTAACGAAAACTTCTTTAGCCGCTGTAATTTTAGAACGCAAATTGAACTTGAACTTCACATTAATGAGTTCCTATTTTTAATTTTACTTGTTATATGTTCAACCTTACTGTTTATTTTTTATTTTTTATTTATCTTGTTTTAAAAAAAATAATAAAAAAAAAGGAAAAAAAATGGGAAAAAGTATTTAATTTTACCTATTTGTTTGTTAATTTATTTATTTACTTATACATTTAATTATTATTTATTTATTTATTTTTTTTATTTATTATTTATTTATTAATTATTTTTTTAACTATTATTTTTTTATTTATTCTTTATTTATTCTTGTACATTAATAATTAATGTATTTCTCTATTTAAATTATAATTAATTCTTATACTCTAGTCAATCTTTATCATATAGTTATTATCTCTATGAAGATAATAGTAATTGAAGGATTTTGCATTCGTATTTTTCCTCCTAACAACTTTCCTATTACTATTTTTTATACTTAGAAAATACACTAAATAATATTTCAGAGGAAAACTTATAACATTAAATCCATTTATAATGTAAAATGTGCGGTTAAGGTACAAATGTGATATATTAAGCGAAATAAAGATAAAGATAAAGATCCCTAGCAGTCCAATACCGTCTTGCTTATTTGACGTTGCTCATATGCAGACAATACAGAGAGGAAGAATAGATAATATTTTAATCATCTATCAGGGAGGCCTCACTAATGCATTACCATGATCAAAGCTGGCAAAAAGCCTTCAAAATTTTATTAAGAAGGGCCATTTGCTCTTTTCAAGTGGCAGCATAAGCTGCTGTGTATGTTACATATTGAGACCACTCCAATACAACCAAGAGCTACCTGTTCGATGTTGTTCGCCTTTGATATACTCGTAGTGTTTTATCGAATGCTGTTGAGTTGTTGCCAATATCTGAATTATGTTATTAGAGTTTTGAGATTCATTCCAAACATAGAGCCCGATCTAACATTATCGTAAGACATACTGGTGTTGTGTTTTCCGTTACCGTTTTTTGTTAATATCGAAATGTTTTGATTCCGCTTTCTTAGAATTGGCATACGAAAATGTTTACACATGTTTTATGCATATCTCCTGGAATGTCCTGGTGTTTCCACCACACATACTCCTAACCGTATAAGATTTTTGCAAAATGTTTCAACTTTCGAAACCATTTTCTTGATTTCCGCAATTCCTCCGTTTAAACTAAGCGAAGACATCACATTTGTCTTCAATTATAATGCCTGATGGAGCACTTGAAGAGAGGAAGAAGAGTGAAGAGTGTGAAGAGAAAACATTTTGCAGTAAGTTTCATAAAGACCAAATTCAAAACGTTGATAGATTTTTCTATCTAATATGCGAAGCCTAAAGCTTTGCCGGAGTAGGTATTCTTTCAAAGCATACTCGCTATTTTTTCTATGTCGATTATCCTGAAATGTTAGTTTGTGGCGATAGAGATAAATTATTTCATAGATTTATAGTATTCGTCAGATATTTACGTTTTTATAAAATAGTTTATTGAACTTTCTAGGTTCCAGCTCATAGGACAACTTGGAACACATCACTAAATACAGTGTTAGAACAATATTTGTTAAAGAATATGGTCCTATCTCACTCGTTTTGGATTTCCAATTTTTCCAACAGCTTTAAAATACAGAACATGAAATTTATTTTAGGACCCTTAAAAATAGCAACTCGGAAAATTCCCTTTTGATTACCCCATTTAAAAGACCCTGTTCCCAAAATCAGTGTACCGGTTATTGTTTTACATGATTTATTTAGAAGTATTAAGAATTGAAACAAGCATTAAGGTGCAAATGGAAGATAGTTCACATATTCAATTTTATTGATATTGTCAAGCCATAGAGGATAGGACCAGCATCATTTGACGCATCAGCACACGTTTCACCAACGAAGCTAAGTACGAGTGTTTGGGTGTTATCTTGGATAACAATATTCTTTCAACTAAACGTGTTACGTTGAAAACCTTCAAAGCACTGTCGGCATTCTAGTAGTGCAAAGAAGCCTTCGACAAGAGATGCGGCTTGCCATCGGAGAAGGACTTCTGGATCTACATGGCTAGCTTTCCCTAGCACATCTGTCTCTGCTCTAGACATACTAATGAATCTTTTCTGGTACGGGACGCACTTGATGTTTTGGACATGCCGTCCGATGCAACTACACCAGAACTTCCGTTGCTGCGAAAGTTCAAAATCAACTTTCAATGTCCTCAGAAAGGGCTTCGAGCAGAATCTTAGTTAGGAAAAAAATGTCTTTAACGTCATGATCACAATGTTAGATTTCATTTCTTCGTTAGGGAAACTTGCATCTGTCTTCCAAGCAAAAGTATACGCAATCCTTATGGCGTTGAACTATTCTATGAACAATCGGTGGATGGATTTCGGCCCTATTTTGACAACCAAATTGCATTTAAAGTCTTCTTATCACCACTTATAAACTAGTTCAGAAATGCAATGAACCCCAAAACTCAATCGAAAGGCTTCATTTTTGGTGTCTCATTTTGATCCCAAGTCATAATAAAAGATCCCAAATTGCTAGGAAAAACTCAGAGGATAATTTCTCAGGTTGCAAACCTTACCTATGCCTGCTTCTCCGTCAGACTTTCCATTGATAGTTGGGCTTCATGTGAGTGTAACTGCTAAAGGCATGTCGCTTCAGGATACCAGCAACTTTCTTACTCTTACTCAGTGAAAATGACTCTATACTGGTGTTTTCTAGGGATAAGTTGCAAATCTTGCGAAGCTTAAGATTCTATATCTGACCTACGCTCGCATCAGTTAATCGGTGCTGACGTTGACTTATCTTCTCGAGAAATGCAATTAAAATACATTTATATTACAAGGAGTACAATTGGTTAGTTTTTGTTCGACAGAGTATTATATACAAACTGTATTCAAAAAGTAAGGTGACTTTATATTTAAAAAAATACAAATCGTATTTATGTATTCATCAAGTTTAATGTTGTATCCTTCAAAGTAATCCCCCTCCATTGCTTCCAAAACAATTTTCTTCATCATCTGTTGTTAATCTGGGGTGTCCAGAGCGAGGTTCGTCATTGATATCTTCTCGGTCATCTTAAAAGAGCTTGCACCACTTGCAAACTTTCAATATTTCACATTTGTTTAAGAGCACTTGATTCCATTTTTTACACAAAATTTGATGCAAATTCCTTGCTCCACGTCTAATATTTTCTATCTGTCAAAAACAAAGTATGGAATATACTTAAAACTGCGAACTTATGTTCTTTGCATGTGTACCAACAAAAATCGATAATTGAATATACGTTCCCTGCGAAATTTCAAAAGTCACCTTACTTTTTGAACATTACTCGTAGTAAAGATGAATATATGGAAAATATTCTATTCAGTATTCTGTTTGAAAGATGTAATTGACCTATTTATAGTATGAGGTGATTTTTGAAGTCGTTCACTATTTCTTATTAATAAAAAGTATTGTAGAAAATACGATACCTTATAGTCTCTTATATATTTAGTGTTTTGTTGTCAAACTTACAGTAGAATTAAGATGTTTTTGAAAATGGTTAAACAGATGGCTTTGAATTAAATAAGAAATGTAGCAGCTATTCTGACGATTAATTCGAAGTGGTGTTTAGACATCTTTATGGCTTATGAATTTTTAAACCTTATCCAAGAAGTGAAATCAAGAAATGAAACCATGTTGCCTTACAAAATTAGTAGATATATTCAACTATCATTGGTATAATTTGTGGAGGCTGAAGGATGATTAAACACCGGTAATAAGTTTTGTTTCAAAAATAGATTGAATAGATTTTGGGATTCAATAAATGTCAGCAGATCTACAAACATATGTTGAATTCATTTCAAGGTGTAGTCTATACTTTTGTTTTGCATTTTTTGAAATTTAGATCAATTTTATTATCAATTCTAGTTCAACAGGTCAATATCCTATTACAAAGTATCGACGATAAGCCATTTTTTATAAAAATATTATAAGAAAGCTTCAGAACTTTTCAAAATCGGAAGTTAGCTGCAAGTAGAGAATATTTGAAACTAAGTGAATAATTTAAACATTTTCCAGTTACTGCCATTGTACATTCTATGATCGAATTTGTATAAAAGATATATTATTAAAATCAGCAAGTAGGTCATTGCCTTATTTATATTAAAATATATCGATTTCCTTATATATCGGTACCTACTTCTTAGAGATTATGAATTAAAACAGCATTTCAATATTTCGTTTTTTTCCTGATTTAATTTTTCTTCATACTCATATCGTTACATATAATTCTTAATTTTAACTTGAATTTTCTTGACATTATAATTTTATTTTTGTTTTTAATAAATTTCATCTCATTTTTACTAAGGCAAAAGCTTTTGATAAATTTAACTTAGAAGTAATGCTTTAACATTGCATAGTGCGCCTCGTAATGAGCTCCTTTTTTAACAAATAAGCCATTTTAGTAATACTATATATTATGAATTCAATAATCCATTTTTGCAACTTTCATCATCCTATTACATCAAAAGCTTTCGACCTTTAAAATTAAATTTTCTTAATTAGTTTTATTATTTGAAAATTTTTATTTCCAAATGAAAGGAAAAAAATAAATTACTATTTTACCCAAAGAACTGTGAACTCAAAATTTAACTTTATTTTTATTTTTATTTTTTTTTTTTTTTAAGTAAAAATTTACTTCATAACTTACAGTTCTTTTGTAGATTTGAAGAAAAGTAAATGAAAGGCGAACGAAACTCAATTTTTTGGGATTTAAACATAACGAATTTTGTATATTTACGTTTTACTGCATTACAATGTTTTATTTTTAAATTCTAATAAAAAAAAAAGTAAAATTGTATATAAACTATATACAGAAATGTCCTTAACCCTGCCTCTTACACTTATATGTACATGATGGTACAATAAATATTCTTGCTCATATACTTTGTACATACTAAAAGTTTTTTATTACATAATACTATTATATATTTTCTACTTAAATAAATAAGCAAAAACAAACAAATCGATTATAGTAGAATTTTTGAACAGCAAAACCTTTTCTTACGAGTGAATGTGTGACGTTGGTAAAATTAAATGAATACAACAAATACTTACCCAAAAAAATTTATATAAAAAAAAAACATATTACATACATTTATCAACGAATATATTTATTTTTAAATTTTATATTTATATTATCTATTTATTGTTTTTTCTTTTTAACAAAAACTCCTACAACACTTTGATACATAAATTATTAAAAAAAAAAAAAAAAAAAAATCCATTCGTTACCAACAGAAATAATACGCCAAAAAATTGTTAAATTCAACTTTAATAAATGATTGAAATTAATATTTTTAATATGTAGTAGCCTAACCCCACTTATAGGTAGTGACAAAAAAAAAAAACTCCTGTTCTACTTAAATTTTGTTATGGCTCTATGCATTATTTATCATTTAATTGAAAACCACATTATTAACAAAAAGAAAAAACAAACTTATTGGGCGTTTGAATTAAACTTTCATTGCAACTTGTAGAGAATTTAAAATTTTGCATTTTAACCCAAATACTCGTGTTCCAAAAGTCACTAAATATTTTTATTTAACAAAAATTCATAATAAAAAAATAATTATTTAAAATCGACATTCTAAAAACATTGTTGTTCATCCACTTTGCATCAAACAGATTTAGATACCTCTAGTGTTTAAAATATATTTACAAATTAAAAAAAGCCCCATGTACGAGTATATTCTTGTACTTGTATATTCATGTAGTGTATAATAGGTGAAATCCTTTAACATCGCTATCTAAGATATGAGCTTTCTTTGTTTCAATAATTCTGGCGATGGCATCAATGACTGTTAAAAACAATCTCAAAATCGAAAATTAGTGGCAGATTTATATTTTAAAACCTTATGGTTGTAGTCAGCGTGGTTAGTTGATTGACGAAATTTTAATTTAAAGTAAGCCATATCGATAACTGAGGAACATTCGGCAAAAAAAAAAACCTTGATGAGTAATAATACTCTTGAAAAATATTCTGATTCAATTTTTAGTATTTTCAGTGATTTTCTCTACAAGTTTTATTTCGTTGTACTACTTATATTTTTGCAATAATCTAATTGTTCTTTCTTGGCTTTTTGTTTGAACCTATGGTTTTCGACCACTTCCTTTGTGCATTGCAAAATCAATTGTAGCCTTTATGCATCAGTAATTCTAATTAAATTTTTACTCATACTCGTATGTTACATTCGCTAGCAATGCTATGTAATATTAAAGAGAATGGCACGCATACGCAAACCTTTGGGTATAAGTCATATTTTGTCAAAAATAGTCAGTATCTTTTCACGAATTTTTTTGATCTTTTTATTTCGTCAATTCATTGACGCCATCGCCATCAAGCGAGCCTTTCGAAACACCAATCAGAGTTTTTGCACTGCACTTCCATTTTTGTCCCGGAAATCCGTTTAGTTTATGATATTTTTCGCAAATTTTTGTTTTTCTCCGGCTTCAGAAGAGGCTGGTTTATTTAGTTGATTTTTCTCTAGTTTCTTCAAAAAAAAACTGTTTCAAAGAAAGATGGTAAGTTAGTTGAAAATTACTTTTCAGTTCTTAATACGCATTTACGTATTATTTCATCATAAATCATATACATGCTCGTAATTTGTGTGACTTTAATGTCACCTTGTTCAAAAAGTTCCCGGTGGCGTCACCATGTGGCGCTCCCACTATTCAGATTTAAGTTCTTTTTTTTTTTGTTAAGTTGGCGCATCTGTTGTTGACATTCCCTCTAAATCTTAGCGTCATAGCTTGACATTTGCAAAAGTTACGTAACCAAGAGTACATCTATCTTTTTGTTGGCAATTTTTTACAATTTAAAAAATGGATTTAAATTTGCAACAACGAACTTGTATTAAGTTTTGCGTAAAAAACGGATTTAATGGTGCGCGAACGTTGGAAATATTGGAAAAGTTTTTCGGCAACGATTCTCCTAAGAAAACGGTCGTTTACCAGTGGCACGAGCGGTTCAAAAGTGGTCGTGAGTCAATCGAAGATGATGAACGCAGTGGCAGACCATCGACATCGAAAACCGACGAAAACATTGATGAAGTAAAAGAAATGTTGGTCAATAACCGAAAATTAACCATCAGAGAGATAGCGGGGAACTTGAACATTGCCTATGGATCTGTCCAAGACATTTGATTCGGGTTTCGGTTGTGTAGGTAGCAGCAGACTTGGTGTCAAAAGACCTCAATTTCAGACCGTGTTGACGTCGCAAAAGAGATGATTACTGGAGACGAGACGTGGGTTTATGAGTACGACACGCAATCCAGACATCAGGTAAGGTAATGGCTTTCACCAAATCAGCCGAGACCAAAAACAGCACGTCGTTTTCAGTGTAGTCAGTGTAGCGCATCATGGATTTGCCAGAAGACCAGACATTAAACAAAGATTATTATTTGAAGGTTATGAGACGTTTGCGTGAAGCAATTCGCCGAAAGAGACCAGAATTGTGGCGGAAAACTCGTGGATTTTGCACCATGATAACGCACCGTCGCACAGTGCCATCATTATTCGTAATTTTTTGACGAAAAATGTAACAAATACCTAACAGCCACCGAATTCACCGGATTTGGCTCCCTGTGACTTCTTGGAAAAATCACAGAAAGCACTGATGGACATACCGAAAACCGAATATAAAAAATGTTTCGAGGATTGGATCAAACGCTGGCATAAGTGTGATGCAGTCGATGAGGATAACTTTAAAGGGGGCAATATAGATTAAGATGAATAGACTTGTACTTGGGAACTTTTTGATCAAGGTAGTATGTCTTCTCCCTCCAGAACTCCTGGTTCAGAAATTTTGCTTTTCATTTAAGTCGTCGTATATTCGGTTCACTGAAACACTGCTGATGAGAATCGGCTTATTTCTCAGGGATATTTTTTTTAAAGTTACTCAACATGCACTTACGATGTTGAGGCTATAGGAATATTCCACGCTTCATTTTGGTCTAATTTCATGTTTCATATATTGCTCAGTCTCCTCTATTCCTTATTACAATCTCACACTTTTAAATACAACAATTTCAGCATAGGCCTGAGGCAGTTTTCGTTAAATTGTTTTTAAAACCATTTTAATCTGTTTTATTATCCTTACATCTCTCCCTGTAATCTGCTTCATAATTGTCCAAACATTTTAAATCAATCGGGTCGCCCTCTATTGATGGAGACAGACATTGTAGCTCTGACAGATACGACCACAATGTTTCGAACCGTTGTCCTTTCGTAGTCAATCACGGTTTCTACATGCAAACAGTATATCAGCTGATACCAACATCGGGAGTCCCGGTAAAGATCACCAATTTTTGCAATGTCACCGCACAGATAAATCCATAACCATGCACTTTTGACACTCACTTCTTTTTGTTTCAACATGCAGTCCACATACGCCTCAGTGGATTGTTTAACCAAAAAAAATGCTTCAAAAATACAATAGTAATAGTTTAGTCCATATCCCTGAGACGGCGAGCCGAATAAAGTTATTTTTTCGATAAGCTTGGCTTTGTTGCAACAGCTTTGTTATAACTATCTTTTTCTCAGATATAATAATTTTGCAAATACTGAAGATAAAAACTACGTGACCTTTTTCTAATATTATAGATCTTGTTACTGTTTTCAAAAAATTTAAGCACTTTGTTTTCAACAGTATTTGAAATTCGTTTTCTTTTTCCAATTCAGGCAAATTGTCAACATATCCATGTTTCACCCAGTTTCCCACAAATCTCTCTGAATTTCAGAAAGTGTAATAAAAAACTTTCCTCTAAGCTTTAAGCCGAAAAAGACGCTCATTCCAAAATACCAAACGCCTTGTAGGCTCCAAAAATGGGATACAAATGAAGTCAAAGGTTAATGCGCATTATACTCGTAGAATAAATAATTATTTTCCCAACAGTAATCAAAAATGTGTAGAGTTTACGACTTAGGGGTTAATTTTAATGTACCAAAGACGCAGAACTTATACATATGTATATGTACTGTATTCCGTGTTTTTGTTGTAGTAATACGTTTTCTGATTCGGAACTTTTACCCGACGCTCCGTCGCCGCTATAGCTTTTTTTGTCAAAACTTTATATTGTTCACCACAGGAATCCTTCAAATTCGGAGAAAACCATTTCTATTAACCCCGGGATCACACAATCACTATGCAGAAAATGTGCCGGACGGAATAATATGTTAATAATTATGAAGCTCCATGCTGTGGTATTCCCGCACTAACATCGTTTCAGATATATATATATCATAGTAAATATAAATAGTAGTATTTTGTTTTGTCTTAAACCATCCTTCCACCGTTAAAATTCTTCAAGTACAGGAACTCTAAAGTGCTCACAGATTCCAAAAATGTATGTAGTATCGCCTTTATAACAACAAAATGAACGATTAACGACGATGTTTTATCACCACTTGCAATAAAAACAAAAATCACACTGTATACCTACAAATAGAAATTCAACTGCCTATCCTTTTGTTGAGAACTTTTCAACCCTGTGTATAACAGGGTGGTATGAAACACAATATTAATAATATAGTGGAGTCAAATTTTGAGCGTTTTCTGGTACTAAAAAAGCTTTTTCGTGTTTTTCATATGTCTAAGATGCCTTGAAATTACCAAATGTTGGAGTCAAAAACCTGACGAAAATAGACATTTATTGTAGTTTTCTTTTCAGCAGATGCTATATTTACATAAGTCAACAAGTTTTTTTTATAAACAAAAAATATGGCATGTAATCAAACAAAGAAAAAAATAGTTAACTCATATTTATAGCTTCAATTTAATCTAAATTTTGTTAGAATAAATTTCTTAAAAACGATAGCAAAAGGTGCCGAATGTACCTCAGTTACGGCATTAATTTATTTTTGACAAGAGATTGTTATTCCCTATTGTTTTTTTTACAATAAAACCATCAAAAACTTTACCAATAACTTAAAAAAAGACGAAGCAAATCTAGTTACTAGGTAGCACACTATTTTCACTGCAATTAAATCTTAAACCTCACAAAGTGCGCGATTGTATCTTTTTTAAAAAGGTGTTCCTAGTGTATAATTATACCCTACAGGAGTACTAGTTTTACTCTATTTTAGAATTAGGCAATGCAGGTAATCAGGGAATCTTTAGGATTATATATCTACCCTTTATCCTTAACTTATACTTTCGGATACAATTTTATTTCATAAAAAAAAAAATTTAAAAAAAGTAAAGAAAATAAGACAATATTTTTGTATGAGAATGAGGTTTATAGTCTAATATCTATAGTTTATAGCTGTCTATTTTAGTGGATCTGGAACGATATCAACGTCAATTTATCAGATCTGACAACTATCACTTATTGATTTGGCTTCATTGTCCTTTAGAAAAAAAAAACTAAAAAAGTACTATATTGACTTTTGGAACACTTCTTGAATATGTCTCTATTATAGATTTATTATGATATATTTTAATCTTATTAAAAATGTATTTTCTAACGAAATTCCCATAAAAAAGTAATATTGTCTAAAACTACTTACACTAACAATAATTGTAAGTAAATTATTATTTTTATTGATATTTTGTTTCTTCAAACAATTTTTTCCTTTTGTACATTTATTTATTTTTTTTTTTTTTTTAAGTGTGTTCTTACAACAACCAAAAAAAAAAAAAAAATCAAAAGAAACATTAAGGAAATTGTAAAATCAAAACAAACCCAAATATTTTTACAGTGCTGATGGTCATTATGAAGTTACACTTATGACAAAAGCTACAGTCTATAGTAATGGTTTGGTTATATGGCAACCACCAGCCGTCTATAAGTCATCCTGTTCAATCGATGTTGAATATTTTCCGTATGACGTACAGACGTGCATCTTAAAGTTAGGAAGTTGGACCTATGATGGTTTTAAGGTGCCCATACATGATATACTATTATTTTCCTACAAAAAAAAAAAAGATATAAAAAAAACGAAAAATCAGAATCATGCAAATTAAATTAAGTGAAACTAAGTAAAATTTATATATTGTTATAAAATATTACAAATACGGAATGTTAAATTTTTTTATGATTTTATTTTTGTGATAGCGTTTTTTATTAGTCAAGTGAAAGACAATCGTATATTGAATTCTGTGGAAGCGAATTCTTACAATTTTACCAAATAAAGTCAGCTATTTAAATATATAAAATAAAATGAGTTACTTTAATTTTAAATTTCAATTTTACTCTTCTGATGGAAATTTATTTGTATACGTTCTGCAGAATTCAACGGGAATGATATTGTCATTACTTAGTTGATTTGAATATTCAATGAACAATTTTTCTTTTTTTAATTTGCCTGACAAATATTTGCATGGTAATTTTTGATTTTCTTTTTCCGAGAAAAACCAATCTTTTTATTTGAATTCTAATAACTATTAATTTACAAAATACAACATTTTTTCAACAGCATTCTGCTTAGCCGTTCAAGAAAGCCATTCCCAATTTAATGTGGGAGACTGATACTATTTAAATGATTTGCTATGTTACCACTTTGTCGAAGAGGTGCGAAAAGCACCGGAACCTATACGTTTTTTTTTTTAATTTCATATATCGACAAGTTTTTCGAGATGCATATGTGATTTTAGACATGCGTTTTTGTGTATGAACACATCATATATTCCTCTGCTTACGATTATTTCTTCCGGATGACATCTTTCATTTAAGATAGAATTCAGTGAAATGGTGGCGTCTGTTCAGGAATATTTCCAATTTATTTTTAAGATACGAACAAGCTGAATCGCTTCTAATTTCTTCTAATTTGTGGATACTTTCGTACAATACCCAGGTGTCTGCTTACAAAAACGTTAATACTTCGATATTAAATTCGACCTTCACACAACTCTGATTGTTCATTGAAGCCGAGAAAAGGTTTAAAATCTTCCTCACGAAATCCCAAATATTATTAATGTGGGTCCAGAGCTTGAAAATTTCAATGAAACTGCAGAATAAATCTAAATATATAGAAAGAAACCCTTCTTCAGGATCTCCAGAACGGAGTTGGTATGCAATCTACATAAATGGACAAGAAACAAAAAAACAAAAAAATTTGACTTTGATCTGCTTTGTTTACTGTGGCGTTAAAGGGGTGTAGATATCTCATTTTTATTCGTATCAGGTAGGTCAATTTTAAGTGATTTGACCACAAGAACCAACGCGAATGTAGTGTTATTCCAACACGAAAGCCTTTTATAATTATAACCCTTTAAAAACCAGTTTCAAGGCTGTTTTATTTATTGTTTTAAAACTTACAAAACAAATAAAACATTACTCGATGCTAAACGTTCTCAAAAGGATTCGTGTCAGGACTGTTTCTGGGCCAATGAGGTGAATTTATCCCCAGTTCTTCTTTGGAATTTTGAACGTCGGAAAAGAATTTAAAACGTCATAAATATTGATAAAATTACCAAGATAAAAGTGGAGAATTCATTGTTTACTTACGGCCTTAGCACGAATTGCAAGGTATGGAATTGTCTTGAAACAAAACTTCGGTGTGGTACTGGCTCACCTCCTCTATAGTGGGAACCACTCCATTTTCTATAACATCTTTGTAAATATTATAAGGCACATATGGATACATCCACTATCAAAAGAGTTCCTAATCCATCGTCAGCTATAATCTCCCAAACTATGATACCCTTAGACCCTTCAGACAAGCAGCAACACATTCTCCCTTCAACCATTTTCATTTAAGCGAGACACTAAGGCGAGGTCTTTCTTTCATTCAAAGGCTTTTTGGATTGGAAAATTGCTGTTTATAGCTAACGAATTGTAAGAATCTATCTAGATTAACTCAGATCCTTTTGACCAGCTTAGTGCTAAATTTTGAACACATTTTTCATGCATTTCAGAGGTCGCCGATACTCTCAAGAGCGAAGCTGCTAACGGTTTCTGTATTTGTAATAAGGTAGTCTTTATCTGTGGATCTCAAAGCCTGTCGAGATTATACCCGAATATCCTTAGCAAATTGCATCAATTACTGATAACAAGTACAGTACGATAACATATAGGAGGTCCCAAAAAGATGTTGGTTCCTCTGTATTCTGATTCCAGAATATTACAGAATCAAATTTGAATAAAATTTAAAAACCTTCGGTTAATGGCAAAGTGATCGATCTGCTTCGATGTAAGTTGCCTATCAGTCGGGACCTGATCAGTTATGTTAAATACAGGGTTTTCTAATAACGACTTGACAACTTTTTTTTTTTAAATAAAAGGCAAACCATTTGAGATACTTCAAAAACTTTATTATTGGCTTGAAGTACAATCAAAATATTTATGAATGGAACTCGACTTCGTTCATATGGCAACCGCGGACACATTTGCACCGGTCGATTCGTTGGACCCAATTTTCAACGACTCGGCCACACATTTCGGCCAATAGTCAAGCGGCGTTAAATCGCACGAACGAGGCGGCCAATCGACTGGCCCATGTCTTGAGATAACACGCTCACCATACTTACTCTTCAATAAATCGGTTGTAGCGTGTGCTGTGCGGCTTGTGGCACCATCCTGTTGAAACCACATGTCTTTCAAGTCCATATCTTCCAATTCGGGTCAAAAATAATCGTTGGTCATGGCGCGATAACGCTGACCAATCACAGTAACGTGTCGATCGTTATCGTCGACGAAAAAATATGAACCAATAACGCCGCCGGCATGCAAACCGCACCAAACAGTTACTTTTTGTGGATGAAGTGGTGCCTCATTAAGCACAAGTGGGTTTTCACCCGACCAATAACGCATATTTTGCCTATTGATGAACCCATTGAGCCAAAAATGAGCTTCGTCACTGAAGATGATTTTGCGACTCCGAATATCTGTAGAAAATTTTTGTAATTTACAAACTTTACAGACGTTGCTCGTTAGTGTACTTTACCACGATGAAAATGTTGAGTTTACTGAATAAATTGACAGTGACAGTTTGATGATTAGTGAAAGGGTGCGTTGTCAAGTCCCTATTGGAAAACCCTATAGAATTTCCAGAAGATTGGTTTTGCAAAATTCAAAAATCTTTCGCCGTTTCATTTCCAGTGCCCACGAAGCTTTGTCCTATCACATATTTGAGCGGGGTATAATCGTTGAGTAATTTTTTATTATGGTGCTGCACTCCATTCGGAAAATCGTTTTTTTCATCTTCATATCCGCTAAGTTTGGCAGCTATTTTCCTGATCTTGCCTCCTCGAACCTCGCTGTCAATATCCTATCACCATAAGGTGATTAGGATATAAGGCTTTCTCTAGCCCTAGCGTCGTGCACCGTATTCGCGACTAATGTTCTTTGGTTGTTCAAAGTAGATCAAGAAGCTGTTGTTAGTTTTAAAGTGTTGGATGCGGTTTTCCCACTACCTGTCAGTGGTTGGCATCCAATGATCGTAAAAAACTATCCTTGCTTATCGGAGGCGCATTTTGCCTTTCCGGGAAAATGAAATGTTTTATCTAAAAGTTCGTCTGCAGAGGCAGAGAGTTTTTGGTTTTTAAGAGCCAGATTCCTAAGCCGATACTGTTTCTACGAGGCGATGTGAGAAGAACTTTATCGTGTTTACCGCCATAATAAATGCAAGAACTAGACAGAAAGACTCAAGACGTGATCAAAACATGCCACAAACTTGGCCCTTTAAGATGACAGACAATTTTACATACGGAGCCAACCAGAAAGCTGGTGACATCAGAAAGTAATCTTCATCTGATGTTCATTGTGGAGCTTTATTTTGAACTCAGACTCTCTAATGTAGTAGGAGCAGTAGTAGTAGTCGCCAAACTTAATAATTACGCCACGGCACTATAACAGGGTCTAGTTATTTTATAAGAAAAAAAAAATCTAGAACTCGTTTTATGGTATACATTTTTGGCAATGTTAGACTTCACAAGATTTAGGAGTATTCTTTCACTTTATATAAACAAAATTTAATAAGCTTCTTATCCAGGTCTAATGATAATTTTACAAAATTATACAAAAGTCCATGGCAGCGTTTTAATGACGAACAGCTGAATCCGTGCAATCGAAATGTTTTATTTTGTATAAATAAAAAAAAAATAAAAATCAGACTTATAGTAATTCACGTGAAGCTACTGCATGAATTTCTTTTTTTTCCAGCATGGTTTTCATTTAAAAAACCTAATAAAAAAACGTGTAACAATTCAAATATAATGTATATATAGAAAGCGCGAAAATATACATACTTCGGGATACTTAAAATTGAAAGGCGGTTATTATAACAATAAAGAAAATTTAAAAGTTAATGTAAATTAAGTTCAAGTTATGCATGCCCATTGGCCAAGTTAAAATTGATTGCATGTCCGTAAGTTACAGAAGAAACCGAACTACAAGAGAAATCTTAACATTTCATTGAATATTCAAAAAATGAATATATATTTCAAATATTAATATACATTATTAATTTTCGAATTTTATGGAAAATTTTAGCTACTATCTTATAAGTGTTTTCTTTTTCGTGTTACTTGTTGTTGTAAAGGAAATTAATGATACATGAGATGAGAAAAATCTTAAAAAAATAAAAACCTTTAAAAAACAATATTCGTTTATTGGAAATTTTTTCTGCCAAAACTAATATTTACAAATCTAAAATCAATTCATAACAAATAATAACTCTATTTCAAAAAAAAAAAAGGTATTAAACAAATTTTTAAAATTCATCTATTTTTTATTTTGAAGAAAAAAAAGTTGTTAAATCAAGTGCGACATCGGCGAAACCACAGTATAATATGAAATCAAGTAAACAACATTCATGTGAGAAAAAGTTTTCAATATAGTATTTGCACTTTTAAATATAGACAATATAATAAAAAAATATATATATTTCCTTTAAAGTCCGTAAATATTTAAACTTTCTGTGAATGATTAATGATGACTATCAAAGTCTGTAGCTAAATAATATGATTTTTATTGATATTATGGAAGAGTATACACTATTACTGTAATATGGAAGAAGCGCTATAATGTGTTAAATGTGTTTTTTTGAAAACCCAGTTCTAGATTGGATTTTTTTTTTTTTTTAATGAGACGCAGCTAGAACCATTTCAAGATAAATGTTTATTTCTGATTTATATTTTCGTTGGATTCCATATATTGGACGGCTTTTGCTTTGAGCTATTAAAATAATTTTATTTATCAACTTTTTGAGCACTGTGGTCTGATTTACTTATTTTCAAATATTGCATTTGCGTATAAAGAAATCATATCTCCATAAATGAGTGAGTTTTCTTCAAAAGTCCGTTGTGCTTGCTATGGGGTAAATTACTGCGTCATTACTCAACGAATTGAACTTTGTAAGCAGTTCTTCCTTGACATAAATTTAATCGTGCTCAATACTTCTACGGAGACTTAATATCAATGTTAGTAGTTTTCCATGATATATATCTCTAAAAATTTATGCTCCCATATAAAGTATACTAGAGCTAAGGCTGGTTTCTTTTAACATTTAGTTAAAATCTGAAGCAATTCTTTTCATTAAATATAATAAATCTTATTTGATGATAAGTAAATCAGATAATTGTGTATATTCTATAAACGGGGATAGTGTGAATTAGGCATAAATTGATTAAGTTCGATTTTTCAAAATCAAAAGAGAATAAAATATTTTTAAACAAATTTCTGTATGATTCACTTGTTAATCCGATCTCATGCGGCCGTACACCTAAGTATTTTCGCAAAAGGCCGTTCGAGAGAGGTCCAGCTTTTGATAACGGCGTTGGATCGATTGATTGCAATCTCGATTTACCGACTTGCTTACATCCGCAATATTTTCACACTGAGATACTTTCCCTGACAATCATAACACTTTCATCTCCATCAGTCATTTAACTACAACATATGTTCAATATGTATTGTATTAATAGTACAATATAGTTGTTAATCAATATAATTAATTAATGTATAAGCAAATTTGCTCAATTAAAATTGGTTGGTCAGCAAAATGACAATGCAGATACCCGGTGAATTCTACAAAGTTGTCTTTTAGCGCGTGGGCTTATTTATTAAATATATTTTAGGAAACTAACAAGATGCTGTTTATGGTATTGTGTCTCAAGATTCATCGATGTATTCATTTTACAACGTGATTGGAAAATAAGGACGTTTGGGCCCTACCTTGGTATGTATTACTTTAACCTCATGTCATGGTAATAAAAATCACTTATACTTTTTGAGGTATAAATGACTTTAATATGTGTACGTTTTCTGGAAACGTGTTTTCCTCACTTTGCATACGTTTTTAGTCACGAGACAGATTAGCATCAAACAATACATCTTTGACTTCTGCAAAGTTTATTTGTATCCAGCTATGTGAATTACCCATATCTGGTCCTATATTACATAAAATAGCAAAACTTTGCCTTTATTTCCTTATATTATACATTTCTTATCAAAATCTACAAACACAAATAGATGAAAATTATCATATATCTTCAACCACCTACCAATGCGTCATTCAAATCAGCAAGTCCAGATGGTAACATATTGTACTATATTTCCACCTTCTTCTGAAGTGAATTTTTTTCAGACTGTCAAATTCATTACGGTAATATTTCTTCAATCCCGCGCTTCAGGACTATTTTCAAAAGTTCTGCGTATGGTCTAGGTTTAGTTAGTGATTTAATGTTAGTAAATATCTTAATAGGAGTACCTTGTAAGGTACTCTTAAAACTTCTCTAAGACTACTAGATTGGATCCAAAACTAGTGAAAATGCCCAGAGGTGTCGCCAATATAACTCAGTCAACATAAAGTTTTTCTCGGCCAAATTGCCAATAGCATGTATCCTGCTGTGTCGCCAGAGGTGTCGCCAATATAACTCAGTCAACATAAAGTTTTTCTCGGCCAAATTGCCAATAGCATGTATCTGCTGTTTTTCAACCTATGCAAAAATATACTGCCATTTTTTAACAGATGACAAGCTACGCTGGAGCAAATTAAAATTCACTGCAAAAATAGTAAAAATATTGCTAAAACAGTACGGAATGTTAAGGTTTAATTTGTCCACGTAAAGCATCTTCTTTCCTGAAATTTGAGCTTTTAGAGCAAGTTAGTGACTTCCAAAACAGAAGTCGTGCACGTCACGTAAGAACATCTAGGAATATTGCCTACATCTGCTTATGACCATAGTTTTCAGATATAATCTACCCGAAAGAGAGCTGTCTGTCTCTGATCATTATGTAAAAGAACAATAAATAGCCTAAAGACCCTCAGTGTTAAGCAGAAACCATGTCAGATATAGAGAATAGACTTTCGTCAGAATTAAAATTTACTGCTGGTGTAATAAGAGACTGATTCTATATCTGTTAATGTGTCTCTCTCCGTTGTCCGTGTCTTCCCTCATCGTTTGTTTCTGTTATTTTTAATGACTCAACAGAGACTCGGATTTTATATAAAACATATTTGGTTTTGATTCCACAGCCCCGGCTACAAATTTCGTAAACAACAATTAGTCTTGCTACTAGCTCTCCTTAGTAGCTAGTTTTCTCAATCATTAAGATAATTCACCGACAGTTAAAGTATTCAGTTAGCAAATGATACTACGAGTATGTCAACAATATTTTCATCTCAATGACAATATATTTCCAGTCCCTGTTATTCAAATTAGACAGAGATAGGTAAAATACTATACGGTTAAGTATTTTTTAATTGCAAATTATTTAATATGTCTTGAGTTGGCACTCTTATTGGGCATATATTTTAATTCGTGCGGTTTTTTTTCCAAAATTTGAACATTTATTTAAGAAAAACATGTACAATAGTATTATTCAAAGTATTGCCCATCTGAAGCTATGACTTTTTCCCATCTTTCTGGCAATTTGTGGATCCCATCCCAAAAGAACTGCACAGGCTTGGCGGCCAAGAATGAATCAAGCCAATTTTTGATATTCTGCTCTGATGTGAACCGTATTTCAGTGAGGGCGTTCTGCATCGACCAAAACAAATGGTAGTCAGAAGGGGCAAAGTCTAGTCTATAAGGCGGGTGGGGTAAGACTTCCCATTCACTGTTTTCCAAATAGTTCTTAACCGGAATAACAACGTGGGGCCGAGCGTTGTCATGATGGAAAATTATTGCCTAGTGTCTGATTGCTCTCTTCAAACGGATTAATTGTGTTCGGTAAAGTTGTTCATTGATGGTTTCACCCGGTTTTAGCAGCTCATAATACATCACACCCATCTGATCCCACCAAATACAGAGCATTACCATCGCGCAATGGATATTCGGCTTTGCCGTTGATTTGGCTGGTTGGCCGGGTTTCACATATATTTTTTTGCGCTCGGGGTTGTCGTAATGGATCCATTTTTCATCACCAGTAACAATACGCCTTTCGACGTCTCTCGGCTTGAGTTCATGTGGAACCCAATTTCCTTGCTTTTGGATATATCCAGCTGCTTTTAAACGTTTTGAAATGGCTGCTTGAGTGACACCCAAAGATTCTGCGAACTCTTCTTGTGTTTGGCAACAATCTTCATAGAGTAATGCTTCCAGTTCTTCATCTTCAAACTTTTTTGGCTGCCCAGGACGTTCATCGTCTTCCAAGCCAAAATCACCACTTTTAAATCGTGCAAACCACTTTTGGCACGTTCACTCAGCTAGCGCATGCTCACCATAAACTTCCACCAAAATACGATGACATTCGGCAGCAGTTTTTTTCTTCATATTAAAGTAATGAAGAAGAACTTCCCGCAAAAACACTTTTTCAGGCACAAAGTTCGACATATTTGAGTGAAAAAAAATTATTGTTGTTTACGGTGTAAATGAATGACATATACGGAAATGACGTACAATGACAATAGCTTTCCAACGCATGTTCCAATAGAATAAAAACAATTGAATAAGACAAGTTATGCCACCACTTAGCAAACCGCACGAATTATAGGCCAAATATATATATTTAAGGGTGTCCCAAAATTCACTCAAGATTTGAATGAAATGAAAAAAAAAGACAACGTGACAGCTGACAGTTCACAGTTAATAAAAATAGGTTACTACACGAAAGAACAACATTGTTGTTCAATGTTTTAAAAAATAATGAAGCTACTGTTCGCAATTTAAATCTTGAGCAACGAGGCTGTCAGTCAAAAATATAACCCCAAAATCCACGAGTGATTGTTGAGAAACAAATGCATCCACAATGTGTCACTGTTTGGTGCGAATTTTTGGCCGGAAGAATCATCGGACCATTCTTCTTTTAAAATGCAGCTAGTCAGGCAATAACCGTTAATGGTGCTCGCTATCGCGACATGATAATCCAGTTTTTTGTGTCTAAATTGCAAGATATTGATGTGGACGACATATACGATATTTCATGCATGCCATACAGCCCATGCTCATGCTCATTTTGGTCGTCAGGTCATTTAATGCAGCCGTTGTACTCTTTTCTTTGAAGGTTTTTAAAGTATAAATTTTTTGCCAACAAACTCACGTCTTGAAAATCAAATTAACCGCTGTTCAACGAAATTCAGCCATATTTATATGAAACTGCCAATGAAATTCCAACTAAAGTGTGCGTATGTACCAGCAAATCCGTGAAAACAATTTACCCGATATGCTATTCAATAAATAACCTTATATACTGTATACTTTACAAATCAATAAAAAATTTACAATTTTTAATTATGATAAGCCTTGTACTTTTAATCAAAATTAATTTGGGACACACCAGGGACAGTAAAATGTGAGTTATGTAGGTCAAAATCATTTTTAGTGCCAAGGGTCACTTTTGGCTCAACGGGTTTATAAATAAATAAAATCGTCATTACTGGAGTAATATAAATTCACTAGAGGCTTATGAGACCTATTATATCCAGAGAAATACACTGTTTAGTGTAGTTTTCGCGCTAATAGAATCATCGTAATGAAGCCAGAGCTGTGGTTACAGTCAAAGACCAACATTACCAGGCAATTACTAGTGATTATTTCTTTAAAAATATGAACGACATTAACCTGTGGTTCCAGCAATATGAGGCGGTGTGCCATCGAGATCATGCGATTTGCAGACACTCGATACTTCTTGTGGAACCATGTAAAGTTTACGATATATGCTGATTAACCACAAACTATCCTGGTTTTAAAAGTGGATATTGACATATTTTCCTCATCTCTGATTACATCGAAATAATTAGCACGTACAAGTATGAATTTAAATTTTGGCATTGATATAAATTCGCAATAAATGAAGAACAAACGGAATGAAATTATTCTGGCTTTTATATAATATATGTATACTTACAGTTTAAAAATACAGCTCATCCAATTTTTTTCTTCTTTTAACTGTTAAAACATGTAGTTACGCGTATATTAATCTTTAAATCTTTGATACATATTTCTCCCAAGCCACTGTGCCGCTTGTATTGTTAGCTAAATTTACAGGCCATAATGTCATTCTACAGGTCTCCAAGAGATTTTGTTGGCATTTTAGCATTTAAGTGATCCAATTGTTCTTTCATCCATTGCTTTAAACCTCGACTTGAACTGGAACCTCTATTGCTTTGTGTATCGGATTTCCAATGACCTCCGTTTAACATGACGAAACCGATTGATTTGTTCAGTTTTTTTACAAAAAAAAAACTTTAATCTAACTGTATGTTCAACATCGCAATTTTCTCGATAGTTGACGACAGAGCCTAAATATGTTAATTTTTCACACTTCGGCACGGTGACTCTTTCTATTATAAATAGAGAAAGGATTCGGAAACACGATAATGCAGATATTCGACCTTACATAGTTCGACTGATTCGTAGACAGTTACCTTCTACCGCCATTATTTAATGACGTCAATCTGCCCTCGTAAATGGTATTGTTTTAATAGAAAACATTTTACGACATTTTACGACATTGAAAAGCATCAGACTATGAAAATTATCTAAGTGTACTCATTTGAAGGAGTACTGTACTGCAGGAATTGCATTGTACTTTCGTCTCAACATTATAGTGTCGTCCATATACGTATATATGACCTTTGGGTACTCTATAGAACAATTTTCCAAATCAAGTGAAACTTGCCCCCCAAATACAACATTGAATTTAATAACATGGCGCTATTCGAATGAATGCCTGTTGTCTAGAATTCTTTCATATATTTGCTTGGTATACGACCCTGGTTTCACCGATCTGTAATTGTTGCATTTTCTCGGAACAAGAAAAGTCTACCTGCACAGTTTAGATAGTCAATCGCCTATTATAATTTTTTTCTTAATCTTAATAGCGGGCTATTTGTAAGATTGACTTTGGCGTCTATACTTCAGAGATTATTTAATTCGGTCCAGCTGCACGTCCTCAGTCCATTCTTTTATTGCTTCTTACATCGACTTCCCTTAAATCTGCCGTCTGCATACAATTTTTTAAAGCCGACATTCAACATTAAAAATGCCAAAAACCAGCGGTTTATCTTTAAGAGAACCATTCTAATGCCAGATTAAATTCGTTAATAGCATCTAAATCATCTGGATTAACATTTCATTTGTTACTTGAATTTAGAAACGATATAAAAACAACAACTCTTAATATAAAATTAAGATTATATAATATATTAAAATTATAATTCTAACTGTTCGTTTTATTGGAAGTTCAAATCTGATGATGAACATCTAAATCTTAAGTTTTCAAATAAACAAATTTATCAATTTGTCTTATAACTTTTAGGAAATTTATTCAAGAAGCTCTCTAAACATTTTACCATTTGTGTCATAAAGATAAAAGTAAAAGATAAATTAATAAATTATTTTAAGTAATAAATACATAAAATCATACTATCCCCGAATCAAGCAGTATTTAACTTTTATTTTTCGTATTTTTTAATTGGAATGCATTGCTACATTCATTCAACATAACATAAGAGGTAGTAAATGAGCAAATAATAATAAAAAAACTACTTTATAAAATATCTGAAGAAACTCCTAACAATAAAGACCAAATTCGACAAACATTTATAGTCTAGTGCATTTGTTGTGTTGGCCTTTACTATTTAAGCAGTTTTCAAGCATTCAAAAATACAATTGTTCAATATTTCTTGAGGTATGCGCATATGTAGCTCTTTAAATTTTAAATTTACACTCTGCAGTGCTCCAACATTAAATTGCTATTTACCATTACAAAAAACAAAAAAAAAAAAATTAACTGAGAATAAATAACGACAAAAGCTAGATTAAATAAAAATTCATTTTAGCGATTCGCCACAACATGGGAATGTAATTATCATCTTGTCAATTTCATAATTTTCATTTCTTTACAGCTTTAGGCATTTAAAAAAGGATTTAAACTCAATCATTAAAAAATAAATAAAAAATAAAATAAATCATATCTTTACAAGTGAAATGTGAAATAAGAAAAAAAAAACCTATAAACAACAAATTAACACCAACACCTGCAGAAATAAATGAAATTTCAGTTACACGAAAATTAATTCAAAAATTGACTACCAAGGGTGTTTTAAATTATTTCTTTTTTACTAATTTTTAAATTTTTACAATACACAATATATGTACACGTAAATGAACAAACCTTTATACACATGACACTTGCACACGGAATTTTTTAAAAATAACAATAACTAAATAATGACCAGCATAAATCAATGAATGAAATTGATATTCCTGATTAGATAATTAATTTTGTTAATCATTTTGTCAACAATTATTTTTGCATGCGGATATGTTGCATGGAGATGTATTTAATTTTATTTTCCTTATTTTATATATATAAGCTGAAATGTAGTATTTAAATGGAAATATAATTTTTTATTTTTTTTTTTAATGTATATACATACACATATATATAACAGTAATAATGATGCTACATTAACTTCGCTTGGTTTTTAAAGTCTTTTTCTATGTATATTTTTTTCTTATATATAAAATTGTATAAATTCTTTATAATATCTAATCGAAAGTAAAATTCACTGTGACCTTCCAAAAGAATTAACATCTTGGACTTTTTATGAAAGCCCACTCTGTAGATAGATTTGGGCTGACAATATGCCCAGGACATTTTTTTTTAATTTCAATGTCAAATATAATTATTTTTCTATATTCGTATACGAATATTTCTGTTTCTTTACCTCCAAATTGGGCCAATTTGAGATGCACATTTGAAAACTTGACTATCACTAGTGAACAAAAATTACCATATCTTTGTTGTTCTACTCAAAAATAAAAATCTTAAACAAAATCTGCACTTGTTATTTAAAATTAAAAGTCATCTTCATTTGCTTTGGAATATTATCCTAAAAGATTATTTTTATTGACTTTTTAAGTTGTCGTATATGAAATAAAAAAATTGATAAACCGGTTAAAGTTCAAGTTAAAGTAAAAAGGGAGGAGAGTCTTTGATCACTTGCAACATTCCATGACGAGGTAACTTTATACATATGATTGATAAGAACAATACGGGTAATTATTTTTAGTGAACTTAAACAGTATTAGTCAAGGGTTGTATCAAGCCACAAGCGATGAAATTTAAACTCTTCTTCATCAACTCCTATTTTCGCCTCCAGGTGGTAAAGCCTGGGTACCCAACCCTGGTGGAATGTCGTTTGAGGCTGCAGATAAGATAGGGAGAAAGACGACATTTATCTGGATGTTTATTTGCCTATTTACTTACGAAAAAATCATGAACCTTCTTAAACTGGAAAATATAAGCCTAATTTCTATTCATGCCCTTACAGAGCATAAAATTGACAGCATCAAAAACAAATTCTATGATTTCCTAGATAGAACATATGCTCGACGCTCCAGATTTACGAAAGGTTGGGTAAGGAAGCCGCTTTAAAGCGAGCATAATACGAGCATAGCACGTATAGAACAACGTTTGACAATGGATTCAGCTTTGTAAAATTTGTTACAACACGCGGTTCCTACAACCTAATATGAATAAACATACTTTGTTATCAACTAAACAACGCTAGACACTCCTCTAACATTGTGAATGTCAATGTCGATCATTACATAATTGCAGCCGAGGTATAAATGCGGATATTACAAGCACAATGGATTTCCTTATTTACAGAAGCCCCAAACTGGACATCCAAACTGATGCGCTGTCTGACTCCATACAAAGAATTTTATCCCTGCATCCTTATACTGAAATCATCATTACCCGAAGGATAGTGTGTTTAAATCCTCGCTGTGGAAAATAACTTAACTCAGCCTGTAAATGAGTCCACATGAATACCAGACGTTGATAGTCATACTGCCAACACCCTGGACTTGATTATAATTTCTCACCCCGACAAATATAGGGTTTTCTAAAAACGACAATTTGACAATTTTTTTTAAATAAAAAGCAAACCATTTGAGATATTTCAAAAACTTTATTATTGACTTGAAGTACAATCAAAACATGTATGAATGGAACTCGACTTCGATCATATGGCCACCGCGGGCACGTTTGCAGCGGTCGATTCGTTGGACCCAATTTTCAACGACTCGGCCACACATTCCGGCCGAAACGGCCGCTATTTCGTGTTCAATGTTGGCTCTGACCTCTTCCAACGTCGTCGGCGTGTTGGCATAAGCCAATGACTTAACGTTAAATAGCACGAACGAGGCGGCCAGTCGACTGGCCCATGTCTTGAGATAACACGCTCACCATACTTACTCTTCAATAAATCGATTGTAGCGTGTGCTGTTTGGCTTGTGGCACCATCCTGTTGAAACCATATGGCCTAATAACGCATGAAATATATGATGCACGTCGCCGGCATGCAAACCGCACCAAACATTTATTTTTTGTGGATGATGTGGTGATTCATGAAGCACATGTGGGTTTTCACTCGACCAATAACGCATATTTTGCTTATTGACGAACCCATTGAGCCAAAAATGAGCTTCGTCACTGAAGATGATTTTGCGATAAAATTATTCATCTAGGCGCATCTTCTCCAGAACCCAATCGGAGAACGTACGTCGCTTCAAATGGTCCATCGGCTTCAATTCTTGAGTCAGCTTGATCTTGTATGGGTGCAAACCAAGATCCTTACGCAAAATACGCCATAATGTGGTCTGAGCGATGTCCAATTCTTGAGAACTCGTGGACTTGACTGATTTGTATCGTTTGCTACGTTTGTCTCACACAACGAATATGTAGACACAAATTTTTGCGCTAAACTTGTTATTGCCTGTCTACTAGGGCAAGAATTACGACCGAAAATTGGAGTTAACGCTCTTAAAGTTGCAGTTACCGACTCTGAATATCTGTAGAAAATTTTTATAATTTGCAGACGTTACTCGTTAGTGTACTTTACCATGATAAAAATGTTGAGTTTACTGAATAAATTGACAGTGACAGTTTGATGATTAGTGAAAGAGTGCGTTCACAAATTAAATTCAAAGTTGTCAAGTCCCTATTGGAAAACCCTATACAAGGTTAATGTGCTATCCGCTCTTCGTCGGACCACTGTGTCATATAAGCTTATTTCTCGTACACCGACCACACAGTTAGAGAAAATATTCCTAAAAGAACTGTTTGGCAATACGAGAAATCCAATTGGAGCGGTTTTACACCTTTTTAGGAATTTTGATTAGTCGTTCCTCGATAACGACGTGGATGCCGCTGTTGATATAATTACATACACTATTCTCTTTGGAGTAAGATCGGATGAAGAATATCAAACCAAAAGAAAAGGCATGGTACAACTCGAGCTATAGAGAAATGTTTTCTCGGTCCTTCAAGACCAACCCGACAGAGGAAAACCGAAAAAAATTTAAACGAGGCAGGAATGATTGCAACGTCTTTTTTGCTTGTGAAATTTCAATACGACCAAAGTCTGAGGCAAAAAATACTATAATATACCAAGGTAGTAAAAAGGTTTGGTCGTTCGTCAACAATATTAGAAACACTCATTTATGATGACATTTCAGCTGTCAGCTCTTTGGAAAAGGCCAATCTACTTGCTTCACACTTTGCGGCCAGCTCAACACTACCAGATTATGCTTTGTCTCCGCCTACACTTGAGTGCGTTGAATCTTCAATGTGGCAAATTCCACTTTTGCACTCGTGTAGTAGCAAGTGTTCTTGAAGATCTTGAAGATGTTTTTCAGTTTAATAGTGAAAGATTCCCAGACTTTAACATCATATATTTCAAGCATCTACCCGTTGTAGACATAGCTTGCTGAACTTTGTTTGTGATGGACAAAATTCCAATGTCCTAAATACAGGATGAAAATATTAGCTACAACTCAAATTGCTTCAAAATAGAATTAGTTGAGCACTATAAATATCTAGATCGAAATTTAAGTTGGACTGAACTCATCTCAAGTTTGAAAAAGTATCTGCAATCTTCTCTACGCGTCTTTTACCATCTTAGGAATCACTGCTCTTGGCTTCTTGCGATTAATCACAATGAAATCGAAATTTTGTTACGCTTTATTATTTGCGTTCTTTCTTAACGTTTAACTTTTTTAACTCTTAATTTCATGAATTTATGTTAGCTCCTATTGATATATATATTTCCTTGTAAGCGATTGAATTTTTTTTAAAAAAAATGTAATAAATATACACAGAAATGCTTGTCCAACCCACAGTGTAAATTTTGAAATGGCATTTCTCTCTCTTTTTTTTTTCCACTAAATAAAAATGTCACTATTCTCCAAATTAGGATACATATGCATAGTGAGAATTGTTAAGCAACTTAAAATACATAGATTAACCTAATTGAGAATAAAGAATTAAAAAAAAAAAAGAAAAGATCTTAACATTCCCAAATTCTCTGATCCAGATGATATATCTCCATTTCTTCTAAAGAAGAAAGGCTCCGTCTGGATAATTAAATTTAAATACTATGAACCCTTTTAAGCATGTCCCATTTCATCCCGAAGGAGTTTCGATATCAGACGAATGTTATAGAATTAAACACTGAATGCGGATTGTTATCAGGCATTTGGTTATATACCGAAGAATATATAAGCACAGTCTGATTCTGACGTCGTGTGGATGACAAGTCGAGCAAATAAATATTAACGCCCCTAGCCGAAGAACTTTCAATTCGTACCCAGAGGAACAATCCAGTAGAGTAAAATGGTACGCACAAATTGAGGAGAATGCAAACACCTTTCTGCGCTTACTAAAGGGGCTTATTAGTTTAAGCGTAGGTCTACACCGAACTAAAGAGCCATCTAAGTAAGTCTGATTCTGACATCAAATCCGAATCCAATGGCTTGCTTTCCTTCTCTGTAGCAAACATCGTAGTAGGTGTAAGTGGCTTATTAAGTGTCCTGACTTGTACAGAATCGATATGAGCGATAGATGGAGCAAAAAATCAGTGGATCATGTCGGGTTGTATTTTTTCTTGCTCATAACATCCCCCAAATTTTTTTGTTGATGGACATCTGACACCTATTTTCTGCTTTCGGGCGACAAAAGATTTTTACCCTTACCAGGGAAATTTATATGCTGATACACCCAGATATGTGTTTAGTTACTATTGTGTACTAAATTTTTAGCTTACATAAACGCGCAAATAATTGGCTGGAAACCAGATCTAGTTTAACTTCTACCCTTGCTAACTTAACTTCTCTTAGGCGAAGGTTTTGAATAATTGTCAGTGGTAGGTTAAGAGATTTTATTACAATTGAATCACTTTTCCACTTCATAATATTTGTATTTCTCTAATTGTTGCATTTTAACATATATCATAAAAATAACACTTCCATTATTGGTAGCACAATTCATTAACAATGTCAATTGTCCAATTTCGGGGACACTATCTACTTCAACGTGGACCATCAAAATGGACCTGGCATTTGTTTTTACAAATACAACATCCAATTCTATGTTTCCAATTCCGAAAACATTCAGCTGCATGTAATAACCCATAAAATGTAACATCTGCCGACGTTATCTGCAAGAATACTATTACTATACTATACATATGTATCCTACAGCGCAGCAATCAGAGGAAATTGAAGTAGAAATGTAACTAGCTTTAATTCGATATTCAATGATAGTAACGTACGGATGCTTTGCATGGGATGAAGACATCAGAAGCAGAGCGCAGAAAGAATCGCAAAATAATTGAAGTGGTCTATTACTGCATCACAATCCGTTTCACTTTTTGTTTTTTTTTTTTTTTTTTTGGTCCATTTACTGATTCTTTGCTTTTTGTATAAAGAACGAGTATTTGCTCAATTTGGTGGTCAAATATTTAAAACATACTTTATTTTCTTTTTAGCAAATTAAGATTTTTTCTATAAAAATAATATTTACTGTTGGCTAGAATTCGAAACTTGGAATATCTCAAAGCGTTTTATGTCCTGTACTTGAGATTAATGAAAATCACAAAATGGAGGAATAATTTTGATGCCATTGTCGTAGTGCAAAAGTGCAATATTCAGCGAAATAAAACTAGAGGAACACACAACAAAATATGTATAGACAGTTTACTCACATAACTTGCAATTCCTGGCACTCAAGTCGTCAAAAAAAAACCTCCAAATTATAAAAAAAAGAAAATTACAGGGCTTCTTCTCTCTCTTTCAATGAATTTCTGATACAGGATCAAAACAACTTCGTCCTTCCAAACATCGCCCGAACGATGAAAAAGTAACAAATACTGCTTATAGCAGATATACTCGTGTTGGGTTGTTCAATAAGTTCTGCGGTTTTTTTTCTCGGAAGTAGTGTTTATCGTTTCAGAAAATCTCTGTATAGGTATACCGTTATAAAAAGTTTGCTGTTTATTCCAATAAAGAAGGTTATCCTTTAAATTTTTACGAGAATTTGTTTTGATCGGACGTGTTTTAGTTATTCAATATGTTTTTTTAAAATGGAGAATAAGAAAGTGCTCTCTCCAAAGCAATGAAGATGAGATGAGATCAAAACGTACCTGAAAAACTTTCTTACAAATAACTTTGGAAGAAGGTAATAGACCATGATGGAAAATTTCTGATGGATTAAATATAAGCTTTTATACAAAAAATGTGTGTTTAAATTTAACCTTAAAAAACCGCAGAACTTATTGAGCAAGCCAATTTTATATAAGGTTTTGCAATAGTGACGACAACTTTGAGTTTAATTTGTGAACGCACTCTTTCACTAATCATCAAACTGTCACTGTCAATCTATTCAGTAAACTCAACATTTTCATCATGGTAAAGTACACTAACAAGCAACGTCTGCAAATTATAAAGATTTTCTACAGATATTCGGAGTTGCAAAATCATCTTCAGTGACGAAGCTCATTTTTGGTTCAATAAGCAAAATAAGCGTTATTGGTCGCGTGAAAACCCACAGGTACTTCATGAATCACCACTTCATCCACAAAAAATAACTATTTGGTGCGGTTTGCATGCCGGCGGCGTTATTGAGCCATATTTTTTCGTCGACGATGCGCCATGATCACCGGTTATATTTTGCTCGAATTGGAAGGTATGGACTTGGACGACATGTGGTTTCAACAGGATGGTGCCACAAGCCACACAGCACACTCTACAATCGATTTATTGAAGAGTAAGTATGGCGAACGTGTTATCTCAAGACATGGGCCAGTCGATTGGCCGCCTAGTTCGTGCGATTTAACACCGCTTGACTATTTTCTGTGAGGCTACGTTAAATCATTGGTTTATGCCAACACGCCGACGACGTTGGAAGAGCTCAGAGCCAACATTGAACGCGAAATAGCGGCCGTTTCGGCCGAAATGTGTGCCCGAGTCGTTGAAAATTGGGTCCAACGAATCGACCGCTGCAAACATGCCCGCGGTGGCCATATGAACGAAGTCGAGTTCCATTCATAAATGTTTTGATTGTACTTCAAGCCAATAACAAAGTTTTTGAAATATCTCAAATGGTTTGCCTTTTATTTAAAAAAAAAAAGTTGTCAAGTCGTTATTAGAAAACCCTATACAATAGATCCAGAAGCAGCTTTCGATTATGACACCATCTTTGTGATTAAAGATCCTCAGAAGGAAGTAGAGACCATGGAGATCGACGACGAGGTAGAGGCAAATGATTTCATTCTTAGGCTTGACTTTGTTCAATGATCAAATCAAGACAAGAAGTTTAATCGTCGATGATAAGGAACTACCCTCGTTCATTTCAAAGAAAGAACACCAAATGCTCTTCGGATCACGATATCTCATATGCCGCCTTAGAACTCGTACCTGAAGTGAAGTGAGAGGCAATGCACAGGTGCCTGCTTGATTGACTTTTAGATGGCCTTTCACAATATATTAGATCATTTCCTCTTTCCAAACCAATATCGACAGTGCTGATTTACCTATCTTGAGTTATTTAAGAATTTCTTCAGATTCTTCATAATGTGGCTTATCGTCGATTTTCTGGATACCTGTGGATTCTAATTATATTTCTTCCCCGTAAGCAGCACAACTTCTTTTACAAGCGAAATTTCCCATTACTTTTCTCTATTTTCAATTGGGAATAACGTAACAACTACTGCAAAAAAAGATACGTAGTTTACACGCAATTTTAAGCTTAAGTCAGTGCCGTTTTATAGTAAAACACAAAATTTTTGCAACATTCAACTTTATTTATCAATATAGGTAGTTGCGTTCGAGGGCGATACACTGATTGAAACGATTTTTCAATCTTTCGATCCCAGTTTTGTAGTACGATTTCGGTTTAGCCTCAAAATAGGCGGCCTCTGTTTCGACGATTACTTCTTTTTCTTCAAACTTTCCTTTCGTCCTTCAAACGCTCCAACAACGTAATGTAATAGTCGCTGTTGATAGTCTGCCCCTTTTGGAGATAGTCGCTGAAAATTATTCCATGTTATAAATTTGCCATAACCTTGCCAGTCGACTGTTGAGTTTTTGGTCGTTTTGGAAGAGGTTCGTCGCCTGCTCGCCACTCAGCTGACTGCCGACTTGACTCTGGTGTGAAGTTATGGAGCCAAGCTTCATCCATTGTGACTTACGGACGCAAAAATTCGACTTTATTGCTGTTGAACAGTTTTAAACACTCCTCAGAATCATCAACACGTTGTTGTTTTTGGTCGACTGTGAGCAAACGCGGCACTCACTTTGAACAGAGCTTTCGCATGTCCAAATATTCGTGTATGATATATCCAACACGCTCTTTTGATATCTTCAGAGCCTCAGATATCTCGATCAACTTCACTTTACGGTCATTCGTAATCATTTTGTGGACCTTTTTGATGTTTTCATCTGAAACAGCCTCTTTTGGACGTCCACTGCGTGCATCATCATCGGTGCTTGTATGACCACTTTTAAATTTTTCAATCCACTTGCGAATGGTTCGTTCGGCTGGTGCAGAGTCGGTTAACACTTATCAACCCATTTCTTTGCATCTGCTGCATTTTTTCATATCAAAAAGCAATGATAAATCAACACACGAAATTGCTTTGAATCCATTTTTTTCCACAATAACAAAAGCTGCTTCACTCACAACGCCATATCTCGAGAACTAATGGCCGACAGCTGTCAAATTTATACGCTTATCTTTTGAAGGTTGGTACTAACTGAAAATGGTATGGATGGTTCAATGGTTCAAGTGGTGCCCTCTCTTAGAAACGGCACGGACTTGCTTAGATACCTATCCAACTATGTCATTAGAAAATACATAGATATTGCTCCGCTCAGACCCAAAAGTGCTTTTGTCCTTACAAACTGACAGTTTTTAAGTAGCCAGCTCACTACGAGGGTGACGATGATTTGCTATATGGGTCTTATCTAGTCAATGCTAGATACTGAATCTTCCATTTATTTGGTTCAATGTGACAGCAATTTTATTTGAAAAAAATTCGAGCATCTGAGATGGCTTATCTTATACAAAACACCAGATTCGGTGTAAAGAAATTCTATCCTTGTAATCGTTTGGAAACACCAAAAGTTTTGATGGTTTAATTTAATTAATTTAATATCTTAGCAGCCACATATCCGGGCAAAGTTAATCTGTGAGTTGTCTCATTTATTTTGTATATGAATGCCATTGAAAGCAAACAACAGAGTAAGTTTTGCGAAAATGGAAAAAAAGTGAATTTTGTGCGACAATTTTGAAGGAGTGTTTGGAATTTATCAACCGGAATTAAGACGAACTTTTACGATGGTTCATAACCTTAAACGAATCATAGATCCACTACTACACGTGGTAGACCGAAAAGCAGTCGAAACAAAGCCTAAGATTAGCTGCCGGCGATCCACTTGGATTACATTCCATCAAGATGATATACGAGAGTAGACATGCATAGTCTAAATTTAATGAATTATTTCAAAATTCCTATAGTTCTTATTGCGTCAAGCTTTTGACGAATACTGGTGTATCCCAAACAAGATTTCCATTTAAAATACTTAACATATGCTCCATCTCAATAATTCTTGATCCAAATAATAAAATACGAAACACTCCTAGAATTGGACATTTATTTATATATATGATATTTTACATATCATGTTAATTTTGTCAGTTGAATTATGGTTCAAAAAATATCTTCTAAATTTAAATTTTACTCTAAAGTATTCTGTACTATAACAGCTGGGCTTATTAGCACAAAAGTCGTAGAGTAGATATCCTATTTTTTCCACTATAGAGTCAAGTTTGAACTTAAGGGACGGCAATTGTGTGAAAAAATATTATCTGGCAGCTACTTTTAGAATATATCTAGGATGTAGTCTTCGCGTTTCGAAAAATATTGGGGCGGCACCAGTCTCTAGGTGAACGAGGGGTGTTATTTGGCTACGTAAAAACCCTTTTTACATAATAAAGCAGGAATTTTTGAACGTTTGTTAAGGTACAGTAACCCCATATTTGGTAGATACTTGTACCATTTCACTATCTTTATGTGCTCTCTTCCATACGTTCTGCTGCCGTTTCTGAATATCAAGATCTAAATTAACAGACAGGTTAATTTAATTTAAGAATTCTGTTTTTATGGTATCTTTCAGCTGTATTATCAAATCGGGTCTTCAGCAGAGTACTGAACTTTATTTTTCTTAACCCATTGTGTTAGCTTTTTATACACCAATGCCCCAAATAACTTAGCTGAAGTGTTCTGAAATGATATCTCCTTGTAGTTCCGTGGGTTGTCGTATTGAAGCTATGTGAAATATTTGATGTTTCAAATATTCAGCTAAATTCTGCTATAAGAGCAATTACAAACTCTGTTGTGCATTAAGTAGGGTTTTGAATTAGTTTTCTTACTACTGAGCATGTAGGCATGGCGAAATAACTTTTTTTTTTCGTTCATATACATACTACAGAAGATTTTTGTGTGCTTTTTTTTGTACGGCATAGGAATCTTAATTCCTTGTTTGCAAAAGCGTTAAGTTTCTTAAATGAATTGATGCTATATTATATAAACTTGTGAGTCTTAGAAACGCAAAGGATTTATCTCTAGCTTCTAGCCTCAAGGCCACTGCTTTTTTAATTACCTCTGTAAGTACTTCATTTACTGGTGTTTGATTTGATGTACTGTATACATGATTCAATCGTTTGCTTAGATTTAACTAATATTGTTCCAGTTCCATCCCAATTTGGTTAGAAGTTTCAATTGATATGTTTGTACTTCATTTAGATTGTCTGTTGCTTTAGAAATATTTCCAATCGCATGTGGTCGGAAAATGTTTTTATACCTTCTCTTAAGTCATACAAACAAGTTTGCTAGTTTCCTGACCCGAAGTCCAGCTGTACGAGTACTGGTATATTCTCACAAATATAATTACTTACTTACTTGCACTATCGTACCCGAAGAGCTTTTAGCTCGATGCGCCCAAGAGCATTTTCATCCATCTAAGCTTCTGCGCCATAAAACAGGATTGGGATGGTCATTTTTCTGTGTAATGTCATTTTGGTAGCTCCAGAAATTGCCTTCTAGGCTTAAGGAAGCAGGAATTAACAGGGGTGTTTCTTCGAACGATCTTGGCGCCTATGTCATCGGCGGAGTTAATACCGAAGACGAGATAGATAAAGTCTCTTACTACCATAAAGTTGTAGCTACGTATCGTGACACTCTGTCCACTTCGTCAATGTTGTATGTCGCTCTTGCTTGAGAGCATATAATGGGTAATTTTATAAGCGTTTGATTTTTAGTTGTCAAAAAAACAACACAGGAAAATTGCATAAGTGTATAAAATTTTTATTTGAGTTGATAAACCAATGCTTGCCTTTTTTTTTTTTTTGTAAAGATTATTTCATGTAAATGTTGAGCACGACTATGCTTTAAGTGATCTATACCGAGAGTTCAAATTTGAATCACTTTTTAGAGCATAAAGACATGACATTGACAATTTTTCGATAAAAAAGTGGATCTTCCTCCAGCTTTTCTAAGGCCAACTCACCGGTTCCTTAGCATTGTGGCAGGTCGTTCGGCTTTAGTTCTTGCTCGAGTTGTATTTTGTAAGGTTTTAGACCACGATTTTTACGTGAAATATTTTATGTAGTCGAGTAACTTTCAATTTCTGCGAATGGCGATGAACGGACAAATTACGGTCTTCATTAACACTGGCGGATACAGCAGCAATATTTTCCTCTGTACGCAATCTTTGCATACGAGTAGGTGACTTGATATCCAATAGCGTGAAATTGGTGAGAATTTAATCATTATGGCTTGAAGTGCATGCTCAGTAGGTCGATTACTCTAAAATGGTTGAAGTGCTATCATAATAAAATTCAATAGTTTGTAAGGGTTGATTGGATGTGAGTCTTTCCATGATGAAATGCCAATACTAACTGAACATGTTTGACTTTGACACATGTCACGAATCACACCGACAAACCAAACAGCAAAAACATCACCCTTCGTTGATGCTGATGCTGCTGAACTAACTGAACGGGCTTTTGAAAAATGGTGCGTTCGAGTTCCGGACAATTGCTTCAAGAACGATATTAAAAAACTCATATGACAACACATCCCCTTGTTAAGTCCTTTTCTTTGTTTGTTTGTTGTTTTGTCATTACCCTGTCCTTGTCGGTTCAGCATGCATTCTCCATCTTTACCTGCATAGCAGGGATGCCAAAACTAGACATGTCTCTACATAGTGCGTATCTATAGATGCTGGCATATGCGATTTTGAAATTAATGAATGTTGATCGATTTAGTATTGATTTGGAACTCCTTGGTTTTTTCCAAGATCTGCCGTAATGTAAAAATTTTATCTATTTTAGACTTTTCTGGCCTAAAACGACACTTATAAGGGCCGGTCAGACAGTATTTTATATGAGATGTTGAGGAGATTTATTTACTTGTACCTTAGTAGACACAGTTCAGGAGATCTCCCTTCTTTAGCTGATGTTCAATTAGCTTGGCAGTTAAGCCATCGGGTCCAGCAACTTTATTAGACTTAAGCTTATAAATGGTTGTTATGACTTTTGTTTACCGAAAAAAACATCTTTCACTCATGAATTTATTGATCTAACCTCGTTCGTAAGGTTACGTCGAAGCGCCAGTAAGTAAGATTGTGATATAAATTGAGTTAAGTTAACTTTTAAGGGTTCTTTGCCTAGATTGGAAGTATTATTGAATATACGTAAATAAAAATGTATTTTAAATTAAATTTAAAATGAGACTTTTTGAAAAAAGGTTCTCATGCAGTTGCTGTGAGCCAAAACGGACTAAAAACTTAGTTGTTCGTTGCGATTTTTATATTGTATCAAAGAATTTTACCGGAATAACTAATGCCTTTAACCTATTTTGATAAGAAATATTCACCTTGAACGAAAGAAGAATCAAATTCTCGTAAATCAAAGAACAGCTGAAAATGACAAAGCATCAAATACGAGTACTGTATATCTAAAGTCAATTTTCCACCCTCAACGAATATGCGATACTTTTTGTATTTCTCTTTTAGTTTACATTATTAATCAACTATGACATTCAGTTCATCTTCTATCGATTTTCCATTGTTTATGATATTTCAATTTATTAGCAGAACAAAGAAACCAAGAGCTGACAGTTGATAAGTGAGAAAGACAGTTAGGATTAAAGGAAGGCGGTAGAACATTTTTAATTTTCCTGCCATTAAAAGTTTATCCATATCTTTGTATCTAGTTCAAGGTGATCTAAAGCATCAAATTAAAATGGAGGTATTGTTGTCTTATCCTTAAAAATTTAAGGCTTACTTCTTATTCTAATTAATTTAGCGTATACATATTTGTTAGTTGCAGTTTATTAAAAGATTTCGATATTCAAGAAAATACTTCTTAATATGTGTTTATCCAAAACGATTTTTTGAGGAAAGGTAGGGGGCATTTGGTAAAAAACAAAACAACAAAACGAGAATGAAAAATTATTGGTCTTAATTTTTGTAATATATTTACAAAATTACAGTAATTTACAATAAATTATTTACAATATATTACTCCTACACTCGTATCTAACAATTTACAAACTGACTAATGTAGCAATTTTATATTCAGAGTGAGTTGTATCTTAGATCAAAGTTAGTTGACAGAAGCTTCTTCCTCGTCTGTGAGGAAAAGCACTTATGTAATCTCAATTCACAAAAAAGATACAAACAGGATATTACTTACTGGCGATCTGCATTCCCAAGATCTTTAAAAGCACAATTTAGGATATAATTTTCTTTCATTGTAAACTAACATAGATTGCTTAGAAACAGCTACCAATCATATTGAGTCTGCTTCCAGTACTCTCTGTGCACTAGAGCAAGGGAAAGAAGTGGATGTGATTGCTACTGGCCTGAGGACGCCCTTTGATAAAATTTCACACAAGTGGGATATTTTTAAACTTAACGCTCTTGGTTATTAACGAAGACTGATCTCTAGGTTTAAGTTATACTTGAACGAACGCTTCTACCTAGTTCGTTTTCCTTTTTTCTTTATCTGAACCAGTTGAACCCACTTCGAGTGTTCCACAAGGCTATTACCTTGGTCCATTAATTTTTATTTTGATCATCTAGATGTTGTTAATATTTTAAAGACCACTTTCCAATTCTTCTGACTCTCAACATTTATCATGGCCATATGACCATACTAGGTCTCAATATGATGCCATCAACTCAAGTTGTAGCTTCAGTCAACTTAATGCGGGACAGAACTTAGTTTGCGAACCTATATTGATTCCCAACTTTGTTAAATTATAGTCCAAGGAATTATCGAAGTCTTAAATTAAAAAATCCTCTTAATCACCTTTGTTAATCCACTTCTTGAGGATGCTAGCCAGGTCCACTTACCAGAAAAAATATATTCTATTGTACGTATCAATGCTGTCAATTCAATTCAATTGCGATTAATTTGATTGGAATAGTATAACTAAGAAATATTTATAATTCATAAATTACAATTAAATTAGGAAAGGGTAAGTAGACATGTTTGGATATAAAATACATTATTCGCATATTGAACTAAATAATAAAAATATATGAAACCGAATCAGGAAGTCAATCTGTTGTTCTACAATGCTGATGTGAGTTGTTTAATAGGGAAGACTACAAGGAATAGTAGGAATATCTACTATCGTTTTTGCGGATTAAGTCTTCGAGCTTGGATCCTTTATCGAGCCGGTAGTCATATGGTACGATGCCAGGCAAAGATCATCAGCATAGTCGAAGTATTTCTTATTCAAGAAACTTTCTGTAAAACATCATCAATCGCTGTGCTGAACATGCCATGGATGGTGGATCTATGCCTAAACTTACGTTGACAGGCATAGTGACACCAAACAGGTTGCAGGCTTGACTTCAAAACTTTTGCTGGACTTAAGCTTAGATGTTTGCTATATTTTACCCATATCAGGTGGATGGACTTCTTTGTAGTTATACAGTCTGCAGAACTATTTTAATGTTCTACTATGCGATTCTACTACAATGTTTACTTGTTCGTTTTTATAAGCTTCGTCTTGGGCTTTAACCCTTCACATATTCTTCTAATCTTTAAGTAAAACTTTCCATTTTATCGACCGCTTCTTAAACTCTTGTTTTTCTTCTGAAAAGCCGGTGTTCGTCGCGCTTTGCTGCTCTTAAAACTTACAAGCAAATTAATTCCTACAATGTTGCACCACTCTTAACGACGGGATATTCAAATGGAAATGATTATCGTGACATATAACAAATCTGCTTAACAAATATTGTGCTTTTCTTATGAAAAAAAAATGTAACTGTTGCCAAACGAAAAGGACCAACGCAATTAGCAATTCCAGAGTCCAAGTAAAATCACTTAGTGGTCGCCAGATGAACAGGTTCAAAATTTACTTGCGGACGAGCTGCCGGAAATTGGAAACGAATCACTTCTGCAGAACCAAATATCTTGTCACGAAAAGTTGTTCCAAGCAATTAAGTTGATGCCAAATATAATAGAAATTTAGTAGAAGTTGATCTAGATAGTTACAGGTGCTATATGGTTGATTGTTGTTGTAGTTATGGTTAGTAAGACAAAAGAGGAGCATTACAAGCCCACAAAATATGAGTATATAAGAGTATGTACACATCATTTTTATTGATCTAGATAAAACATTCAACAAGTTTCTGAAGGACCTTATTACGATGGCGCCTTAATCGCTAGAAGTGTAAAGACAAAAAAAGGATACAAAACATGTTTCAGGAGGTAAAAATAGATAAACAAAAGTTCACAATTATAGTGTCTGCTTTTCGATTTAAAATTTCTTGCAAAACTAACTTATTATTTTACGCATACTCTTATGGTATACAAAACGTTAGTTTGAAATGGTCCCCCCTTTTTTCAACGACGATATCGATATCGTAAACAACAATGGGATAGCAACCAAAATACACTAAACCAATGCGATAATCAGTAGCACAAATATCAAATACGAGTATTTTAAAAGCCATTATGCTTAACCCGGGGATGGTTGACCTCTAACTCTGCAGTGGTGAATCGTCAGGGGCATTTTTTTCTCAAGTTTTCGGATAAACTAAACCGATGTCTTTTAAATTGTATACGAATATTGTTTTTTTTTTTCAGTGAATGAATGTTACTTGTTTGAAATTATCATTCTCATTTAAAGGCAGAAAAACAAACGCGTAACTTAATTTCTTTTACTATTTCCGAGAGACTACATACCGGACTTGAAGCTAACTGCCAGTTGCTAATTTTTCTTAAATAACACCCGGGTGTTATGTTGATGATGAGGTTTTCGATTGCCTAGGAGCCAGATATTATTCCTTTTAACTATTTGCCCTCTACACGCGTTTTGCACTTCTACACTTTTCTATGTGGTTACATCTGTTTTCAATAAAACCACTAATAATTATATCTTGTCTCTTCTTCATGGATGGTGATTTTTGAATTATGTTAATATCCCGCCACTAGTTCCAAGAGTATGGGTTCTTTCACTCCATCGCTCTTGGCAGACTCTGGTTACGTCTTTTCCAGTAAAAAGCATAGCAGTTCCTAGATCAGAAAACAGTCAACCAAATTGATCAGATTGTAATCGACGAAAGGCACTTCTCAAGTATTGTACCATATTATAGATGGTGACCAATTTTGAGCCAAACCACTATCTAGCTGTAACCCGCTTACAGTTCATGTGTCTATTAAATGTCTCGTGAAGCTTTACAACCTAAATTAAAAGCTCAAGGCTAATGATCAGACGCCACCGGAAGCACAACAACTGATGTGCTGGATTTAAATGTTTGATTTTATTTTGACAAAAAAGAGAGTAGAATGTGTATAGGAGGAATAAAAATATTAAAACATATATTGCAAACCATTATGCAGAACCATTCAACTTGTGTATCGCCTACATATCTGGATTCACAATTCACCAAATATCTACACTACGGCAGATACAAAAAGTACAGAGCTTGAGATCGAATTACGTTTATAAAAACGAGCTATACTCGTACAGAGTTATATCCAGTTTTGACATCCCTACAGAGCTGACCTGTATTATGCAAAACGAAGAAAGCCCGCTGCTTCGTAAATGTCACAACCAATCTCACCGAGACGTTTGTTGGTTAAATAATGTTTGGGCATGGTAATGCACTGTGAAATAACTTTATTCACACCATACTTGAGAAGATTATTCTTACTTGGAAGTAAACACCAGAAGCGCAACTTCTCAAATTTCAATGAAACATTGACAAAATGCAGAAAAATGTCTTTCGTCCCTTTTCAAGTACTGAAAAAGAAGCAATACAAATTGATTTCACTGTGAATGAAGATAACACCAAGAACGTCCTGTCAACAAGAAGAGACGCACAATTTACAATTTTAAAATAGTAAAGGATTTTATTTACCTCGGCTCCGTTATTTATTCTGATAATAGTTCTCATCACACATCGTCAAAAAAAAAACGAAGAGGTTCACCTGCCAATAAGTTTAAGAAGGTAATTGAGGTAGGTAAGGCCTTATTAAAAAAACACTAAAAACTCTCTATATAAGATCCCCATTATCCCAATCTTACACTGTGACGATAGGACACGGACACTAACGAAAGCGAAAAAATATGTTCTTAATCAATTTGAACGCAGGATTCTTTTAATCTCATTTACTTTGACGAACGATTTCGACCTGAACAAAAAAATATATGCATCAACCAGCTGAGATATCCAGGGGCATTAATGAGAATTTAGACACTGGTTCTAACAGTCTCCGATTCCTACCCAAAGGTATAATGTAGTAATAAGGGGCTCACTTTAGAAGACGCGCACAAATGGAAGAAGTTATCAACAATTTTGCTGTGGGTATTTTTTTTTTTTTCTATAATTCCACGCGCGCACCAATGGGATATGAATACCCTTTTACTGGCTTTTCCCCAGAGCACGGGCAGGTGGTGTAGTAGTGTTTGAAACTCAGGTGTTAGGTTTCGATATTTTTCCAGAGGTAGTTGTCAAACTGGATCCAGTACATCCTCAACCAGTGGGCTTAGTACGTGCTAGTTGTTAGTTCGTTACATTTAGCCCAGCCTGCAACCACTCCAACATCAGTGTTATGCCTTCATGTCAGAGTTGACGCCGACGGGATTTACATATAACTACACACAAATTCCATGAAAAGGCTTTTTCAGAGAATTGTCTCGCACGGGATTCGAACCCGCTTGAGGAGTCTATTCATATATCACTACACCACGGCCCCCCCATATCTGGTTGCATATAAAAAAAAAACGCGCTTATTGTAGGGATCTATTGGGTGAGACCCAGATCAACCCCAAACTGTTGCGCCATCTAATTAACTTAGAACACTAAGAACACTCAGACCGTGTTCGTTGGTTGATTCTAATTGCGATCCAATGTGAGAGGATTTAAAAGTCAAAATCCAATCAGGTAATTCATTTTTCAAAAATGTTCACACATCTGACCTATAATTTAATTATATGTGCTATTGCAAATTCCTGTGTTCAATCCCTAATACAGGGTGGTCATTATGAGATGTCATTCGGCAAAAAACAAATTTACTGATTTTTATTTCAGCTGCTGATTAGATCCATGTTACTGAAAACCCTAAGAAAAACTAAGATTTTGCAATGGGACTATCAGGATTTTATTTTTCTTTCTGCTAAACAATTTAAACACAATATACAAATTTCTAATCACGCTTTAATTACTTTTATGTCGTCTGCTTCCATTGTTGGCCATGAGTTTCAAAAAGACATATACTACAATATTTTATTGCCACGTATGGTATTAATTAAAATATTATATATTTCAACGTCAGAAAGACAATACCGAAACGTTTCCCGAAATTGTGTTCCCTCACATCAATCAAATATATATCTCAAACGTTTAAAAGCACATGTATCCGCACAAGTTTGCTGCAATAGATTCGAAATTTATTTATTCATGTGTACATTTGTAACCTCCAGCGAAAAGCTGTGACGTGACTTCCTCTTCTAGCAAAAATAAATTCTAAAATAACTACACATACACATAAATAAAAAAAATAAGAAGACTAATCGCTTGAATAAATTCACAACAGAAGGATGCAGCAAAGTTATTTGTAAAGCATTCGACAGACAGTTTTGCATAAATCCGGCTACGACAAGATAGCTGTGCTATTATCCACAAAAACATATGTTAAGAAGTATATATGTAGATACATAGTTAATATTTACGTACAATATATTACGTACAAACATGTACAATATTTCCCAATGCAGGTTAGAAATATGCCATTTTCATTGCCAGTAGGGATGAACTGTCCTCTGAAGGTTCCTGTATAGTGCTCTAAAGAAATGTCACCTCTTCTATTGTAAAAGAATAGTAATCTATAAAAAAAAACTTAAAGGTAGTAAAATAGAATAGACGAAAAGAATTTAGGAAAAAACAAATTGAAGTCATTCAATAAATATATAATTTGTAAAACCACTCTTAAAATGTTCTTGATTCAGTAAAAAATTTTTGTAGGACTGTAAGGAATTATTTTTTAACACAAAGAACGCCTTACCTCATTTTAAGCAGTTTATTGTACATATTCTTTATATGCATTATACACTAGATAGTCAAAATCTGTATTGGAGAGATTTTCAACAGTAATCCGAAATGACAAACCTGCCTCTGATAACTGAAACATATTATATGAATTGCCTAAATTGGCCACAACTACGTCTGAGGTGGTCCATTCGGAAAGTCAATTTTTGGGCGACTCGTTCGGGCATAGCGACTGGTATCTCGCGGTTAACACGAGTAATGTTGGCTTCCAAGGCATCAATCGTAGCTGGCTTATTACTAAAGATCTAAAAACTTACATATCCGCAGAGAAAATAATCCAAAGGTGTGATATCGCACGATTTAGGCGGCCAATTTACCGTAGCAAAAGGTGAAATTAAGTGCTCAGAAAAATGATTTCTCAACAAGTCCATTGTTTCACGCGCTTTATGACTCGTAGAGCCATCTTGTTGAAACCAGAGCTCACCGAGACCATGTTCTTAAATTTCATGGCACGATAACGGGTACCATTGACGGTAACATTCTGATTTGCCTCATTTTTGAAGAAATATGGACCAACGATTCCACCAGCCCATAAATCACACCACACCGTTTATTTTAATGGATGTAATAATAGCTCTTGGTACTCTTCGGGTTGCTTATCAGCCCAAATATGGCAATTTTGTTAATTAACATACCCATTGAGCTGGAAATGGGCTTCATCACTGAACAAAATTTCGCAATAAAACACCGAATTTTTATTGAGTTTTCTTAGAGCCCATTTACTAAAAATATGACCCAAATTCAAATTGCCTGGCTTCAATTCTTGCACAAGTTGACTTTTGTACGCTTTGTAGGCCGAGATCCTCACGTAAAATACGTCAAGTTGACGAATACGCCAAGCCAAGCTGCTGAGAATGACGACGAATCGATTCGTCACGGTCTTCGCGTACACTCTCAGCTACAGCTGCTATAGTCTCCTCACTAAGTGCTGGATGTGGTTTAACCGGTCGAGTTTCATCCACTAATGTAAAATGGGACTCAAATTTGCGAATGGTATTGGCAATAGTGGTTTGAGTAGGTCGATTATGCGCACAATTTAGAGATGCTGTTGTTGTGTGAGTTTTCCTATAATGACTTGTTAAACGAGACTGATCAACAATGACAAACCTCACTATGAATCACCCTAAATAAACATGATCATACAAGCAAATGAACAAAATTGGATAGATAAACTTCAGATGTTGGCCTATGTGAGCATTAATCTCTCAAATTGTTTGAATTTTCAACATAATTCCATTCCATTGAATCCATTAAAAGTGTCAATCTTTTGTAAATGTGTACATGAGTACACACCGTTGATGTAGCTTTCAATATGGGGCTTACGACGATATCGGAAGCAGATCTTAGAATAACCTGATTTATTTGCTGATTATTGCTATAAAAATCGGTAACAGCTCCTATTTGGATGTACCATATATTAATCATCAGAGGTAGAGTTAGGCCGAAAGTCTTAGTATTCAGCCATATTCTAAAAGCTCCTCTACCAAACGTACGTAAAATGTTCCAACTATTATGTAAAAAATATCACAGTACTAGTTCTTTAAAAAATAAAAAAAAAATATACAGAAGATCTTGGAAAGAACCCAGGAAGTTAAGATCGATTTTTTTTTTTTTTTTTTTGTTATTAATTTCTAGTATAAGCATCCTTGCCAAACTCGTCTACTTTTGATGAAGTCGATTGGAAACGCCATATCGACATTGGTAGGAGTTTCTAGCAACTATTTGCTTCAGCGTACAGCTTCTTTTTACTTTAATACGCAAGAGCCCATTCAACCGCATTGGTACAACAACTGGTTTGTCTTAAAAGTGGGCTCTCAGTCCTTTATTCCTTCTCTTCTTCATATATACTATTTTCAATATTCTTGCAAAAAGTAAAAACACTTTTTGTGCAATGGAACTGAACCGAATTTGCCCACCTTGCCCACCACCAAATTTTCAATCTCAGGCCAAACCAAGTAAGATATTACATATTTAAGCATATCCCATTTCAACACGGTACAGTAAGCATAAAACTGTTAGCTGTGAGAGATTCTATGAACTCCATTTTAATGATTTGCTTTGTTTATGTGACCACCTAACAAGAAAAAATAAGAAGAACGCTACTAAAAATTTTATTCAGTTCAAATTTGTTAATTTTTCAGCACCGATCCGGAGTTTTTCCCATGCATTCCATAGGCTAGAGATCAAAGTTGTTGTATTAATAGATTTGTAAGAAATTAAAATGTAAGTCCAAGGCCGAATTTGCGAACCGGCCCTGCAAAAAATTCCAACTACTAAGTGTTGTTCGAATTGACACTTCCGACAATTCCTTCGACCACCGAGGGGCTCAAAGCGGCTGGTTTTCTTTATTACGATGAGGCACAGGCAGGCACGGGCTTAACCCCCCTCCCTTTCATGAATGCTGATCAGTAGACCTTCAGACTCACTTTTAGAAGTACCCTGAAATATCTTAATTCTTTTCTAAGCCGTACAATTCTCTTATGGAATACCCTACCAAGCTCTTTATTTCCTAGTCATTATAACCCCCAAACATTTAAAACCAAGGCACATCGGTATCTTTTTTTTCTTCGTCCCTAAATTCCTTTCGCATCCACTGTGTTCAAACATTTACCTCTTTAGTGCGCGCCACATAATTATAAAAAAAAAAAAAAAACATTACCAATCTACTTGAATTTGATAATTGTATTTTGAATTGTTGTCTTACATATCAATTATTTGGAATACGAGTATACTCTAAATCAGTCATTTGAAGACGACTCTGGAAAAGCAGAATACTCTTAATGCGTTATCCTCTTCTTATTCAATATAATATATCCTTCAGCTAAACCCATTTTCACCAGTGACTGTTTCGCTGTTTAGCTTTTAGAAAATTATGCCTTTTGTGTTGGCTTGTGAGCTTCGTACAATATTGTCAAACTCCCTTCCAAGTCATCTCTCTCAGTCTAAAAAAGCTCGTAGAGTAGAGCGTAGGTAGAGCGTGGATTTTTATTTTTCCAATTTTAATTCATAGGGTCACACAAAACTCTTCCCTGATTGTAAAATTTGATCGTGCTAAATCTGCATTTATCCAGACTTTCTTTGTCATTCTTGTTTTAAAATCAGTCCGATAAAACATTTCAGAAACAAGTTCACATTTTATAAAATAGATGCCTTCTGTAATATTTTTGAAATGTTTTTGAAATGCTTCTTCAATGTGGACATACCATATTTTAAGATGTAACAGGTCGGCTAAAAAGTTCGTAGACTAACACACAGATGGTTTTACTAGAATTAAATCCATATGGCTTATAGTAGACCTAACCTTCAAACAACACATGTATAAATTTGACAGCTGAGATATAGCATCGTGAATTAAGCAACTTTTGTTATTGTGATAAAATTGGGAAAAAAAGAGTTTCGTGTGTTAATAAAGCATTACTTTATTATTAAAAAAAAAAAAAATATTGTTAAAACCAAACTTGATAAGCCCTAATCGGACTCTCCACAAAGAAAATCAACCGTTGAGAAGTGGTTTGACAAATTTAAACGGGGCGAAATTATCACCGAAGACGATGCACGTAGTGGACGGCTGAAAGAGGCTGTTGCGGGCGAAAACGTGAAAAAGTTCACATAATAATTATGAAAAAAAAAACGGTCCCATTTAAAAAAGAAAGAAATTCTGTTTCATCAAGATAATTCATCGCTACAATGCAACGCTACCGATTTTAGTAAAATTTTTAACATAATTTCTCATTAAATCATTCTGTTCAAAGGAGAAGCTCTAGGCTATCAGTCGAGTTGTATAAAATGGATTATTTGCTACTGAGAAGATCGACATTACAATGTTCTATTCAGATCCAAGATTTCCAACCCCATTAACGCCTTTCAGGAGTACATGAACTTTGCCATCTCGGTCACTTGTTATTCATTCTAGCAATAAATGATTTCAATTCTGTTGTCCAAAAGTAACGCGTATTATTTTAAGAACTGTATGTCACTAAATTGGTAATAAAACACACAAGTTAAGTAAACGAGATAATGCTTTTTATTCGATAGATAATTGTATGCCATATGACCACCACGGGAGCATCTCAGTAACTGCACTCTTTAACTACAACTTTCGCAAATTTTTTCGAGCGCACGAATGTTGCGCTTAACGTTGATTTTCAAAGCCTGTTTTCAAATCACAGACTTCAATTTTTGTAACAAATGAACCTTGTAAGCATTTAAATCAAAATTTCTAAAATTTGTAAATGTAGACCGTAGTGAATACATTGATGATGTCAGCGGTCTGTCTTAAAAAGCAACCTGTTCCAAAAAAAAAATCCTTCCACGCTAGCTATATGACATACCTCAGACACTTTTACCTCATCTCAATCTGATTGTTTTTCACGACAGAATGATCTGGATTGAATTCCTTCTTGCTACGAAATGAATTTCTAATTTTTTTTTTTTTTTGTATTAATAAGTGCCAAGCGATAACATACGTAGCGATCTGTGCCTGGATATTCAGTTCAATGATAAGACGTACTCACCACTCTCTATGATGCAAATGGGACCAAAATTTGGTTTCTGCGCCGCAAATCAAGACTGGGATAATCATTGTTTTGTAAATGTATTGTTTTTTTTTTTTTTATTGCTCAAGAGAGGGATTTACTACTCAATTCCCTTATAAGCCCAAAGAAGAATCAGCTATCAAGAGTGATTCTTCGCATGTTTTCCACTCTGGTGTCCCCTACTAGGTGCCTGTCATGAAATTTTGTCCGATGTTATAACAAGTGGTTCGAAAAGTCCCGGTACTCACACATAGATGGCGGCTTTTAAAACGTTTCAAACGACACGTATCAAAATTTGATGACATTTCGACTCGACCATAGTCATCGAGATATATGAAATATGAGTGACGCACTTTTTGATATATACATATGGTGCTAAATGCCCTGGGCACCCAAATGAGACTGTTATGTCGGAATACATAAACAAAAATCACATTGATCCCACTACCTGTTCGTTAACCTCAAAAAAAAAGCTAGCCGGAAAGAGATATGGCTCTAAAGAAGAGATGATCGCCAAAACCCTAGCGTATTTTAAAGGGTTGGATAAATCGTTCTATAAGAAAGGCATACAAATATTAGAGCCACGCCTAATAGTTATGTCACTCTAGAAGAAGTCTATAATGTTCTGCCAAAAATTTTGTTTTTATATATTATTATAATTACATTATGTTAATGTCGTCTCTGTATGCGAGTAATTGAACAGCCTTTTAAAAAATGATTTATGAGATTCGCACTCAATGCACAACCTTGTTTAAGTCGTTTTCTAACATTCATGGTCTCGTGACGGAGCAGCGTGCTCTCTCCATTCCGAAACTGGACATGGCTCTGTATAGTTAACGTCAATAACTGTTGCCACATGGAGTTTTGAAAGCGATGAAGAGCTGTTATCCAACGATTTGGAACTCTTGGGTTTTTTTCCAAAATCTGTCGTAATGTGAATATTTAATCTGCGGTGGAAATACCAGACCTTAAACTATGCACACTGTAAACGAAGGTTTTTCAACTGAATTTTATACGAGTATGTAATGTTGAGGAGACTTATTCCTCTTCAAAGAGCACACTTCAGGGGATCTCCCTCTTTTAGGATCGAGCAAACTATGCTGGGATTCGATTCGACGGCCGTACTTTTGTCGCCCTAAATTTTGAAGATAAGTTGAATGTGCTGTAGGCAGCCTGAAAGTTTAGCCATCGAGTCCAGAAGCTTTATTAGATTTAATACCCTTTCTACACAAAATTAAAAATCAATTTTTCGATAGAAAGTTTACTTAACCTAACTGAAGCACTCGACGCTTGTATCAGCTGTAAAATTATTGTGTACATAGGCAAAAAATTTTAATTTGATTCTATTGGAAAAAAATAATAAATTTAATATTGAATTATTTAATGATAAGAGCATAGAAAGCTAACCAAGAAATACAATCAATATTTTTTCAAATTTGTAATGTTGCAATTTTGTTTTGATAATTCCTTTGTCAGTTATTTTACTGAATACTAATGTTATATATTTAACTAATTTTTTCATTAAAAGTAATTGCTAGATATGGTTTAAGAGACCAGTACTTGCTTTCAGTCATTTAATGTTAATTTATATTAGAAATTCATTTAATAAAATAATTTATTGGAATTCTTTCAATAACAATTGGTATAAAACTATGATTTGATTTGCTCAATGGTTTGAGAAGTTTGATTGAATGAATGAGGAGTTTTAATCAAGAACTTGTTTAACCAAGAGTTTTCAAAATCTAAAAAATTTACAGGAAAGCTTCTGGTTTTAAATGTGCCATGGAGAGGGTATAAGCTTGGAAATTTTTCCTGACTTCGTTTGGTTCAGGTAGACGGAAGTGTTGTCGGTTTTCGCCAGGTTGAATAAACCATTCAATCTATTGCACCTATTCAATCGTAAATAAACTCGTTCTCTTGGTAACTGAATTGCATGATTTAGGTGTAATCTGTGATAAGCAACTCAACTGTTGTTCCCATATGGATAGTATCATGCTCTTGGCTTTATCAAATGGTAGTCTCAGTAATTCTCCGAATTTTATACCGTTAAATCCCTTCACATAACATTTTTCCGCTCTCTTCCTGAACACGCTAAATTAGTTTGTTATCTTAAGTCTAAAATTTAAGTATGGTTGTAATAAACGTTAATAAATCTATCCAGAAATGGTCCTTAAATCAAATCAAATACGTGGCGTATAGGAGTTGTTGCAGCATTAAAATACTGGCAGTATTATTTTTATCTCTTTTTTTATTCTTTTTTTGTTTCCTTGAACTGGGAATGTTACCAATATGAATTTCCATAAAATCCTTACTAAAATATAAAAAACTAACAATATTTGAAATTTTTTTTAAAAATAATCAGTCAAACTCTATATTTTTAATAAAATGACATATTTTTTTGATTATTAATTTAACAATTTTTCTTATCTGGGAGCAAATTTGTATATATCTAGAGATGTAAATAAAAATAAGACCTTCAAACGACAATGGTATACAATAAACTCTTAAAAATATTCATATACTATAATATTATTCAATAAATTGCCTTATGTATTTCAAAAAATTGTAAAAAAAAAAGTCGCTAACTATTGTATATTCAAAATCAGTAAATAAAAAAAAAAAATATTGAAAAATAAAAAGAAATCTACAATAGGTTGTTTTCACATGCCACGGTAAAAAATCTATTCTCTGTTTTTAAAACGAATTTAGTACAATATTTCTTACAATTATTTTTATTTTCTATATTTTTTGAAAATTGAAATAAAATTAAAAGCCTTAATACATAGATATGTCGATGAAAGTATTTGCCTGCTACATAATGTTTTACTCTACACTTAAAAATTATTTGCACTTCCTTCAGATATCCAAAAAAAATTTAAAAAATTTAAAAGTCACCCCTGCAATGCGAAATTGGCGCTCAATTAAATTTCTAAATAAATCAACCATTTATTTATTGATTTTTTGTATATTCAGTGTTTTTGTTTTGTTTTTTGTTTTTTTTTTTTTTTTTTTTTGATTAAAGATGCATAGGAATATGTGTTGTGTTTTATTTTACATTTCATGCACCGTCACTACACTGGATTTTTTTCCGTAAAAAATTAAAAAAAAAAAAAAAGCGAAAAACAAAAACAAACAATTTCCCTATTTTATGTGCACCCAATCTGCTATTTGTAATCCCCAGATTCAATTAAAAACGTAAATCGAATGCAAACCAATACGAGTACTTCAGGAAATGCTAAAATGATGCATGAGTATTTTTTTGTCAAGAGTCTTGATGCATCTTGAATCTTCTTAAATCCCCGTCACTCATAATATGACTGCAATTTCCAAATGAAATTTATGCATTTTGATATTTTTATTTTCTGCATAGATACAAAAAACGAAAAATAAAAAAATTAATCCTGCATAATGAATGCTATGCATGAGAATGTGCCCGAGAAGTATCGCATTTTATAAGACTACTTAGCATATAATAGATACTATACACACTTAGATGCATCTTGCGTTTGATATGATAAACGTTTTGTTTTTTTTTTTTTATGTAGATCTTAGTGCATGAAGTTTTGACTCTTTTCCTGAATGCTTTTCAGTTTGAATAGGATTGCGAATGATTATAATTAAAAAAAAAAAAAAAAAAATATTTTCTTTTTGCATGGCATTCAGTACGTTTCCTGCATAAAGTTTAAAAAAAAAAACAAAGCAAAATTAAATAAATATAAAACACATGTATTAAATAAAAAAAAAATATATCTATCTGTTTTCCTGCTTCATTATTCTTTTTTTTAAATCTAATTTTGTCTTCCTTTTTAATTGCAAAATTTGTAAAAGAAAAAATAAAATTAATTTTCAAATCAATAAATCAAATATTCTATTTTTTATTATATATTTTCCTTTTTCAAAATTTCCATAATTTAATATTAGTTTATTACGTTCTCTTACTTTTTTTACCGTACATTCATCAGTTCGATTTTCTTTCTTTTGTTTTTATAAACAAAAGAACAAGTAGTCAAGTACTAATAAGAGTTAAAAAAAATTATAAAATTAAAAAAAAAAAAAAAAATTAATTAGAAAAGAAACGTGTAACGTTATGAGGCAAATTTAGCTTAAATAAAATATATTTCTATTGAAATATGCGAAAAAATATAATAAATTTACAGTTTTCCATTTTTATTTTATTTTATTTTTTTTTACTTTATATTACTTTATTTCTTTCTTATCTTAGTTTTTATTTTTACCTATTTTTCTTATTGATTTCTCTTCCTTTTATTTAAAAAAAGAATTGAAAAAATATATTAAATAAAAAAATGAAATTGCATGCTTTCTCGCTTTCATTCTTCATTTTTTTATTATTCAAGAAAAAATATATATAATTAATAATTTATTACGTAATTATGTATTATCCTAGCTTAAAATAAAATCATAATGAATAACGATTTTAAAATATTTGTTTTCTTGTCATTTTCCATTTGTCGATCAAATCAAATGTAATGTAACGAATCGAATCAAATGTAAAACGAATTAAATAGGTGGACTTGAGACACATGGATGAACAACAAGGAAGCAATATTGTCGATGTCGGAGTCGATCTTTCCGAGTTTTACATGTCCGTTGAATGGGATATACTAGAAGTTCCAGCAGTGAGGTAAGGTTACTTTCTTAAACCATATATTAAAATGTTCCTTTTTCATCTTAAGTCTTGCCATACTTTGATGTGGGGTGGATTCTCCCAATCCTTAAACACCAGTTTACTCTGACCTGAGTTTACATCAATTTGACATTATTAATTTTTACATCCTTCTGTATAGTTCTTAACCATACTTTGAGAAATGTTCATCTTTTCTTTCCTGATGTTGGTATTTTTATACCTTCATTGGTGTTGACTTCTTTGGAATATATGTCGGTGATATGCATGTACAACCCAAACCTTGTTTTACTCAAATCATTTAAAAATGGATGTTGCTTCCTCTTTTATTCGTTTTTCTAATCTCGTATCCTTGTAATTATAAAGGTAGATACAGATCTCAGCATGAACATGTTGCCTTTATGCTTCCCAGCACTAAGCCACGAACTTTTTTTATATATTATCATAATCCTCGGATGTACCTTTTATTGAAATTATGCAGTCTTTCGTACGATATAATCCCTAAGGTTCTATGGTGCTAGGCTCTATCAGCATTATATCTAACACATTTAGATTTTAAGAAAAAGCAAACATCTTCATTATGACGCGAGTAAGCTGTTAACAGTCCTTTCAACTGAGGAACAGCAGTAAATCACTGACATTTCAGCGACGTTGGCTAACACTCATTTGGTCTGCAGGTATCCTACCATCTGCAGTTAAGAAACAAAGTTCTGGAGTCATAAGACTTAATTCAAAAGACAGTCATGCAGAATGTCATAAAACCTTTATTACGTGTTGTACTAAAGACCGTCCCTTTTAGGAAAGCCGCAATGCGGCCAAAAAAGCAAAGATGGTGTAAGCGCTTCTTTTTATGAAGAAAATTGTTCTATCAAACAACCGAAGTATGGGATATACTTCATCTTATCATAGCCGTACAAATCCAAAAGACCCTGCTCGGTGACAAGCCCAATGTCTTTCCGCAAATTTCGTTGCACTGTCAAGAAGTTGGCAACGCCTTTGAGGTTTTCGACGTGGAATATTTACCAGAAATTCGATAATCCGAATAACACCCAAATAATTAGTTTCATTGAAAAAATGGATGGTAATGCCATTTAGTTCTAGATAAGTCAGACTAGTCAGCTTTCTCCTTCTCGTAAAAAGTTCAACCTTACTTTTCAAATCCCATTTCTAGTGTACCAGTCGTTCATCACGTCTAAGGCTGTTTGCACTTTTGAACAGCGTAAATTAATATCGGCATTACTTTTCAAAATTTTCCTTTTAGTTTAAGAACGCAGAACGCACGCACGCAGTTTATTCACACACATCTGCTGCTATAATTGTTCCTAAATATTTGCAGGAACTGGTATTGAAAGTGGTTATGAAAGTTACTGTTGATGAGACCAATATTAACAACTTTTGTTAAAGTCGAGAATCTGGGCCTGACTAACATGTCTCTCCAACCAAATCTGGTTGAAATCCCTCTGCACTTGCGTACTCTACTTGAGGTGATGGATTGGAAAACTTTCGAAGCTGGAGCACAAGTGCCTTTCCGTCCTACATGTCCCGGCCATCTAACTCTTTTATCGTAGTTAGCCGCGCCAGAGAGCAGAATTAAAGCGATCAATATTGTCCCAGAGAATGCTCTACTACTCGATTGCTGCGATTAGCAGCAAATGTTGCTCTTCGAATGATCTCTTATATGGTGTTGTTGTTTATATTAACGCCGGAGGCTAGGTACACAAAGTTCTTAACTACTTCAAAACTATTCCTTTTTTTTGTGGCGTTTTGTCCGAGCCCTCAATTTGTGTGGTGCTTTTCTCGTGACAGAATGTACTCATAGTTCGTTTTTTCGCGAAACTGAAAATACCGCTTAACTGTGGATGGACTTTTACAAAGCTATTTTTGGCATCAAAATATTCGTAAAAATCATAACCGACCCTCATGGAGCAACAAGCTTTCTCCATGGTCATTCTGCAGAGCCGGATGGCATGACTTCTTATAATTTTTTCCGATATACAAGTAAACTAACAAAAGTAGTCCAATTACCTTATTTGCAAAAGGTTTTAGCTGACTATATAGTACGGCAGAGAAGATCTTACAGATCATGATAAAGAGACTACTGCATCTAGAAGGCTAGAAGGCTATATTATACTGAGCCTTGAACGGCTTGGCAATTAGATTGTCAGTACCAGTAGACCGAAGTTTTGATATGGCTTCGTCGGATGAGCGAAATTCATCATATTTCGTCTTTAGTGGTCCAAGTCAGTTTTAGGTTCTCATACATAATACTAAAGGCGTATCTTTCGTTGATCGTAATGTGATCAATCTTGGTTGTGATAGACTGGTCAGAAAACCGCCTCTAGATGGGCAATCCGCGTGTTTGCTATAACACTTTGCTCCAAAGTGAAGTCTATAAGCCTGAATACGTTGCCAAGTCCAGATCCGAATAGCCGCTTTTTGTCTTCTCGAGTGCAATCACTCTAGCACATGTCGTAGTTTTTCGTCCTTCTTTCGAATACATCCGGTTAATGCAATCGCTTCTTTTGATTGGCGGTTAGATCCGTATTTCGATTTCTCTTTTTTAAGTAGCATGAGTCGTCAACAGTGGTGTCATTTCTATCCGAAGCTTTCAGTTGTTTCGTAATGATAATTTCGTTTTCACTGCCGGGGAAGTGACCTGGCAAGTAACCCCTAGGATGACTGACCAAGCCCTTTGTGCCACCCCTTGGACTTAAAACACCGGCTGCACAGGTGCCAGAATGAGGTTATAAGTGCTTCTATTGAGTGCTTGAGCCACTAATAGAACCCCTTAATTCTTAACTATCTTCGCTAGAAATAAGATAGAGATGTAAGAAATTTCTTATTTGTCATAGGCAAAGTAAGAATATAACAGCTGATAACAAATGCGATAACATACATATCTACGTTTTTGCAACGAAGGTTTTGATTGTAAAAGGTGAACAGATTTTGTGGATGTTGGCTATCAATAACTGACATTAACTTAATTCAATGTGGTTGTTCTTTAAGGCATGGAGTTATTTACCACGCAATGACGCATTTTTGTTATTCAATCTTATTACGTAAATGAGCGATCTGTAAAAGCAACATTTCGTAGAATTCGTGAATTTTCCAGTCAACAATGGTGAGGCGTTTTGAAGAAACTGGTTCAGTATCGAGTCAAACTCAATATCAGCGGACCGGGCACACGGGCACACACAGCAAGTCCACGCCAAAACATCACCACTGTGAGTGAAAGTGTTCAAAACCAGCCAGGCACCTCAATTTGTCCGAAATCAACAACATAAGTGCCGCACTTATGTCACTTTACAGTGAATTTTAAAAGTTGACCTTCATTCGCACGCCTATAAAATCTAAATTACATAATAATTCAAGCCCTTGGACCATGTACGGCGCCGCCGATTTGTTAACTTGATGTTGGCTCTCCAGAACAATCTAATCTTTCCATACGATATTCCCGAAAAACCAATGCATCGCAAAAAGTCACTGTATGGAGCGGATTATGGGTTGGGGGCTTCATTGGCCCGTATTTTTTCGAAGATTGATTGTTGATGACCAAATCGAAAGTCCCACGTCTTAATAGCAATTGAATACATCGAGCGTATTCTATAACGCAACATATGACAAGTCCAATTCTTTCAGAATCACTGTATTCAAGTAGTCCAGAAACCTTCTTTCTTGATCCCTACAGTGGCGAATTATAGTGAAAATAAGATGACGGAATCCTTTTAGTGATATTATGCTTAAGGAGCTTCGTTTTAACGCAGCTACAGGAAAACTGTTCTTATATTACAGACTCTTGCACTACCTATGTGTAAAGTTTTCCCACTCTTTTGTTTCTAGTTCAAAGAGTTCACTTAGAAAATGCCTTTCTTGATATGTGCCTGTTTCTAACAGATAGCACACGTTCGCTCAATTTACCCTGTGATTTCCATGAGCTAGATGCGGCACAAAAGTGCTTAGCTATTCATGGGTTTGCTGCATAACAGAGCCATGAGGCTTTCATTTTTTAAATTGCAGTCATGCGCTTGAATGCAAAAAGCATTTGCTCTAACTAGTTCGACAGTTGTTTACCCTCTGTGCCGTTCTGTCATTAATGACTGTCATTATTGGCAGCCATTCTGAATTTCCATCTACCTAATTTGGAGCCTTTGCTATTTGCAGCACCACCGGGGCTCTTAATGTAATTCAACTTCTTTTACATATTTTCACTGAAATCCTTTAAAAGTTAATAGTTAAAGTAAAATCATTTCTCACCATCAATTTTTAAATTAAAATCCCTGCTAGTTAAAGTATAAAACACTAGCTCATCAATTATGATGTATCCTGAAGGATCTCTCGTATTCCACATTAAACGGATTGCATTTCATTTTTTTTTTTTTATTCGCACTGGAAAACTTAATTCGATTTTTAATTGTAAAGGTAGTGCCATCTGTTATACTGTGTATGTGTTGGAAAAATGCTCGCATTCAAGTTTAATAGCAAAATCCAGCCAAAGTAATTAAAAGTTAACATTTTCCAACACTCTATTCTGAATAATTACTTGTAGATAGGAAGAGATTAAAAACAAAACAACAACGAAGATTGTAAAAAATGTAAAAAAAAAAAAAAAAAAATTGTTTCCCTTGGCGAAATTTACACATCGAATAATTTGTGCCAGGGTGCAGCGCCCTTTAATGCAGTCGTGCAGACACACATGTACAAATTTATTTTGTACCCCGCAAGTTGCCAGTAAAATATTATGGATTGCAGTGACTATGTGGCTGCACTTAACGTGCACTTGTGTCATACAAATAGTATTCTCAAGTTATTCATTGTAGAGCGAACGATGCCGGATTTAACTCCCCTTTTTTAAAATAAGTATAATGAGACGACAGAGGAAGATACTATTGAATGGTTCGAGTATAAGTATGCATGCAAATTGTGCACATCCTCCTTTTTCAAAAATTCTCGTATGCTCTGTTAGTGCCCCCATTTTTTTTTTTTTTTTTTTTTTTTTACCGGATGACGGTGCTTTTTTTGAAGCGAATTGAAACAAAAGTCTTTTTGCCTTCTAATATTTATGTAGAAGGTAACTCTTCTGAGTTTGGTTTATCAGCATAAGCCACAGACTTTATGTAGCCAAGAAATAATCGACAGCTCTCAAAATTCCTCGATCTTGTAAAATTACTCGACCTGTAGACAGATGCCGGATATTATTGAAGCTGTAAGACCTATCTGGATTCGTCCCACTTCATATCCCCTATTTTGCTGCTAAGCAAACGATCAAGTGTGAATCCAATATCCCGGTAACACAACGGGTAAACTTTTAAGTGCTCTAAATTATTCTCTCTCAAGGAGTGGCATTTTTGACTTATAGGGAGCCTTTTACAATGTTGGCACTTCCACAATCATCCCTTCTTTCGAATAACAAGACTAGACTGTGTCATTAGTCCGATAAACTTCATTCTCAATGGCCGAATTATAAATAGTAACCCTTAAAAGCAGCTCCACAACAAAGAGGAACACGACATGATAGTATACTCTCTTTTCTCTAATGGAACATAGTTAGGAAACGAAGTACTTACCAGTAGGGTAGTTTACACTGAAGATTCGCAATGTGTATAGGGCGAACAGCCACAGACAATCTCCAATATGAGATCATGCATTATCTCCTCTTGTGGACGCAGCTGTTACCTGAGAATCCGTCTGGCTAAAATGATCATTTTTACAAGAAGATTTAAAACACAATGAAACATCTCACTTGAGCCAAGTGGCATCTCTCTGAGTTCTATAAAAGAAAATGTTTCGAGACAAAACAAAAAGGTTCTAGTTATACTTAACTTGGACAAGAGAGCTGTCGACATCTCGGCTATTCATCAGGCCGCTAATAAGTAATGCTGATATCCGTATTTTAGACTACCATACAATCGAGGGTGGTAAATGACTGCCAAATATTTCTTCACGTGATAGCCAACACTGTATCTATATTTTCACTATGATTCTACAGTGACTGTAGTGATGAAAAGAAAGACGAATCTGTTACGCACTTTGTATGTAAATATTCTGTTTTAGCATTCACTATTCGTTAAAAAATTAGTATTAAGAGTAGCCAGGACATCCCCTTTGCACGCTTTCTCAGTGGTACCATAATCGACCTAAAACATTGATAAAATTGGTCAGACTTTACTATACTTGTACAGCTCCAAACAATCGTAGAGAATGAAGCGAATAAAAAGGCCAGTATACGCTGTATCGATAAAACTTATCCCTTAAGATTCTGTACCTGACATCACCCCTGGAAACTGCATCTTATTTCAGAATCTCCTTTAACAGCTACTTTAACTGCTATTGAATATGTTTGTCGTCTGCTGTGTGATTACCTTGCACTTGCTGATTTAGCAAAATCGGACCGATTTCAGATTTGTATTCTTATCTGGGTGGTCCTAAAACAGCGCTCTCTCTGTAGATTCCGGTCAAACTAAGAAGCGGCTAATTTGTCATAGGGCAAGGTGTCCACCCTGGCCACCATCACCCTATCGGAAGATGGTATAATTTTTGCAAATGGCGTCATACGTCAATCATATTTGACATTTGTGAACTAGACAGCTGCAGTATGCAAACAGATAAGCAATAGATCGCTATACTTCGCAAAAGCGTGGAATAATTTTGTCGATTTTTTTGATCAATAATCGGTCGGTGATGTTAGCGCAGCGTGAATTTCGATATCGATTTGCTAGTCGTGTCGCGCCAACTGGGCAAACATTCCTGCTCTAAGCTACTCGACTCTTATAGTACGTACTAGTTGTTAGTTCGTTACATTTAGCCCAGCCAGCAACCACTCCAACATTGGTGTTATGCCTTCATGTCAGAGTTGACGCCGACGGGATTTTCATATAACTACATACAAATTCTATGAAAAGGATTTTTCAGAGAATTGCCTCACACGGGACTCAAACCCGCGACCCTCTGCTGGAGGAGTTTATGCATATACCACTACACCACGGCCATCCCCTATCGCGGCTGTGGCTGCCGATGTCGCTGAGAACGAAGAATCATCAACCAGACGACGTGTCACGCAATTTGGCATCATCAGACGAACCCTACAGCTAATTTTAGTAAAAGACTTACACATGCTCCCGTACAAAGTGCAAACAGTGCATTAGTTTATGCCTCCTAGCCGTCAGTCATGTGTGAATTACTGTAAAGCCATCCTCATTCTCAACAACGAAGAGGAGGATTTTGTCGAAAATCATCATAAGCCACAAGGCGCATTTCCACTTAAGCGGTTACGTCAATAAGCAAAACATTCGCTTCTGGGGCACTGATAATCAGGGTGTGATGCACGAAGAGCCATTACATCCACTCAAAGCCAATGTGTTGTGCTGCGTTCATGCGGGAGAAGTTATTGTGCCGTATTTTTATTTTTTTGAGGACGCCATCTGCAATACGGTCACTGTTACTGGCGAACGATACAGGGCCACGATAAACGACTTCTTACCGCCGGTATTGGATGAGTGGGTGTTGATGAATATGTGGTTACAACAAGACGGTGCAACCGCACATACAGCACGAGCCACAATGGATATTGTAAAGGAAGCGTTTCCTGGTAACATAATCTCCCGTTTTGGCAAATTGGCATGGCCAGTAAGATCGCCTGATTTAACCATCCCCGACTTCCCTCTTTGGGGCTAATTGAAGTCGGGGGCTTATGCCAACAAGCCTCAGATAATCGCAACCTTTAAGGAGAATATTCCTCAGGAATGCGAACAGTTATCACATAAACATACTACCAAAACTTAGTCGTCACTTTGTGATACTACTATCTCATTGCTAAAAGGACAAGGGCTGTTTTGATTTTAAATGCTTTATCTTCAGACGTTAGAGAAAGTTAGAAGGATATCTATATATTCATATGATACACTCAGCTCAAAATAACTTGCATATGTAGATTTCTATTTAATCCTACACTCCGTTCTATGAGGAAAGATTTGGTGCACACGGCGACATCTTAGTCGATTTTTCTGTCTCTTATTTCCGACGTAAGTTTTTGCTTCACTAGTAAAATTTTTATTACAAAACGTTTTAATTTATCTCTGCAATGACTTGAACAAAAGCCAAAAACAATTATTTGATCAGCTCCTGAGGCATAAGTTAAGAAATCCTTTTACTCGTATTTCCGTCAATAGCTTATGACGTGCAGTATCTAAAATTCCGAAAATCTGGTGCTTAAGGCTAAAAGTTTCTTCATATTCTAGAATCAGAATCAAAACGGAAATGTTGCTCGAAAAGGTGAATTCGTCAACATAGGTGTAAACAGTTGACACAGGTCTTGTTTTGTGGGGGAAAAATTCTTCCTCTCTTATACGCAATTTTGAAACAGTTTGGAGGAATTGTTTTCAAACTGCCACACTGGTACTTGCCCATTAGTATTTACAAGACATGGGATCACCTTTTTGGAAATGGTTTATTGAGCTGATTGCTTAGTCACAGGGCATATTTTCTTCTCCTGGTACTCTCTTAATTCAGCAAACGCATCTGCAATGTCCTACACCTCCTTTATTGTTTCGAAGAGCATGCATTTTGAAAACTTCCAGCTGTGTGACTCTTATATAGAATATCCAGATATTGTTTTCATCGTGTGACTTTTCGATTGAATAAACCATTCAACCTGGATGAAGACAGACAACATTTCCGTCCATTCAAACAAGATGAAGTCAGATCAGCCACTTTCAGACTTAAGTCGAACAAAGCTGCTGAGCCCGATAACTTAACTACCGAGTTGTTTAAAATAGTAGGCTCTGATTGGAGATAGAGCGTACATCAAGTCATCACCACAATCTAGGTCGACGAAAATACATCTGACAAACCCCAACATTGGATGTCCGATCATAACGAAAGGAGATACACTAAATGCCTAAGATCATTTGCAAACAATCTGACCGATCTTTATCAGTGTATTTTTACACTAGCAAAGTCCACCGTAAATCAAATTTTCACATTACGGAAGGGTTCACAAAAACCCAGGAGTTTCAATTCATCAATTTTTGAATATGACAGCACCTATTGAAATGAACTTTTCATAGCCATGCCTAGTTTTGGCATCCCCACTAAGTTCATTCGGCTATACAAAATGACAATGAATGCACGCTGCTCCATCAAGGTCGATAATTACAAAACCGAGACCTTCAATTTCAGAAAAGGACTTAAGGTAATGCGTTGCCATGGTTCTTGAAAACGTTTTGCGAAACTCAGAACTCAACTACAGAGTTGCTCGCATAAACAGACGACATTGATGTAATGTAAAGAATACAGTAAGCTGTCTACAGTGCGCTTGCCACAGATGCAGCAAAGATGGGTTAAGCGGCTAACGAAGGAAAAACAATTTATTATATATCCTGTCATCAAGGGGAGATACACAACAGATACGCCTAAGACAAAATGTCACGATAAGTAGCTATAACTGTGTAGTATTGAGGGACTTTATCTATTTCGGCTCCGCTATAAATCCCGACAATGACAACTGCGTGGAAATCATGTGAAGAATCTCTTTTGCCAACCGCTGCTTTGCTTCTTTCGGCTTAGAAAGCATTTGAGTAGTAAGTCCCTCTCTAAAGCAATCAAACAGGCATTATATAAAACAATAATCTTTCCAGTCTTGCTTTACGTTTCAGAAGCGTGGATAGCGACGGATTGAAAATTTGCTCAGGCGGTTTGAGAGACCAACGGAGAATGGAACAAATGTTTGAACAGAGAACTGAACGTTCTATAAAACGATTCTGACCTTGTCAGAAAAGCCCGAATAACCTGCTTAGATATCTAGATCATATTTAGAGGATGGACATCAGCGTCCCAGGCTGGAAAGATTTCGATTATAACCTAGAGGGGCAATGCAGTAGATTACGACTTAATTTTAGATGGGCTGGTAAAAGATCGTCCTTGAAGGCGAGGCATGTCAGTTGTGGCCCTGTTCCCTTGTTCTGGCTTGATACCTTTGCCGCTCTTGTCTTCCGCTGCAATGCCATAAATTGTACAGTTACATCACATCTTTCCGGGCTTTGAAGCCGTCTGCATACCACTATCTCTGACGGTGTTACGATACGGAATCCACTTGATATTGGCGTTAGTGAGTACACACCGGAAGATCTCTAAGTTACTTACTCTTTGTAGTTTCTGGGTAATCCAGAAGCGTGCTAAAGCATTCAATATGAAATCCCTTTTTGGAGCATTGACAGCTCCCTTTCATTGACGAGTCAAACTCAGGATTTGACAGCAAAAAGCTAATGGCTTGAGCCGACATTTGTTGTTTTGAAACTGTTTACATGCTGAATACTGGATGCTTACCTCACATCTGGTATGCGGTGACGTTGTCGATTTTGTTGGTGGTTTAATCATTTAGAGATAACCAAACTGCTTAATAGATCCATAGTTTTGGAAAATTAGTGCTTATTATCACTGTATTCCTAGATATTGCGAAGTCAATTAGTCCGAAGATGTCCGAAGATGTTGTCCGTTGTTATTTTATGAAGAGTATGCTTTCCAATTAATCTGTACTCATTTTGAGGTTAAAGTCGTAGAGTACAATTTTGAAAAGCGCCGAGAGCTATATGTAGAAAGTCCTCCTCCGTAGGACTCATCGGTATACACTTTTGCATGATTTGGATAACAACGAAGCGATCATCCCTCATAGCTATGTACAAGTACCACAAGATGCCACAATTTCTCCTTCTTTTTATATGTACTTAATCCCGTCCATTGTATCTCCTTGGTCGCGATAATATGTATTTGTCTTACACGTCTCAAGAACAACCGGAGTGACAACGAGCACAATCCGTAAATGTTTAGGGTCATGAAGTCCCAATGAAACAACCCGTAAGTACTAGTTTTTTTTTTTTTTTTTTAGAAAACTATTGCGAAAAGCGATCGGTTGACATAGATGGCTGTAACCCACATCGAGGACTTGAGCACTGCAGTTGGCTTACTGAAGGCCGATCTGTCACCATATCGTTTCCAGTGCCAGCTTTAAAGGTCCCTTTCCACATATGCTCCAAATATGTAGAAGCACCTTTTGAATTTATTGTGCAATTTTTGACATCACCGTTGAATCCATGTTTGAAGTACGTTTGCGGGCTTAAAAGTTTAACAAATTGAGTCCAAGTGGGCAGTAACCAGTATCCGATCTATACGGATATTAAATAAGCATAAATGATGTGTTTTCATAGTTACAATACTACTGGTTGACTGATTGATGTCTAGCCTATTCCTACGACCTCCAGCTAATATTTAAACTATTCGTAAAACAAGTGGGATCACTGTTGATTCAACCAACAAAAGCCGTGCGATATTAGTAACACCAGCTGAATAGTATACAAATAATACGAAGGTTTGGATATATTTTTACAACGGAGGAATAGTAAATAAAAAAACAACCCACTGGGAAATCGTCGACCCGATAATGGAACATGGGGCTCTCAGGAAAAGGAAAAGATGAAAACATCCTTTTTCTTCCATCCATTTCCATGTTCCACCAAACACATAGTTAGAACTGCTGAATTGTATTTATTCAGTGTAATGACTACCTTTTTAATGAAAACATGAAATTGTTCCCCCTGTTCCTGTTTCTTGTTTCTCCTTTTTTCTTTCCTGCCTCCTTTATTCGTACCTCATATTCACTGTCTATTGTAAAGGACATCGAACGTTGAATTTATGTTTATTTATTTTAACTCGTGTTACTTCATTTATTCCACTTGCTGTCATTTTCGATTCTCCCTCCATGGATTGGATACCGGATACCGATGGTTTGGCGCGCCACTCTATGTATATACTGCTATATGTACTTGCACTTCCGCCACACTAGGAATGAAAAATTCTACACATGCTGCGACGAGCCGTATTTGGATATCACATTTAACATAACGATGCGGAGGAAGACTTTGTTCTATACGGTGAACATCATTATTCCTTGCATGGGTATATCATTCCTGACGGTGTTAACGTTCTATTTGCCATCAGATAGTGGAGAGAAGGTAAGTGAAATTTTGTTGCTTTTTCTAATTTTTATTTTTTTTATTTTTTTTTTTTTTTTCCTATTATCTTTTGGTCTTCATTCTGACCTGTCGACCCACAAAAGATTCAATCCTCATTTCAGGTGCAAAAACGATATCAATATAACATGGACATAAACTTTGATATACAATATGATACAAATACTCGTATCTAAAGGCATTGGATAGTCTGAAAGATGTGAAAGCCAATGATAAAATAAAGAACGAAACCCCAATGTGGTTGAGGTCTAGTTTCAGTGGCAGGCAGACTGAAGCGGCTTAGTATACCTTGGTCTTTTATTATATTTCCTTATTGGCTTGTGGGTTGAAGATTATCCATGACACTATCCTGATCTCATTTGCAAACAAAGTGTCATGAGAAGAAAAGAGAAAATGTAAAAAAAAAAAAAAATTTTCCGGATTTCTGGATTAAGCGGTGTTTAATTGAAATTGGGTACATTTTTAATGCCAGATCTGTCATCTTTCAGGATGCACTTTATGGTAGATGCTGATGGATAGTAAAGGATACGAGTGAAAACAACACATGACTAGGAAAAAAAAGCAATACCATATGTATGGTTGAATGAATGAACGTTGAGCTCTTGTTTACTCTGATAATGTTGTGAATAGATAATTATGTCCTGCTGGACTTGAAGTGTGCAAACCTGCCGTATTATCACTTTTATTTGACTCAGGGTTTTTGGTTAAACTAAATTCACAACAGTCTTTTACGAATACATGCAACTACTATATATGTACTTATGTACTAGGTAGGGTGAAAAGAAACCTCTTTGGGAATGAAAAAAAAAATTTTTTTTAATTGTTTTTTTATTTTGTTCAATTTAGTCCTCTCTTAGTTTGATACACTTATTCCAGCTATTTTCCAACACCTTGATCCCGTCCGAAAAGTAATTTTCCGGAAGGTCTGCAAAATACTCCACCGTAGCGTCGATGATTTCCTCGCGTGAGCTGAAATTTTTATTGATGAGCCATCTTTTAAGGTTTAGGAAGAGATAATAGTCCGAAGGAACCAAATCGGGCGAATACGGTGGATGCGACAGCAATTGGAGCCGTAAGTCATTGATTTTAACCGTGGTTGCGATGCTCTTGTAAGCCGGTGCATTGTCTACAAAATATTTTTTTCGCTTCATGTGAGGCCGTTTTGCAGCGATTTCGCTACAATAATGCACAGTAATACTCGCTGTTGATGGTTTTTCCTTTTTCGAGATAGTCCACGAAGAGTATGCCATGACAATCCGAGAAAACCGAACGCCATAACCATTCCGAACCATCGAGCCTCCCTCGGCCGCTTCGGAGTACTCATTCTTTTCTCTGGTGTGTGATAGTGGATCCAATTTTCATCAACAGTTACCAAACGATGCCAAAAGTCCACCCGATTCTGCATCAGGAATTCCAAACACTAAATATGGCGTATGCGCTCAGTACTAATCTTTGTGGTATCGCTAGCTCACACGTAGCTATGTATTTTTTTGACATTGTCCTCTGTAACCGCATCGGAGGGCCTGCTGCTGCGGACTTGATCGGTAGTGGAGTTGCGGCCACCACAAAGTTCTCGAAACCAATATTTGACGGTGTAATCTGACGGAGCATTAGCCCCATAATGTTTATCCGAATTTTCTTTTGTTTCCTTCTCCGTTTTGCCTCTAAAATGAAAATAGGCTCTTCTGAAATCTCTTTAATTGAAATTGTATTGTTATTCCAAAAATGGCTTTAGAAACCTCATATTTTCTGCAACGCCTACACTTGAGTGCGTCGAATCTAAAATGGGTTCGAATCCACTTTCGCACTCGTGTAGTAGCAAGAATACTCAAAGATCTTAACATGCATAAATCCGCTGGTCCAGGTGGTATATCGCCCCTTCTTCTGAAGAGGTGTTCTTCCAGGCTGGCAAAACCAATGCGTAAGCTTTTTCATCAATCCTACTCTTTAGGACTTTTACCGAGCAGATGGAAAACAGCATTTGTCCAGCCCGTCGCTAAAAAAGGCGAATCTTCTCACCGAAAAGTGGAACCAAAGCATACATCAATATGGCGAAAGCAAGATGGTTGCACTTGATATTTCCAAGGCATTTGACAGAGTTTGGTATCAGCCTCTTTTGTCGAAAATGCGTGCTTTTGGAATCGATGATTCTCTTCTTCAATGGATTAAAAATTACCTTTCAGAACGTTCAACTCAAGTTGTCTTAGACGGTTTCAAGTATGATATTCACAAAATAAATGCTGGTGTGCCCCAGGCCTCCGTTCTGTCTCCGACACTTTTTTTAATTTTCATTAATGATCTTTTGTCTGCTACTTCTAATCCAATATATTCCTTTGCTGATGACAGTTCTCTCTGCTTTTCATATTCCTTTCTGGACTCACGCCCCTGCTCTTCGGTTGTAGAACGGGAACGGCAGCGTATGTAAAGCCCATTAAATTCCGATATTAACAGCATAACCAATTGGGGAACTATCAACCGAGTGGAATTGAATGCTTCCAAAACTCAATGCTGTCTGCTGTCATTAAAGCGAAATTTAAATACCCAGCCATTATACATAAGTGGCCGCTGCTGCGGACTTGATCGGTAGTGGAGTTGCGCCCACCACAAAATTCTCGAAACCAATATTTGACGGTGTAATCTGACGGAGCATTATTCACATAATATTTATCCAAACTTTCTTTTGTTTCCTTCGCCGTTTCGCCTCTCAAAAAATAATGTTTTATGAGAGAACGAAAATCGTTTTTGTCCATACTCAACATGATGCCAAACACGTCACCAACAATCAGCTGTCAAAACAAAACTAAAGACAGTATCGCACTGAAATTTGGCATGTCTGCCCAAATATGAACAGATTTTGAGGCACCATAACCGTTTTTGCAGTAGCAGCGCATTCTGGCGGTCAAGGAGGTTACTTTTAACTCCACCTAGTATGTATCCTATAAAATAAGTCTTCGATTTAAAACCAAATTTTTGTTAAATTTTGGGCTGGATTTCTAGGGCTTAAATATTTTAACGGTCTCGATAGTCGTATGTGGACACAAAAGTTCTTCAAATGTAGCTAACGCTGAGTAGGATTTAAAAACTCAACTTAATGTCACCTCATACATTAAAAGATCTTATATTGTGGGTAAAGCGGGCAATGATTAGTGATTATTTCTTTGACCAACATTGGGTCAGACGACATGTGCCAGTGAAACTATTTATTTATTCATACATATGCCCAAACAAATGTCCTCATCATCGTGTAGTTGACTCAGTGGATACTGTGATTGTTGCTACACAACCCGAAGATAGTATTATTCCAGTAAGAGATTTTAACCTTCTTCACCTGAAATTGGTGCCTTCCGACTATTCGTCTCATTTTGTCTCACTTACTTCGTCGTCTGAAATAGAAATCTTGATGGTGGACTATCTAATTAACTCAAATATATATTAGACTCTTACCTAACATAATGAACAAACAACTCGACCTTGTCTTCACATCCTATTCAAACCCTTGTATCATATGCAGGATTGATCACCTATTTTCAATTCTGGAGCGCTTGTTTTCGCTTGGTTCCGTATTCCTTTCATAAGGGCTGCTTGTCACCTCCTCTCGGATACAGCAAGGAGTTGTATTCTCTCAGTAACAGAAACAAGCCAAGACATAAATTCTTTAGAATTCGATCTCATTCCGATTACAGTAACTACTTTTAATCAACCCTTTTTCCAAAACTTTATGTGTCTCTTTACCTTAAGTATATCTACCGAATGCAAATTAGCTTGGCAATTTAGTTCAGGATTCGACTATCCGTTTTCACGAATGTTAATACCAAAATAAAGTCGGACGGCTAATTCTTCAACTTCCGAATTTGTTAGGAAGTCAATGCAATTTCTATCGACTTGAGCAAGGCATTCGACAAAATTTCTCATGAACTAAACATTTTCAATCTAAAGAAACCTGGGTTTTATCCCCAATATGTATGGAGTCATTTTCAGATCTTTATTATTCGACCCCATTAAATCAACATCTGGTGTGTCCGTTTCTAATTGGATACTAAAAATTATCTTTACATCACATCTTATCATACCTAGTCAGAGCAATATTTGGCAAAATCCCTGTTCTCTCTGGAGGCTCGGGCGCATATTAGGCTTATGTTATCATAATTGGTCTTGATGCAAATTTTGATTAAGCATTCACCCATATGCCCGAAGCAAAAACCTCTGGCCTTAGTCTTTCTCTGATGAAATTCCATTTCCAAATTGGCATTCTTTCTGCTCTCTACAGGAATCATCATATTGGATCACACAGTTTTCATCCTTCTGACTCTTAATTAGTGACGTTCCTGGGCAGTTAACCCGAAACCCTACCGAAATGCTGTGTATTTAGCTACATTTGTACGGATTAGCATACAACAAATTATCTATCTTAACTTAGTTAGATGGGGCTACCGTCCAGTGTGGAGCTGTCTATCGTCTTAGGTTCCGATGTCATTTTTCCTTCATTGACCTCAAAACCTATTTTTGCTGCTTTTGCCTAAATAGTTGCAAACATTCCATTGACGCAAGTCAACTTTTGCACAATTCTTTCAAGAACGATATTGAAAAAAAACATGACAACGCATCGCCTTGTCTTTTTTGACATTGAAGGTCTTAATTTTTACGTCACCATCCTTTACGGAGGTACATGGATTCTCCATCGTCATCCTGTTTATGTTTACGAATTTCTATTGCCTTGAAAACACACTGAGAGGCAAGTCTGTTAGCTATGCTGCTGTGACAAATTTGTAATTATTTTACTCTTGTAACATACTCTTAATTATTGTAAGCTCTGTCATTTATTGTCTCAATACGTGTTTTTTCTCATTTCCATTAATTTCCAATTTCCTTCCTACCCATTCTCCCTTGAAAGAAAATTACTTATATCCGTTTGCTTCGTTTTTCTTTTGCACTATTGATGTTTTAAGCTCTTCCTTTAGTTAGGTGAAGAGTATGATTGAAAAATCGATATACACTATGACACTATATTATTTCTCAGCGATATAATGGACTCAGAGTTTGTTACCTAAATGCACATACTTTAAACGACGTTAAACCGAATATATCTGATGTAAACTATGGCATACCAAATTACAGACTACGTAAGAACGATAGAATCCCTGATACCACCGGTATCGGCGGAGTGGCCATTTAATGTAGGTCAACTATTAAATCGAAAAATATTTTCAAATCAAGTGGACCTGGCACTGAGTTCATTGCTGTTGAAATAAGTGACTGTTATACTAAATGTCTTATTCCATATGTCTCATGTCTTATCTCATTTTGTGTATAATAAGAACCGAAGATGTTGCCCCGTGTCATTTTTTTATCTCTTATGGACTATTGCGCACTTTATGAACATATAATAGCTTGCGGCGATTTTAATGCCGATTTAATAAGAAATAACTCATGTGCATTTCAAATGAAAGATTCAGTGTCATCTGTCTGCTTCAGTATAGTAAAACCACTCGTCCCACACCTTTTGTTCCAGATCGTTTACCTAGCCTCCTTGATCTCGTTTTTTTATATATATATAGAATACCGCTTGGTGCGAGGATATGAATAAACTTTTACTGGCTTTTCTCCAGGGCGCAGGCGGGTGGTGTAGTAGTTTGAAACTCAAGTGTATTAGGTTTCGATATTTTTTCCAGAATTGGTTGTCAAACTGGACGAGACGAGCCAGTGCATCCTCAACCAGTGAGTACGTGCTAGTTGTTAGTTCGTTACATTTAGCCCAGTCAGCAACCACTTCAACATCAGTGTTATGCCTTCATGTCAGAGTTGACGCCGACGGGATTTTCATATAACTACATACAAATTCTATGAAAAGACTTTTTCAGAGAATTGCCTTACACGGGATTCGAACCCGCGACTTTGCTTGAGGATTCTATGCATATACCAATACACCACGACCACCCCCGTGGCCATTGATATAGTTGATATCTCTGATCATGACTTACTTTTCTTGACTTGCAATGTAAATCTATCTAAATGTTCTACAGCTGACTCTTTAACATATAAAGACTTTAAATCTGTTAACGTTAATGTCCTTCAACTAGCCCCTGGTTTCAGTGTAGGCTGATGATAGGAATGACAAAGTTGATTCCTTCCAATCAATTTTAACCCAACTGCTTGATCAACATGTACCGACAAAAACAGTAAGAGTCCTAAAACAAAGCTGTCCAATGTCCATGGTTCACTTCTGATGTGATTAACTCAATTAAGTAAATAAATAACGCAATAATACGTGCACCACAAAACAATTACTTTGCATCAAAGATTAATACCTCCTTTCTCACCACTCACACTATTAACTTCTACATTACCCCATCAACTTTTCCCTAGTCTTACAAGGATCCTTCCAATCGCAAAGAGAACAAACACCAGTTCCCCTTCTGACTTCAGACCAATAAGCATTCTGCCTTGTCCATCGCAAGTCTTTGAAAAAGTTTTAGAGAATCAAATTGCTTTACTCGAAAAAATCAGGCTTAAGAGCAAATCATAATTGCTCTACGGCTATGATAAACATACTTGATGAATGCGAAAAGACTACGATAAGTGTCATATAAGCCTACCTTGTTTACCTGATTTCTCGAAGGCTTTTGATAGGGTAGACCAGAGCATTTTAAGGTGGAAGCTTAAAAACTTGTTTAGTCTCAGCGATAAAGCTGTAGAACTTATTGGCAGCTATTTATCTAGTAGATTCCAGAGAATCACTTCTGGCGACAAATCCTCTTCACTGAAGGCCTATATTCAAGGTGTTCCACAAGGGTCAATTTTTGGTCCAATACGGTACTGCATGTTCATCAACGATCTCCCATCAGTCTGTACCCGCACTTCTGTGCATCTTTATACAGATGACGTACAACTCCATCTAGGCAAACCTTTTAGCAAGCTTGATGAACTGGCTCTTTTGGTTAATGAGAAGCGTACCCAAATCTCTGCTTAGTTCATCGCTAATGGGTTGCTCCTAAATTCCAAGTAATACCAATTTCAAAAAAAAAATTAATAATAATCTTAATATCTTGCCAGATATATGCTTAACTACTATAATACTAAAATTACACCTCTTGAACATTGCACTAGTCTTGGTTTTACAATCGATCGTAGCCTTTCAGGCTATAGACATACTAACGCAGTTGTTGGTCGGGTCTACGGATTTTTACGTAAACTCTGGCTTATTTCGTATTTTACTCCTATGGAAACGAGACGTAAGTTGGTATTAACATTAATAGTGCCTCTCGTTACATATGCTGAGGTTGTCTATAGTGCTATTGATTCACTATCATAATATAAACTTCAAGTAGCATTCAACGATGCGGTACGCTTTGTATAGAAGATACGACCATATCTCTGAACACTCTTAATATAAACAAAAAGGGGCTATAAATCTTCATCCTATTTATTTTACAAGTTTGTCTTTAATCGTTGCGTAAGAAATCGTTGTATCGCTCTTTATCGTCGCCAATGTTTTCAATCCTCAATTTTTCATTCGTGCTATCAAATTATTGAACTTACTCCCACCGTGAATAAAATCAATATCTAACCGTGCAAACTTTAAAAGTGCAGTCCTCATTAACTTCTCTTCCTCAATAATCCAACCCTAAGCCTCAGCCCACCTCTTTTCCTTCCAATCTCTACCTCATAATAGCAAAAGTTAATTTTTAAATATCTTTGTGTATCAAAGCTTTTAAGTTATTTATGTTAAACCATCCACTCTATAATGTTGTATCTAAGTACTAGAAAAGATATCGATCTTATTGTACATACTACTTATTTATCAATAAATGAAAAATGAAATGGAAAATGCCTGCAAAACTTTAACTAACTACATTTTCATCAAAATTATGTGATGTATCCATTATGAACAAAAACAAAAATTTAAAATTAAGCACTTAATTTGAGACAACGTTTGCATAGATTTCCAATGCAAACTGAAACGAGCGCTATTTGATTTTAGTTCTACGAGTATAACTTGTCATTAAGTTTAAATTTTTTAAATTCTTTTAATTTAAATCTTTCATAAAAACAGATTTTATATACTTATCCTTTGTTTTTTCATTTAAAGGTTACACTCTCAATATCTATTCTTATCAGTCTCCATGTGTTCTTCTTGCTGGTTGTCGAAATCATTCCACCCACATCTCTAGTTGTGCCTTTACTAGGGAAATATCTAATATTCGCGATGATATTAGTCTCAATAAGGTAAGTATCTACCTATTTACATAACTATCAATTTTTTTAAAATCATTGAACATAACCTCGTGGCCTAAACAGCCCACATTTCACGTTTATTCGAGTGTCAGAGAGCTCTAAAGCTTCAACCTCATTTGATAAATTCGTTTAATCAAATAAAAACCGCATATGTATGAAAAATCATTTTGGAAAACGTTTCAATATTTTATTGATGCATTTCAGATGTGACCACGTTTTAATGACGTTCAAAAATCATAAAAAACCATTTCAGTTATGCATTGGGTATTTTGAATTTTCCGAAATGGATTTTCATACTTTTTTATGATGTCTTAAAAGTTTCCTAGGATATTGGAGGATGTTGCCATAAAATCACTTAAATTAAGCATCCTCTGTAGATTTTGTAGGGGAAATAATTAATCGACAAGGTTATGGGCACTTAAAACAACTGCATATTTAATGTCAAATAAAAGAGAAGTGGCATGACTTTTTGCAAACTGTTATTTGATTGTTCTGCAGACATGGTTGTCAATTTTGTAAAATATCGTTTGCAATTTAAGGGTTTTTTGTTTTTTTTTTTGTTTTATTATATTGGGTATATATTTTAATTCGTGCGGCTTTTTTTCAAAATTTGAACGTTTATTTAAGAAAAACATGTACAATAGTATTATTCAAAGTATTACCCATCCGAAGCTATGACTTTTTCCCATCTTTCTGGCAATTTGTGGATCCCATCCCAAAAGAACTGCCCCGACTTGGCAGCCAAGAATGAATCAAGCCAATTTTTGATATTCTGCTCTGATGTGAACCGTATTTCAGTGAGGGCGTTCTGCATCGACCGGAACAAATGGTAGTCAGATGGGGCAAGGCGGGTGGGATAAAACTTCCCATCCACTGTTTTCCAAATAGTTCCTAACCGGAATAGCAACGTGCTCTCTTCAAACGGATTAATTTCGTTCGGTAGCGTTATCCATTGATGGTTTCACCCGGTTTTTGTAGCTCATAATACAGCACACCCATCTGATCCTACCAAATACAGAGCATTACCTTCGCGCCATGGATATTCGGCTTTGCCTTTGATTTGGCTGGTTGGCCGGGTTTCACATTTGACTTTTTGCACTTTGAGTTGTCGTAATGGATCCATTTTTCATCACCAGTAACAATCCGATGCAAAAATGACTTCCTTTTGTGGCGTTCCAGCAGCATTTCGGACATGCAAAACCTCCTTTCGACGTCTCTCGGCTTGTGTGCATGTGGAACCCAATTTCCTTGCTTTTGGACATATCCAGCTGCTTTTAAACGTTTTGAAATGGCTGCTTGAGTGAAAGCCAAAGATTCTGAGAGCTCTTCTCGTGTTTGGCAACAATCTTCATAGAGTAATACTTCCAGTTCTTCATCTTCAAACTTTTTTGGGTGCCCAGGGCGTTCATCGTCTTCCAAGCCAAAATCACCACTTTTAAATCGTGCAAACAACTTTTGGCACATTCGCTCAGCTAGCGCATGTTCACCAAAAACTTCCACCAAAATACGATGATTTTCGGCAGCAGTTTTCAGTAAGAAGAACTCCCCGCAAAAACACTTTTTCAGGCACAAAGTTCGACATATTTGAGAGAAAAAAAAAAATATTGTTGTTTACGGCTCAAATGAATGACATATACTGAAATGACGTACAATGACAGAAGCTTTCCAACGCATGTTCCAATGGAATAATACAAGTTACGCCATCTCTTATTAAGCCCAATATATAACACATGTAACTATGTCAGTGTCATCGATTCTAGAAAAATTAAGGTTGCTGTCGTAGAGTTCGTAGGATTCGTACCCAAGTACCTATCTATATTTATGTACATGAAGGATGCTCCTCCAAGAATTAGGAATGGTAAGCCTACAAAGCTTTAGTTAAATGCGTTTCCATCAACGTTTTCAAGTCTGATGTAATTTTATTTTCCCAATACCAGTTGTGGTAAATTCTTCCACAACAGCCTTTGTTTTTTCTCATATCCTATAAACGACTTGCTTACGGAAATTGCGTAAACTCAGTGCGTTTCCTGTAATTGTAAGCTTGAATACGAACCCACATGAGTTGCCAAAACCAGGGCTTTTGACTGAACTTTAAAGTTTTGCTAACAATCGGAACATGAGAATTGAAGATAGATTGTATGTTATGATTCAGGAATTCTATTTTATTATTTGAAGATGTCATTAAATAAATACGTTCCAATCAACACTTTTAACATTTTGTTCCAAAAGAGTGTACCAATTCTTTTAAAGTCTCAGTAGGTGTACGATATGTCTGTACATTGCAAGCCTGTATTAAAAAATCAGTTGAACTGCGAACTTTTCATTGAACAATATGGGATTCATATCACTAGCAAAAAAAACATCCAAAAACTTTCTACAATTTGCGGATAAATGAGCTGGATTAACAGTATTAACTGGAAAAACATATTAAATACTCTTATGTTATCAAACAAAAAATTGACTTCAAGGAGGTTACTAATAAGGTAGTAAATTTAGTAGGCTAAGCTTAAGCATTGATAATCTCAGAAATTTGCTTAGATGAAAGCATGGAATCTCAATACTGTTTTCTCCATTTAGAATTCCTCCCTTGGAACTTTGGAAACTATAGTGGCATCAGTCTCCTTATCGTAGCCTTTGAGGTTCTATCTCAAATATTATGTGAACGGCTTTTGTTAACCAACAGATCGGTCACCATTAATGCAATATCTTACTACTTTGGGGTAGATAAAAAAAAAAAACCCGAGAGTTGCAGGTCATTACTCACCACCTTTTTACCAATTTAAAGATCATCTTTTGCAGCTTTGACAGAGACGTGCTACGTAGATTTATGTTTACCTTCGACATCCCTCCAGTATTCGCATAAATATGCAAATAGGCAGAGGTGAATGCCCGCTACTACGTTAAACATTTTCGCAAAAAACTGTCAGTGGAGGACTTGCAAGTATTACAAGACAAGCAGCTTTAAATGGGTTCGACAGTTGATACAAAATGTACATGCTGTTATCAATAAAAAATAAAAAAAAAAAATCCTACATTTGAAATAAAGTTTTAACTGACACTGATAGCAGCTGGCTAGGGATCGATCTACTTATAGAAATTGCTTGTTAATGTCCTTGTCCACCCCAGATGGTCATCAAAAGTAAAATTAAGATTGCACGAAGAGTCAAAGGGCTTTTAAATAAATGTACTAGGTGGGGTGAAAAGTAACCTCCTTGGGAATGAAAAATAAAATTTTTTTTATTTTATTCAATATAGTCCCCTTTTAGTTTGATACACTTATTCTAGCGATTTTCCAACTTCTTAATCCCGTCTAAAAAGTTATTTTCCGGAAGATCTGCAAAATACTCCTCCGTAGCGTCGTTGATTTCCTCGCGTGAGCTGAATTTTTTATTGATGAGCCATCTTTTGAGGTTTGGGAAGAGATAATAGTCTGAAGGAGCCAAATCGGGCGAATACGGTGGATGCGACAGCAATTGGAGTAGTAAGTCATTGATTTTAGCCGTGGTTGCAATGCTCTTGTGCGCCGGTGCATTTTCTTGCAAAAACATCATTTTTTTTCGCTTCATGTAAGGCCGTTTTACAGCGATTTCGGCCTTCAATCGCTCCAATAATGCACAGTAATACTCGCGTTGATGGTTTTTCCTTTTTCGAAGTAGTCAACGAAGAGTATGCCATGACAATCCCAGAAAACCGACGGCATAACCTTTCCGACCAATCGAGCCTACCTCGGCCGCTTCGAAACAACGTGCCGGCTTCAGTGCATTGACGGGCACTCATTCTGTTCTCTGGTGTTCAACAGTTACCAATCGATGCCAAAAGTCTGCCCGATTCCGCATCAGCAAGTCCAAACACTCTTTCGAAATGCTCTCGCGTTCTTATTTCTGGTCAGGAGTGAGTATGCGCGGCACCCAGCTGCAGGATAACTTTTCCATATGCAGAATATTGTACAAAATATGGCGTGTGCGCTCAGTACTAATCTTTGTGGTATCTGCTAGCTCGCACACCTTCACTTTCCGGTCATCCAACACCATTTCATGTATTTTTTTGACATTGTCCTCTGTAACCGCATCGGAGGGCCTGCTGCTGCGGACTTGATCGGTAGTGGAGTTGCGGCCACCACAAAATTCTCGAAACCAATATTTGACGGTGTAATCTGACGGACCATTAGCCCCATAATATTTATCCGAATTTTCTTTTGTTTTCTTCGCCGTTTTGCCTCTAAAAAAATAATGTTTTATGAGAGAATGAAAATCGTTTTTGTCCATACTCAACATGATGCTAAACACGTCAACAACAGTCAGCTGTCAAAACAAAACTAAAGACAGTATCGCACTGAAATTTGGCATATCTGCCTAAATATAAACGGACTTTAAGGCACCATAACTTTTTGCAGTAGCAGCGCATTCTGGCGGTCAAGGCGGTTACTTTTCACTCCACCTAGTAAATTTGGACTTTTCAAAGCCTTTGACACAGTAGATCACGGTAATTTGTGCGAAAAGTTCTAAGGGCTGAACAATTTTTCGCCACTCGTTAATCTGCCTACTTGTGCAATTGAATCCAGACTGTGGTGGTTAATGATGTATTTCAGAATTCCTTCCCATATTTAGAGGTGTTCATTAGTGATAGATTTTCTGCCCACTTTTGTTCTCATTGCATAAATGAGCTTCCTTCGACAATGGTGACTTAAGGAAAATCTAACAGCGGTTAGCTGAAAACGGGCTATTCTGAAATCCCTTTAATTGAAATTGTATTGTTATTCCAAAAATGGCTTTAGAAAACTCACATTTTCTGCAACGCCTACACTTGAGTGCGTCGAATCTAAAATGGGACGAATCCACTTTCGCACTCGTGTAGTAGCAAGAGTACTCAAAGATCTTAACATGCATAAATCCGCTGGTCCAGATGGTATATCGCCCCTTCTTCTGAAGAGGTGTTCTTCCACGCTGGCAAAACCAATGCGTAAGCTTTTTCATCAATCCCACTCTTTAGGACTTTTTCCGAGCAGATGGAAAACAGCATTTGTCCAGCCCGTCGCTAAAAAAGGCGAATCTTCTCACCGAAAAGTGGAACCAAAGCATACATCAATATGGCGAAAGCAAGATGGTTGCACTTGATATTTCTAAGGCATTTGACAGAGTTTGGCATCAGGCTCTTTTGTCGAAAATGCGTGCTTTTGGAATCGATGATTCTCTTCTTCAATGGATTAAAAATTACCTTTCAGAACGTTCAACTCAAGTTGTCTTAGACGGTTTCAAGTATGATATTCACAAAATAAATGCTGGTGTGCCCCAGGCCTCCGTTCTGTCTCCGACACTTTTTTTAATTTTCATTAATGATCTTTTGTCTGCTACTTCTAATCCAATATATTCGTTTGCTGATGACAGTTCTCTCTGCTTTTCATATTCCTTTCTGGACTCACGCCCCTGCTCTTCGGTTGTAGAACGGGAACGGCAGCGTATGTTAAGCCCATTAAATTCCGATATTAACAGCATAACCAATTGGGGAACTATCAACCGAGTGGAATTGAATGCTTCCAAAACTCAATGCTGTCTGCTGTCATTAAAGCGAAATTCAAATACCCAGCCATTATACATAAGTGGCCGCTGCTGCGGACTTGATCGGTAGTGGAATTGCGCTCACCACAAAATTCTCGAAACCAATATTTGACGGTGTAATCTGACGGAGCATTATTCACATAATATTTATCCAACTTTTCTTTTGTTTTCTTCGCCGTTTCGCCTATCAAAAAATAATGTTTTATGAGAGAACGAAAATCGTTCGTCAAAAACAATCAGCTGTCAAAACAAAACTAAAGACAGTATCGCACTGAAATTTGGCATGTCTGCCCAAATATGAACGGACTTTAAGGCACCATAATCATTTTTGCAGTAGCAGCGCATTCTGGTGGTCAAGGAGGTTACTTTTCACTCCACCTAGTATACGTCAATTTAGAAAATAAGAAACGTTAATTAAGGGATTTAGGTCTACGCTCAAGATTTATCCGGCTCATAGATAAAACCAAACTTCGATTTTTAAAAAATCCCCATAAATAAGTATTTATACTCGTATTACTGCATCTCATTAACTTTAGAAGGCCATTGTTATACCAAACGTACTCTTAAAACATTTTTTATGCTTAATTAATAAATCCATACTTTCAATGACACCGCCTACATGAATCTTTTCTTGTTAATGTTTATAAAAAGTAATTACATAATTAAATGATGCAAATATTTAACATTTCCTCATTCCGGTATTGTCCTTAGGCTTATAAATCCTTAAAACACACTTTTCATAGGGCTTCTCAATGAGAAGGAGACCATTAACTTTTAATGGCAGTCAACTTGAAATTAAACACACATAAAATATTTCGCATGCCTTTAGAGAACATCCCAAAAGTATTATAAAATGTAGAACAAAAACCCAAAAGGACAACATAACAGAGGAAGAAAAAAAAAAAAAAAACTCGTGTAATTATCAAATAGTCCATGCCCATCTCACCTATCGTCCCTGCCACCCCCTTCACTTCCAACTGAATACATTAATTCACGTTAGGCCAGATACTCCTCTATTCAGTTATCCGTCGACCAGGCGTAACCTTACCATTTAATTTTTGCTAGCGACTTCAAGAGACGAAATTAAGCTCTCCGTAGCTTTCGTAGATTTCGAATGTGAAAATGGCGACTGCCAAATTAGGATTATAAGTTACAGTAATTTATTCCAATAATTGCCACCTCACGTACCCTCTTCAGTGTAAAGCGAAATAATGCAAATTACTTATATTCCGGTTGTTTAACATGTTTTTTCTCAATTTTTACGAGTATACCTCTTCCCCGTTGTATTGTGGGGTACTAGGTTTTCGAGCGATATCCCTTTGAGGGTGGTGTGTTCGGGTACCAAAATATGGTAAACGTGCGAGATACGAGGTGAAGGGTGAATAAATTTATGGACCCCAAAATGGGATAATAAATTTGAAATAAATTTTAAGATTGCATTGAGAGAACTTAATTATGAAAAAGTTGGTCAAAGTCTCGGCTTACAGCGATCTCGAAAGGAGATTTTTACATTTCTGAGGGCGCTTCAGATAAGAGAATTTTATTCCTTTCACAAAGATAGGATTGTTGTGCTTAAATGAATGTTTATACAAAATTTTCTAGCATGACAGGTTGATATTCAGTTACCTTAGTTATTCAAATACCCACTGAAAACATAACTTGAGACTTCTTGAGATTACAGGGATATATTTGCAAGGCATCCTTCACACGATATAAGAACCGTTTAGTTCATGGCGGGCTCTTCTTTGCAAAATAGTTTGAATTTTTAAGGATACAGATCCAATATGGAACTTTTTATGATGATTTCCTTCTATTTATAACCCATCCTAGCATACTAGGCATTGTCGAGTACGATAAGGATAGCCGCAAGCCTGGGCCAAACTGGGATTGCTCAAGGATTGCACCAGTTTTACTACACAACAGTTGTACAATATAAGTCATTAAATAGTGGTCTTATTTAATCAATGGAAAATAGCAGCATTGTAATGTAATGTAGTAGAATTAACGGCAGCATCAGCATAAAAGATTGGGCTATTTCAATGTATGTAAAGATGAGATCAATAAGAATTTTTCAGGACAAGTAACCTTAATAAACCAACGTCAGCTCCTAAATGCTCAAAGTTGACTACGTATTCCGGGGAGCCAAATACAATTAGGAGAAGCCCAAATTGCTGCAAAGCAGGCATAACTGCAATGCCTGAAGAGCGATGGACATTCAACGGCAAATAGAGGATGAAAAGCGTTCATTTAAACCAGATGTATCATAAATAAATAAATTTGCGTCAATGAACCCCTAATGGCAAAGCAGCTCTCAAAACCTCTTGGAAAAAAAATACGAGCATCTCACTTAAATCCTCTTGAATGACCTTAAACCGAAGAAGTAAGGTAGGGCGCTTATGGTGATATTCTTCGAAACTATAGCCTTCACCGCGCCATCTTCGACAACGAGCTCCGGCTGGGCGAAACATTATCGTGGCCAGCATACATTTCTACGGATCAATTAATAATCACCAGATTGATCACCTTCAGATCGGCCCAAGACACTCCTCAAATATGACGACGCAAACGCTGTGAAGGGTGAACATTGGTTTTTGCTATCATCGGAATCCTGAGAAAGTATTTTCTTTGAAAAAGCATGCGGTATTTATCTATTAAGCCGGAGAAAAATATATATAGGGCCAACATCACCCTCACCGCCTGCAGAATAGTTTTGAGTTTGAAAAACTTACTCAACTCCTATGATTTATCTTTTCTTTAAGTGAGGTTTTTTTTCTACCGGAATACAGCACTCAGCCGTAGAACTAGTCCATTGTTCTCCTTGTAATTTCTTTTAAGTGGAATCTTTCAGTGTTTCGAAAAAAATGAGTAAGCGTTTCAATCATAAGGTGTCTATAATACCAACGCCCACCACGTGAACGCTTGCAACCTTGGAAGTCGTGCCATCTGCAGCTGTGCTGACATGAAATCTAACTACCAATGGGAGCTTTAACCAAGGACGCAGGCAGATTCAAAATAGGTAAGGTTAATTTCACGCGATTCTATTGTGAACTGGAACCTAGACAAGATTCAATAAATTCATCCTTCCGACAATGTTCAATGATGTCCTGCTTTTTCGAACTACTCGTAACTTGAAAGTAAGTGGCTTAGCAAGCCTCTTGCAGCTTGGATGTCGGTACAGATGCAAATGCTTCGCTCACTCCATCGGTTGTTCACAATATACATAGATCGTTTTGTTTTTTAACAAATCAATACTCTAAGAAGGTATAAATATGATTGTAATGCCTCCGCATGTGTTTTTTGGAAAATTGTATAAAAAATTAAAGAAAGATGTTTGGACTCAGTGGTTATTTCGCTCCATGGGTTGCATTCAACATTTAAGGGGAGACTAAATGGTTAGTGGAAGTTGGCTTGTTATTGTTTTCGTATTCATTGCGTCAGATAACATGTCCATAAGACCAGAGTAAAAAGAGTGCCGGCGCGCAAGGTAATCAAAGTCTCAGTGCGTGTTGTACCACAGGCCACTTTTTTTAACGGAAGATGGCTTTGAGAATGCAGCCCACGATATGAATATTAAGTGGAACGACTGGCATCAATGCGTCTACATCGGAGCCAGGCGTGTTAAGGAAGGCCACCATGTAGCCGAGACAGACCGTTCATTGCTAAGCAGCAATGACATATTTTCGTGAGAGCTTATTCCACCAGACAACCGAAGCATAGGATATTATTGGTCTTATCATAGCCGTGTAGATCAAAAGGACAGTTCTCGGTAACATGTTTTTTCCGATAGCTCCCGTGCACTGCCAGAAATCCAACAGCGGCTGAGACGCGTTAAACGCCTTAGACTCTTTCGACGTAACATGTTTAGTCCATAGAAGATTGTTTCCAATTTCCGGTATAAAGGCCAGGTTTGACTGAATTTTGGTATGTACACCAGTGCCAGGTTGGCAGAGATTTTTCTCTTCAGATTTACCAGCACCTGATCTATACATTTTTGTAACAGCATATTAAATGGCCACATTCTTCACTACAACCGATGAGATATACCAGCTACGGCGTGTTGTGTTATTCAGCACACAAGCAGCTTGTTAATAGGAACTGGTTGTGAGCTGGTTCTGATTAGGTTACCTGGGAAGTGAGCCTCAAGACTGAAATGGAGAGTCTCTGCTTTCGACTTAATATATGTACCATCAGATTTTCTGAGCGATTCCTATCTGGTTGATCTTCCCCTTTTAAGGTCTTTAACTAGCCCACAAGTTTCACCGACAGTTTCGATGTTTTCCCAAAAGTCTTTTTAAGAGTAACTCTTCGAAATCCAAATAAGTTTCTTATAGTCTTTTTGTTTCGATCTGTAAAGATCCTAGTCTTGTTCCAAATCAATCTTAAGAGACCTGCTTAGGTTTTTCTGGTTTCTTTACAAAAGTCTGCCTTCCGCCAAGGAATGGGCGATCTGCAGGACTTTTTTCTAGCTAGACATGTCATTTCCAAACACTTGGTAAGAGTACCGTCCAAGTCCTGAACAGCTTCATCTGTCATAGGTAGTGTTTGGTTATGAGTTTAGGAAGCACTGTTGAACTTCCCGAGCTTCTCCTTAAGTCGTGTCCAGTGAGATTTTTGCCTCCTCTGCAATAAAGCCGAGACCTCGCATTCGCTTCTGAACTTGACTTACCTATGGTCTGAGATAGAGTTCTTTAGTAGTACTGTCCTTAGTCTCATTATCATATATACATGTTGGATAACGTTAAGTCGATTACTTCTTGTCTTACTCTCGTAGCAACGTGGCTTAGAGCCAACATTATTGACAACCAGGTCAGACGATAGTATGAAATCCAGAAGATGATTGTCTCTCGTTGCATTGTGAGAGTGTTCTGAGCATTACCATCGCTGCATAAGATGAGCCCCATATTCGTGGAGTCACAGTATTCAATGAGTTCGGCTACCGTGTTCGATGGTGATGGCAATAACGAATCAGATGCAACGATGACCACCAAAGTTGTTTTTCAGCTGGGATTTCACCGTATTAGCCGACTTCAGTCGCCCAAAACAACGACCTTCGCGGCTTATAGCACTGGCCTCATCCGAACATAGTGTGCATGTGAAACTAAGTTGGAACTGCAGAACAGAGAGATCTATCAACTGAAGGAGCACCGAAAACTTTATTTCTCTTGACCGTCTTGCTATCTCTTTGTGCCGTGCGTTTGCACCACTCTCCATTCTCTTCAACTGTCCCTTAAACGGTAGACGTTCAGAATGTGCCTCTTTTTTAGCCCGTTCTAACTTTTCAGTTTTCCGAGATAAGCTGTCAAAAACAGCACCCATACCAACCACTGGCCTATACGAAGAGAATGGTATTCTCTATATCGTTCCAGTTCAATCTACTGAATGTGTTGTAGAAAGAGCCGCAAAAATCATCAAATCATCGGAATATGTTGGTTGGGCCTCCAGAATCAGTACCCGGACCACAGTCGAAATGACCACGGGTAGATTGTCGGTATTGCGAGTATCACCTGGAGTATAATGGCTTGGGATAACCTCCATACTTTTAGCCATTTTATGTCTAAGTAGTTTGGATGCCTTTGGCACTTATGTCGGCGTCTCACCTGGATTATTTTCAGAACATTGTGTCTTCGATTCTAAAGCTTTCCTTAAGGCTTAAGGCAGATGATAAATATTTTAATAGTGGTTAAATGAATTACTGTCCGGGAACTGTAAAGTGTTATGAATTCTATTTGTTTATTGACTAATGAATCTTTTACAGTTTTTTGACATTTATATTCAGTATTATTTGACAAATTACCATGAATAGACTAATACCAGAGGAATGCTTCCGTAAGTGCACTGTGTGGTGCACTCTTTACGCTGGTGGCATCATCGTTCCATTCCAGTGATTTAATTCAACGAAAAGATTATCTCGCTAAATGGCTACCAGATTGTGCTTTTAGATGCCAGTTAATTACTCCTTGTAGGACTATGTAAAATCGTTGGCGTGTGTAGATAATTCACACACTATTCAAACCTTTGAACTCAACATTCAGTGCGTTATTGGAGAGATAGAACCTCATTTGCTAGTAAGAGTGGCCTAAAACTGGACCGACTGTTGCGTTTCATCAAAAAGATCCAAGAAAGTCATATGCCTGTAATACATAGAATTAAAAAAATGCTGTCATAAAATATCTTTATATTTAGTAACCAATATGCCAAGATAAAAATTATTTAATACTAAATGTTTTTTAATGTTTTAACGAAAACTTACATTCCTACGCTTTAAGTAGTCTCCCGAAGTTGCACCCAGATCCCAGAAGATCCTGTTACATGTCATGATCCTGTATTGGTCAACGAACGAAATTGGAATATGCGAGACGATACTCTCATACGACTGCTCCAAATGGCGGGACATTTAATAGAACATTTTTCAGGCTAAGGGAGACTCACACACTCACACCCTGCTTTAGCAGAAACAATTCGTATACCAGTCTTAGGCAACTAGACTGACATTCATACATCTAGACAATTCTATGTTGAGAAAGCATACGAGTACAAGCATTCCATCATAAACGACTACAGCAGCTACAACTCAAAGAAGCGTTTCGAATTCTGCAATTATATTCTTGAAAGACACTTAGCAGAAGACATCTTTAATAGCCGAATTAAAGTCCCAACTCACTAGGGATACTGTTAATATTTTCCACAATTTACATACCTGGGTAGAAAGCAATCTCCACTCCATGAAACGCAGAGCTTTTCAGCATAGTTTCGACGTCAATGTGTGGGCAGATATATTTGGTAACAAGCCGATCAGCTATTATATGGTATACAGACAGTAGAATGGCGCCCCCGCTAAATGTTGCCACGCGGTTAGAGAGTGCTAAGATGGCGTAAATGAAAGTTTGTTCGAAAATTGTTCTTGCGAATATCCGAAAATAATTGAAAGGAATGGACATTATTAGAGACTTTCAAGGACTTGACGACACAAGTTTTGATGGATAAAATAAAAATAAAACTGCGCAATCAATATTTGTACTTCTTTTACCGTTAAAATTTTTAACAATCTTTAATTTAATGTTTTACATTTGAAAGATGTAACATAATTTTCAATATGACTTAAAACAGGGCTCCCTTTGTATCTGGGAGGAAATGCATTTCCGACATATATATTTGACACCAATTTAGTTGCTTTGGGTCTCTCTAAAATCCCAAAGCAATATTGCAATAAAATGGAAAAAGTTTCTAAGTGTCTTAAGTTCAAAACAACTCAATTTTGTTAGCCACATCAACCATCCCCAACCCTTTTTTACTTCACAAAAGATGAAAGTTAATTAGCCCAATGACAAGTTGACTTTTCTTTTAAAATTTCCATTCATCCCTCCAGTTAGGGTGTGTACGTCAAAAAGTTTTTGATCATGTCCAACGGGTGTATGTTACATGGTGGGGTGGCTGTTTTTTGGTTTGTAAATTCGGAGTGATAGAAACAATTTCCTATTTCTACCTCAAGGGTTCTCACTGTACACACAGTCACTCCACACCGGAATGAGGTCGTTTATTTAACAAAATAGGCTCCCCTTTGCCCTTACATTCTACACGAACATGTGAAGTATACCTATATACACTCGTTTGCAAACATTAAGTGCCAGTTGCTGTTGCTGTTGTTGTTGGTGTTGTTTTTGTTGTTGGTATCTTCATGTGTACAGTTTTTATGTTGTGTTTATTTAGTTCTTTTTCAATTTAGACATTTTCATCACTGTTTTAAGGAGCTTTGAGCGAAACAGCCCTAATTGTCTTTGATGAAAAGTACGAGTAGAACACATGAATTATTATGGACTATATACACTCACATATTCGTATGAAATTATATTTACTGTTACTCTATGTTTGTGTATTTGTAGTTTGAAATAAAATGAGTAAGCATTTTTGAATTGTCATACTTTACAAAATATTTCAAATGTTTGACTTAACTACGTAATTTTTCCTTACAAAAGACTTGGCTACGCATTACCATACAAAAGTTGCTCATGACAGATTTGTCAGAAAAGCAAGCCAAACTAAGATATAATTATTTTATAAATACACACAAATCAAATTAATTATTCAATTCAAAAATTTAATCCAAGAAACTTCTGCTTTGCCAGTAAAAATTTAAGACAACAACAGGCAAGGAAACATTACAGCAACACAGAAGTAATCATGTTGATAGTAATATCGGTAGTAAGTAAGTGTCAAATGTACCAGTGTAACCACATAGTTACACAATTTTAAAACTTAACTAAAGCATACTCGAGACTCACTTCCCAGGTAACTTGATCAGAATCGGCTCCTATTACCAAGGTTGCAAACAAGCTGAGTTAAAACAACCCCTCGTACCTGCTGACTCGGTTGTGCCGGGGGGTGAGGCCATTAAATACGTTATTTTATGACTGCAGGTCGCGTACACGATACTAGTCTAGCTCTGGCATACCGTAAAGTACGATGGCGGTCCCAGAAGTACCCAACCCAACAAAGAAAACACAAAAATTTTGAAAAAAAATTTATTTATTTTCCAACGTAATCGCCTTTCAGCTTTATACACTTTTCCCAGCGATGTTCAAATAGTTCGATACCCTTTTTATAATAAGAGTTGTCTTGCTTCTCAAAATAGCCATTAACTGCCGACATCACTTCTTCATCGTTGGAAAATCTTTGACCACTGAGCTATTTTTTCAAGTGGTAAGTAAGTAAGAACAGAAAATAATCCTTGGGGAACAAATCCGGCGAATAGGGTGCATGAGGTAGCTATTCAAACTTTAATTCATTAATTTTTGCCATTGCAATAACGGATTTGTGAGCTGGTGCATTGTCTTGATGAAACTTGAATACTTTCTTCTTAGCTAAATGCGGCCGTTTTTGCTTGATTTCTTCGCTCAAACGTTGCAATAAGTTCGCATAATACTGGCCGTTAATAGTTTTTTCTTTTCCAAGATAGTCAATGAAAATTATCTTACACGCATCCCAAAAATTCGACGCCATGACCTTGCCTTGCCTGTAGATAAAACCTTTGCCTTTTGAATCCATTGTTTTGATTGTTCTTTTGTCTCGGGTCTAAAGTAATGATGATGATGTTTCATCCATTGTTAGGAAACGGCGCAAAAATTCTGCTTTGTTGTTGTATAACTTCGCTAAACGCTCAATTGATACATTATCACGACACTGTTTTTGCTCGAGTGTGAGCAAACGCGGCACCCATCCTGCACACAGCTTTCTCATGTCCAAATTTTCAAATAATATGCGATGTACCGCACTTTTTGAAATGCCTACAATGTCTGGTAGCTCGCGCACTTTCAGACGATGTGGATTTTCTTCACCAATTCTGGAGTCGTCTTGGCAGTTCGTAAGGCCTCGTTTAAACCCAAAATTTTACTGTTGTAAACGAAGGATCAGACTCACCCAAAGTAGAATCCAGTTCAGCTTTATATTGGTTGGGCTAAGGAATTTCAAATAAAAGTATTGTATCACATAACGATGACCAATTTTCTCCATTTTCACAAATTCAATGACAATGTGCACTATTGATGGCTGCTAAATAAATACTAAACAACGTGGCGCTTTCAAACTTGAAGCATATGCTTTATAGACTGCGTACTTTCCAATACAGTGGTCAGGCCGGGTACTTATGGGATCGCCCTCGTAGCCTTTATACCGAAAATGGAAAATTGTAAGCATTTAAAAAATAAAAAATGAAAACTCTTATTACGGATTTAGACGTAATCAATGATTGATTCATCAAAAAGAGGACTTCAGCCAATCCTTTCGAAACTGAAGGAGGACTTCGGCTAATCGTTTTAATTCTTAATTCTACTTTTAAATTTAGTTCATGCATATAGAGTTTAAAGGAATCACGACCAGCTTTTCTATAGAAGCTAAAAGTTTGACTATCGTCCAGGATAAAAAAAAAAATCTTAAGACTAAACATGTCGCTTCGAAGATCTCCAAGACGCTTTCGGCTTTCAGCCAAGGAGACTCCTTTGAATAAATAATAAGATTAGTTATATTCCATGCGTCTGTTATGTGATCGGCAAGGTATCATGGAAATAGCTATGCCACGTACTAGACTCCTTGGTGTCATGATCATGGTCTCGTCGTCAACGCTAAGAAAACAAAAATAATGCACATACGCCAACCACATATCCAAAAAGCAACAATAGTAATAAAAGTGCATGAAACCAAGTGCCTTCATAATGCAGAGAACCATATGCAACTACAAAGAGATGACGGATGCGAAACTTTTATTCAAAATGTGTCAACCTATAAATATTTTGGTGTTGTCGTGGACTACAAGTTTAAATGGAGCTACCAAATAAAGATGCATGATACCAAACTTCGGCAGTCAACTTACGCACTGTTCCATCTCATTAGCTTTTGCACGGTGGAGGTTCTAAGGAAGAGCTATTTTAGACTAGTAGAATCTCATCTACCACATTGTATAGTAGAGTGGAAAAATACGCCTCAGATTCAATCACTGCAGCAAATAAAGGGTGATTCATCGTAAGGTTTGATTTATAATATAAAATAAAACACATAAATTTGAAAGTGAACTTAAAATTTTTAGTATTTGTGAAAAGCACAATTCATGGAATTTACCTTTTAAGAATGATATCATGTAAATATTGGTCACAACTACGTCTGAGCTGGTCCATTCGGAAAGTCTAATTTTGGGCGACGCATTCGAGCATAGCGACTGGTATCTCGCAGATAACAGTTTATTTCAAAGCGTCAATCGTGGCTTGCTTATTCCTGAAGACCTAAGACTTTACATATCCCCAGAGAAAATAGTCCAAAAGTGTGATATCGCACGATCTAGGTGGCCAATTTACTGTAGCAAAACGTGAAACTAGGTCCTCACCAAAATGATTTCTCAACAAGTCCATTGTTTCACTCGCTGTATGGTTCGTAGCGCCGTCTTGTTGAAACCAGAACTCACCGAGACTATTTGCTTGAATTTTAGGAAGCACATAGTCCATTAACAGGACGCGTTAACGTTTACCATTGACGGTAACATTCTGACTTGCCCCATTTTTGAAGAAATATGGACCAATGACCATAAACCACACCATATCGTTGTTTTTAATCAGCTCCAATATAGCAATTTTGTTTATCAACGTATCCATTGAGCCAGATATGGGCTTCATCACTGAACAAAATTTCACGATAAAACAAAGGATTTTCATTGAGTTTTTCCAAAGTCCATTCACTGAAAATATGACGCAAATTCAAGTCGCCTGGCCTCAAATCTTGAACAAGTTGAATTTTGTACGCTGCTGAGAACGACGACGAATAGGTTCGTCACTCTCAGCTACAGCTGCTATAGTCTCTTCACTACGTGCTGGATGTGGTCTAACCGGTCGAGTATTAACCACTAATGTAAACTGGGACTCAAATTTGCGAATGGTATTGGCAATAGTGGTAGGTCGATTGTGCGCACCGTAAGTTCCTCGAACCGCACGAAAAATATTTCTCACAGAACGTTGATTTTTGTAATGCAACTAAAGAATTTGGAGACGCTATTGTGGTATAAGTCTTTCCATGATGACTTACCAAACGATACTAAACAAAAATGACAAAATGATAGGAGTCACGCCTGACCTGCCAAAAAAAAAAGCCTATAGAAAATCCAACGTCACCATGAATTACCCCTTATTAACACAAGTCCACAAATTAATAATCCGTGCAAAAACAGGGCTGCTTCACAACCGACAGCAGATCTGTAATAAGACTAAAATGCCTAACATCGAATAGCTGCATAAGATGGAAATTATTTCAAGATTTTGGAATGATAATTCACAAAGAAGACAACAAGGTCGATATAATATCCCGCGACTCTGGAATGAGTACGGAGGAAGACGATATGAAGTAGTAGTGCCGAAAATATTTAATGATTTCAGAAACCCTTCAAAACTTATTTTATTAAAAAAAGCGAAACAGTACTTTTTAAACTTAGGATGTCATATCAACATACGAGTATGTATCTATATTTTCACAGTTTTTTTCTTTTGTTTCTGAATCTTTTATATACAAAATGTGAACTTGAAATTTAAGTCAAAATATGTATAATGAACTCAACTCACGTAAAACAAAAAAATTATAACATTATGTAACTAGTCTTCTGCAGATAAGCCCTTAAGACTTCTAATTACAGGTAATTATGGGTACTGGTATTTTAGGAGCTTTTTATGAAAGACTAATAACTTTCAGCAAAAAAAAAATGGTCTTATTCTTTGGAAGAGTAAAAACATGCGACTGCTGCATAAATCAACAGAATTATACAAAGTGCATGGCTTTGGCCTTTTAATTTTAACTGGAAAACTTTAACTTTTCCTGCAGGCGCAAGTGACGACGGTATCTACAAATATTGTGTAGAGTTTACTCATCTGTTTCTGAGTAAGAATTTTTGAACACTTGCGAAATATTGTACACTAAATTTATCAAATCATCTTTGATTAGTTTTGTCTAGGGTTAAAGCTCATACTTGTTTGCTTATTATTTTTCTATAGATAGAGCTATAAATTGGATTGAAGGCAAGTGTTAACAAATAAGCCTCTTTAATTATCACGGTTCTTTGTTTCAGTTGAAATTCCAGGTGGTTAAGATTTTACTTTAAGTCGGCATGAGTGATTCATTGCTTCTAAACGACATAATATTCTTCCATTCAATTTTATTTATTGAATGTAGCCTAAAATATCAGTCGCGTGCCGCATCTTTTATCTCTTGAAAACGATTTCGCCCATGGACTTTTGCGCTTGATGCTGGCAACGATCTAAAAGTCTCTATATGCTAGTCTCTTGCGATTGTTTCAGTAAGAAATAAAATTTCTTTTCAATATTTCTACGGTATCCTGGCATCCGGAACTTTCACTTTTACCGTGGCTACAACAAGGCAGTTGTCTGTGTCAACAACGTCCAGCCAATCAGAATATTTTAGTTTTTTCTTGCCGCAATTGCCGTTGTGGGTGGGTGGCCGTGGTGTAGTGGTATATGTATAGACTACTCAAGCAGAGGATCGCGGGTTCGAATCCCGTGCGAGGCAATTCTCTGAAAAAGTCTTTTCATAGAATTTGTATGTGGTTATATGAAAATCCCTTCGGCGTCAACTCTGACATGAAGGCATAACACTGATGTTGGAGTGGTTGCTGGCTAGGCTAAATGTAACGAACTAACAACTAACACGTACTTAAGACCCACTGGTTGAGGATGCACTGGCTCCAGTTTGACAACCACCTCTGGAAAAAATATCGAAACCTAATACACCTGAGTTTCAAACTACTACACCACCCGCCGCGCCCTGGAGAAAAGCCAGTAAATGGGTATTCATATTCCCTTGGTGCGCGCGTGGGATTATAAAAAAAAATTAATAAGCTGTTTGCCAACTTTATTGTCAGAAGCTTTGTCAGCCTTGTTTATGAATGTGGTTGTACTAGAAACGGTTACTTATCAAAATGACATTTCGCTCTGCCGGAAAATCGATATACCCGTGTCATGCGGTAGCACTCTTTTTTCTGATTTGGTATTCAAATTATCGAAAATAATTTTAGCTGGCTTTGTTTCTGCTTAATAAACATTTTCTCATTTCCTTGTAAGAATCAGAATATCAGTCACCATATTACAATATCGACTTTGGAGCGGTCTAAGGTTTCTGCTAATTGTTCAACTGCGTGTGGTGTACTACCGATATATTCTGCATTCTTTTAAGTTTTATTAGTTTATTGTGGTCTACAAAATCAAGGTAGTCCATCTCAAAACTTTAGAAAATATAGTATTTCAAGTGGTCTGGCAGACAATATCTTAGTAACTCAAATGAGGTTAGCGTTGAATCTGCTTGCAACGTTACCGATGACTCCACACTGAGAATTTCCATTGGAAAAAACACATATAGCAGGCTGCTCTGATTTAACTAATAATGACAGCTTTGCCATCCAATTTATTGGGGAAGCGAATTTGTACCTTGTACCTAAATTAGTTCTTAAATTTCGCTGTAGTGAATTCCACAATCGGACTGAATTTACGAAAAATTGAAGTTCTGATGTAAGAGATGTGTATTGGGGGTGAATTAATTGAACAGACCAGATCGACTCTCTTCGTATAAGTATAATGGCTAACGTGTTACGATAATATCCTATAGCAGGGCTAGAGTGCGGAACTTGAGATAGCTCTCAAAAGGCATGTCGAGCTAACGAGAAGAGTAACCACTTACACTGTCATATTACGTAACCCAAAAACATAACCTACTGTACTATTAAAAACTATTGTATATTGAGCTTTCTACTACGAATCGAGTCACAGATGCAAAAGATTTCACATCCGTAGAGTAAAATAGGAATAACTAAAGCGCGTTTTAGTTGGAATAAAAGACTGTGATACCCATAACTTACGTAACACCCCATAATCCTTTACAAAGGCAGCACTGATGTGATTTTCCCAAGTTAACTTGCGACTAAGAGTGACCTCAAGATTCTTTGAGTCTCAAAATAGTTTATTGCGAAACTTTTCAACAAAATAGGTGGAAAATACGAAAGATCCAGTGGTATCTTCGATATGACTAGGCACTTCGATTTCTTAGCGTTTAAAGAAAATCCGTTAAGTTCAGACCAACGTGAAATTTCCTCAAGATCTTCGTTGATAGAGCAAACTCCGTTTTCAATTAAACCAAGTGGACAGCTAATATACATGTGACAAACAATTGTTTATGATAGATGGAAGCTTATTTACATAAAATGAGAACAATAAAGTACCAAGTATCGAGGACCTTGAAGGACACCACTAACAGTTGGAAGAAAATCGAATACATTGTCATTGAGCTGATCTGATTGCATTCTGTTGTTTAAGTAGGATGTAAGCAGCTTTACTGCACCTGATGAAAAGTTATACTGTCGAATGAGCTTTTACATAAGATATTGTGATCAACCATGTCGAATGCCTTTGAAAAGTCTAGGACCACCAAGAAAGTAACTTTTTCTTCATCTAATGCTTGTCGTATATCGTAACACTCAACAGGGCGGTAATACGGCTGTGTTTCGCACGAAAACCAGATTGCTTTGGTGTGAGCATTATAGGGTTTTCTAATGACGACTTGACAACTTTTTTTTAAATAAAAGGCAAACCATTTGAGATATTTCAAAAACTTTATTATTGGCTTGAAGTACAATCAAAACATTTATGAATAGAACTCGACTTCGTTCATATGGCCACCGCGGGCACGTTTGCAGCGACGGATTCGTTGGGCCCAATTTTCAACGATTCGGCCACACATTTCGGCCGGAACGGCCGCTATTTCGTGTTCAATGTTGGCTCTGAGCTCTTCCAACGTCGTTGGCGTGTTGGCATAAGCCAATGACTTAATGTAGCCCCACATAAAATAGTCAAGCGGCGTTAAATCGCACGAAAGAGGCGGCCAACGACTACCCCATGTCTTGAGATTGTAAATCGATTGTAGCGTGTGCTGTGTGGCTTGTGGCACCATCCTTTTGAAACCACATGTCGTCCAAGTCTATATCTTCCAATTTGGACCAAAAATAATCGGTAATCATGGCGCGATAACGCTGACCATTCACAGTAACGTGACGATCGTTATCGGTCCAATAACGCCGGCGGCATACAAACCGCACCAAACAGTTATTTTTTGTGGATGAAGTGGTGATTCATGAAGCACATGTGGGTTTTCACCCGAGCAATAACGCATATTTTGCTTATTGACGAACCCATTGAGCCAAAAATGAGCTTCGTCACTAAAGATGATTTTGCGATGAAATTCATCATCTTGGCGCATCTTCTCTAGAACCTAATCGGAGAATGTACGTCGCTTCAAATTGTCCATCGGCTTCAATTCTTGAGTCAGCTTGATCTTGTATGGGTGTAAACCAAGATCCTTACGCAAAATACGCCATAATGTGGTCTGAGCGATGCCCAATTCTTGAGAACGCCGTGGAATTGACTGATTTGGATCGTTTGCTACGGACGTCTGAACGTCAGCGATATTTTCGACATTTCGACCAACCCGTTGTCTCACTGACACGGCAACATCACACAACAAACATGTGGACTCAAATTTTTGCACTAAACTTGTTATTGCCTGTCTACTAGGGCGAGAATTACGACCGAAAATTGGAGTTAACACTCTTAAAGTTGCAGTCACCGACTCCGAATATCTGTAGAAGATTTTTTAATTTGCAAGATGTTGCTCTTTAGTGTACTTTACCATGTTGAGTTTACTGAATAAATTGACAGTGACAGTTTGATGATTAGTAAAAAATGCGTTCACAAATTAAATTCAAAGTTGTCAAGTCCGTATTGGAAAGCCCTATATTTTCTAAGATATGTACTCATCTGTTTCTGTGAAATACTTTCAAAAGCCTTAGACAGAAAAGGCAGAATTGGAATTGGTCTGAACTCACCAGCTTCAGAACTTTTGGGAATAGGTATAAATTTCGCCAACTAACACTAAGTATGGTAATCTCCTTTTGTCAAAATAGTGTTAAAAATGAAGGTGATAAAAGGCAGTATAATTAGTAAGAGTAGCTTAAGAAATTAAGGGTGCATTTTGTCTGCATTTGACTTTATCGAGAGTATACTTTCTACCACATCAATACCACCAACCGATCTAAAACCAAAACTATTAGCACTTTGATGATTAACAGCCAGGCTCGCCAACAACTCAATCACACCTAACGCGGAAGAGAAAGGCCGAGACAAGAAATTTCGGTTTAAGGAATTGCATGCAACGCTGTCATTACTATCTGCAAAATTACACTTTGCTTTGCCAATACCTATGCCGCATAAATTGTTCCACAGCTGCCGACCTCTTTAGCAGGTGTTCAGCTTGCTTACATACACACAAGATTAGCGGAATTAGCCGAAGTTCTGGATGTCGATATCGTTTCCAACTGTTGTAAGTTCTATCGCGCTGCTGCATTAAGGAACGTATTTGACTGGTAAACCATGAATTGCTTTTGTCCTTGATGGTCTTACTTTTCAAGGCTGCGTGTGTGTCATAAAGATTTAAAATATTTGCATTTAACCTTCCAGCGGGCGCGCTGTCGTAATATTTACGACATCTACAGTTAATCGCTTTTTCTACTTTTACTAATTACCAAACAGCATCCAGCTTTGAGTTATGCGAAGATCAGTATCTCTCTAAACTACAAACGTACCGGATATGAACAGAGTGTTTTTTTTATTGATATTTTTGAAATTTCCATTAAGTGTAAATTTTACGACACGCGCATACTCAAGTAAGTAAATTTATTTTTTTTTTTTTTATTTATCCTTTGTATTCTTGTTGTAGACGTATCCTGTTATGGCACATAGAACGCTTACACAAAATGAGCTAGAACAAATGGCTCAATTGATTTTTGATGCGCCAGAGCAAGATGAGGAGACTTTCTGTCCCTCGAGTGACAGCGAATTTTCTGAAGAAGAAATCGAGGGACAAATTGAAGAGAGTGCAACCGAACAAGAATACTTTTCAGATGAATTCGAAGTTGGAAAAAAACAGATCAACTAAATGGCGTAAGACAACATACAATGTTTCTAGAAAAACTAAGAAAATTAACTTAGTCGCAGAATCCGCTGGCCTAGCTCAACGAGCTCTTTCCATTGAAAACGAACTGGATGCTTTTTTTCAAATCATCAATATTTCTATGATTGATGACATTTTGAAGTATACAAATATATATATCAATCAGCTGAGAATTGACCACCAATATTCTAGAGATCTGGACTGTAAGAACACTGACATGACTGAGTATATGGCGTACTTGGGTTTGTTATATTTGATCGGTGTAAAAAAATTAAGCCATGCAAATGTGAAGGAGATATTTTCCAGTGACAGTACCGGAATTCAGATAACAGGAGCTGTCATGATTTACAAGCGATTTCTCTTCATTACCCGTTGCTTGAGATTCGATGACAAAAGTACCAGAATCGAAAGGAGGAAAGTTGATAAACTGGCAGCGATACGTGACTTCTTCCAAGCTTTCGTCAACAACTGCAAATCATCATTCAATTTGAGCGAATATACTACAATCGATGAGATGTTACATCCATTTAGGGGTCGTTGCAGTTTCAATATATTCCCAGCAAGCCAGCGAAATACGGGCTGATGATTTTTGCGTTATGTAATACCAAAACATTCTAAACAACCAATCTGGAAATATACTGCGTATATATAGTAAAGCGCTTAGTCACGCCTATAGAGAACTCAAACCGAAATTTGACCATCGATAATTGGTACACAAGTTAACCACTAGCTAAGTATTTGCTTACCAAAAAAATTACGGTTTTGGGAACAATAAAGAAAAATAAATCTGAAATCCCAAAAGAACTCTTCCCAAACAAAAGCAGAGCTGTTGAGTCGACTCTTTTCGGTTTTCAGAAGGACAATATGATAGTTTCCTATGTACCACGGAAAAACAAATCCGTGATACTAATTTCATCTTGTCATGACGACAGCGATATAGATCCCAACACCAGAAAACCTCAAATAATTCTGGACTATAACGAAACTAAAGGCGGAGTGGACACTGTCGACAAAATGTGTGCCAGTTACACGGTCTCTAGAATAACAAAAAGGCGGCCATGTGTAGTATTCTACAGTCTGATGAATATTGTTGGCATAAACGCTCAAATTTTGTACAAATTTTCCTGCCCAACAAAGGCTCCCAAGCATAGAAGAGTTTTTTTTGGCATTCAGCTTGATGAAAGGGCATCTTATTAACAGATCAAGTCTCGAAAATTTACCTCAAGATGTCAGTGCTTTTCTCAAAGCGAATTACGGCCAGTTACCGACAATAGAAGAAAAAAAAAACTCTGAAACGCGGTGTGGGCCGTTTATGTGTTCTGGAAAGAAAAAGAACATGAAAATGAAATGTTGCCGTTGCCAATTGTTTACGTGCAAGAACCATTCTGCAGCTAAGGTGGTTTGCAATAATTGTAAGAATGATGATGCTGACTCTGACCAATAAAATTCTAAAATATTTCGTTTTAAAAAAATTTATGTATTTGCGTTTTGTTGTTCAAAATAAAATAAATTTGACTAAATACTGTTTATGTATCTATTTTTTCATACTCTCACAACAAATTTCCAACATTTATGCATATAAAATACCAATTTTACGAAGAAAACTTGATGACGTAAAATTGACGACAGTCGCCTGCCCAAGGAAAAATGCAAAGCGCTCCCGCTGGAAAGTTAAGAATTCGACTTGCTCACTGAACGACGACACGTGGAAAATGTTATCCCAACATACGTTTCTACTATTCGCTTCCAACATGTTATTATCTATGTGTCGAAAATCTTGATACTCCAGAGTTTGAATGGCATAATTGATGTTAAAATTAAAAATTAGAACAATTAAATTATGTTTTGAAAATGCAGCCGCAGAAAGTTGATCGCATAAGCAGAATTTGCTTAAATCACTTACAAAAAATAAACCTAAAAGCGTCGGTGTACGTACTAACTTTACTTACATTTACTGGTATTAAGTTGAACATTCTCATACTATTGGTCAATAAATTAGATGTTAGGAGATTGCTATTAAAATCTCCGCAAAGAATTATATTTGAGGACGTTAACGATATTTCCTTCAAAAGAGTTAGAAGGGGAGACAAGTTAATATATTTGATGGGCCTATATATTGCACCTATTAACATATTACCTTCTTCACCTATTAAATCAACGAATAAATATAGATATAAATAAATAAATAGATATAATAAATAAACATAGATTGCAACACCACCACCACCACGGAATTTCAAATCACTCGCAAACCATGTTTCAGTGACACAGATAATGTCCACACTAGAACCCTCAAATAAATCACGAAACTCGTCAATTTTTGGCAACAAACTTTGAGCATTTATATGGCAAATCCGAAGGCCGTTTCGCTGGCTACTTAAAACTCGAATCATAGAACTCAGTCTTCGGTCTAGATTATAGATAAATTAATTGGTGCGCAACAAGATTAAAAATAATTACAATTAATGAAAGTGGTAAAAATTTACAAAAGAGAAAAAAACGAAAATAAGTTTAATACAATTAATTTACAAAATTAAATTCAATTAAATTTATTCTAAATTCAAACAGAAAAGCAAAAATAATAAATATACATGGTATACGTGGAAAAAGAGCGCTGGTGTATTAATTATGTTCCATCTGTAGACTGGTAACTTCTTCTAAGCTCGCGATGCAGTCAACTAAAACAGCTGTTTGGTTTGAACTACGTTTCACAAACACATCTCCTCGTGTAGTAAACACAGAAGAAAGTTGTTTACATTTCTTCAAGTGCAAAGCAGAATGAAGCTTCTTACGATAATTATATGTAATTATTTAGCTATTGAATAATACAAACAAATTTTTGTTTAATAAAAAAAGATATTTTAACGTCATTTTGGTAAGGTAAAGTAGATCTCTCCAAAAAAAAAAAAAGTAGGTAGCTGGCTCCCCTGATTGTCCTTTTGTAATCATCTGAAATCGAAATTCCGAAAAGATTATGATTCAGTGGGATAGTCATTCTGTCCCGTAGCAGATTCAAAAGATTTGAGTGAATAATAACAAAATGGCGACCCTGAAACAAACTTTTTTTCAAAAATCTACTGTTTTTTTTTCGGTTTAAGATCTAGATAAAAAAAAGTGGATAAAAAAATCTAATTCTGGAACCGGACAGAACCATTCATATGTAGAATATTGTGTTAAAGTTTCAGCCGAATAGGTCCAATAGTTTTTTTTTTAATCATCCGGGCCGACAGATAAAAAGCAGTTTCGAGAAAAACGCGTTTAAAGTTTGAAGAAGTTTAAAGTTTGCAGGGTACACTCTACCCTATTATTTACTGTAACTTTAAAATGACTTAGTGTATCGGTCTAAAACCTTCAGTCCCTTAAAGGACTTGATCTTCAACACGGGATTCCATACTATCGTGTTCGAATATTGAGAAGAGCCATTGAATGGCTTATTATTACAAACACTTCCATGCAATCAAAAGCGCAAAATTCCTGGATGCCAAAGTATGTGTATTCGTTGTCTCATATTCGCGAGACCCATTCCCTGATGTAAAATAATTCATGATTAATACTCCGAAAAATTGCTGTTCATCCTTTTTATCAGGATTCGAAGGTTTAGGTTTCCAACCCCCGTAGGAGGCACAACAAGCCCGTGTGCCTTTTGATATGGAATGAGAATGGGGATGAGGAAAGGTTTATACATAACTAGGTTGGTGCTAACTGCTTTTTATTCGTATTATGTTGGCTTTCACACGATATTGGTGGCACACATACTCATACCTACATCCTATACATATTTAGGTACGTATTCATTATTTCCGTGTCGTCGACGAAGGTGGTTGGCTGGGCGGTGTTATTTTACAACACTTAACGAACTTGAGTTTTCGACTCACTTTTGGCGCCAACAGATTTAATTTTTCTGACGTTGATAAATTAGATTTCGAGCGTATTTATATGTCACATACGAGTATATATGTATGCATATGTACGAACATTCGACTCACCATAAGTGAGGTGGAATAGAATTGTACGATAACATTTTGTACTTTTTCCTTTAAAAAACAAATTAACGACTGATATTTTTAAATTTGTGAGGTGTGTATAATACTTTGATTTAATGAACAAACGCGTAGGTATCTGAGTGTGATTTGAGGTAAACTATGAAAGTACCGAAGAACGCCAGAGAGCTAATATACAATAAAATTTTAAGATTTCGTAAAACGTCAAAAAACTTAAGGATATTTTGCTTCTCCTTTTGTTAAGTTGCCTAAATAAGTTGTTCTTTTTGAACTGGAATAATTCGCAGTCTTTCACTTATTAGAATTTCGGGATACACTGTGAAAATATTTATCCATACGCATAGTAGAATCCTGAGCCAATAGAAACAGTCTGGAACACCGCTAGCACTGCATTCCAATATTTTGGACCACATACCAATTATAAATTTCTCCTTGACTATTTTACCGCAATACTGTCATGAGGACGATGACTTTTGTGTTATATCTTAACTTTAGCTTTGTAAAGGGTGACCAAATAAGAACAAAAGAAAAAAAAATATTTGGAATAGCACATCATTTAAATGGCCGCCTCGGCTTCGCTGGAAGTGCTTCAAGCAGTCGGTCCAATTTTTGATAAGTCGGTCCAATATGTACGGCATTATTCCGGAAATAACGTGTTCGAATATTGGCCTCGAGCTCGTCCAATGTGGTTGGCTTGTGAGCGTAGACTAAGGACTTGACGTAGCCCCAGAGAAAATAATCGAGTGGTCTCAAATATCATGCTCGCGGCGGCCAATTGATAAACGCTCATCGTGAGATGACCCAGTCGCCAGATTTCTCCTTCACAACTTTGAGCATTGCGTCGCTTTTGTGCCATGTAGCGCCATCTTGTTGGAACCACATCTTGGATATATAGATGTTGTCGATTTCTGACCAGAAAGTCGTTTAACATCGCACTACACCTGATATCATTGACGGTAACCGTGTCTCCTTCCTCATTACGAAAGAAATAAGGTCCGATGATGCTGCCAGACCATAAACCGCACCAAACAGTCAATCTTTGTGGATGCACTGATGCTAGGCCGAACACAGATTGTGTTCACTCCAATAACGGCAATTTTGCTGATTTTTTAGCCAAAATCCGGATCTGCGGCCAACATTTCCAGCGCCCAATTAGCGAACTCACGGCGTTGTCTATGTTCATCTGGTTTCAATTTTTACGACAGCACGAGCTTATACGGATATAGCCCAAATCCAACCGCAAAATATATCGGGTTTACTCTCTGGCGATAAACAATTCAGCCTATCAGCTAGCTATGTTTTCGTCATTTCGCACCAATCTCTGTCTGGTTAGTGGCTTAAGATCCGAAAGAGTATACTCACGTTCAAAATTTTCCACGGTGCGAGGAATTGCTTACACACTGAAGTCAGGATGACGACCGACTTCACGACGAAATTCACATTACGTATTTAGAACTGAACCCGAATTTCGATAATATGTATTTTTTAATAATTATAATATAATAAAACGACGCATGATGAAATGGCGAACCTTACTGAGTATTTTGACAGCTCGATGTTATTGGTAACTTTGACAGCTGCTGAAACATAACAATTGGAATAATTATCATTGCTATCTGGTCACCCGCTTGCTGTTCATAGAACATCAACTACGATTTGGTGAAAGTCCATAATCATATGTAGTATTCCAGGTTCTTACTTACTTACTTAGATGTGTAGCATCCAGATTGGGTCAGGGTCAACTAATTGACCTCTCGAGTTGGCGCGATCAATTCCTGTCATCTTCCTTTATTGCCTTGTCCCTCTGCGTAGGAATCGGAAACTCTGCAGAATTGCAGACTAACTCTCAAAAGCTTCCATAAGAAACTTCTGCTTTTACCAAAACGAATCTAATATCTGATATCAAAGATTCAGAATTGTTTGCACCAGAATTCAGCTCATTTCATGATGACAAACAGACAGTGAGAAACCAAAAATAGTGAAGATTATATATACTATGTTGTTGCATTCACTCCTCCCAACTAACACGTGGCTACTGATTTGCGACTAATGTGGTTGGAACCCTTTATGATATTGTTAGTTCTTTCCTATTTTAATCTTTCTCATCTGCTATGGACTCAGTCGGATGATGATCCTTATCTCGTTGCCTTAAATGCTGTTTTGGATAAGGAAATCCTCATTACTGACTCCCTTCCAACTCTGACATTTAAAAACATGAGAAGACAACTAGACCTGATCTTTACATCTGATGCTATAGATTGTGTTGTCCATGAGTGTGAATTTCTTCCCTCTAAATTAGACTGTCTGCATCTCCTCCTCCTTGTTATTTTTTCATATATTGTAATGAGAAACTGAAAAGTCTTCTACGCATATATCTTCCACTATATTACGCAAGCGGTACCTTACCAACGAAAAATAAATCCTTCACCATCTGCTCCTTGTATAACAAAGAACTTCGTACGCTTCCCAACGAGAAAAATAAGTTATGACACGTGTACATTAAGTCTTGTTGTGAATTTGACTATCAGAATTAGCTCCAAATTCACTACCAATTTTTCCAACTTCCTGATATTCGCTTTAACAAAAGCGTAAAATCGTACATATTTAAATTCTTTTCTTTTGGTTTTCAACCTAAGCTAATTTCTTGGTTCAAATCCCATCTGGACTAACATTATTAACTAATCCATTTTCGTTCTTGTTTATCTGAACCAATTAACGCAACAATTCTGCAAGGCTGTAGCCTTGGTCCATTAATTTTTATTTTGACTATTAATGATGTTGTACAAGTATTATAAAAAAAACTCACGTACCATACATGCGTCTATACGGATGATATGAAAATATATGGACAAATTTTTAATTTTTCTGATTCCCAACCTACACCAATCTCCAAAACGATCTCAATTGGTTCTCCATATGGCGCTATAAAAACTTTTTTGAGCTAAACGTAAACAAATTCCATGTCATATTTCCAGAAGTGTTCAACACTTCCTGACCGAGCTTACTATAATATATAGTATATCAACCTAAGCCAAAATTGGGATCACTTCAATGCAAGATTTGGGCATTATCTACAATACTGAACTCATTTTCCGCACCCGTACTTATTCCATTATTAGCATAGCCAACTCCGCACTTGGCTTTCAAACGATAACTGAAAGAGTCTTCTGACCCTTACGTCACAAAATCCCTGTACATCAGCTTTATTAAACCGCTTCTCGAATACGCTAGCCAGGTATGGCCCCCTTACTACATATAAAAACTAAATTCTACGTATCGAAGCTTTCCAGCGCAGATTCCTACGATTCGCTCTGCGCAGGCTCCCATGGACTGACAACAACATCTTTCCACCCTATGATGATCAACTCAAATTGCTGGGTCTTCCATCTCTTGATGGAAGTCCTTTGATATTCTCATAATACACCAGCTCTTAACCGGAACCATAGACTGCTGCCTCGCTGCTGGATCGGATTTTTTTCATAGCAACTTACGCATTTTAAGATCTGTTCCTCGTCCAAATAACCACCGAACGGCTAATAGAATTCTCCATGTGGTCGGTTTCCATTCCAGCAGAAGTACAAGAAGACCGTGGTTAACCCGGTCCTGTTAAATACTGAAATTAGGTCTTGTTAATTTAATCGGGCATTCTCATCAATATTAACTTCATGATACATCGGATTATTTTCTACGAGAATTAACTATATTAATGCTCTATAAAATCGATTGCTATCTATTACAAATACATGAGTAATGTCCTAGGTTTTAAGATATTCAGTTACAACTAACTCGTACCTGTACAACTTCTTGATATCGGTAGCATATTAGGAAGTACCTCAGTAACTTCATAGATGTTTTAAGCGGATAAGACTGCGCGACCTTTAAGTCCGTACTGTCAACACTTGACGACTTTAACCAAAGATATCATACTAGAAAGCAGTCGAAAATCGAAAGCAACAAAAACATACAAGTAAAGATGGTTTAGCTACTAAATCTCGTAGCATATATATGTAGATATTGTGTAGCATGTTTGCTTGTTACTGTGTTACTTATCTTATTCGGATGGCAGCGTTTAGTGAAAACTTCAACGGCATCTGATCGATCCGACCTGATTTTGCTATAATCAAGATTAATATTGCTCAGTTGTATTTGTAGCCTGCTTTTGATTTACGTACTATAATCTGTCTCTTGCTCTACCAGCATCATGTTGTTGATCCGATTTTTCCATATTTTTTCGTCGTTTTGCATGTTTTCTTTCTTTCTCTTGCTCAGTTACTTTTTTTGAGTTGCTTTCTCTGTGTATCGGGCTTTAATTGTTCTTAAAGTTTCTTTTTAATTTAATTTAAATTTGTTCATATTTTTTTCTACGCGAATTGAAATTTTAAAATTTTTTTATATTAATTTTTTATTTATAACATTTCGCATGAATAAAAATGTTTTATAGTAAAAATGTTTTTGAATAAAATTGTTCACAAATAGAAATATTTCAGAGCAGGGGAAAAGTCGAAGAGTACAAATATTTCCGTAGGGTATTCCAGTAGATGATCCGCCATATTGAATGTATAATGGTATTAGACTTAATACATTGCATCGTCATTAGACTTATAAACTTGAACAAAATTGTAAACCTCCAGCTTAATTACTTACTTACTTACTTACCAAGATGGCATAACAAATCGGAGTGAACCTGGGCCTCAACTAACAAGCCTCTCCAGTTAGCCCGATCTTTAGCTAACTGCCTCCAGTTGAGATTCCCTTTGTACATACTTGTGCACTCCACCTAAGATGGGGTCTTCCTCTACCACGATTTGAAAACTCTGCGAGTCGGAGCATTGGCTGTACTACTCCTATCCATCTCTGACTAGGTAGATGTCGATGTACAGCTCGTATAGTTCATCGTTAAATCTTCTCCTTCAAAGCCCATCAACGCAACCATTCATGCTTTTGCGCATATAGGCTGGTAGGACTGGGATGATCAAGGTCTTATATAGAGTCTCATTAGTTTCTCGAGATAGGACCTTACTACTTAATTGACTTCTTAGCTCAAAGAAATAGCGACTGCCAAGAATGATTCTTCGTTTTATTTTCGTAGAGGTGTTGTTGACTGAATTCATAGCTGTTGATCGTGATGTTCTGTCTACTTCGTCCATGTTATGTAACATGGGCTGAAAAGTCAGTGCCGTTTTATAGTAAAACACAAAATTTTTGCAAAATTCAACTTTATTTATCAATACAGTTGCCTTCGAGCGCGATACACTGATTGAAACGATTTTTCAATCTTTCGATACCAGTTTTATAGTACGATTTCGGTTTAGCCTCAAAATAGGCGGCCCCTGTTTCGACGATTACTTCTTCATCGGTCTTAAATCTCTTTCCGGAGAGCATTCTTTTGAGGTCTATGAACAGGAAATAGTCGCTGGGGGCCAAATCTGGAGAATACGGTGGGTGAGGAAGTAATTCGTAGCCGAATTCATTCAATTTTGCCATCGTTTTCATCGACTTGTAACACGGTGCATTGTCTTGATGAAACAGCACTTTCTTCAAACTTTTCTTCAAACTTTCTTTTCGTCCTTCAAACGCTCCAACAACGCAATCTAATAGTCGCTTTTGATAGTCTGCCCCTCTTGGAGATAGTGGATGAAAATTATTCCATGTGTTTTTCAAAATACGGATGCCATACCCTTGCCAGCCGACTGTTGAGTTTTTGGTCGTTTTGGACGAGGCTCGTCGCCTGCTCGCCACTCAGCTGACTGCAGACTTAACTCTGGTGTGAAGTGATGGAGCCAAGTTTCATCCATTGTCACATACCGACGCAAAAATTCGGCTTCATTGTGGTTGAACAGCTTTAAACATTCCTCTGAATCATCAACACGTTGTTGTTTTTGGTCGACTGTGAGCAAACGCGGCACCCACCTTGAACAGAGCTTTCGGATGTCCAAATATTCGTGTATGTATCTAACACGCTCTTTTGTTATCTTCAGAGCCTCAGCTATCTCGATCAACTTCACTTTATGGTCATTCGGAATCATTTTGTGGATTTTTTTGATGTTTTCATCTGAAACAGCCTCTTTTGGACGTCCACTGCGTGCATCATCTTCGGTGCTTTTATGACCACTTTTAAATTTTTCAATCCACTTGCGAATGGTTCGTTCGGCTGGTGCAGAGTCCGGGTAACACTTATCAAGCCATTTCTTTGCATCGGCTGCATTTTTTCCCATCAAAAAGCAATGATAAATCAACACACGAAATTGCTTTGAATCCATTTTTTTCACAATAACAAAAGTTGCTTCACTCACAACGCTATATATCGAGAACTAATCGTCCGACAGCTAATTTATACAAGTATTTTTTGAAGGTTGGTACTAACTGAACCCAATTTATGGATTTAATTCAAGTTGTGCCCTCTCTTAGAAACGGACTTTTCAGCCCATGTATTATTCTTGTTAATTGTCACAAATATGTCGATATCATCGGCGTACGCCAGTAGTTGCAGAGACTTCTGAACGATTGTGCCTCCAGTGGTCGCACAATTCTTTTAAGCACAGACGGAAAAGTTTAGCAGGGATGTCAAAACTGACCATGGCTCTATATAGCTCGTCCCTGTAAATGCTGTCATATGCAGTCTTAAAATCGATGAAAAGATGGTGGGCATCAATTCTGACTTTCTGAATTTTTTCCGGGATCTCCCGGAATGTGATCATTTGGTCGGTAGTGAACTTTTCTGGTCTGAAACCGGATTGATAGCGCCCAATCAGATTGTTGGCGAAGGGTTTCAGGTGTTCAAATAATATGGAATATAATGATATCCGATAATGAGGAGGCTTATACCTCTATAGTTGGCGCCGTTGAGGTGGTCTCCTTTTTTTGTGGGTCGGACATACGATTCTGAGATTCCATTCATCAGACATACACTCTTCTAACCAGATTTCCAGCACTAAGTCGTCAAGTCTAGATGGTTTGTTGGATTTCAGTTTATATTTCAGCTATTCTTGGTCAGGTAGACGAACTTTTTGGCTATCATTGTCCAAGTTGAATAGTATATTCTGCCTGACGGTAGTCGGCATAAAAAATGCTTTTCATATTCTCAGCACCGACTGTGACCCCACTACAAGATTTCCTTGTTCATCTCTACAGGCTTCTCCACGGGTCTTCTTGCCTTAACACTTTATTTTTACTTGTTGGTAATACTTTTTTTATAGTGAGCTCACACTCAAGGGATTTATCTACCTTTAAAATGATTACACACAGCGCGGGCTGGAGTACAACTTCTCAATATTTTCGATCAGTTGCTTCTCGTGATCTTTTTTCTTCTTCTGGAGAACCCGATGTTCCTCCAGTCTCTTCTAGTCGCAGAGCTCACGAACAGCTCTCATCCTTTATTGCAGCGCAGCTTTGTAGAAGGCATGTGTTTTCCGGCATTCGGACGTCCAGAATACTGAAGGCATGCCTTACATCTTTCGCAAAATGATCAGTTTGATGATCCGGAGAACTCCATGTCCCTTTGTGTATATATAGATGCGGACCCCTCGTGTGCTTTCTATAGTGATATTTCATTCCGCCGGAATGTCAATAAGCCTAAGTCTGTTGCCACAAGTTGTGTCGCGTAGACTATGCTCATCAATTTTTCTTCCAAGAATGTCCTCCTTTCCTATCCTGACGTTAAAATCGTGGCCTGTTAAGGGTCTGAATATGGATGTGGAAGTCCAATGGTCGTTGTTTTATAAACGTTTTTGTATTAGTTGGTTCGTCACATATTTTAATCTCTTCCGTATATTGTTACGAGCCAGCTTAATTAATTAGAACTGTCATAGTCAAAATTTTGATTACAAAATTTGTCACGGACAAAGCTAATAAAAGCGTCATAAAGAGGAAAGGAAACACTGTCTATTACTATGAGGTGGGACATAAACCAAATGCTTTTTTTTTTAATTTGTTGTCTGAATAAACTATTTTAAGTTAATAACATAAAGTTTTTTCTTTATACAAAAAAAAAATAATAATAATACCACTGACTGACACGTTATGTTACTTTTGTTCACATTATTATTTTACCAAACTAAATTCTAGCGGGAATTATTGACGGCAATGGTGACCACAGATGGCAAATCCGAAACCAAATTTCCCATTCGATTGTCACAAAATTGAAACCATATTTATTCTCTGTTGCAGGCAATTTGTAACCACTGCAATAGTTCAGAAAACTACATAATAAATTCATTATCGCAGATTAGATTTAGTTTCTGAACGATTGCTACCAAATGAAATAGTGATTTGCTCTTTGAAAAGTCGTTTATTATTGTCGAGGCATTGTGTGGTTTTTACATGTACTTAGCCTTGTTATAAGTCGAATAAAGGAAAGAAAATTGAAGCCAAATAAGAATGGGTTAATATTTTTTAATTTTTTTATGTCAATAATTGGGTCACTCAATAGCCATAAATCGTAGTGTTGGAAATTACCACTATTTGAATTCTAGCATGACTAAAGATGCTATGGCCATTCATCGATCACTGTTCGGACAAGGACTCACTTTAATGCCACATTTCTTCAGCTCTAAAATTGACCAAAGCTTGTAATCCAACGGATTGTGGTCTGCAATGCCAGCCAATAAACTGATGATATAAGTTCCGGAAAGTTGTTTTTGAGACACTCTTGAATGGATTTCACCTTCAGTTCATTTCATTAAGATTACAATCTTTTTGGTACAGTCAACGGCCTCGCCACACTGAAAGCATCGGTTCCCACTAGACCACCGAAATCAAGCAGTGTTGGGCGCGGTAAGTACGTAGGTGGAGGACCACATGGGAACTCAATACTCCGTATCAGTACTCAGTATCGTTCCCTTTATAATAATAATAATAATAATCTTTTTGGTACTTACATAGATTTAATAAAATTATAAGATACGAGAAAATGTATAAGTAAGGTTCAAAATATAGGGTGATTCGTCGTAAGGTTTGATTTATAATGTAAAATAAAACATATAAATTTGAAAGTGAACTTAAAACTTTTATTATCAGTTAAAATAACAATTCATGGTATTTGCTTTTTAAAAATGATATCATGTAAATGTTGGCCATGACTACGTCTGAAGTTGTCAATTCGGAAGGTCCAATTTTAAGAAACTCGATCGAGTATAGCGACTGGTATCTCAAGGATAACACGAGTAATGTTTGCTTTCAAAAGGTCAATCTTAGCTGGCTTATTCCTAAAGATCTGAGACGTTACATATCCTCAGAGAAAATATTCCAAAGGTGTTACAACGCACGATCTAGGCGGCCAATTTACTGTAGAAAAACGTGAAATTAAGTGCTCACCAAAATAATTTCTCAACAAGTCCATTGTTTCACGCGCTGTATGGCTCTTAGAGCCGTTTTGTTGAAACCAGAGCTCACCGAGACCATGTGCTTGAATTTCAGGGAGCACATAGTCCATTTACATGGCGCGATAACGGTTGCCATTGACGGTAACATTCTGTTTTACCTCATTTTTGAAGAAATATGGACCAATGATTCCACCAACTCATAAACCACACCATGCCTTTGTTTTTAATAGATGTAATGGTAGCTCTTGGTATTTTTCGGGTTGCTCATTAGCCCAAATACGGCAATTAACGTGTCTATTGAGCAAGAAATGGGCTCCATCACTGAACAAAATTTCACGATAAAACACCGGATTTTCATGGAGTTATTCCAGAGCCCATTCACTGAAAATATGACGAAAATTCAAGTCGCCTGGCTTCAATTCTTGAACAAGTTGAATTTTATGCGCTTTTAAGCCACCAAGCCAAGCTGCTGAGAACGACAACGAATCGGTTCGTCACGGTCTTCGCGTACACTCTCAGCTACAGCTGCTATAGTCTCTTCACTTCATGCTGGATGTGGTCTAACCGGTCGAGTATCATCCACTTATGTAAACTGGGACTCCAATTTGAGAATGGTAGGTCGATTATGAGCACCGTAAGTTCCTCGAATCGCACGAAAAACATTTCTCACAGAACGCTGATTTTCGTAATACAACTGAACAATTTGGAGACGCTTTTGTAGTGTCAGCCTTTGCATAATAATTTGCCAAATGATAGTAAATAAAAATAATAAAGCAGTTTGATAGAAGTCGTACGTGATCTGTCAAAAAAATCCTATTCAAAATCAAACCTTACAGTGAATCACCCCTTACAATGCATTTTAAGCACAGTGGAAATGTTAAATGTTTAGAGAGATTGTGATCAAATAAAAGGTAGTAATAGATAGGAAGAAGAAACAAATGTAAGGGAAAAAACAAGAGAAATATGATAGCATTACGTTTCTGAAATGTGAAGTATTAGAGACAACATGGATTTGTTGAGGCAGTGATTTCCATAGACGTACAACATGAACAAAAACTAAACGATAAGAATTTATGAAGATATCTATTACGACAAAGGATAAGGTTTAACATTCCAGTGGATTGCATAAAAGATAATCTATGCAATAATATACAATCCCTCACATCTAAAATCTCTTTCAGAGTGCAAGGAAGTAGCCTATAAGAATAGAAGGAAATATGATCGTACGTATTCAAACCATGAATCTACCGTACTGCCATATATAGTTAACTATAGACTACAACTGAATGTGTTATAAACGGCAGAAATAAAGCTACACCCAGCTTACATCCGACGTAGGTCTAGTGGAATATAATATGCAGATACACACAGCTTACGCAAACCCACGTATACATTATACGCCAAACTACTTTATTGGTATGGTTGTACGCGGATAATTGGCTATTTATGGCATACCAATTCTAAGTATCTTCAAAATCGGCTAGCTCGTTTTGACAGCCGGTGAGCTGGTGAACATTTCTGAAACGTCATTTGAGCAAGGCAAATTTATATATTTTATTGTTAGGGTTGAAGAAATGGACACGAAAATCAATTACTTGAAGTTGTCTGGTGATGCTTCTGGAAGGGGCGAAGTGCTAAAGGCGTCAAAAAAGTGGATCCGGTCACGTCATTTGACCAAAGCTGATTTTTGACATATAAGTAGTTTATGTTATTATATATATCGTAATATACCACTGCCAGACACTTTAGTCAGGTCCGAAAGGGTGCCAGAAGGGCCAATTTTTTTTAAATATTTAATTGAGGCCTTTCTAAGTAATTATTCACAGCTGCCAGATAAAAACCTCGAGTCTAACACCCTGCTAGACGCAACGGAAAATATAATATCAATACTAAAATCAAGTGGGAAAAATGCATTTTATAGCCATTTTCCATCGAAACTATCAAAGAAAATGAATTCTTATGGACTTCATCTTATAGGAAATTTAATTTTCTTAAAAAAATCATATAGTTTAGAAGTTTAGAAGATATTTTAAAAAGAATCGGCAGCTCCGAAACAAATAACTTCTTTTTTTTCGGAACATATCATTTTCAATTAAAAATTCATTCTATTTCTTAGTCGACCATAAAATAAAATAACTGTACTTCAAATAAATAAGAATTTAATTTTATTAAATAAAATAAATCATTTTAAAGAACAACTTGTCGGAGATAAGTTTATAGGAGTTAAATATGAAACCTTTTGTTTTGGGGTATCGTCTTTCCAAATCTTACTGTTGAAACCTACCCACATAGGAGTGTTGAGTATTTTTAAGAAGTGAAAAAGCATCCGAGCGAGATCTAATTGCTGTATTGACTTCAAATTTGCTGCAAAGCGTGAACAATCATGAAGAGGTTGTAAGAGTTCCACAACTTTTGATTTTTTTGGAATACGGTTCCAATTCTGGGATTATTGCATCGTACGCTCTCGCAGGTTTTATTTCATTTAAATGATCACTTTCACAGTCGTAGGGGACACCATTTTCCTCGGTAGAAATACCACCGTTTTCAAAATGGTTCTGAAAAATGGTGCCGACTGTATCGTGTAAAGTATCTTTTCCGCTGCAAGTGTCAATGAATCGGTCGTAATTATCATAGACCACTTCTGCACACAATGTTGATGAAAGCACTACATCTTCTGGATAAATACTGGATCGACTGGTGGTTGCAAAAGTCGCTTCTGTTTCCAATTCTACCAAGGTATTGTAGTTGCAACAATGGCCGTATCTATTGACAATATTAATGATTTTTCTGCTACTCGTCAAACTCTTAAATGCTACACCCAGAGTTATATATTTTGAATAGTCCTATTATTAGGTGCATAATGCATCGCATCTTCTGGAAATGATTTTACTTTTCTTAAACATTCAGAACTCTGACTTCGTCGACGAACGGAACCACTAAGCAGAGTTGGGTAAAAACTATACAGCAGCTCTAGAATACAACATTCCCCAGTTATCATATTTTCCGTTGTACTATTAGAAGTCAGTTTATTTGGTTCTACATATATTGAAAGGTTTTCCATCGGAACGATTGCTGTACGTTGTAAAATATTACTTTCTTCTAATTTTGCAAGCTGGAAATCATCAAGTAACACGCTATTGTAAGGTGTGATTAATTTTTTATTATGCATCCATAGAATTTTATTTTTATTTTTTATTTTTAGCTTTGTTGGCATACGATTTTTTACATACATTGTCATATGATATTTTACTTTCTGGGGTATTAATATTTTTTTATTTTTTCTAACATTTGCCAACCGTCCAGTACCGCCGAATTAAATGTTATGCTTTCATCTAAAGCACAGGTGTGCAAAGGTTGAACACGCCCTTTAAGTTTTTAAGTTCAGAATTACGAAATATAAATAATTCTTTTCCGTTCATATTTGCTTCAGAAACATATAATATCTGTGAGTCTTCACTATTACTACCTCCTGTCCTATTTTCCTTGCTGTCAGATGCAAGTCCACTTGTAGACGATACATTTGGTGTTAATGGCGATATTGTTGATTGTTGAGCTGACATATATGCTCATTACTGCGGTAAAATTTTTATAGCATGTGGTATAGTAGCCATGGGATTCTCTTGAACCAAATGGTAAGATAACATCACTGAATTTTAGGTTATTTCGTACACGAATTTCAAGAATATTAATACATTTTTTTTTTAACTTATATTCTGTAAATAAATTCAGCTTACGTTCAGAAATATTGCAAAATACACAAATTGTGGTAAAAGAACTAATTATAAAGGGTTTTCCAATAGGGATTTGACAACTTTGAATTTAATTTGTGAACGCACTTTTTCACTAATCATCAAACTGTCACTGTCAATTTATTCAGTAAACTCAACATTTTCATCATGGTAAAGAACATTAACGAGCAACGTCTGCAAATTATAAAAATTTTTCACAGATATGCGGAGTTAGTGGCTGCAACTCCAATTTTCGGTCGTTATTCTCGCAATAGTAGACAGGCAATAACACGTTTAGTGCAAAAATTTGAGTCTACATATTCGTTGTGTGATGTTGCCGTGTTAGTGAGACAACGGGTTGGTCGAAGTGTCGAAAATATCGCTGAAGTTCAGACGTCTGTAGTACACGATCCAAATCAGTCAATTCCACGGCGTTCTCAAGAATTGGGCATCGCTCAGACCACAAGAATTGAAGCCGATTGACCATTTGAAGCGACGTACGTTCTCCGATTGGGTTCTGGAGAAGATGCGCCATGATGATGAATTTCATCGCAAAATCATCTTCAGTGACGAAGCTCATTTTTGGTTTAGTGGGTTCGTCAATAGGCAAAATATGCCCACATGTGCTTCATGAATCACCACTTCATCCACAAAAAATAACTGTTTGGTGCGGTTTGCATGCCGGCGGTGTTATTGGGCCATATTTTTTCGCCGACGATAACGATCCTCACGTTACTGTGAATTGTCAGCGTTATCGCGCCATGATCACCGATTATTTTTGGTCCGAATTGGAAGATATGGGCTTGGACGACATGTGGTTTCAACAGGATGGTGCCACAAGCCACACAGCACACGCTACAATCGATTTATTGAAGAGTAAGTATGGTGAGCGTGTTATCTCAAGACATGGGCCAGTCGATTGACCGCCTTGTTCGTACGATTGACCGTCGCTTGACTATTTTCTGTAGGACTACGTTAAGTCATTGGTTTATACCAACACGCCGACGAAGTTGGAAGAGCTCAGAGCCAACATTGAACACGAAATAGCGTCCGTTTCGGCCGAAATGTGTGGCCGAGTCGTTTAAAATTGGGTCCAACGAATCGACCGCTGCAAACGTGCCCGCGGTGGCCATATGAACGAAGTCGAGTTCCATTCATAAATGTTTTGACTGTACTTCAAGCCAATGATAAAGTTTTTGAAATATCTCAAATATCTCAAGTCGTTATTTCAAAACCCGATACTTGGTTATTTCTATAACGCCAAGGATGCCAAATTAATTTAATATTTAATAACGCTTACTACCAATCACCACACTAGATTGACAGTATACTATATGTAATTTCGGAAGGGGGCTGCTACGCCGCTATTATCACTTAAAACTGTGCATTTTTTTGTCTGCACAAAGTGGTTTTATTAAAATAGCTGGTACAGTGGCTTCACTTTATCACTTACAATCCAAGGCAGTAGCAGTAAAAATTTTTTTATGGAAAATTAATTTCCCATAAGAATTCGTTTTCTTTGATAGTTTCGATGGAAAAAGGCTATAAAATGCATTTTTTCCACTTGATTTTAGTATTGATATTAAATCTTCGGTTGCGTCTAGCAGGGTGTTAGACTCGAGGTTTTTATCTGGCAGCTGTGAATAATTACTTAGAAAGGCCTCAATTAAATATTTAAAAAAAAAATTAGCCTAGATCCTATCACGTTACCGACCATCATATTGTATTTATGAAGGTTTGAGCCGTCTGGCACCCTTTTGGACCCGACTATATTACGATATATAATAACACGAACTACTCATACGTCAAAAATCAGCTTTGGTCAAATGATGTGACCGCATCCACTTTTTTGACGCCTTTAGCACTTCGCCCCTCCCAAAACCAGAAGAAGGAAACTGCCCATTAGTTTTACTGTTTTAGTTTCCAACATAAAGCACTGTGATTTACTCTGTCAAATCCTCTTGCAAAATCCAGCAAACAGAAAAATTATATATTTCCAGAGTCAAAATCAATTCTGATTTCTTCGATCACACAGCTAGACCACCTCTGAAACCAGACTGTTGCAGACAAAGCAATTGACAAGTATTGAGATAATTTTTTAATCTGATTTGCTAAGAATTTTTCAAGAACCGGATCTTTGACTAGCATGGAAAGATGCTAATGGATCGGCTTGATAAATCGGGTCCCTCTTATAACAATTGATAATTTTATCAATTTTCCATAATTGGGGAAAAGTAACACAAGCGATACAACGATTTGTGATATGATTTGTGGAAACGGGCTTCCATACTTATCCACAGTGTTAGATTTTTTTTTTATAATTCCGCGCGCTCACCAAGGGGATATGAACACCCTTTTACTGGCTTTCTTTTTACCAAGGCGCGGGCAGATAGAATAGTAGTTTTGAAACTCAGGTGTATTAGGTTTCGATATTTTTCCCAGAGATGGTTGTCAAACTGGAGCCAGTGCATCCTCAACCAGTGGGTCTTAAGTACATGCTAGTTGTTAGTTCGTTACATTTAGCTTAGCCAGCAACCACTCCAACATTAGTGTTATGCCTTCATGTCAGAGTTGACGCCGACGGGTTTACATTTAACTAAATACAAATTCCATGAAAAGACTTTTTCAGAGAATTGCCTAGCACGGGATTTTAACACGTGACCTCTGCTTGAGAAGTCTATGCATATACCATTACAGCTGACCTCAAAATCGTCGATTCGGATTAACTATTAAAATGAGCTGATTAAAATTCTGAGCTGGAATAGAATCCTGCTCTAAAGTTATGCGCAATAACTGTAATATTGTACATCTTTGTGTGCACTGAAGGACAAATCTCCTTTGATAACGCAAGGCATGAATATTTGCGAAATTTTCATATCTCGGGGCCTTAATTTCTATTGTCTGAAATATTTTCTACTTATTCAAGACTACACCGCTTTGCTGGCACTCGGAGTACTTAACATACAATGATGATCTCGACCTTTTTGTGCATTACAGTACAATACATATAGTTAAACAAGTGGGATTCCTAGCGGCGAAAAATCCAAAAGATCTCGTCGTTTTCCAAGTTGCATTTAAGAATCCATCTGCTTCCTAGGAGGATTTCTCCGAATACGTTCACGCACTGCCTTTACTACCGCATTCGTACGGACGACTTCTTGGCCTGCCCCCTATTCCAGACAATTCGCCGATGCGATCAATGGCCCGATAAACGAATATTATCGATATTCTAAGTGGTTTTAGAAACTCGTAAATTTGGCCAGCCCTTTTCCGCACTTATACAACGCTATTACCGCGACTCGATTCCCTTTAACATCGTTAGTTTGCAAACGGAAACCAAATTGACGAGTATTCTTCACTGATCAGTGCATGAGTTCTAAAAGAGGTAACGGTTTTATTTTCGCAAGAAGTTTTGAACGATAAGCGCTGGAAATTGTGTAACAGACTTATGGCAGAACTAGGTATAAATCAGGGGGTTGAATATTAGCAATCATTTTGGTAGCCTTGGTTGGGCATTCCCTTATACCACTGTTGTCCTAATTCTGTTCTCTGAATTCTGCCAAGCTTTGTGATATTACAGGCGTAATACAGGCTTAAGCCAGACAATCATTGTATGGCTCCAGATAAAAGGATAAAATGAATTATAACCTAGTACATCTGGAGAATAATTGTTAGTTTGAGTCGCCATCTTTTGTCAAAATAATAAGTTAATCATTTGGCTTGCTTTGCTCTCCTTCATTTGGGTTTAGGATCTAGAGTAATATTGAAGTTCCAAGCGCTTAAGTAAAAAAAAATAAATAAACATTGATTGATGCTTATATCCGTTTTTGCATTAATTGCATTATTTAAATTTTATTTCGTCCACATCTTTTGGCGCAAGCTCTTATCTTACGTAGAGTCCTTACCATGAATTCCTTTATCATGCTGGAAAACATTTCCGATACTAATATAGCCACGTCATGTAAATACGAAAGTGCTCTGGTTCCACCACTGTCAAATCTTTACAGGATTCTGTTTAGCACCACAATCTGTAAGAGAGGTGGATTCACTGCTCCTTGAGGTATACATGTGTGTCTTGAGTCTGAATTTACTCCAATTTTTCTTGTTATAAGCGCATAAGACAAGCCATATATTGATAAGCTGTTTAGACCTAGCTCGATAAGCGACTGTTGGATATACTCAGTGTGAACGCCATTATAAATAATAAAAAACCTTCTATATCTAGAAAAGTAGCCAGTATTTATGATTGATAAACCTCTCAACTTTTCCTGCTATTTCATCCCTTTTGTAGCGTTTGGAAATTTTTATAAGTAGGGCTTCACTACTCTCGAACTTATGTAAAAGTTTGGGAAACGTTCTATTTAACCACGAACGATGAGGTTTTTGTGTAATTTTGGAGAAGAACGCTCTCGGGAAAATATAACTAAATTGAAAACTTTCTATACAGTTGCGAAACTGTACACAAAAATCCAAACAAAAAATCTTCGTCTTAACCTTTCTGCGACAAGCCAAATTAAAACAGTAAAACAAGGTTCTGATTCTGATCATTCTGTGTGCACTTACATCAGTATGCACATAACCAATTAATCGTACTTAAGCTAATCAATTGATGAGATAGAAATTCTTGTGTCCACCAGAAATGCATTTGCTTCTATCTAATCAAGTATACAGTTCCTTTATCTGGCTGCATAATTAAGCCTGATATGCTTGTCAATTACATATCATAGTTTAACGATCCCAAAAACACTTAAGAGGGTTCCATTTTGATGATTCTGTTTGCTAACCTCTTCCGATCAGGAATACATCTACAAGTATAAGTACCTAGTATACCACAAGGACGATATGAAAACCCAAAAATACTTGATTCAATTAATGTAACCAGAACGATATAAGTTCTTGCAGGCAGACTACTGTGCATCCATACGTCGATCCAATTGGAAGCATCTGGTTGGCCTAAAACCCATCCCATACCCATCCCATACCCATCCCATACCCATCCCATACCCAGCATACACCGACGATGATAAAGTTCTCAAAAATTAGAAATTAAATTCAATTCAATAAGGAACCCACGCTCGTCATCATCCGTATCCCGGTTACAATATCGAAATTGTTACAAGTGGATATATGAAGGGGTTACATTGAAAGTGATGCATATGAGTGTTTCAAGTACTCCGAGTGTATGGAACGGATAGATTGCCTTTTGATAGAGCAATATCTACACTTTCAGAGCACACGTGTGCGCCAGTAACTGCTGACATAAAGCTCTGTTAATAAATTATTATGCAATGAAAATCGAAAACCCAGCTGGATATAATTTCAATGCGTTGTAAATTGGATTAGAGTCCCCCACGAAGTCCCATCATTATATCATCTTCACTATAGAACAGAATTATTCCAAAAATTGTGGGTAATGACAGTATGTGCATGAAGAAAGGTAATTAATTTTTAGGCTTGCTTGACCCAAGGATTTTGTTTTATATTTTATTTGGAAACCTGCTCGTATTTCAGGCATCAATGAAGTATTTAACACCGATCAGCAGAGATAGTATGTAATGGATAGTCCCGAACTCTTATGGGCTTAAACCACTTATTAATTATATACATCATGAATAAACGATTACGCGGTTGTAAAGCTGCCTTGCTTACTTTGGTGACGCCACAGTTCAGGCTGAACGTGAGCCTCAACTAACAAGCCTCCCTTGTTAGTCCGGACATAGGTGTCCATTTGCTCTACATACATACCGAAGATTTTTCGAATAATTTTTCTCTCGAAACGACTGAGGATATCTTCATTCCCTTATGATAAGGTCCATACTTCTACGCCATAAAGTGAACCAGGAAATGTCTTGCCTAGCCGAGGTGTAGTTGACAGAATTCATAGGGGGCCAAGAAAGGCAAAGTTCTTTACTACCTCGAAATTAAAACTGTAGAATGTGACATTCTGTCCAATTCTTCGATGTTATGCGCCCCTTCTTGTTGAGGTTTTTCCCTCTTTCACTGCTAAACCCATTTTTTCAGGTTTCGTTTCAATACCAGCGAATGCATCAGTGGCAGTCCGCTGAGTTCTCCCACATACTATCAACCGTCATTTTGCACATGCGGACGAGTTTGACAAGGACGCCAAAATAAGAAATGGCTCTACACATAGCTTGTCCCTATAAATGCGGCCTTCCTGGTTTGAAACTGCACTGATAGGGCCAATCGGGTTGTTTTAGAGGGGTCTCATACATATACATAATATGGCAGATAAGATCCGAATTTGAGGAGACTTACTCGAATACCTTTGAGAGCTTTGAATATCCCCCCGGGTGAGCCGTCAGGTCAAGCTAATTTATTGGATTCTCACCAGGTGGACGGAAGTTTTGGCTATGATCGTCTAAGTTCAATCGTATATTCTGCCTGACGGCGACATGTTGGGCTTCTTCGCCTTTATACAGTCTGCAGAAAGAGTTTTTCCATATTCTCAGCACCGACTGAAACTTCACTACAAGGTTGCCTCCTTCATCTGTATAGGCTTCTATACGGATCTTCTTGCCTTGACACATTCTTTTTATCTGTTGGTAAAACCTTCGCTTTTCACGCTCTTTTTTCTTCTTCTGGAGAAGCCGATTCTCTTCCCATCTCTTCTGCTCATAGAGCTCATGAACAGCTCTCCTCCTTCTTTGCAACGGCGCTTTATAGGCTTCTTGCTTAGCTACATGGGCTTGCTGGCGTTCTTTATCAAATCAAGCATTTCTTGATGGTAGTCGGATGAAACCCAGCACATCAGTTGTGGCGTCTCTGATGGCACGTTGTCAGCGTCGTCACATCTTTTCTACATTAAAACATATCTTCTCACATTAGTGTTCTTTGTTGTGACGCATTCGCACCTCGGCTGCAACAAGGCGGTGATACGAATCAATGTTAGCTGCCCGGAATGTTCGGACGCATAGAATACTGGAGGCATGCCTTGAGTCTTTCACAAAATAATCAGTTTGATCTAGCGTTTGATGATCGGGAGACCTAGAAACCTAGACTGCGTAACATCATACTTCAGACATTGCTTATTTATTTTAAAGAGCAGCTCGTAAAAACATTCTTTGGTGGCTTCGTCCTTGTCTTTCGTCACTGTCACAGTTTCAAATAAAAGTTGAATAATTAAGGAGACTGTGCACCATCGCTTGAAATGATTTAGAAGTGGTTTTGAAATTTCCGATGTCGTGTTATAAGCACAAAGAACGCCGAGCGTCCTGAACGTTCAATTAACTTAAGTAAGATGGGCGAACAGACAATTAAAATGCTGAAGCGTAGGTATCTCAAATGATTGGATGCTCAGTATTGCAAAAAAAACTTTTTTGATGGGATGCAGATAGTCCAGATTATCTCTTCGAATCATTGTTTATATAAACACAAGCGCGTTTTGAATTTTCTCGTCGTTTTTCAACTGTTAATACAACTTTGATTTGCTATTGCACCACAGAAATGAGAGAACTCTCAAAATAATAAAAATCTGCTGATGATATGCACGATGTAAAGGAAAGACACTTTCATCGTTTTTTTGAAATTCGAAGGAATAACAATAAAAATAATGAATTCAACGAGGAATAATGAAAAAAGGGTACTAGTATAGCGAAGGAAAAATATTTCACAACGAAAAATGCCTCAAACATCTGCAATCGCAACAGTAAATTTCAATGAATTTGTTTCCCGTCCTAGCGACTATTTTCTATTTCCATATATGAAGACATGATTTTAAAGCAATTGATTCACACAAAATGGGATGGAATACGCCGCAAAAAAGGTCTATTTCTGAATAAACCAACCCAAGATGGAATAATGCTAACTTTTCACCAGAAAGTGGTACCTTAGACATACCGTATATCGATTACTACACGTAAACCCATATTAGTGGTCAAAGCCATACAAATAGCAATCTTATAAATAAGTGGTTCAACATGTCTAACAATAAAACGGATTTCGCCAAGGATGAATTTAAAAATTTCCAAGGGCTTTACATCTCTCAGTTGATAGCATATTGGCACCACAATAGGTGTCAACTGATTTCTGTAGAAACTACACAGACAAGACGGAGGGGAAGACTGTAATTCACTTTCCAATTCATATGGTAGCCTTTCAATAAAAATATCATAAGTCTTTTATGCTTCAAAAGTTTAACTGTTTCAACGAATAGAAAAATTAAAAAAAAACTGATCTTATATTAATGTTTGTGTAAGTGTTTCTTGCCCAAAACATCATCCTAATAGCCTTTACCTTTTGCACTCGATCAGCAATAATAAATTTCACACTGAATATACGTCAAATTATTTCAGTATCGTATGAAAGCTTAAATATTAAAAGCAGGATTGGTGTCCAATTTAGGACTTCTATAAATAAAAGGGTACTGAATAATTTGCTTGCGAAAATGGAATTTAACTGGACGAAAATGGATAAGGGGGTACCACTCGTCAATCGGAAATGCCATCTTACAAACTAGTTCAAAGCATACATTGTTTCTGAGTATGGCTTAAGCTTAGACCAGGAGCGCTGAAAATCCATAGAGATCCTGTTGTCAATACCCGGTTGACAACACGATAAATCTATTAAGAATGGTGGTTTTTCTTCGGAAACCTTGACAAATTACAAAAAGAGCAACTTTAATGGTCAACCAGGTACTGCATACAATCTAACGGCTAGCAGTAATACCATTACAGCATATAGATTCCAAAGCTAAGATAAGATGAGGCAACACTGTGCTAAATTATGTACACTGTACCGGAGTTATGAAATTATAACAGCGAGTAACTTGACGATTTCGCATATCCGTCGAAGGAAATCAGTTGTATTGAATAACTGACCTGTCATTAGATCAGAAAGAAGCGAACATTAAACCAAATAGAACACATTGCCATTAGCTGAAGAATTAGAGGTTGCCGACGTTCGAAATATGCAGAGAATCGATATCCAAACGAATCGCCGCTATTTTCGTATGGTTAGTCAAGTACGACTTCGAAATGTATCCATAAGTAGCATCCGCTGCAATATGCTTGCTGCACCCAGTTACAATACCGATCTTGTAGCACACAAAAATTCGGATATCATCTCAAATTGCTCTCAAATTGCATCAGCCTTGACTGTAGAGACATCTAATATTGAAGTCTAATACATTGCACATAACAAGAGTTATCATCAAGAATTTAGCTAAATCGGAAGAAGAATCTTAAATCAAACATTTTATGAATGCTCTGATTGGTTCCATGATGAGAAGATGAAATGAGAAAAAAGATATTGTGTTAGACCATCTGGAAAGAAGCACCATTAAAATAGCATTTCGAAACAACAAATTCTCCAATAAAGAGGTAAGAGCGCACAACAAAACTGCGAAATCTTACCTAGCTGCGTAAAATGTGTGCATCGATAGACCTATTGAACCCCACTATACAATAGTTTCCACATGGAAAAATTAACAATTCTCAAAGAAGTGGAATAAAAAGTGCATTTTAATGGTTTCGGAAACTGGTATTATAATATACAAGTATACATCCTCCTTCGACTATGGACGAAGATAATCATCCAGAGTCAACTATCGATATCGAATAGATTGATTTTCACCCTGATTCTTCTCCTTGTAAATCATTGTAAAGCGATGGGCCGAGTACAAGTCCCCGTCATTCTTGCTTTGAACTGATTTTAAGAAGACAGAGTCAAGTTGGAGTTCTTTCAGAGAGTTTAGCGTTACAGATGAAGAAATCGAACAAGTTGGCAGTTAATATATACTATGTGGGGTGAAAAGAATGCGCTGCTACTGCAAAAAAGGTTATGGTGCCTTGCCATGTCATGTCATGCCACATTTCAGTGCGATACTGTCTTTAGTTTTGTTTTGACAGCTGATTGTTGTTGACGTGTTTTGCATTATGTTGAGTATGGACAAAAACGATTTTCGTTCTCTCATAAAACATTATTTTTTGAGAAGCAAAACGGCGAAGGAAACTAAAGAAAAGTTGGATAAATATTATGGGGCTAAAGCTTCGTCAGATTACTCCATCAAATATTGGTTTCGAGAGTTTCGTGGTGGCCGCAACTCCACTACCGATCAAGTCCGCAGCGGCAGGCCTTCCGATGCGGTTACAGAGGACAATGTCAAAAAAATACATGAAATGGTTTTGGCTAAACGGAAAGTGAAGGTGTGTGAGATAGCAGATACCACAAAGTTTAGTACTGAGCGCACACGCCATATTTTGGGCATATGAAAAAGTTATCCTGCCGCTGGGTGCGCGCATACTTACTCCTGACCAAAAACACGAACTCAAGAGCACTTCAAAAGAGTGTTTGGACTTGCTGATGCGGAATCGGGACTTTTGGCATCGATTGGTAACTGTTGGTGAAACTTGGAGCCACTATTACACACCAGAGAACAGAATGAGTGCCCGGCAACGAACTGAAGCCGGCATGAGTGCTCCGAAGCGGCCGAGGGAGGCTCGATGGGTCGGAAAGATTATGGCGTCGGTTTTCTGAATTGTCATGGCATGCTCTTAGTAGGCTACCTCGAAAAAGGAAAAACCATCAACAGCGAGTACTACTGTGCATTATTGGAGCAATTGAAGGCCGAAATCGCTGCAAAACGGCCTCAAATGAAGCAAAAAAAAATGTTATTTTTACAAGACAATGCATTGGCGCACAAGAACATCGCAACCACGGCTAAAATCAATGACTTACGGCTCCAATTGCTGTCGCATCCACCGTATTCGCCCGATTTGGCTCCCTCAGACTATGATCTTTTCCAAACCTCAAAAAAAAAAAATTCAGCTCATGAGAGGAAATCACCGACGCCACGGAGGAGTATTTTGCAGATCTTCCGGATCTCCACACAGTTTTTAGTCAAACTATTGGGTATATAATTTAATTCGTGCGGTTTTCTTTCAAAATTTAAACGTTTATTTAAGAAAAACTTGTACAATAGTATTATTCAAAGTATTGCCTATCTGAAGCTATGACTTTTTCCTATCTTTCTGGCAATTTTTGGATCCCATCCCAAAAGAACTGCGCCGGCTTGGCAGTCAAGAATGAATCAAGCCAATTTTTGATATTCTGCTCTGATGTGAACCGTACTTCAGTTAGGGCGTTCTGCGTCGACCGGAACAAATGGTACTCAGAAGGGGCAAGGTCTGGGCTATAAGGCCGGTGGGGTAAGACTTCCCATCCACTGTTTTCCAAATAGTTCTTAACCGGAATAGCAACGTGGGGCCGAACGTTGTCATGATGGAAAATTATTGCCTCGTGTCTTTTCGCATATTCCGGGCTTTTTTCGGCTACTGTTCTCTTTAAACGGATTAATTGTGTTCGGTAGCGTTGTCTATGGTTTCACCTGGTTTTAGTAGCTCATAATACAGCACACCCATCTGATCCTACCAAATACAGAGCATTACCTTCGCGCCATGGATATTTGAGTTGTCGTAATGGATCCATTTTTCATCACCAGTAACAATCCGATGCAAAAATGACTTCCTTTTGTGGCGTTAAAGCAGCATTTCGGACATGCAAAACCGCCTTTCGACGTCTCTCGGCTTGAGTTCATGTGGAACAAAATTTCCTTACTTTTGAATATATCCAGTTGCTTTTAAACGTTTTGAAATGGCTGCTGGAGTGACACCCAAAGATTCTGCGAGCTCTCCTTGTGTTTGGCAACAATCTTTATAGAGTAATGCTTCCAGTTCTTCATTTTTAAACTTTTTTAGCTGCCCAGGACGTTCATCTTCCAAGCCAAAATCACCACATTTAAATCGTGCAAACCACTTTTGTCACGTTCGCTCAGCTAGCGCATGTTCACCATAAACTTCCAACAAAATACGATGACTTTCGGCAGCAGTTTTCAGTAATGAAGAAGAACTCCCCGCAAAAACACTTTTTCAGGCACAAAGTTCGACATATTTGAGTGAAAAAAAAATTATTGTTGTTTACGCTTCAAATGAATGACATATACTGAAATGACGTACAATGACAGTAGCTTTCCAACGCATGTTCCAATGGAATAATAACAATGGAATAATACAAGTTACGCCATCTCTTAGCAAACCGCACGAATTAAGTTATAGACCCAATACTTATCAGCTGAAAGGCTCCATCGGCCATAAATGAGCAAAGACAAAATGAATCAGACATATGTTTGCTACACCATGCGAAGAAACCTGTTTATACAGACAGGCAGAAGTGTAAGCCGTAGTATACGTGATGCAGAAATTTTAAAAAGCATGCAGACTTGGGATTTGTTAGACAGCATGTCGCAGAAATACGAACCAGATGGCGCGCCGGCCAAATCAATCAAACACCAAGCTTGTTATTTCTGTCAGTTCTGTCTCGCTTAAAAGGAAAAAAAGCTTACTCTTTAGCGAAAACACTTAATTAATCTTATAATTATATTTCTACGATAACGTTGGTATCTGTAAGAACTCTTGTAATCCGCAGGGCGTAATTACCATATCACACATGTGATCTTTTCTCATTGTTTTAGAAATAGGAAAGGCAATAGTTTTCTAATGACCCAAAATACTTGTGAAACAAGGAGAGCTGGATGTAATTTGAATTAAGAGCTCCCCCCACATTAATCCCATTAAACACCCAAATAAGTTCTACATACTCGTAAATATTTATGTACCTTTAAATATATATACAAATATGTAAGTACGATCCCGCTTCCCTATTTTTCGAATAGCATTGATGGTAGTTTTATTAATGAGACGAACATCATTCATCGATTTTCGATTAGCCCCTTTCAAAATGCCCTTAGTACTCGCAAATGATGAAATAAGTTTATGGCCCCATAATTTATCTAAAATAATTGAATTAATTTTATTCGACTTTTGATGTGATTGAGATTCAGAAAGTCACTGTTTCTACCTAATCAAATGGATTCATTGGAAAACCATTCTTTTTTAATTAAATGGCTGCTATACTTTGGCACTGATTAATCTTTCCTTTAACGTCGTGTTCATTTTTGTCTTAATTACTCTCTACCAGAAATTCTGTGATTTAATTAACTCCATCATAAATCCATTCTGATTAGAAGCAGTACACATTTACTTGGTTATGAGTGCTCCTAAATGTCAGTCATCGTTTAGTATGAATAAATATGAGATGGTACAACGAGTAATACGTTCATCTGGGCATGCAAAAATATCAGATATGAGATTTTTGCTCTCGTCGTTAAACCTCAAATCAATCACACCTGTTGGAAGAAAATCCAAATCTCATTTTATTGGATGGAGTTAAACAAAGGCTTATGCCGTTTATTGTATGAGGAAGTATTATACCACGTAATATCGTTATTGAGCTTACCGAACATTGATTGAGGCGATACTTCGTTTTTAAAGGATATCTTTTGCGATGAGCGTAGATTTACTCGTAATACCCGTATAATTCATTTAGCCTGGAATAAAATACTATACAATGTATCGTACAAATTAAGGATTTAGCCTTCATAAATTTTTTTTTTTTTTTTTGTGAAACGTAAAGTGTGTGGAAGTGATGTAAAATTTTGCGAATCTAGTCTAGGTTTTCCAATTCCAATAGGGACTTGACAACTTTGAATTTAATTTGTGAACGGACTCTTTCACTAATCTTTAAACTGTCACTGTCAATTTATTCAGTAGTCTCAACATTTTCATCGTGGTAAAGTACACTAACGAGCAACGTCTGCAAATTATAAAAATTTTCTACAGATATTCGGAGTCGGTAACTGCAACTTTAAGAGCGTTAACTCCAATTTTCGGTCGTAATTCTCACCCTAGTAGACAGGCAATAACAAGTTTAGCGCAAAAATTTGATCCTACATATTCGTTGTGTGATATTGCAGTGTCAGTGAGACAAACGTAGCAAACGATACAAATCAGTCAAGTCCACGCGTTCTCAAGAATTGGGCATCGCTCAGACCACATTATGGCGTATTTTGCGTAAGGATCTTGGTTTGCACCCATACAAGATCAAGCTGACTCAAGAATTGAAGCCGATGGACCATTTGAAGGACGTACGTTCTCCGATTGGGTTCTGGAGAAGATGCGCCAAGATGATGAATTTGATCGCGAAATCATCTTCAGTGACGAAGGTCATTTTTGGCTCAATGGGTTCTTCAATAAGCAAAATATGCGTTATTGGTCGAGTGAAAAACCACATGTGCTACATGAATCACCACTTCATCTACAAAAAATAACTGTTTGGTGCGGTTTGCATGCCGCCGGCGTTATTGGGCCGATAACGATCGTCACGTTACTGTGAATGGTCAGCGTTATCGCGCCATGATCACCGATTATTTTTGGCCCGAACTAGAAGATATGGACTTGGACGACATGTGGTTTCAACAGAATGGTGCCACAAGCCACACAGCACACGCTACAACCGTTTTATTGAAGAGTTAGTATGGTGAGCGTGTTATCTCAAGACATGGGCCAGTCGATTGGCCTCCTCGTTTGTGCGATTTAACACCGCTTGACTATTTTCTGTGAGGCTACGTTAAGTCATTGGTCTATGCCAACACGCCGACAACGTTTGAAGCGCTCGAAGCCAACATTGAACGCGAAATAGCGACTGTTTCGGCCGAAATGTGTGGCCGAGTCGTTGAAAATTGGGTCCAACGAATCGACCGCTGCAAACGTGCCTGCAGTGGCCATATAAACGAAGTCGAGTTTCATTCATAAATGTTTTGATTGTATTTCAAATCAATAGTAAAGTTTTTGATATATCTCAAATGGTTTGCCTTTTATTTAAAAAAAAGTTGTCAAGCTGTTATTAGAAAACCCTATAAAAGTCCTGTACGCCAAAACAAATCACGTCATGTTTGTTAATTCAAAATGTATATGAAGTTAATCGTCGATTTATTTTTGCGATGCGATTTATTTTGTGCTTTCAGGAACTATTTTGAAATCATTCTACGATGCTATTGTGGGACAAATTCGTGATGCTACAGAATCTATAAAGACAATGTCATTCAAACTAGCTTGTGAAGTAGAAATAAAAAAAATTACCGCCGAAAAGTGTGGAAAAGTAGATGGACTAACAATTTCTGATGATGGAACTCGGCGCAAACGCGGTTTTTGTTCTTAAGAAAGTGTCACGACACTTATCGATTATTGCTTGAAAAAATTTATTCACATTTTTGTGAAATCTGCATACTGTAAGGCACGTGCTCTGTAGAAAGGCAAGACTGATTCTGAGGAATATCAAAATTGACTAGAAGACCATGCTGAATCCTATAACGCAAATCACGTCGGTTGTGCAGGCAAAATGGAAAGTGATGCTATGCTTGAGATGTTTCAAAGAGCGGAGCAATTACACGAAGCGAAGTACGTCAATTATATCGGAGACGGCGATTCGAAAACGTATACCAAAATCGTGCATGCTCTTCCGTATGATGTGAAGAAAAAAGAATTTGTCAACCATGTTCAAAAACGGATGGGAACAAGATTACGAAATTGTAAAAAAGGGAATAAGGCCCTCGGTGGAAAGGGAAAGCTGTGTTTTGTTGGAAGATATGAAAAAAGATGTCTGGGCTACATTCTATCACAAATAATCCACAGACATGAATGCCAAAGGAACTTTGAACAATTATACACATAATATACTCCTGCAATGCCGATAAACGATATACGTGGATCTTCGTAAAGAATACCTTCTTGAATTATGTCTAGGCGCGTTTCACCAGAATAACGAGTATTTGAACTCTTTTATATGGAAATTCGTGCAAAAGACGTTGTGGAGTGGCAGACCCAGAGTTGAAACTGCCGCTTATACTGCTTCAATACTCTTCTTCAGTTGCATATTGGTCTCATTAATGTATTGGAGATATTAAAAATAAAAATTGGTGAAGCACTCTACCATAATTGTCTAGATATTGATGAGAAGGGGATATGCGACCCCGAAAAAAACACGCATATCGTCTGTGTGCAAAACACGGAAAGATGATGAGTCTCTGGATGCTGAGGATCTGTTCTATTGTCCAGGAACAGCTAAATGATGATGAAAAACAAAAAAAAAAAAAAACATGCAGATATAAAATTAAATTTGTATGTTGAATTCTCGAAACTACGTTTTTCAACCTGGTTGACAACATCTGATTTGCATGTACCAAATCTTAAAATGTTCAAAAATACAGTCTCTATGGCACCATGTAGGGATTTTTTTTTTTTTTGTAAAGGGTCCCCTTCCATATTTTATTTTTTTTTCATAAACGATGAAAATTTTCTGTGAAAATGGAAAATAAAATTCGAAAGATATCGAAAATTCCCTACGTGATACTATAAACATGCTCGTATATGTCTAATTTATAAATAAATTTTTTTATTTTTCAGATGAACCGTATGGCTTAATTGCTGTCAACCACCAAGCAGCAACTTCGTCGGTGTGTCCTTTTGTAAGCGGCGTAGACCACAAACTGCTCTTAAGATTCGAATAAAAAAAAATTGTGTAGTGTTCTCTGTATGCATATATTGAATATTAATATCAATAAAAAAAAATACCATTATTCGTTTGCTCGAAAAAAATTATAAAAAATACACCCTCGTATCGTGCGCAACGTAGTCTGGGCCTTACATCAAAGAAAATCATCTTAATTTTGAGAAGATTAACGAAGTCCCATCTATTTCATCGAACACGCTTGAGGCCATTTATGTCACTTATGTCATTTGTGATACTTAATCTATATAATTATTTGTGCAAAAATATTTTTTAAAAATTTGACGAATATTTGTTACAAACCGTTGTTGTTGCAAGCCGTAATGTTTTGAAGTTGTTCGGGCTACAGAGTCTGTAATTGGCATTTTTTTTCTTGAGGTTTCTCACTACTCCTCCATATTGCTGATGACAAATGGTTTTTGTGATAAGCTTTACATTATGTTCGTTCGTTTATATTTCTTTTCTAAGTACACGTTATTTTAAACGCACATTCAATAATTTTTCTCATTTGTGTATGATATTCATTAAATGTACTTTCGTTTGAATTTATGTTATTTTACCGGAACGGTCGCTACAGATATTCCTTCAAAGAGCTACCTCATCTGCTAGTAAAACGAAGTGGGCATTTAGAGAATTTAGGGCTCATGACTCTTGGTTGAGTGTAACGTAACTAGCGGGTGGCAAATGTTTATCCACAAATCTGTCCCATATTGCTCTGCACACATTTTTAACAACGCGTTCTTGTATTGAAGCAGATTTTCTTTAAATTGAGAGAGATAAACTTGCATTTATGAAGGAAGATCAGACATTAAAAAGAAATGATAAGTTTAACTTTTTAATGAGTTTGGAGGACACATGCAAAACATGTTCATGTCAGAAAATGTTCTCTTTCGAAAGACATACTGCTTTTGGAAACAGCCACCAGATCTCTAAACAATTCTTAAGTGACAGACAACACTTCAAACTCTACCCCCGTAACATAATAAATACCTACATTTCCTTATCTTCATGTAATAGATAGTCTTTCCTTTGCTACAATGGGCTCTATTTCACTTAAAATAAAATCGAAAGTTTTCGGGGTCATTCTGTAATATTCAAAGAGTTTTTCCTCGTCCATTCTTAAATATGTTATTTGAAAAAATTATAAAATTCCCGGTTACAAAAAATATTTGTTATCAATGGATTTTTTTTTTTTTTGTTTTATTTCTTTTTTTTATTTTAAATAAGCTAATTCTGCGAAAATATTGTATTAGTTCACTTTTTGAAACTGGCACTATAAACGTTATTGGAAAACTGATATACCATCTAAACTATATCTCATGTGAGTCGCTACTAATTAGTTTTGTCGCTTACACTTGTGAAACGTGAACATCTTATGGTTAGAAGCCTCTTACAAGCGTGAGGCATGACCATAGTATAGTAGACTTGCGTCCATCACTATCATGACATATTTGTCAAAATTCGCTTAAGGCCTCACGATTCTTGTGATGAGCAAGCAAGCACAGGATTTTGTCTTTTAAGTGTTTTCCGAAAAAGTCGAATATGTTGTCAAAATGTGCAGTGCCAAAAGCACTCAAAAGAACTACGCATACACCTAATTGTGTATTGCACTCACAACCTTTTCAACAAGATTGTGAAACACAAGAGCCATCCAGAATTCCCCGCGCCGATAAGTACTCGTATGGTGCGTCTTAGAAAGAGGAGGAATTCAAAGACAATCTTATCTGTGCGTAAGTTTCTGGTTTCTTTAAAAAAATTGCTGCATTTCGGAATTTGTTTTTTCCAGATATTTTTGTTGCAGAAAACATCAATTTAAAACATTTTGGGAGTATACTTTTCAAATCTCAAACAATTTCCCTTAACAATGATATTTTTTGACATTCTTCCTTTCCTAAGAAGGTAGGGTTTCACCTTACATATGGAACCAAACATATCTGTCAGACAGTTTTATTGTTTAAATTTGAGTATTTTTGGTGTTTTGGGTTCTAAAAAAGCAAGCCGTTGTCGCTGAAAACTATTATAGTAGAGCTGGACGTTATTTAAACTCTTAAAATGTTTTCACACAACGTGGGCGAAAGAAAGTTAGGGAAGAAAAGCAGCGATATACCGATGTATATTCATTTTGAATGTTTGAATATTACGATTATAGCGACCAATAAATAAAGAGCTCAGCGAGCTGTACGACTTAAGAAATAATCACGATATTTCAATGTACGTACGAAATTGGGCTTGAGAGTAAACTAATGGGCATTCATAGCGAGACGGGAGTTAGGGTTAAAGGTTTGAAGGGGCGCAATGCCACTGGCAATTTCGCTGGAGCACTACCATAGTAATAGAAATAACGATGGAACAAGGGGAGACAAGGACATTACGTCGATGATCGACGGTGGTCGACCGATATTGGTGTCGCCAATTAGTTTTATCGTGCACCTGATGTAAGCATTATACTCTATTTTTAGGCGGATCAATGCTCTTTATATTGAGGCCCGACCAGAGGGGGAAGAATGAAGAATGCTTATTCCAACGTTAGTTTGAATAACACATACAGAGAAAGGAAGGTTTTTCAGTTCCGACTGTACCAGTGTCATACATGTTCAAATTTCGCTTTAACGACAAAAGACAGCATTAAATTCCACTCTGTTGCTAGTTCCCCATTTAGTAATGATGTTTATATCGGAATTTAATGAGCTTAGCATTTGCTGCCGTTTCCATTCTATTGTCGAAGAGCCGAGACGTGAGTACGGGAACGAATATGAAGAGCAGAGGAATATATTAGATTAGGAGTAGCGGACAAGAGATTATTGATGAAGATCAAAAAGGATTCATTTTGTGTAGATCAGACTTGAAACCATCCAAGACAACTTAACTTGAACGTTCCGAAACGTAATTTTTAATCCATTAAAGAAGGGAGTCGTCGCTCACAAAAGCAGGCATCTTCGGCAATAGAGCCTGATGCCAAACTCTATCTTGCTTTCGCCAGATTGATGTACGCTTCGGTTTGACTTTTCGGTGAAATATGCCATCGAATCACCAGTAGACCTCTTGCTACGAAACCCGCACTGCCGGTAATTGAGAAGTTTTCGTGTTTCGAGCGTTTCCATAAACTTGGAAAGAAAGGACGTTAGTCCAATGTATCCGTAGAAGGAGAGCGAAGAAGATTAGACCTTTTTAGGGACGGGCTGTACAAATGTTGATGGGAAACCTTATGCAGTGGTTTCACCAGCGTAGAAGAACACCTCTTCAGAAGAAGGATTTGTGTATGTTAAGATTTTGAGATTCTCTTGCTACTACGGGAGTGCGAAAGATGTGTATGAAAGAAAGTGTATGCAGAGATAAAGCAAAATCTGGAACTGTTGAGCTAACAGCAAAGTATACAGCAAGCAGATTGTCATTGTAAACGAGCCTTGGGTGGAGGATGAGGCACCATTTCTGACTCTTTGAATGAGGTCAGATAGTGCATCAAAGTAATTAAAGGTGGAACTGCTGTCCAATTTGGGGCACTTGTAAATAAAGCGGTAATCGATCATTTGCTTATGGAGATGTAATTTCAACGACATGAAATTTAATTCCGGATTGAAATAGATATTCCATTGTGGTGGAGTTTGGTTAGCTACATCACTACTCACGTTAATGGCGAAACCGCGGTGAGAGATGAATAATAATAGAATAGTTCATAGCCAGGTAGCTCCAGATCAAAGCGGTCTGAGAGATGTGGGCATGAGTCTACCTGTATTTCAATAAGTATCAAAACAGCTGGCCTGTATTTATAGACGTGGACATACCCAGAAAAGTGCAAGGTTTTTCATTAAGAACTATTCTATATAGATAAGTGATTTATCTCCCAAAAATCAGAACACAATACCCGTTGGACTGTTGTCGCCAAAATCTCTATGCACTTCCTAGTTTAGGTTAGACTTGGTTTGCAGAGTGATGAAGTACCTGGAACCAAAAGGCAGTACCGTGCATTGTCGTACTTAGGTTCGTCTACATCCATTGTGATGCCACCCAAGGGGAATTAGGACGGGCTTGAAATTGGATTGTAGTTGCTGGTTGTAGTTTCCGCTTTCCATCTCACGTTGGTGGACATTTAGCCATTCTTTTGCATCCGCTCACCTGAAAAGAGTAATGAGAACATCATTACGAAATGAGTAAGCCTTTTTAAAAGCGTTTCGAAAGTGTTTTCTTAGTAGCTGACCCAAAAGGGTATCAAACGAGTATTAAGTCAGCAGCAAAATACTTAAAAACATCAGAGGCATTTGTGTAAAATATGTAATTAATACGGTAATGTCGATGTTGAGTCAGATAGAAGGACCAAAGCAAGCACATCTGGCATTAAAAACCTAAACCACTACTGACCCAAAAACATATTAAAAAGGCTAAGTTGGGTAATGCTGAATTTAGATCGGGATAAGAGCAAGATCATATTTTTTTTTTATAATCATTAGAAGAAAGCCTGAACAAAAAGAGGGGAAACGTTTCTTTAACGCTCCATAAAACATCCAGCAAAAGTTCCTGTTTATGGATGCTTCTCGGTCAAAGGATTCAAAAAGTTAATGGTATTCACACAAAACTTCGATGTACAATTCATGGTAAAATTATACCAAAAGGGTTTGCTAAAGTCTGCCGAATCTCTGTATGGACCAAACAATTACTATTGGATTTAACAAAATAATAGCGATCCAAAACATCGGAATCACCTCTACATTCATTGAAAAGAGGATAATACAAAAAAAATTAAATTAGCTCCCAATGACCTGATACGAATCCAATAGAAAATGTATGGACTCCCTATATATAATTTTTATATGATTTTACAAAATTTTGATACGTTTCGTTGGTTTTTCAACCCACAACCGTGGGTTTACAGCTCAGTTTACTATTTAGCTATGACGGACATAGCTAAAACCGGCATGATATCGATTGTCTCACCTTGTTGTATCGCTATTATCACCACCAGTGATCCAACAAAATTGCCAGTAGCATCGCTAGCACCCATCTGGCTATAAATGTATAATTTCTGATTAGTACTCCTAAGTCCGTCTTCAGGCTTACGCTGAAACACCGTGATTCGGTTATGCAATGCTCTGCCGCTGTCATTATTTTATATGTACTAAAACCTGTACACATTTAAAACCAACGCATATTGATAGGTCCTTTTATTTATTCGCTCTGTTTATACCTTTTAAGGGGATTTCAGAATCCCTTGTACGAGCGCTTAGTTAAAAAAAAAAAAAAAAAAAAAAAGATACGCCATATGCATATTCGCAATATTTTAATCGTATTATCTACATTTTTTTCAATTTGAAATTTTTTTACCTATTTCTTTTTTTCTCTATTTTTGTCTTATTTGACAGTATATGTGTTACCGTGGTCGTTCTAAATGTCCATTTCCGGTCGCCACAAACACATCGGATGGCACCATGGGTAAAACGAGTATTTATCAATTTTCTGCCCAAGTTTTTGTTCATCAGGCGGCCGAAATACAATTTTGAAACGAGGTTTGAACAGCCGACAATTATCGATGCAAACAATTTTTTATTTACGCTATCTCTGTTTTGTATTTTTTTCTCTCTTTTTTTACAATTTTAGCAAATTACTCCTAAAGGACACCCACGCCTGTTTTTATCCATACTATTCGACAACGAATCTCGAACACAGTCCAACGGCATACAGTCGAACGCCGTCAAAAGAGGATTTGTCACCATCCAGGTATTTCACTTACTTCACTTGATCTAAAATTGGAAATAAATTTCCTGAGTTTGATTTATCTTTGCTTACCTTGCCTGTAACTTTTTGTTTTCTTTCCATTAAATAAATTGAATGCATCCATGTATACATACACATATCATTCAATGTACAGTAATGTATCTGTACACTCTTACGATTAATGCTAAAAAACTAAAAAAAAAAACAGAATTTCAAAACAGATCCTTCGAAAATGTCGGTTTTTTTTTGTTCGTGTTAAGTCTTAAAATAATCTCCACCGTTATTTCATTTATTTCTTTTTTCACACTTTCATAGTGTTGCTTTTTGCAGTTTAACTGGAACCGGGCCATTCGGTGGTAGTTGTCAAATCCATGGGCCAATTCCAACGCTGCCACAGTCTGGATCGGATGATTTAACTGCCGTTCCTGACTTAGATATGGGACCACCTACCGGCATCAAGAGTCCTATAATCAACAATCCAGCATTCTCTCATTCGAAGTGTCCACCTAGAGTGCATCGGAGCTGTTTCTGTGTCCGTTTTATTGCTGAGCATACGAAAATGCAAGAGGACTCCACCAAGGTAAGATATGAACAACTTCAACTTATTTAATTAAGATGGAGTGAATCAATTTGAAAAACAGAAAACCTATTTTGTGCTAAGTAAATACGAGTATGTTGATTGGAAACTTTATATTCAAATTTAATTATTATTCAATCAAAACCTGGTCTTTTATGGACGAAAGATTTCACTTTCGGAGGTTCACCATTGCCCTCCGAAAATGGGATAACGTCAGCTTGGCAAATTTGTCCAATGCGCCATGTAACCACTGTTTACTGTTTACTTTCTTTAAAATACCAGTAAAAAGAATTCTACAGACTATGTGTCTTTCTGCGCGGTGCCTTTCTGGACAACTGTGGTGCTTTTTAAAACACGCATTTTCTATCCATCAGAACTGTTGCGGATGCCGAAAAGTTAAGCCCACAGACTACTGAATGTATGCGCTTCATGCTTAACAGCAGAATAGTGATATAACTGGCAAGTTTGGGCAATACATGATCTCCATAAAGACTGTCAAGGGGGCCTCATTTCTCTTACGTTTGTCGAATGTAGTAAATATAATACATGGGCTGAAAAGGCCGTTTCTAAGAGAGGGCACCACTTGAATTAAATCCATACCATTGAGTTCAGTTAGTACCAACCTTCAAAAGATACGTGTATAAATTTGACAGCTGTCGGACGATTAGTTCTCGAGATATAGCGTTGTGAGTGAAGCAACTTTTGTTATTGTGAAAACAATGGATTCAAAGCAATTTCGTGTGTTGATTTATCATTGCTTTTTGATGGAAAAAAATGCAGTCGATGCAAAGAAATGGCTTGATAAGTGGTCATACAAGCACCGAAAATGATGCACGCAATGGACATCCAAAAGAGGCTGTTTCAGATGAAAACATCAAAAAAGTCCACAAAATGATACCGAATGGCCATAAAGTGAAGTTGATCGAGATAGCTGAGGCTCTGAAGATATCAAAAGAGCGTGTTGGATATATCATCACGAATATTTGGACATCCGAAAGCTCTGTTCAAGGTGGGTGCCGCGTTTGCTCACAGTCGACCAAAAACAACAACGTGTTGATGATTCAGAGGAGTGTTTAAAGCTGTTCAACCGCAATAAAGCGGAATTTGTGCGTCGGTAGAATTCGCTTATCGAAATCGGAAAGAATTTCTGCCCGCATTTATTTTATAAATACTGGACTATTGAGTTTTTTAAAAGTTAATTTTTGATGCTTTGAAAAAGGTCTCTTCGATAAAAGGCCCTAATATCGAACGCAACTATATTTCAGCAGCTGAGTTCAGAATTTGGTTCTAATTTTCCGAGTGACTTGTTATACTCTTACTGGTATAAGGGTGAGAGTGAAATTATTTCCTTGGATGTTCAACTAGCTTCAACTAACTCCGGAAAAGCTTATACTTTCAATAAGTTCATATCTTAATACATTCGTTTACGTCCATTTTTTTTATCGCCGCCCTCATTTTTCTTCCCTATGGTGTATTTCTACCACATCATCAAACATCGCTGTCATATGAAAAAAATTGATGTCATATGAAACATTTTCGGGCACGCTAAAGCTTTCTAAATACATGTCAGGAGTTGGGTTTGCAGGCTTTGCACCATATTCGGTCTCGTAATGTTTATTCATAATAATCCGGAAACTCTGTATTGCGTCGTATATTTATCTACCGGATTAACTGTCATCGATTTAATAATAATCGTTGCTACCACTTCTTCTGTCGCTTTTACCTTTATAGAGTCGAAAAAGGAAGATCTCTCTCCACTAGCTAGGCACCCGATCACAACAAAATAGCGAGCCATTTCAATCCTAGATTCTGATCATCGCTCATGCTTTGGAAATATGTGATCGTATGATCGTATCGTTGTTTTGAAACCATGAGAAGAAATGATGACCGTTAAGATGTGTCATGGTTGTTGTGTTTCTTTCTCTGCACTGACGGCATTAACTGCGACTTTTTGAACTTTGGATTGTTTGTACCTGCAGACTCTGGAGGTGTGACCGATTTTGTGGCAGCTTAAACACTCCCAATTTTCTCTCTTAGCTGGACAATTATTTTGATGATGACTATTTCCACGACGATGACAAGACTTCTACGATGATGAAAGCTGTGGTACCTGATGAGTTTTTTTGTAGCTTCCCTCTGCTGATAGATGTTGTGTACTTGACGAATGACGATAACTTTTTTTGCTAGGCAAATAATTTGTATGTACTTTTGACGGCACGTGCTTGTTGTTTTTTTGTTAAAAGACGGCATGTACATTTTGTTTATTTACGTGCCCATATATCCAAAAATCATCTTCATCAGAAAAGATCAAATTTGATGACAAATTATCCTGGTGATCCAACATCCAGTTAACTGATCCACGACGTCGTAAATGGTACAAAGACTTCAAATGCTGTTGTAATTTGGATTTTATAGTCATGCGAATGAAGACTAACTTTTAAAATTCACCGTAAAGTGCCATAAGTGTGGTTCAATTGTTGACTTCGGCGACGAATTGTGGTGTCTGGCTGGTTTTGAACACTTTCGCTCACAGTGGTTATATTTTGGCGTGCACGTGCTCACCGAGCATGCTGATGTGGAGTTTGACCCGATACCAAACTAGTTTCTTCAAAAGGCTTCATTATTACACGAATTCCGGACTCACTAGGGCGATTATTTTGACCGAAAATATCACGAATTTTACGAAATGTTACTTTTACAGATCACCCATTTTCGTAATAGGTTTGAATAACAAAAATGCGTTGTTGCGTGGTAAAATACTCCATAACTAGAGCTACCAAAGATAGTATAACATTTGCCAAAAAGATCAACCATATTGAATTCAGTAAATGACAATAATTGACAGCCAACATCAACACCATCTGTTGGCTCACTGTTTATTTTTCGTAGTTTTTGCGGAAGAGAGCGAAATGACAGATCAACTCATAAGTCATTTACACGTGCCTAAGTTAAAATAATCTCCGTCTTGGAGTTCAAGATTTTGAATAAAAAACTGCCTAATTTATAAATACTTTTTATTTGTTTTTTTCTTAGGAAACTAAGAAACTAATTAAAATAAAGATAATTTGGATTTGTCTTTACAAAGTCTTAAATCCGTAAGCAACAGGATTAACAAATTTTCTCTCTGAGAGAGAATTTTATTCTCATTCTTCTGGATTTGACAGTTTTTACATATTTAATCCAAAAAGTATGGAAATGGACCTTTAATAAACATAACATTTTGTATGCTTTCGTTTTCAAGTTTAAATAGTAGGTCTTTTCCAACATATTGAAACATAACTTCCTGAATTTCGATTTTTAGTTTCCTTAATATTGTACATTTCAGCCATTCACCTTGCGATACCTAATTTATATGCCGAGATCATCATATTACCCACACACATGTTTCTTCTATATTATCGTTGCAATTTATACCCTTTCTTGGTACTTGGGGTCGTAACTCTGTTGAGTCGCAATAAATAATTTAATAACGAGTTCACGTAGTTATACTACGAAAACAATCGTCAACAGTTTTACTTTAGTAATTTATTACATCAGTTATTTAGAAGAACTCAATTAGAGAAATATAATCAAAAATATGGGAAAATTAAAAAAAAAATGTTTAGTCCTATCCATATTCAAATCTTGCTTCAAATCTTCAATAATTTCAACAAATGGCATAGAATTCATAAATAATGAATAACTTAACTAATTTAAAACCATCGACATTCCTTTGGTATTCAGGATTATTTAATTTTTTAAATTATTGGCGAGCACCAAAGGTAAACAACTCCTCCTTATATCGAGATTCAAGCTTATTTGCTAACTTGGTCATATCATTGAAAACATATGTGTCAACATTTTCATTCTTTCTCAGCTTTTCAAAAACTAAGCTTAGAATCGATATTATGTCTATAGAATTATTTACTTCTGAGTTATTCAAAGAAACCTGTTACCCGATGGGAGTCTACATTGGAAACACTCACAGAGATAGCGTTCCGCGGTCTCGGCATTACTCTCACACCAAGCGACGCAGAATGATGTGCCTCTTATGCCGAGCATACTTATGCACTTAGTATTGGGTATATATTTTAATTCGTGTGGTTTTTTTTTCAAAATTTGAACGTTTATTTAAGAAAAACATGTACAATAGTATTATTCAAAGTATTGCCCATCTCAAGCTATGACCTTTTCCCATCTTTCTGGCAATTTGCGGATCCCATCCCTAAAGAACCGCGCCGGCTTGGTAGCCAAGAATGAATCAAGCCAATTTTTGATATTCTGCTCTGATGTGAACAAATGGTAGTCAGAAGGGGCAAGGCGGGTGGGATAAAACTTCCCATCCACTGTTTTCCAAATAGTTCTTAACCGGAATAGCAACGTGGAACGTTGTCAAGATGGAAAATTATTGCCTCGTGTCTGGTCGCAAATTCCGGCGTGTTTCGGCTACTGCTCTCTTCAAACGGTATTATTGTGATCGGTAGCGTTGTCTATTGATGGTTTCACCCGGTTTTAGAAGGTCATAATACAGCACATCCATCTGATCCCACCAAATACAGAGCATTACCTTCGCGCCATGGATATTCGGCTTTGCCGTTGATTTGGATGGTTGGCCGGGTTTCACATATGATTTTTTGCGCTTGGGGTTGTCGTAATGGATCCATTTTTCATCACCAGTAACAATCCGATGCAAAAATGACTTCCTTTTGTGGCGTTCCAGCAGCATTTCGGACATGCAAAACCGCCTTTCGACGTCTCTCGGCTTGAGTTCATGTGGAATCCAATTTCCTTGCTTTTGAATATATCCAGCTGCTTTTAAACGTTTTGAAATGGCTGCTTGAGTGACACCCAAAGATTCTGCGAGCTCTTCTTGTGTTTGGCAACAATCTTCATAGAGTAATGCTTCCAGTTCTTCATCTTCAAACTTTTTTGGCTGCCCAGGACGTTCATCGTCTTCCAAGCCAAAATCACCACTTTTAAATCGTGCAAACCACTTTTGGCACGTTCGCTCAGCTAGCGCATGTTCACCATAAACTTCCAACAAAATATGATGACTTTCGGCAGTAGTTTTCTTCATATTAAAGTAATGAAGACGAACTCCCCGCAAAAACACTTTTTCAGGCACAAAGTTCGACATATTTGAGTGAAAAAAAATTATTGTTGTTTACGCTTCAATAGAATGACGTATACTGAAATGACGTACAATGACAGTAGCTTTCCAACGCATGTTCCAATGGAATAATAACAATGGAATAATACAAGTTACGCCATCTCTTAGCAAACCGCACGTTATACCCAATATATACCCACGACCCAATATTATTATTATTATTTTTAAGGGAATGATACAAATTAATTTGTAGGGTCCGGGATTTAACGCCGGGGTACTTATGCCCATGCGGCGCGTTTTGTCAACAGCACTCGGAGTACTGAGTTCCCATGTGGTCACCTACGTACTTACCACGCCCAACACTGCTTGATTTCGGTGATCTAGTGGGAACCGATGTTTTTAGTGTGGCGAGGCCGTTGACTATGTTAGTATGTTAGATTTCACTCTTCATTAGAAAAAAAATGAGTCTTTTAAGCAAAGATGTACGTAATCATGATGGCAGTGAACTATGGTGTGAAAAATCAGTGGAGGAGCAACAATATCTACATTTGTAGTGCAAGCAAAGCTGAACTTAAGTCCTTAATTTCTATCTCATCTCTTAAGCTAGTTCGAGAATACAAAGTTGAAAGCAGTCGATAGACTGAATTCATTGAGTTTTCTTTCAGCATCAGGTCACAAATGGAATCACAGAAAATGAGATCGCTGATAAACTTGCTAGGCAAGCTTTAGAGGAGAGTTTCTCAAGACCCGAGTCTGCATAAGAATTTGTTAAGGGCAAGCAGCAGAACAGACGAATATTTCCCGACGTCCCTAAGAGGTCAGTGACTTTTCTGCTGTCCCTTATGAGAAAAGTGTAAGCCACTCACTGGCATCGTTAGAAGGCCTAAGTATTGTAATAACATACTGAAAAAGATAACAAGTATAAATATCCGACTACATTCACTCCCTCAATTATATTCTGACCGAAAACATTCCCGAACCAGATGAAACCCAATTTCGTATTTTCACAGGAAAATGAGTTTTGGTATCAGTTGAAATCTATTTCAATAAATAAATGAAACACCTAATGTGTTCCGTATATTTGTTGACGTTAAGACCTAAAATCGATTTCTAAAACAATATATTCACAACATCCATGTTGTCCATAAAACATTTTGCTATATTATGTAAGGAGTGTTTGTTTAAAATCTGTAGAACTTTGTTTTAAACAATAACGACAGGAATCAATCAATTTTGAATCAATTTTTATTATTCATTAGGAGGAATAGCTCTTAACATTTTAATGTATAATACAATACATCTTTGGATGAAACCAAATACAAAATCGTTCTTCTCGTACAAGTCTGCTCATAATGATTTCATAATTGGTAAAGAACATTAGAAGATCTATCAGTCACTTTTCAGCTTAAATATGTTCGGCGTAAGAGGTCATGGTTCGCTCCTGATGAAAACACCGCATCCCAAAAAGTGATCACAAAAATGTTGAGCATTTGGTGATACTGGCGAGGTGTCCTTTACTCCCTTACTCTTCCATGTAAACAGACAATAAATGCCGTTGAATATTTCTCTTAGCTCGATACTTTGAGTTGCCAAACATGAAGGGCGTTGTTTTCATCATGACAACGCCAGACCACACACAGCTTTAGTGACAAAACAGAAGCGGAATTCATTTGGCTGTGAAGTTATGCAGCACCCACTGTTCTCTTGTTCTCTCCAGACCTTGGGCCTTCTGACTACCATCTGTTCCGCTCTCTCCAAAACAATTTGGACGGAAAGCAATTCTATTCAAATATGAGATAAAAAGTACCTGGAAAACTTTTTAATCCATAAGTTAGCTGACATTTACAAAACATGCTGAAAATGTGTGTTTAACCAGAAGGGGCTTTGCTAATCACTTGCCTTTTTAGTCCAAAAAAGCAGCAATTGGCAATAGTTATTCTTCATTTTATCTCAGCTCTGGTGTTGTTGTTCTTAACTACCTCACAGTTATATCTGTCAGGGGTGACGTTATGTCTGAGACGTCGCGTCGATGTTGGGTGTTCTTTCTTGCTGACAGCATTGACTGCTAAAACCATCTTCGCCGTTTCCACCTCAATACTTACGAAATAGCCACTGACATCAAGCTGCTTTCTTATTTGTAATTGGACGAACTTTTAAAAGATTGTGCCTCTCGTGTTGGCGCGAGTTATAATCTTGACCGAAGGGAGTATAAAAAAAACAAAAAAACTTTGTAACAGCAAATACGACTTTATTTTCAGAACTGAAATGTACAATTTATTATAAATTTTATGCTTAGCTATGATAAGCGTGTGTTGTATTGTAACATGACTCTTTTGGTTGTGAACAGAATTTTTACAGATTGTGGGAGAATAAAAGTGCTGATTTTATTAAATGTTTATAGTGTGTATGTAATACAGTGATTTTATATTATTCTTTCTTTTCACTTTTACACTGTTACACATCAATGATGACCTTGATGGAGCAGCATGCATTCTCCATCGTGATCCTGCACAAACGGAAGAGTTTGGCAGGGATGCCAAAACTAGATATTGCTCACCAAAGCTTATCTCTATTAATGCTGTCATAAGCGATCATAGTGTAAATATTTGGTCGATGGTGAACTTTTCTGACCTGAATCCATACTGACGAATCAGGTTGTTGACAAACGGCCTCAGGCGTTCACACAATACGGCATATAGGATCTTGTAGGCGATGTCTCACGATGTCTCCTTTCGTGAGGATCGGACAAACAATTCATTGGACCAACTTTCGGCCCATTCATGTTTTCCGACTATATTTTATAGATGAGTTAGTGTATGCTGGGCAGTCAGCCCGTCCGCTAAAACAGTCTTGTTGGACTTAAGTTTAAATATGGTTATACGAGGTATATTCCAAAAGTACTCTTAAGATGACTTTATATTTTTATAAAACAATGTTTATTTATTCATCAATATTGTTTTCCTCTTCAAAGTAATCACCGTCAAATATAATACATGGTAATGCTTTTTGCAATCCTCGAAGCACTTCTTATAAGAATTTTTTTGTATAGCCTTAAGCTCTGCCATCGTTCTTAAATCGTTGCAAATCTCCATCCTTTCATAGGTCTCTTCAGTTTTGCTGCATGTGGCCTATTAAGGGGCCTAACATTCCACATGCAGGTCTGACGTTTGGGTTATTAACAGCAGAACCGTCCGTATCCGATGCTTGTTGTTTAATCGTAACTTTTTTTTCCTTGGCCGGCAGTTACTTCGGCAGCACAACCCTCAAACCTGGAAAGCCAGTTCCAATATATGAAGATACTTCTAGAACGAACAGCGCTGCTGTTCTTCCATTAAGGGCTCATCGGCCACCATCTCTTTTCCAAAACTCTGACTTAGTCTCGGAAACTCTTACGGATCTGAGCTCCAAATATGTCGGAGTAGCTCGGACAATGTCTTGTTTAATTTTATTATTTGGAGTTAAAATAAGCACAACTGATGTGTAAAAACAGTTACAATACTGGGCATCGCCAAGTTAACAGATCTTAGTGTCTACCTTTTTTCTATAGCTTCCAACTAAAATTCTTTATAAATTTATTATACACGGTGTCTTAGAAGAAAATTTATATTTTATTGGATTGTGAACGCAACAAATCTCTTCGTGAATCTTACAAGAATAATGATTCGGCGACAGTTGCACGAAGTAAATTCTGCTATTCACCATACTTTGCATATCATGATGCGCCAAGTGTTCCCCTCATTTCAAAATGGGTTCATAACCTCGCAGAGCCTCGTTAAATAACGGGTAAACCTAAGACTGGGCGACCAATGTCATCAAGAACTGACAAAAACGTAGACAGTGTAAATCAGTCCATTAGTGATAATCCGAACCTATCAGTTCGCAGCGAGCATGTGTTTTAAATATGCCGAGATCTTCATAACACCACATTTTGATGCAAAGCCAGTCAATCCGTCAACCCTAAGGTCTTATCAAATTTCAATAACATTGGGATGAGGGACATTTTCACCATAACGAACACGTTAATAAGCGGAACTGCCTTTATTGGAGAATCCCCTACTTCTACCGAAAGTTGCAGTTCAGATTGGAATTTCAGGGCGAGAAATAATTGAACAGTACTTTTTTGAAGATAAAAAGAAAGAACGCAATCAACTCAGAGGGCTATACAAAGGTGTTGAACAATTTCTTTGTGCATGAACTGCAAAACTTTTCTGGTTTTAACTAAAGAAAATATGTAGTTCTAGCAGGACGAAGTAACGTCGTGAAAATATCCGATACTAAATGGCCTCCAATTCGGAGAATACGTACTTTAAATAGTCTCGTTGGTGTGAAGGATTACATTTAGATGTCATTATTTTTAAATAATGATTTCCTAAAGTGCGTGCAATAATAATTAATAAAGATTTTTTTTCAATAGGGGACTCCCATATATTTATATTAATACATACACCTTATAAATAACTTTAATAAATTTCTTTCCCCAAGACTGCTTGTAGTACCTTGTCTTAACCAGGATTTCCAAAGAACACCACAGAAATATATCTTCTTTAACACTTTAGAGACTGATTTCATTTTTTTTAAGGACATTTTATAATTGTTTGTTATAAACTATTTTATTAGACCACAAATGATATATATATAAAGAAAAAATATATGTACAACCCTTCTATTTGAAGATATATACTGTGACCATATGATAACGCTAGGCCAATAGTATTAACATAATACAAAAAATCGTCAATTAAGTTATTTGTGATATGTTGAATGAAATATAGTTAACTTCCGATATTTAATTATTATTTATGAATAAAAAAACTACAATACTTTGCAACTAAGTACATAAAATTTAATTTTTATTCCAAGCAATAATTTACACGTCATTTGTATGATATTTTTCAAAACAATTGAGGCAAAGATAAATATCACATTTTCCGTAAATCACACGTCTAACAGACTTACATCCAGATCCTGCACATCGACGACGTTTCTCTTGTGACTTGGGGAAATGATTCACCAGATCAAATCGCACGCCTTCCAATACTTTACCTCCAGAAGTACCGGTTGATGGGGGACCTCCAGACATTGGTGGAACTGCATATTTTTGTATATAGGTTTGAGCTATCTCTCGGCGAAAATCTAATTGAGAAATTTGATTGCAGATTATTTGCATTAGGATCCATGCATTATTGATGGTGACATCAACCAGCCACACCACTTTTTCCCACGGATTCCAACACGGTTAATATTGATGTGGGCATCCATAGGATGAGTTCCACCCATGTGCTGGTTGTAAGCGTCGATCAAGTGTGGCCGTGGAACTTTGATTATCTTTTTTTGTACACTTCAGTATCGCTCTGCAAAACCAGAATGGGTTGACTCGGTACTCTGTTCGTTGCCACCGAATCTTCTAAATCTAAATCTTCTTCAGAAGCATATTCGTATGAACCTCATTCTCGTTGTTTCATTATTTCGACTTTAGTGATAAGGTATTCTTTAGGCACTCGATTTTGTCGAAGTATGCCTGTTCCACCATAACGCATATTCTTCAAATGTACTAGAAGCGGAATCCCGGTAAATAAATTGTCGAAGTAGAACTGCAGTTTTTATTTTTTATATTATCTGATATTTCTTTTATCATGGAAAGCATTAGCGCTGTCGCTTTCTCAAAGTGCTGTTGATCGTCAAGATTGCTTCCTGGAATAGATCTTTGGTATATCTCGAAATTAGTTAAATAACCGCAACTATGTTACAATTAAGGCACTAGGCTTTGTATCCGAAACGAATCGGTTTGTTCCTTATACACCGCTTGCAACCATGCCTACCATAATATTCCATCATACTCTCGTCATAGTTGAAGTGTGGTTCTATTGGCACATGATCTAAAAATTTGAGTTTCAAAATATTCATCAGTGGTCTCAGCTTAGCCATTTTATATTTGTCAGCCTCATGTATTGGGTATGTAATTTAATTCGTGCTGTTTTTTTTTTTCAAAATTTGAACGTTTATTTAAGAAAAACATGTACAATAGTATTATTCAAAGTATTGCCCATCTGAAGCTATGACTTTTTCTCATCTTTCTGGCAATTTGCGGATCCCATCCCAAAAGAACTGCGCCGGCTTGGCACCCAAGAATGAATCAAGCCAATTTTTGATATTCTGCTCTGATGTGAACCGTAACAAATGGTTGTCAGAAGGGGAAAGGTCTGGGCTATAAGGCGGGTGGGGTAAGACTTCCCATCCACTGTTTTCCAAATAGTTCTTAACCGGAATAGCAACGTGGAACGTTGTCAAGATGGAAAATTATTGCCTCGTGTCTGGTCGCAAATTCCGGGCGTGTTTCGGCTACTGCTCTCTTCAAACGGTATTATTGTGATCGGTAGCGTTGTCCATTGATGGTTTCACCCGGCTTTAGCAGCTCATAATACAGCACATCCATCTGATCCCACCAAATACAGAGCATTACCTTCGCGCCATGGATATTCGGCTTTGCCGTTGATTTGGGTGGTTGGCCGGGTTTCACATATGATTTTTTGCGCTTGGGGTTGTCGTAATGGATCCATTTTTTATCACCAGTAACAATCCGATGCAAAAATGACTTCCTTTTGTGGCGTTCCAGCAGCATTTCGGACATGCAAAACCGCCTTTCGACGTCTCTCGGCTTGAGTTCATGTGGAATCCAATTTCCTTGCTTTTGAATATATCCAGCTGCTTTTAAACGTTTTGAAATGGCTGCCTGAGTGACACCCAAAGATTCTGCGAGCTCTTCTTGTGTTTGGCAACAATCTTCATAGAGTAATGCTTCCAGTTCTTCATCTTCAAACTTTTTCGGCTGCCCAGGACGTTCATCGTCTTCCAAGCCAAAATCACCACTTTTAAATCGTGCAAACCATTTTTGGCACGTTCGCTCAGCTAGCGCATGTTCACCATAAACTTCCACCAAAATACGATGACTTTCGGCAGTAGTTTTCTTCATATTAAAGTAATGAAGAAGAACTCGCCGCAAAAACACTTTTTCAGGCACAAAGTTCGACATATTTGAGTGAAAAAAATTATTGTTGTTTACGCTTCAATAGAATGACATATACTGAAATGACGTACAATGACAGTAGCTTTTCAACGCATGTTCCAATGGAATAATAACAATGAAATAATACAAGTTACGCTTAGCAAACCGCACGAAGTTATAAGCTATAGACCCAATATAAATCGCATAATTTGTATGAATCTGTCTCTCTCATAGTATGTCACTGTCACTGCCCGAGTCCCAATCCGAGTTTTTACTCGGCAAATTATTGTATCCAGATACTAGAAAAATTGCAAAAACGCATTTTATTTCAGAAACTGTTATCTTAGGGTCTGGACAATTTAGGAACAAGGCATATTCCTATATCTTTATATCTTTGAATAAAAAAAATGAGTAATTCTTCGTCAAAAAATGATTCAAAAAAATCATTGCATGTAAAATCTTTGTATTCGTACCTCAATGAAGGTATGAAGTCGGTACTCTCAGAACTGGATAAATCATCTTTCTACCATTTGTAAGTAACCTTACGCTTCTTCCTAGGTGGTTCAGTAAGTACGTCTTTATCATCAGACGACTCGTCAGATGACTCTTGATTTGCAATCATAGACCAGGCCAAAGTCGCTGGAGGCTGAAGTTGCCATCTATTCAAATTCTCAACAATTCCATCGTCATCTTCATCTGCAGAATCCTCGTCAGTACACTGAGCTACATCTGGAGGCTCAATATAAATGTCTATTACGAATTCCCCATCCTCCTTTTCTAAATCCTCCAAGATTTCAGCTATACTCAAGCTGGAGAACAAAAAACACAAAATTTCGAATAAGTGTACTACATATTGTCCTAGCGTAACTATGTTATATGGTCACAGTCAAAAAAACAGTGGTATATCTGCAGCGGCTTTTTGGATTCTATTGATCTACTGTATTATAAACATAAATTTAATATTCATAAACATGTTTTTGACAAAAATCCCGATTTATTACCCAAAAACATAAAATTAGATAATACTTAATACATGGGCTGAAAAGTCCACTCCGTTTCTAAGAGAGGGCACCACTTGAAATAAATCCATACCATTTTCAGTTAGTACCAACCTTGATTTATCATTGCTTTTTGATGGGAAAAAATGCAGCCGATGCAAAGAAATGGACTCTGCCCCAGTCGAACGAACCATTCGCAAGTGGATTGAAATATTTAAAAGTGGTCATACAAGCACCGAAGATGATGCACGCAGTGGACGTCCAAAGGAGGCTGTTTCAGATGAAAGTCCACAAAATGATTACGAATGACCGTAAAGTGAAGTTGATCGAGATAGCTGTGGCTCTGAAGATATCAAAAGAGCGTGTTGGATATATCATATACGAATATTTGGACATGCGAAAGCTCTGTTCAAAGTGGGTGCCGCGTTTGCTCACAGTCGACCAAAAACAACAACGTGTTGATGATTTAGAGGAGTGTTTAAAGCTGTTTAACCGCAATAAAGCCGACATGTGACAATGTCGTCGGTATGTGACAATAGATGAAACTTGGCTTCATCACTTCACACCAAAGTCAATTCGGCAGTCAGCTGAGTGGCGAGCAGGCGACTAACCTCGTCCAAAACGACCAAAAACTAAACAGTCGGCTGGCAAGGTTATGGCATCCGTATTTTGGGATACACAGCGACTATGACATTGTGTTGTTGGAGCGTTTGAAGGACTAAATCGCAGAAAAACGGCCGCATTTGAAGAAAAAAAAAAAACGCTGTTTCATCAAGAAGTTGCACCGTGTCACAAGTCGATGAAAACGATGACAAAATTGAATGAATTTGGCTACGAATTGCTTCCCCACCCACCGTATTCTCCAGATTTGGTCCCCAGCGACTATTTCCTGTTCGCAGACCTCAAAAGAATGCTCGCCGAAAAGAGATTTAAGACCGATGAAAAAGTAATCGCCGAAACAGAGGCCTATTTTAAGGCTAAACCGAAATCGTACTACAAAACTGGTATCGAAAGATTGAAAAATCATTTCAATCAGTGTATTGCCCTCGAAGGCAACTATTTTGATAAATAAAGTTGAATTTTGCAAAAATTTTGTGTTTTACTATAAAACGGTACTGACTTTTCAGCACATGTGTTACTTCTTTCTGCCCGCTATTTCGTTGCAGTAAAAATTTACACTGAGTAAAGTTGTCAATTTACGCACCAAAATAAAACAAATGAAAACGTCGATTGTTCCTAGTTTATTGTCAATGCTTTCCCTTTCACGTATCAAATGTAAGCATTTCTAACCTCATTATTATTTTCTATATCTAGATTAAAGTTCAGTAGCTTTAACACTGTGACCATATGGTCACGCTAGTACATAATGGGTTAAATTGTTAACAGAAATCACAAAGATATTTTTTTCTATTATTATTATTACATACAAAGAAGCTGTGCACATTTATTAAATAGATTATGACATTTTATTTTTTTCATATTTATTTTAGGTCAAAGAAGACTGGAAATATGTGGCTATGGTTCTCGATCGTTTATTCCTTTGGATATTCACATTGGCTGTGCTCGCCGGAACGGCTGGTATCATTCTGCAAGCGCCAACACTATACGATGATCGAATTCCTATTATCGAACAAAAGTCCATAGATTTTTCGGGAACATCAGCCGGCCGCTGTCGTCCGCCTCAATAGCAGTTTAACTGTACAAAATTCGTATTCTTAATTCCTCCTATTTTATGTGCAATGGGAATGAGTGCCTGTGTTTTGATGTCTGAAAGTTATTACGAGTTTGTTAAAAAATATCTAGAACAGTTGTTTTAGACGAGCGAAAGGGAAAAACGAACGATATAGTAACAACAACAAAAAATTAAATTATAAAAAAAGGAAAAAAAAATTGAAAAATATGGAACAAAAAAAAGTGCAAAAAAATTGTACGTAGTTTGAATAAAAACAAAATAAACATAATAATATTTAAATAGTTGAAAGCAGTTAATTCACAAGAAAGGTAAAAATTTAATTAGGAAAATTGATTTAAATGTTAGTTTGTCCTAAAACCACGCACAGAAAATGTACCATTTTTTTACCAAGTAGGCAAGAATGTAATCTTTAAAAAAATACAAAAACAAAACAAAAAAAAAGTGCTAGATCTCATTTTTTACAATTCGCAATTTAAATTTATTTTATTTAAAACAAATAATTAATTCAATTAAATAAAAATGTCCAATGTCACTCGTTCGATATGTATTCCATGTATTCTCTGTAGCTTAAATGTAGTTTTGAAAAAACAAATTGTATTTAACTATAAAGCGCACATGTTCAAATAGAATAAACTTTATTTTTCTTTTTATTATACATTGTTTAGTACTTAATTTATATTTATTATTTACATATGGTATGTTACTACATAATAATTTATAATTTGGCTGCTGGTGTCTTTATTATTTTTTTTAAACCTCACATTTAAGATAACATTTATATGTAGAGAACGATTTTTAATTAATCAAATCAGTTTCCCTTAGCCTCGGGTATTGAAAATATAAATCTTAAAGTGGTACCCGTTAGGATCTTTTTTTAACCGATATGTTTTTTCCGCAGGCTGTATTAAAAAACCAAAATTTTTTGATTCAAAATGCCTAGGAAACAAATTCTTATTTATAAGTTTGTTTATTATACGGCTCACATGTGAAAAACATTGCATACGAGCAAGTGAATGTTAAGTTCGGTAGTAACCGTGGCTGTCCAGTTAACCCAAGTCCTTAGCCGAGTGTTTTTACTTGGACATTCCCAGATGGTTCAGAAGTCCTTACACTTATGCAATCCACCTAAGACAAAAATGAATCTACTCCGTTAAGCCTCTTGATCGGATCTAAATATTCTGATGCATCCTGGCATAGTTTTAGTATTTTATCTAATTCGCTGACATCGTATGCCCCATATTCTTCATTAAGTTTGCCTTCGCACACTTTTAACGTCATTTTGGCCGCTCCAAAAACGCACCATTATAAGCACAAACGCATGTTGCTAAGCTCAGCCATTTATGTATTGTATCATAGTTAACGTGGGATATACTCGTACAAGTTATTGTCCACATTTTTGACAGATCGTGTGTCGTGTTATGGGTTGAGCTTTGTACTACACTTTCAAGTATAAAGTTATAAAAAAGTCACATAATACCTGTTCACCTTGTCTTTAAACTTTCAAAATATAAAAAGTATTACTAAAGTCGGTACTGATCTTGCTTCGTTGCATTTCTTCTTCATTTCTACAGAAATCTGACAGATATTTGCTCTCTTGACACGATCTGTGTTTCTTTCTGGAATAAATTAAACGAATAGTTCCAAGAGCTCTCAATATCTATATCATTGATGGCACGCGTTTCTTGTTCTCTCTTTTTTCATACTTTTTGCTCGTAGAGATTACGAACAGCTTTTCTTCTATTTTAGTGGGCCACAGTACATGCTAAATAGCTAAGTGTGGTAATAGCCTATTGATATCCTTAACACTATCCTCTATTCGTACAGTACTTACAGTTAAAACAATTCAAAGAATCTAAAATCATCTCTATGATCGTCGAAATTTAGGGAACTTTCTTCAGTTGTAGGGCTTATTTTATCTTCATTTCATGCCGATACGAAATCGATTAGCCTAAGTCCATTTCCAAAAGTTTTGTCGTATTAGTGTTGTATCTAATTTTCTTTTCTATTTTAACGTTAAAATTTAAATTAATATAATTTAAACGTAGGTACTTTTTCTGCATTCCAGCACACCAATGTATGTACATATATATAGGTATATAAGCCTAATGTTTACGAATTTAGTCTTACGAGTAATGCGGATTGTCACTTAACGTTTGGTCACGAGTTGAAATCTGAACGCTTTTTGCTTAGGTCTACCGTGAATGACAGATACGCATTTAAATAGACGAGTATGTTGTTCACTTTAGCCATAATATTAGAAGTATTAGTATGTTTTCCTTTTTCTAACCAGACATGTGTCTTTTGATCTTCTTTATAGCAGTCAAGAGGTGCCACTTGTTAATTGATACCAAGCTCAAGTGCGGAATTAGGGCCTATTAGCAAGAAATGACTGGAGATGTTAAATTTTTTGAGATTTTTTGAATCAACGCAATCTTTACTATAAATTATATTGCTAACCTGCAACCTGGAAGATGATAGGTCCTCCACTTATTAACAGATGTTCTACTTGAAGGCTACCAGAGTTTGTGGATTATTCACATAAGGCCGTGACTTTAAATTACCCTATAGAAAGAAATCTAAGTCAATTAAATCGGGTGAGCTTGCGGCCCAGTGCGAATCGTCAAAATGCGATATCGATTGATTGGGGAAACGTTTACTTTAAAACGTCGGTTGTGGCTTGTGCAGTATGCGCCGTTGCTCTGTCTTGCTGGAACCACAAGCCTTCCAGTCTCAATTCATTGATCTTAGCTCTGTAGCGCTCACCATCCAAAGTAACCGTTTGACCCGCGCCGTTCTAAAAGCAAATGGCACAATCACTCTTCAGCGTAAATAGTAAACCATGCATTACACTCTGACTGAATCGCTCGTTGTGCATTATTCGTGGATTTTCAGTACCCTAGGACTGCAAATTTTGTTTGCTCACGTATCAACAAAGTTAGAATTGGGCCTTGTCACTCACGATTATTTTTGGCACAAAATCACTCTCTTCGTTATTGAGATTTAGGAGGGCGTGAGCGTAGGATAGACGCTATTCACTTTCAACACCCATCAGCTGTTGGACTATCTGCACCTTGTAAGGAAACATCTTCAAGTCTTTCACCAAAATGCGCCGCAGAGACGTGCGTAGAATGGCCAAATTCATGACACGTCGTCAGATCGCTGTCGACGAAGCCTCTCCGACAACTTCAGCCACAGCAGCGACAGTCTAGGCCAAACGAGAAGGGCGAAGTATGCCAGGGCTTGCTCAGTCCCTCGTTGTTCATTATTCATTATCCCTCGTGACGATTATTCCACGTTCGTCAGGAGCACACAAATTCTAATTCTGTTTGCTTCAGAAACTAAAATCAAAATCGAATTATTATTCGACGCCATTTGTAAACTCAATAGCGCTTTACAATAGTATCATACGAGTACATCATGGCCCACCTAGTACTACCTTTATTTTTACTTCCTTGAGGCATGTTACATTGTATTATGCTGGCGATAGTACAATAAAACTCGTTTGTTTGATAACATGGTCAATTTGCTTTACTTATACGTCTTGGCTAACTTCTTAAGTCAGGTTCAATTTTTTTATATTTCGAGAACGAAATATATATCATACGGATGGAATCGATTGACACCATATGACACATATTGCCTAACTGTGACAGTTAAACATCTATGTATTACAGAGTATTAAAAAAAAATTACACTGGCATTATACGAATATGACCATCTAGTCGAAACCTGATTGCAGGAATTATCGGACGTGCATCTGTTGCAAGTGTATCAGAAAGGCTTTTCAAATGGAGTTTCATTCATAAATTATCTCTGTTAGCTTCACTATTAACATATACGCTTCAATAACGTCCGCGATTTTTTTTTTTTATTAAATTTTTGGGTTGCTACAACTTTTAATGCATGTATACCATACATTAAACTTTCGACCATAGCGATCGTGCTTGGTCAGATACACGAGAAACTAAGCATCTTGTTGAAAATTGAAGTTAAGATAGGCACTTCATAACAATTCGGTGCCAACAAGCAAATAAACGAGAGAAATGCAGAGAATATATGGATTGAGTAGAAGAGAAGTATTTAGGATTTACCAAATCCGCATAGATCTCAGCAATTCGGCTATTTATAAAACTGTGACATAACTTCAAGTATATCATATGTGCAAAAATTCACTGATTTTATTTGCAAGATATTTATCAGTTATAAAAGCCTATTTCTGACACAATAGTTATTTCTACTTACTTAACACGAATACGTTGGATGTTAGCTCAAATGTATTGTTCAATTATCTGGTCAAACGAGTTATGAGCCTCAAGACTATTTTCTTTGGAATTATACCGAATCATAGGCATGTGTCAAAAAATCAGAGACTTTTTTTTCGACCTCAAGACGAACATAGACAAATATCTTAAATGTTATTTCCATTCTTTCTGTATAAAATAACGACGTCGTGCAGACTGTCTCATACACACAGAAAACAGCAGTATTTCGTATAACCCAGCTGCCGCCCAAAAAGGAGCGCTATAACTTTTTAATCTCCACAGATTCACCACTTATAGCCTTTATACTGAATGTGTTATAGGAGATATCACATATTCTCGTATGATTTCTTCATATGAACAGCGTGAGCTGTAGGTACAGATGAGTATTTTTGTGAAGTAAAATGGATCTTAAGCTAAGTTTACTGAAATCAATAAATAGACGCCAATTGCTTGGTTCATGATTCTGTTCTAACGCATCAAATAAGTTGTCAACATTCATGGAGTATACCAAAGTCCCTTCCTGAGCGAAACAATAGGCAAGTCCTTTTTCACGTTTTCAGAAGTCACTTATATGTACATCACATTCGAGTGACAGTGTTCTGACTGTGATTTCGCTTATTTGAAACTCTAATCAAATCATTCAGTTCAGCGTCTGAAACTAAATGCGGCTCTTTTGAACATTCTTGTGTTTGAAAATCTGGATCATTGCCGATTTCCTGTTCGAATTGCATGTCATCATTAGTTGATTCACATTCAAGTTCTTGGTCCGAACCCTGGTGGTTTTGCAGTAGGATATTCATCACAATGTTCATCAGGCCGTAAAGCTGATAGTAAATTAGGATACTGCACAGTGTAACTATTTAGATGCCCTGTTCATTATTGAGAAAAAAGTAACAATCTATGTGAAGGTCTTTCGGATTTCTCCACACCATGAATACTGCAAAGCGCATTCGACGCATAAAAATGTCATACAAGTTTTACAACATATGTGAAGAGCCCATGATTTATCTTGATCTCATACTTTAACTCCAAAATGAAGTTCGTGAGCTTTTCGGACAAATTTGGTGAAATTACATTTTTGGGATTTGAAAGTTATTTCCCCACACGGTATACTATATAGAACATAAACACAATAGTAACGACTTTTCGCGGTACAAGATAGAAAATAACTACGTAGCTGGACATAAGTGAACTTGTCTGAACACAATATGTTTATCAAATAACGCAGATTGTTGCAATATCTATTCCCTTACATAAACAACTCTATCCAACATGAGTTGAATACTCTTACTTACGACTATAAATATACAAGTAAAAATCTTTTTTACTGAAAATTTATAGGTTCTAAGCAATTTCTGTTTTCATATTAATTTTTAGGGTGCCGAAATACATCTGAAACACCTAAAAATGTTCATGTCACAAAATATGTGTTCAACAGTATAATTACAAAATGGCATAGGTTACTTTTTAAGATGAAATACTTGTTTTCAAATATATCTCAAACACAAACTGTTTTAATTGTTAAATTAAAATACGGATTATACAATAAATTGAAACCGAATGTTTAATAACTACTATAACTATCGTATTCAAACAACCAGATGCCGATTACTATTGTACACGACCTTAGATGATAAAAAATCAACTAGAAAATCACTATCACAAGGATATATACGACTTATGTATGTATGTACGAAGAATATGTATAAACAAAGTCTCGGTCCTATGGCTACTTACTGAGGTTGATATTACTGTGCGAACTAGTGTGCTTCATAAAACATACTCCATAGCCGTCGACCCAGAAAAATCTTCGAAATATATCATAGGGGTTATACTCTTGGACAGACGAACTTTTTCTTTTTCATATTCGATGTATGAATAACTAGTAGATTAAAGGCTTCCTGACATTTTTAATTTTTAAATTCCATGATTCCAGATCCTGGTACTCAAATTTTAACTGCTTATCCGATTTTTTTATTGTAAGGTTACTGCCCCCCCAAATTAGTGTTAACACTAACATAGTGCATTTTCCTTATGCTGCATAAACATTGTCTCCTCCAAAAATCGTTTCATTTATTGTATTTATAGTTTTAAATATTATTTCCAAATTTATGAAACTAAAAAGTGGATAAGTATTAGTTTTAATGTGTGTATAGATAATATTTAGTGTTATTTTTAGAAATTAAGAACTTATACGAAATTATTTATCTTAGTTGATAGTTCATAATTTTAAATTTCTTTTAAATAAGAATTTATTTTTCTTAAATCATGCCAAAAGAAAAAATTGAAAAATTTACAAACTGCCAAATACAACAATATAATATATGTATAGAAAAAATAAATCACTCGACGTTATATAAAAAAATAAATGAAAACAAAAAAACCAATAACAATTACTATGTAAAATAGAATTACATTCTATATAGAATCTACATTAACCAAACAAAAAAAACATATATATATATATATAAAATGATAAGTTATACAATAAATCTTTAATTTTAATCTTAATATAATGGACAGAAAATTAGGACAAGAAATTTAATCTTAAATAAAAAGAAATAATAAAAAAACAAAAATAACGACAGAAAAAAATATAAAAATTTAAAAATTGTGAAATAGAAAGTTAACATTTTTGAGAAAGTAAGAAAAAAAGGAAAACAATTTAATGCAACAAAACCTAGTTCTTAGTAAATATGTTGAGAAAAATAAATATAATGAAAAAAATTTAGCAATATAAAAAAAAAACAGAATAAATATATTTATCAAGTAAATAATTAAAACAGTTTAAACGTAAATAAAACTCATGTTTATCAATAAAAAAAAAAATATAAATGTAAATAAAAAAAAACTAACCACGTAACTAAACAAATTAAAATGGAAATATTAAATTGAGAAATTTTAAATTCAAAAATGGAAACACATTAGTAAATTTATTGTGGTTTAGAGGAAAGAAAAAAAACATTATATATATATATATATATACACACACATAAACATTAAAGAAAGTATAATTAATTTTTTTTAGAACTAAAAGAAATATTAATTTAGTTTTTGTATGATTAACTGTACAACTAGTTAATAAGTTCTATTAACCGTATATTCGATTTGTTATTATTTGATAATAAAAATAAGAAAAAACCAAAACTATTATATTATTATTATAAAAGAAGAACACAGAGACTTAGTTTACAAAATAGAAAATATGCATCATGTAATTCGGTTAGTAGTCTCAAACAAGATTTTTGTTTATTACAATAAAATTCGGTTTTATTTCAAAGCAAAAACAACAAATTGAGTAAAGCATATTTATAATAAAAGAAAAATCTGAGAAGGATGTAAAAAAAGAAAATTAATTGTGGAAATAAGTTAGCACATATGGCAACTAGTGTGTAACACAAAAAAAGAAGACACTATAAAAAATTGTTAGTTACGATGTTTTAAAATTATTTTACAATAAAATGAAAAAAACACAACTCTTTTTAATCCGTCTTCTCTATCATAAATATGCAGCTTAATTTTTTTCTCGACTTACAATATTTTTGATCCATTTTTGGTACCATTGGGAAGATGACATACTCGGCGTCAGCCAGATGGCAAAAATAATAAGATTTTTGATGTGCCAATCTTTCAGAACCACTTTGATACTACTTGACGAGTTCTGCCAACAACTAAGGGGTTTTATTTTTTAGAAACAAAAAAAAAAAAAAACACATAAAAACTACTCGCCATCATGTTCGCTTCTTTGGAAAGATAATTTTAAACCATTAATGCTTAAATATGATTTTCCAATCCAATTTTTTGATCCATTTTTGACCACTTTTTCAAGAATCTGGGGCAGGATTTCAGTAATAATGCTGCGAATATTAGTTTTCATGTCTTCCATCTTTAGTTTATCAACATGGACTAGAAATTTTGCATATCCCTCAAAAAATAAAACAATATTGTTATTATTGGACGCCAACTCACATGTTCATTATGTGAAATTACGCACTTGCAGAATATTCTTTTCTTAAATTGAGGAACGAAAAAGTTCCGAATACGACTATATAGCGCTCCCCATTGACTAACGTTTTAGCCGACATCATTTTTGAAGAAACGTGCACCAAAGATTTTACCATCCCATAAAGTATACCAAACGATGACTTTTTGTAGATGTAACAGCGTCTCAATCTTGGTTTTTCGATTTTCTTCACTCTAAATACGACAATTTGACTTGTTTACGAAGCCATTTAACAAAGAATGGTGCTTATCATTGCAGCACAAAACTTTGTGTGAGTAAGAGAAAATTAAGTTCTCATTTTTGGCCCATTCACTGAACACACAATGGGTGAGCAGCTTTAATTCTTGTACGAGCTGAATTTTTTAAGCTCATAAACTGAGATCATTCCGCCAAATCTTCCATATATTGGATGGAGACAACTTCAATTACTCTGCACTTACTTCTGGCGTAAGTCTATTCATGGTTAAATAGCAAATTGAATACAAATGCACTCTTGTTAATCGAAGGATGACCAGTGAAATTAATATGAATAAATGGATAAGCCATTTTAGTAGAACAGAGTCCAGGCTGTTAGAGAAAATTCCAATCATTCCGTACTAATTGTTTTTTTTTATGATGCTTTACAACAAGCCACACCAGTAAAGGTCCGACTAATTAGGAGCGGTTTGATCTATGGAAATTTAACGAAAGTCAAGAACTTTGTGTGTTGAGCGAGTATTCAACATCTGACACCATAACTAGAAATGCCAAATTACACCTTTGTGTACTTTACACTATTTTGGATGGAACCTTGGAGGTTATGAATCTATTTAGTTTTTCAGTGTTTCCAGTTATGCATGCCGATTTGCTTTAACAACAACCTTATAAGAAGCTATTCAGGGCAGCAGATAAATATGGTACCATAGTAACATTAGACGTCAAATGATGGTGCCCGGATTCTCTATTAGAATTTTATAATGCATGGCTATTTTGAAAAACGTTTTATACTCTTCGATACAGACGATGAAATAAAACAGTACCATATATCTTGTGGAGTTCCACAAGAGTCAATTGAAATCTCTAGTGAGGCAAAAATATTAGGATATTGCAGTTGTATTGGTGACAAAACGCAAGTAACAAAAATAGGATAACGGTCATGAATATATTCGGAAAGAGAGACGATGAATGGACCAGTTTGATAAACGCTCGCAAAACATAAATGAGCAGTTGCATAAATAGAAAAAGTCGATTTTTAGATACCTAAATTCACTTATAACAGAACGTGCAACGAAGCTGCTCGGGTGAGTGCATCCTTATCCAGAATAGTGAAAAATATTGAAGGAACACAGATAGCAAAGGAGACCAGTTATGTTAACGATGTTGCAGTCCACTATAATGTGTGCAACACCAATAGTGGCCAAAGTAGTGAGAAATAAGCCTTTTTTTCAGAGCGATTAACTCCGCTCAGAATTTGCTGTGCATCGGCGTCACGGAAAGGAAAATTAATACCTCAGTCAGCTCCTAATCGAAAATATATGATTTTGAACGTATCATAACTGGTTGGAGCTCCATGAGTCGCACATCGATTTAGTTTGCAATAGAGGTAGAGAAGAGGAGTGACAATGAAAAATAATACATTTTTATCGCCCTATTTCTAACCCTAACTGCGGCAAAATGGTGACAGACTTCCTCATTTTAACTTGCCTGCTCGAATACTTCATATATATATTTATCATACGTATTAATCTTTTGGTTATATCTTCGAGCCCAAAAGTTGATGTGGATTCTTGGTCTTTAACCAGAGATATTATAAGCCTCACGATAACATCGAATGCAATATAAGATTCCCTGGAACAACTTGCAACAAAAATCATAAAGGATCTTCGGCGGTTAAAAAGTAACAGCCAGAACAACAATGAAAACCAGAACCAGATGACATCATGCAAAGAACAATAAATGGTAATGCTAACGGCAATATTAAACCACCAAACGGCGACAGAACAGCATAACCAAAAATCGTTTATGGTATGCCAATAAGCCAGGGCTACCGGGCATTAGGCTACGACATTGGTAGAGCACGGGAATTTTTCATCAACATCTTGCACAGCCTAACGAATTTAGTAGGGATGTCTAACTCTTAAAACCGATTAAAGGTATCTCCCGCAAAATGGGTATTAGGTCCATGGTAAATTTACCCAAAACCGCACAAGTATAACTATATCAAATAGTTTAGTTAAACATGCTTATATCTATGTAGTTAGCGTTGTTGAGAAGATCTCGAGCAAGTTTTTCTTTGATCAAATTTTACATTTAAGCTGCCCATTACTAAATCATTTTTTCCAACTTCGAAAAGCTCGTCGGCTGAGGTATTGACTCCGGCCGCTTTATTATGGTGAAGCAATGTTTTGAAGTTTTCCTGCTCTTCGAGTATTCTGTCAGAGTTCACCACGAAAATCATATCGACGTTTCAATGACAAAACTTGAAGAAATCAGATTTTTGGAAGCATACCATAGGTACAAAACACAAGCTCTACAAAAAAACGACAGCATTCGGATGGTTTTGTACAACTCCCAGTTGCTAACTAGCTGCAGAATCACAGTTCTGCTGGTTAGAACCACAGGTGGTTCAACCGCTAGCCAGATCGGCAACGCACTGTTTAATGAAAGACATACTCGTATATACCTCCATCATATGTGCGAATGGTGCGAATGCCGACTCTGACCATTTTTTGACCACGCTTAGATTCAGGGCAGCGCTTGTTTAGATTCAGATTTGCCATTAAAGCCAGAGACAGACACGATGCCTTTAGCGTTAGACATGAGAACCATAAGCACTATAACAATGCGTATCACCGTAAAATTTGTCAGTCTAATATGCGGTGATATGGGTGAAGAAAACGACAACGACAATAAAGTTACCCTCTAAGAGCTCCAGGACAAAACGATAAAGTTAAAAAAATTTAAGACAATATATATAGATCGTAAGACACTTTTTCTCACTGCAGGGGGTGAAACATTGTAATACTCTCACTTTTTGAAATGCGATATCTATTTTTTTTTTACCAACATCTTAAGGAAAAAAATCTATTAAACTCTGCAATTTATAAAGGTATAAGAATCCTCAGTATCGCCTACTAAATTCTATCTGCTAAACATTTAGAAATCCGAAAGCAATAACCAGATTGTTTAAAGTTTGTATTGCTTTAGACCAGGAAAATCCATCAATACACATCAAGGGTAAACGTCAAACGTTGTTAAGAGCTGTAAGGGGAAATGGCTATGAAATCCCTGCCAAACTCGTCAATAAAGACCTCACCAAGTTTTTCAATTTCAAACTCAAGAGAGGATCTAAGCAAGACGATGACTTGTCATGTGAGATCTTATGGATTATTATTTAAAAAAAATGTGCAAAACTCACACTCTTATACCAAAGGAACAATATTATAATTACTTGCATACACCAGCGATATTAACAATTCTGCATTCGTGAGTATTGCTTCAAAAGCGGTGAAAATGAATTTTAGTGTAAAAACGAAATATGTGCTTCATACAAGAAATAACAGATGGCTCAGTCTGAATGCCACTTCAAACAGATTAGTTAACTTTGAGGTAAAGAAAATTCCTATTAATTTCATGGGAAATTCCTTACTAAAATTATAAACCAATCATTTCTTACTAAAATATGACGGAAAGAAAGTGTTCGTCTTAGAAAACGTGCTGCGTATGTAGTATGTACGAGTAAAACAAACTCCAAAAACATCTAAATTGTCAATAATGTTGTTCTTTTAATACTTACCAACTAGTTAGATCTTTGCTATGTTTATCTCATAATTCAAGCATTTAATTTTTTTGTATCTGATAAATACTTTGTCGGTATTGTTAATATTATTGGGGGAATCTTCTTATGAGTCTGTTTTAAATCGTTCTCCAATCTCTGTGCCACATTTGCCGTGAGCAAGATGATTCCAATATTTTTTCGTAAATAAATTCTCATAAAATTTTCCCTAAGCATCTTATAAGTTGTATCTGAAAAGATTTAATTTCTCGGATTTCTTTGGCGATACTTGATAATTGCGAAAACCAACCTTTATCGACAATATAATAATTAGCAGTTTTATATTCAGCGTTATCTTCACCTAAAGCCGCAAGAAGAAATCCGGTTGCAGTATCCTTAAATGACACTTATGAAGATTTTAAAGAAAAACAAACAAACTATGAATTATATATACTTCATCTGCAATCAATCCAAAGTACATGTGAAGATGGTCACCCATTGATTATAATATTTTTTTTTTTAAAACTAATGGAAATAAATGAGTAGGAACTTATTTAAATTTTGAACCGAAAAAAATTTAACGAAAAAATATGGCAACAAAATCAGATTTTAGTGTGAAATCTTGCTTAGGATAGCAAGTGATTTACTGAAATTTAGTGAAAATGTTTAAAGAAGTTCAGTCTACACTTAAAGATTTAACATCGTAGTCCAGCAATTTGTGATAAATCAATCACCTTGTGATCTTTTCTCTTATGAAGTTTTTGAACTTTACTTTAGACCAAAATGATAATCAATCTGAATGTTCTTTTTTTCCTTTGGTCGTATTATCGGAGTAAAATTAACAAATTCTTGCGATCGATGGGACTGAAAAGGGCCATGGGAAAGACTTTCGGAAGACTTTCAAAGCCCAAACAGAAGCAACTAAGGACCTAGGAATAAATACTTTTGCAGACTACTAAATAGCGAATATGTCCACATTTTCGCTGTCAGGAAAAATAATAGACGATAACAGCCAATAATTCTGTCCGCCTTTCCAATATAAGGCAGCCAGACGAACTGCATGCCTGATAAGTAGAACTCAATATAATTTGCTGACCCACAACAACGCATACCATGAGGCAGTAGTTCCCTAAGCACCCTCCCATAATATTCTATTTGCAACATCATATAAACGCCTCTCAACCAACTGATCGTTCCCTGTCATACTTCACCAACTAAATCATCACTTTCATGCAGATCTTAGCAAAGGTCCAGATCAATTTCAAGACTCTTAAGGAGAATAATCCGATAACTGGAGATTCCTGAAGTTCCGGCGAACAAAAAATCGTATAAGAGGGGTGGAAGAAGAAGACTTCCTGTGGAGCTGCAACGGCATTTACGCTTTCCATTTAATTCAGGTACAGGATCTACTGCCAGGATATGCCCAATGAAGATTGGAATTTTGTCAATGGTTACTACGTCAACAAGAATGAGAATGAGCACGAACGAAGCTCAGTTTACCAGAGTTGGCGTAACTAACCAACACAATTTGCAGTATTGGACTGACTCCAATCCCAATTTTATACGCACTCTAATTTATGTGCTTATTCTAAAGGTGGCTAATGCTACATGCCCGGGAGTAATTTCAGAGAAATTCGAAGTAATGGGAAACACTTTAACCCCATGTCCTTAATTATTCTTACTACAATACCAATTGCCTAAACTCCTCGAGAACGTTTCTTTTATTCAGAGGAAATGAAAGTTCTTTCAACATAATCAAGTTTCTTGTCCTAGTTGTAGTGTCACTATTGAACCAGAAATTTGATGGACGGTGGATTGGCCGTCGGGGTCCTTTGCCTTGGCCCCCTAGATCTCCTAACCTAATACCAATGGATTCTTTTTCTGAGTAACTATAGAAAAAAAACATCTAAATACAGTGTCAACAGAGATGAAAAGTAGTATGTTGCATATGAATCTGCATTTAGAAATATTAAAACGTAATCAAAAGTACATTTAAAACCAAGACCATTACGAACAAAAACGGTCCTTTTCGAGACCACAAAATATTTTTATAAGATGTACAATATTACAATATTTCGATTTTCTTGTTTTAGAACACTTTTGCCTGAATAAAATGAGCTTTTACTACGACTTCCGTTGATAATAGGTTAAAAATTTGCACATAGAGAATAGGATGCAGATAACAATTTTAGGAAAAAGAAATACATTTTATTGGAAAAATCTGAGTAACGATTTTTCGTAATTTTGACTTTAACGACACTTAAAAAAAAAAAAAAAAACATTAAATCACATAGGCTTTAAAACATTTTATGCATTATTAAATTGACTTTCGAATGTACCCAATCGTTTCTCTAGCTGTAACTGTTCAAAAGCTACAGTATTTTAAATAATTAGACATCGAAACGAGCTGTTTAATTTCAACGGCTTATAAATTGAGAGGGGTGAGGTAAAAAAAGACCCCCGGTACTCCAATTACCGGACTGTCCGATCCGTTTAAAGTCAGAAGAAAATAAAGAAACGACGATACACTCTCGAGAAACTTTTATTCTCAATTATTCTCAACAATTTTTATCGACATTTGTATCGATAGAGCGTACCAACTCCTTTGCCCTTACCCGAAGAATGATTGAAATCAACCCAGTAGGTCAACGCAGCAGAGAAAGAAGTGAAAGAAAGGAGACTTTAACCAGCGTACGAAGTTGGAAGCAAACGGCTAAGTTCGAGCTGTAGAGCACTGCTGGTTCAGGTACTGGTCCACCAAGAACATTATTCGAAGTAAAACAAACATAATCCATGTGACTAGCATATGATCTTTCCTTTTGCCAGAGAGCCTTTGTTTAATATAATCAAGTGTCATTTTTTCTTTTTTTTTTCTTATATTACCGGATGAAGCAGGAAAAACGTTCAGCAGTTTTTAAGCTTAAAGTTAATGTAGATTTCGTTGTAACTCTAGCCCCCATTCTATTGAGTTGGCAACTAAGTAATTGTCGTTTTCACTCATAGACATCTTTGGCCATATTTTCTAATGACTTCTGTCAAAGAGAATTTTTTTTTTTCCTATTCATATTTGTTAGCTGTCAATATTACTTGTGTCACATAAAGTGGTTGAGAAATATTTGAAACGTATGCAACTCGTTAATAAACTTGATATTTGGGTACCACATGATTTGGAAGAAATTCATTTAATGATTTGCATCTTAGACGCAATGAATCCTACCCTTTTTTTGAAACGAATCATCACTGGCGATGAAAAATGGATTGTTTACAGCAACGTCAATCGAAAACGATCATGATCCAAGCTTGATGAGCCAGCATCATCCACTTGTAAAGCTGATATCCAACAAAAGAAGATTTTACTCTCAATTTGGTGGGATTTGAAGAATGTGGTGTATTTTGAGCCGCTTCCAATAATTCAAACGATCAATTCAGATGTGTACTATCAACAACTGGACAGATTAAATACCGATCAACGAAAAACGGCCAAAATTGGTCCATCGAAAAGGTGTCATTTTTCACCAGAACAACGCTTGGCAACACACATCTTTGGTTGTGTATTGATGTTACAAGCACCATCAGATTACCATTTATTTCGATCTTTGCAAAACTCTTTAGATGGTAAAACTTTCAATGATGATAACGTTGTGAATTCGCACTTGGTTCAGTTTTTTGCTGATAAAAATCAGAAGTTCTCCGAATGTGTAATTATGAAGTTGCCAGAGAGGTCATCTAACAAAATGAAAAATATATCATCTTGCGACTAAAGGTAAAAGGATAACCAAATAAACAACATGTGGCTGTCAAATAAACATCTGAAAAAAATATCTGTTAGAACTAAGAGATAGCACAAGACTTTTATGTCATGTTAGCGACTATAAATGACATTCAAAAATTCTGCAACGCTATGAAGGGCACAACATATTCCCCCACTTCAGCACGCTAACCATTAAGGGAACCACTTTTTATAAACAAATAAAGCAATGCGTATCACAGCCCCAAACATTTTAAAACATTCGAATGCCAAAATATGAAAAGACAAAGTAGCTCCTAAATACTTCTCGAGGCTAATCAAGTAACGAAAAGCAGTTTGCTTCAGTTCTTAACTGTGTATTCGGGCGCAACATACAACTGAATCAAAATAAGTCCTACAAAGAAAAAATTGCATCTAAGTATGTACGTTCATTCCCTTTCAAACAAAAATTTATTTGAAGCACAAGAGTGCTCTACGAGCAATGGATGAGAACAGAACATTGGTTTCGCCGCAGAAAAAAGTAAAAACCTGAGGAACGAGCGACCTATGCAATGCAAACTTAAGAGAACTTTGAAAATTGAATCAGACAGTCATTTGGCTGTGTGAGAAATTACAGACAGTTAAGAAAAATACAGTTTGTACATACGTTGACGACATTAATATCAATAATGTTAAACGAGTCGAACAACGACGAGTATTTAGGGATTTTGTTCTACGCCGACTTTGCTATTACTCTGACAATGACATTAATCAATTGAGCAATAAGTCGTTAAAAATAAAAACCTAAACATCCCAGCCAAACAGCTACTGGAGATCCTCTGCTGCTATGAGATAAACATAATCGCCATCCATAAAGTGCGATAGGATGGACCGGACGGAAAGATGAAGAAAAACTGTTATATCTGCTATAGAGAATGTTAAGACATCCAGCGTGACACGGACAACAGTCGGAACGTTCACTCGGATGCGGATGCGGATTTCAGTCAGAGGAAAATTTAGGGAACAAGTCTTAAGCTTTAAGCATGTAAACGAACGCCTTACAACGATTTGCTTCAAGGCTAGATTCGCCATCATAAGCATCATAAATGCCCACGTCCTGACAGAGGGCCCCTAATGGACAATGCCTTAAATATAACGTGAAATTTGTCTCTGGCGAGCAGATAACATCGACTTGGACGTTGTGACGAAGTTGAAATTCTTACGGCTATAATCGCAAGAGATCGCAGGGGTTTTCTTTGACCTCTTATGTAGTCTGATGCAGCCAGCATCGAACTTAGAAGACCAGTGGCATCTTTGCCAAAGAGCAATCATGAGGCCGCCTCTGATATATTGGCTTCCAACCCGCCCCAAAAAAGAAACTCCTTTTTCAATCATGAATGTAGACAGCCAAATAAAACAACCATGCCAAAACTTTATACATCAAACAGAAATCTGCAAGGATGGAGAAAGAAACCCCTCAGTACAACCACAGTCGGTACTGAATAGATTATTTCTTCAGACTGTTAAAAGATAATGGCGAACAACATTTTATTATCAAGCAGAATGAACCATTCAGCCCGGACGAACACAGACAGCAAGATAAGGTTAGAACAGCAATTTTTTCAAACTGAAATCTAACAAAGCTGCTGGAACTAATTGCTTAACTGTCAACCTATAGCTGATACCTGGATAGGAAGCAAACATCAATTTATCTACAAAATCTGGGCCGATGAAAATGCCATACGAATGAAAACTCAGCATTGTTAGTACGGTCTTAAAAAGCGGGGATCCACTAAACTGCACCAACTTCATGGGAATAAGTCTCCGTGATATGATATATATATAAATTCCTGCCTAATTAACATATGCGAACACCCAAGACCCTTTCTCATCACTCTGGCTGCCCTCTATTAGCAGATTTTGAGCCCAGAATGTTCACTAAAGATCAAATTTTCACATTATGGCAGATCTTTCAAAAAACTCGGGAGTTCCAAATCGATACACACCATCTCTTCATCGATTTAAAGCCGCATATGACAGAATCTATGGTGACATGTCTAGTTTTGCATCCCTGTCAGGTTCATTCGCCTATGCGGAATGACGATGGAAAATGCACGGTGCTCCGTCATTGACAAAACTGATTTTTGTGACTGTTACGTCTTTCAAAAACATGTGCAATCAATGTCAATGGAGAGAGCTGTCAATGGAGCATTGATAACAAAGATGGATTTTAATGCAGATAATGGCCAATGCCAACGAAGCGGGAAACACAACATCGACATCAAGGAAAATCCGTCACGATAGGCAGCTACACCTTTACGGCAGTAAGGGATCTTATTTTTCTCGGCTCCGCATCAACTCCGACAATGGTACCAGCGCGGAAATGATGCGAAGAACCATTCTTGCTAATAGATACTTCTTTGGGCTTAGAAGGCCCTGTTTCGAGTAACTAAAAATTGATTATACAAGACACTGATCATCCCAGTCCTCCTTTACCTCGTAGAAGGACATTGACGATAGCAGAGTAAAATGCTTTTGAGCGCTATGAGAAAAAAGTCCTTCGGCCAATTTTCAGTCCTGCTTGCACAAATAGAGAATTGAGGTGACGTTTCAACGGGGAATTGTACCCGTTGTACAGCGATGCCGAGTTCGATAGAAAAGCTCATATAATCAGACTTAAATCGCTAGCTCACGTTGAGGGACAACGCTGTAGAGGACTAACTTATCTCAGATGGCGTGTACACAACTAAGATGTGTCTCAAAATGATAGAGTCACCGCAAATTTTCAGAGCAAAAGTATTAATTGAGAAAAGTTTTGACAACATAAAAATGGATCGTTTTAATTTCTCTTCAAATTCATATTTATTCAACGAACTTATGTTATATTTTTACTATTTACAGTTATTTCGTAAAATGTCTTATAATATGGTGTTCTTAAAATTCATTGATTTTGTTAGAAACGATTACCAAACGAGACTAAAAGCTAAAAGCGCCACACACCATCAACACATGTCAATAGTGCGCTCATCCATCAGGACCACCTAAATTGGAATTTATTTCATCGCTGCAAACATTGCGCCATTTCTTATCGTAGGTTATATGGTTTTGACCCCATTCCAACTTGACCGTTTTATGTCGTATACCAAAGGGTGATTGCGACTTAATTTTTTTTTTTTTTTAACTGACTGGATGCCCTAACAACTATGTACGGTAGGCTTTATAGATTCTATACCATCCGATATTTTTGATGGTTATTTATCAGGATTGCCTGACGACTTCTGTCCCCTAATTTCTTGAAATCTTCAATAACGTGATGTAGATGTCTTCCAATTTCGCAAGTCGATTTACCACTGTTCAATATTTCACTTATTTGTCCTTGTTCAAATTTCGTCAATGGATTTCCTCTTCCCATTTTTAAAATCCTTACCCAAACGCGTTGTGAAGAACACTGATCGAGTTGAACTTCCTATTTATTGTCACATTGTGCCCACATTGCAAAACAGGTCAAATTGTGCCGTTAGAAAAAAGTGGAAGAATGAAATTCAAGCAAACAGCTTTGGGCATCGAAATTACTGTATTTAACTACAAAAGTAAGATTTTAAGGATATTACGAAAAACCGCGTTGTTATTACTCTCAATACTTGCGCCGCATTATTAACACAGAACATTTGAAGATCGGCTCTTATCATTTTGGGACGCACCTCAGGGTCGTCTGGTAAAAGACCGCGCTGGTTAAAGAGGCATGTTAGCTGCGGCCCTGGGCCACCATAGACTATAACACCATCGGAGTAAGTTAGAAAAAATTTAACGCAACGTATTTTAAATGAACACCTTTATTATTTGTTTACTATTCTTCTTCTTCTCCAATATCTAAATTACGAACGACTTCTACGCTTCCGTTCACTGTCGGGTTCACGACTTCGCTTTCGGTGTCTATCTGCTGACTTATTTTCGGGCTTCAGCTTATTTTGACTTCTACTTCTACTTCTATGCTTCTTTTTATAAGTCTCCTTCTCTGACTCATCTTCCGAAGAAGACTCACTTTCCGTGGAGCTTTCTTCAGAGGAACTTGTCTCGACTTTTTTCTTTTTCTTCTTTTTAGATCTCTTCTCCTTCTTACCTTTTTTTTCTTTTTTCACCTTTTTACTCTTTTCTTTCTTCACTTTAACTTTCATAGGTTTTTCGCTTGCTTTGCTTGGTTCGCGTTTTATATTGTCCTCTGAGATTTGTACTTTTGGAGCACAACCTTCCATATACAATTGTCTCGTTACTTCATCAGTTTTTTCATTCTCTTTAGGTGGTTTATAGTCAGATACGTGGTCAACTCGCAGGGTTCTGTTAAGAATCTTAAAACAAAATAAATATATTACAAAACAAAAATAAATAAATAAAGGGAAGGTCGATTTTATAGATAAACTCACCTTGATACCATTTAAATTGTCAACAGTAAGAATAGTAGAACGTTGGTCTTCGTAGCAAATAAAACAAAAGCCTTTTGATTTGCCAGATGCTTTATCCCGAATCAAGTTTATATTGACAATTTCTCCATACTGGGAGAATACTGCAATTATATCTCCCTCCGTAAGATCGTATGGTAATCCTCCAACAAATATCCACGCGGAATCTTTATACATATCGTGCCAAGAGGACCTGCCACCGCGTTGCAAATCTCGTTCACTCAGCTTGAGAACATTTTTCATATTCCTGTTGAGTAAAGAATGTTAGGATTCTTATGAATGTTATTAATATTACTTACGTTAATGGATTCATGTTTCAAACAGATTTAATTTGTTCGCTTAAAGCAAATAAGCGCTGGCCTAGGAACTGTTTGGATTGCGATTTTAAACGAAAAATGACATTTGCAATGTAAAGAAAAAACTCAAAAGGACAGATTCTCGTTCATTCACAATTGAGTTTTGCTTTTGAGGAATAAACGTTCTATTCTGTTTTAAATAAGCGTGTCAAACTCTCCTGCCCGCAGAGCTCAATTGTCCAAAATTAGGATCATGCCATTCAATCAACCCATTCCCATTCAACAGCTTTAGGCGGCTTAAGACAAGAGGTATCAAACAAGTGTTGGATTAAAAAATTAATAAATAAATTGTTGAAGCGGCAAAGAATCGTACTTTACCTCCTGATATGAGCCTAAGATTCATTGACATCTGATGAAACTACCCGGAGTCTGTATGCGTAATCGAGCTCCCAGATCTGGAAACTACCAGTTGAGCAAAAGTGGAGCGTTCATACATTCACACATCTCAGCACACATAACAGGAGAATAATACAAAAGAACGACATCATTGAAACTACCTCGTCGGAAACCTCTTCTCCTCACCGAAGAAGTTATCCCAGGGCAAATAGAAATATTCATGATATCCACGGCAATTCTAAGTTTACAGATAATGATAAAGGAATATCGCGATGCTTCGAAAGATCTGCATATCGTCTTCATCGATTTGGAAAAAGCGTTCGATAGAGATCGTAGAGGTTTTGTATTACCGGCGTTAAGATCTTAAAATGTGCCCCACACGAATATAAGATACAGCGGGAACAACCGGAAATTCTAAGTTAAAGTTGATGTATACTAAGACAGTATCGTGCTTCTTTTAATGACGTGCTAGACTCTATTGAAGCATCACATTGACTTCTTCTCTTCTCTTCGTAGATGATAGCACTATAATAAGCAATCCTGTATCATACGTTAAAGGACTAGAAAATAAATGGAATAATAGCTCGAGTGACGTTAGAATAAAATTTTTTTATCTAATCCTGCAACTAAAAATAAAAAATAAATTGCGTCATCCTTTTTGCAATAAGAGATTATGCCTAAATGCGTGCAAAATTAAATAATAAAGCCTTAAGATGATAGATTTCGTTCACACTCAATCAGCTGATTCGCCCGGCCTGAATTTTTTACATTGTGTGCTTATTGACATGGAAACTAACGCTAATACGTATACGATTTAAAGCACCCGCTGATATTCGTAACGTTTTTGTGTCAGCCGCTGTCAGCCGTATTTTGTACTTCTTGTTCATCGTCCAACACTACTATGGGTTGTGTTCAAACTGAGTGCGACTGTGGTCTATTCTTACTATATGTGCGATGATTTTTTTTAAACGGATGACGGATGTGTCCGGAAAAAACATCAACACAAATATTCTAATTGATTGAAAAGAGGAAAATTCGGTCTGGGCGGCATTATAAAACAAGGAAATTTTAGCACAATCTTGTTCTCCTCTAGCTTGAACCTCGATTTATATGCTTGTTTCCACTGTGCAGTTGACCTTCACTCAAATGTCATCGTCCATTTCGCATACTCTTCCTCTATGCTTTTCAAATATACTTATTGAGATGGCGGCGTTGTCTTTACATATTAGACCTCTTTTCCAAATCGTTGAAGACAATATGCAAAAATTTCGAAGCGTCTCAGTGGTTTTCCATCATTATCCGTTATATTTGCATAGCATCTGCTTCGAAAAAAAGTTCAATAACTGGTTTGGAGTTTAATAATATTGCTTTGTCGACTGCTTAGAACAGAATATTTTCATAATATGCGACGTTGGTTTCACCGATCGGTAATTGTTGCAAAATTTCTTGTCGCTATTGCCTATATAGAGTGAAACATGGATACTCTCTCCACTGATTAGATATTCAACCATCTACCATCACTTTATTTGAGAAAATCTCGAGTTGTTTGAATCTAGAATTTCCTATCGTCGCCAATACATACTTCGGCAGCTATGTGATCCAATTCGACTACACTGATCTGGTGTTTTCTTACTGTGTCGCTGAATTAGACTTTCTCAAAATTCGCCATTTTTTATCTGTGCGCGACAGGCGAGGGAATATTGTATCGAGAGAATTCATCGTTAATGCTAGTTTTTCTTCGTTATGCCGCTATTTTGAAAATTGATATTAGCCAATGTGTTTGTCGACGTTGCACTTCTTCGATATCTTGTCGCCTGTTTATCAATTGTGAAAGTAAAGTAAACAATGCTTCTAATGCTACTGCATTTATTCTATTTTTAGCTATATTTATTCTATATTTAGTCCAGATGGATTTTTTCTTTAATTTTAATTACGAAATTGTCCAAGCATAGATATTGAGGGTAATTCCGTCACAATTTGAGGGTAGTTGATATACTCATATTACGATGGTTAAAACAACACTTTATTAATGTCACAACAAGTTCCTTATATTATATGTTTTTGCGGTTGTCTATATATTAAACAGTAGGAAGCCTCTCACCTAGACGCACATTCCAGGTATTGAACGATCTCAGATTGTTTATTGGTAGAACTATCGTATGATGTAGATTAAATCATACTCGTTGATATATCTTTCATATATGCACATATCTTCTTTTCTTCTATTAACCGTTGAAACAACATATATTAGTCCTAAAACTATGATACATCTAATGGTACATATTTCTACCAGGTACCTCTATTGCTACTGCCCCCTTGTGTGTTTTGCTTTTATATAAAACTGATCCACTTATATAGTCGAAATGTCATGAGGTGCACTTGGTAAGCCTTCGCGCTCAACCACAATCTGAAAATAAAAATATGTAGAGCTTTTTTAATACGAAAGGCAAGCTTAAGATCTTTTATTATACTATAAGTTATACAACGTTTCATGTTATTATACATAATTTGATTTCAGCCTATTGGTGAATTACTCATTGACCTTCCAACTTAGAGCAACTAATAATAAGCGTTGTTGACAGAATGAGATGTTTGTCTTCTTCGTTTTGTATTTCCACAAGATTTGAACTCAGAATTTCCATAATTATGAACTAAGTGTTATACAACATATACCATATATTTATTACTGTGAATCATGTATTGTAAAATTTGGCAGTACTTCGTTCGCGGATAATGGCACTATTTTCGTCACAAGTTTCTGACAAGTGTCAGCTGACTACACTGCAAGTGAAAAATTTTATTTCTGGTACGCCGTACAATTGATTTTCGTAATTTTTTGTCAATAATTCTCGCACGAAAATGGCACTACACTCAGCAATGAAGGGAAAACTGATTTCCGTTATTGGAGATGAGGTAAGTACAATGAAATTTATCATAAATGTAAAATTGAGAATATGTACCCAATCTTAGGACACTTGCGTTGGCTTCTTGCTTGGAGGCGTTGGCGAAATTAACAAAAATCGTCATCCCAACTTCATGGTTGTAGATAAGAGTTAATAAAAATAATAATATCATGTAAAAGATTCGTTCTCATGAATTTATTTCATTCGAATAGACACACCAGTTAGTGAAATTGAAGATTGTTTCAAACGTTTTCTGAAACGTGATGACATCGATATCATCCTCATAAATCAGAATTATGCTGAGCTTATTCGTCATGTGATCGACGCACACACATCACCAATTCCAGCGGTCTTGGAAATTCCATCCAAGGATCATCCATACGATGCCAGTAAGGATTCTATCCTAAGACGTGCCAGGGTAAGCTAGCAAAAATCGTTTCAAAATCACAAGGGAATTGTTTTTTGAATTCTTTATTTTTTAATTTCGTTTTTAAGGGCATGTTTAATCCTGAGGATTTGGTGCGTTAAGAATATTTGGATACTGCGTATCTGTCGGTGAACAAGTATTAATAATCCCATTTGTTAATTTTTCTTGAATTACATTCGTGTGCTTTAAATTTTTGCCGTTGCTGCTTGTATATTTTCATTCCAATAAGAACTAGTTTTTGGTTGACAACGATGTGTTTTTGTTAAATTATTGGCTCCTGGGTCTCTGGGACTTTTCCAAAGAGATATACCATTTTTGGGATTTCTTATATTACTTTAAAGGGCTTGCTGAGCTAACAGTAGAGCGTAGGTGAGATGGTAAGTTTAAGCGATTATAGAAAAACACGGCTCCAGCAATGAGGATCCTCCTATCCCAACCACCAAATTCGGGAAGAAAAAGACAATAGAACCTCCGTTTTAAAGCCCTAGAACGCTTACTCTGTTTAGCATGCCTGGGAGCGGGGAATATGGAACGATGCGATGTGCTTGACAGGGATTCTATTGGCTAGGACTTTGTAATACAAGTAAAGTCATGCACACGGTATAATAGCGGACTTAGTTTACTTATCGTTATTGATTGATGAGCCGTAAATGTTTTATTCCGAACGACAAGGCTCCACTTAAGCGTTTTTTCGAGAGTTTTATTATTTCTTTACATTACACAGTGCGCCATTATAAACTAATAAATTCTGATATAATCCCTGATTTGTAAGGTGGTTTGCTTTTTTCTAATTTTCGGTCCCAAATTCAGTTGAGGTTGCACTGCTATTAAGCAAGATACCTCTATGCGAATTAGTTTGAGTGCACCTACTATCCACAAGTGTTGAAATACTTTGAGGTAACTAAAAAATTTGTAAAGCTAAATGTGAAACTGGGAAAAGACTAAACGCTGTTTTAGCCAGTAGATAATTTGCAGGATTGTGATCATGCATGTGCCTAATCTAGTGATGGTACTAAGCATATTAAATGTTTGTACAAATTCCTTTGCTTGTACGTCCAGTTGTCCATTTGACAGAAGGATACAACCGCCATCTTAAATACAATTACCATTTGTTTCAACGATTTAATTATTCTTTCTGGATCTTGCTGTGCAGCGCGACGGATCAACTCTGACGACTACTAGTGAAGACGAATGAAGGAAATTTAAATATGTAACCCTCACAGACATTTTATCTTTTATAATATAATAAACAATAAATAAAACAGTAAGTCAGTAAGACAGTATTAGTCAGTTCGGTGAATGTACAACTATTCCCCTCTTTCTTCGCTGCAGTGAGATTCCAAGTGCGAACTCCGTTAAATTTTTCTACCCGTAAAAAGTAAAGATGGCGTACTTATTTGGTGCGGATATGAATTTATTGTTGACTTCAGAAAGTACAGGGGGGAGTACTGTACCTTTGGCGCCAAAAACTGATAACGGTTTTTTGTAGAGGGGTAAAAAAAAACATTTTTTACTATGTGCTGGGGGTCTGCCCTGCCCCATTTAGGTGGTAGGGGCAATTTAACAAAAAAAACTTAAAATGAAAAAAAAAAATAAAAAACAACGACAACACTTGCAATGAAGTTTTGAAAGCCAGAGACCTGTTCTTTAATCATAAATTTAAATCACATTATTTGTGTCAATAGTTTTTGGACAATTTGCATGCAAACTCAAAATTTTGATAAAAAAATGAAAAAGAAATGTTTAGACCAATTTTGTTTTAAAATTGTGAATAGCACTTCACTGTAAGTGTTGCCGATGCTTTTTAATATTTTTTCATTTTAAGTTTTTTTTTCTAAAAATGCTACTACCTCCGAAACGGGGTGAGATAGACCCCCCTCCCATAGTAAAAAAAAATGCTTGTTTTTGACCCCTCTACAAAAATCCGTTATTATTTTGCTGCGCCAAAGTTATTGTACTCATGCCAAAGTACGAATACGGATATCTCGTGTTTAATGTGTTGCATTTCATTCAAAACAAAACCCATTGTTAAAAACCAGGGGCGACCGATGCAACAAAACGAGACGCATATAAAGCAGCCTTACACTAAATGAGAGTAGCTCGAGATCACTACCAGCAACGAAGAAAAAAAAATAACGGCTTCTTATAGGCAGAGAATTAGCAGCTTGCAACCGAAAATACTAAGAGAGGCTAAGGCAGGAATGATGATCCGGTTTCTTAACCGTAGGTAAAAATAATATCAATAATAGATGGCTTAGTAACGGGAATAACCCTCTTTTCGCTACAAGCTATTATATTCCTTTCAGTCTGGTAACACCAAGTATAGCATTTTCCAATTTTAAAAACTACAAGGTGGAGCAAAAGTAATGACATTTTTGCAAATGAGGTCAAGTGTCATTGCGCCTTGACATTTATTTTGTTGACAAATAGAGAATTAGTTGACACATAGATCAATATCCAAACTTTGTAGCTTTGGTTGGTGCGCTACTATACGTTAAGCGTAAAACGTCAGTGAGACAACAATAATTATGAAAATGTCTTAAACACAAAACTCTTACGAAAATTAATATTAAACAAAAGGCAATTCACAGATTAAAAAAATCTTAATAAATTGTAGATCATTTCTGGTCTGGTCAGAAAGAAATTGAAAAAGCAACGCCATTTTGAATTTCTGGCGCCAACCAGCTGCATGATGATGAATCTCTTTACCAACTCGCGCGCCCTATGTCATCAGTATTTGATATTGAGAAACTGGTCCCCACAACCCCACTTTCCACTGATCGCATTTATGCGTGTGACCCTATTCATAGATGAACTAACATAGATGGCAAACTTTCCAGATATAGGAAAGCCAAAACGCGATTTCTGGTATTGAAATGGTAATTAACTTGCAGTGTCCATGGGCGAGGGTTAATTGTTTGCAAAAGTTTAGTGGAGTTTGCCATTTAAGTTAGTTCATCTATGGTTGACAGGAGGAGGCAAAGGAGCATAACACACTTCAAGAATACGGAACTATTGTTACTGCTTATTTGACCAATTTCCCGTCTGTTGTTGAAAACGCAGAATGAACAAAATAACAATAAGCGACGAACCCCATTTTTATTTAAGTGGCTATGTGAAAAAATTTTTTTTTTTCGTTTCTAGGGTACGGAGAATCCACATGAAATGCACGAAGAGCCATTGCATCCGTGAACAGTAAACAGTTTATTGCCATTTTTTTAGAGCGCCGATGGCACCACCGTAACCGTAACTGGATAGCGCTACAGACAAATGTTGTACAAGTTTTTCTTTGCCGCAAGTTGCTGAATTAGTTCTCGAGACCTGTTGGTTCCAGAAGTACAAAGCAACCGCTCACACAGCTCGGACAACGATGGAGATTTTGTAGCACCAATTTTCAGGTCGTGTGATCTCATGTCGTGGCGATTTAAACTGGCCGACCAGATCACCAGATCTGACCGCTCCAGACTACTTCCTTTGAAACTTTTTGAAATCTCGCGTCTACCACAACGAACTACGAACCTTGCAAGTCTTCAAATCCAAGATGATTTGCGATCAACAATTCAAAATGCCGTAAAACGAGCCCAAATGTACATCAACTCATTAGCTGGTGATTTGACCGATATCGTTTTTTTTTTTTTTTAACTTAATGTCATCAATTTTACACGTTTAAATAAACTTTTAATGAAAAAATGAGCCCGATATTTTTAATTTGTTATAAAATGGTAGCCAATTCACATTATGACATCACTTTTACCTCATCTTGTTAAGGGTGATTTTTTTGCTGTTTGATTTCTCAGTGTTTTATTTTTGACAACTCACGCGTAATATGTAACATGCGTCAAAGTTAAACATACTCAGTTTGCAATGCCATTTTTTCATAGAAAGACTTACATCTGAACCACGCTTACAAATTATTGCATTATACTATCAAAATTCGTGCTCCTTGAAAAATGTTGTAAGCACTTCGACCATTTTACCGTGATTATAATCGACCTACTGAGCAAGCAATTCAAACCATAGAGACCAAATTTTGCACCAATATCACGCTATTGGACATCAAGCCGCCTACCCGTAGAGTGCGTACAGAGGAAAATATCGCTGCTGTATCCGCAAGTGTTAATGAAGACCGTAATTTGTCAATTTGTCGCCATTCGCAGCAATTGAGATTGTGTTACTCGACTACGTGGAAGATTTTACGCAAAGATCTTGGTTTAAAACTGTCGTGTAAAAACTGACCCGGAAGACCTGCCACAGCATCACAGCGGTGAGTGAGAAAAGCCTTAGAAAAGCTGGAGGAAAATCCGCTTTTTTATGGAAAAATTGTTTTCAGTGATGAAGCTCGTTTCTGGTTGAATGGGTACATTAATAAACAATACTGAGCAACCTCAGGCAATACAAGAGCTGCCAATGTAATCAAAAAATGCGTTTGTTTGGTGAGGTTTATAGTCTGGCAGAATCATTGGTCGGTAATTTTTCAAAGATGATCATGACAACAACATAAATGCCCCCGCTATTGTTTAATGATTTCTAACTTTTTTTGCCCAAAATGCACGAGCTGAATCTGGTCGACATATGGATCCTGCAAGATGGCGCTACATGCCACACAGCACAGAATCGATAGACCAATTAAGAAATGAATTCGGTGAGCAATTTATCTCTCAAATTGACCGACTTGATCGTACGATTTGACGCCTTTATACTATTTTTTACGAGGATACGTTAAATCACTCGTATATGCCGATAACCCAACACCAATTGCAGCCTTGGAAGACAACTACACGTGTTATTAGCGAGATACCAGCCAATATGCTCGAAAAAGTGATTCAAAATTGGACTCTGCGTATGGACCACTTAAAACGTAGTCCGGGTCAACAATTACATGAAATAATCATTAAAAACAAAATGCCAAGTCTAATTTTTTTTTTTTAAGATTTAATGCATAAATTAGGACTCTATTATCATTTCCGATCCATTTTTTTGACGTGATAGTTCCAATTAGTCCAAATTCTTCTTAGAACGCGTTTGTTTATTTAAATTCATTAATTCCTACATGCTCTAAAAAGAAGCTTGATTACGGGCTCTATAGGCACTCTAGGCTAAACTTAATCCTTATCCTAGCCTTTCGACATAGCCTAACTTAGCTTATTGTCAAAAAAAAAGAATTAAAAGCGCCGAACGATTAAATAGTGAGCTGCTTCTCTTCAAATAATTTTCGGAAGTTTAGCCAAAAAGTAAAAATAACGAGTTAGACCAAAGAAACTCGATCAGAGGCTTTTCAAGATTTGGTCGGCAGAAAGAATATCTAATGAATGGATACTTAGCACCGCTTGCCCCATCCACAAAAAATATAAAATCCTATCTTGTGTGTCAACGTTTGTATGGACAGAGTTTGGAAGGGGAGTTTTAACGACGAGCATTGAAGAGCTGTATATTGACCTGGTCCGAAAAGCGGACATTAGTTGCCTTAGATGCCGAAGATGTAGAACGAATGATCAGTAGCGATCCAACCCGAACAGTCTTCGGATCCAAACAACTTCGGGACAACGCAGAAGAGGAAAACATTTTAATGGTTGACGTGCGCAAGTGGAAACAAGCTTTATGATTAAATTGTCTACTCTTATCATGTTGGCTCGTTGTACAAGACCTCAGAGGAATATAATTAAAGTATTCCGACTCGGATGTTAGGTGTAATTGAAGACAAGTCCTCAAGTTGGTTGTTATGAAACAATTTCTTTGTAAAAGTGAAAGCACCGTTTACTCTAATCAGAGTGGTATCTACATATTTGTTAAAATATAGGCATAATATTAGTCACATCCAAAGGTATTGACAAACAAGTGGCTGCTCGTGTAGCTCCATGATCAAAAGTTCGCTGATTGGATAAAAATTGCCATAAGAATGGCTTCCGACTCATGGCAAACTGACTTCACAAGAGCGTTTCCGCAGATGATGAGTAGAATCAAACGCATCTTGGTGCAGACCTTTTTTAATTTGAATTTTTTCAGCAGAAATCACATGGTAATTACTCAAGATTTATAGTGAGCTAATAAAAAATAATGTACAGCAGTGGTTAACTTATAACTAGCTTGTTCAGATTAAAGAAGGGCCTACGCTATCAAAGACTTTTCCCAAGTTATGTTCCGCATTAAAACTAAGTTAGTTATTCGGAAGTATAATTTCTTCTCCACACCTTTTCGCATAACTCACTTATATTCCGAAAAACACTTCAATGGGAGCCTCCGCGGATTGAAAATATTCTTCCCTCTTTTGGGAATTGTATGCACCACATCGTCCACAAAGTACACTTCATTGTCCCTATACTCACCTGCGAATTTTCAATCACAGAGAGAATTAATTGTCATCGTTCAAGTAATCTTTAAACACAAAAAGTCACTTTGATCTAATGATCAAAGTATTATATTTATTTTCGGGCATTTAGGCGTCCTTTAAGTTTACATTTTAGCACTATAAAATCGTATACTGTCAAGGAAACAAAATCAATTTATTGGTGTATCCCCATTAGAAAATTAGTCCCGGGAGAACGATCACTATCAGTTTCATTCTGTGAAGTTTGATTGATTTCCTGGAATATATTGTCTCTAAAATATGAACCATACTCTAGAATGAGTCTGATTTTAGACACTAGAACTTTCGAATTAGTAATGATTTCTAAATCCCTAGATATTCGAGCAGAATTTACTTCCATTCTGCTCTTTAATCTCTTACGAAAAAGGCAAAGATCACGACACCATCACATAGGTATGTAGTTTTAGTCTTCTTTATCAAACGCTTTAGATGTAATTCATAGATTTATCGTCAGTAACGTTAGTAACACTTTTTCTTGAAGCCTTCATCCATTTTCTAAAAACTAAAGCAAGGATACTGCCCATCTACTCGTCGGTACACTACTTTTAATTATTTTTAGCAAGCGCCGTAGTTTAGATGAGAGTTTATCCATTTAAAACGCATACCTATTGATGTCTCGCACAAGTGAGGTCTAGTTAGTTTTGCTGATATCTAGACATCCCTGCTAATTCTTAGCATGAAAATGGTGACGCTTATATCAGAGGAAGCTGCTCAGTCGACCTCTTTTGCTGCTCATCTTTCATTGCAGACACCAGCATTTGATGACCTCTGGTTTTTCCAAGCGGGCTCTTTTATGTTAGCAATCTCTTTGACGACGATGACTGGTTTAACATATTTAAAACATTTTTGAGTAGGTGCAGAGCTTCTCACTTGGGCTCTTTCCTGTGCTAAGTCATTAATTGCCGAATAGGCAGTTTGAAATTCTATAAAAAAAAAAAAAAAAACTCTCAGAGTTGACGTTGAGAAATATGTCCGAATTTATGGATTTTGACTCGAACTTTGTATTCGATTAGTATTTGGATGAATTGGTTGTCGGTTTGTCACTAATAGATGACTAGACCCCTCAAAAGCCTAGTATAACTTGTTATCATATGACACGATGTTGATTGCAAACAACAGGGTCTTAAATTTTTGAACGCTTTAAAATCGGAATACAGCCTTAACTTTTTCCATCACAATTAAAGCATTACCAGGACCTCACATTCCGTTCTAATTACCTCTTGAGAGGTTGCTTGAAACACCGCATTGTCAATGCATTACTAACCAATAAAACTAAACGGAAGATTTTGACAGGAAATCTTCTTTCTTTATTTTTTAAATTCACACAAAAAATTTGTTTTAATATACATATGTTACAAGTAAAATAAAAACAAAAAAATGGATGAAAATCAAGCTCGTAGCTGGCTTCCTTTATTTGTGCCTCTTTCTGACGGATGCACCATCACCTGACACAGGAGCTCTCCGTTTGGATGCTCTGGTTTGGGAGCGTGTAAGTGGTCTTGTAGCTACCTTTTGCAAAGGGACAAATTTGTCAATTTCCGGTCCTTTACTCGCATCTTCCTTACTGGTACTGTTCTGAATGTAGGCTTCTGATTTAGATGTAATCAAAGTCACATCCGGTTGTTCTGTTTTATCCGGAGATTGAGGAATAACACGACAGCGTTTCGAATGAATGGTTAAAGAGCGACAAGTTTTGAAAATTTTCTTACAATTTCTGCATTTTATTGACTTAACACATGTCAAAGGTGTATTGTCGGAGTCGACATCGGAATCTGATTCCAGAACTTTTGGAGATTGTTCGGGAGTGATCGAATCTGCTAATTTACGATCTTTGTATTCTTTCGAAGAACATTTGGAACTTTCAACTGACTCTTGGGTTTGCGGAATGCTTCGTGAGCCGACAACACGACGTTTACGCTTAAAGATTTCATCTAATTCAGGTATTTCGTTTTCTGAGCAAAATTGATCGTCGTTATTATTTTTGTCAATGTTGTGAAGTTCGTTTCCAATTTGGTCTTCGTTTGTTCCATTCATTGCATGTATATAAATTTCGAACTTCAAGTTCTCAGCACCTGGCTTTGTGTGTAAGTGTTGCTTGCGTCGATTTCCATTACACCGTGGTCGCTCTTTAATCATTGGAATCGAAATAGAACTAGTATCAAAGTAAGATGACAAATCTACACATTGTCGTGATGAGACGACTTTTCTGGTGCGCAAAGGTCGCAGCATAATCACCTTTGACGGCTGCGCAAATGTCTTCCGTGGAACAACTCTAGCCCAATCGAAGCATGATTGTTTTTGCAGTTGCTGATGTTTTTTTGGTGGAATCGGTTTTGGCTCATTAACCACCAACAAATTAATATTGCTCTCCAATGGAGTTGTTAATTGAGCGATTGTGTTTAAACCAACGCATTGCTGCACAATATGAGGATACGTTATTGGCTGGGTAAAGCTTAACGATTGATTATTCAGAATTTGACATGGAACAACGGATGCAGTTGAAACTGCTTGTAATTCTTGAAGATTGAAATTAATGTCAACCGTTTCTGCTTCGGGTGGATAAACTTTCTGTGTTAAGGTCAATGTGGGTGATTGAAAGGGTGAAGGATTAGGTACTGCAGCTAACTGTGGTATGTCTTGTACATTATTCAGTACACACGATGTAGGTGAAAAATACTCGGGCCATTGCCCTAAAGGCTGAAGAAAATCATTTTGATTTGAAAAATTGCAATCAGATGTGTAGTCAGTCTGTAGTGAACTTATATCAGGCATGTGGTAGAAAGACTGCAAATTCCCAGCGACATCTCCGATTGGTGAAAAAAGAAGTTGAGAATTAGAGTTCGATGTACTGTTGGTATGAGCCTGCTCTGAACCCATGGTCTTGTCCATTTCACAGATATCGTCAAATATATCGCTGAATGAACTTGATGGACCGTATGATCTATGATAACAAAAGTAATGAATGGGAAAGAAAACGTACGTCACACATATTACAAAACAAACCTATTAGGATCAATGGAATTGTCAAGTAAATTATTGGAATCAACTTCTTCAACGTTAAAGTTTGATTGGTTCTCCTTATTTTGAAACACATCATTATTTATGTTTCCGATTGGTGTCGAGTTACTGCAAAGTTAATGAAATCATGAGAACCAACAATTTTTCTAACTAGCTAATAAAAATATAAAAATATAAAAAAAAAAAATCGCACTCGCAAAATCCTTTGGCCAGCTCTTCTATTATGTCTGGCAATACTTCCATTATGTTAGATGGAAAAAATCTTGAAATCAAATAGATGAGATGGAAAACTGAAAAATGAAATGAGTTCAAAATTTATGGAATATAAAGAAAAAAAAAATCAGATTCGGAGGGAAAATTGCAGCGTAACGCCGATGATAAAATGACAAATTTTTTTATAACATAACGGTATTTTGAATGTCAAAATGATGTCAACTTAACAGGTGTGGAGACTGTTTGTTTTCTGCTTTAAGTTATACATGATTTTACACTCAGTAATGACCATTAAGCATGTTTAGACTTTAAGCTCGGTTTGAATAAAAATTAGAAATGCGCGATAAAATCATGATAGCATAGTGATATAGATATAGTGAAAAATATAGAATAGGCTTAATACTATTATAAACCTAATGATTCAACATAAAACTTTAAGGTTACCGAAACTTGAACATTTGTTTTTAAATTGAACAAAAACAGAAACGTTCACGGACTGTGAAGGATGTGAAAATATACGGCCGCTTAAATAGAAAAAAAGAGCCCTCAAGAAATGTTGTTGAGTATACATATAAACAAAACGTCCAGTTGAACTTCCCTTGTTAAGCGTAAAAACGCGTGCGATGAACAAGAAGAAAATAACAAGACTTTAACTTTAACTTTAGAAATATCTTTCTAAAACAGGACACAAGGCGAATATACTCACGTGATTGAATCAATTGTAGTACCTATATTATAGTCAGCACGGCTTATATGTTATATGAGCTATCTCGCTGTGCTTGGAGCTGAAGCTAATGAGGATTTTTAAGACAGAGCAAAAGATGTTTAAAAAGTAATTTATAATAGTTTTTATGGGTTAACGGGACCCCTTTTATTCCAAATGAAGGCAACTTTGACTCAACGGGTTTGGCGAGACCCGACTACGTAACAACTTTATTGTTACGAAATAATTTAAAGTAAGAGTTCATTATTACCGGCAATGCAAATGGTAAAATATTCTAATCGTAATATCCAATATACTTCCTTGTTGCCACAGAAGAAAAAGACAAACAAAGAATTAGCTTTTACACTAAAATCGTTATAGATTATCCTGGAAAGCATAGCCTACAGGGTATCATGTCGGGAAATGGACTCACGTTCTATTATTCTTACTATCTATCTACATAACGATCTCTCTTGACAAGTCGTATGCAACCTGCGGTAAGTGCTGAAGAGGCATCGGAATAAACAGTTCCCTAGACTGTTAAATGTTGATGACTACTCAAATTCTGGTGTCCAGCACAATGAATCAAGCCTTTCATCCACTCGATTGAAATTAAGTATACATATATGTATATAATAGGCTAATAATAATAAGGTTATAAGCAGTTTAAGTTAGCCATAGAGGACTTGAAAAAGAAAATACGAGTACACCACCTCATATTTCAGACTGTAGAGTATGCTTTTCTGGACCAATGTATGCTTGACGAATTGAAACTCAATATCGAGAGACCCTCTTAACTGCGCCATCAATCACTTTAACATTGCGTACATGATCTTCTCTTCTTAGAGTCGAGTGTTATAACTTTAAGGTAGTAAAAGAATTTGCCTAACTCGGTTCTGCCAATAAACATCTCAGAATAAATAAAACGAAGACTAGCTCTTGCCAATCGGTGTTTCTTTAGAATGCGAAGACAATTGAAGAGTGAAGACAATTCTTTGTAAGAGGAGAAAATAAACGACAAACAATACGTGCTATACGAGGACGTTGATCTAGTAAGAAAACGAGACATGTAGAGCGAATAGACACCAATGCTCCGGGCCGCAGAGTCTTCGAATTTAACCTGTAGGGATAACGCATTAGAAAAAGACCTCGGCTTAGGTGGGGCGCACAAGTAGAAGGAGATTTAAACCGACTTGGAGTGCGCAACTGGAGTTATTTATTTAAAGATCGAGCTAACTGGAGAGTTTTGTTAGTTGAGGCACAGATTCAGTTTGAACTGTAGCGCTGATAAGTAAGAATATCGTAGAATATCAGCCACAGAATCTAAGAGAGTCAGAAATGCAGGAAATTTATAATTTTAATGTCTGTCAACGAGATTTATATACATATTTATGTATATAAAACCATGGACAACAAAAATAGTATCCATTTATTTTACAAATTAAGATTGATATTATGAAGTGGCAGCATTTTGCAATTTTCGGTACATGTGCTTTCAAATCAGCTGTTTTTGACATTCCACCGTAATAACTTTGCTTGTTTTGGCGCTTCAACAGTTTAAAATAAAGAAGATATTATTTACAAATATTAAATTAAATCTGAAATGATTCGCTTTGCTAAAGCTTGCAAAAGCATCACTGATATTCCATTAATAAAGTTATCTCGGGGGTACTCGGTAAAAAAAAAATTTCAAATAACAAAATTAGACGAAGACCCCTATGCTCAGTTGCCACCTGATATTAAACCAAAAATACTCTTTAGCTCGTTTCTTGAAATGCAGAAACCATTGCTGGGTTATAAGCGAAAGAAAATAGTCGAAGACAAACGAAAGCACGAAGAAAAAATATTAAATATAGAAAAACTTTCTGTTCGTTCATTTCCGGCAGCCTTAAAATCTCTCCATCAGCCCGAAGAGGTTCCCAAAGAACAGTATATTGACTTTTATGATGAAAACTTAAATGTTAGAGAGCAATCTACTAAGGATCCAACAGCTCATTGGATGGACGACTATGAATTCTACGATGACACCTTGGATGAGAATGGTGAAGTGAATTCAAAGTATGGCACAGCTGGTAAATTCTTCCGAATAACTCTGTATATTTCTCGATTCAAAAGTCTAGTGTTTTGGTTTCTCTCTTTTTGTAGATCCATCAATTCCAGCATCAAATATTCCGTGTAACGGGTGTGGAGCTCATTTACATTGTGCTAATCCTGGTATTCCTGGCTATATTCCAAAGGAAATATTTAAAGGACGATCAAACAATGAATTAAAGGTACAAATGAATAGACTTTTCTAATTTGTTTTCGAGTTAATTTTTTTATTTTATAGCAAATTATATGCCAACGTTGTCATTTTCTCAAACACTATAACATCGCCCTTGATGTGGAAGTTACAGCAGAAACATATATTCAAACACTCTCATCCATCGAAGACAAATTTGCTTTAGCTGTTTTAATAGTTGATCTATTAGATTTCCCATGTTCAATTTGGCCAGGAATACAAGGCATTTTAGGAAAAAAACGTCCTGTGTTTGTTGTAGGAAATAAAGTCGATCTTCTTCCAAAAGACTCACCTGGTTATCTGGACCACATTAAGAATTGCTTGAAATATGAGATTTCCAAGTGTGGTAAGAATACTTAGCCGAAAAATATGGTGTAAATGTTTCTGAAAACTTAAATGTCTGTTTACTTATGTAGGACTGGAAACGATGAATATAAAAAACATCAGTTTAATATCGGCTAAAACTGGTTATGGTATCGAAGAGCTAATAACACAATTGCAGAAAATTTGGATGCATAGGGGAGATGTGTACTTAGTTGGATGCACAAATGTTGGAAAAAGTTCTTTGTTTAATATTTTATTAAACTCTGATTACTGTCGAGTGGGTTAAATTTTTTAACACTCAAAAGAAAAACTAAACCTAAAAACAATTTAAATTTTACTTGTAGGTGGATGCCAGTGATCTAGTGAAAAAAGCTACTACATGCCCATGGCCAGGAACTACATTGCAAATGCTTAAATTTCCTATTCAACGGCCATCAGGTAAATGTTAATTACTCGTATTAAGTATTTGAAATGATTTAGTTTTGTTCGCCATCAAAATTTATTCGGTATTGCCCTAAATCACTGCAACATTTTCAGTACGACTCATACAATTTAAGTCTATCTCCATTTAGAAGCGTTCAAATGAATAACTAATAGCCTTTAAAATGCATATATTCTTGTCAATAAGTTGAATTTCTTATGGTTCATTTTCCCGGACTAAAAAGGTATTGACATGTGGTAATGAAATTCAAATATCCATCGAGGGGTATTCTCGCCTACCGATCATCGTGTCTTGCAAGTGAACGATCTCTTTCCAATTCGTAGTATAACTGGATTTATCTGTTATAAAAATGGTTTTCAATAAAGATATCTATCGATTACCACTTTCATTATTATTATTACCAGTATGATAATATCTACAAATCCTTAACTCGTTCTTTTTTAAATTTCTTGGTTGGAAATGCAATTTGGTCAGAAGATCGGTGCAATGTTACGGGTAAAATATGTGAGTGATATTGCTTATTAATTTTTGTGTTACATGCCACATAGGGTAAAACTCAGTCGGAGCTTGGGTTTAATAGCATGGATATCGTTTTAAACCTTTTTCTTTACATATTCTGTTGCCTGCACCTAATTCAATGCCACTAACAGCAGGGGCGACACTTCCGAACTACAGGAAATTATTAACTTTCTCTTGTGTCTGGCAACATAAGTAGGTGTGTAAAGTCCTATAAGTTTCTGTTTCTCCCGTATTTGTCGCAATACTGTATGATGCCATCTTAGTATTGAAAGTCTGGTGCTTATACGAATATTTGTTGGTCGTTTCGTTTGTCTCTCATATCTATGGGTTTTCTAATAACGACCATTTGAGATATTTCAAAAACTTTATTTTTGGCTTGAAGTTCAATCAAAACATTTATGAATGGAACTCGACTTCGTTCATATGGCCACCACGGGCACGTTTGCAGCGGTCGATTCTTTGGACCCAATTTTCAATGACTCGACAACATTTCACCCGAAACGACCCCTATTTCGCGTTCAATGTTGGCTCTGAGCTCTTCCAACGTCGTCGGCGTGTTGGCATAAACCAATGACTTAACGTAGCCCCACAGAAAATAGTCAAGCGGCGTTAAATCGCACGAACGAGGCGGCCAACTGACTGGCCCATGTCTTGAGATAACACGCTCACCATACTTACTCTTCAATAAATCGATTGTAGCGTGTGCTGTGTGGCTTGTTGCACCATCATGTTGAAACCACATGTCGTCCAAGTCCATATCTTCCAATTCAGGCCAAAAATAATCGGTGATCATGGCGCGATAACGCTGACCATTCACAGTAACGTGACGATCGTTATCGTCGACGAAAAAATATGGCCCATAACGCCGCCGGCATGCAAATCGCACCAAACAGTTATTTTTTGTGGTGATTCATGAAGCACGTGTGGGTTTTCACCCGACCAATAACGCATATTTTGCTTATTGACGAACCCATTGAGCCAAAAATAGCTTCGTCACTAAAGATGGTCTTGCGATGAAATTCATCATCTTGGCGCATCTTCACCAGAACCCAATCGGAGAACGTAGCTCGTTAGTGTACTTTACCATGATGAAAATGTTGAGTTTACTGAATAAATTGACAGTGACAGTTTGATGATTAGTGAAAGAGTCCGTTCACAAATTAAATTCAAAGTTGTTAAGTCCCTATTGGAAAACCCTATACTTCCTCTTTCAGAGCCCTAGTTCAATTTGGTGGCATACAAATTACAAATGGTTATCTTTATTTATTTTGTTAGATATCGTTTTTGATTGATCTCGTAGCTTTTGCAACAGTTAATGCATATCGCTGAGGACTATTTCGCGGCATTGCACTCTCGAGTCAGATGTTTGCCAGCGCATTTTACACAGCGAGGTTCCGCCTAGAGTTTTTCCGCGGAGGTTCAATTTTGACAACAAGTCCCAAAATTGAATTTATGGCATAAATTCTTTCTAGGCTTTCGGTTTTGTCGAAAGGTAGCCTAAAGAGGGAAGCCCGCGTCTTGGGGTCGTCCTCTCGATTTCAACATTGTGCTGTTTTTACGCAAGTATATTAACTGCGTCGATTATCTTAAAATGTTTATTTTTAAGGTCATTTACGATGTTTTCTTTAAGGCAAGAGGGATGCAATCCTCTAGCTACAACGCGTATGCGTCTTTCCGTTTTATTTTCGTAGGTATGCCATTGAATCTTCTCGGCATTTAATTTTTGCGAAAGCGAACGGTAGTTGTCTGGATTAAGGACATTAATAGTCCATGTATCATTATTGCGAGATCTTACTTTTTAATCGGTTGAGCACAGTGATTTCAGGATTATGTGCAACTTGTTGTAGTCCGAGATTCCAAGAACGTTTATTGGCGGTGGCGGTCTTTGTTTGGGTTGCTTTGTTGCCTTATCGACCTCAGCAGTGTTAAGGCTGGCTTGCTTCTTTGTTTGTTCAATATCAGGCGGGGAAGTAGCTTTGCGCTTCTTACCTGCCTTTTTTTTTTTTAAATTTCCAGTCCGTTTCGTGGACTAGCTCTTCTTCGTCCGTGTGAAAACTCGAGTTTTCGGGGCGGTCAAGTAGCGAAACAGACTCAGACTCAGATGCTTAATGGCATCTAGTTGCTTTTTTAGTTCTGGCGCGGAGATCAGAATTTTCGCGTTCGAGATTTTGTAGCTTATTTGGTGTAATGCTATTGCCCTAAGCTACCGACTGTGTTTGGTCTTTGCTTTCGCATGATTTTCCTAGCGATCCGCGTGCTGGAGATCTCGTGACCCTTGAGCATTTTTTAAAGAGGCCCTGGTTTATATTTGTATTATTTTGAATATTATTTGAACTCATTTTAGTTCCCACGAGTAGCGGAGAAAGGATAGTCCGTCTGTCCAGAGATCCGCATTAAACAGATAAGACTGGCTGATCCGGACGTTGCCAAGTATCCGGATACTCCGTTAGAGATTGAGCTATTTTTATACTGGGCCCCCAACCTGGTCGATTCTCGCACGGGTCGCTTAACACCTTAATCCGGCCCAGTGGATTTTAGTCGCCTCTTACGACAGGCATGCCTTACCTCGGGTATATTCTAACCCCTAACCCGAAGGGGTTAGTTTGACATCTGTTAATCGATGGCATCTAAGTCCCATTAAAAATTCTCCCAAGAGTAACCTTGTGTATACTTCTGATCATTCATTTTATTCTTCAATTTCTTCTGGTTTCGATTTGCAGTTTTACACCTTCTCTGACATCTCTGGTGATTTGCAATTACTTTTTTTTTTAATTTAGATTATAAGGTATACCATCGATTTCGTAGACTTTTCTCGGAACGTGGCCAACGTGCAGCAGAAAACAAGCTACGAAGAGATCAAGTCAGAGAGACAGGCAGCATTCAAGCAGCAACTTTAATCGGACACATAGGTTAGTTTCGAGTTTCAAGTTTGACCTTTTTATATCACTAAATGTATCTTGTAGGAAGAACTATCATCGATCGAAAAGAGACAAACGATTCTTTTTCAATGTCGAGTGGCACCCAACCAATTTTGACCTTAAATGAAAAAAGTAAGGAATACTCTAGGAGTCACTGGTGTTTTGATACCCCAGGTGTAATGCAACCCGAACAGGTAAAGTGCATGAAGTTAAAAAAAAAAGTTATAAAAACAAGTTACACTTCTTTTGTATGTCTCTTATCTTAATAGATCCATAATCTCCTCACAACTGAGGAATTGCTTAATATCTTCCCCACCCGAATGATAGCTCCAAGGGGATTTCGTCTCAAGCCCGGCATGACATTGTTTCTTGCTGGACTAAGTCGAATTGATTTCTTAGAAGGAGATGTTGATTCATTAAGGTTGGTAGCCAACAATAGATTTCTGTTTTTTTTTTTTTTTTAATAAATAAAATAAAATTGTTTTGTAGACTACCAGTTTACTCGTCACATAATCTTCCTGTGGTCATAACTCCAACGATAGATGCCGATTATATCTATGACCAGTACGTTGGAAGTGAATTGTTTGGTTTACCAGTTGGAGATGAGGAACGCATGAAACGTTGGCCTGGCTTAAAGCCATCAGATGAAATTACTATCCGCGGAGAATCTGACAAAGCTGCAACTTGTGGTAAACATAAAAAACTCTTTATTTTTGTTTTATCAATCAATAAAAAGTTTTCGTTGTAGATCTTCTCCTTTCTTCCGCTGGTTGGGTAAGCATACGAATACCGATAGATCATTTCTGTAAATTCAAAGTGTGGACCCCAGAACGACGTGGAATTGTAATAAGGAATCCTTCACTAATTCCCTTTGGTGATCAGCTCTGTGGGAAACGAGTACGTGGATCTATTGCATATAGAATAGGCAAACCATTCATTATAGTCTAATTAAACCGATGTATTTTATTAGGATTTAATTTTCGATAAAAAAAGTATTCGTACAAATTGTTTATTTGTTGATTCCTATTTTATTGAACAGCTTGTCCTTAGCGATTTGTGCCATCAAACCATGAATTAGTTCAATTGAAGACCGACTGCAATCTCTTGTCGCTTTAGATAGTTTATCTTCAGTGCGTTTTTCATTTATATCACCACCTAGACGAAAAATGCTGTAAGCAATATTTTGCAAAGTGCCGAAACAATTTACCTGACACAACAAAAGGTCCTCTGCATAAGCTGGCCTCGCTGTGTTCTAGTTTTTCCGACAGATCGAATATTTGTCCGGTCGTATACTCGGTGTTTGTTAACAATCCCGAACTGCCCAAAGTATTGACCCAATACTTATTCCACAGGGAATCAAGTAATTTTCTATCTAGAGCTGATTTAAAGTAGCTCACCTCGAGGGGATAGTATTGTTTACAATGAACCCCGAAATCCTCAATTTTGTTCAACGGAATCGTTTGGTATTCGGAGGGTTCTTCATTTGGTGGCTTATAACCCTTGGGATATGTTCGAAATGCACCAAGACAAACTTTTCCAGCCGATACAGTACGTACAGGGTCAACAACAATTGCCACAAATGGCTCCTGGAAGTTTTGATTTAGCATTTGAGTTGACACATCAATACCCGACAACCAACATCCATAACCGGGATGGCTGTGATACCATCCAATGGCATTCTCCAGACGACCAACTTCTTTAGCTGAATCAATATAAGCAGACATGTACTCGTAAGCTTGCGACTGAGCATTGACTCGCGTTTCAGTTCCTTCAACCGGTAAAGCAAACGCATCCATAACAATCTAGAAAGAGAAATTGAATTGATAAAGAAAATTCTTTCGCAATAAACGAAGACTCCAAACCATAGTATTGTCCTCAACTTTGCCCAGGAGTAAGCCCATAACTTCTAATGTTCCACCTGAACGTGCGTGCATTACCATTTTCAATAGAGACAGAGCAGAAATTTTAATATCCTTAAAATAATGCGGATCTTTTTCCCAAGGTTTTGCGTCAAGAATTTGACGCTGTTGATCAGCGTCATAACGGAAAATCTCATCACAGCTTGGTAAGGTTTTTACATTATTTTCCAATTCCCAGGATTTTAAAGCCATGTCTGATGATGATGCCATTTTTAACAAGATTTTAAATTAGTAAAAACTTTCTAAAAGAACTCAAAAGTGCTTTGTTTTGCGAACACTGTTTAAAGAATTTAGGTTTAAGTCTGTCAAAAAGGAAATTTATATGAAGGGCCGATGGTTGACAGCAGAAAATAATGTTCAATGGAGTCTCCGTGTTTGACAAGGCGTTCTATATTATAGCGCTAGGCAAAACATATGCACTTAAATATTCATCGTTAAGGGATTTTTTATCGAATGAAAGTGTTTATATCTGAGCTTGTCGAGTTTTTTTTTATTTTATTTTACAATTTCTTTGTTTAGGAAAAAACCAAAATTCAATGAAATATGTACATATTTATTTCTGCTACCATCTTCTTTTATATTATTTTATTTAAATATTTATATTATTTATATTTAAAATCGACAAAAGAGGGAAAGTGAGTTTCTCTCTCATTTCGCTCTCTTCTGCCTATAACTAGGTACGAAAAATATGAATACGGGAACGGATTTTGGACTGTTTTCGTAGTTTTGGACCGTATGCGAACCATAGATGAACTGGCTTGCTAGAAAACTTTCCAGATGTTGGCCGTTCCAAGCACTTCTTGTCCCTAATTGCCTCTATCCGTGCGACCCAGTCTGTAAATACGTTTAAATTGCCAACAATGTCAATTCTCTTCATATTATACACAAAAACCTCATCCATATGTAGGTAACACATAGTGAAATAAACTTGTGAATTGCTCTCATTTTAGCAAATTATAGCAGTTTACGGGCTTAGGCAAGTTTTAGTAATTTACTTACATGGTATTTACAAGGAGTTTAATGGATTGCAAATGTATTGGTTGAATTTGCCATCTATGATAGTTCATCTATGTGATCGACCACAAATCCTGTATCCCGTATCGAAAATTGATGCGAGTGAGTTTTCTTGAAAGCTGACGTTGCTATCAAAGAGACAACTTGCCATAGGTTGAGCAGAATTTTATGATCATCACCGAATTAGTTTGCGGTTCTGGTCCGAAATTGTGAGAAGTGCAAATACAAGTCTGTACCCGCGAGATTTTTATAACAATTTGTAAGCGAGAATTTTTTTGCTTAACTTTAAGAAGTAGAGATAAATACTATCTTAAACCCAAAATCTCGTAGGAACTCCTTTTTGCAAAATGTGATGGAAACGTAAGCAGTAACAAAACAAAACAAAAAAGGAAAAGTCAAGTCAAACTTTCATTTGTTTTCTATTTTGTGTATTTGTACAATTGTTCGCGAAAATTATTTTCAATCGTCTACGAAAAATAAATGAAATCCCTTCACGATTGTCATATTTGTTGTATATTTGTTTCGCTTTCTCGAATTTTTAATGAAAACTAAAATCAAATAAACTGTGTTCTTTCTAATAATAAGGCTTATTCAAGAAATAAGTTTACTACTCTCAAAAACAACGACAGCTTTTTGAAGTTCCAAATTTGTGATACTTTCCGTTCAAAAGCAAAGCGAACAAAAACTCGACGGATACAAATTGTATTCGCACATTTACATATGAATCCTTTTGGCTATTATAGGTCTGACTTCTGACGAACAATTCACTTCAATCTAAAGCTCTCATTTCTACTCCTGGTCCATATTTAAAAGTTATTTTCAACTTATTTCTATAAAATTACTACAATTCTCTTTCACAATATTTTTCTCGCGGGAATATGTTGCAAAGTTTTCAGATATTAGAAACCCGATTTTCGCTGGTCGCTTCTATCTGTAAATTCGTGCGAGTTGTCATCAATGCAATTTCCCTTCCTTTTTACTCAAAAAAACGTCACATACATTACACTTCAAAGTGAACTTTTCGTGTAAATCGCTCTCATCCTAACAACTTTACTTGTAACTCACTCTAGAAACTTTTCTTATAAATTGCTCAAATTCTGGTACTTACTGATATATACAATGTTTGGTAATTCACTCGCATTGTGTCTATGCGAAGCTTAAGATTTTGCAGTGTTAGTAGAGTTAGTTAGTTCATCTATCTCTTTATCTATCTATCTGTATATTGTGCGGTTTTTTCTTTTTTTGTATTGAAAACCGTAAAAAAATATTCACCCTACTACGAAAGTCGTTTAAATTGCTTGACTCGTGTCATTAAGGCCCAGTTTTTAACTCTCCGAGTTAAGCTAGACTTTACTACCTCGGGGCTAAAATTAATCCGGAGTTAACTCATGAAGCAGTTTTCAATGAAGGCTTTATTTTAACTCCATGTGGTGGCTTAATTTGGCATCACTGCCATTATATTGTTCAGTTGGCAAAACACTTGAAATCTGTCATTCTCATCTGCTCATTGTTTATTGCTTTGTTTCTTTGTTTGGTACATAACAATAACAATGAGCAAAAGAAGCAGCAATATTTCACAAAAAATAAGCGAAATCAACTTTTTTCCTTGCTATTTTCAGTATCTGTCAGAAAGATTTGTTCAGTTAATCCAGAGTTAACTCAGCAAATTTGTTGGGTTAACTCGGTGTTAGCTCAGGATTAAAATTGACTGAAAACATGTTTTTGGAGTTAAATCGAGTTTAACCTTGAGGCTCGGATGATCTCGCACTGATTAACTGGCCCTAGAGAGTTACTTTATTTTGAAATCGAATTTGCTTGTGTATTAAATAAGAACAAAAATTACGTAATAAAAATATGGACAGAATAGCAACGTTTATAACATTGAGTAATGATGATGAACAGGAATTCAATAAAAGAATCAATACCAGTATGTTGGAACACAATGAGGTCGCAGTCGCAGGTGCTGTCGCAACTCGGTCGTAATCGGTATTGCAGTCGGAAGGATCGCCAAAAAATTCGCCCACAATTTGGTCGCGTTGTTATGTCAAATTTCAAACGACTGTTTTAAATCAACTTGTGCTTTTGCCTTTTCTGGAATAAACGTGAGGAAATTCTTTTTATTGTAAATGCAGTGCAAACATACTACTTGGCACATAAATTATTAAAAAATATGGTTCCGTCCCGTTGGTTTCAAAGAATTTTTTGAAACAATATTCAATTTTATAAAACAAAATGATGTTTTATATTATTTTTTTTTCAAAGCGACTTGTACGACAAAAGCCAACAAACATATATAAAGTTGTTTTATTGTTTTATTATTCTCGTCAATAAGAAGAGAAATTAGTCACGAATTCCGGTTAGTAGTTACTTTGATGTAAGTATGTATTTCATTAGAAAGTCATTTGTTGGAACATCTTCAAGATGTATCTTCACATTATTTGGCTTGGTCGTTCCGAATGGGTTTGTTAACAGTACGAAAAATAACTGTTGAAGTGTGCAACACTTTGGGAAGTGTTGTCTCCAGTGTACATGCCAGAACTTAACACCTTGGACTGGAAAACCATCAGCAGGTAGTTTAATAATAAATGGAATATGCTGAATTGTTTCAGCAGTGTCGATGGTAAGCACATCGAAATAAAAACACAGGGTCAAACTACATCAACTACAATGGATACTTCAGCAATATTGGGATGTAGGAATTGTTCTTCATTTTATCATTGGGAAGCAAATTTATGACACCAACATTAGTCTACCGCCCGAAGAGAGGTTATTTCGTTGGTAACTGTGCTTTTCCGCTCCGAAAAATTTTAATGCGGCCCTACCCTGGAATTTCGCTAAACCACGCTGAAGAAGTATTTAATTTCAGGCTTTCAAGAGCGAGCCGAGTAATAGTTGAAAACTATAGACTTTCAGACACAAAATGCGGACAAAGTTGTGCTTGCCTGTACAATTTTACATAATTTCATTAAAATCACAGATGGTGTATACAACTGCAACTCGTACTGCCCAAACAACTACTGTGATTCTTATTTTGCTAAAGGAGAATGCATCTTTGGTACTTGGCATTAGGAGACCAAGGAATTGTTACCTATTAGCAGATGTGGAGAAAACAACAGACCAGTGTGAGAACTTTACAAACTTATTTTCTCAAAGAAGACGAAATACTTTTCCAATTATCAGGATAGTACGCAAAACTTCTTTCTTTTTTCTTTATTTTTCTTCATTTTTTTGTTCTTTTCACTTTCTTTTTTAGTACTTAAAAAAAAAAACAATAACAAATAAACAAAAATAATTAAAAGCAAAAAACTTGAATTCAATAAAAATAATAAATAAAATAAAATTTTTTTCAGACTCAAACAAGCTTTGAACCCATTTAAAATACATTTATAACTAACAGAAATAAATAACAATAAGAAAAATTTAAATATTAAAAACAATAATTAACTAAATTATGTCTTCATTGATCGCGATATATAACATAAGAGTCATATTATATAAAATGAGGAACATTTAATTAATCTGCTTTTTTAATACCTCTAATTGCACCTAATGCGCATAGCGCAGAATTTCCAGCTTACCCGTATTTCTAGTTTGTATTGGAAACGTACGAAGTACAAACAATTTGTTAAAAAATCTCCTTGAATATCAAATAAAAACAATTACTTGGAGCTCCGAGAATCTGCGATATTTTTTGCCAATCTGTGCCTTCTTTTTTATATTTTTATATCAAGGATGGCAAAGATTCCACAGAATCTCCATCTCCTTAACCAGCTCTAGCTCAATTAAATGTTCCTTCATTTTATCTGTTTTAATAAAGAATTAATACTACTAAAATATAACAAATTGCAATAAAAACACCCCTTTTGTCCATATGTATACGATATTACACGAAAAATCCAATTAAAATCAACTACAAATCAGAACAAACCGTCAAATTAGCGCTTTGAAAATTTCCCGTTTTTTTTTTTTTTTTGTTTTCTACACAGCTGTCACAACGTCGTACGACTGCGTTAAAATTGAGCCAACTCTTGCGACATAGCTACCGACCGCGACAGCGACCGAGACATCAGTGTGTTCACATACATTTAACTTTTGAATACGACCGCAGCGACCTCATTGTGTTCCAGCACTAAGATAAAAGAGATTTTAATGAATAAAACACAAGCAAAATTTACAATTTTCACTCTCAGTGACAATTGACTGTTGTGTCGTTTTGTAACTCTAAAGCGATTTCCAGAATACCAATGGGCTCATATTACACAAAGAATACATTTCACAAGAGATAAGTGACTCAAGTCATTTAAATTACGTAAAGCAATTACTTAAATGACTACTGTAATACTGACTTCACATTGTTTTTATACGCAAAATGAGAAAATTTATTTAAATATTTGTTTTAGTTTAAAGTAATTATTTTAAATTTTGAATATTAAATATATTTTAATATATAACGACATATCAAAAACTATTAATTAACTTTTATGTGTATTTTTGTTCGTAGATATACAGCGGCAGCTGTATTTTTAAAGTACTTAAAGCTTAATAATACTAGATCGACACATCTACTCCATAACTCAAATCATTTAATCAACAATGATTCCTGGATTAAAATATAACAGTTTATGAAAGCCGTGGCTAGTAGAAGCTGGAGTCTGCAAGTTCCCGTCTTCTGAGCGCCAAGGTTGCATTTCTTTGCCAATTAATTTCAACATACGCTCGAAATCCATGTTATGCGCGTTCTCAGCGAGCACTTTACAAAAGGCTTTTATATACCATGAGCCTTCCTGTGGTTCACGTATAGCTTGAAAGCCTGCGATAAAAAACAAAATATTAGAAAAAGGAAGATAACATAATAATAATTATACCCCTTACTGATGCGTAGCACACTAACATATCAGAAAGAGTTGGCATATTTTTTAACATTTTTGGAGCATTCATTTCAATGCTGTCATTTTGATACGAAGGAACTCCTTCATCCGGAGCCATTCCTCTACAAATGAAATTCATAGCTAAACAATTATAATTATACTAACTTTTTTAAAATAAAAATAATTACCGACAAAATGGAAATATTAACACTTTAGGTTTATGCATCAAGCTTGGGCATTTATCATTTAAAAATTCATCTTCGATGTCCTTTGTTTTAACCACAGATCCATCACTAAATTCGACGCGATCATGCATATCGTCAGTCATTTCGCCATGTGACATTAATGCCATTATAAAGCATTCTGTCTGCTTTAAATACTCTGAACTGCGAAGTTGATTAAGAACTTCGAAGAATTCCACTGCCGTCAAATTTTTGTAAGGAAAACAAGTAAAGCCTAATTCTAGAAACAAATAGAGTAATGATTCTTCGTCCTTTTCCGCACCTTTACGTTTTTTATTATAATTTTTTGAGAAATCAATTATGTTCACCAGCAAGAAAACCCCACGATTTTTCGACTTCATACTATAAATTGGCACGTTACCACCGACGTAAAGAGAATCGGATTTTTTGACTTGAAATGATGACTTCAATTGACTTTTATTCGTAAATGGTTGTAAGGTCACATTTGAATCGACGTTATCTTTTGCTGGGTTGTCTACCTTCACCTGTACCGGTCGTACTACAGGGTTTGAATTACGTTTAGCTGGATTTATTGAAATGTACTGTGATTCATTAGCTTTCAATTTGCACAGGAGCGTAGCGGCTGTGGAAAATTGTAGATTAATTAGTATTTCAATAAGCTGGTCGTAGGCTTTTGGTCCACGTTTTGTAAGTTTAATAAATAGTTGTTTATGCTTTTCATGTTCATCGGATGAGCTCTATCGAAAATAAAAAATAAAAATGTATGCTATAAAGTGAGGTAGGAATAAAAAAAAAAAAATAAACAAAAAAGGAAATCATCTTGCATCTGTATCACGCAAAATTACAGAAAGATATCGAAGTAAGACGAACAACGTCAAATATGTAAGAATATTTTGTCTTACCATCACCAGCGACAACAAAAGATTCGGATAAGATTGTCGGGACAATTGGGATAAGATTTTGATAGGTGGGATAGGACAAAATTATCAGAACCTTCGGCATGTATAAATCACACAAACCAGCGCTAAAATCAGACTTGGATGCACGCATACCCTAGCAGAGGGGAATTATGACGCAATTAAGAAAGGTTTTTACTAATTTGTAGAGCTCCGAAATACCAGAGGAATGCCAGACAACCAATGACCAGTGTCCCAAGTATGACGTAAGAATCATACTCGGCGATCTTAACGCAAAAATACCTAAGAAGAGAACCTTTGTGAACAAGCACAACCTTCATGACATTGCATCCAGAAACGGACAATGCCCGACGATAATATCGCTGTCAAGCAGGACATACCATTCAACCATGGTGGAACATTGTGTGAACTACCGTCCACCCGATTAACGGCCTAGCCATCTTTTCTCTCAAATTTGAACACAGGAACGCATTCCCGTTGAAAGGAATCTCAACTTGGTCTACGCAGTCCTGAAAACAGAAGACCCTCGTTAAACTACGCCAACAACAGAGATATTATTCTACAAGCTATCGCATGCAAGATCCTTATTGCTGTATTATATATACGTCTAAAACCGATTGTCAACTACATGATATGTCCATATTAGGGCGGTGTAAGACCTGGCATGTCTACGATCGTTTTTAGGAAAAACTCAAGAGACGCGTTAAACACAAAAACTACCATAAGACCTGGCATGCCCACGATCGTTCTTAGGAAAAACTCAAGAGACGCGTTACACAAAAATTCAATGTACGATGACATTGAAGAGCCCAAGATGCTCCATAAAAATTGGTAATGACACCACCCAAAATATTTGGTGTCGGAGAAGAATTTCAGAAAGATGACATGTTCTCTTGTAATTTCTTGTATTGTGCAAAGCTCAAAGGCACTTATCAAGGGCATAATATCAAGTTAAAACAAGTTTATTACTTATTCAGTCTGCAAATTTGATTGTGTTAACGGATGTATCGGAAGAGCATACTATATTTACCATTTTTGTTTTTTGTTTTGTTCTGGAAAAACCAATATGGAAGTGAAACCACCGAGAAATTCGAAATGTGTATGGAGAGGGTATTCTCAGCCAGTTCAAGTGTCGGCGTTGGTTTACAAACTTTAGAAATGGCAATTTTGATCTAAAGGATTAACCTCAATGGCCAGAAGAGCTAGACGATGAGCTCCTGAAGTCCACCGTCTTGCAAGGGAACTCAAGGTAAGCCATACGGGAAAAGTTATAAAGTTGGGAAAATGGGTACCACAACATCGGAGATGAAAGTCCATCCTAGAGATAGACTTCACCCGTTCAAAGTGTTACTGTTTGTATGGTGGAATGCTGAAGGAATAATCCATTTCGAGCTGGTTCCTCGTAACCAGACTATCGCCGCAGAAGTCTATTATCAACATTTATGTGCTCGCCCTCATACAGGTAGAACCACCTACACAGTTAAAGTAGTTCGGTTGGGAATAAATATTCCATTCGCCTTATTTTCCAGATTTGGAACTTTCAGATTTGTTCCGAAGTCTGCAAAACTTCCTTGATTTTAGATCTCAAGATGATGTCCAAGAGGCTCTTGGGGTATTTTTTTCGTTTAATTCTTACAATTTTTTTTAGTAACGGTATTAGGAAGGCTGAAGCTTTGTCTAATGCAACAAATTACATTGAAGACTACATTTTTGCATTTGGTGCAAAATTTATTAAAACTTAACAGACATTCAAAAATCGCGCAATACTTTTGCTACAACCCGATATTTCAAAAGTCTCTACAACTGCTAACATAACAGAGAGCTGTTACTGGAAAGTTTGCGGCCATTGATATAGAAGCGGCGAAGATATTTTTAGTGATAAAAAAAGGTGGAACACAGTATTTGCTATCGATAAGACAGCCGAGTTCAGCGTCTCAGAATTACATAACAATAAAGTATAAATTCAAACAACGGCACATTCAGTCAGTGTCTGGTCTTTGTTCAGCTACTCGGAATTTCGTTTTTTTTTTATTTTTTTTTATTTTGCAATATGGACATACAGTGCCTTAAGTATCTTATCATAATAACAGATAATGAATGTGTGGGTTTTAAAATGTGTAATGACAAGTGGTATCCTAGTGCTCATTCTTATGGAGCTGCTGTAGCTGATGGACTAAGGAAGTTAACATAGATACATTTAAGGGTAAGAATTTTTCCATACATATACACCCTGACTGACTCGAACTGCAACTAACTTCAGACTGCTATAATTTCCAAACCGTTCATTACTGTAAGCTCAAATTTTGACACATGACAGATAATTTTATTATTTACAAGACCTTTAAACGATTTGCGTCTCAGTTGTGTTGATAGAATTCAAACGTGCTAGTGTGATTGCTTTATATTTGGCTGGAAAACCACAAGTAGCTATCGTTAGAGCCCTCCAGCACCTCAACGTGAATAAAGCATTGGTGTCTCGAAAAATAGCTCGTTACCGTGCTACTGGCAGCGTTGCAAAACGCCATAGAGGTGGTCGTAAAAAAACGGCAACATCGGCAGAAATTCTTCAGAAAGTGAAGGCTCGAATTGAGCGAAATCCACGTCGAAGTGAAAGAAAAATGACTCGTGAGCTCAACATATCATTGGAATGCATGCAACACATACTGAAAAATGAGCTTGGGCTCAAGCCATTGATGTTCCAAAAAACACACGATTTTACACCGCAGCAGAAAAAAGAGTCGAAAGAGCGAAGGAATTTGGTTTTTTCCGATAAGTCGCTATTTGTTATAGAGCAATGTCAACAAACAAAATGACTGAGTTTACTTGCCAGAGATGTCTTTCGAAAATTTACAACTTCGGACGGCCACCAGAAAGCAGGCAGCACCGACGATGATGGTTTGAGCCGTCATAACCGCCGATGGTCGCTCTCCGTTCGTATTTTTGGACCTTGGCTTGAAAATTAATGCGATCGTATACCGTGAAACTGTCTTAGAGACAGTATTGAAGCCTTGGGCAAACAATCATTTCGGTCGGAGACCGTGGACATTTCAATAAGACTCGGCACCGTCTCACAAAGCGTGAGTCAACCAAGATTGGTTAAAAAACAATGTTCCACACTTTATTTCTTCGACACAATGGATTGCAAATTCTTCGGATGCAAATCCGTTGGATTTCTCTGTCTGGGGAATCTTTAAGGCGAAGGTTGGCATTAAAAAATACCAAAGTTTGGACCACCTCAAGCAAGCGCTTCGCCGGGAATGGGCCAAAATACCGCAGAGCCACTTGCGTGCAGCGTGCGATGCTTTCTTCTTCGGCCGTCTCAAGCCCATTATTCGCGCCAAAGGTGAATATAATGACAATTACTGATACAATTTGGAAATTGATGTATTTTCCAACTTTTTTTGCTTTGGCACAATAAAATTTATCAAAAAATAAAAAAATTATAGCATTTTGAAAAGTTGCAGTTCGAGTCAGTCACCATGTATTTATATATTTGAGAGACTTCTCGCGTTAGTAAACAAACATCTTGTTTGATGAATTATAAAAACACAAACAGAAGGATAGAGGAACTCTATCAAGCCTAATGTGATGACTGTTAGCGCTAATAATATTGATAACAATTCTTCAATTTCTGTTGTTGTCTGTAATGATGTTGTTGCAAATGAGGTTTTGATAAAAATTACGATAAATCAAGGGTTTCTTGTTACTAATCAGGAGAGTACTGGACCCAGCCCGAATATCATAAACGGAAATTATCCACAGAGCTACCGCTTTATTGTTGCAAGAAAAACCAAATGCTTTCAAATTGCCATTTTTCGGTTTTTAACCACACCTGATCATATTAATTTTTTTTATTGGCATCGGTACCAGCTCTTAATTTTCGGAGCCCAAAAAACGGTTATCGGCGTAACTATTAACATTGGGTTTATTTGAGAGCACTGGCATTCTATTTGTTTAAAATTTTTTTTTAACGTTTCCATACAAGTTATGGCTATCACGGAAAAATAGGTCTGGAAGCATCGTTGCTATCCCCGTTAAGTCTGATAAATATCTTGCATTAAGTTAGCGCGTATAGGTTAAGTTATAAGTGTAATTTACATGTAGATTGGGAATAAGCACTGATACCGATGCAAACAAAAAAAAAAAAAAAAAAAAAAAAAAAACATACCTATTATATCTTTCATACATTTATTTTTATTTTATTTATTTATTTATTCCTTATTCCATACAATGTATTCGAATTTATAAGCTTTAACAAACTGAGTATACAATTTTACATATTAAGGAACATTTTATATACATCCTATAGTTAAAAGAACTAGTGGCGGATGTAGCGAGTGAAACGAGATAAGAATACATGATTTCATAAAATAGAATAGCGATTGATAGCGATTTTACAATAGTGAAAGTAAAAATTAAAACTAAACACCAACTAGATTATCATATATATCTACTTAAACAAAAGAAACAAGAAACAAAAAAAAAAAAAAAAAAAAAAAAAAAAACTATTTGATTCCTTAACTTATTATTCTCATTAGGTTATTGATTTCATTTAGATCAAACGTAAACAGCCACATTTTAATCTACGGATACTACAAAGCTCAAATGGTAAGCGATTAAAAATTCTGGAGCAACTCCGGTATAGAAGTATAAAAAGCTATTGTAAGACGATCGTTACTACGAAGGCTATAAGCAGTTAGATCCTGATTGAGACGATTGCCACTTCTTAGATTGCCACTACTTTATAGAAGTATAAATCCTTTAGTGATCAAGACGTGTTTTTTCCAAAATATTATTATCCTTAGGATGTGCTTTTGCGAAATTATGAGGGATTGCAGGTCGTTCGAGAAGGTACCGCCCCAGTATACGAGACCATATTGCAACTTAGATTGAACTATACCATAACAAATAAAAATTCGAATATGAAATATGGGAATTAATTCATAACAAATATCGTGCCACAAATTTGTTAAATTCGAAAAAGTTAATAAGAAGTCCAATTTGCTAAAGTTTGCCAGTTGAATTTGCTAAAACTATTTTTAATGCTTCTTTCTGGTCAAATACAGTTATAATTTATCCATTCCTTTTCAAGTCAAAAAACTTATTGGAGAAAATAGTCAAAATTACGTTCATTTAGAGTTATATCGTCATTCTAATTTTAGTACTAGAGTAAAAAAACTTTTTACTAACTCGAGCTAATTTATTCTATGACGTCATTGTCATATTGTGAAATTACTTCTTCTAAGTTATTTGACAACGATCTGTACAATATTTATCCTTTCGATCGTTATAAGATATCTTTTTTTTAATTTCTAGTCAGGAGTATGCTCCTCCCAATAGTAAGTTTCACATTTATCATAAACATTTTTGTAATGTACAATAGGATTCATCAATAATTGCTCTGTAACTAACAATATGTGTATATGTATTAGGAGATATTAATAAAGTGAAGGTGGTCTGAACCTCATTAACTTATCATTACGAAAAATCTATTACAATAATCAATTAACTATTACGTGTATTTATCAAAAGATGTCACTAATTTTCAATTTTAAATGATAAGAAGGGGATTCGCAGTAAAGTTACTGCCATTTTTTTTTGACATTTGGCAACATCATTTTTTCAATTTAAGTGGTATGATCAATTTATTTTATTTATTTACAGTATTTAACAGGTTTTTAGGTTTGTTTTAAACCTAATGATTAGATTATATACCATCGGATATAATATAAAAATAAAATAATAATTTCGTTGTTTCTATTCAGATCTGATGTCAGTTTTTAAAACTTGTAAAAATTTTATTTGGCCTCGAAGAAGCCGTAAATGCTATAGCAGACGAAGAAAGCGAGAATGAATGTAGAAGGTGAAGATGACATGCAGACATCGGATTTATTGGGTCTATAACTAGCGGTTTGCTAAGAGATGGCGTAACTTGTATTATTACATTGTTATTATTCCATTGAAACATGCGTTGGAAAACTACTGTCATTGTACGTCATTTCAGTATATGTCATTCATTTGAAGCGTAAACAACAATAATTTTTTTTCACTCAAATATGTCGAACTTTGTGCCTGAAGAAGTGTTTTTGTGGGAGTTTTTCTTCATTACTTTAATATGAAGAAAACTGCTGCCTAAAGTCATCGTATTTTGGTGGAAGTTTATGATGAATATGCGCTAGCTGAGCGAATGTGCCAAAAGTGGTGATTTTAGCTTGGAAAACGATGAACGTCCTGGGCAGCCAAAAAAGTTTGAAGATGAAGAACTGGAAGCATTACTCTATGAAGATTGTTGCCAAACAAAAGAAGAGCTCGCAGAATCTTTGGGTGTCACTCAAGCAGCCATTTCAAAACGTTTAAAAGCAGCTGGATATATTCAAAAGCAAGGAAATTGGGTTCCACATGAACTCAAGCAGAGAGACGTCGAAAAGCGGTTTTGCATGTCCGAAATGGAACTCCACGCCGGAAATCAACGGAGCGAAGGTAATGCTCTGTATTTGGTGGGATCAGATAAATGTGCTGTATTATGAGTTGCTAAGACCGGGTGAAACCATCAATGGACAACGCTACCGAACACAATTAATCCATTTGAAGAGAGCAGTAGCCGGAAAACGCCCGGAATATGCGACCAGACACGAGGCAATAATTTTCCATAATGAAAACGCTCGGCCCCACGTTGCTATTCCGGTTAAGAACTATTTGGAAAACAGTAAATGGGAAGTCTTACTCCACCCGCCTTATAGCCCAGACCTTGCTCCTTCTGACTACCATTTGTTCCGGTCGATGCAGAACGCCCTCACTGAAATACGGTTCACATCAGAGCAGAATATCAAAAATTGGCTTGATTCATTCTTGACTGCCAAGCCGGCGCAGTTCTTTTGGGATGGGATCAACAAATTGCCAGAAAGATGGGAAAAAGTCATAGCTTCAGATGGGCAATAATTTAAATAATACTATTGTACATGTTTTTCTTAAATAAACGTTTAAATTTAAAAAAAAAAAAACTCGAATTAAATTACATACCCAATAGGTGATTCGTCGACGTCATGATTCTTCTGAATGGGAAGACAGTGATGATGAACCTTTGTCTAGTAAAAGAAGTCGCCCATATAATCATGATAGAACTCCTAAATGGAGACAATGTCTACCATTTTACTCAGCCCCGTCGTCCCAATTACCTAACAATACATGTTCGTCACGAAAAAGTCCGGTAATAAATGAAGTAAAAGGCTTGTCACCGATACAAATTTTTGAAGAAATATTCGATGAAGAGGTTTGATCTCATCGTAAGCAATACGATATTATATGCAGGCCAGAATAATAGACATGGGTTTGAAATGGACAAAGATGATCTTCGAAGTTTTCTTAGAGTACTTATTATATCTGAATACCATAAGCTCCCAAGAGAACGTAACTATTGGAAATATGATGAAGATCTGGCAGTACCCCTTGTGGCAAATTCTATGTCTTGAAACATAAAGACATAAAGCGAAACTTGCATTTGGTAGATAACAGCATAGCAAGTGGCTGGCAAGATAATATATTCAAAGTGAGGCCATTATCTAATCTTCTTATAAAAAAGTTCGATCGAATATAGTGGAAATAGTGGGTCTGAGCCCAACTAACAGTGGAAACAACCCAGGAAAACTTCCCAAACTATGTGGTTTGTACCATACTCGTATAAAATGGCAATGTGTACAGTGTCAGAAAACTATGTGTATTGATAAGGACTGTTTTAAGAATTTTCATTCCTACTATAAAAATTACACCCCAAAAACCTTTTTTTTTTTATAATTCTAACTAAGAAATATGTTAAATGCAGCCCTAAGTCTTCCATTTTTAAAGTTATATAAAAATAAAACTGATAGTTTTCATTTGAGCGTTAATGAGTTAATATAAAGAAAGATTTTAAATTTTTTTGTCTTCGTTAAATTTTGTTGAAGTAAATAATATTTTAAATACTTTTACGATGATACTTGACTTCGTTTTTATTTGTTTGCCCTGAATTGAAAAATATCTTATCAAATGTTCCTGTTTCTCTTTTAAATGCATCTATTTATAATAAAGAACTCATTTCGGAAAATGATTGTTATGCTTACTCAACACTGACACAACGAAATTTAAAAATCATATAATTTTTCTAATGTAAATTATGTAAATTGTTATATAAATTGGTATGATGAATTCAAAAATTGTAAACTTATTCATATATAATCTTATGTATGCACACGTTATTGAGATTTTATTCATTGATTTTGATTTATATATTCCTCGAACGTATAATAAAGAAAAATGTCGTCCTCCATGGGGTAATCATGAGTTATGTGAGTTGAAAGGACTTAAACGGAAAGCTTATTCTAGGCTTAAGAAATCAAACAATTTACAGGTTTATAACTAATTTAAAACCTTGAGGAAACAATTCAACTCTCTTAGTAAATTTTTATAGTTATTATACAAGGCTTACATCTTGAACATCGAAAACAATATTAAAGCTAATAGCAAATATTTCTGGACTTTTTAAACACTAATAGAAAGTCTACGGGTATTCCAAACTCTTTGTTTTATAAAAATGTTAAGCGTTCCAATATTGACTCAACAGTTGATATTCGACACATTCAGCTGAGGGCGGAAGAAGTTTCTACGTTGCTTCAATCACATAAGCATTGGTATACTCGTAAGCCCGGAGCCGGAGTGTTAATCTTTTCAGAATATTAGATTGAGAGAGAAAGGAAGATGTTTGGATTCAGTGGTTATTTCGCTCCATGGGTGGCATTCAACATTTAATGCGAAGACTAAGTTATTAGTATAAATTTACTTGTATTTTAGGCAATCATTCATCTCACAAAGTTGTCAGAAAAAAAGAACGCCGTTAGGGCGCATTTGGGAATAGACGCCAAATCGTCCGATTGGGAAGCCAATACACTACCACGCCCATTAACACCTCTGCATGAATGTGTCTTCCCTTAGTGGGTGGAAGATTTCTTTTTTGTTAAAATCCATAAATGGGGACCCAAGGATGATATTGAAACCTACAGATGAATGTGCAAGCTCCAAGTCATTACAAAACTGCTAGGTTTAGTTAAAAATCGGCTTAAATTTCTAACTAGTGAATTTTTGTCTATTGCTTAACATGGCTTTATATTATATTTAGTATAACCTCTTTTAGGCAGTCTGTCATTTGGTGACAGACCGACGCTTAGTTTTGTTTTGACACCCATTTCAATACATCGTGTTAGTTTTTCTTGCTACCTTGGAAAAAGAGCAATATAGTTCCTTGATCCGATTTTTGTTTTTGAGTTTTGGCAAAACTTGCGAGTAAATCAAGCCCATTCTCGATGGTGTGTATGGGACCCATTCACTTTCCCGTACAACTGTTTACCATTGGTTTTCAGAGTTTCGACGTTGCTGTACGTCGGTTTTTGATGAACCGCGCCCATGTGACCCAAAAATGGTTACCACAGAGGAAACCGTGGACAAAATCCATAATCTCGTATTGGCGGACCGCCGAGTGAAAATTTGCAAGTTGACTGAGGTAGCAAGCATCTCAACTGACCGCGTTAGGAAAATATCCTGCATGAGATTTTGGGCATGATAAAGCTGAATGCGCGATGGAAGCCGCGTTTGCTCACACCGGAGAACAAGCGCAATCGTGAAATCACTTCAAAGACGTGCTTGGCCTTGTTTAATCAAAATCCGGAGGAGTTTCTGAGTCATTTCATGACCGTCGGCGCAACAGAGACCAAAGAACAATCGAAACAATAGGTTTTACTTGTAGAACGAGCTCCAAATAAGGCGAAGACCATGCCTTCGTCCGGAAAGGTGATGACCACCGTTTTTTAGGACGCGTGAGGTTTGATCCACGGGTTTGATTCGGGTATTCATCGAACAGCCCTCATATTATGTGGAGTGACCATATAAGAATAATATACATATTGTAGTAAAACAAAAACACGTTAGTTTAAAAATATAACAATAAGGAACTGGAAATTACAATTAAAATTAAACTATGACATAGTTCTCATAAATAAATTGGAAGAGAAAAAGTTCAACACGTTTAATAACATTTCAGATATTGGAATAGCCCTAATCGACGGCAGGATTTTATTAAATAAGCGCTGAGATGTACGAGTACAGTGTAGAAAACGAATTCTTTTATAAGTAAGAGTAATTTAATTTAATTTAGACCGTATGTAAAATTTTGCAATTTTTTGTCAATACGCCTGTACGCAAATTGACCTAATAAATGTCAACATGATTTAAGAAAAGTACCCTTGAGACATTGTATACTTTGAGTTCTAAAAAGGCTATAAAAAAAACTCGTGTAATGTGTTTAAAGAATCCGCATTAACAGAGCGAACATTCCAGAAGTGGTTTTTAAAAAACTTGTTGACTGGAGATAAAAAGTAGAGAGTTTATGAATATCTTGTAAAAAAAAGCCTATGTTAACAGGGCGAAACATCCGACGTCAACATGAAAAGCTGATGCGGATCAGAAGGAAATGCTATGTACTTTGTAATATGAGCTGCTTAAAAAATGGGACCCTAAATTCTGATAGCTATTGCATTCAAACTTTTTTTGTTCAACAGGGAGTGTAGTTTTATCAGCGCAAGACAACATGATGCAAGAAAAAACGTCCAAAAAAATTGCTGAGTTGGGTTTGGCAGTTTTAACCAAGCCTGATATTGCACCATCGGATAGCTATCTATTCCGATATCTATAAAATTGAATAATTTTGCCATTCCGAATTAGCAGAAAGACTTCCTTTCCGAAGAATTAAATAAGCTACGAAACATCATAGTCGTATCTGTTAGGGCTTCAAAGAGCCAAATAACGTAATTATATTGGATTATCCATCTCAACCTCTAGATGCCAATCCTCCTACAAAGGAGGAGATTTAAGAGCAACAAAACCATTATAGGATTGTCGCAGGATTATGCAGAAGAATTGGCTATTAATGCAGACCCATAATAAGCAAAAGGATCAGTACGTAAATGTGCGAATACAAGTAATTTGTATCCCGAACCTATAATATATGATTGCTCAGTAACTTAAGTAGCTTAAGAAAACTTTTTGTCCATTTCTGACATTAGCTTCAGTTTGCTTTCGCCTATTATGGTTGAGCGTTTATATGTATACAAATGTGTGAGTCCATAATTGAAGGTGAAACAAACTAAGCATCGTATTAAGCACTTTACGCCTTAAACAAATGTTATAATCCCTTTTGAACAGCACATCTCTGCGAAGCACACTGTTTATTTGACTGCTATTTTGACATTGGATTAAAAGAAAGTTTATAAAGTTGGTTTTTCTATTCTAGAAACTAATTTCCGAAACATTATCTGAATTTGCATAGTCGCACATGTCGAAACATGGTGGAAATTCGATAGCAACTTGTAACCAGATATATATCATAAATCAAAAATAATAAAGGTTTGTTTGCACACTAACTTATGGCATATCCAATAGAAAAATAAAAGGAAATATGTACATAAATACATATGTATGAATTCGTACTCACTTCAATACGTTCACGCATCACATTTGAAATTAAATTACTATGCACACAAGCTTTTATTAACTCTGAATATTTTGTTAAACGAATAAGTTCGTTTGTATTATTGATAATGTGTTTTCTCTGGTGATCTTCCATGGTGATTAATATATGTTACTTGATTCGTTGCTATAGTGAATGGGTTTAAGGACCACTTGCTGAAGTTGTGAAATTCTGCAAAAACAAAACAAAAGAACTTGAACTAGTCATAGATGCATAATAAAGGATTTTGATAGTTGATCATATGGCGTTTTTGTTTGATACCTTTCCCGAAGTTGAGCTATTTTGATTTGAATGGAAAACTAAAAACTTCTACGGACTTTTATTTTTTAAATATATTGGCTTGCGAATCAATTTGAACACTTGTAATAATGTGATAATTTGGCCAAACACAGCCGATTGCACGAAAAATGAAACCTTGTTTGTCAAACATAGATGAACTACCTTACATGGCAAACTCTACTAATCATGTGCAAACCTTTAACTTTTGTACAGACACACCGTAAGTGAGTTACCATCTCATTGTACATCTACATAACCTGTCAGAATGGCTAAAATGACAGTAAATTTCACGTAATGTTCACTAAGTGTATATAATAAAGCCACAGACAAAGTAAAAGGAAAATATTTTACGCTGGTGAATATCTATTACAACGTGGTGAAAAAAGTGAGGATAATACAATATAATATAATTTTTTGTTTCAAGTGCACAAAAAGGGAATGGTTTTAGAATAAAATTAAAAAAAAAACACTTAAGAATTGTATTTTGAACGTTTCATTTGAAGATATAAATATTATAATTCTGAAATAAGCTTATCAAAAATGCTGCCGATGCAAAGAAATGGTTTAGTAAGTGTTATCCGGACTCTGCACCAGCCGAACGAACCATTCGCAAGTGGATTGAAAAATTTTAAAGTGGTCATACAAGCACCGAATATAATGCACGCAGTGGACGTTCAAAAGGGGCTGTTTCAGATGAAAACATCAAAAAAGTCCACAAAATGATTACGAATGACCGTAAAGTGAAGTTGATTGATAGCTGAGGCTCTAAAGATATCAAAAGAGCGTGTTGGATATATCATACACATATATTTGGACATGCGAAAGCTCTGTTCAAAGTGGGTGCCGCGTTTGCTCACAGTCGACCAAAAACAACAACGTGTTGAGGAGTGCCTAAAGCTGTTCAACCGCAATAAAGCCGAATTTTTGCGTCGATATGTGGCAATGGATGAAACTTGGCTCCATCACTTCACACCAGAGTCAAGTCGGCAGTCAGCTGTGTGGCGAGCAGGTGACGAACTTCGTCCAAAACGACCAAAAACGCAACAGTCGGCTGGCAAGGTTAAGGCATCCGTATTTTGGGATACACATGGAATAATTTTCATCGACTGTTTCCAAAAGGGGCAGACTATCAACAGCGACTATTATATTGCGTTGTTGGAGCGCTTGAAGGACGAAATCGCAGAAAAACGGCCGTATTTGAAGAAAAAGAAAGTGCTGTTTCATCAAGACAATGCTCCGTGTCACAAGTCGATGAAAACGATGCCAAAATTGAATGAATTCGGCTACGAATTGCTTTGCCACCCACCGTATTCTCCAGATTTAGCCCCCAGCGACTATTTACTGTTCGCAGACCTCAAAAGAATGCTCGCCGGAAAGAGATTTTTGACCGATGAAGAAGCAATAAATATAAAAACTGCCTTTTCAGCCCATATGTTACAGAGTTAACAAATTCTGTTTCGTTCTAATATAAAGTGGCTGTAAGTATGGCCTGCTTTATTACATTATACAACACTACTAAATGGCACACGGCTGGATAATATGAATGAACTGCTCTTGCTCATGGAGCACTATAGTGCTGTTACATTTGACAGTTGTCACTTAATCTAAATAAATATCTTAAAACTACTACTTAAATCCAAGAGAGACACGAGAATGCCTAGAGTAAATGTCTAAAAGCATACTATTACTCACCACTCACCATAGATGAACTAACAAGTATTGCAAACTCTAAAGATATTGGAAATTCAAAATCCGGTTTCCACTGATCGCCTCTACCGTGTGATCTTGGCTGTGACCTGTGAATACTTCTCTCCCATTTCACATAAAACATGCCCATTGTACTTAAAAAAAAAAAAAAAACGTCATCCACATTACACAACACTCTCTTTCTAGCAACTTTACTTGTAAATTGCTCTCATTCTATCAAATTCTGGCACGTTATAGAGATATACAAAGTGTTGATAATTCACTTACAGTTGGTCTGGGCGAAGGTTAAGGATTTGCAAAAGCTTAGTAGAGTTTGCCATTTAAGTTAGTTCATCTATGGTACTCACCCTAACACAAGTGTCACGAAACCTATGAACTTTAACATCAGTCTTGATATAATGTTATATCGTAAGTCTATACGATGTATGATATATCACAGAGGTTATTTATTTTATCGTATTTTATTATTATTATTACTATTTTTTTTTTGTATGCATAAACAAAGAAACATTCAAGAAAACGGAACGAAATAAGTAAATAAATTCTTATTAATTAAAAAGTCTCATATTAGTGATAAAACAATTCGAGGTCAGTAGTACTTACACCACAACAACGTCTCCAAATTGTTCAGCTGTATTACGAAAATCAGTGTCCTGTGAGAAATGTTTTTCGTGCGATTCGAGTAACTTAAGGTGCGCATAATCGACCTACTGAAACCACTATGGCTAATACCATTCGCAAATTTGAGTCCCGGCTTACATTAGTGGATGATACTCGACCGGTTAGACCACATCCAGCACGTAGTGAAGCGGCCTAAAAGCGTACAAAATTCAACTTGTGCAAGAATTGAAGCAAAGCGACTTGAATTTGCGTCATATTTTCAGTTTTATCGTGAAATTTTGCTCAGTGATGAAGCCCATTTCTGGCTCAATGGATACGTTAATAAACAAAATTGCCGCATTTGGGCTGATGAGCAAGCCGAAGAGTACCAAGAGCTACCATTACATCCATTAAAAACAACGGTGGAATATTTCTTCAAAAATGAGGCAAATCAGAATGTTACCGTCAATGGTAACCGTTACTGCACCATGTTAACAGACTACGTGCTTCCTGAAATTCAAGCACATGGTCTCGGTGAGCTCTGGTTTCAGCAAAACGGCGCTACGAGCCATACAGCGCGTGAAGCAATAGACTTGTGAAATCATTTCGGTGAGCACTTAATTTCACGTTTTGCTACGGTAGATTGGCCGCCTAGATCGTACGATATCACAATTTTGGACTATTTTGTCTGGGGATATGTAAAGTTTCAGGTCTTCAGGAATAAGCCAGCTACGATTGACGCTTTGGAAGCCAACATTACTCGTGTTATCCGCGAGATACCTTCTGAATGAACCAACTCAGTTGTAGTTCTGGCCAACAAATGCCATGAACAGTTCTTTTAATCGATAATAAAAATTTTAAGTTCACTTTCAAATTTATGTATTTTATTTTACATTATAAATCAAACCTCACGATGAATCACCCTTTATTTATAATTATGGTACGTAATTATCGTATATAGGATAGGATTTTAGAATGATATGAGAAATGGTAACTAGGATAGCACCGATAAAACACATTAGTCAGTTAGCCTCGATTAAGGCCAAATATGGCCTTTAAATAAAAGAATAGGGGTGTAACACCGAAGGTCGTTTCGAGTTCCAAGGATGTGACTCTTACTGGTAAAGGAGTGTGCACTTGGGAAAAGCGAATTTCGCGTATGAGGTCGTTGTTAACGTTGTTAGGATTAGTGTAGAATTTCATCATTGTACTTTCATTGTAAACGAATAAGTTTGAGTCGTTTAAGTCGGATAATGTTTTTTTCAAAAACCTTTAAGTTCCTAGCTAAGGAGGGGAGATATTGAACCACATCGGGAATGCGTAGGTTACTAAGAGTCCTGTTTTAGCAGGAGTTTAGTTTTTTTTTTTTTTGTGTAAGGGCGTGAGTAAATTGGATAATTTTCATGCCTTTCCAAGAGTGATTGAACTGAACACCCGATATTTTATCGTAGTTTTGTTCTGTACGGTGCAGCAGTCTAATCTTAATGCTTGATCTCCTTTACTGCTGGCATTCCTGAAACATATCAGTTCAGGTTTAGATTTATTATTGCTTATGCCTCAAGTTTTATAATATTCGTTGTTAATCCTGAGAAGGTTTTCTAGGGAACGGCAAGAGGGGATGGGGAAGGTGTTGCTGGCGTAGATAATTGGTGCCGTCGGCATAAAGTAGCCCTGTTATTATTAAGAGAGTGTGGGAAGTTAAAAAGGAATATATTATAGAGAGAGGGGCCGACGATAGAGCTCTGTGGAACACCATTGTCGCAGACACTTATATCGGATTTAGCGCCTTGAATTTTAACGAATTAAGATCTTTTGGTAAGAAAGCTATTAAGAAGATTGATAATATGGTAAGAAAAATTTAGCTGCAATATTTAAGAAAGGAGCCCGCCTCTTCAGACGCTATCGAAAGCTCTTTATTTTTTTTGTCAGAGATTGAGTGTGATGTTATTGTGGAATTTCAGGAGAGCATACACAGTAAAGTGTCCTTTATGAAATTGGTGGTCTGGGATAAAATCGATGGGGTTATCATCAGGGCAGAACATATTGTTGAGGATAGTTCTTTCAAAGAGTTTGCCAACGTGGTTGGTTTTACTATTTTTTTGTGTACGAATAATTTTGGCTATCTTCCATGCGTAAGGAAGTTTAAAACCCTAGATGATTAAAAACAGATGATTTCTTAGTGTTTAATTGGTTTAGAAGTGTTTGCAATTTATCGGTATAAGTGAAGAAAGGTAAAATCGGTGAGAGATTGAAAACGTGAGTAGGTTTAGAAGATCTAATCTGTTGAACTTGGTCTATGGTATTTTTTGTGACTCTGGGATTTTGTTTTTTATAAACCTCTTTAAAATAATTTTCAAAGACAGAAACTTTATTATTTTCATTAGAAAAGGTCTCGTTGTTCACTGTCACTTTTTCGCAATGGAACTTCTGTTTTTCGTATGGGAGTAATTTTAGAAATTCTGTTTTGAAATTGTTTATTTAACCAGATCCTGACCTTGTCTTTTATTATATCTTAAAGCAGCGATATCCTCGATGATAGTGCTGGTAGGAATCGTTTACTCTATTAAGAGAGCTGTGAAATATCTTTTCAACTGATTTTGCCAAAGATGTTTTATTTTAAATAAGTGTTTTATATCATCCGGCAGGTTTTTATATATTTTTACAGGAGGGTATTTCGCTGGAAATCTGCATCGCTATAGTTTGGTTAAGGGAATCGGAAAATATATCAATGTATCTGTCAATTTCTGAGTTAAATGAGTTGAAGTACTCGGGAGGAGAGCTTTGCCTGAGTATGGAACCAAGATCTCCATTGAAGTTGTCCCAGTTGGTACCTTTAATGGACATAAGACAATTTCTGAATCTTCAATACTGATTTCAAGTCAAAGAGGGAAGTATTTAGTGAAAGTGGTGAGAAACGTAGTAGAATAATTTTGATTGAAATGATTTAGAAGGTGATTAGATACTTGGAAGTAATCAAGAAAATAGGAACTTCTTAAGAAGATGAGGGAGGATATAGTTAGATTAATCAGAGTTTCGAGACTGGAGCCATTATTTGTATACCTAGTGTCTCCCCAATTGGGGTTTATGGCATTCAGGTCTCCCTCTAGAATAGCACCATCAAAAAAGTTCGTTAAATTTTTTAAGTTTGTAGTAAGGGGATAGTTAGACGATTTGGATTCTGAGAAGGATGGAAGAAAAGAGGTTGGAGCTTCAATCAACGGGGTCGTAGTGAATGTTTTTTTTTTTTTTTTTTTTTTTTGCAATAGCGACACATTCCTGGGTGTTCTTAGGGATAAAGTTATATATGTCCAGATTTATATTCATTCTGGAATCCAGGTGTGTCTCCTGGATGAATGCAATCACAATATTATTGGCTAGCAAACTTTTCTGTAATTCAATTCTTCTGATGTGCTCTATCAATGAAGAGATATTGAAAGGCTGGAAGATTTTATAGTCATGAATAATTCCTGCTTAACATGATTTTATTGACAAGGTCGAGGTGAGTAAATGTCTTTTGAAAGATAGAGTCAAAATTCTTTAGATTTTGCATAATCATCCCGAAAAGGTCTTTATATAATAAAAAAAAACATATTAATGGAGTTATTGTTCGTTTTATGAAGGGAGCTAACATTACGATTACAAAGGGGATTTTTGGGTTGGTGGAAAAGACTAGTATAGGGTATTTTCAGTGAGGTGGGAGAAGAAGGATGGATAAGATTTTCTAAGTCCTTAGTCTTTTCACTATTCTCTCGGGCTCTTTGGAAGGTTTTCCTCCTCTTGAGTTCACACTCTTTGAAGGCTGTACAGCCCCTTTAGTTAGCAGCGTGATCTTTCCCGCAGTTAACACAGGTTGGCTTCGAACCTTGTTGTTGGAGCAAAATCCAGGCTCATGTGAGTTATTATGTACATTTAAAACACTTGTAATTATTGGCACAGTTTTTGCACTGTCCAGACCTCTGTTGTTACTTTTGGGTTTCTCCCAAATTACTTGTATATTAAATGTTAAATAAATATCTGAACATGAGAACATCATCAGGGGAGATGCCCGGAAGGAACTTGACGAGGAAGAGGTTATTGGAGATTATTTTACGTCTAGAGTGTTCGGTGGAGAATCTGAGAACTTTGTCAACATTAGGGTTGAGAGCCTTGAGTTCCTCAAGAATTCCTTCTTCCTGGTAGTCAAGGGTTAAGCCTCTTAGAATCAGTTCTATTGCCTTATCCTCCTTTAGAGTGAAGGAGTAAGCTCTTCTATTTTTATTTTTTCTGAACAGCTTCATCAGCTCCCAATGTACGCCCCGTTGATGACTTGTTGCTAGTATCTGCATTACGCTGTAGAGATTCCTCTTCAGTAGGGAAGGGACTGGGGTGATTACTTCTTGATGACGGGTGTCCAGAATTAGGTTACGAGGTAATATTCCTACAATCCGAATGCTGATATCCTGTAGTAAGGCAAATTGGTTACCATGGAGTGGTGTAATATACTCCTTTATGATGTTAGTTAATACTTGGTGTGCGCTATTCATTAGGTGGTGATACATCCATATTGTCCATTTCATCTTGAAGTGTTACGGTTTCCACTGATAATGATTCTGTGTTGTGAGCATTTACATCTTCGTTAGGCTGATGAAGTTTCAAAAAAGATTTTTTTTTGTGGTGCATAATATTACACCCCCAAAGACGCTTAGCTTAGCAACTACAGCCATTTTAATGTGGAAGTTTTGACCGGCTTCTTTCAAAACTTCTTTTTTTGTGTGGTGCATAATATAACCCTTAGAGTTGCTTAGTTTGGAAACTGCCGCCATTTTATTGTGAAAGTTTTGAATGGCTACTTTTCTATTTTTTTTTTTTTTTTTTTGGTGCATAATATGACTCCCACAGACGCTTAGTTTAGAAACTATAGCCATTTAAGTGTGGACGTTGTGACCGTCTACTTTTCAATTGTATTTATTTTTTGCGGTGCATTATTTGACCCCTACAGGTTCCTAGTTTAGATATTACAGCCACTTTAGTGCGGAAGTTTCTATTTCACCTTATTCAATTTGATTTTATCATAGCTGTTAGATTAGCTATAAAATATGAAAAATCATAAAGGAGTGTACAGGAATTTTATTTATTTTACATTAATAAACACAGATTTTAATTGTTTTGATATAAGGTAAGTGCTACGGTGTATTTGTGCTTTTGAAAAAAAAAAAAAAATAGATAATGAATAGATGCAAAATAAAATATATAAACAAAAACCAAAAACTGCTATCTTGATGAAATCTTTTTCATTGTTACTCACCGAAATCGCCAAGATTTGTAGGATCGTTCAAATTGATTATAATCGTTCTAAGTTATTATATGTTACATGTAGTGAACTGTAATGCTCATATTAGCATCCAGTTGATTGTAGTTTGCGAGCATATTTTCCATTCGTTGTTCATAATTTCTCTATAGTTACATAAGAAGGTCTTAGATTATAGGTGTCATAGGTGTGGAGTCATAGATTCCACAAAGTTCAAATCGCTTATTAGTTTACGAATTTGAATACCACCCAACATCACTGCCCTTAAATCTTTCCCTATTCAGTTTGGGGAACGATCTCTAAATATATTTAAAGCAGTCATCAACTTTATCTAAAGTCTGAACAAATTGCTTCATTAGCCCTAGTGTTATACGTAGTTTTTTTTTTATAATACCGCGCGCGCACCAAGGGGATATGAATACCCTTTTACTGGCTTTTCCTCCACGGCGCGGACGGGTGGTGTAGTAGTTTGAAACTCAGGTGTATTAGGTTTCGATATTTTTCCCAGAGGTGGTTGTCAAACTGGACGGGACGAGCTAGTACATCCTCCTTAACCAGTGGGTCTTAAGTACGTGCTAGTTGTTAGTTCGTTACATTTAGCCCAGCCAGCAACCACTCCAACATCAGTGTTATGCCTTCAAGTCAGAGTTGACGCCGACGGGATTTTCATATAACTACATACAAATTCTATGAAAAGACTTTTTCACAGAATTGCTGACACGGGATTCGAGCCCGCGACCCTCTGCTTGAGGAGTCTATGCATGTACCACTACACCACGTCCACCCCGTGGACGAATTATTTTGCGAGTATCTACCAATGGTCTGTTTGCGATGTTCGCTGTATCTACAGTCACGTTTTCTTTAATGGGTCAAGTCTTTTTCGTCCAATGTTGTTGTCCAACTCTACTATCCAACATATAAATGAAACAAGTGAATTCCGAATTTAAGCTTCTTATAGGGCTGTCATAAAAAAGACGTCAATATTCTGGTCGATATTTAGGCAAACCTATATTCAAAAGGATCCGGATCCTTGCAACATTAGTGTAAAACTCAAGCCCCTTACTTTCAGTGAAATACGGAGAATATCTTTTTGTCTTGTTCTAAAGATTGACCTTATAAAAATAATAGGAAAAAAAAATTCAATAAAACAACAACGGTGTGAGATATAAAATTTGATTGATTGATTCTGGCTTTATTTAAAGTTACGTTTATGTCATTATGTGTGGAATAGCACATATTTAAAGGATCTGGCTAGATCAGTTTCTGTATTTTGACAAAAATGTAGATGCTGCTCTGGCCAGAGCTAAAGGCGCTTTTGCTCTTACAAAGAGACTGTTTTATAGCAGCCAACTCGATGCGAGGGTAAAGGTAATCTGCTACATGGCCCTTGTCAGGCCCATGCTGGTATTTGGGTGTCCCGTGTGGTTCAATGTGCGAGCAAGCTTAATGGAAAAGATTCGGGTATTTGAGAGGGCTTGCCTTCGCTTGTACAGAACACCAGTGTCGGAGTACAAAAAATTTTATCGTAATGAGGTCCTTTACAACAGAGCAAACCTAATACGAGTGGACAACTTCGTTATTAAGCTGACTCGAAGGCACATTGCAAGAGCAATAGCCTCGACTAATAACCTGATGTCTAGGGCTTACTATCCCAATTACCGCTACCACGAAAGTGTGCGCTCTGACGGCTTCGTTGCACCGGAAGCATTCCTCTACCTAGATCAGATAGGGTTGATCCAGGATAGATCAGCGGTCCCGTTAATCTTCCATGTCGCTCGGAAAGCTGGGGACAGGCGACTCGATAAGCGTAAAACGATGCATGATGATATGGCAAAACTTTCCGAATGTCATTGGTAAATTTGACAACTGCTGAAACGTAACATTTGGAGAAATTATCATTGCTATCTGGTCACCCGTTATAAGCCCTTTTTGTAACATAAGGTCTTAGGCTAGCTTTTGCTTTTAATCTAAATGCTAGGAGCTTAGATGCCTGTTTCGATAGATTTAGGTCTCCGACTAAATCATTAGGGTTTTGGAGTTGATAGACTTTCATCATATTAATTTCCATGATTTCGACTTATGGCGTTTTTGACTGGTTTCTCTCCGGTAATAAGGAGTCCAATGTAACACTATAAACTTCTCCCGACACAATACTATTCGGAATTTATACGTATTTATATGTGTTAGTATCTTCACCAGGCATATAATCTAGAAGAGAAATTTTGATTTTGAAAAAGTGACACTATAACAGTTTTATGTCATTTTTGTCCTCCAATTTTTCCAGAGTGATTTAATTCAATTTATTACAAGATAAAATGGTACGTTAACTTAAAGGACTAATTAGTTAGAATACGATAATTTAAAGTTTCTTAAGCAAATTTTTAAATATTTTTTTTGTAGCATGTAAGAGTTATTTAATGAATTTAAATAAAAATGCATTTAAAATGAAAAGAAATTAATGAACCCGATGATGTACAATAATTCGAGACTACTATGAGTGAAAATGTAATGATAAACAGCGGTTTATTGTATGGTCTCAATATAAGGTTGTTACTTGCTTAAACCTTAGGCTATTAAGCTCTCAAATGTTAAGTTCATCAAACGATCTAAGTTGCTGTAGCGATCGAGTGCACTACTGTAATTGTGACATTTTTCTGCATCTACACCTCTTTATTGATTAAAACGTCATATTCCCGCTTTTTTAAATACGATTATGTACAACGAGTATTTTGAAGAGATATACAACATTCGTTATCACAAGAGCCCGCTTTAATCGCGTCTAAGTAAAATCTCTTATTTTCTAAATCTCACTTCAGTTTTAATCTAACATTGCCCGTGATCGGTCTGCAATTCAGTGGCGGAATCGTCGTCTTTATAACGGTCGCAAGGTTATCTTTTATCACTTTTTGATATAAAACAATTTTCGGAATCCACATTTTAAAAACTGTGAAAAATTGATAATTTTTTTTTTTTTTTTTTTTTATTACAAACATGAGCATAGCAAAATTGACATTACTTTCCTTTTTAATTATATTGCTATGTCATCGAGATATTGGAGTTAGATCTCATAAAATCTACTTTCGAAACGATATCGATGCGACATCATATCCTTTGGTTGGAAATAAATTTCAACGTCCCGTTTTCGATGGGGTCCCGTGGAAAAATTTAGAAAACTCTATTTTTAAAGCGCGTGCGAATAATCTTAAAGACGTCTTCCGACACAGTGTTGATACTATAAAAATGAAAAGTAAAAAAGTCGACATTATATTCTTAATCGATTCAAGTTCAAGTATCGGAAAAGTGAATTTTTATAGTGAAATAAATTTTGTGAAAAAGTTGCTGAGTCATTTTGATTTAAGTTTTAATTATACACGCATTGCATTAATAACGTATAGTTCACATACTAGGGTGGTAAGTGGAGATATTTTGCCAAGATATAAGTTTTTGTTTTTGAATGTGAATATTGTTGATTTGGTTCCCGGTTTCCGTATTAGTTATCATGTTTTCCGCCATCCAAAAAAGTAACCCAATATTTTTAAAAAATGCTTTTGCAATTGTATTCGCAATGATAATGCTTCATGCAATAGCGAATACCTGAGGATAAATCCTATTGTTAGACGTTTACAATTAGCTTTCATTTTAGTAAAAAGATGACTATAGTGTATCCTGGTGAGCCTGATCCAGAGGAGTAACGCTTTTTCCATTGAACAACATGTATTTCTGTTGAAATTTCTGTAATGTTGCTACAAAAACGTAGATAGGACAGATAGATAACGATAAACGTATATATGCGAAGACTTACACATTTAAATTTGGTCCAGCTCTTATCCAGTGGTAGTGCATTCTAAAAATAATTGGCGTCGCTTTCTTCTTGGAAAGGAATAGAGAGCTCTTTGTCTTCGTTCTACAAAAACTAGGTCTTTAGCATAAGAGGGAAGAAACAGCCACTGGAATGTGTAATAATTTGTTTCATTTCTACGTCACAAATTAAATACCGATTGTTATGTTTTTGGATAATGGATGATGATGGATCTTTTCTGATGGCTGCATTTACTTTTTAGCGATGAAGTATCTACCGATTTTAATGGATCAGTGAACATTTTGGGGATACCAAAATTAGAAAACTGATCGATGGTGAATGATATACATATAATCATAGGCTTGTCAAACTTGTCTTTAGGTACAGAAATATTGTTCCCGATCCCTATAAAAATTCTACAAAAGTCTAAATCCATCATTAGAGGCATAATTTTCGAAAAGTTTGTGCAAATAGGTATGTTCATAATGGCATTGACTATATTGGTAGGATGTATTGATCTGTCAGAGGTGTATTAGCAAGCATTGGAACAGAAGTGAAAAATTTAGATTGATTGGGAATAAGAGCAAAACCAAGTACCTTTGCGAGAATGTTGTCGACAAGAAGAAACACACGCCATTAACGCAATCAATAAATTCGAGGTATGGTTATTTATTTATTTTTGTAACTCGGTTCTTTTGATAACGGCATCTCGTTAAAAGTCAAACGAATAGAGTTACATTTGGCAATGCGGTTTTTTTCGCCTAAGAAGACAATTGAATGACACTGCTTTGGCAAGAAATATAAGGGAGACTTTATAAAATACTCTAATCGTTTCAGTCTTGCTTGATCGTGAAGAAGCATCAAAGTTATCGAACCTGACAAAGGTGCTCTTGGCAGTTTTGAATGCAAGATTTTTTGAATAATTTTTGATCTGGAAATACAACAGCGAACTCTCCTGTAAAGCGAAATCGATTTGGACAGAAAAACACACATCGGTCTACACCTGAAAGAGCTAAGATATCTGGAGCGAAGAAATACAAGTCGGAAAAGTCTTTGATTACTATCCGGAGGTACGGCGCAATAAAAAGTAGGCCACGCCTTTAATGGCACTTACAAGTGAAAGAGAACTTCAGTCATATCAGATTGGGTAAATGGAGGCAGATATTGAAAGACCGCATTTACTATAGAAGTTAATTGATTGGGAGTTAGGTCTATCCCATACAGTAACACCAAGGAGTCCCTATGAATATAGGACCCTCATTATATTGTAATAGTCCTTCTTCATATAACTGCGGCATGCACGTTAACGAAGTGAAGAGTAGAAGCGATGTGGGTCGTTTTTATGCTAAATTCTTGGAACTGATCTGCTTAAAAAAGTGCGCATCGATTTTCTAAAGTATCAAAGTTGATCTTTCAACTTCTCATTTTCTTTTTTAATCAGATAACAACTCATGAAAATTTTTTGCAGTTCTGAGAATTACTCGTGTGTTATTAGGAAGGCCACGTAGACTTAAGGAGTTATACGCAGTAAGAATTTTCAAAAAATCAATTCGTAATGTACAATATTCCCCTACACTTTTCGAGATATACGCATATTTGTAAGGACGTCTCGAACTGTTAAAAAAGTAGGCGAAGAACAAATCGGAGTAGAAGCTGCTCTTTTCTTTTTTTGTATTCCTAGGTACGAGTATCCAATGATCTTATGAATAGTCCATTTTATTCCTGATGACTAATTCGAGTTATTTCTTGTACGAAAGAAGTGAACATCATTTCAAACAGTTCTGCTACGTTACAGTCGTGTGATTAATTTGAACTTTCTGTTCTCTCCTTTGCGTTTTTAATTCAATTAAATTGACTTTATATCTGAATTAAAACACCATGCAAGTGTAGTAGAAAAGAAAGAGTAACTGAAAAAGTGTAACTATTACGATCTTAAAGAAGGAAAAGTACGTTAAATCCTAAAACAGCTGAGACAGATGAAAGTAGTTTTGGTGCGTCCGCAAATAAATTCAAACCAGAGAAGGATATCTTATGTTAGCTCCCCGTGATTCTTCTATTGAATATAGAAGTGTTTACAGTAATAAGTAGTTTTGTAATGTTAGTAACAATGTAATTACTATGAGATAAGTGTGAGGTTCGTGCCATACACTCCAGTCCTTTTTTCAAGCATTCTTATGAGATAAACGGACGATTTATACTCGAAGGGGTCAGCGCACAAGGGTCTAAGTGCAAATTTTATAAAAATGGAGATAAGTGCGTAAGTGACCACATGTTCTTTGGTACACAAAGAAAACAAGTGTAGGCTTGATTGGTAGTGAGATTTATCGGAAAAAAGGATAACTACTCATCAATTAAATAAGAATTTCTATACCACTGTTAATTAGACCCCTTGTGATCTGACCCTCTTTGTGATGAGAATTCTTGGAAAAGGATTGGAAGGTGCAGCTAAATTCTGTGGATTTATGGACATGCCAGCTTGCTTGACACAAAATACTTATGACTTGATTATTAAAAAAATTTACTCTTGTGTGAGAGTAGCCACCAAGAAACTTTTCGAAAAAGCTTGTGCTGGAGAAAAACATGCGACTGGTGAAAACCAAGGTGATGAAAGTTGTAGTCTGGCGATGGAACCTGGAAAAAGCAAGGATATACTTTTTTATACGGTGTAATATTATTGATTGTATATTATACGGGGACAATGCTGAAGACAACGATTGGCTAGAAGATCTCAAAGATAATTCTTTTGCAAATCATAATGACTCTTCAGAAAAGTCGATGTAATCGTAGAAATGTTCGGGCGTTTCATGAGTGCCTTTGCCGTTCGTTATAAAAATTACATCGGTGATGGTGACGGCTCAGGTTTCCATTATGCGCACTGAGCAATGTTTACTTTTTTATTTTATTTATTTAATATGGATTATTTTAAGATGTTCTGTAAAAGAAAGTTTTTAATTTTTACTTGAAAAGTCCATAAATTTCTAAGTATTTACTGTACTGTACTGTTCACTGCACAAATCGACACTTGTGTTTAGTGATTTCTGTCGCTGAAGAGGTAGATGGGTGGGGTGGTGGGTGCAGTGAGTGTTGAAAAATATTATGAGTATTGCCGTATGTCCCAAAGTTAAAATAATTTTAAATTAATTTTGTCTTTTTTCATATTTTCTTTTTTTTATTGACTGAAAACATTACGAGTATACTGCTAAATACTCCCGAGTATTTCCAGGCGCCTGCGTGACAGTTTTTGACATACCCTTACCGGAGTGATTAAGTCGCGTAAGCGGCTAAAACCTACGGAAAGAAAGGTTAAGATCCCTATAGCGATCGAAGCGAGCCACCCATCCCATACTTTAAATACACCAGACTTAAAATTGTATTAAAAAAAATTAAAATTAAAAAAATTAAAAAATTTATGTTTTTTAGGCCATTTTAAACCAGAAAATTTTTTTTTTGCTTAGTGCGCATAATGGAAACCCGCCCCAAAAATACAAATATATAATGCAATATGAGCAACTTATTATCAATATTCCTCAACTGATGAAAATCCTCAACACGAAAGATGCCCGGTCAGAGAAGATTCATGGTGTTGTTGACAGCGCGAGCTTCAGACACGTTATATTTTATAAACATGATTATCTGTTTTTATCACCTAATGTTGCTGAAGCTAACTTTACAATTTATACAGATCTCAGCGATAAAAAATTATTGGAATGATGTGTTTGTGATTTTACGCAAAACAAAAATGAGAGCTAAATCAGTTAATATGGAAAATAACTCCAAAAATCGTTACATCGCTACCAGGATCTTCAATGAAGGTACAACTTCAATTTCATATTACATTAATGCCATGGGTATATCAATTGGGCCCAATGCTCATACCCATATCAGAAAAGAGGATGAAGAGCGCGCCATGATCTCGGACTTGAGAGCTTTTGTGAGTACGCGAGAGGGATGAATGGCTCGTATTTCTTCGATCAATACCTAACACATGGGCTGAAAAGTCCGTGTTAGTAAAACACAACATTTTTGCAAAGTTCAACTTTATATATCAATTTAGTTGCCTTCGAGGGCGATACACTGATTGAAACGATTTTTCAGTCTTTCAATACCAGTTTTGTAGTGCGATTCCTTCTTCATCGGTCTTAAAACTCTTTCTGGCGAGCATTCTTTTAAGGTCTGCGAACAGGAAATAGTCGCTGGGGGCCAAATCTGGAGAATACAGTGGGTGGGGAAGCAATTCCTAGCCGAATTCATTCAATTTTGCCATCGTTTTCATCGACTTGTGACACGGTGCATTGTCTTGATGAAACAGCACTTTCTTTTTTTTCAAATGCGGCCGTTTTTCTGCGATTTCGTCCTTCAAACGCTCCAACAACGCAATGTAATAGTCGCTGTTGATAGTCTACCCTTTTTGGAGATAGTCGATGAAAATTATTCCATGTGTATCTCAAAATACGAATGCCATAACCTTGCAAGCCGACTGTTGAGTTTTTGGTCGTTTTGGACGAGGTTCGTCGCCTGCTCGCCACTCAGCTGACTGCCGACTTGACTCTGGTGTGAAGTGATGGAGATAAGTTTCATCCATTTCATCACATACCGACGCAAAAATTCGGCTTTATTGCGGTTGAACAGCCTTAAACACTCCTCTGAATCATCAACACGTTGCTGTTTCTGGTCGACTGTGAGCAAACGCGGCACCCACTTTGAACAGAGCTTTCGCATGTCCAAATATTCGTGTATCATATATCCAACACGCTCTTTTGATATCTTTAGGGCCTTAGCCATCTCGATCAACTTCACTAATCGTCCGACAGCTGTCAAATTTATACACGTATCTTTTGAAGATTGGTACTAACTGAAAATGGTATGGACATAATTCAAGTGGTGCCCTCTCTTAGAAACGGCACGGACTTTTCTGCCCATGTATTAGTTTTATTTATCCACTAAAAGAATCTTTCGAGTTTTTTGATTTCAGATGGACTAAACCGAAGATATCGCTTCAGGAGCACACTAGATCGATAATCGATATATTCAAAAATCATTTCTGCCAATATATACTTAGATTTTACCACTTAATGTACCTGTACCTTTTGTTTTCGTAAAATAAAATACCTTTTCAAAAAAAAAAAAAAAAAAAAAAAAAAAAAAAAAAAAAAAAAAAAAAATCATAAAAAACGTCTTTTTTCATCCTTTTTTCCATCTGTTAGCTGTGATCCCAAAGTTATGTACTTGAAGTCCCTTATCCTTTCGCTAGTAGTTTATGGCTCGCATTATATCTGATATACTATATACTGGATAGTATCAAACGAATATCAGCTGTAGCCAGCTCGAGCTTATGGTTTTCGACACTGGCACCTGATTTCACTCTGATTTCTTAATGTTTCCGATTTCCTGTTTCAATGCCACTCCGATTGCAATAGGAGACATATCAATAACGAGATTTAAGAACTAGCATCGTCTGAACACATTTCTCCTTGATTTGCATAAGAAATTGTCGAGTTCTTCTTGAGTTTGAGCGACATGTAAACAAGCATCGTCTTTGATGAATTATAAAATTATCAAAAATCGAACTAAGAGGCCCATTACCAGCGGGAAAGTCTAGAATGCATTTCCAAACAAAAACTTCTTAAATAGGCGACAAATACAACTTTAAGAAAATATTCATAATTAACCTTTTTAGCCGTAGCATTAACCCTACTCTGGGAAATCCTGCAACATAAAAGTAGGAAGCCTTCAGCTACTTAGACTAACTAAAGATTCTGATAAAATAAACACAGAGCACATCTTTCGCAGTCCAAACAATAAAATATACTCGTAAAATAACACTTTTTATGAGGACAACAACTTTTGCCCAAGAATCAAATGTTTAGATTCAAATTCAAAACATAATATTGATAACCTTTTGAAATGATCTACACCAAAATATTTTTGATAGATCAGCATTTGAAGACATTAACTCCGTTGTGAATGTTGTCTTGACCCACTCGTGATAAGGTTGATTTCCATTGAAGTGTAACGCTTATCAGTATATGGACTATAACTACGAGTACATATTCAGACCATAGCGATAAATAAACGCCGGCCGGCGAAATAATCAATGTGTCGGAGACTTGATGTCGCGTGGCATATTCCGGTTAATGATTCAGAATAGTTTGTTGTTGGTGGTTTTACTTTACTAATTCAATCCGACAGCACGTGACTTTACAACCCACAGTAGAATTGTATTGTTGCATGGACTTCCGACTTTATGAAGGGTTTTTGCCTGGCTATGTGGTCTTCATTCTGTGAAAGGAAGTCAAAGTAAATTTATTATTTCTTTTCTTTCCTTTATTAATCATTGAAACATGCAACGCCTGGTAATAATTATGTATTGTACATATATCTACTGCTACGTACTGCTACGTAAATGTGTATTTCTCTCACGTTCCTGTTTTGCTACTGCGCCGCCTGTGGGAAGCTAAATTTGCAGACCTCATGATGACTCCCGCGAGTACGAGTAATTCGTACATACATATACCTATCATATGATTTAGTAATATTTTCATAATCGTCCTGTGACATTTTCTCTAAACGGATTTCCTTGAATTAATATTTTTGTCACATGATGAAAGCTATTTGAAGTTTAACAAACTAACAATTAGTAAATACGGATCTAAATCAATGAAAATTTCGTTATCAGTTGAGTTCATATATTCCACTGACCTTGTTTTAATTTAGAACTTTGAGGAAGAGAACTGTTTTGAGACCATGGTATGGTTTATTGTTGGAGAAAAACATGTGTGGTGTTTTTTCTTCTTACATTAGTTCTTATTTGATATCTGCTCATGTCCTTCAACACAAATTAATAAAACATGGCAGATTCGACCGTTTCGGGTAGGATGCAAAAAAGTAAGAATCGACAACCTTGGAGTCTGATGCGAAAAGACGACAAAAAGTTTCACGTGCATTATCGGATATACATTTTTCATATTTATTTTTTACCTTTTTTTCAATGATGTAACCAAACTATTTGATGTCAAGCTTTCTCAAACTGATTGTTCTGATTTTTCTAGAGAACTTTGAGAAATGTTCTTCTTTTGTTTGTCCAGAAATTTATCATCAAGATATGAAATCCAAAATAGCAGTGAGCTGATCAAGGCAGCTTGATATACCATAGGGAAATTGTTAAAAACTCAAATATTCCAAATTCAGTACTTTTTACCCAGACCTTCTCAGATTCATTCCCCAATAGAATCTAAAAGGAAGATCTGAGAAATCTATTTAAAAAGAACCGTCCACTTTGCAGTTTCCGAAAAAGTGCTTCTATGCGAGTACCGGATGCCAATCTTTTTATAGTGAATGAGTCCATTCGACTTGATTACTCCTACTATGGGTGTATCTCAGTCTTACCTGCTTGATTCGATAGGGTGTAAAATATCTAAATCACGCAATCGGCTAAATGGGAGATGAACGGCTTCCTTATTAACAGGGTGCACTGGGCGATATTAAAAACGAATAAAAGTAAAGTTGCAAAGAAAAAGTTTAAGTCGTCATGACATTTTTCTGCACAAAAAAACAGTGAAATCTTCGTACCATTTAAACTTTTACGTACTAACTCATACAAACAATATAGCCACCACAACATCCCTTATCGATAGCGACTAAATCAATATATCAATTTTTTTTTGTACGATAATTACACTGGTAAACTGCAGTCTTGTTACATGAAGTTTTATATTTAATTCCAAGTGTATTTGCAAGAAATTTTGCAAAAAATATACCAGTTTTCAGTTAAAATCTTTTCTTGCACAAAATTAATTTAAATAAAACTCTTTTTATACGACTTTCCTGCAAGAGTCGACCCAGGGAAACTACTCTGGTATCGCTCTTCCATAGTGCGAATGTTCTGATGCTTAATGCTCGGGTTGCACCCAAGTTGCTGAAAGTGCAGCACTAATTGCTCAATGTGTTGAGTGTAGTCGGCCGACTTTTTATTTCCACGCTTATTTTTCAACAACTGTCATGCAATTGGTGACATTCGAATCATTAGCTATTTTTTTTATCTGAGAAAAATACCACCTTTTGTCATTTAATTTTTGTTAAGAGCTTTTAGATACTGTTTCATTAACCTTAATTTAATATGCAAATGAAGCAATATTATATGGTCTTTGATACTAGTGGAACATTTATCACATTTAGCCTATCTGGGACCAAAGCCTCCCTAAGAGCCAATCCTTTTTAATCCAGCGCTTAGATCTGCTGTCTTATAAGCATGTAAAACAGACATGTTTCGTATAACCACCATGCTGACTCAAGAGGAAGTTTACCATTTTCAGATCTCTCGTAAAACCAGTTATGTTCTATGTATGTACTCTATTTTCTCTAAAACTAAGGATATCGTATATTTCACTCATCACTATAACTCAGAACAGGTCTAATAACAGATTGCAAGCTAGGATAAATTTACCTGAAACTAACTAACTAACACAACAATAACAGTCATCGTGATGATTTGATGGTTCACGCCAGATCATTGGACTTTTGTAATTAGAAGTAGATCTTTTTTTTATTTCCTCATAAACACAAAGGCTGCACATAGACTTTACACACCAAATTTGGGATCCAGGGCTTAATATTTATTTTTGATGGTTTTCAAAATAGTCCATGTAGGCCTGTTTTACAAAGTGAGATACATTCCAGCGACATTATTTAAACATGAAATTACCAAAAATGAAAAAAAAAAATACTGTTTGAATTGTTTATACCTGTTCTTTTTGATGACGACATCGGCGAAAATTTATAAAATCTGGTGAATTACTTCGCCAGAATGTATGATACACTTACAACCTTAATTTTGTATACTCAGCTTATTTCCGTTACGCATTTTATATTCGATTTGACGTTTAATTACAATCGTGTAATATTCTTATATACGTCATGGGTATCTTATTGCCAGACATATTTCGTATGTTTTGAATATTGCCGTATACTTATATACCAGAGTTACACTGGTTAGGGATATGATTTTTTTGAAGCTCTTCGCCGATAAACATCGAATTCGCCAAGCCAAGCTGCTGGGAACAACGATGAATCGATTCGTCACGGTCTTCGCGTACACTCTCAGCTACAGCTGCTATATACTCTTCACTATGTGCTGGATTTGGTCTAACCGGTCGAGATAATGTAAACTAGGACTCAAATTTGCGAATGGTATTGGCAATAGTGGTTTCATTAGGTCGATTATGCGCATCGTAAGTTCCTCAAATCGCACGAAAAACATTTCTCACAAAACGCTGACTTTCGTAATACAGCTGATCAATTTGGCCACGCTGTTGTGGTGTGAGTCTTTCCATGATGACTTGCCAAATGATACTGAACAAAAATGACAAAGCAGTTTTATAGGAGTCACGCGTGATCTGTTAAAAAAAGCCTATTGAAAATTAAACCTATATATATATATATATATGTAGTGCGCTTACCATAAATAATAGCATAAACTTCTTTATCATTTTGGCTATATCTCTGCTGACAATGCTTTATTTGGTAACAATCTTTATTAAAGCTAAATTTACCAAAATTAGCCTTATATGCGCGCACGCCTCCACAGAGGAGAAAGATGACGACATCGGAGATCGCTTTTACAAGCTCTTGGACAAGACTTACGATCAGTGCCCTAGCTACGACATTAAAATTGTTCTTGGCAATTTTAATGCTAAGATAGGAAGAGCTGGAATCTTTGGTAAGCTTGCACAACACCACCTCCGATAACGAATCTAGGTTAATCGACTTTGCGGCGGGGTGAAACATTGTCGTAGCTAGTACGGCACAGTTGCTGATATTCCGTACATCGCAAAGGTTGTAAGGAAGTTACATGTCGAACATCTACAATCCACAGATATCGCCGATTTCTATCGCCAATAATTTCTTAAGAGGTCCTATGCCACCAGCATCAAACACGAAGACTAGTGCCAACATTGCCAAAAAGCCATCGGAGATGTCGCCTTTGATATGCCAGGTTGCACTCGACCAACATCAACGAAACCCCTATGTTTTGACGGCGAGTGCAGGCAAGCACAAGCAGTTAAGGAAGAGGCATACAAAGCTTCGCTGCATAGAAGAACTAGAGCTACTCACGAGCTCTACGACCAGAAGAGGAAAGACGAACATCGACTTCTCAGTAGAAAAAAAAGAGCATGAGAAACGCGCGGTCGAGGAAATTAAGAGTACTGTAGACTGTACTCGTATAAGGGCATGACAAATCAAATACCGCCTTTAGGCAGAAAGAACCTTTTAACCCTAGACGACGTAGACCAGCAATTCCGTCCTTCCGACCTGGATGAAGTGAAGATAACCATATCTAAGCTCAAGTCCAACAAAGCTTCTGCTTGGATTGTGAGTGAGACGACGACAAATTGTACGGGCTGTACAGCGACATCGACTTAGCCAGAAGAGTGAAGGTAAAACTAGTGAAGGGACTGGGTCATGAGAGAATGTACATGAGTGGATCATGAAAGGAAAATCTTTGGATCCGCCCCCGACAGACAGCGCAGTAAAGAAATTCAAATGGCAGCTGGTTAAAGATCGAGCTTCGAGCTTGTTCTAAAACTTGGTTTACTTGCCGTTTTTTTCCTATAAGCAAACTTTTCGAAGGTGTCATTGAATCTTGCAGAATCCAGAACGGTTTCTCGTGTGCCCTGTACCTCACTTGCTTTTTTCTGTCTTCTAACCCATTAACTGTGTTTCTCGTAATTCATGAACTTCTTTTTCCTTCGGCATGTGTTAATGTTCTAGGCCTCCCTTTTCAGCTGTCTCATATGAATGTGCTGTAGTGGCTGCTATTTCCTTTTTTCAAGCTGTAGACGTTAAATTTTTTCTTATTTCGAAATCAAACCGGTTTCGCAGAGTTGTATTTTGGTATGTTCCGAAGTTGCAATTCGTCGCAAGACGTTCAAGTGCTACCAAGTGGATTCCCTTTTCTGGATAATTTTCCTGGATTTCATTTGGCTTTAAGTTAAAACGCTTCTCCAACGTTTCACTGGCAATATGATACTCTTTATATTCTGTTGAATAAATCCAATGCCATTTCAAGACGTTTTACTCAACGCGACCATGTGGTTAAACTGGCATCAAGTCCTTTAAATAAAAACTGGACCATTGTGTCGTACTGTTACAAATTTTATGTTATATGGTATGTGCATGAATAAATTCTTTTATATACGGTATGTATATAATTGAATATTTTTCTAAATTAATTTTCAGTTTAAAGGAATAAATAAATACTTTGGCGCAACCGCCCGGCGTGGTCTAAGGCCTAACTTCTCGCATTCATTTGTGTTTCTCACACTCCTGATCAGGCCATTCTGTTTATTGTCGGTTCCGTACGGCTCCGACAGAAGACAGAATTTGACTTTCGGAGGTCTGCATTGCCCGCCGAAAGGGTGATGACGATTTAAAAAATGTTGCTGTTGAGCTCCTACCGGGTTACGATCCCAGGTTGAATGTCGTGACAGGCAGTGAGCCAACCATCAGTCCATCGCTACCATTTTTCGTTTGCTTTTCTTTTTATTCTATTATATCGTCCTCGTCGCCAAATTGTTGTAGAAATAAAACGCGTCTTTCCTTCGTGAGTTCTTTATTTTTATATTTAGAAGTATCAAAAGCATAAAAGCGACAGATGTAACATCTAACAATATCAAACTGTTAATGGAAAAACTAACCGATGGTAAAAAGCCTAATACAGTTTTAAAACTTGGTTAGATTTGCATTCTTAAACTAGCTTGGAAGTATTAAGAAGGTTCACTAAGGTTTAGCTTGGTTGTCACTACAAAAGCAGATTCTTCGTCCCTTTATCTATTCCTCACAATGTAGTTAATTTCCTTAATTACTACGTACTCGTATGTCACCGCTTGGAAGACAAATTTACACAAGGAGAAATAAAATTTTAGGGTGTCGTCTTACATCAGGATCACAGTCTAGACTGGTTTTTCAGCCTTAGCAACAATCCGATTTTTTGTTTTCTTGGCTTTGAATTTTCGCGGCGTCATTTCGTCATTTCGCCAGATTCAGGGCAAGTGACAATTGACGCACAACCAAACTCCAGTTGGTGTTTAACAAAATACGACTTCTCCTTAAATGGAAGTGTAGGTTGCCCTTGAAATGTTTATTAGGGAAAGGGTGAGGGAATTACAAGTGCTTCTTACAAGGTGGGGTGAAAAGTAACCTCCTTGGGAATGAAAAAAATTTGCGACAGCAATTGGAGCCGTAAGTCATTGATTTTAGCCGTGGTTGCGATGTTTTTGTGAGCCGGTGCATTGTCTTGCCAAACAATTTTTTTTTTCGCTTCATATGAAGCCGGTTTGCAGCGATTTCGGCCTTAATAATGCTCCAATAATGCACAGTAATACTCGCTGTTGACAGTTTTTCCTTTTTCGAGGTTGTCCACGAAGAGTATGCCATGACAAACCCAGAAAACCGACGTTATAACCTTTCCGGTCCATCGAGCCTCCCTTGGCCGCTCCAGTCCATTGCCGGCCACTCATTCTGTTCTCTGGTGTTCAACAGTTACCAATCGACGCCAAAAGTCCGCCCGATTCCGCATCAGCAAGTCCAAACACTCTTTCGAAATGCTCTTGCGGTCGTGTTTTTGGTCAGGAGTGAGTATGCGCGGCACCCAGTGGCAGGATAACTTTTTCATATGCAGAATATTACCCAAAATATGGCGTGTGCGCTCAGTACTAATCTTTGTGGTATCTGCTAGCTCGCGCACCTTCACTTTCCGGTCAGCCAACACCATTTCATGTATTTTTTTGTCATTGACCTCTGTAACCGCATCGGAGGGCCTGCCGCTGTGGACTTGATCTTGTGTGGACTTGTGAACTCTCGAAACCAATATTTGACGGAGCATTAGCCCCATAATATATATCCAACTTTTCTTTTGTTTCCTTCGCCGTTTTGCCTCTCAAAAAATAATGTTTTATGAGAGAACGAAAATCGTTTTTGCCCATATTTAACATGATGCTAAACACGTCAACAACAATCAGCTGTCAAAACAAAACTTAAGAAAGTATCGCACTGAAATTTGGCACGTCTGCCTAAATATGAACGGACTTCAAGGCATCATAACCTTTTTTGCAGTAGCAGCGCATTCTGGCGGTCAAGGAGGTTACTTTTCACTCCACCTAGTAAGTGGAGCCAAGTCTGGTGGAAGAGGTGGCTAAGTAATTGGGACAAACTAACTATCCTTTAGAGCCAGGAAAAAGCTGGTATACCATATATATATGTATGATATACAATACTGTATTTGTTTGAAAGTTGATTCCACCAAACTACTGGCACATATGAAAGTATTTTTCTTATTGTAAGCGTATAGATCCAGAGCTTTTTTGTTAAAAAGTTCATGTCTTGCCAAAAGCTCCTTTACACTACCAGAAAGTCGATAATGTGTTGGGCATAACATATCTTTGACATGATATACCATATTTAGTTTGTTATTCGTCTTGGAACCCAGCAAGTTAATTTTATTGGAGAACAGCCTCTGCCTTAAGAAGACTGACTGAAAATATTTCTAGTGGACCAATCGTCGATTACGTCTAAGTCTGTTTAGTCAGCACAACTTCATTATCTGCATACGCTTGAGCAAACGAATTCAAACTAATGAGAGCTTGTGGCAGTGAGTCGTCTAACATGTACCTGAAGACAGGATGCTATCCTGCGAGCTCATTACATATTAACCGCGATAAGCATCCACCACCTAGGTTCTGTCCCTAAGCATTGCCTTTTTCCATAAAACTTATGATTCGTATACGACGTGTTTTCTGGACGGGTTAAATATGCCGCCAAAAGTGCGTTGTCGAAATGAACCTCAATATTACTGAACGAACTTGCAGTTTCAGTGATAAAAACTGATTTTGAGCCGATTTTGATCAGGACACCTGTAACTTTTCTGATGTGTCCTTTTTGCGGACTTGAAAAAAAGTCTTCGAAATTTGAATAAAGCTTAAGTTATAATTTTTGCTTCAATTTCTAAAGATGCTAGTCTTCCTCAATATGATTGTGTTGGTTCAAAGAAAGTTACTTACGTGCCAAGTTTTGCATAGTTGCAGCAACAAAAATATTTAAGCTAAGAGAATAAGAGGCATTCCGTTGCAATACTTCAGTCCCTGGTCCTCATCATAACGATTAACCTGATGACCACAGAAACGATTTCTTGAAACCCACTTTTGCCGGATTTTTAGTTTTACCTTTTATTCGACGACTCAATGACAAGGGCATTTGTGCTCTTATAAAAGAGAAATTGCAATCAGAGCTCTGGAAAGGGAAGGAGTTTAAAGCGAGCTATATGTGAATTTTTTGTCTCCCACCTTCATGATGTCCTACTGCATATTACAACATATGGGCTGAAAAGTCAGTGCCGTTTTATAGTAAAACACAAAATTTTTGCAAAATTCAGCTTTATTTATCAATATAGTTGCCTTCGAAGGCGATACATTGATTGAAACGCAATTCGTAGCCGAATTCATTTAATTTTGCCATCATTTTCATCGACTTGTGACACGGTGCATTGTCTTGATGAAACAGCACTTTTCTTTTTTTCAAATGCGGCCGATTTTCTGGCATTTCGTCCTTCAAACGCTCCAACAACCCAATGTAATAGTCGCTGTTGATAGTCTGCCCCTTTTGGAGACAGTCGATGAAAATTATTCCATGTGTATCTCAAAATACGAATGCCATAACCTTGCCAGCCGGCTGTTGAGTTTTTGGTCGTTTTAGACGAGGTTCTTCGCCTGCTCGCCACTCAGCTGACTGCCGACTTGACTCTGGTGTGAAGTGATGGTGCCAAGTTTCATCCATTGTCACATACCGAAGCAAAAATTCGGCTTTATTGCGGTTAAACAGCTTTAAACACTCCTCTGAATTATCAACACGGTGTTGTTTTTGGTCGACTGTGAGCAAACGCGGCACCCACTTTAAACAGAGCTTTCGAATGTCCAAATATTCGTGTATGATATATCCAACACGCTCCTTTGATATCTTCAGAGCCTCAGCTGTCTCGATCAACTTCACTTTACGGTCATTCGTAATCATTTTGTGGACTTTTTTGATGTTTTCATCTGAAACAGCCTCTTTTGGACGTCCACTGCGTGCATCATCTTCGGTGCTCTTATGACCACTTTTAAATTTTTCAATCCGAATGGTTCGTTCGGCTGGTGCAGAGTCCGGGTAGCACTTATCAAGCCATTTCTTTGCATCGACTGCGTTTTTTCCCATCAAAAAGCAATGATAAATCAACACACGAAATTGTTTTAAATCCATTTTTTTTCACAATAACAAAAGTTGCTTCACTCACATAGCTATATCTCGAGAACTAATCGTCCGATAGCTGTATACAGCAGCTATACACGTATCTTTTGAAGGTTGGTACTAACTGAAAACGTTATGTATGTAGTTCAAGTAGTGCTCTCTCTTAGAAACGGACTTTTCAGCTCATATTATTATGTAGTATGTATATACAGTTTGAGGTGGCCCAAACGGTATACGATCGCATTAATTTTTACGCCACGGTCCAAAAATACGAGCGGAGAGCGGCCCTCGGCGGTTATGGCGGCCCAAACCATCACCGTCGGTGCTGCCTGCTTTCTGGTGGCCGTCCGAAGGTGTAAATTTTCGAAGGACCTCTCTGGCAAGTAAACTCGGTCATTTTGTTTGTTGACATATTGCTCTATAACAAATAGCGACTCATTGGAAAAAACCAAATTCGGCAACTCACCACTTTCGTGCAAGCGTAGCAACTCTCTCGTTCTTTAGACACTTAACTTTTTTTTGTTGCGGTGTAAGATCGAGTGTTTTTTGGAACTTTAATGGCTTGAGCCCAAGCTCATTTGTCAGTATGTGTTGCATCCCTTCCAACGCGTATTTCGCTCAATTCGTCGAGCCGTCACTTTCCGAACCATTTCTGCCGATGTTCCTGTTTTTTTTATGACCACCTCCATGGCGTTTTACAACGCTGCGAGTATCACGGTAACAATCTTTGGTTCAAAACACAAATGATTTATTCAAGTTGAGGTTCTGGAGGGCTCTAACGATAGCTTCTTGTGGTTTTCCAGCCAAATATAAAGCAATCACACTATCAAGTTTGAATTCCATTGCGGATAAAAATTTTTCAACACAACTGAGACGCAAATCGTTTAAAAGGCTTGTAAATAATGAAATTATCTGTCATGTGTCAAAATTTGACCTCACAGTAATGAACGGTTTGGAAATTATAGCAATCTGAAGTTGGTGGCAGTTCGAGTCAGTCAGGGTGTATATTATTATATAAATGCACATATATGTATTATTTGCAAATTATATTATATTTACATATTTCACTGAACGTATGACGCAGATGATGACTAAGTGGCTTCAATTCCTCCACTGGATGTTGTAAGCTCGTCAACCGCGATTTTTCAAAAAATCTTCCGTAAAGTGATTACACAACTGTTATGTACGATAGCGCATCGACGATTACGTCTGTCCTGAAGTGAACATAGCGTAAGGAAGGTTCATAAACTGAGCCCCAATTTTCGAAATAAAATTTCAAACATATATCAATTTTCAGCCGTAAAATTGGCCATAAATTCGCAATGTTGGATCAAATGTTTGCTCTATATTTATGGTAACTTTACTAAGTTTTACGTATACAATGAAAAGAACATCTCATCAGAATTTATTAAGCTCAAAATTCATTTCTTATTTTTGTTTCTTTAAAGATCCGCCACATTGATCAAATTTCTTCGCCAAATGAGGATCATGATCAATGCAGCGCGGTTACAAATGATATACCACGTATTGAATTTGTTGGTGGCGGGACATATACATATGGTGCGCTCAAAGAGGCTCAGGTGAAGTATAAATCTTAAAAAAAGTATGTCAGGTTGTTATTGTAATACTATATGTCCAATTGCATTTAGACAATCTTCAAAACAGCTCGTTCAAAAAGTAGGAAATACGTATTTCTAGTCACAGACGGATTTTCAAATGGCAGAGATCCTACACCTATTGCAGAGGAACTGAAATCAAATAACATTACGATCTTCACTATTGGTATACAGTCTGGCAACTTTGGGGAACTTTATAATATCTCCAGCTACCCTAAGGAGACACATAGCTTTCTGTTGAGTAGTTTTAAAGAGTTTGAAAAACTTGCCCGAGGTGCCCTAGTCCAAGGTTTGTCTATACATAAAAATTTCATTCATTTGTATTATAAATAATTTATCGTAGATCATAAGCTTGGCTACAGTTTAAGGCTTAGTAATTCGGATCGATGTAATATTCTTTGTGAGGGTGACGACGGCTTCAATTCAACGCAAGTTTTTATTTTCTCCTTTGATCCATTTTAAATTGCCTAAAATATATTGTCCTTTTTAGATCCTCATGCTGTAACGCCATTGCAAGTTGCGAGTGTCGAATACCGTCAGGACATTACTCCTGTGTATGTCCCATTGGATATGTGGGTGAAGGGCTTGGGGAAGATTGCTTACGTTAGTTAAATAGTAAAGACTTTGAATTAGTCTACATAATAATGAATTTTAACCTATTAAAGCTTGTATCCGAAACACTTATTGGGTCAGTTCGGTAATGTGCATGTCTTGTCCCGACATAAACCATGTGACCTTGGTAAGTCCAGCTCTAAGCATCAAGGACTGCATATGTAAACCGGGTTTTAAACGAACTGCTGATGATCGTTGCGAGGGTATGTAAACTGTTAAAATATAGTTAATTAACCTCATTGAATTTTGTGTTTGTACTTAGGAATAACATGTCCAAAATTAAGCCCACCTGAAAATGGATACTTTGTGACACAGCCAGCTTCCTGTGCAAATGTCCTAAATGCAGCCTGTGGGGTCAGATGTAAATCTGGGTACCAGTTAACAGGTACAAATATACACTTTACACATATTATTTATAAATGACATTACTTGGAACTTCTATCTTAAGGAAGCAGTCTTCGCCTTTGTCAGGAAAATGGAACTTGGTCAGGAACAGAGGCACAGTGCTTGCGTATGCAATAAAACAAACGAGTTTACTTTATATTGGTAGCCTAATTCTTTTTTTCTAGTGAAAACCTGTCCAAGCTTACCGGTTCCACTAAATGGAATGATCCTTTGCCAAAATCATGATTTAGAACTTTCATCGTATGATTACTCACCACACAATGACACCTTTATGGAGTTCTATAGTGATGAGAAAAAGCGCCGTACCGAACCAATGCCAATCGATACTGAATGTTCATATCGATGTGGGCCGGGAAATTACCTTGTTGGCTCCAGGAATCGAAATTGTCTCCCTTTATCCAAATGGGATGGCCGACAAACAACCTGCAAGGGTAAGTTAAGATTTTGATTGTTGGTTGCAAAAAAAAAAAAAAAAAATTATTTTAGCTGTTATGTGTGCACCGCTTCCAAGACCAAAATATGGAAGCTACATGAGACCAGAATGTACAAAATCGAAACAACCTTATGGAACAAATTGTACACTTATATGCCCGGAAGGATTTACTTTAAAAGGACCAGAAACAAGGATTTGTTCTGGCAAAAAGAATGGCATGTGGGCACCGAAAAACAAAAACTCTAAATGTGTTGGTAGGATTTAAATAAATGTCAGTATGCTTTATTTTTATGTTGATTTGATTTCTTTTAAGATATAACACCTCCAAAATTAGTATGCCCACTAAATGTAACTCTAGAGCTTCCAGCTGATAGTGATGCAATAGTTCTATCCACTATGCCTATACCGTTGGAAGTACAAGATTCATCTTCGTCCAATGTAACTATTTGGACTAAGCCATCGATTGATGATACTACTGGTGTTCGCTTGAAAATTGGTCATCATATATTTACCTATTATGGTAGTGATAAATTTAATAACAAAGCTGAATGCAATTTTCGGATAACAGTTATTGATACAACACCACCTAGTGTGGAAAATTGTGTTGACCCTGAGGAGATTTGGATATCGAAATATGATACAATGCCAGAAATTGAATGGGAAGAACCAACTTTTGTGGATAATTCAAATGGTCCGGTTGTGGTTAGGGTTCTCACTGCACTGGATCCTCGTAAAGCTAAATCTATTATGGCTGGAGAATATCCAATATTGTATACTGGAACAGACGTTTCGCAGAATTCTAACGAATGTTTGCTAAACGTTACTATTAAGGGTAAGTTATAAATGACATATTTACAACAATTATCAATTCATACAATACTTTGAGTAAAAAATATGTTTTTTATCGGTCTTGCTCACATGTTAAGAATATTAAAGTGTAGAGTTGGTTGTTATATGTCATTTTTCTGTCAACGCATCGATCCAGACTTCTTGGAATTACTCTCCAATCTACTGCATTTTGAATTTTTGTTCAATTGTGAACTTATTGATCAATAAGATCGTTAATAAGTTAAGACTTCTCTACAATTGGGGCAATTTATGGATGCGTCCAAATTGGACAAAGAACGATTAGGCTTCAGGCATAGTTTCCTATGATCAAATGTTTTAAATGCAGTGGTGTTCCTTTGTGAATGATGTGGAAATCGTTAGTTAGCATGAATGATATTCTGCCCCACTGTTTAGGTTAGGTATAGGTTATAGTCTCGGATTATACCATCAAAGTTACCATCTTTCTACTCTGGGTTTAAAATCGCTCAACAATTTCTGCTCATAGCAGAAATATATCATCAATAGCAGAAATATCATCGTCTATTTTTCTGTGGACCACGAGCTCATATCAGAGTGATGTCGAATTTATGCAGATTGTTGCATGGCGTTAGCTCACGGCCAAAAGCTCAAGACTTATTGCCTTAATCTCTCGCTCACAAGTCGTTGGATTTCAGTATTAACGTAATTTTTGTATACGATTTTGATCCAAAACCATAGTGTTTTTAGCACTCTGCTCCATTTTTTAGTGAAGCAGTTTTAAAGAAATTTAATTTTATTATTTTTGTTTAAGAAATAAATTGCAATCCTCTGGAAGCACCTCACAATGGCCTTTCGTATTGTGCTAAAAACGCATCACACACTTGGTGTGAAATAACCTGCAATTTTGGTCATGCAATTTTTGATGAAAGCACCGCGGAATATTTAGACAATTTTCGACTATTCTGTGATCAAAAACATCCTGGCTGGCAATACAAAACAGTTCCCGACTGTGCAAGTATGTTTTCTTAAAAAAAAAAATCTTCGTTCGTCCTTACGAAAAGTATAATCTTTTATTTTCCAGGACTGGATATTCCCGAAAATATTGGACAAACATTTTCTATCACAATGGACACTGATAATCCGCTCTGTTCTGCTGTAGATACCCAAAATTCTGTACAATATCTTAGAGTTCTATAAAAAAAAATATTTTTATAAGATATACATTTTTTTCATTTAACAGCTTATAAAAAATTTATCCTATCAAATGAAAGAGCATTTATGCGGCGATCTGGTAGATTGCGATGTTATTTCAGAAATTCCAGAATGTATTGATGAGATAGAGGACGTCCCACTCGGAGATCGTGAAAAATATCATATTTCTAAGCGAGAGATTCCCTCAAATTCAAGTCTAAGTTCGCTAAAGAAGACCCGTAGGCGTATCCGTTCAAATGTTAAAATACGCCTTTACACAAAGATTAGTAAACGCTTGGGTTTATGGCAACGAAATGCTACACTTTCAGAAAATATTCGTCAAATGAAATACCAAGTTCAAAAATTTGACACAAATGAACCTTTAAAGCGGGTTTTGCAAGATATGCAAATCGATGTGAGAAGGCTTAAGATCGAGGACTTTATCCGTTGTCCTGATGGCAGTGTTTCTAAGAAAAACATTTGTTGTAAGTAATCAGGTTTATCGAATGAATTTCGAATCACTTTAGTTTACTCGTAGTTCAATGTCCACGAGGAAGTTATCAAGATGCAGCTTTTAACCGTTGTAAATTATGTCCATTGGGTTCATATAATCCCGATTATGCTCAAAGCAATTGTTTGAAATGCCGTCCGCATCATACTACAAGACGTGAGGGACGTCTTTACGAAGTCGACTGCAAGGGTAAGTATATATTAATCTCGATTTTCAAATGATCATTCTGAGGTAAACATATAATTTTTGCGCAGCTCAGTGTCCACCAGGAACGTGGGCGAAGAAACGTCCAACTCATCGTCGCGTGCGACCAGGTTTGACGATAACTCATAGCTTAATGCCATTTTGTAGAAAATGCGCAGTTGGGGAATACCAGCCAGCATACGACCAAACAAATTGTATACCATGTCCAAAGAATCTCACTTCCATTCGAGGATCGACAGCGGTAAGCGACTGCAGACAACGGAAGCCTCACATTTGCGAAATACAACCGAAAATTTGTGGTCAGTTTGGAAAATGCGTCCCAGAAATTGGTGGTGATGATTTATATAGTTGCCTTTGTCCTGATGGCTATCTTGGACCACAATGTGAGCAAAAAATAGATCAATGTCATTCTGCTCCTTGTTACAATAATGGAATATGTGCGCAGTTCAATGAAACTGAGGTAGTATGTCACTGTCCACCCGAATTCACTGGCAATTATTGCGAAGAACTACGGAATTCTTGTGACTCAACAGTTTGTCAAAACGGTGGCACCTGCATGGTCTTGGAAGACGGCACTGCAGGTTGTGAATGTGCCCCAGGATTTGAAGGCATAAATTGCGAACAAATTATCAACTACTGCGACTCAATGCCATGTGAAAGCGGCATTTGTCACAATCAAAGCAACGGATATAGTTGCCAATGTCCACCTGGTGTCATAGGCCGACGATGTCATCTTAGACCCTGTGACAACTTTCCTTGCCATAAAAATGCAATTTGTTCGGATTTAATGCATTTTCCTGCAACCAGAGGGAGTTACAAATGTAAGTGTCGCCCTGGTCTGCGGGGATATGACTGTATGGAAGTGGTTAATCCCTGTGAGAGTAACCCATGTAAAAATAATGGAAACTGTAGACCTGTAGCTGTAAGACAATTTGGGAACTACTCACTGGGTGGAGTTGTGGATGATAGTGAGTATGAAAAGTACACATGCTCTTGTCCACCTTATTTCTATGGAGAACATTGTGAAGTCCTAATAAAACCAGATTTTGTAATGAAATTCCATAAAGCTAGTACTTTCAATTTTGTAGAAATTAAAGGACCAGATCACGATCTAAGAGAGGTAAGTGCAAAATTCTAATTAGCATAGGATAATTTGCGTTTCTCGGTTCCTTAGCTATCGTTTTGTACCTGGATAAAAACAAAAGATGTCTTTACATATGGCTCAGTTCTGTCGTACGCCACAAAGGATCATGATAACGCCTTTACTTTGACAGACTATTCTGGGTAGGTTTCATCCCTTTTTTTTTTTTTTATTTGATCCTAAAAGTAACATATACTGGTATTGCACGTCATTTTCGGTAGTTTTGTTTTATATGTAAATGGAAACTCATCGAGCTCAGATGTCGTGGCCAATGATGGTGAATGGCATTTCATTTGTGTCTCATGGACTAGCGAGAACGGTTACTACGAATTGTATTTCGATGGACGCTTAGAACATGTTGGAATGAATTTAAGTGCAGGAGAACATTTATCTGGAGGAGGAGTTTTCGTTATTGGTCAGGAACAGGTGATCAAAAATTTAAAAAAGCACTTTAGACAATAGCCCGATCTAATGATCTGTATTTTACAGGACAACCTAGGTGGAGGGTTCAGTGAATCAGAATCTTTTATAGGCGAAATAGCTTATATGGATTTGTGGGACTCGTTTTTATCGAGCGAACAAGTGCAAAGCTTTTATGCAAGTTGCGATCCATATTGGGGAACGTTATATTCATGGACAGATTTCAAAGCGAAAATTCGTGGTGATATTGAAATTTTACCATCATCGTTTTGTAAAAATTGTCCTAGGAACTTGCACATGCCCAATGGAATTGTTCGCTATAGGAATAATATGGCTTTTTACGAATGCAATCCGGGTTATAATTTACGAGGCTCGAACCCAGTAAGGCATTGCTTAAGAACATCTGAATGGTCTACAGGAATACCTTATTGTGAAGGTATGTTACAATAGTTTTTTTTTTTTTTTTTTTTTAATGAAAATTAATTTTATTTTATTTTTTATTTATTATTTTTTTTAGTGGTTAACTGTGGGCTATTACCGTCGGTGGAAAATGGTAAAATTGAGTATTCTTCTGGGACCACTTTGCACAGTGTGGCTGAATATGTTTGCAATGATGGATATGCAGTTGACGGTAATGATAAACGAGTTTGTTTGACAATGGGAGTCTGGTCCGGAATGGATCCGGTTTGCAGGAGTAAGTATTTGTATGCTCAGATACGGACAAAAATTTAAGAATCATTTTCATTTCCGGCTCAGGGTATTCCCTTAAAAATGGATCGAATACTAGATTCTTGAAATGCATCGTAATTCTTGTTATGTTATTTGGCTTCTCTCGTTAAGTCCTGTGTCTTGGACTTAAAAGTATTTTAAAATATTTGTGTTAGTTCAAAATTTCGGAAAGTTAACGGTGAAAAGTGATTGCTATTGTATATAAAACCTTAATGCCCTTTTTCCATTGATTGCAATACTAACATTTTCATTGGCTCTTTTGAATCGATCGGGTATTCATGAGCAATGTTATATAAGTACGTAAGAAACAGCCTAAAGGCCGACTACAACAGTTAATGAAGACATTGCACTCGTATTATGTTGACTGTTTCCCAGTTTGTGCCGTTTATTAACATAATAATTTTAATATTTTATACTGTCCATAACCATAGAAATTTAATTATAAATACATTCGTTAAAGGTTCTATACAATGCGAGCGTTTAATTTTACCACAAAATATGAAAATTTTCTATGCTAATGATAAAGGGACGATCTCAGGAGACCTTGAATATTACCCCGTTGGAATTTACGCAGAAATAACTTGTTTACCAACTTCGAACGACTACTCTCTAACATGTATGGAAGATGGTAAGTTAAACAAGTAGGCAATGTTTAGTTAATAGCTAAAGATGTACCCCCTTTAGGTTATTGGGATGGTCCAATTCCAGACTGTAATATAATTAAGACTACCCCTGCATCAACAACTGAAATTTTGGCAACATTTTCATCTGAAACAACCAATATAGTATCCACAATAGTTTCTACTGACAAATCAATTAAATCTGCTTTAACACAAAACTACAATTATCTAACCTCAAAGGATATGGAACCCATTCCATATGACGATACTAGTACTTCAATTAAGCCGACAATAGAAGCAGATAAAGAGAAACAGTTAAGTTCTTCACGGTCAAAATTTGAAACCCTTACCCTATTCGAAACATCGTCAACAGATAAGAATATTACCCTTACATCGACTATAGCCAGTCCAGTAGCACCTACAAGTCAAATCAATGCTTCGAGTACCTTTCGCTATCCCGATGTAAGTTTCTGGCGCCTACTCTATGATTTCTTATACAAAGGTTGCCTTGATGAGAATTTCAATGAAGTTACTCTTTGTGCGGCTAAATTGAAGCCAGTTTTGCATTCAAATCTTTACAATACCGATCGGAATAATTTTGAAACGTTTTCCGATCTAGATGTTCAACTGTTGAAACTGCTGCAACGCCATTCTTCTGATGTTTTAAATAATCCAAATGGAATTCCATTTGAAGATTTTTTCGACATACTTCTATATGGCAAAGAATTTATCAATGTTCAGCGAATGAGTTTAGAATTAGAAAACGCTTTAAGGTTTACATTTTGTATTTTCCTTGATGCCATATCTTGGGAGGAAAAGTATAAGTATGATCTAAAGTCAGTGCAAGAAGATGGTACTGAAATGGAAAAACGTATCGAACTGTTAAAAAAGTTAATCCGTCAGCTTACCACTCCTGTATATGAAGACTATAAAAAGCGTTTTAATGATGAAAATGATCAACATACAACAACTGAAATTTTATCCACAATGAAAACCAAAAGGCACACAACTGCAAGTGAAGATGAACCAAAAGATTACTATGAAGAAGGGGGCGAACATGATTGGCTTACTGTTGAAGGGGAACTCGAAGAGCTCATAGGTTGTGACTGGGGTGGATTACCAGAACCTCCATTAGATGGAATTATTAGTCAATTATGGGAAAGCGAAACAGTCGATGTTGGAACTGAAGTCTTATATGGATGTGCTATGAACTACGAGCCAAGTGGGAATACGTGGATTTCGAGATGTTTGGGCAATGGTCTATGGAGTGACGTGAATTTTAGTTGTCAGTGTGAGTTAGAAATAAAACAATTTATTCATTTTTTTGTAGTTTAATTTAATGTACAATACTGGTTGTAGTGGCTTGGTGTGGCATACCGCCAATTTTGCCAAATATGGTTTTAGATTCAACAGCAGATCGTTTTCGTATTAGTGAAGTCATTAAACTTAAATGTGAAGGAGGTTTTTCTTTGTCAAATGACGCCAACACTATCGAATGTCTGCCCAATGGAACATGGACTCGCGTGTTAACTTGGTGTTCAAGTATGATTGGCTATTTCGAATTTTCTTTGACTTTAATTGGTTTTCTATTTTGCCAGAAATCGCAGGTGCTGTACCAAGTTTACCAGAACATCAGCAAACAAAAAAAGAAAGTTCGGATAGAGATATTATTTGTTTGAATTGCGAAAAAGGAACCATGAAAGAACAAGAAAAAGAACGAGCAATTCTGCGACATTGATACTAATTAATTGGAAATTTAACATAATTAATGTACGGTAAGAAGTGGCTTTTCAATAAATTCTAAAAAAAAAAAGAAAATCAAAAGAAGTTCTAGTTATTTATGACATCTTTTCTACTTAAGACATTGAAGAGTATTTTATTTTGATATCCAGGCTTTTACATTTTGTCACTACAATAAAAATTGGTTGTTTAAACTTTAACATTATTTTAAAAATATAATAGGTATGCTTTTGTTTTTTTTTTTTTTTTTTATTCGTTTAAACGTTAACTGCATTTTGAACAGCGGTTTTATCGTCTACCATAATTTTTGTAACGCTGGAACTTGGTTGATTCGAACTTAGCAGCTGTTTGGTCGAAGAACTGGAAGAGTAACTATCGCTAGAACTACGAGTAGATGCTGAATTTCCTCCAATTGGGCTGTCAAGCATATCTGTATTTAAGAAGATAAAAATAGTATTACAATTAATAATTAAACACAATTAAACCTGTCGATTTAATAGGAAGCAGCGGATGGAAGATGGGGGTCTAGAAGCCAATGCAGCATTTCTTAATAGGTTTCTAAATTTAATTACTAAGAGGACTGAGTTCCCTGTTCTTTTAAATTTCTTTATACAAATCTTAGTTTTATAGTTCTAAGGATTTTCATCATTAAAGCTATTAGGATCTCCTACAGGCTAAACTCAGTTGTTGTATAAAGATTGATTGAGTATAGTTTGGGGGACGACAGTACGACTTTTTTTTAAAGATTTCAGAAAAAGGAATAGCAAACTAGGGAGTGTTTCGCAACAGTAATGATTATTGATTGTTAAGGAATCAGGCGGCTAAAAGGGTGCTTTTCTTTAAAGCTATAGATTATAGATTTTTTTTTTTTAAACAATAACGATAGGATTGAGTTTGAATCTAAAATCACTATTCATTATGAAGCAATGATATTATGTTTTAAACAATGCCAAAAATATGGCTTCCTCGGCTATTTTAGCAAAGCACATGCTGTCGTTCTGAGTTCTGGGGACTGTAGAAATAGGGCACGCACTGAGAGGTGTCAACTTTGCTATGCCCAGTTTTGTAACTGTTTCTTCTATCAATTATATTATAGTTATTCTACTTCCAAGTGGTAATCATCGGGTACAGGTCTCGATTTGACTCGACTCGACTTTTCAAATTTATACGAGCGAGTGCTAACCAGCAGATAAAAATAGCATCACTATAAATGGAACAGCGGATGACCTTATCCGGGCTATTCCGACATATTTGGAGTGTAGACCGGTTAGGATTTCCAAAACTGGGTCAGGGCCTGAGAAAAGGGGTGGTTTCGGATGGGCGGAAGCGCTCACATTTTTGAACAGATTACTGACTTCGGTCTAACCGATGCCTCGTTCAGCAGGTATCTATAATGGTGTGCCGTAGGTATAACTTCCCAGCCATGGAAAAAAACCCACAGTTACGAAGCAACAACAGCACTCGAAGTAAGGACAACGAACTTCGGATTTGAATGTGGAATGTTAGGTGCCTTAATAGGTCACGTCCAGCCGGCATGTTAACGAGCGCCTCGTAACAATCCGTATGAGGCTAAATTTCCCAATTAGTCTTACATGTGTGCACGTCCCCATAGAGGAGAAATATAACGTCACCAAAGTTACCTTCTGCGAGCTCTTGGGGGAGACTTCGTAGATTTTAATGCAAAGCTAGGAAGAGAGGGCATCATTGGTAGAACTGTCGGATAGTATAGCCTGCACAACATCAACCCAAATAACGGATTCAGGCTAATCGACTTTGCGACATCAGAGATGACGTCTCTGATGTACTGGATTTCACTCGTCCACCACCACGAATCCTCTGATTTGAAGAAGAGTGCCGGCAAGCATATGCAGCTAAACAAGAGGCATAGACATAGACTAGATACGAGCTCTACGAGTAGAAGAGGAGAGACCAACACCGGCTTTTCAGGAGAAAAAAGAAGTAGTATGAGAGTCAAGGAAATTGAGAGATGTTACTCCAGGAATGAGATTCGGAAGTTTTACCAAAAGATAAAAAAACATGTCACGGGCACAAACCCCGAACAGAAGCCTGTAGCGACCAACAAGTGTACATAATGGTAGATTCACAGTCGATGCTGAGGATTTGAAAAATTATTTCTGTAGAATATAAACCTTTCAACCTGGACCAACAATTCCATACCCAGGCAGGGTATGATTTGACAAGGAGCACATATCAGCTTCAACATTCTTTCGAAGATATAAATGGACACCCAACACCGACCCTCGACAGATATAACTTTGAGGTAGTTAAGGACTTTGTCCATCTAGGGTTCGGTATTAATCCAAAAGACATCAGCGCTGAAATTAAGCGAAGAATAACTCTTTCCAATCGGTACGTGTTTGGGCTAATAAGGCAATTAACGAGCAGAGCTCTCTCTTGAACAACAAAATTGACCCTATATAAGACCTTAGTAATTTTAATCTGGTTCCATGGAGTGAAGGAGAAGATACAACGACAAATTGTACGGGTTGTAAAGCGAAATCGACTTAGCCAGAAGAGTAAAGGTCAAACGACTGAGCTGGCTTGGTCATAAACATCGAATGAACACCAATGCTTCGGTCCGAAAAATCTTCGAATCCGCCTCCGTGGAACAACGCGGTAGAGGAAGAACGTGACTCAGGTAGCGCACGCACGTAGTAAGGACCTCACCCAATTCAGCGTGCGAAACTGGAGGGAGCTAGCTACAGATCGAGCTAGCTAGAGACGTTTGTTGGTTCAGGCCCATGTCCACTCCGGACTGAGCGCCACCTCAAGTAAGCAAAGAAATAAGTGACATGCTGTCGTTGTACTTTTAAGACTTTATTTTGAGCATTTCGAAGCCCGGAGTAATATGCAGTTCAAACTGCATACACTAAAGAAGTGTATAAGAAGTGATCGAGTGGCTCAAATTTGCACGACCTCGGTGACCAAAACACTGATCCATTTTGAGATATAATGTGTCGTTGAATCGAATCAATCGAGTTAATAAGTCAATAGTTTCATCGGAAATGTAGAGAGTAGCGATATCCTACCAGAAACGCATATTTTCCGGATAATGTCACCTGATCACCGTTGACGATGGCTATTGATTAAAACGCGATCTGCGGACTTATTTTTGAAAAGACCGATAATGTGAAGACTACATCAGACAACATCCCTTTGTGAATATAATTAAGTCTCTTATGGATTTGCTTCATTCCAGAAATTGCCAGCAATTTCAACGACAAGTGAGCCTAGTTATTAAACACGATTATTCTAAAAATAATGATCGACGCAATCAGGGAACTCCATGCCAGCTTGAGTTGCTGCACCAGCTGGATCTTATACGGATGTAGAGCAAGTTTTTCCACAGAATTTTCCACGTAGTGGATGGACAAAAGTTAAACTGTTAATCAGCGATTGAAAACTTTTTGAAAATTCCGGATCTTTCACTACACTTTTGCTCACGGCGTCAATACATTGCATCATTTCACCATTTCTGCGAATCAAAGAAATTAGGTAATCTTTTATACATCTCGCAAATTGAAGACCGATTTTTAATATAAATTTACGGAAGCATTCTTTTGGTCTAAGTCTATTCATGATGATTTATCAAATATAAAATATAGCTTAACATAAATGTCAAAGAACTGGCAACATCATGGAAAACATTATTTATAAGAACATCAACTTTGATCGATAATGGGGTTGGACAAGCTTTTGATTCAGTCAACAAATTATTTTGGGGATAACTTAAAGACGATGATAGTTTTTCAAAACGCCTGAGTTATTCAGATTTATTAATCCCAATTTCCTGAACCAAAAGCGGTCGAACCTTGAATGCCGTATCATCGAATCACGATAGTAAAAAATTGTAAAAGGTTCGACATTTATTTTTGTTTCTTTTGGGGAAATAACTAGCTGTGACGATATTTCTTTGACCTTAAGCAGGTTATTCTAAGAGTCAACAAGAGAAATAATTGAATTGAATTGAATAAAAGATGAATACCTTACCTGGCAAGGAGCTTACATTTTCCTTAAGCGTACTCATTGGTGCCGATGCAATATTTCCAACAGAAGTCGACTTCTGATGTAAGCTTTTCTTCGAAAGATTATTTTTTAAGTTGATCGATGTTCCTCCTAATGATGTCTCCTTTTGTTGAAGTTTATCGCCAATTTTTGACGGCTTTTTACAAAAGAAAATTGATAAATAAGCAAAATATGTTTTTTTTTTCTTTCTTTTTCAAAAACAAAACCTTCTTTCTGTGTTTGTGACAAAAAAAAAAAAAAAAAAAAACAAAAACAAAAAACAAAAAAAAAAACTTTTTAAAATGAAATGCATAAATTTAAGTATATATATATATATTTTAATTAAAGTAAATGTATGTACAAATCCAAGTTATGTATGACAGTTATTAATAACGCTTAAAAATAATAATTAAAAATTAAAAACAATTTCACCTTAAAACGTGATTAAATATTGAATTACATGATAAAATAAAATTATGTTCAAATTACTTTTAGCAATAAAAATTAGGCATATATGTATGTAAATTGATTTCCCAATTTATGTCTTATTTATAAAAATATTTCCGATATTATTGTATAATTTAAATGTTATTCTAAAAATAGAATACAAAATTTTACAATATCTTTGCAATTTTAATTTTGACTGTAAATAAAACAAATTCATAAATCCATAAAAACTTTAAGATTGAAACTTACGATTGAAAAACTTTCAAAACAAGCCCTTCATCTTAATTCGTTAAGTAAAAAGAAAAAAAAAGAGAGATCTAAGGAACAACGTTATTGAATGACACCCTTAATAGCTGAAAAATCAGACCTGCTAAAGGGCAAGTTAAAAAGTTATCAATCTCACATCCCGTGATTCAACAGTACCAATATCAAACAATCCAGCATAATTATCTAAAAACCAGGCAAAGATTGCTTTTTTACAAAAGCATCAACCTTCTAAACGCCGTGTCTTGTGCCTAATAAAATCCACCGTCTTACTTTCCTCAAAATCAATTATCAGATTTACAAAATTTTAGGCAGGTGAATTAGAGAAGTGTATTCACATTCGACTGTAATTGTTTTTCGACTTTATACTTGCCCATTTCTAACTTTGTACTTTAGAGATAGACCTACAAATGTATGAGTATGTACAAACGACACTGGGTATTAATTAGTCGAAAATTGATGCATTACCTACATATTGTGTATCCGGGCGATGCTGGCATATAGCTGGAGAAGGACTGAATACATGGATCAATGAGTGCATGACAAATCACAAGCTTTCTTTAATAATTTCATAGCAGTTGCATATGCATACATGACATGACAGCTTTCCTACACTGGATTTAATTGTCCATTTTGTTGGTTCCTTTTATATTTTTATCTTTTTATGTCTGTTGTTTGATTCCAAAAAATTCAAGGAGATAATTAAGTTTGAGGAAAAACTTGGGTTGTGGCAAAGGAGTAGTAAAAATCGTATTTTACTCATCCAAGTCTGCGGCGGAATATGCAACGGCGTATCATTGACTTTAAACGGTTTATCAAACGATATACAGTAAGACTTAAGATAAGGCTCTAGTACTCGAGGACTTCAATGTTTACATCTTTAGCAGACTAGTTGGGAAGTATGGCTTTAACAGGTAGCAGAAAACACAGGTGCAGAAACATAGCTTCTGTTGATCAAACAACCGAAATGATAGTTGGAAGATATAATTCCAACATAATGGATTTTCATTATTGCGAATTTCGACTACAACCATTTCCTAATCGCCGAGGAATTTCAACTCAATAAAAACTTGAACATTGAATCCATCAGCATATCTGATGTAGATAGGGAATCCAATAAGCGAATGCTAGTCTTGACTCCGATAAACTTTGATAAAAAGCATGCACTTAGGAAACGACGTATGACAGGATGGGCATAGAAAAAGGACGTATCATGACGAAGGACGAAGAATAGAAAAGAAATAATAGAATAGAAAACCATACCAGGATTAGTCCTGGTATATCTATCCCATTCAGACTTTTGCGACACAGACAATTCCAATGCGGCTTCTACCTGAGAAGTCGACCAGAGACTTAAACAATTTGAAGAACAAAATAAACAAAAAATTTCTGTATTTCAATTTGGCACACATCATCTTACTATCGATTTTACTGTCACATATAATGGATTTCATCGCCTGGAGCACTGATCCACTTTTATCGTGTAGTAACGAGGAAAACGGAAACATTCGGAGTGCTGCGCAGTTTAGAAGCTTACTCTTCAGATATGTACTTCTGAAACATATAGTTCGTTGCTATATTTAGCGTCAAGCAGTTGGACTAGTGAGTAAGTAAAAGTCTAAAAGTAAATGAGAACAAAGCGAAACGCATGCTGACAAATAAAGTAACAAATGTTAGGAATTTATTTACCTCCGAGCAACTGTTTACTCCACAATGACAAAGCAAATCGTTGCTTCTTTGACTTGTCAAAACAAGACCCAAATGGTGTTCTTAAAAGCCCTGTTACCGCAAGATTTATTCTATAACGCCAAGTGTTGTAGGATAAATAGAAAGACAAAGCACAATAGAAGGGTTAAAGGATTATAGGGCACAATGTGAACTCTATAAAGTATACCAAGATATGGAATAATTTATAAAGCTTAAACATGAACATATCAATGAAAGTACGTCTTCAAATTTCAGACCTCTGCCTCACGACCTAAAGCAGAATAGAATTCCCGCTTTAAGGATCGTGGTGTGATCAACTGAAATTTACGTGCATGGGAGCTAATTGGTACACATACCATAGATTTCGTCAGCAATCAGCATCACTTGGTTTGCAAACAACTTTTATTAAAGCAAATCACTGATATTGAGATAGTGGCTATACCGGTTAAAAGGGCTTTAGAAATAATTGCATCATCATGAAGATCTCGATGATGTCAAACTTCGACAACAACAGCGCGAAAATCAGTAAAGAACCCGGGCACTGACGAAAGTGGACTAAACTATTCTAGGGCGCTTCGAGAGAAAAGTTTTTCGAATAATTATTATTGGTTTCGTTTGCATTAATAGAGAAGAAAGCAGACTTTTTAAAGGCGAACTATACCTGCTGTATAGCGATGCCGACCTCGTCAGAAAACCTCTGATAAACCGATTTGGACCTTGAACGGATGGACACCAGTTCCAGTCCCGGACAGTTTTCGACTCCAACCCTGAGAGATTACGCAGTGGAGAATGTACTCATCTTAGGTGGCATACACAAGTGGAGGGGGACTTCAGCCAACTTCATTTGCACAATTGGAGGCAGGTGGCAAAAAACTGCTCTATCTGAAGTGCATGTTAGCTGAGGTCCTGATCCACAACTACTCGTAAATATGTAATGGGTGATATATGGTATGAAATGATGTGTGGTGAATATGGGTCACCAAAAAATAAACAAAAATGCAAATAAATAATCTTAGATTACCAATTAATTTACAACAATTCCTAGGTAACTATACGAGTACTCGTTTGTATTCTCATTAAAAATACGCAACAAATATTCTTAGAACATGCAAAAATTAAAATAATTGCAAAGACAAAGTAAAGCTATCAAAATAAAAATTTTAATGGGCACTTTAATCACCGAACTGAAGTTGATCCCTTAACCACTATTCAAAACTGTTATTTTGTTCTTTTCCAAAACGAAATAAAAAAAATTAAAACACTTTAACAACACAAAGTTTATATATTATAAATTGATGACATAAAAACTGTCTTTTATTACGCTTATTTTCCCTGTTTACTTGTTTAACTTAATTATATTCCCTATTTTTTATTGAAAGAATACCACACTCGTACAACATATTTATCTTGCTCCAGAAAATTTAAAACAAAAAATATAAAACTTAAAAATTTAGCATTTCACAACACTGTCATTTAAATTATAAACGATTTTTACTGCATGCGGCTTTTGCTACAACAAATTAATTTACTTTTTTTTTTTTTTAAATAAAACATTTCCATGCAATCTACGTTAATATATAGTAGGTATTTACAAAAAAAAAAAAAAAAAACATATCGGCGTACAAAAAGTAAAATTAAATGTAATCATACGAGTGTTTATAAAAGATTTGCGTTAAGAATTAAAATAAAATTATAAAAATAGGAAAAAAAAAATATATATATGTATATAATTACACCTAAGTTTACAATGATTTTTGAGTAAAAGATTACAATTGTCAGACCCATACTTTTTCTGGGCATAGCGGACTAAGTATAGTCGTGTGAGGATCTTCGGGTGTATAATAATCTGAATCTTCAGCGCCAGCCAATAAATTCCCATCACCATCAGCTGAAAGCGCAGGTCGATTCTTTTTCTACAAGCATACACAACATAATGTTTTGTTTTTTCTTTACATAAGTGCGTTAAATAGTATGTATGTACATAAATGTAAGGCGGCGTCGACAAAAAAAATGTTAATTTATTACTTTAACAGCTAATATTATTTTTTCTATCATTTTATTTCAATTGTCGGACTTCGTTTTATGCAAGCCTTTGATTAGCCATAATATTTATTAGTTTGTGCTTGTGTAGGTGTAATAAATCAAAATGAGAAAAATAAAGCGAAAATAAAGAAAAAAAAAAAAAACTATTAGATAAAATCAGAAACAAAAAAACAATGATATGAAAACTTAAAAATGACTAAAACTCTTTCCCGAAAACTTAACAAAGGGATTCGTCTGTTGCGTACGAGTTTATGTATAGTAAAAGTAAAATAATTAACTATTCTTTAAAATAGGTAATTTTTTCCTTATTCTTTTGGGTATACCGGGTGAGTTTTTTAACTTGAGACATCCAAATTACTCGAAAAATACGCGATATAGCGAAAATGTTTCAGACAAAAGTCACAAGGCTCTGAAGGGGACATAAGATGGTGACCACGAGTTTGACCTTAAACCCATTTCCAGGTCAAACGAAGGTCACTTTTGATTTCTCAAATGATAATTCCTGATTTTCATTGCTCAGTCGTATTTCCCAATGGGGCACACGACTTTGTCTCAAAAGTCTTAATCATTCAGTGCTAGATATCACTGCATTGGCACGCCTAAATCATTAATCGGTTTCCAACGTTGTTAGGGTGTTAGAAAGTCGAGATTTGTTTTAAGGAAGTCATTATTGCCTCGAGTGAAGTTAAAACTCAAAGAAATTTCAGATAGAGGCAAATTGTCCTAAACTTATCTGAGAGTGTATGATGTGCACTCTGCCCTTTTTTTCTACTTGACCGGAACTGTACTTCATTTAGAAGTTCGATATTTGTTTTGAGGAACTGATTATTATTAGTAACGTTTTTCAGATTAATAATGCAGGCAATTTCAATTCAAGAGAAAATTGAAATGATATTGATTTATGGAGAAATTGAAAGGAACATCGTTGGTGCTGTTGCTCTTTACGCCCAACGTTTCCCAGACCAGATACGATCGCGCGCTTCCCTTTATCGAATCATCCAACAATGCACTGGTGAAGGAAGTGTGCAACCAAAGAAAAGGAATCGGTCAGATAGGGTGGCTGTTGAGGACAATAAAATAGCAATGTTAGCTGCCGTTGCACACGATCCTCACATTATTACTTGCCAAATAAGTCGTGAATCAGGAATTTCTCAAACGACTGTCTGTAAGATATTACATCGGCATAAATACCATCCTTATCATGTTTCAATGCATCAAGAACTTTCTATTGAGGATTTTCGCAACCGGGTTTCCTTTTGTCAATGGGCACTTCAGTAAATTGAACGAGACCCCCTTTTCTTCGCCAAGGTGTTATTCTCTGATGAGTCGACTTTCACCAATCACGGTACAGTCAATCGACATAATATGCATTACTGGGCTACTGAAAACCCTTTTTGGTTGCGACAAGTTAAATGTTAATGTTTGGGCGGGAATTATTGGGGATAAATTAATAGGTCCATATTTTATTGAAGGTAACTTGAATGGCGAAAAGTATGCAAACTTCTTGCGGGACCAAGTATTCCAGTATTACTAGAACTGCCATTGGAGTTGCGACAAACAATGTGGTTTCAACATGATGGTTGTCCAGCCCATTATTCCCAAGTAGCCCGGGGCGTATTAAACAATGTTTAACATCAACGATGGATCGGACGAGGGGGTCCGAGGCAATGGCGTGCTAGATCACCTGATCTTACGTCACTTCATTTCTTCTTGTAGGGCTACTTAAAAAGTGAGGTTTACAACAACAACAACAAAGCCAACAACACGTGAGGACATGAAAAGACGAATAACTGAAGCTTGCCGAAAGATTACGCCAGAAATACTTCTCAATTCTGTTGGTTCATTTAGAGCGTGGATAGACAAGTGTATTGAAGTGAATGGTCACATTTTCGAGCATTTGTTTAAATAGTCTCAGGAAATAAGCGTCGAAATGGGAAGAATTCAATGATTCAACAGTGGGAGGTAAGGTGACCCACTCTAATTAATAACCCAGAAGGAAACAAAATACTGCTACGTCCATGTCGTTATTTCTGGGTTATGCTAAACGCAGTATGTAAAAACAAATGACAAGCCTACGAGCAATACGACTGAGCAATGAAAATCAGGAATGATCATTTGAAAAATCAAAAGTAGACCTTCGTTTGACCTTGAAAATGGGTCTCAAGGTCAAACTCGTGCTCACCATCTTATGTTCCCTTCAGAGCTTTGTGACTTTTGTCTGAAACATTTTTCGCGATATTTCGTACTTTTCGAGTAATTTTGATGTCTTAAGTTTTATGGCGCCCTCTGACGGGAAAAGAACGCATTTTTGAAAAGTGTTTCATGTAAAAGAATTTTAATTTTTCACGCAGATTACGAATCTGTCAAAAAATAGGGGTTCCTATTAAAAAATCAAAAGTGACCTTTGTTTGACCTTGAAAATAGGGCCCAAGGTCAAATTCGTGGTCACCATTTTACGTCCCTTTCAGAACCTTGTGACTTTTGTCTGAAACATTTTTTGCGTAATCGCGTATTTTTCGAGTAATTTGGATGTCTCAAGTTAAAAAACTCACCCTGTATACACTATCGGATAAAATAAGGTGCAAAAGCAGCTGATTCATCCTGTTAAGTCCTGTAAGTTAAAAGCAAAGGGCATTTATACCTCAATTGTTATGTGCTGACATCATACACATGTGTGTTCACAGTTTTGTAAAAAATAACTGTTAGTTTCTTTTGTTTACTTGCTATCAGTTGTGGAAACTGCAGTAGTTGTATAGGGTTTTCTAATAACGACTTGACAACTTTTTTTTTTAAATAAAAGGCAAACCATTTGAAATATTTCAAAAACTTTATTATTGGTTTGAAGTACAATCAAAACATTTATGAATGGAACTCCACTTCGTTCATATGGCCAGCGCGGGCACGATTGCAGCGATCGATTCGTTGGACCCAATTTTCAACGACTTGGCCACACATTTCTTCCGAAACGGCCGCTATTTCGCGTTCAATATTGGCTCTTAGCTCCAATGTCGTCGGCGTGTTGGCATAAACCAATGACTTAACGTAGCCCCACAGAAAATAATCAAGCGGCGTTAAATCGCAGGAACGAGGCGGCCAATCGACTGGCCCATGTCTTGAGATAACACGCTCACCAAACTTACTCCTCAATAAATCGATTGTAGCGTGTGCTGTGTGGCTTGTGGCACCATCCTGTTGAAACCACATGTCGTCCAAGTCCATATATTCCGATTCGGGCCAAAAATAATCGGTGATCATGGCGCGATAACACTGACCACTCACGATCGTTATCGTCGACGAAAAAATATGGCCCAATAACGCCGCCGGAATGCAAACCGCACCAAACAGTTATTTTTTGTGGATGAAGTGATGATTCACGAAGCACATGTGGGTTTTCACCCGACCAATAACGCATATTTTGCTTATTGACGAACCCATTGAGCCAAAAATGAGTTTCGTCACTGAAGATGATTTTGCGATGAAATTCATCATCTTGGCGCATCTTCTCCAGAACCCAATCGGAGAACGTAGCTCGTTAGTGTACTTTACCATGATGAAAATGTTGAGTTTACTGAATAAATTGACAGTGACAGTTTGATGATTAGTAAAAGAGTGCGTTCACAAATTAAATTCAAAGTTGTCAAGTCCCTATTGGAAAACCCTATATTTAAGCCGCGACAACATAAAGTGCATATTCTGTTTCGTGTGCGGTGTGCTGAAATATTTCCAAAAGTTTTCAAAATTTTCAGAATAAATCTTTACAATCAAAAAAAACTAAAAGGTAGAAGCATTCAATTAAAATTTAGAATTTCATTTTCAGTCCCAAGTTTTGTTTTATTTGGTTAAGGCTTTGGTATGAAATCGCTAACACCTGAAGTAAAGGAACTGCAGAAAAGAAACTTGCAGAAAAATATGGACTATCAATCTCTGGAGCAAGGAAGATCTGCCTTAACTTTGAACAACGAGGAATAGTTGCCAGTTTTAAAAGTTCTTGCGGAAGGAAGCGGAAGACTACTGCAACTGTTGACCGGAGAATTAAAATTGAGGCCAGGAAAAATCCGTTATCTTTGGCCAGGAGTATCAAGGAAGACCTGGAATTGCATATCACACCAAGGACGGTACAAAGGCGAGTCCAGGAAAGCGGCTTAAAAAACTTTTTAGCAAAGAAAAAGACTATGCTTCGTTTTATTAACATCAAAAAACGCCAACATTCTGGCAAAATGTAATTTGGTCTGACGAGTCTAAATTTGAATTGAAAAACCCTAAAGCAAGAAAGCGAGTTTGGTGCAGACCGTCTGAAAGGCTAGGCCAAAGGTGCATTTAAAAAACCGTGAAACACGGAGGAGGGTCGGTAATGGTCTGAAGATGTTTCTCCTTTAGTAGCGTTGAAAATCTTGTCAAAATCGACACCAAAATGACGGGTCTAACGTACGTCAACATTATTGGGGAAAATTTAGCTTCTTTTGCTTCTAAAATGTCTTTGGGAAGTTATATTTTCCAACAAAATAACGATCCAAAGCATACGAGCAAAGTCGCTAAGGAGTTTTTTACCCAAAATAATGTTGACGTATTGGAATGGCCACCTCAGTCCCCAGACCTGAAACCATCTGAGTACCTGTGGTCCATTTTGGATGACAGAATTCCACTGGATAAGTGTCGGAATTTAACATCTTTTTGGGAAAGTCTTCAAAATGAATGGGAGAAAATTCCAGGGGACATGTTAAAGAATCTGGTGTCCAGTATGTACAAGCAGTGATACAAAATAAAGGAGGAGCCACTAGTTATTAAGTTTTTTTTTCATTTTTGAAGCTGAATTTTGAGAATTTGATTTGTTTTTGTTACTTTTTTTTGAATTTGCTCTTACAAAACATTTTTTTTTTTTTTTTGTAATATTGCTGTATCTTTTTATTTTTCAAATGAATTTTGTAAATAATTTAAATAGTTCAACAGTTATGAATAAAAAAATAAAAAAATAAAAAAATCAGCGTTGTAACGCTTTAACAACTAAGAAATGTTTCTGAATTTGCTTTTGCACTTTATTTTGTCCGACAGTGTATATATTTGAAACGATTTCTGTGTATGGAATCCATTTAAGAAACAGGAAGCAGTTGCGACAGTATTACATTCTGTGACTTAGCAACTTACAGGTGAGAATTTCAAACACAATCAAATCTGAAGTGCGAACCAAACTTTCCGGCATATTTGGAGTAGAACCAAGCGATAAGCGACAAAAACATTTAAACTAAGCTCTTTTAAGTAAGTATATCATAAATCTTCATTTAGGACTTGCTTGAAAATATCTAAAACCGACGCAAAAACATAGAACTGATTGAAGGTACTTCAGGAAAACATCTTACATCAGCAGTTCAGATATTAATTCAGCATATCATCAGCATTTTCTAGTTCGCTATTGTCTTCAACATCACTTTCTAATTCATGTCCTCGTCATCACTAAAACGTTTTAAATCAGAAGTGACTTTCCCTTCAATAACTAATAACTCTCAAATGAACAAAAACGTAGATGTTTTATTTGACTTAATTTAAATGACAAAGCGCTTTGGGAAACATGACATGACAAGCGTCAGCCGTCAAATATACCCAAAGAGTTAAGCTCAATAGCTTGCTGCAGTTAGTTACCACAAAGCACAGTTTATACAATTTTTTACAGCACTCTGCTCTGTTTCTGTACAGAGCTTAATGGAAATAAAATGTTTTTCCTTTTTTTTAAATAAAAGAAAAGTATGGTAGGTACAAGACGTACTATGAAGATTAATTGAAGTGAACCAATGCTAAATTGAAACAACAATACACCATACAAAACTAGAGAGTTATTGGGTAAATGTTTTCTTGCGTCTAAAAGAGCAGTGGCGCGGCATTCATCTTCTATATGGTATATGCTTTCTCAATTAGAGAAAATATCAGCCGAGTGTCAGAATAACTCTAGATTGTTATACAAGGAAATTAAATATCAGCGCAATCCGGGAATTGCAGTAGAATGGACCGGATATGAGAGAGAAAATAAACTGACACATATGGTATTATGGTGATTACAACAGCGAAATGAAGGAGCGTCCATTCGTGTGTGGATTTGTTATTATTTAAAGGACTTAAAACAAATCGTGTCAAGAGCTATAAGGCTAAGGAGGGAAGTAGTTCATCGTCTTCTCCAGATGAAAAGGAAAGAGCATCAGAGAGAATAGAGATGATTTGCTGCTTCGGGAACTATGTTCGGAGCTTGATCTTATATATAAAAAAATACATATCAAGGCAACAAGATCTGAGCAGAGCCCGCTCGTCAGAAAGCCACCAAAAGTTGGAGCCAGAGTCGCAATCGGTACTGAGGATATACAAAGTTTATTTAGGCAAATGGTTATCTACTACCGCCTACCATTTTGGACGGTCTACCTGCAGAGTCATTTAATCCAGACTGTAAGAGATGACTTGGTAGAGATCATACGTTAACTCATTTTCAATTTCCAAGATCTGGTCAGAAGAATTTATGCTTAATGAATGAAACCTCAGTATCGTTTGCTCAGTCCATACAAAAACGGAACCGTCTTAATGTGCTTACTATAAAATCATCATCTGCCGTATCTTGTAAGAGCCTTACACGAATTGTCAACGTTCTGATTGGACACTACAGGATATCCTAAAAAATTAAAGAAGTCCAGATGATGCCGATTTTAGGACTACATTTGACGGCATCATAGAGTTTGTCTACATTGAGTTCGGTATTTAATCTGATATTGAATGAACGAAACCAGATGAAACTGTACACTTTACAAAATCTGATCCTTTAGTCTAAAAAGCTACAGTAAAAATGTCTTAGAGACGAAAGCAGATGAAGATATCCTTACGCCTTTTGAACGCAAGTTGATGGATTTTTGGTTCCTTTTTCGTTGACGGACTATGGAGTACCGATCTGGTTAGAAAAGTGCGCATCAGTCGCTTCAGATGGGCTTTTATAGTGAATGAATCAGAGCAACTGAGCAATTAAAACCGAACTCTTAAGTTCGATTTTGATTAAATAAAAACTTAAACATTGGACACCTCATCACAATCAGAAAACCTAGAGCAAACAGTAATCATATAAGCGTCCTTTTTTCTTGGTAGGACGTCCTCCACAAATGTCAACGAAAACTTTATCCGGCACCCCACAATTAGCAAGAGACAACTTAGGGCTGGCAAACATTTTCGTGGGAGAGCCAGTGATACGATGAAGAAGGTAACTGAAAACGAGCTGCAACAAAGAATTACATAAGCGAAGAGAATACTGTTAAAAATAGAAAATAACAGATGCGATGATGATGATGTGTCTTGCATAGCCACCAAGGTATTTCAGTTAGGTTTGAAATGAAAAAAACTTTCAAGCATACTATCTGACGTGTACAACCTTTTTGCACCACACTTATCAGCAAATACCAATACGACTTCTGCATCCGCAAACCGGCATAATTTAAATCTTCACTTTGAGAAATTTTAAGAAACACTAATGAATTTCAAGCCAATATAAATCAACTTTTCATCTGCTTCAAATCCGTATATAATAGCATTGGTCATATGGAACTCTATAAGGCGATGCATCGTGAATTTCCATTCCTCTCAAAATAGATGTAGTTACAGGGCGTAACACTGGGATACCCTTGTCCCGGTTCCTTCTCGGAATCGGATTCTGGCAACTTAGTGCTGGAAGAGATAGCGTGTGCTGAATAATTACATTCAGCAGTTGAGCTATATTGACGTCATCGATGTCATAGGTTGCACAAGTTACACTCAACAGACCGGGGCCTAGTCTCTATCATTCACTGTCATTGCCTTTTCATTTTGTGTGCAGTGATAGGCGACTCTCCAGACTCCGAACGAGGATAGATCGGGAGACATCTTTATAGGCAGAAAAGTGTGGTGTCATAAGTCATAACTTAAGCATTAACACTTTATTGTACCACCATTATTCATCCAACTGCCTGAGGTCGGTGTAAAAATGAACCCAAACAATACCACATTCTTGGTATTCTTCACTTCAACCGCGAAATCTTTAAGGTTTTTGGGTCCAAAATATTAAGATATTTTGTCGTTACGTCGAGCGATTTGATCCCTAGTTGGTTTAAGAGGTTAAGGAAGAAAGAATTTCCAATTCAACGACCAAGTGAATGCTAGATGTGACAAGCCAGATTAAGATGCTAGAATGGCGTCTGTCTCTTATAAATAAATTTTCAACGGGTTGTGGACTAAAGTAGCCCCTGGTATAAGCACACGAATCCAGACTATTCAGTCAGAATATTGTTTTTCAAGGTTGTAGATAATATACTGGAATAGCACAAAACATGTAAAATAGTATATTTGCCTACGAGTTTAAGATAGCCTTGTGAAAAAATAAAGGTCTTTTACACATATGGTAAATAGTTAAATATCTGCAATTCGGAATATTGTGGGGTATTTTGGCATCAACTGTCATCTATAAATTAAAAATGGCCACATTTAATGTTTCTGTATTGGCTTACAAAACAAATTTGACTAAACCTTCTATTTTAAGCCTTAAACTCTAAATCCCAATAATTAAGAAAATAGATGTAGAGGTAACAGCTTCCAGCAGCCGATGATTACAGATAATTCTGTATGTTTGGCTGTGTGAAACGAGAGTTAAAGTTTGAGTCCATACTTTAAGTCAATAGGAGATCTTTTGCTTTGTAATGTCAGTTCACAGACTCTGTATCAAGAATGCTTAAAAAAAAATCTAAGAACGACTTTAGTTATATGTTTCGTTTACGAAGTTTGGACATCAGACAACGAAAATACCAATTGAAGATTTGATGTAAACCCAAGATCTAGTAAATTTTAGTTGACAGGTGTTCTTTAATTATTTGTATTCCTTATCAGAGAATTTCAAATTTATTTTGTGGAATAGATAAAGGTATTTTTTCTTTAAACAACTCTCCCCTAGTCAACTTAGTTTAATGGCCTTTGTTAAGTTTTGTGGTGAAAAGCTTTGATTAATTAGCAAATATGTATGTAAGAGTTATTGTTTGTTGATTATGTATGAATGATTTGGGTGAGAAAATAAATATATAATACAATTGTTATAATAATTGATCTGATAAATTTTTTTTAAAAAAAACCAAATTGAAAAATTACCTTGGATCCGCAATCGGATTTTAACTCATCACCTTCGCCATCAATGTCATCAATATTCTCTTCAACACCATCCATGTGCAGGGGAATAGTTTTATGTCCACTTGGTGTGTTAGCTTTTCCTGTTGTATTAGTTGAAAGCAATGGTGAAAGTTTTTCATCATCACTATCAGCATCGTTATTATCAACAGCAGCAGAAGCAGCAACAGTTTCTGAATTTTTGTCTTTCCTTTTCAAACTATGACGCTCATTGACAATATGCAAGCTATCACGGCTAACTTGCCGAGAAGATGAAGTAGACTTTTCTTTGCCTTTGATACTATTCGATCGTTCGTAATTAGTTGAGTTTCTATTTGAGCTTGGAGGAGATTTCTTTTCTACTGTCTCAGTCGATTCTGTTGTTGCTTGAGCAGTTGGAGTTGAATTTGATTCACTATTTAAGACTGACATGCGAAACTAGAAATAGATGATAAGCAAAAACTCGATGTCGGTGAAGAATTTAATTTCGTACCTCTGGAGCAGTGTCGTTGTTATTTTTTTTGTTTTTAGAACGCCGTTGACTTCCACTTTTTGGGCTATGTTTTCCACTACCTTTATCGGCTAAACGGTTTAAATTCTCGGCAGCTTGAACAGCATCTGTTACATCGGTACTATCCCCAGACATAGTACGACCAATACACTGAGGAGGTCCATTAAGGGCTTCAATAAGGGAAACTGGTACGTAACCAGACGGGACATGTTGCTCGCAGTTTGGCTGTAAACAGTTTTTTTTTTTTTTTTTTTTTTTTTTTTTTTTTTTTTTTTTTTTTTTAATTTTATGTGATCACATGACAATTATTATGACTTACATCTGGCGAATTTTGTGGCGCAAGCAAATTGGAACTAACACCTTTTTGTACAGCTCGAATTTGTAAAAGTGCACGAAATGGTGCTCGACATATTGGACAATTATTCGCTTGGTAACGTAAAGAATCGGCACATGAATTACACAAACATAAATGTCGGCATGGTAAAATTAATGTATCTCGAGTGTCACTCATACAAATCACACATTCACTACCGTTATCGTCAGTCTCATCGTCCATTGTTGGTTTATTGAGAGCTTTATTCTCAATGCCATAAATTTCTTGCAACAAATAACATAATCCGTCGACAAAAATTTTTTGCTTAAGAGCTCTTAATGCGAATGTATTATCGGAATGATGATCTACAACACAAATTGTTGTATGTGACTGACGGCAATCTGAAATCGAAAACAGAAGAAACCCAATTTTTATAAAATATGATTTAGTGCGACGCATACGAGGTGTGTTCAAAAAGTAACACGAAATTTTATATTATGTATGTATGTATTAGTCGGATTCGTGCAATTTTTCATAGTTATGTTGATAAATATGCTGAAATGCATCTGTATACTGGTAGCCATATTTGGTGATTATAAGTCGTCAGTTGTGAAGAAGGTTACGTGTGTTTGCTTGCGAGTGGCGGTTTTTGATTTGTTGAAAAATTGGATCAGAGAATATGAATTAAATTATGCTACACAAACTTGCAATGGCATGCTCGAACAGTAGCATAGTGCTGGGGTCACAACACTATATGGAGGAGATTAAAAAAATGTGAAGAACCAGCATGGGATCCACTGTTAACCCTGCCAAACGATCAAAAGGTAACGTTTGCAGATCTTTGGATCTGCACGTGGAACGTTTACCAGGACGCGTGCAGATGAACAATTAGCGGAGATCTTCGATTTCTACAAAACAGAAATAACTGAGCTTCAGGCATACAAGCAACCGCCGATGATGACAGACAATACTTTAAGTATCGTCCTTTTCGAAAGACAGAAAGGGCTCGATTTCAAGGCCTTAGAGAGGATCTACCGGAAGACTGAAGCTCGGAAGTTTTACCAAAAAAAAAAAAAAGCCAAACACGCCAAAGCTGTAAAGCCAGAAAAAAAATCTGTAAAACCACAGGCTGTGCTGAGAATCTGGAAAGACTATTTCTGCTGACTGTTAAACGTTTAACCCGGGCGAAAACAGACAACATATATGTACGTCCATCCGACAGCCATTTCCACGCATAAATCTAATAACGCTGCGGAACCTGATGGCTTAACTGACGAACTGTTCAAAACAAACGGAACATACGAGTATACCAACTCATCTCCAAAATCTGGGTCGATGAAAATATTATACGTTCATTGGTACCTCTCTTTTCCTTTCCCCCTGATTTTCCTTCGCCCTCGATATATGCAAGCATACTTAAATCCCTTAAGCGTGCGCAAATTATAAAAAAAAAAAAAAAAATACGAATGAAACCTCAGCATTGCTTGTCCGATCATAAATTGAAATCCTCTGATTTGCCTACAGGAAAATAAGTCTTGTTAACAACGCATATACATAAAATCCTGTCTGCCGTATTATATAATTCTTCGTCATCATATTGCAACTACTAAACAGTGTGGTTTTAGTCCAGGAAAGTCCACCAAAAATTAAATTTTCAAATTTCATCATATCTAGGAGTCGTAAACTAGTACTCACTACCACTGCATTGATTTAAAAGCCGCATATGACAGCATCTATAGAAATGAATTATTCTGAGCCATTTCAAGCTTATTCGAATATGCAGAATAGCAATGAATGCACGCTGCTTAGTCAAAATCGGCAATGACAAAACCGATACCTTCAATTTCAGAAAAGGACTTTATAGGGCGATTCGTTGTTATGGTTCTTGAAAGAGTTGTGCGAAGCTCGCAAGCTCACTCCAAAGGCACAAAACGTTACGACAGCCAGCTACAACTTTAAGGTAGTAACGGATTTTATCTACCTTGGCTTCGCTATCAACCCCGACAACGCCACTAGCATGAAAATCATGTGAAAAATCACTCTTGCTTATCACTGTATCTTCGGGCTTATAAGGCAATTAAGTAGTAAAGATCTTCCGAGCAACAAAAAAGGTGTTATACCAGATATTGATCATCACTGTCCTGCTTTACTCCGCAGAATCGTCGACATTGACGCATACGGATAAAGCGGGCGGTTCGAGAGAAAAGCTCTTCTATTCCATTTCCATCAATTAAGAATGGATGAGACGTTTTAACAACGAACTATACGGGCTAGGATAACCTGGCTTAGATGGGTAGGCCACCTTGAGCGTATAGATAGTTGTTGAGAGATTTCGCAAAATGTGTTCGGCGACGACTCTGGCGCTCTTGCGACTGCAGCTTTTCTACGTAATGTTTTCTCACAGCACATAGTATTTTTCTGTTATGGCGTTTGGGAAATCCGTATTCGCACCATTGCTGGAACAAAGTGGTGATCTGAGTCAATATTGACTGCCTGGGACGTTCTGACGCGCTTGATGATCCAGAGACCGCAATGTCCTCGTGAGTATATTGGGATTAGAAAACCGTGTGCTTGCTGTAATATGTAATATTTCGTCCCGACGCAGAGCCAAATAGCTTAAGTCCCTCGCCAAACTTGGTATGTCGTGTAGGCTATGCATTTATTTTGAACATTTCCCATGTCTCGTCGAAGAGCCCGTAGCTTCTGCGGGCGTTTCTATTGTAAAAGCAAAAAATAAAACAAGACATCATTAACTTTTGCGTTATAACGTTTATTGACTTGCAGTCAGAATACAAATTAACATTTCTGTTAGTATATTCGACAAAATGAAACGTGAAAAGACATTTTTTTATTAACTTAACTACCTAACACGCCCCTTTTTATTATTCGTCCTCATCGCCAAAGGGATTCAAATTGTTATCGTACGTTTCGAATGGGTTTGTGTTCTTAATTCGGACATCCTGATTAGTCGCGATTGTTGTAGAAGATTCCTCCACTTCAAAGGGATTCTTCGATTCATCATATTTTATTGATCTCACAATCAGTCTCTCGTCCCTTTGAATTTGTTGCTGTTCTCTGTCTTGGTTAGTTATTCTTCCACTCCATTTATAAGTGTTAACATGTTCAATTGGAATTGGTCCTTCACCTTCTTTGTTCCTGGTGCTCCAATCATACACCAAGTTGTTTTGATTCAAACGATTTTCATCGGCTGCTTTCTGTTCGTCTACAATAACAATTTCATTGAGCAAACCACGTCCGAAGTAACTCGATAGGACATAGAGCATGTCATTCGATTGATTAAGTAATCTGTGAAAGTTTTCATGTTGTCCCTGTGATTCTTGCTGGGTTCGTAGCATTTCTGTTAGTTGGACGTTTTTCACACTACAAATACTGCAATCCTTTTCATTTTCCGAATACGTACGAACGCAGTCCTGGTGAAATGAGTGTTGACACAGAAAATAAACAGCCGGCAGGGACAGAGGCTGGGTGCATGCGTCGCAATTCGTGTTGCGGAACTCAATGGGATTGGAGGAAAAATTCTTCAACAATAGCTGAAGAGATTTTAGATCGTTTTGAAGATTCTCTACATCTTTCTCTTCTTGATTGATGGCGGTCGTCTCCTTTTGGAATGCTTGGGTGTAGTAATCTTTAACGTGCGATATGTTGGGACCCCCTTCCACCGCTAGGCACTGCAGTATCTGTAGGGGAGATTGCAGCTTTTCAGCTGTTATCACGTTCAAAATTTGCAAGAGAACACTCATTGGAGCTTCAGGATCATTATGTAATTCGTTTAGTGCCTGAATCCATAAGTGTGGTTGAAATTGGCCTAAACTTTTACAGCAACTCAGTAGACTATTGTAATCCTTTTTTTTCACATAGTAACGAATAGTTAAATTGTAAAGTTGGTCATCTTCGTAAAGATATAAAATTCCTGGCCAGAAATTCGCCATCCGACACATGACTAATACTTGTTCTCGGTTGTACTGAGATCGATACATTTTGAGGGTATCCAACATTTGGCTTTCTGTACTCAGATCGTTTTGCCATTGCCTAAGATAGAGCTCAATTAGAGTATTGTAAACAGTTTCGGGCAATTCAGAGGATGAATTCGTTACAGAACTCTCCAAGAAATTCAACAGAAGGTTCCAATTTTTGTCGAAGAGAGTAATAAAATGTTCGGGAGAGGGTTTTTCAACACCATTTTGGTTGTGTACCAGCTCTTCAATTGAATGCGAGCTTTCTTGCCCCTTGCACAATTCTGTCAACAATTCGGTGGTCTTCTCCGGAGAATGATTCATAAGAATCATGCCGTATTTCTTGAAAAATGTGTATATGTCATCCTCGTTCAGTTTAGAGATCACCTTCATCATGTCTTTGGTATTTTGGATCTTTTTCAACAACATGCTTATATTGTATTCCTCCTTCTGCTCTTCCCTGAATTGTGATAAATGTAAATCCGACTGGTTACGGATAGCAGCGTTTATGTCGAATATTACATCGTCGGCATCTTCCTCATTGAATAAGAACTCGTCCAATTTCTGTGGCAAATCTAGTCTCGTGTAACAGTTCATTAGCAGCGTTGTATGTTGGGCGGTTGCTTGATTTTCTTTATGCAGCGTATGCAGGTACTCTGCAAGATAATTAATGTGCCTTGAATCTAGAAACTTTTTAATCACATATGACGGCTCAATGAATCCTATAGTTCTAACGTACTTCTCTACAGCACCACTGTAGTCACCTTTGATGTATAAATGGTCTCCATATTGCTTGTAGATTCCCGCTAAGCCTTCGTCTTCAAATTGCTGGTCCTTGGTTATTCTTATCGCAATGTCGTATAAATTTTTCTTGAACAACATGTTTAGCTTGTTTTGAATGTCTTTTTCCAGTAGGTGATATACTTGCTTGTCTTTTGTCAAAATGAAGCACGTGCCAAACTCGTTGAGAATAGCGACAACTGGATCGATGGGCGTCTGGAAAACAATAAACTTGTTCTGTATGTCGATGACAATCAGAACAAACTCCTTCTGTGAGAGAAGTGATGTCTTTTGGGACTTCATAATGATAACCAGGTAGTTGGGAAACCATTCAATAAATTGCTTTTGACCATCTAACGCATAGCAGGGTCCACGGCCGTCACTTGTATAACAATACACAGCATCGTCTTTGCCAGCCATGAAGTACGTCTCATTGGCTGCTTTTGTTTGCAAAGCACAACAGCGAGTCGGAACATTTGATGAGTCCAGCACGATTTTGGTTTCCTTCTCATTGTCGTGCAGTAAGAAGACGAAAATTCCCGATTCGGAACACACAAACATGTCCATCTGTTTGTTGTGCTGCTTAAAAAATATGCCGGTGATGAGTCGGGTGCCTACGGTGAAATTTCTGAAGCTTCCTGAAAAGTCTCTGCTCACGTTACCACGAAAGAGGGATATTTCTCCCCGTTCATAGCCAATGGCTATGAACAGCTGATTGCCGATACCTTGTTCCACGCAGAGTGCAGTAGGTTTCTGAAGAATCACCTTAGCTGAACCCATGCAGGGTGCTCCATTGCGTTTGGTGACTTTAGCCAAATCCCAGACTTTAAGCAGTGGCGGATCGGCAAAATCTCGATTGGAAACTGTCACCAAAAGATTACTTTGAGCCGCAATTGAGCACAAGATAATTGGGGCGTTGTGCGCTTGAAAGGAAATCGGATCCCAGCCTCGATAGAAAATGTGCACCATTCCCGATGAGTCACATATGATTTTTTGACTGGAGTGGCTAGTACAGGAGGTGATTTCCGAGGCACGTAATGTGTCTACGATTTTTCCTTTGTCTGCATTCTGCACGAGATTGAAGAAGTCGAACTTTTTCCACTCTAAAATCGCCATATTGGGGCAGTTGCTTTACTTGTTGGAAACTGTTTGTATAGACGAAATTATGGTTTGTTGCAACCATTTATTATAACGAAACACATTACCAAATAAATTCGTTGATCAAGTTCTTCTCGATTGTTTTGTTTTAGTGCACTTAAGGAGAAAATCGAAATCGAAAACTTTTTTTTCGCAAATGACAGCTAATGGAAATGTCAGCTGCAGTCGGGATTTTTCAAACTGTAAGTTTTCTTAGCGACGATCTAAATAAAAGGTAGCACACAAAGCCAGTTCGTTAAAAAGTACAATCTTTTCTTTCAAGGCATTTTCGTTGGGCAGTCGGAAGCCTTTTTTTTTTTTTTTGTGTAATCCGATTTTATTTCTAAAGGAACACTTAAAACTTCCTTAAACTTATTATTATTATTATCTTCGATAAGGCTTATATAATATTTATTAATTGTGCTTGCTACTTCTTTTATTTTTCATATATATTTGATTGCGGATCAATTTAAATCAATTTGAACACTTAAGCATAATAAATAAATTGCCCAAAAACGCAGGCGAAAACAGAAATTTAGTTGCACACAGAATACTATTTGACGTTTATACATTTTGACATAAAATCGTCCAGGAGAAATTTTGGTTCTCAAATGAAAACGAGGAAATAGTTTTACGTCACTTCTCTTCTCCGGAGCACGGAGAAAGGCCCCAACGAAAATGCCATAAGTTGCATAAAATATGTACATATAATAAATTTATCATGTTTGTGCGTTAGATAGTATTTAGTGATTAATTTAAGGCTGAGCAAGGAGAGGGCGAAAAGAAAAAATAACCGTTTAATATAAAAATTCAGTGGAGGTGTTGCTGTGCGTATCTCATATGCTTTGTAGAGCACATTCAACAATATCATTTGCAGAGCATACAAGAGAAGAGCTTCAATCAAATTTACAGCTAAGCTGTCTCCTGATCATGAAACGCTAAATCAAATTGATCATATTGCGATCGATGTAAAATATGCCTGCAGTATTTTGGTGATTTCCGGAAAGTCAACATTGACTGGGATCACTACGTTGTTGCAACCAAAGTGGTGCGAAAGCGGATTTCCCAATCAAGAGAACAAAAAAGTATAACTGTTACAAAATATAACCTTGAACAACTGCAATCGCAAGAGAACGCCAGAGTCTTCGCTGAACACGTATCTCGGAATCTCACGACAACTCCTATATCACCAGCAATTAATACCGATGACTGCCATCAGGACGCTGCAAGTGATGTGCTGGGTTTAAGTGTAAAATTTTACACATTTTACACTCCTGAAAAAAAAAAAAAAAAAACTAAAGAAGTCCAAATCGATACTCACCAACCTTTCATCGATTTTAGGGCTCCATATGACAGCATTTATAGAGACGAACTGTATAAAGCCATGTTTAATTTTGCCATCCCGGTCAAACTCGACCGTATGTGCAGAATAACGATGCAGAACGCTCGCTGCTCTGTCAAGGTTGATAACGACTTAACCGAGACCTTTGATGCTAGACAAATTTTTTCTTATTGAAACAGAAGCTGCCAAAGAAGTCTATGATATATTTTTGAACGTATTGAACTATGGAATTACCCAGTTCGTGCTTCTTATCATGTTTTAAATCATCATGACATAACAAAAAAATTAGTTAACTTAAAGAATTCCAAAAACAGAGCGTTTAAATTATTGAGAAAGTCAAAATCTGATCTAATGATAACTGAGTCGCAAATTTCAAGGAATCCTAAAAGTTTATGGTCATTCTTGAACAGAAAACACAAAATAAATTGGCATTCTGCATAATATGGAGTTTGAAGGTACCGTTTCTTGTAGCATTGATTCTATTTGTGAGCTCTTTGCTCGCATTGAGAGCTGCGTAAAGTGCGGAAAGATAACAAGAAGCCATCGGGTTTTGAATACTTAAAACCATTTTTTAAAAATAAGTACGGTTTCAGGCCAGTTAATTCCATAACTGGCCTGGCCAAAATACTAACCGCATCAAAGAATGCTTGATGATCGAGTGGGAACTGATACATTTAACGTGGGGTGGCACTTGGTTGGTAAGTAACATACGACGACTCACCTGTTAAATGTGGGTTGGATAAAGCACACTCGATGAATGGAATTTAGGAATTTCTCTAAGATCTTATCTACAGTACTCCGTCAGCCTCTGCAATTATATGCCAATCAATTTGTAGGTCCTTATTAGACTGATTTCAGAACTGGTCGGTAAACGTTACCTAACTAAAAAAACAGATATTTTTAATCGATTCTTAGCATTTGTACGTTGTGGCCGCGATAACAATACATACTGAGGCAGATAAATAGAACCATATCAAGCTTTATCATGTATGTCAAATCGGCCGCCTCTACTCTACTCTACAAACGTTAATATTGACAATAGCTCTTACAACACATAAGATCGCTTTTTGGTATATGTTACATCTAGAGCTGATAGTCCAGTCATCGGACATGGCTTTATTTATCTGTACTTGGTTGGTGAATTTACCTACATACACAGTGGGAAAGCAGAGTTCGGCTCATCTACAACGGAAGGATTGCTTTTTGATTAATTTCATGTAGATTCATTTATTGGAGTGTACACTTTCTCTATCTGTTGGAGTTATTGGAAATGTTGCTCAAAAACAGACAGTATTGTGAGTTTCGGTATTCACCAGAGTGAAAAGTGAAAATACAGATACAATGTATGACGGAAGTAGTTCTGTGTTTCAATCTCATATGAGACATGGAACTTTAATAAGTTCAACAACAGAAATTATAAATAATCAGTTTTCTTTGAAAAAAAAAAAAAAACATTTACCTTCATTTCCCTCTTCTGCAACACAATGAATCGCCAATGGGTACTGCTCTTTTGTCGGATTATATGTCAAATCGTCCTCGGGAAACAAATTCGGATTGAAAATATGCGATGGTTGCGAGAAGTATTGATTAACACCTTTTTTGTAGTGAAACGTCTCAGACGTCAACGATTCCCTTGGCATAAAAGTCACACCACTTGGACTAACTTCTTCAGTACAAAAGTAGTAAATTGTTATTGCACATTTGGCATCCGAATCAAAGATAAATTCAATGTTTAACGCATTTCCTTTGTTAGCACCGCCATCCCCATGGACTTTGGTTGCACTATCGGGAGCTTTTACAAAACGCACTGATTCCTTGCGAATGTTTACCAAACTTTTTAATGTTTTCGTTGGCTCATTCGCTTGTGGGGGTGGATATGGAAACTACAATGAGACCAAATTCTAAGTTAACGTATTTCTAGAGAAGCAAAAGCAATTATTACAGCTGTAGGTCGGCTTCCAAGAAAGTTCAGATCTGCATTCTCGCCAAACAAATAAGCTTCCGGCTGTGGGGTATCGAAACGCTCTCCGCCCATTATAAAATGACTGCCAAAGTAGTTTCCTTAAAATATGTGGCAATTTGATATTAATTTTATTATCAAAATAGGAAAAAGTATCGTTTTTTGTGTAGTTGCGTTGTACTTGAGGTTTCCTTTGTTGTTGTTTTTTTTTTTTCTTTTATTTACCTGATTTCGGAGGATATTTGTATGCGTGCGTGGCAATAATGTCAGCCTCTTCAACAGCAGCATTTTGTCGACTTGTTAGAGCTCCCATTGTCTTTATAATTGAAAACAAAAACGAAATTATTCTCCAAATTAGAGGAAAATAAGTTTTGCACTTTTTACATTTCCCAAATGACAGTTTCTGGGGATTTGTCTTCTGACAGCAGTTTCAAATGCAGGTAAGGCAGTCGTATGACAGATGTTTTCGTAGTTTAGCATTGCCGTATAAGAAATTCAAAGAGAAAGTGATTTAATAATGATTATACATACTCGTACACACTACGTCATTAACATTTTATTATTGGGTTGTACCACACGAAATGTCGCTCAGTTGGAAATAAAAAGTTCTCTCTTTTTTTTTTATAAAATAAAGTGGTACGTGTGTTTGATATGTGAGAATTTTAGTGTTCGTTACTTGTACGGGACCTGCACTGTTATTTTTTTTCCAGAAATTAGTAACCATGCTGTCGGCAGTTCAAATTTGAACCCTCTTCCTTTAAAAAAATAAAAGAAATACTTTGGTGTGGGCCAAGGCCTAGCTTCTCGCATTCATTTGTGTTTCTCACTTTGTGAATTTTTATACTCCTGAGCAGTGCCTACTGTTTATTGCCGATTCCGAACGTCTCCTGCGAAGCTTTTTCATAGGCAGGATTTGACTTTTGGAGGTTTGCGATTGCCCACCGAAAGGGTGGAAAATTTTGCTGTTGACCTCATACCGGGATTCGATCTCAGGTAGGTTGGGGTTACAGCCATTGAGCCGACCATCAGGCCATCGCCGCCGCCCTTTTCCTTTACGAATTTAAAATGGGACATAATGCATCATTGGCAATGGAAAACATTAATGACGCATTTGAGGATGTAGCGGAAAACAAACGCACTATATGACGTTAGTTTGGAAAGTTCCGTTCGGAAGATTTCAGCCTCGAAAATGAACCACCCGGGAAACCGGAAACTTAAGTTAACGACGATGATTTAAGAGATGGATGCGGACCCAACGAAATCGCTGCGGGAGATTGCTCAAAGAATGAGAGTATCCCCAATGATAATAAATCGACATCTTTCTCTCATAGGAAAGGTAAAGAAACTAAACTCGATAAGTGGTTACCCCATGAAATAAACGAATCCCAATCTAAACGGTTTTTGCACCAAATAGTCACCTGTAATGAAAAGTGGATACTGTATGGTAATCGTAAAAGATCTGGGCAGCAGTTGGATGCAGATGAAAAACCAAAACCAAAACCCCCAAGCCCGATCTTCACCCAAAAAGGGTGATGGTGACAATTTGGTGGACATCGAAAGGACCAATCCACTTTTCATTTCTTCAACCAGGAGAAATTGGCCGAAAAGCAACCTGCGTTAGTCAATAGGTACGGTCCGATCCTTATGCATGACAACGCTAGACCCCATGCCTCATAAGTATCGGTGCAAAAACTGTTGCAGTTGGGATTTGAAATTCTTCCGCATCCACCGTGCTCTCTTGATATTTCCCCAACAGATTAACATCTTCTCCGCAATCTGGATTCATTTAGCTGACAAAAGGTCTTCCAGAACCTAGCAGAGGTCATAAAAGCCTTTGGAAAGTCAGCACTTCTACGAAGAAGGAATATTTGACTTTGTATCACGTTAGAAGAATGTCATAGTTTCCAACGGATCCTATTTTGTTTGAATAAAAATTTACGAAAAATTAATATTAGCTTTTAAATTTTTACTATAAAATCGGACATGTCATGTGGTATATAAAACCCAATAGTATGTTTTTCAGCAGAAATGCGAATTTAAGTTGTTAATCTGTAAGAAAGAAGGGTAAGGATTTTTCTTGACAGTACCGAGCTTATTTCTGTTATCATTTGGTACAATTGTACACATATGTTTCAGTACAATAGCGAGCAGACTAAGATAGGTTGTGAGACCCAATTGCATTTGTCCACTAATAACCTAAATATCCCCACACAATAATCCGCACTTTCTTAGTAATAACCACCAATTTATTTGGACTTCAAGTTCAGCCTAAGGCAAAATTTTCGTAATCAGTGAAAAGAAACTATAACGGAGATTGTACAACGCGACGGATTGCACAACGATGCTTTCCTTAATATTCACAACTGTTAATTGTCAAAAACTAAGCAAATTATCAGCCTGTTAAAGCTTTTGCTTCGAATTGAAGTCACGATGCGTAACAGTACTTTCTTCGGTACGAAGATCATAAGTTATTGCTTGAGTGTCTTAAACACTCGTTTTGACCACGTAGAAATGAAAATGAACCCCCGTCGAAAAGGGGGACGTGCAGGATCTTTTATTTGAAAGTCACCTGCTAAATGAGTCTATTTTATGATAAAAAGAACTGCTTGATGATCGTAAGAAGATCGCAGGGGAGCTGGTGCGGTGTGGTAAAAATCTTCAAGATGGAATACTCTTCTCTTTGAATCTATAGAAATCTGATCTAAGGGAGACTTGCTGTGGATCTTTAAATAAAAATAGAAAGACGAAATACTATTCTTGTTTTCCTTCGTTTGTTGACAATTATCACTATGAACAGCGATAAGGAAAGACAAGTGAAGTTAACTTCTACTTAAAGGGTAGAAACTAAATCAAAGGGCCACGTTCTAATTTTAAAGTATTAACTGTGTATGTATGTATATGCTTAAATTAAGACTCTTTAAAAACATCAACATGTAGGAACGCACCTATGCTCCCTGCAACAGAAACTGTCAATCGGAAGTCTGCTGCTAACTCTAGCGCTGAAATAAGAAGCGAGGAAAGGAATTTTTCCCTTCTGAGCGACTTAGACTTAGACATTTTGTGTAAAGACAGAATTACCATGCTATCGGATGAGTTATGTATACCATCCGTTAGCACTAAAGTAGCTAAATTCTGTGAACGTGTCACAAAAATCTATCGGCTACATTAGACTGAGACCTTCGGAGAGGAGAAGTCATCAAAATAATGGTAATCTAGGGAACGTGCTTTAGAGATTGCCACAGACAAAATTGAAAATAACGGCACACAGGCCAAATGAAGCTGATCCAACAACTCTACTCCCCCGACGTAGGAAGCAAAACGAGTCCATACAGGAAATGCTGCAGTCGACAAGACATAAATCTCAATCCTCTTAATGTTGAGCAAATGGCTCAAATACTGGAGAAAGTTATCGATGTTTCAATTGGGCAGGTTCGGTCGTGTTCGTTTGTTCTTATGAAGTCACTGCGAATTGGCTGATGAGTAGCTTCTCAAAAACCAAAGAGAAATATGCTTTGAACGTGATGTCAGTGAAGGAGGATTCTTTTCCGAAACTATGATGGAGGGTCTTTCCTCAAATTATAGGTCTAGATAACGAGAAAATTCTTGTGACATTTTACGCACTGAGCTCAGATCTTCACACTAAACCTGGAGAGTCTTGCAAAGAGTGGAAGAGAAAAATCTCGTACACATTGCCTTTCCTGAAATTACAGTGCGTTAAAATGGCTAAAGGACCTTAAAGGTCATGTCACTCCGAACTTCGACAAAATTTCAGCTACTGCCACCACAGCCAAACCAGTAGTTCATCAAGGAGACTACAAAGCAACACCGTTTATACGGGTCTAGCTGAGGGTAATAGAGAACGTAAGCTTCCTCAATTAACATAAAAACCAGCTGCTGTGACGGCCATAAAGAATTTCTTCATCTTAAGAATAGACCTTAGGCTGGTACTGGTATATCTTGTACTTTATTTATTATATTATTATTTATCATCATGTTGCATCATTGTAAGAAACTCAAATGTCAATACCGGAGATTTTATTTTATTGAATCAAATCCAATTACTTGGGTGTTGTCAAAGCTCAATTGAGGCTTTCTTCGTTTTCTTGTCCTCTATGCACATTTTTGGTTCAATTTTTCCTTTTAGTGAGGTTTTAGGGAGAAAATTTAGCAATCAGCTTAAGGAGTCATACAGCGTCATATAAATGGAAAATAAAGTTACCATATAGCACATCAGATGCTTGAGATACGTGCGGCATATGAACTCCAGTGACCCAAATTAGCAGATCTTTAAATCTACCCCCATACACATCGCAGTAATAATGAAGCTAAGGTGGCGCATACTGTCCAAAGATCATTGTCTCTTGTGAATCTTATGAAACGGGAACTGTATTCTTGTTAAACTCAAAGTCGCGTCAAATCAGACAAAGAATTATCTTGCTTCAAGTTTATTTTACAAATTAGGTCTCAAATAGTATCTACAAAAAAAAAAAAAAAGAATTTTCAATCAGTCCGGCAGCACTAAATATGAACACATTCTCAAAGATATGATACTTTAAAAAAAAAGTTCTTATTTCGCACTTACATACCGTTATTGATAAATTTCAAAGCGTCGACTTTTCCAAAACCTATGTCGACTTAAACAAATCATTAGCTGAACTTTTCATGTAGATGATAGATTGTGTCGTAGCTCTCATCAATAATGACAACAAAATTCACTAAATAATAATTGATTTACATTTACTTTCAATTAAAAGCACGCTGTGCAATGAAAAATTCAATTTTTTGATTTTAAAATGCGATAAGCTATGAATGCAATACAATACATATCAGAAAACGATGCGACGTATTCAGAGGCGGACTTAAAAATAGATAATAGCACCTAACGAATTTAATTTTAAATGTAATTCAATCTAATCTAATCTAATGTGATCTTGATCCGTGTGAGTAGTGGGATGTGCAATGAATGTTACATGTTGTACTGATGTTTTTGTCTACAATTAAAAGTTGTGAATACAGTCAAATGAACAATATAACTTATTACGTCGGTAGTCAACAATACGTATGCGCAATAATTTTTAAATAAACAGAACTGCAATGCGTAGTGATATCTTGAATATATAGATTCCGTGTTGCTTTATCTTTGAGACCATTATCAACGGTGTATTTTTGAGATAGGTTTGAAGTCAGTCAGACAGTGGATTCAGACCCAATAAACCACCACTCGATGAATAGGAGCTTGTTCGCGAGGTTAATGAGGCTCATACTGGGTAGGCTTTCATTCGATCATTATTGACAGATGAGTTTGCGTACGCTACTTATCTTGAGCTCCTTTAAAAAGCTTGACAGACTTATGCCCCGTTTTCTTTAGCAAACATACTAGGAATGACTGCCGATAGTCGTTCACTTTCAATGGTTTATTCTTTTTGAACGTTGGTGGATGTGATATCACAGTGCAGTCTATACTCGTATTTGGTAATCGTATCGCCATGCTTTTCTCTTCTCACACAACATTCAAGTAACCAAGAACAATCTTTGTGTCTGGTTAGGATAATGCGGACCTCATGTTATATCTTTAATTGGGTTTAGGCGTACTCCACTAACGCCTCGTGTCATTCCTTCTTATTATTATTTTTAACTACCAAACACTCTCAATTGATGATTTGGTGTAGTGTCGTTCTTACTGCATTATTAGTCTTGGTATTCCATTTGTTTCATGCTTTTGAAGCTTTCTTTACTTTTTCATTGACATTGACGGTTTTCAGCCATCCAACATTTAGGATATTGAAACAGACACTACAGCGGAACAATGGCCAACAAACCAATATGTTAGTTCAACTATCCTTTGAAGCATCTGCTCCTTCTGGTTGGATGTTTAAGTTTCAAATATGTTCTCAGATGTAAACAAGTTTTTTAGGAGGAAGGATCATAATGATATTTAATCTGCCAAATTTCTATAATCAATTTCCAAAGGTCGGAAATAATTTCGTTTAGAAGGCAATTGAAATGGGCTTGCGAAATATTATGGGTCTATAACTTGCTAAGAGATGGCGTAACTTGTTTTATTCCATTGTTATTATTCCATTGGAACATGCGTTGGAAAGCTACTGTCATTGTACGTCATTTCAGTATATGTAATTCATTTGAAGCGTAAACAACAATAATTTTTTTGCACTCAAATATGTCGAACTTTGTGCCTGAAAAAGTGTTTTTGCGGGGAGTTCTTCATCATTACTTTAATATGAAGAAAACTGCTGCCGAAAGTCATCGTATTTTGGTGGAAGTTTATGCTAAACATGCGCTAGCTGAGCGGATATATTCAAAAGCAAGGAAATTGGGTTCCACATGAACTCAAGCCGAGAGACGTCGAAAGGTAATTTTGCATGTCCGAAATACTGATGGAACGCCACAAAAGGAAGTCATTTTTGCATCGGATTGTTTTTGGTGATGAAAACTGGATCCATTACGACAACCCCAAGCGTAAAAAATCATATGTGAAACCCGGCCAACCAGCCAAATCAACGGCAACGCCGAATATCCATGGCGCGAAGGTAATGCTCTGTATTTGGTGGGATCAGATGGGTGTGCTGTATTATGAACTGCTAAAACCGGGTGAAACCATTAATGGACAGTGCTACCAAACACAATTAATCCGTTTGAAGAGAGCAGTAGCCGAAAAACGCCCGGAATATGCGACCAGACACGAGGCAATAATTTTCCATTATGACAACGCTCGTCCCCACGTTGCTATTCCGGTTAAGAACTATTTGGAAAATAGTGGATGGGAAGTCTTACCCCACCCGCTTTATAGTTCAGACCTTGCCCCTTCTGACTACCATTTGTTCCGGTCGATGCAGAACGCTCACACTGAAATACGGTTCACATCAGAGCAGAATATCAAAAATTGGTTTGATTCATTCTTGGCTGCCAAGCCGGCGCAGTTCTCTTGGGATGGGATCCACAAATTGCCAGAAAGATGGGAAAAAGTCATAGCTTCAGATGGGCAATACTTTGAATAATACTAGTGTACATGTTTTTCTTAAATTAACGTTCAAATTTTGAAAAAAAACCGCACGAATTAAATTACATACCCAATACAATAATTAGTAAAAATCAGTTATCATTTAAAAATATGAAATGTTATTATTCTCCACTGAGAAGAATAGTTAAGTCTACGCCTTTCACTGACAGAAATACGATGTAACAATGGTCAACTTGGCTACAGGCTCAAGGTGAATCATTCGAAATGTATGTGCATACCTATGTGTGGCCCCTATCAGTACAATTATCGTGTATGGTTGTTCCTGTGTCTCTAAAAAAGTCTAAAAAAAACTTTTCCTCTCTCCTCTTACAGACCAATTGCATTTACGTTTCTTCTTTCCAAGATCATGGAAACGCTGATAAACCATCAGCTCGTAAAATACAATATCTCGAATCACGAAAACTTTTCAATGACCGGCTATACGGTTTTCGTAGCAACAGTAAACTGGCGATTTTATGGCATGCGGTAGCACTTGATATTTCTAAGACAGGATGCTGAAATAGAGATAATTAGCGTATCCTAGAATCTCAAGATGTAATATGCTGCCAGAATCAAACACTGAAGACATGCAGCAACATTGCCAAAAAGCCTCTGATATTCTGAGTTTCTGTCGACCACCACAACTAAATCCATAATTCGACTACGGAACGGTGAATTTCAGATCGATATACAGCACGATATATAGATAAGTGACTTATTTTGGTATCTCTGCCTATCTCGTTCCATTGTACAGTGTGACGATAGAGAATCCATCCAAGTCTGTAAGGACCTCGTAAAGATTTTCGACCCAAAAAAATGTAGGCAAGACGACGCTATGCAATGCGACATCTTACATATCTTTCTTGAAAAAATTATGCAAAATGTACTACCATAGGCATATTCTATTAAAAATCTGGCCAGTTACTGTGTTTCTTTATTCCGCAGAGCAATGGATTTTGTCAAGATGAGATGAGGTCGCCTAAGTTATTTTTCAAATGGTCTTCGAACGCGTCTGCATAGACGATAAATGGATGAGAATACATAAATAAACGGGCAGTACAACGACATCGACCTGGTTAGAATTGTCCGAATATACCGCCTATGATTGGGGCATACTGAGCGCTTTTGCTCAGAGAATCTTCGAACGAAAACGAAAACGCGCATTAGACAAAGATCTTCCTTGATGCGGGCATGTAGGAAGAGAACCTCAACCAATTTGGGGTGCTGAGAGCTTATCGACCTGGTTTTCCAATTCTGATCTACTGACCTTCACTCATCTTCTACTGATACGTCGTCAAATCTTTGAACCATTTCTCATGCTCAAATCCAAGTAGTTTAGGAAAGAGCATTGCGAATGTAACCTATGTGTACTTCTCATAGTTCTAAGAGCAGATGATAAGGACATTAAATGCAGCTTGGTTGTCACTAGAGACGCAGATACTTCGCTTCTCTACCTGTTCCTGAAAATACAGTTTATTGCGTGTATCTCCATTTGAAAGGCAGACAGAAGTTTCCCTAACATGGAGTGTGACCTTAGTCCTCCACAAAGGCGCCAGCTTCATATTAGAGCTATTACGGGGAAAGCAGAAGTTGCGATGCCATTGACGACGATGTTAGACGACACGTCCATAATATCGATGCACAAATTCAACGAAATTCCACTGCTAGTAGTACCAAAGAAAAACACTCCAATTATGCGAATATCAAATCGAAAAAGATTTATCTGCATGTGAAAACCTATTCCTCTAAACAACTGACTGAGGGATAGAATTTATCTCCTGTATATTCAGGGTTATTCTCGGTGAAAAGCCCCGTGCTACACTTACACTTACGGAAAACTGACACCGCTTTATAATATAGGTTTTCGACGTGGTGAATATAGAACTCCGCCATGCAGGCGAGAATTGTTCACTTCCACCTTCACATACTGATCGCAGCCAGCATCTTCAAACGCACCGTGTTGTCTGCCCGAGTTAAGCACCCCTCAAAAATTGTGTTGGTTCTATCAATGTTTAAAAATTGCGCGGTCTTCTGTATAAAGGCTTTCCTCACTGTTCAGTTTATATAGATTCTCCTTAGAGTTTGGTACAGATTATCTATATATTTTATAAGCTTTGAACCATCAAAGGATATCACAAGTTATCTAGGAAATTTGTTTCGGGCATAAGACCGAAGGTGTACGCTTTAGACTAAGTGCAGGTGTCCTAAAATTTTCTTGAGTGTTGTCAGCCTTATTTTTAGCTATAAGGTCTTTGACTATAGTGCTGGCTTCATCGAATTCTTCGATCTTTTCGCAAAATTTCCTTAATAACGACCTTCTCGATATTTTTGCTTTGATCAGTAAAGATTTCAGTTGTTGTAAAAATAATCCTTAAGTGACGTGGTCATTGAATGGGCGATCTGCAGTAGTTTTCTTGGGAGCACACGCCAGTTCAAAACATTTGTTGAGAAAATGTTCCAGTTCTGAACAAATCTATTTACCTTTTGTGTCGTTCTAAGGTTAGTGAGAGTTATGACGAGTTGTCAAGTTTATATTTAAAGCGATTTTGTCGGGTTTTTTCTTTTTATCAAGGTCGAGACTTTGCATTCGAATTCAGAATTTTATATCCTTATGGTCCGATAAGTTTAGTATAATCCGGTTTGCGTTTTTACGATACTCTAAAATTCATTAATAAGACATTTCATATTCCTAATCATTTAGCACTACGTGTAATTCCCCTTCGCAATTTTTTAATGTATTTTAAAATTGATAATAAACATTTGTGTTCTCACTGCCCGTGTGGGAATTGAATTCGAATTTGTATAGATTATCTCTCCACGGGTTCTCAAGTTTGATTTATATTTTTATATATTTTCGTTCTAAACAATCTCATTAGAAAAACGTTCTCGTAGTGTTCACACAGTTTCATTCTGACCCTATTCACATAAACATCATCATAAGCATCAGCAGCATCTTTTGTTGGGAGTATAATCTATAAAATGAGATCGACTTCATAGTGGTTAATATCAAAAATTTGAAAAAAAAAAAAAAAAAAACGATAAGAAGAATACAGTTCAAAAAGTTCAAACAATTTTGTTTTAGAAAAAGTTCAAATTCTGCAAACGGTTTTGAAAAAAAAAAAAAAAATGAATAAAAGTATAGCTCGGGTATGCGTATTGATAGTGATAATGTTCGCATGTGACGTTTTTTGTTTACCTAATCTTTTGGGCGCCATAGATAGCAATCAAGCCTTGCCTATTGCGTCTACCTTTAAACTGAATAAGAATAAAGTCCCCGGATCCTCACCATATTCATCTCTATGGAAAGCAGAAGGTTCTGAGGAGAACATCAGGGCTATTCAGGCCAAACTAATGCGGAGTTATATGAATTTTTCTGTCAGTCCTTGTGATGATTTTTATGAGTATGCTTGTGGAAACTGGGAGCAAGTTCATCCGATACCAAAAGACAAGTCAGAATATTCCGTCTTTTCGTTGCTAGCCAACAATATTCAAAACGAATTGAGGGAAGTTCTGTCCCAATCGTTACCCCTCAATCGAGCCAATCTAGAATTGAGTGCTGAAGAAAAGGCCAAAGTATACTTTGATACTTGCGTTGATGAGGAAGCAATTAATAGACGAGGAGTTGATCCTCTATTGTACTTTATAGATGAACTCGGCGGCTGGCCTGTGCTTGACGAAAACTGGGTTGAAGAGAAATTTGACTGGTTGCAGGTTGTCATAAAAACATCATTACTAGGTTATCCGTGTATTTTATTTTCTGACGTAGAAATGGATTTAAGAAATTCCACGAAATATTCCATTTATTTGGAAGAAGGTAGATTGGGTCTTAGCAATCGTGATGATTTCCTAAATCCAGAGAATGTCGAGCACTTGGATGCATACAGGTAAGCGGACCAAGAAAACTCTTAAACGATTTATTACATCTCGTATATTTGCAGAAATCTCATTGTGACAGTTTTGAGACTTCTAGATGTTGATCCTGAAAAAGCTGAGGAAACTGCCAGGGAAATAGTTGATTTCGAAATCCAACTAGCCAACATAACTACCGATATTCAGATTCGCATTGACCTCAGTGAAGTTTACACTCCAATAACAATTGCAGGTCTTCAAGAGAAGTACTCCAACATTGATTGGTTGACCTACTTCTCTGGAATCCATGAAACTCCACTGGATCATAACCAAACTGTGATTCTACTTTCGGCAAACTACTATAGCAATCTAACCAACCTCATCAAGACAGCCGAAACTAAAACACTTGCCAATTATATGATATGGCGGAGTATACACCCATTTCTTGACGGATTAGATGAGAATTTCCGAGCAGCTTTACAAACATTTAAGGAGGCCTTAACTGGTCAAAAGGAGCCCCTAGCACGTTGGAAAGAGTGTATAAAAGAAATCAATACCCAAATGGGTATGGCTACTGGGGCTATGTTTGTGCGACGATACTTTGACGAAGACAGTAAACTTGAGACCATCAGTCTCTTGAGTGATATTAAAGAAGTCTTTCGTGAAACCTTATCCGAATTGGATTGGATTGATGAGCAGACCAAGGAGCTGGCTCGGAGCAAAGTTAACAAAACTAAATTAGCTGTTGGGTATCCAGACTTCATCCTTAACTCTTCAAAACTTAATAACCTTTACAATGATCTGCAGATTTCCTCTGGAAAGCGATTTGAAAATACTCTTAATTTGGTCAAATACTCAACACGGGTGCGTCGAAAACGCTTTCAAGATCCAGTCGATAAAGAGTTATGGCCATCAGCTCCGGCGATAGTTAATGCATTTTTCGAACAAACTAACAATCGTATTGTGATCCCGGTTGGCATACTGCAGCCTCCCGTCTTTCATAAGCACTTTCCCAGAGCTCTCAACTATGGAGCAATGGGCGTTTTTGTTGGACATGAGATGACACATGGCTTCGATGATGTTGGCAGGGAATTTGATTATGCAGGCAACATGATTCAGTGGTGGAGTTCGGAAGCTATTGATGCTTTCCGTGAAAAAGAAAACTGTTTTGTTGAGCAATATGGGAAATTCTCAGTTCATGGTAAATACTTACAAGGAAGCATTACAAAAGGGGAAAACATAGCCGATAATGGAGGAATACGTCAAGCTTTTCGCGTATATCGTAAATGGCAAAATGCCAATAAAAAAACGAAGCGTGATTCTTCAGAAGCAATGCCGGGTTTGAATTTGACCAACGATCAATTGTTCTTTGTTGGATTTGCGCAATCGTGGTGTAATGCAATTAGACCGGAAGCTGTTGAGAATCGTATTCAAACAAATTTCCACTGCCCGGGTAAGTTTCGAGTGCTTGGAGCATTGGCGAACTTTGAAGAATTCTCCGAAGTATTTCAGTGTCCAATTGGAAGTGTGATGAATCCACAGAAAAAATGCCGGCTATGGTAGATAGAAATTTTCGGGTTTATAAAAGAGGAGAGTGTAACTTTATAAATTTAACCAGAGAAATAAATATAAATCTTTGGAAAATAAAAATGTAGACTATATGAAATATCATATTTTGAATGTTAACAGGTCGAATTCATACTTTACTTATTCACGACATTAGCATTTCTGTGACGATACAAAATTTTTTTTTAAATTTCGTCTACTGAGATTGAGTCTACTTAGATAATTGGCAGGTAAATGTATGATCAATCTGAATTTATAGTTGTGGTAACTATAGTTGTAAAACCATAAAGGGAAAAGGAGATTACAAAAAAATACAATCTCCTAGCTATGATCCTAACTTCTTGCTCAGTAATGAGTGAGGTATGTTAAGCGAAGGCAGGTCGCTTTAAACTACGTTAATCAAACTACCTTAGTTTGACAAGTAGTCACCGACCCGATTTCATGAATCATCATGGATTGTCTAGTAAAGATGTCTGAAAAGGAATGGATTGTGTCAAAAGTGGGACAGAAGTTCTTTGTAATTAAAATAACAAGCAAAGGCGGCAGCCAGACGAACAAAAGCTACGACAAATGACAAAGCGTAAGCCGGACATTCATAGAGGTGATTCTCCGCGGTGTCATCATTACAATCACAGCTAGCATCGCAGCAGTTTGTATAATTTATACTCAGCGTATTTAAGTGTATTTCCACGTCATGACACACAAGCAAGCGGCTTGTAGTCTTTCCTACTGAGGAACAGCAGAAAAGTGGCTGAACAACTAGAGACGTAGGCAGACATAAACGTAGGTTCGGGTCCTAAAAAACTCTCCTGTGAGCCTTGCATAGCATGTCACCTAGATCTCAGACAAGACTCAGTGAATTCAGCCTTTTTACAGTGTTCAGTGAACTCTAAATTCTTGCATTCTCGAACTTACTTAGAAGTTATAAGAGGGTTAAGCAAGACTCTAAGCGCAAAAGAGATGCAAATTCTTCCTGCTTTCCAGCGATTGTTCACAATATAATTCGTTGCCAGCCGGATTGCGTATATCTCCGCTTGGAAGACAAGCGTAAGTCTTCCCAACAAGGAGAGAAATCTGATTTTGTCGACTTCCAGAAAGCCACCAACACCCCGCCCTAAATCGGTTTTGGAGCCGTTGTCGCTTTGTATTATATTTTTTTCGCAGCAGGAATTCTGGTTTTATTTCAGACGGCATGTCCATAAGACCAGAGTCAAAAGACAGCCGGCGCTTAGGGTCATCAAAGCTGCAGTGCATGTTGTAGCAGAGGTAATTTCAAATGGAAAATGGCTGCACTCAGCCCATGGTATGAATATTAAGAGGAAGAAGATTCATCAATGCGTCTAGAGAATAGCTAAGCCATGTCGATCTAAAGGACCATTCTCGGTGCTAGGACCCTAGGACCAATGTATTAGCTACAGCTCCTGTGCAAAGCCAGAATAATGACAGCGCCTTAGATGATTTCGACGTAACATGTTTAGTCCAGAGATGTTTGCAGTCCAGAATGCCACCCAAATTCTTAGCTTCTTTGGAGAATTGGTTGGTGATGCCTTTTAAGCACTAGACGAGTCAGACCAGTCAGCTTCCTCCTTCTCGTAAAGACAACAATCTCAGTTTTGCAAGGACTGACTGAAAGCCCATTCTAGTGTAACAATCGTCGATCACGTCTAGGGCTGCCTAACACACTCTTATTGTGTTATTCCGCTCCACAGCAAGACCTTATTCAATTTGCAAACATCGTGTTATGTACGCTACTCCTTGCGAATATTCTGCCAGAGATGTCACATTTTTCTATGTAAGCATCTAAGATGCAAATTGTGGTAGGTGGCCTTCTCCCTGGTGATAACTTAGGAAGGGAGCTAGAAAGCTAAAAACTGACCTCATCATCGGATGTGAACAAAATTCATGGTCTGATTGTAAGAGACAAACTGTTTTGGGCGCTATATAGCTTCAAACCGTAGAAGCCTGCGGGTCTGGACGGTATAATGCCGGCCGAACTACAAAGGTCTTCAGATATTATTTTGCCTACGCTAGAGAATATCATGAGGAGCTGTGTAGAATTGATCCACAATCCACTGTCATGGAGAGAAGTTAATGTAGTTTTCATTCCTAAATGCCGGAAAATGCTCTCATGTTGTCCCAAAGGACCTCAGATCTATAAGTATATCATCTTTCCTTCTGAAAATTAAAGAACACTGATTGATATCCATATAAGAGCTGAAATTGATCCAAGACTTTTGTCAACGGCTCAATATGCCTACTGTAAAGGAAAGTCGGTGAAAACGGCTCTGCATTCACTGACTAGCCACATCGAACGATCCCTACAATATAGAGAGTACACAATGGTAAATGACTCACTTGGGGAGTTGATCAATCTTATGCTAAATAGAAGGGTAATCAACTCCACACTGGGTTGGGCTTCTGGTATAAGATGTGTTAGCAGAGGTACGCCGCAAGGCTATGTACTTTCTCCACTTCTTTGGTTAATGAACTACTGATATATCTGGAAGCGGGTTGAAGCAGCCATCTCAGGTATCTTAATACGATCAAAGAACTCTTTCAACTTAATCTTAACAGATTAACCGATATACCCGTTGGACAGATCGTTGTGGATTGGGAGTAAGCCCCATAAAACTGATCTTGTTCTCTTTTCCAGGAAATATAAAAATTAAATTGTAGGCCCTTCCTCACAAACAGTAATATAGGATGATTCATTGTGAGCTTTAATTTTCAATAGGCTTTTTTTGACAGATCACTCGTGACTCCTATCAAACTGCTTTGTCATTTTTGTTTAATATTGTTTGGCAAATTATCATGGAAACACTCACACGAAAATCAGTGTTCTGTGAGAAATGTTTTTCGTGCGATTCGAGAAACTTTAGGTGCGCATAATCGACCTACTGAAACCACTATTGCCAATACCATTCGCAAACTTAAGTCCCAGTTTATATTAGTGGATGATACTCGACCGGTTAGACAACATCCAGCACGTAGTGAAGAGATTATAGCAGCTATAGCTGAGAGTGTGTACGCAAAGACCGTGACGAATCGATTCGTCAGCTTGGCTTTGCAAAACTGTACGTATTTTACGTAAGGATCTCAGCCTAAAAGCTTACAAAATTCAACTTATGCAAGAATTGAAGCCTGGCGATTTGAATTTGCGTCATATTTTCAGTAAATGGGCTCTGGAAAAACTCAATGAAAATTCGGTGTTTTATCGTAAAATTTTATTCAGTGATGAAGCCCATTTCTGGCTCAACGGATACGCTAATAAACAAAATTGCCATATTTGGGCTGATGAGCAACCCGAAGAGTACCAAGAGCTACCATTACATCCATTAAAAACAACATTATGATGTGGTTTATGGGCTGGTGGAATCATTAGTCCATTTTTCTACAAAAATGAAGCATATCAGAATGTTACCGTCAATGCTACCCGTTACCGGGCCATAAAAATTCAAGCACATGGTGTCGGTGAGCTCTGGTTTTAACAAGACGGCGCTACGAGCCATACAACGCGTGAAATAATGGACTTGTTGTGAAATCATTTTGGTGAGCACTTAATTTCACGTTTTGCTATGGTAAATTGGCCGCCTAGATCGTGCGATATCACACCTTTGGAGTTTTTTCTCTGGGGATATGTAAAGTCTCAGGTCTTCAGGAATAAGCCAGCTACGATGGAGACTTTGGAAGCCAACATTACTCGTGTTATCTGCGAAATACAAGTCGCTATGCTCAAACGACTCACCAAAAATTTTCAAAAAGTAAATGTCATGAATTGTTCTCTTAACCGATTATAAAAATTTTAAGATCACTTTCAAATTCATGTGCTTTATTTTACATTATAAATCAAACCTTACGATTAATGACTCTATATATTAAGAATAACACCATATTTTAACTTCGGTTTAACAAAGACTTTCATGTAAGCTTTCCCTCTAGATGTTACTGGGAGGAAGATGCTATCATGGAGGACAAGTCAATCCACTTCTACAGAGATGGATCTGGCAGAGCAGTTCAACCTGAGATATTCCAGGGATTTATAGGGCCATCGAACTCGCCAAAATTGGAACCACTCTACCTATTCTACCGGAAAAGGTTAGCACACGTATATCAATCGCTACTTGGAAATCATTATTAAAGCTGGATGCTAATAAAAGAACAGACCTTAGATGGACCGATGGGCGAACATTTCTAGTGACTAAACAGATCTGGCCAAAGCTGGATCTGAATCGATGTAAGAGTCTGATTCTTTTTAACAGAAAACATCTCAGCCAAATCATAGTTGTCATCACTTGACAATGCGTTGTAGGCAAGCATGTAAGAAGGCTCGGCGGCTTTACAAATGATTTCTGTAGAAGTTGCATCGACGAGGAGAAAGAGGAGACAATCCTTTCCCTTCTCTTAATATGTCAAGCTCTCTCCCAGAGAAGAAAACTCCACTTAGGAGCTTTCTATTGCAATGACTTAAGTGATCAAAAGAATATAGACGTTAACAGTCTCCTGTCCTGTCCATGTGGCAGCACAATGGGTCAATAGGTCACCTGCTTACCTAACATCTTTCTTTAGTCTGCCATTCATAACAAATCGCACCCAATAGAAAATAACTATTTATTTTTTTGTAAGAAATATTTTTTAATTTCCTTTCGAAACCGATGAACTTTCAGCAGCCAAAATATTTTTCATAATCCAATCTGTGTATTCATTGACTTTAGTGTAAACTCCTGGGCCACTGCCGCACTTTGGAGAACCAAAAGACGTAATGCCAGATAAAAAATAATACACCTGGGATTTATTTGAATTGTCCAGTCCAATAAGTGGTCCACCAGAATCACCTTTACATGAATCAACTCCAACTTCCCCGCCAGCGCAAAGGTGGGTTTCGTGAAGTTGAACTCCATAAGTTGCAAAAAATCGCCTACAATCATCCAGAGGTAGAACAGGAAGGGCTGCTTTTAGTTTAACCTCACTAACAGTACCGTTTTCAGTGTTTCCCCAACCAGTTACATCCATAACAGTACCCACAAAATTTTTTCCTTTCAAATTTTCATTAACTGGTAAGCAAATTGGACGAATGAAATCGGTATAATCAATGCGATTAGACAATCGAAGAAGTGCAATATCATTAATTTTAGCTCTATGATTATAATACTCATGAGTTATGATTTTATCTATCCGTACATCAATATGAGGATCAGCACAATCCTTGTAACCTTGAAAATCTTCAACACAATCACGATCGGTCGTAGTATTCCATTCGCCCAATCGAACAAGCATTGCCCTCTTCCCTTTTACTTCAAAGCAATGTGCAGCACTCAGAATGTAACGTGGATTGATTAAACTGCCCCCACATAAATGTCCTATATCTGTTCCATCTAAAGATACATAGATACAATTTGAAAAGTCGATTTAGGAATTAAAGGTGGAATCTTACCTGACTTGTCATATTGAATTAGTGCCGTCCATGGAAACTCATCGATTTGAGTGGTGTGGCCGCCAAGAATCCGATCTGAAATGACATTTCCGCATGTCCCGGGCTTAGGAAGAGCCGTATTTGTATTCGGATGGTTATCTCCTTGAGTTGGTTGAGTGCCTAAATATCGACCGGGACAACAGATCTGTGAAATAGGTTTTTATATAGCACGGCGGTGTATTGAAAAATAAGTGTTCTTACCAACACAGATCCATTGGTATAACCGCACTGACTTTGTTTACTGAAGGAGATTTCGTCAGCTGACAGATTAACCTTTTTCAGTAGATTATTCATGACAGTGCACTGATTTAGTTTGATGCATAAGGCACGCTCTCCATTGGGTGTTGTGCACCGTCCATAAGTAATGATTTGTTCTATAAGATGAGAGGAAAAGTATGTCGTAGAAAAGTTTTTTTTTTTTTTTTTTATTATATAATAAATTGGCTGAAAAGTCGTACCATTTCTAAGAGAGGGCACAACTTGAATTAAATACATACCATCAGATAGTACCAACCTTCAAAAGATACGTGTATAAATTTGACAGCTGACGATTAGTTCTCGAGATATAGCGTTGTGAGTGAAACAACTTTTGTTATTGTGAAAAAAAATGGATTCAAAACAATTTCGTGTGTTGATTTATCATTGCTTTTTGATGGGAAAAAATGCAGCCGATGCAAAGAAATGGCTTGATAAGTGTTACCCGGACTCTGCACCAGCCGAACGAACCATTCGCAAGTGGATTGAAAAATTTAAAAGTGGTCATACAAGCACCGAAGATGATGCACGCAGTGGACGCCCAAAAGAGGCTGTTCAGATGAAAACATCAAAAAAGTCCACAAAATAATTACGAATGACCGTAAAGTGAACTGGATCGAGATAGCTGAGGCTCTGAAGATATCAAAAGAGCGTGTTCAAAGTGGGTGCCGCGTTTGCTCACAGTCGACCAAAAACAACAACGTGTTGATGATTCAGAGGAGTGTTTAAAGCTGTTCAACCGCAATAAACCCGAATTTTTGTGTCGGTATGTGACAATGGATAAAACTTATCCCCATCACTTCACACCAGAGTTAAGTCGGCAGTCAACTGAGTGGCGAGCAGGCGACGAACGTCGTCCAAAGCGACCAAAAACTCAACAGCCAGATGGCAAGGTTATGGCATCCGTATTTTGGGATACACATGTTGATTGAATTGTTGGAGCGTTTGAAGGACGAAATCGCAGAAAAACGGCCGCAGTTGAAAAAAAAGAAAGCGCTGTTTCATCAAGACAATGCACCGTGTCACAAGTCGATGAAAACGATGGCAAAATTGAATGAATTCGGCTACGAATTGCTTCCCCACCCACCGTATTCTCCAGATTTGGCCCCCAGCGACTATTTCCTGTTCGCAGACCTCAAAAGAATGCTCGCCGGAAAGAGATTTCAGACCGATGAAGATGTAAACGCCGAAACAGATTCATATTTTGAGGCTAAACCGAAATCGTACTACAAAACTGGTATCGAAAGATTGAAGAATCGTTTCAATCAGTGTATCGCCCTCGAAGGCAACTATATTGATAAATAAAGTTGAATTTTGCAAAAATTTTGTGTTTTACTATAAAACGGCACTGACTTTTCAGCCCATGTGTTATATGTAAATAAGGGCCTATAAATTCTTACCCCATTGAACTACATCAGAAGATCCAGATTCATCCAAATATCGTTTAGGACACCAAACCTAAAAACAACACTGGCAAATATATATATTTTTCCTTTAAAAAAAATATCATAGAAATACAAACTAAAACAGTTCCATTTGTGTATCCACATTGGTTTTTTTGGACAAATGACTTTTCATCATCCGACAAAGGTACCTTAAGAAGAATATTTTTAATGAATGCGCAATGGTTTAGACGAACGCATAAGGCATCCTCTCCATCAGCCGATTGAAGTTTTCCATAATGAATAACTTCTTCTAAAGAAATAAAAAATAAAAATAAAAATTAAAAATGTTGGAAAATCAGAATATTATCATTTTTAAAACTGAAACAAGTTAGTGAATTTTTTGGGACTTCTCTTTTTGTCCGTCATAGTCAAATCAGCCAGCGCACTGGTCCTACAGGTTTACGCTGTTGGGATAACTTCACTACCACTTACTCGTAAGAACCAAACTAATTATGTATGAAAAGAACCTCTTTGAACTTTGAATGAGATCTTGCCTGTTTTATAGAAGATATAGATAAACTACCTAAACTACTGATCTATTCTTAACACTAACATCTCAATTCAACTCGATCGTAAGCTATCACCTATCAGTTACGCACGCTGAATTGGTTATGGTCCCTTTCTACTCGTGCAACCTAAATTGCGGTGTACGACCCATTCCTATACAGGTCTAAAAAACGTTGAACTAGCTCACATACGAGTATGCTACATACCTGTCATACTGACTGCTGAAATCATTGTTGATTCCATCACAGGAATTCATCATCAGTACAACCATTTCCGAAAGGGCATAATCGTTTCGCTATTCTCTTCTTACTCAGCACTTGCAGTTAATAAACAAGGTCCGATTGGGTGGGGTGGCCAGTATCCAGTGAGAACTATGTTGAGGTACAATTTTCACAATTAATGTACAATATAGTCACTGGTACGGCATTGGGCATTGTCAGGTGGACTTCGGCCATTATTTACCCCAATCGAATAACATCCAACCGGACATACACACAGCTTTCGCTACAAGGATTTTAGCTTTGGTCGATGAAGTGACCAGAGTTTTAAAATGTGTCTAAGTGAGATCTTTCCAGTTACGAGTGTACGTGAGTAACATTATTATCATCTGCATTTATTTACAACAGCCGGTTTATGGAAACTGCAGTGCAGAAAAAGCAAGTTGGGCACCAACTAGATCCAAAAACTATCAACTCATGATTGAGAATGATTTGAGGCAAGCGATTGCTACCATTCCTGAATTCGAGAGATGCGGTTGCAAACCGAAGGTCCTATGGCCTTGATTGCTCCAACCACTTCCAGGGAATGTTTTTGGCGTACGAATATTTTCCAAAATAAGTCCACAACTAACATATTTCGCAGTTACTCATAAAGTAGTATAGGGTTTTCCAATAGGGTCTTGACAACTTTGAATTTAATTTGTGAACGCACTCTTTCACTAATCATCAAATTGTCACTGTCAATTTATTCAGAAAGCTCAACATCATCATGGTAAAGTACACTAACGAGCAACGTCTGCAAATTATAAAAATTTTCTACAGATATTCAGAGTCGATGACTGCAACTTTAAGAGCGTTAACTCCAATTTTCGTTCGTAATTCTCGCCCTAGTAGACAGGCAATAACAATTTTAGTGCAAAAATTTGAGTCTACTTATTCGTTGTGTGATGTTGCCATGTCAGTGAGACACCGGGTTGGTCGAAGTGTCGAAAATATTGCTGCCGTTCAGACGTCCGTAGCAAACAATCCAAATCAGTCAATTCCACGGCGTTCTCAAGAATTGGGCATCGCTCAAACCACATTATGGCGTATTTTGCGTAAGGATCTTGGTTTACACCCATACAAGGTCAAGCTGACTCAAGAATAGATAGACCATTTGAAGCGACGTACGTTCTCCGATTGGGTTTTGGAGAAGATGCGCCAAGATGATGAATTTCATCGGAAAATCATCTTCAGTGACTAAGCTCATTTTTGGCTCAATGGGTTCATCATTAAGCAAAATATGCGTTATTGGTCGGGTGAAAACCCACATGTGCTTCAGGAATCAACACTTTATCCAAAAAAATAACTGTTTGGTGCGGTTTGCATGCCGGCGGCGGCATTGGGTCATATTTTTTCTTCGACGATAACGATCACCGATTATTTTTGGGACGAATTGGAAGATATAGACTTGGACGACATGTGGTTTCAACAGGATGGTGCCACAAGCCACACAGCACACGCTACAATCGATTTATTGAAGAGTAAGTACCGTGAACGTGTTATTTCAAGACATGGGCCAGTCGATTGGCCGCCTCGTTCGTGCGATTTAACGCCGCTTGACTATTTTTTGTGGGGCTACGTTAAGTCATTGGTTTATGCCAACACGCCGACGACTTTGGAAGAGCTCAGAGCCAACATTGAATGCGAAATAGCGGCCGTTTCAGCCGAAATGTGTGGCCGAGTCGTTGAAAATTGGGTCCAACGAATCGACCGCTGCAAACATGCCCGCGGTGGCCATATGAACAAAGTCGAGTTCCATTCATAAATGTTTTGATTGTACTTTAAGTCAATAATAAAGTTTTTGAAATATCTCAAATGGTTTGCCTTTTATTTAAAAAAAAATTTGTCAAGTCGTTATTAGAAAACCCTATATATTCGTGTTGAAATATCGAAATATTTATGAAATGTGGGATGTAATCTTTTAAAACTGTCTGGAAGCAATCTTCTTTAATTATATCATACTTTACTTTATACCAGTTTAACCAGAAATGAGCATAATCACTGAACGAAATTTTACATAAAAAACTGGGTCGTCTCCTAGTTGATTTTAACCCCTATCATTGAATATCCGGCGCAATAAATTTCAAGCGGCTTTAGCTCTTGCACCGATTGGTTATTATAAGCCTTGCGATCAAGATCTTTACTAAGAATTTTCCAGATAGACAAAGACAAAATTGCTGTTAACGACTATGGACCGATAAATTGGGGTCCTCTTCAACACTATCCTCCACAGCTAGTGTGCTCTCGTTCTTGGTGCGTGAGCATCAATTAGCGTGAATTGGATGTGAACTTCTTTAATATTTTGATAAGTAGCACGTCTCGATGGCCGTTGATGTTCACCGTAATTTTTACGAAGTGCTCTATAAGTTTCGCTAACAGAGGTTTGAGTTTGGAAATAACTCAACAACTCGACTTGAAATTGATGTTATGCCGTTAATTTTTCCATGAGGAAGTGGTCAAATGTACTGAAATTTAATGAAGGTGACAGCTGATTTGATATTTAATCTCTGCAAAAAGAATGCCCATTACATTGGCATCATTGACTAGTAGATGATGCAACATTAATACAAATTGGCCTAGTTGCAGTTTAACACTTGACTAGTCACGCTTTTGTCTAATTATATAGTCTTAACCTTTTTTGTTGGACGAAAAATAGAAATGGTGTATGGAGATATTTTAGGTACTGTGAAAGTGGATCATCAAAATTTGTTCGTACAATTGAAACCTTATGTGGGATAAACTGTGAAAACATAAGAAATGACTAACGCCGGTGAGGTCGAAAATACAAAACCAATTGATGATCAAAGCGTGAAGCTTGTGTCGGATTTTCTTAATAAAGATCATCAATCAACGTGCGAGGAAATACCCTTTGATAACTTTGTCTACTTTGCAGAAATTAACACCTGACTTAATTGCGCCATTGATTTTGCATGCCGATGCTCGCCCTCATATTTGAAACATTGTCAATAATTTACTGCGTCAGTTAGAGAGGAGAATCTTACCTCACGCACCATAGAGCACAGACATGAGCCCACCAGACTACGGTTTGTCTTCAAAATTATAGAAATCATTCTCCCATCTTAAAGAGCTTTCTGACGTCGTAGCTCAGCATATTTGACAGTTAAACAGAAGTTGTAGGCTGACCAGCATATCAAACCTTCCAAGTCAGTAGAAATCAATGATCGAGAAGTAGTGGGACTATGTTGAAGGGCTGTAAAGTAATACTGCATAGAATTAATTTTAACTTTCCCATTAAGAATTATTCATTTTTTTTTTTTTTGATGTGACCGCCATCTCAATGTTTTTTTATGAACTGTCATTCCTATTTTGTTTGTCAGATTAATTAAATTTATTACCAAAACAAAAATGCATAGTCCTATATACTAGACAAATTGCAGATTCAGCAAATCAGATAGTTTTGCCATATTAAAAGAGTTCGTCGGTAAATCTGCCCTAAAAACCTAGAGAGAAGGAAAGTAATTGGATCAATTGAATGTGAAAACTTCAGTAAAATCTTCACCTCAGTAACGAGGTGATCGAATAAAGATGGGTCTTTGCAATGGTTTACGTTACATTCATTTCAATTACTCATTGGCATCTTGAAGTAGGAGAACTTTTCCACTGCTTCAAAGTTACTCTTGTCAACAGTGTTGCTTTGCCTTAGACAATTGCCCTCCACTTCTCTGCTGACAACATATATTTAGTTGTATCTTTATCTATTTTCTTTCTGATATCCATGTTTTCCCGTCCTAACAACTAGAAGAATCCGTTAAAGGATATATAGTTCTAATACAGTTGTAACACAGTTCTAATGGTTCTTTACCTAATATAATAGATCGCATTTGGTGTAATACGTTGTTTGCTCCTATAAAAAGCATTTCGCTTGGTACTATTAACATGTTAAGAACTTAAAACTGAAAGCTTACATGCTGACTTACAAATATCGGAAGATTGTGAGATAAGGTAATCACTCTCTGTTAAACTGATAATTGTTATTGAAAGCGGATTTACAGTATTCGATCTACGCTTTCCACTTAACTAAATTTTTCATTTATAATCAAAAAATATAATATATAAATATGTACGTACTTATGCGAATGTCTCATGTTTGAAATCAACATTACGAGAATCTTTCACTTACGTGGTTTGGTGAGTAAGATCGGCACGAGAAGAACAATAATGAAGGAACAAACCGCTATATTGCTGAACATATTTTAAACCAATTGTAAAGAAATATGTATATTATTTTTCACTAAATAAGGTAGTATTTTGGAAAAGTTATATTTGAAAAAAAAAAAAAAATCTCAACTTGTCGAATGTTTAAATAAGACTGAATGTAGAGTTCTGTCATTCTATTATACGATGTCGTCCAATAGTAGCTCATTGACAATAAATACAAGATGCTTGCTGCTGATTGCAATTTTGCGAAAAGCTCAACATTTATACTCATTTACATTTATTAAAGAAATTAAGCTCGGGTTTTTGTTTTTTGCTCTGCTTACCTACGCTAATCTATGTAAATAAATGAAATGTAAATATATTGGTATACTCGTATTATGATAAGTTTGAGTTATAAACGTACTTTTTACTCGTACTCCAGGAGCGCTCGAGGGAAACTTGTGTTAATCTATCATATAACTAGTTCGATGCTTAGCGTACTTGACTGAAGTCTATTTCTATCTGTCACCTTAGCTTTGGTGTTCCGTTACTGCGTCATTCATTGGGATAACCCGACAGAGCATTACTATATATTTTGCTCTACAATATTTGTGACCAACAATTAAACAAACTTATCCTGTAATTATCCATCAGTCTCATTTTTTAGGACTTTTTCTCATTAGACAAAACAAAAAACGTTTGTCCAGCCCGTCCTTAAATAAAAAAAAATTCCGAATCACTATTTTATTTCCATTAACGAACACATAGCACTTCATGCATAATAGTATGGTACGCCGAGATGTTTCCTATTTAAAAGAATCAGACTCTTAGAACGATTCAGATCCAGCTTTGACCAAATTTGTGAAGTTGCCATACATATTGGCCTACCGGTTCATCTAAAGTCTGTTCTTTTATTAGAATTCAGCTTAAACACCATTTTCCCGTAGAAAAGGTTGAGTGGTTCCAATTTTGGCGAGTCGTCGGCCCTACAATTCCCTGGAATGTCCCTGTGGCCCGGTACCCAACAAAGGTGAAGGTTAAATTACTGTGCCATCTCCGTTAAAGATAACCGGCATTATAGGGCGGTTTTGGCATTTAGTGATAGCGGCCTGACTATCCGAAAATATGCGGATATCCTTTACAGATATCACGTCTTTCTTCAGCCAGGTTAGATCTTCCTTAATCGACAAAATTTTCGCCCGGAATACGCTATAGCGATTTGGAAGATGGAAGGAGAAGCTTAGATTTAGCTTATCTGAAAAAACATCGCCGTCAACCTCGCTATCGGTTTAAGATCCATCTGTATAGAAGTATTGGGTATATAATTATTTTCGTGCGGTGTTTTCAAAATTTGAACGTTTATTTAAAAACATGTACAATAGTATTATTCAAATTATTGCACATCTGAAGCTATGACTTTTTTTCATCTTTCTGGCAATTTGTGGATCCCATCCCAAAAGAACTGCGCCGGCTTGGCAGCCAAGAATGAATCAAGCCAATTTTTGATATTCTGCTCTGATGTGAACCGTATTTCAGTGAGGGCGCTCTGCATCGACCGGAACAAATGGTAGTCAGAAGGGGGAAGGTCTGGGCTATAAGACGGGTGGGGTAAGACTTCCCATCCACTGTTTTCCAAATAGTTCTTAACCGGAATAGCAACGTGGGCCCGAGCGTTGTTATGATGGAAAATTATTGCCTCGTGTCTGGTCGCATATTTCGGGCGTTTTTCGGCTACTGCTCTCTTCAAACGGATTAATTGTGTTTGGTAGCGCTGTCCATTGATGGTTTCACCTGGTTTTAGCAGCTCATAATACAGCACACCCATCTGATTTCACCAAATACAGAGCATTACCTTCGCACCATGGATATTCGGCTTTGCTGTTGATTTGGCTGGTTGGCCGGTTTCACATATGATTTTTTGCACTTGGGGTTGTCGTAAAGAATCCATTTTTCATCATCAGTAACAATCCGATGCAAAAATGACTTCCATTTGTGGCGTTCCAGCAGCATTTCGGACATGCAAAACCGCCTTTCGACGTCTCTCGGCTTGAGTTCATGTGGAACCCAATTTCCTTACTTTTGAATATATCCAGCTGTAAAAACACTTTTTCAGGCACAAAGTTCAACATATTTGAGTGAAAAAAAATTATTGTTGTTTACGCTTCAAATGAATGACATATACTGAAATTACGTACAATGACAGTAGCTTTCCAACGCATGTTGGAAATTAAGTTATAGACCCAATAAATATACTTGTCCTCGCATGAAAGTCTTTGTCAAACCGAAGTTTAGGTATGGTGTAATCGATGCTATCTTTGTGTAGTCGCTTTAAGGCGAGTAGCTGCAGTCGCAGTAAAGAACGCTAAGATCAAACGAAGATCATTGCTTCTTTCTACTAAGCAGCCAATTGACTATAGCGCAGAAGCATGGACTTTATCAAAAATTAATGAATGAGGGTGCTCTTGGCTGTTTTAAGAGCAAAATTCAGCCCCATCTGCATTAACGGTGAGTGGGCTAGCAGGTACAACGACGAACTTACAAACTATACAGCGATATTCACTTGGGCAGAAGAGTGAAGGCTTAACGACTTATAGTATGCGATTTAAAGAATCTATTCTAATTTCTTTTAAAACTAAACATATTGAAAAAAAGTGAATGATCCTAATCTTCAAGTTGCAATTTTTCAAAAGATAGGTAGAACTGGAGGGGGTGTAATGAAATTAAAATTCCGTTGGTCTCACCTGATTTTAAACATTATATATATTTTCTCTGATGAATTACAGTTAAGAAGTTTTTTTTTCTTCTTCTAGGTTGTATTTCAGTTTACTGCAACAGATTCTATATTGAGAGGATATATGTATACTTTGACCTACTTAATACCAGGTGTACCGGTATCAAGTGAGCGTTTTTTTTTGTGAATATAAAACACTAATTTTTAATGGGAAAGTAAAAAACATTTTATTCAAAGTATTGGTCATTGCTAGCTGCACATTTTTCCCATCTTTCAGGCAATTTATGGATTCCGTACCAATAAAACTGATCGTTTTTTGAAGGAAACGAAAAAGTCACCCAATTTTCGACTTTCTCGTAGAATTTGAAGTGCTAATGCACACAGCTAATGCGTGTGCCATCGATGAAAACAAATGGTAGTCGGAAGGAGCCAAATCTGGTGAATACGGCAGGTGGGGTAGCAGCTCTCAGCCAATTGCTTTGGTTGTATCCTGAACCAGTTTTGCTTTGTGTGCAGGTACATTGTCATAGAGCAAAATAACCTTGCCGTGTCTTCTGGCCCATTCAGGTCGTTTTTTAATCAATGCATGGTTCAAATTGATCATTTGTTATCGGTAGTGATCTATATTAACGGTTTCACAAGGTTTTAAGAGCTCGTGGTACACCACACCTTTCTGGCCCCACCAGACACACAGCATTGTCTTCTTTCCGAATCGATCTGGTTTTGCAGTCGAAGTTGATGGTTGTGCCAGATTAATCCATGATTTTTTCCGTTTAGAATTCCGAAAATAAGTCCGTTTTTCATCGCCAATAACAATTCGATAAAAAACTGATTTTTATCATGTCTTTGAAGCAAAATTTCACAAGTGGTTTTTCGGTTTTCCATCTGCCTTTCATTCAATTTATGTGTCATCTATTTTCTAGACTTGGATCTTTCCCATAGTTTTTAAACGGTCAGAAATTGTTTGTTGTGCAACATTTAACATTTTTGCCATTTGTTTCTGACTCAAAGTGTCATCTTCATCCAATATTGTTGGCGTCTTCAAACTTTTTTGGTGGTCTTCCACGTTCTTCATTTCTCACATCAAAATCGTAATTTCTGAACCTTTGAAACCATCTTTTGCACATTGATTCTGATAGAGCATGATCAAGATATGCCTCGACAAGCATTCAGTCACAAAAGCAGCACTTTTCTTCAAATGAGAACAAAAAATGTATGCTTTCCGTAAATCATCATTTTTAACACGATAAAAAAATATGATGTTGTTTGCTCAATGACTTGATGTATACTAAATATGTTTGACAGGTGTCATAGCAACGAAACAAAAAAAAAAAAAAAAAAAAAAAAAAAAAAAAAAAATTAAGGCCCGTTCACAATAAATGTTTCATATCGAGACATTTGTATTTTGACGCTCATTTCATACCGTTACACCTGGTAATGTATTGTACTTTGTTTTTAAAGATTCATATAGCTCACCGAGTATTATGCGTGTGCTCTTTCCATATTTTGACGGAAGATGTTCCCATTCTTTAACAGTCTTGCGTATAACTTCTGGCGGTCTATCATCACTCATCTTCAAAATTTAGGGCTTGAACTTGTTAAACGGAATAATAGCTTTAAAAAATATCTCAGAGACAAAAGAACAGTATCCCCACACTTGTACTCCATATATAAGAACTGAAACTGCTGTTGAGAGGAAAATTTTTTGCTTTGAGCTATGTGATGTATGGTATACTCATGCACCGTTCAAATTTCGGCAAGATTGTTCGTTTGGCTCCAAAAAATTTGGCTTCTGGAAGCTTCTTCATATATAAGTTCGAAAATACCAATAATCGTAGGAATTTTTACTCACTGATAACTACAACCATTTTTTTTCTGATACGTCTACCTTTCTCGTTGAGTGAACCTCCCGCTGCCACCTCTGAACACAATAACCCTAAACTTATTCACACTCTGGTTCCAATATTTGCAGTAAACGCTGAGCCTTATCATAAGTTACAAAACATCAACCGTATTGGAAAAGAAAACGATGTCATCCGCATACATAAGAGCAGGAATTTTCTTCCTACTTAGCTCGGTTCCTTTACATTATTTGATAGATATGGCATTGATGAGGAGAATAAACAGTAACGAACTCAGAATACATTCATTGCATTGCTTCATTCCCATCGTTGTTGAAAATTATCCAGAAACTGATTCTCGATTCAATACATACGCTACATTATTTGCTAACATTGCTCTTAAAATGTTAATTATTTTCGTCAAAAAAGCGATATTGCACAATTTGTGAAACAGAGCCTCACGTTCTACGGTGTCGAATGCTGCTTGAATGTCGACGAAAAAGACAGTTTTCTGTGTTTCTTCTTATATATTGTATTTCCGCAATATTAAGTAAAGTAAATACATGATCGATCTTCAATTCTGAGCGAAGCTCCTACAAAACTTTTTCATTTTGAACCCACTCTGTTATATGTAAAATCGGTGAGGCAGATAAATAATTGTCTTTCTAAAACTATCTGGAATATTGGCGGATTCGAGAATTCATTTACGAGTGCAGAGATATACTCGTGCACTTTTTATAGAACTCATATGGAATCTCCGGGGACTTTTCCTACTTTAGCTTTGTAAATGACTTCCTTAATTTCGTTTACTGAAAACAGGTTATCCAGAAATTAATCGGTAATCAGAGGGGCTGCATATTGAAATGCTGGTGAGATCTGTTGTGAATTGATTAAATTCATAAATTGGCCTCTTAGCTGTGTTGCTATAATATATACCATTTATATATGAACTAGGTGGAATGAAAAGTAACCTTCTTGACCGCCATATTTAGACAGACATGCCAAATTTAAGTGCGATACTGTCTTTAGTTTTTTTTTAACAGCTGATTGTTGTTGACGTGTTTGACATCATGTTGAGTATGGAAAAAACGATTTTCGTTCTCTCATAAAACATTATTTTTTGAGAGGCAAAACGGCGAAGGAAACAAAAGAAAAGGTGAATAAATATTATGGGGCTTATACTCCGTCAGATTACACTGTCAAATATTGGTTTCGAGAGTTTCGTGGTGGCCGCAACTTCACTACCGATCAAGTTCACAGCGGCAGGCCCTCCGATGCAGTTACAGAGGACAATGTCAAAAAAATACATGAAATGGTGTTGGCTGACCGGAAAGTGAAGGTGCGCGAGCTAGCTGATACCACAAAGATTAGTACTGAGCGCACACGCTATATTTTGGGCAATATTCTACATATGAAAAAGTTATCCTGCCGCTGGGTGCCGTGCATACTCACTCCTGACCAGAAACACGAACGCAACAGCACTTCGAAAGAGTGTCTGAACTTTCTGATGCGGAATCGGGCGGACTTTTGGCGTCGATTGGTAACTGTTGAACACCAGAGAACAGTATGAGTGCCCGGCAATGGACTGAAGTCGGCACGAGTGCTCCGAAGCGGCCGAGGAAGGCTCGATGGGTCGGAAAGGTTATGGCGTCGGTTTTCTGCGATTGTCATGGCATACTCTTCATGGACTACCTCGAAAAAGGAAAAACCATCAACAGCGAGTATTGCTGTGCATTATTGGAGCGATTGAAAGCCGAAATCACTTGAAAACGGCCTCACATGAAGCAGAAAAAAATTTTGTTTTTGTTAGACAAAGAACCGCCGCACAAAAGCATCGCAACCATGGCTAAAACTAATGACTTACAGCTCCAATTGCTGTCGCACCCACCGTATTCGCCTGATTTGGCCATTCGGACTATTATCTCTTCCCAAACCTCAAAAGGTGGCTCATCAATAAAAAATTGATCTCACGCGAGGAAATCATCGACGCCACGAAGGAGTATTTTGCAGACCTTCCGGAAAATTACTTTTTAGACGGGATTAAGAAGTTGGAAAATCGCTAGAATAAGTGTATCAAACTAAAAGGGGACTATATTGAATAAAATAAAAAAAACATTTAAAAAAATTTTTTTTTGTTTAAAGCTGTTCAACCTCAATAAAGCCGAATTTTTGTGTCGGTATGTGACAATGGATGAAACTTATTTCCATCACTTCACACCAGAGTCAAGTCGGCAGTCAGCTGAGTGGCAAGCAGGCAACGAATCTCGTCCAAAGCGTCCAAAAACTTAACAGTCGGCTGGCAAGGTTATGGCATCCGTATTTTGGGATACACATGGAATAATTTTCATCGACTATCTCCAAAAGGGGCGGACTATCAACAGCGACTATTACATTGCGTTGTTGGAGCGTTTGAAGAAAAAGAAAGTTCTGTTTCATCAAGACATTGCACCGTGTCACAAGTCGATGAAAACGATGGCAAAATTGAATGAATTCGGCTACGAATTGCTTCCACGAAATGGATTTAAATTTGCAACAGCGAACTTCAAAAGTGGTCGTGAGTCAATCGAAGATGATGAACGCATTGATAAAGTAAGCGGAGATAGATATTTTTGAGATAGTCAAAGAGATAGCGGGGGACTTGAACATTGCCTATGGATCTGTCCAAGACATTTTGGTTAATGATTAGGGTTTCCGTCGTGTAGCAGCAAAGTTGATGTGAAAAGACCTTAATTTCAGACCCGTGTAACGTCGCAAAAGAGATAATTTGCTGGCTGAATCTGATCCCACAATCATCTAAAGGATCATTACTGGAGACGAGACGTGGGTTTATGAGTACGACACGCAATCCAGACATCAGGCAAGTGAATGGCGTTCACCAAATGAGCCGAGACCAAAACAACCACATTGTTTGCAGTCAAAAAAGAGGGCGATGCTTACGATTTTCATGGATTACAACGGTGTAGTGCATCATTAATTTTTTGTCAGAAGGCCAGACAGTAAACAAAGAGTATTATTTGGGTGTTATTGGACGTTTGCGTGAAGTAATTCGCCGAGAGAGACCAGAATTGAGGGCAGAAAACTCGTGGATTTTGCACCATGATAACGCACCGTCGCACAGTGCCATCATTATTCGTAATTTTTTGACGAAAAATGCAACAAATACCTACCATCCAATAGCCACCGAATTCACCTGATTTGGCTCCCTGTGACTTCTTTCTGTTCAATCGAGTTAAAAAAAACCAGTACGGGGAAATAATGGAAAAATCGCAGGAAGCACTGATGGACATACGGAAAATATATTTAATAAATACTTTGAGGATTGGATGAAGCACTGGCATAAGTGTGTTGCAGTCTATGGGGATTACTTTGAATAGATTTATATGAATAAACTTGTATTTTTAATTTTCTGAATAAATTCCGGAAACTTCCCTAAAGCCTCTTATTTTCACACGATCAAACGAATATTTAAATTCGTCAAATTTTTGCAAAAGTCCGTTAGCGTTCCAGAGAAGTATCTTAGCATGCGTCCCATATTCATGTTTTCGATTCAGTTCGCCTATTGTGGCAATTATTTTTGGTCATAGCTAGCTTCTCGAAAATAAGCTTATTTATTTTGCTTTGCTCCTCAAATTACTCAAGTATAATAGAGAAAACTTGAGAAACAGGGTTCGACGAGTTTTTAGGCCTTTCGTCATATAATTTTGCGGCTTGTTAGTTTGTCTTAGAACCACCGCCTTCTCAGGCTTAATGGTTTTTCTTCCATTACGTTTTCTTCTAAATTTATATTCCCGGAACCCGATGACCTTTCTTTAGCTATATTTAATTTATCGAGCTTATGCTTTTCCCTTTTTCCTAATTTTGAGTGCTCGTTTTTCGGCTTTAGTAATTTATCTCGCCCTTTTTGCGACCCCCTGGCTACTTCGCAACCTCGATAATTAGTTAAATGTTCTCCTTTGCAATTAATATACGTTGCAGTCTTTGGAGAGGTTATTTCTCTTGAGCATTTCACAAACGTGATTCTTTCTGTTAATACGTTTGGATTTGATTGAATTCTTAACAGCGTTTGCACTGGAGTATTAGTTCTTACGCAGAGATTCGATTTTGATAACCGTGTTGAGAATCACTATTAATTTGATGATTTTTGCCCTTATTCAAGCATGAAAAGAGGAAGGCTGAGATAGACTGTAGTTTCCCTTCCCTTCCGACTTCCGTTTCTCACGCTATTCTATGTTTATGGCATCAAACATTTTAAAATGCTTATTTTGCAGGTCACTGACGATGTCTTCGGTTTTTGCACGATGGATGAACCCCTCTAGCTACGAAATGTTCATATGTCGATTTGGTACGTAATCGTACGTAATCGTAATCGCTTATTTCCCTCTGCATCTTGTTGAGTGATGATTTTGGGTAAGAAATCGTCTTTCCGTTTCTTGCCGGGTAGTTTCTGCAGTATCTAGTTGATTTCACGACTTTGTCTGTTTCATAGGTTGCTTTGCCTGACGAGTTACAACTTACTGCAGACACTTTCCGTGTTTTAGTAATACCCTTATTGACTATTTACTTTTAGTCTTTTTAGCTCTTTCTTTAGTTCTTCGCTGAGCATTTACCGTAGTTCCATATTTTCCCCACTAAGACTTTTATATAGTTTTCGTTGAAGTCCGTTGTTCTTGCGCTGACATTTTCGGTATCGTCGGACTTCTTATTTCGCACATAATTATTTATGATGGTGAAGATCACGATACCCGTGAGCTTTTCACAAGCGGGTTTATTAAATGCAATAAATGGCTTTCCCCAAAATCCGTAGATCCGACTTTCAAAGAGGGTGGATTTTCCAGCAAAGCTAGGGTAAAAATTGCTTTTATTTTGTCCATCGCATGATTTGTATACTCTAAGTGCTCAGTATACAGAGGGTGGATTTTAGTTGCCTCTTACAACAGGCAGGTCTACCGCGGGAATATTCTGACCCCTATCCAAAAGGGTAAAGCTTGGAAATTCTATTATATGGGAAAATTCGGGAACAACAAATAACTTTTGAGCTTTGATTTGTGTTTAATGTTTAAGCTTTTTGAAAAATATCTAATGAGCAAGCATCTCGTATTTATTTATTATCAGTGGGTTACGACTACAGGGCATCGATTAATAAGTTAAGCGGACAAACTTTCATTCAGTATTATTTAAATATTCTTTTGGAAACGTTGAGAAGCAAGGCAGTGGTGTGTGTTTAAAACATTATCGAAGTGAAATACTTTTAATTTAAAAAGAAATTATTTTTGAATTACCTCAATATTGTAATTTAAATATAAAAGGAGAACACTTTTCGTTTTAAAATATGTTCAGCAATTCAGCGGGATTGTGTGTCATTATTATATTTATTCTCACATTGGATTTATCCACCACAGCACGTAAGATACATATATTGATTGACTGTCGTTAAATTAAATTAGAATGATTTCGGAAATCTGTAGATTTTGTACTAACATCTAAAACCTAACTGCTGGTGGTAATGTCAACCACCAATGGATATATATTGTTGTGAAAAGAAACCCAAGTTGGATGTGATTCCATCTATTCGGTTTCGATTTGAACCAGTAATTTATGGAATGCTGATTTTGCTTTTGTTTGCTGATTTGTTTATTTGTTTGTGATTTAGTTTTTTCAAACTTATTAAATAATACTAGGAAAACCCATAAATCATTTAGATAACCAATTTTTGTTTTTATTTTATAATTTTTCACAGTTCTCCGAACTTAGAATTTAATGTAATACTTGTAACATAGTACTAGTATTATCATGGTAACGTCGTATTCCGGATTGAATCCGGTCTTTAACCAACGAAGCCATCAAGCGGTCTCCAACTACGAAAATTAATTTGTATAAGATATCTTTTCTTCTGAGCGGGTGACCCGCATGGCTTTTCTTCGGTTTATGTCGTTATATACCACATACAATTCTTGGCGCGATATCACTCACATTGCGCTCGAAGCAATGCAATTCGTTTTAATTAAACCCAAGCCTCGGCACCATGAAATAAAACTAGGACGATAAGTGCTTTATACACTGCTTTCTTCGTAGTTCGTAAGAGGAACTTATTTATCAGTGCAAATAGCGACTTGCAAGAGATGCTTTATCTGATCTCTACGGTAGTTGGGTTTAAAATTGAGCACAGTTGGAATTTAGTAAGGTGCTGTCTGAGCCGTTGGATTGATTCTTTTATAGTTGGTGCTGTTCGCTTGTGGAGGGCTTCCTTCTTGGTAATCAGGCAAACGATGCTGAGAATCCACTAACCGGCCACACTTTCATCCGGCCACAGATGGGTAAGTGCACTCGTATGGTTCTTACCAAATCAACCCTCACTGTTTCAAATAATTACTTGGCTGTGAGTATATATGATTGGTATAAAATTAAGATATCGCTATCCAGACCATTTCTTTGTCGGATGGATAAAGTTGGTGTCAATGATAGTCCAGATTGGATCGTACATCGGCATTAGGTTATTTCCAAAAGAAATTGCTTCAGATTTTCAGCAAGGACTATGTCTTTTCTTGACGCCCCCATTCTAGCCTCCACAAGGTTCTATTCCAGATATGCGTTCTTGCCGTATTCTGTTAACGCTTTGCTTTGGCCTCGATTAAGCTTTTTCAAGAACTTATGATCCTTCCATTTACTTTACTTATAGAGTCTAGGTGAGTGAAGTTTTTTTAGCACTGCTTTCTAGTCCTTTTGTTTTCTACATGCTCTTATCGTCATTCTTCATTAAACCAGTAGTTTTAAGTGGTCAAGTTAAATCTAGCACATCACAAGTCGCTTTTCTGATCAGTCGTGGGTCGTGAAACCGATAAGTCAACATCGAGCGGATTTTCTCCTCTTATTCCTTATGTAAAATCCATCTTTTGGAACATAGATAATTGAGTGCTTAGGCTAGTATTTGCCGCCAGGACAACCAGCAAAAAAAATGGAAAGGGACAAATAATATCTTCCGCAGTCAAAAGTTGCGGAGTCAAATTACAGACTTTGCCGGAATATGCAAAGAATCCAAACAAATCAATCGGACAACAAACAAATTATTTTAAAATTACCTTAATCGTGTGGAATAAAAAAAACTATGTACTCTTCTGCTTTAAAGGAATTCAAAATTCTGATTTATTTTATCATCTAATTGACACGGCTATCGAATTGGGAATGTACAAAAAAGGATCGCATTGTGGAAGAGGCCAAATTTTCAGGATTACCTCCCACAAATTGACACTATGATTTGTGTCATCATTTATGGACCCCCAATTTTTGGCTAAACGATAGGTAAGAGTACTGATCCATGAAATGATGAAAAAGAGGACATGCCTGATAAACGGTCGGCCATTTACTCGGCTTTCGTGCTATGCCGTTGGCGTTTCATACGTGTGGCTCTTTCAAATTCTCTGTAGCTTTTTGAGTTGCAACAGCTAACGTAGGGAAAATTTTTCCTTATGTAGATTTTCATGTTGGTTTATATAAACAAAACATTTTTTTTTTCAACAAACCCGTTGGTTTTCGTTCATCATCGTGTTATTTATATTTTTGGGGACTGTTGTATATTTTAGAGCAAATCCACTTAGCGAACTAGCAATCCTCTGATCAAAAAACCTCTCAAAAGATTGATGACAAGTCTTAACAGGTTGATACAGTTTTAGTATTCTGCACAGCCGAAAATTTTGAGAAGCAAACATCGATTAAACCACAAACCAGAACCTTTTCTCAACGAGACTCCCAAAGCCTATCAAAAAGTTCTATGCTGCTACCATAAACTCCCTGCCACATTATTTAAAACAGCGGCACGTCGGTTGATTTTGTAAATTGTACAATATACACCTACTCGTCTATTAAATATGATATGCCCGGGTTGCCTGATCCTCAAGCTTTAAGAAAGAGAGAAAGTTCCGGTAACTATAGAGGAATCAGTTTCTGAATTATCGAGCACAAGACTTTGTCTATCACATTATGGGAATGCTTGAAGCCCAATATCAACACTCTGACAGGTTCACTGCTTATCCAAGTGGTTTGAAGCCATCTACCACATATTCACCTCACGGCAGATCTAGGATGAGGATGAGGATGAGACCAAGAGAGTTCAAATCCACACGCACTATGGATTCGGCTTTAAGACCGAATATGATAGCATTAATAGAGATGAGCTACATTTATTTTGGGCAACCCTGGAAAACTCGCCGGTCTGCGTAGGAATACAATAGAGAAAGCTAGCTGCTCCATGAAAATCGCTTATGACACCATCAGAACATTTGTTGTCGAAAAAGGATATAGAAAAGATGACGGGCTGTAATATGATTTTTTAGAAAACGTTTGGGAAACTCTTGGGATAATACTTTAAAAGTCCATATAGTTGCTGACAATATTGGCATTATGGTATGAAATCAGCGAGATGTGACTGGAGCGTGTGTGTCCATTGAAATAGAAGCGGCCAAAATGGGTATATTGGTAAATGAGGGTAATGAAAAAAAAATGCCGTCAACAAATAAGGACACCCTAAACCAACAGTCTAGATTACACCCCTACACCAGAAGCCTATAGTCTAGAAGTTGTTAATAAATTTTCCTATTTAGATTCTGTTGTAAATTTAAATAAAGACGCAAGTCACACGAAGAATCTGTATCAGCCACCGAGATGGATTGAATAAGGCCCTCATCATCCCAGTCGTACTGTATAGTGCGAAAGCATCAATTCATCATCATCATCCCCCCTGCGACCTGAAGTGCATTCGGAAATAGATTCGGACGGACAACATGGTAAAGGCAGACCTCCCCGTAAATGGGGCGGATCTTTTTGGCAATTTGTGGATCCCACCCCAAAAGAACTGCGCCGGCTTGGCAGCCAAGAATGAATCAAGCCAATTTTTGACATTCTGCTCTGATGTGAACCGTATTTCAGTGAGGGCGTTCTGCATCGACCGGAACGGGTGGGGTAAAACTTTTTATCCACTTTTTTCCAAATAGTTCTTAACCGGAATAGCAAAGTGGGGCAGCGTTGTCATGATGGAAAATTATTGCCTCGTGTCTGGTCGCATATTCCGGGCGTTTTTCGACTACTGCTCGCTTCAAACGGATTAATTGTGTTCGGTAGCGTTGTCCATTAATGGTTTCACCCAGTTTTAGCAGCTCATAATACAGCACACCCATCTGATCCCACCAAATACAGAGCATTACCTTCGCGCCATGGATATTCTGCTTTGCCGTTGATTTGGCTGGTTGGCCGGGTTTCACATATGATTTTTTGCCCTTGGGGTTGTCGTAATGGATCCATTTTTTTTGTAGCGTTCCAGCAGCATTTCGGACATGCAAAACCGCCTTTCGACGTATCTCGGCTTGAGTTCATGTAGAACTCAATTTCCTTGCTTTTGAATATATCCAGCTGCTTTTAAACGTTTTGAAATGGCTGCTTGAGTGACACCCAAGGATTCTGCGAGCTCTTCTTGTGTTTAGCAACAATCTTCATAGAGTAATGCTTCCAGTTCTTCATCTTCAAACTTTTTTGGCTGCCCAGGACGTTCATCGCTTTCGAAGCCAAAATCACTTTGCAAACCACTTTTGGCACGTTCGCTCGGCTAGCGCATGTTCAGCATAAGCTTCCATCAAAATACGATGACTTTTGGCAGCAGTTTTCTTCATATTAAAGTAATGAAGAAGAACTCCCCGCAAAAACACTTTTTCAGGCACAAAGTTCGACATATTTAAGTGAAAAAAAATTATTGTTGTTTACGCTTCAAATGAATGACATATACTGAAATGACGTACAATGACAGAGCCTTCCAACGCATATTCCAATGGAATAATAAAAGTTACGCCATCTCTTAGCAAACTGCACGCAATCAAGTTATAGAACCAATATGATCAAAGGAAAGCAGGAGAAAGCTCGAGTCTTCAAGAGTTTTGGTTTCTCTGTCTTATAAAACGTATTAGACATCTCTCTCAATTTGTGCACCATACTGTCCTAGCAATTAAATCATTCGAGTATAAAAATATTAAAATCCATTTCTGGTGATAATTAAGTGTGGTCTTCTTTTATTTTAGAACAAATTTCCAACTATGGCCAATGCATTTCACAAAATGGAGAGTTTTCCTTGTGCATCGATTTGTATCAATGCGGATTCATTAAAAATATGCTGATGAAGGTACCCTTGCCAGAGGATGAAAAGTTATTTGCGCAACAAAGTCAATGTGGATACACAAATGGAACTATCTTAGTATGTAATCACTAATCACTTTGTAGAATTGAAAAAAAAAAAAAAAACATTTTTGTCATCTTAGGTCTGGTGCCCTAAGCGATATTTAAATGAATCTCAGATTTTTAATGAAAGCAATGAGCTATTTCAGTGCCCAGCCGTTAATGATTTGTTGAAAAATGAAACTGTGACAGCTTACACTGGTCAGATTTTAGAAGTTACACAAACGGGTAAGGATTAATACTGGAATATATATATACATACATATACAAATAACCATTAAAACTTAAAGAAAAGATTAATAATTACGGATGCTGCATAACACCTAATGGAGAGCGTGCCTCATGTGTTAAGCTAAGCCGGTGTCCATTTATTAACGACCTTCTGAAAAAGGTTAACATGTCATCTGATGAGATCTCTTACAGTAGAAGTAGTCAATGTGGATATACCAATGGATCTGTTTTAGTAGGAATTCATCATTATCACTGCATGCGTTGCCATTCTACATAAAGATTTACCTTGCAGGTTTGCTGTCCTGATCGATATTTAGGCATTCAACATACGGATGCTCACAGAGATAACTGTCCAAATAGAAATGTATCCTTACCTGAGCCAGGAACCTGCGGAAAAGTCATTTCAGATCGTATCATTGGTGGCAGTATTACTCAAATTGATGAATTTCCTTGGATGGCCTTTATCGAATACGTAGATAGTAAGACTACTTTCTAAGACCCTTTAGATTATTTCTTACAATTTTTAACTTTAATTAGATATAAAAAATGTGTCGAGTCATTTGTGCGGTGGCAGTTTAATCAATGCACGATATATTCTGAGCGCAGCACATTGCTTCACTTCAAACACGAAAATTGCAGTAAGAGTTCGATTGGGAGAGTGGAATACAATGACAGATCAGGATTGTATAAAAGATACACAAGGGTACAGATATTGTGCCGATCCTCATATTGACATTCGAATTGATAAAATCATAACTCATGGGAATTTCAATGTAAGATCTAGAGCCAACGATATTGCACTTGTCCGATTATCGGATAGCGTAGCCTACACAGATTTTATTCAACCTATTTGTTTGCCGCCTGATGAAAAAATTAAGCCAAACAAATACGAAAAGACAGTCGTAGATGTAGCCGGATGGGGTAGAGTCGAAAATGGTACAATGAGTAACATAAAATTAAAGGCTGCTCTTCCGATCCTATCTCTAAATGATTGTAAGCTATTTTTTAAGAGCTATGATGTTCAGGTTTATGAAACACAACTTTGTGCTGGAGGTGAAGTTGGAGTTGATACATGTAAAGGTGATTCCGGTGGACCTCTTATTGGACTGGACAATTCAAATAAATCTCAGGTGTACTACTTTTTAACTGGTATTACATCTTTTGGAAGTCTATCATGTGGGCGTGGACCGACGATATATACGAAGGTAAACGAATATACTGATTGGATTAGGAAAAATATTTTGGCTACGGAATATTTGGTCAGTTAAATTTGAGACTCAGGAGATTCAGGAGATACGTATATTGTAATTGTTAAGGACAAAACAGAATGAACAAGCTTATTTTTTTTTCCATTTGAATAAAAATATAAATTTTCATTTTTCCTTTGGCAATATGTTGATTAAGGAATTTATAATAATTGTTGAATAGCTACATAGTGAAGATGTGTGTACGAATATAAGTTCATCAAATTAAAGTCGCATTGTATTGTATAGCTCACACACTTAAGTGTTAGCGAACACAAAGGACAGCAAGCAGATTGGCCTTGTCCAAAGAGCTGACAGAATATCGTTGTAAATTAGCGTCGGGATGGAGTATGAAGCCGAATTTCTGGTGTTTTTAACAAACAACCAAAATCTTTTATTACCTTTGGGACATAGTAGTGTTTGGTACCGTGAAATAAGGCCAACTTTCAAATGTGACATAACGCCAGTTTTTGAAAGTTGGCCTTATTTCACTTTAGTAGAGTGAAATAACACCAAATTGGTCTTATTGCGCTTTCAATTAATCAAATCAAACTTCATTTTTAATTCCCAGTTTGTCTCTTTATTGTTTATAAGTGTTATAAGTACAAAGTGAAATAACACCGACTTCAGAGAGGCAAAAGAATTTGCAAAGCCAACAGTACTTGTTAGAAAAACAAGTGGAGTTTACCGAATAAGTTGATAAACTTTGAGTGATAAACACCGTTAAAATGGCCAGTTTTAGTGAATCAGTTTCTACGTATGAAATCTGCGAACTTTTTCCTTAACAAAGGAAAGTGAACTTTTATACATACCCGAAACAAAACAACATACATGGTCGATTTGACATGATACCGTTTATTTTAATCATTTTTAGCATGATATGACAACAATTGGTTTATATTAAATAAATAATAAAAAAACAATGAATTGCACATAGTTAAGCTCGCTGAGTTTTTCTCTTCTCAGACAGAGAAAATAATCCACAAATAATAGGAATGTGACAGGGGGAAATTCAATATTCGCTTACGAAGCAAACATCGTTGAGATACAAAAGATTATAGAATCACTTGGAGAATCACTTGAAGGATTTGATGGCATCTGAGCAATTGATATCAAAAGCTATTCTGACATTTTTGCTCCAATTCTATGCAAGTTAATTAATTTGAGTGTTACTCAATCAGTCATTCCGGAAAATCTAAAAACAGCAGTAGTAAGACCAATATATTGTACAAAGGTTGGGAAAAAAGTACATTTAACAACTACAGGGCAATATCGATTCTCCCAGTAGTTAAAAAGTGCTTGGAAGGTGTATTAGCAAACCGGTTGCAAAGTTTTATCAAAAAACAATCTCTGATACACAAGAGATACGTGGTAAAATTGGTGATTGGATGACTGACTACCTACAGAACATTTGGTGTTGAGATCAAAGATGCTTTCAGCGAGAAAAAGACGATGAAATTTGGAGTCATATATACAAATGAGTCGCTACGAATTTTTAAACAAAGTATACCATTCGCCTTTGCTGATGATACTGCCATTGTAGTACGTCATAGATCTCTGGATACAGCAATAAGGGTGATGCAAGGAGAATTTAACTTGGCTGTGAGATGGTGTTATGATAACGGGTTAATTATTAACGCTTCTAAAACAAAAATGATGCACATAAGAAGTCCTCACTTCAAGTCAACAGAACAGCGGATTTATCTGGACAATTACGATTACCCCGACAGTACAAAGGAATGCATTGAGTTAGTTGACAAATATAAGTATTTGGGTGTTGTAATAGACTGTCATTTTCTCTGGGATAGGCACATTGACAAACTAAGAGAAGATCTCAAAAGAGTTTTATTTGCCATTTCGCATTTGAAGTACCATGCTTCAAAAGAGGTCTTAAAGCAGGTGTATTATGCTCTTATAGAGTCGAAGATACGATATGGAATAATGCCTTGGGGTAGTGCAGCTAAAACACACATTTTCAAAATACAAAAACTACAAAATGAAGCTGTTAAACACATTAATAGTATAACACAACGAGGAAATGGAGAAAAATTCAAAATTCTTCGGGTAGAGGATATATTTAAGATGACCACCGCTATTGAATACTTTGACGACAACCGATTACACAACCGATACAGCATGAAGTCAACACAAGAAGACGGGACCAAGGAATGCTACAAACTCCCAGAAACTATAATAACTACGGTAGAGGCAAACTTCAATATACTGTTCCCACAATAATCAACCAAATTTTAAATATTGTAAACTTTAGAAAAAGAAAAAAACTTTTTTATTAATCTTAAAGGCAAGCAACTAGGTGTAACTTCAAAATTAACTTTGAACTAAATTTTAATACTAATCACAGTTATAACTTTGCTCACTTTATTATGTAATTGAAATTGAAATTATTATTGCATTGAAACATAATTTTCTGCAGACAAGCCACGGCTTCGCAGATACTTATATAATTGTAAATAAATAAATAAAATAATTGTTTCTAAAAAAAAAAGATCATGCAAAAAAAATCAGGCGTCACTCCTGGTTCGTTTGAACTTTTTTCAGTTTTCTTCTGTCGGATTGGTCTTCTACGACTGAAGAAATATTTTTCTAACCCTAACAACCTCGTTTACAGCTATAGTCGTACTACGCTCTTTCTTTTGGCTTGGTCCGACGAGCCTAGAGGGCATAGCACATTGACCTTCTGTGGGGTTTTCTAATAGGGACTTGACAACTTTGAATTTAATTTGTGAACGCACTCTTTCACTAATCATCAAACTGTCGCTGTCAATTTATTCAGTAGACTCAACATTTTCATCATGGTAAAGTACAGTAACGAGCAATGTCTGGAAATTATAAAAATTTTCTATTTAATAATTTATGAGTGTTAACTCCAATTTTCGGTCGTAATTTTCGCCCTAGTAGACAGGCAATAACAAGTTTAGTGCAAAAATTTGAGTCTACATATTCGTTGTGTGATGTTGCCGTGTCAGTAAGACAACGGGTTGGTCGAAGTGTCGAAAACATCGCTGCCGTTCAGACGTCCGTAGCAAACGATCCAAATTAGTCAATTCCACGGCGTTCTCAAGAATTGGGCATCGCTCAGACCACATTATGGCGTATTTTGCGTAAGGACCTTGGCTTACACCCATACAAGATCAAGCTGACTCAAGAATTGAAGCCGATAGACCATTTGAAGCGACGTACGTTCTCCGATTGGGTTCTAGAGAAGATGCGCCAAGATGATGAATTTCATCGCAAAATCATCTTCAGTGACGAAGTTCACTTTTGGCTCAATGGGTTCGTCAATAAGCAAAATATGCGTTATTGGTCGGATGAAAACCCACATGTGCTTCATGAATCACCACTTCATCCACAAAAAATAACTGTTTAGTGCGGTTTGCATGCCGGCGGCGTTATTGGGCCATATTTTTTCGTCGACGATAACGATCGTCACGTTACTGTGAATGGTCAGTGTTATCGTGCCATGACCACCGATTATTTTTGGCCCAAATTGGAAGATATGGACTTGGACGACATGTGGTTTCAACAATCGATTTATTGAAGAGTAAGTATGGTGAGCGTGTTATCTCAAGACATGGGCCAGTTGATTGGCCGCCTCGTTCTTGCGATTTAACGCCGCTTGACTATTTTCTGTGGGGCTACGTTAGCATTGAACGCGAAATAGCGGCCGAAATGTGTGGCCGAGTCGCTGAAAATTGGGTCCAACGAATCGACCGCAGCAAACGTGCCGAATTCCATTCATAAATGTTTTGATTGTACTTCAAGCCAATAATAAAGCTTTTGAAATATCTCAAAAAACCCTATATAACATATATCAGTTTAAAAAAAGTCCAGTGTATTGGCGGTATGACTCTCAACATCTAGTGAAGTTATTTTCCGAAGCGAAAGTGAAGTTATCGAAGCCACCCAGAATTGTGTATATTGAAATTGCCCGTAATAACAATTTTAGTATGAGGATGCAGGGATACAATTCTTGAATTGGAGTCAGACAGGGTCCAGTTTGGGGCTTCTGTAAATAAAGCAATATAATTACTGAGATGGAATTTTAACCACAGGAAATCGAATTCAGGAACTACATTTTGGTAGAGTTTGGTAAGCTACATTACTACGCACATAAATGACGAAACGTGGTGAGAAAAAAATAATGGCATTAGTTCGTAGCCAGGTAGCTTTAGATCAGAATGATCTGAAAGGTGTGGGCGGGGATCTATCTGTGTTTCACTAAGTGCCAAAACTGCAGGTTTGCACTTACAGACGTGGACGTACGAAGTTTTGGGCTCAGTGGGCCTTCCGCTCCATGGGTGGCATCTAACATTTAATAGGGGGACTAAATTATAAGTATAAATTGACTTTTTGTTGTAATTTAGGCAACCATTCATGTATTTCGTGAGCCAGACAAACATCCATGTAATGACCTTCACCTCCATCGGAGACGTATGGGTACTTAGCCTCACCGGATGTTTAATTTACTTTGCGCTGCTTACATGAATGTCTTCGCCCTTCTCCGTGTTTCAACCAGCAGCTTATCAGTTGATTTTGATAGAGAAAGTCGTTCAATTATATTGAAATTTGGCCTTAGCTTCTTATTCCTTTCATTGTCCCTCCATTCTCTGACGTGGCTATGTGGTCCGCCATTATTGCTTCGTCAGCTGATTTTTCCACTCCACTTTGACTGGTCAAACAGTCAAAGGTCTCGGAGAGTTTTCTTTTACTTTTATGGAAGAGCGAGCATTCTCCATCATCAACCTCCACTGTTTAGCAAGGATACCAAGACTAGGCATGTCTCCATATACTCGTACATACCATATGAATATTAGCTCAACTCTGTAGGTATCGATATAAAGGAGGTGCGTATCGATTTGGACTTCTGTTCGAAAAAATTTTTTATGTTATAGCGACCATGTTGTTAATGTGTTAAAGCACCATCAATCTAGTTGTGAATAGTTTAGTAGTGTATGGCAAATCACCGTGGAAGATTTTAACGTTAAACAACGTCCGCAAACCATCAATTTTTTTTTTCAAAATAGGTGCTTCGTTCGAGAAATGTTCCGCGCATTAAGTGATTCTTATCCTCGACATAACCGTTCCGCTGAGTTGACTATTCGAAGTTTGTTAGCCAAATTCAAGTCAACCGGTTCGATATAAAATCAGTTAATACTCATATGTCACCGAAACGAAATGTCTGCTGAAAACATAGCTTTTGTGCTTGAGAGTGTACGAGAAAAGCTGAAGTAGTCAATTTCTCTTTGATCAGAAGAATTTGGCCTTTCTGTGACATAAACTTGGTGAATTTTGTGACGGGACTTGGGTCTGGACCTGTATAAAATCTAATTGACCTAGAAACTTAAGGCAAGTGACCATAGACAACGTCTTGTTTTCGCTGGTTAGGCTCTGGAAGAGTTTGAAGTTGACTTAAATTTCGCAAAAAAAATCGTCTTCAGTGACTTGTCCCATTTTTTGATGAATGGATGTGTGAAGAAGCAAAACTGTCGGATTTGAGACGATACCGTTCCACACGAGATACACCACCACAAAGTGCATTTCGAGAAAGTCACTGTTCGGTCCGTACTTCTTCCAAAACCAATTTTTCACTGCCATAACCGTCAACGGCGTGCGCTACATAGTGCGTGCCACGATGGACATTCTACAAAAGCGATTTGAGTGAATTGGCAGAAAAGCTCGTGCGATTTACCGTCTTTAGTCTTCCTTCTTTGGGGATATCTTAAATTGTCGGTCTATGTGGATAAACCGTAATCAACTGATGCACTCAAAATCAATGCGACTAAAACAGCAAACGTTGGACCCCTGGAATACGTGCCATCAAGCAAAGCCGCGGCGGACATTTTAACGACGTTATATTCCACGCTTAATGCAAAAAAGTGGATATCTCACCCACATCTTTTTTTTTTTTTTTATTACGTTAAAAAATCGAGACCCTTTGTTAGGTGTTAGGGTAAGTTCTGCCATTCCTTGATTTGTTTAGTCTGATTGTCAGTATTTTGGTAGCTCATACAGCTCGTTGGAAAAGATAAAAGACTATTCCACTGCCATTCAGACGCTCTCAAAATTTAAAATCTTATTTCCATCACAAAATAATATAAAGTTCGGAAAAGGTAGTAACCCGATAAATAGAAACTTTTTGAATGGCTTTCTTTACCAAATGTGGTCTTGCGTTTTTTTTTATAATTCCGCGCGCGCACCAAGGGGATATGAATACCCTTTTACTGGCTTTTCACCAGGGCGCGGGCGGGTGGTGTAGTAGTTTTTGAAACTCAGATGTTAGGTTTCGATATTTTTCCATAGGTGGTTATCAAACTGGATCCAGTGCATCCTCAAACAGTGGGCCTTAGTACGTGGTAGTTGTTAGTTCGTTACATTAAGCCCAGCCAGAAACCACTCCAACAACATATAACTACATACTTATTCCATGAAAAGACTTTTTCAGAGAATTGCCTCGCACGGAATTCGAACCCGTGACCCTCTGCTTGAGGAGTCTATGCATATACCACTGCACCACGGCCACCTCCATGTGGTTCCATGATAAAGAGCACGCCTTCTGTTGGCGAAAGATGGACGTTTACGCTAAATTTCTAAATTCAATGTAAAGATCAACATTTGCTTCTTCGTTTTGTTTATTCAGCTCATAGTGCACCAAGCCCTTGCTATCAACAACACAGCATTACCTTCTTCTGATGCACACTAGCGTTTAATGTTGATGAAGCAGTTCTCGCTCTATAAAAATAAGTCCTTTTTCTTACAATATTTTTGTAACTATTTTCATCTCCAGTAGACAAAAATGGCTCCCTTTCCCGGCGAGCAAGGTTTTGAGGCAGATGTGGAAATTCGGTCAGTTTAAGTAAACTTAAGCACTAGATCAAGACTTTTAATGCGATCCAACGCTTGATGAGCTCCAAGCTTGAATACTACATCTACGACATCATATTGCCTAGCAATTCATCACTAACTTCTGATGGTCCTCTTAATTGAGGTTCACCTTTAGTAAGTCAACTGAAGGAAATTTTGAAACCAGCTTCGCATGTTCAAACTGCTACAATCCTCTTCACACTCTCCATACCCGTTTTCTTCTGCCTAAATCAAGTGTACATTTTCACTCATATTTGAAATCTAAACAATCAAATTATGACTAGCATGAGCAAAATTTTACATAAGACACCTAACGCGAGTAAGTGGACTACACAAACCGATTTTATTAACGTCAGATTATTTACTAACGGCAGTCCTTCCCCTACACCTAATACAACCTATTTTCGAATGCTATTATTCTTAAGAGATTTGCCAAATTTGCAAAATTTTTTTGTATTTCTAAAGCTTTAAAAAAAGAGATAGCCTGCCAGAATCAGTCCAGATTTATCCTTTTAGGGTTCAAAAAATTCTATATTTCCGAAAAAATTGTATTTCAGTTGCATGCCGTTTTACCTATTTGTGACAAGATAAGATGTATCTTTAAAACAATGGGGTAAACAAGAAAAGGTTTGATATACCACCTTGATCAAAAAAAGCAGAATAACCATCGTGTGGCGCTCCCATTGTTCCGATTTGAGTTCTGTTTTTTTTTTTGTTAAGTTGGTACATCTGTTGTTGACATTCCCTCTAAATCTTAGCGTCATAGATTGACATTTGCAAAAATTACGTAGCCAAGTGTACATCTATCTCTGTGTGTGTGGGCGATTTTTTTGAATTTTAGAAATGGATTTAAATTTGCAACAACGAACTTGTATTAAATTTTGCATAAAAACGGATTTAATTATGCGCGAATGTTGGAAATATTAGAAAGGTGTTTCGGCAAAAATTCTCTGAAGAAAACGGTCGCTTACCAGTGGCACGAGCGGTTCAAAAGTCGTCGTGAATCAATCGAAGATGATGAACACAGTGGCAGATCATCGACATCGAAAACCGACGAAAACATTGATGAAGTTAAAGAAATATTGGTCAATAGCCGCGAATTAAACATCAGAGAGATAGCAGAGGACTTGAACATTGCCTATGGATCCGTCTAAGATATGTTAGTTAATGATTTGTGTTTCCGTCGTGTAGCAGCGAAGTTGGTGCCAAAAGACCTCAATTTCATGCAAAAAAGAGACCGTGTTGACGTCGCAAAAGAGATGATTTGCGAGGCTGAATCCAATCCCACATTCATCAAATAGATCATTACTTGAGACGAGACGTGGGTTTATTAGTACGACACGCAAAACGGACATCAGGCAAGTGAATGGCGTTCATGAATTTTTTTGCCAGAAGGCCAGACAGTAAACAAAGAGTATTATTTGGGCTTTATGAGACGTTTACGTGAAGCAATTCGCCGAAAGAGACCAGAATTGTGGGCAGAAAACTCGTGGATTTTGCACTATGATAACGCACCGTCTCAACATTATTCGTAATTTTTTGACGAAAAATGCAACAAATACCTACCATTCAACAGGCACCGAATTCACCTGATTTGGCTCCCTGTGACTTCTTTCTGTTCAATCGAGTTAAAAAATCACTACGGGGAACGCGTTTCAGCAGCCGAGAGGAAGTAATGGAAAAATCGCAGGAAGCAGTGATGAACATACCGGAAATAGAATATAAAAAAATATTTCCAGGATTACTTTGAAGGACAATATAGATTTAGATGAATAAACTTGTATTTTTAATTTTCTGAATAAATTTTGGTCATTTTTATTTTTTATTTATTTTTTTTTTAAATATCAGACAATGTAAGGAAAATGTAACGAAGTCAGCATTCGAGTTTTTCCAAGACAAAATGTATCATATATTTAACATTGATTTCCCTTGGAAGCAAATCCGCTATGCATTGTTTCTTTCATACATTTACTTATTTACACCCTGACTGCCTCGAACTGCAAACAACTTCAGCTCAAATTTTGACACATGGCAGATAATTTTATTATTTACAAGCCTTTTAAACGATTTGCGTCTCAATTGTGTTGAAATAGAATTCAAACGTGATAGTGTGATAGCTTTATATTTGACTGGAAAACCACAAGTAGCTATCGTTAAAGCCCTCCAGCACCTCAATGTGAATAAATAATTTGTGTCTCGAACCATATCTCGTTACCGCGATACTGGCAGCGTTGCAAAACGCCATGGAGGTAATCATAAAAAAACAACAACATCGGCAGAAGCGTAAGACAAATGGCTCGTTAGCTCAACATATCGTTGGAACGGATGCAACACATACTGGAAAATGAGCTTGGGCTCAAGCCATCTTACACCGCAACAGAAAAAAGTTAGAGTCGAAAGAGCGAAGGAGTTGCTACACTTGCACGAAAGTGGTGAGTTATCAAATTTGGTTTTTTTCAAAGAGTCGCCATTTATTATGGAGGAATATGTCAACAAACAAAATGACCGAGTTTACTTGCCAGAGAGGTCCTTCGAAAACTTACACTTTCGGACGGCCACCAGAAAGCAGGCAGCACCGATGGTGATGGTTTGGGCCGCCATAACCACCGCTGGTCGCTCTCCGCTCGTGTTTTTGGACCGTGGCGTCAAAATTAATGCGATCGTATACCGTGAAACTGACTTAGAGGCAATATTGAAGCGTTGAGCAAACAATCATTTCGGTAGGAGACCGTGGACATTTCAACAAAACTCGGCACCGTCTCACAAAGAGCGCGTCAACCAAGATTGGTTAAGAAACAATGTTCCACACTTCATTTCTTCGACACAATGAATTGCAAATTCTCCGGATTTCTCTGTCTGCGGTATTTTGAAGGCAAAGGTTGGCACTAAAAAATACCAAAGTTTGGACCACTTCAAACAAGCACTTCGCCGGGAATGAGCAAAAATACCGCAGAGTCACTTGCGTGCAGCGTGCGATGCTTTCTTCGGCCGTCTCAAAGCCATTATTCGCGCCAAAGGTGGACATATTGAAAACTACTGATGCAATTTGACAATTGATATATTTTCCAACATTTTTTGCTTTAGCACAATAAAATTTATCAAAAAATAAACAAATTATAGCACTTTAAAAAGTTGCAGTTCGAGTCAGTCAGGGTGAACACTTGGATATTTAATTGCGACACCTCATTCACAACAACATTCACCACAAAAGCATAAATTCCAAGGATGTAAAATAGACTCCACAACAGAGCAAAGGATACACTTAAGACGTCCAAATTAATTTTTGTAAAGTTTCCCACACTTTATTCGAACAACCCATATTTAAGTTTTATATATTATTTATAAAATATAAAATTTTGGAGAGTAATTTCTCTTAAGGGAAATTATTACTAGGTGGAGTGAAAAGTAACCTCCTTGACCGCCAGAATGCGCTGCTACTGCAAAAAAGGTTATAGTGTCTTGAAGTCCGTTCATATTTAGGCAAACATGGCAAATTTCAGTGCGATACTGTCTTTAGCTTTGTTTTGACAGCTGATTGTTGTTGATGTGTTTGGCATCATATTGAGTATGGACAAAAACTATTTTCGTTCTCTCATAAAACATTTTTTTTTAGAGAGGCAGAACGGCGAAGGAAACAAAAGAAAAGTTGGACAAATATTATGGAGCTAATGCTCCGTCAGATTACACCATCAAATATTGGCTTCGAGAGTTTCGTGGTGGAAGCAACTCCACTGCCGATCAAGTCCACAGCGGCAGGCCCTCCGATGGGGTTACAGAGGACAATGTCAAAAAAATACATGAAATGGTGTTGGCTGACCGGAAAGTGAAGGCGTCGATTGGTAACTGTTGAGCATCGGAGAACAGAATGAGTGCCCGGCAATGGACTGAAGCCGTCACGAGTGCTCCAAAGAGGCCAAGGGAGGCTCGATGGGTCCGAAAGGTTATGGCGTCGGTTTTCTGGGATTGTCATGGCATACTCTTCGTGGACTACATCGAAAAAGGAAAAACCATCAACAGGGAGTATTACTGTGATTATTGGAGCGATTGAAGGCCGAAATCACTGCAAAACGGCCTCACATGAAGCATTGGAAGACAATGCACCGGCGCACAAAAGCATCGCAACCATGGCTAAAACTAATGACTTACGGCTCCAATTGCTGTCGCACCCACCGTATTCGCCTGATTTGGCCATTCGGACTATTATCTCTTCCCAAACCTCAAAAGATGGCTCATCAATAAAAAACTGAGCTCACGCGAGGAAATCATCGACGCCACAGAGGAGTATTTTCCAGACCTTCCGGAAAATTACTTTTTAGACGGGATTAAGAAGTTGGAAAATCGCTAGAATAAGTGTATCAAACTAAAAGCGGACTATATTGAATAAAATAAAAAAAAAAACATTTAAAAATTTATTTTTTTCATTCCCAAGGAGGTTACTTTTCACCCCACTTAGTATATCACACCATCCACTTGTATGATGAATACTTGTACAGAGGGCTGATTTGTGAAACTTTTTCACTTCATAAGTTGTTCGATACTCCAACCAACAAGACAACAATCTGAAGAAAAACCTAATGACGCATTGCATTGCGATTCATTTATACGAATGAACTCAGAAAAAATATAAATACAATGTTTTAGTTTTTTTTTTTGTTAATAGTATTACATTTTTTTCCAAGCTTAATAATAGAGCTTTTCGTATTTAATATTGAGAAAGCTAATCTTATATTCGATCGCTCAAGTGCTGGTTGAAACGAGCTGAGCAGACAGTGGCATTCTACTCGTATTTCATATTAGCAAAGGAATCATTCTACTCAGTGTGTTGTTAAAATTTTTATTTCAAAATCGAGATTGTTGATTAAAGTTTGATAGTAACTCTCGGGGACTATGAATACAAACAAAGCTATTTGGATCTTTAGTATGAGTCTGGTCGCGTCAGTAATAGCCATCAAGGCACGTGAGTACATTATTTCTGTTGAATTAAAAAAAAATTGAGATTTATTTTTTTTTTTTGCGAAAAAGAAGAAGAAACGATTTTAAACTGCTTTTAGCAAAATTGTATCCGTACAGTATCACACATTTAACAATCGATTTGCCTTTGCTGTACAAATGTACAAGTTGTTGCAAGGGCCGCTGTAAGGATAAACTGTGTAAATAATACACCATGGTATTATATTATATCAAGTGCTGTTCTGTTATGTTAATACCTATTCGTATAGTAAATAAGTGACACGATTTTTAGTTAGTTAGTAATATAGTTATATACAAAATTATAATTGGTTCGTTCGTTCTTTTTTATTCACGAACCGTGAAAATATTAAAATACGTAATGCGTATTAATACACTCAGTGCTACGTATTTTTCTTACGTATGTACATATTTGCATTGGCAATGCACCGCTTGTGGATTTGACTAGCTTTTCGGACCTAAGTACATACTAGTGCCAAGGTTGCTCTATTTGGATCATCTCTTTAGTGAAGCCACAATTTTTTTTTTTTTTTGATATTTTTATATTATTTGAGTAATTCATTTATTCGAGTGTTCATTATTTAAGGTTGAACTATTAATACTTTTAAGGCTCTAATATCCTTTAGGTTTTTGGTAAATATGTTATATTTGCGGTTATTTCATTAAGAGGCGTAATAATAATTCCTTTTCTGCAATATCATGTACAATACATAATGTACTTTTATGGTGATGAGTTTCGTATGGCTGTGGAAGATATAATATTTTGTCAGCCTTTGCGAATTTGAGTTGTCCCTATATAGGTCAGGTCCGTTAAAATCTCTTACAGCAATCGCCGAAGGTATACACAATTTCTTTTATAACTTTGGTTAGGGCAACATTCTCCGCTTCAGTGGTACTAAGGGCCATCGTTGTCTACTTTTTACTCTCCATGGCTGCACCATCTAGATACCATATGTTATGGCTGCATGTAGAGCTAAAAAAAATATAAGATGGGTTGTTGTTCTGTATTTAGAATTAAAAACATGCGGACAATAGCTTTTCAGAACGAACTTTCTTTTGATAGTTCTTTATCTTTGCTTTGGCAACCTTCTTAGGATTGCTTGTTTGCAATAGCATCACATCACCAATAGCATCCATGATATAACATCTACAACATCCAAAGGTTTGTCAGCATCTTCAGAATGTCTTCAGAATTCATAGGCACTGTTGTATTTATTTTCATTTGGTCATTCGTACTTCAATTTGTACATTAAGATATAATCTTTTATATAACTTAGGCCTTTATTACTCGTAATTCAGTATTGAAAACATTGTTCAATTCTTAAGAATAAATTTTAGGAAGAAGAGAAAGGGAAAAGTGAGTTACTTTAACAACAACAAAAAAAGTTGTTTTGGAAAATAGAAGAAATAATGAAAGAAAGATTAGTTTTATGTATCATAGCTGGAGATAAAAAATTAAATTTAAATTGTTTAGTGGAGGCTGAGGCCCTTATTTAATTTTTTTTTATTTATTCAATATACACTTATTCCAACTTTTTCCAGATTTTCCAACTTCTTGATCCCATCCGAAAAGTAATTTTCCAGAAGGTCTGCAAAATACTCCTCCGTGGCGTCGATGATTTCTTCGCGTGAGCTGATTTTTTTTTTTTTGATGAGCAATCTTTTGAGGTTTGGAAAGCCAAATCGGGCGAATAGGGTTGATGCGACAGCAATTGGAGCCGTAAGTCATTGATTTTAGCCGTGGTTGCGATGCTCTCGTGCGACGGTGTATTGTCTTGCAAAAACTAAATTTTTTTTCGCTTCATGTGAGGCCGTTTTGAGGCGATTTCGGCCTTCAATCTCTCCAATAATTCACAGTAATACTCGCTGTTGATGGTTTTTCCTTTTTCGAGGTAGTCCACGAAGAGTATGCCATGACAATCCCAGAAAGCCGACGCCATAATCTTTCCGCCCCCTCGAGCCTCCCTCGGCCGCTTCGGAGCACTCGTGCCGGCTTCAGTCCATTACCGATCACTCATTCTGTTTTCTGGAGTTCAACAATTACCAATCGACGCCAAAAGTCCGCCCGATTCCGCATCAGCAAGTCCAAACACTCTTTCGACGAGCTCTCGCGTTCGGGTTTTTGGTCAGGAGTGAGTATGCGCGGCACCCAGCGGCAGGATAACTTTTTCATATGCAGAATATTGTCCAAAATATGGAGTGTGTACTCAGTACTAATCTTTGTTGTATCTGCCAGCTCGCGCACCTTCACTTTCCGGTCAGTCAACACCATTTCATGTATTTTTTTGACATTGTCCTCTGTAACCGCATCAGAGGGCCTGCCTCTGCGGACTTGATCGAAACCAATATTTGACGGAGTAATCTGACGGAGCATTAGCCCCATAATATTTGTCCAACTTTTCTTTTGTTTCCTTCGCCGTTCTGCCTCTCAAAAAAAAATGTTTTATGAGAGAACGAAAATAGTTTCTGTCCATACTCAACATTATGCCAAACACGTCAACAACAATCAGCTGTCAAATCAAAACTAAAGATAGTATCGCACTGAAATTTGGCATGTCTGCCTAAATATAAATGGACTTCAATGCACTATAACCTTTTTTGCAGTAGCTGCGCATTCTGGCAGTCAAGGAGGTTACTTTTCACTCCACCTAGTAAAAGCTTAATCTAACTTAAAAACTAACGGAAAGACTTAAGAGCTAGGAACCAAGGGAATGATGTAGTAGATCTTGTTTGAGATGAGGAGTGCTCAGGTTGAAAACAAAAATTGAGAGGTTTGAGCTGACCTTTTGGAGCATACGGGTGATTGGTTCGTTGAAGCCATAAAAGGTGCGGTGGAATGGTAGATAGAAGAGACTAAGACAACATATATTACGTGGGTTGAAGGAAATAGAGTTGAAAAGGGATGCGCACTTGATGAAACCTGAGATCATTCGTTGAATGAAAGGAATGACAGCAATATTAAGAAGTTTGAGGCGGTTCTGTTAGGGAGGTAAAATTAAAGGGTCGTTCCAGAGCAGACTACGGAGAACAAATCGGAGGAATCGATGTTGAATACCCTGAATTTGCGAAACATTAACTCTGTGAAAGGTGTGACTAAGCTTCACTGGCATACTCAAGCAGGGGACGAACAAAGGTAACATAGAGAGATCTAGTTACATACGGGTTGGAAAACTCCTTGGGCCACCGTTTAATAAAGCCAAGTGATGAGTTGGCTTTAATTATCATCTTATCGATGCGCGAACGGAAATTAAGCTCACAGTCGGAGAATAAGCCGAGGTCGTCACAAGACTGGGCAATTGGTTGACCATAGAGAAAATAAAGTCGAGGAGGAGACGAGTTGAATTTACGTGAGAAGATTATGTCATAGATTGAGATTTGGCTATATTAAGTTCTAGGCAGTTTTTGAAGCACCAAATTAAAAACCGATCAAGGTCTTCTTGAAGAAGACTTCTTGGAGAAGAAATAGTTTTGAAGAAAATTTGTGTCGTCAGCGTAAAAAGAGAGGGAGCAGTGTTTAATGACCACCTCAAGATCGTTTATAGTAAGAATGAAGAGAAGAAGACGAAGATGGCTGCCCTGCGGAACTCCAGATGAGGCCAGGAATGGAAAAAAAAAGTGCGGATCTGAACCGAACGATATAATAAAGGTTTATCAGGTAAGAAGAAATACATTTTAATGAAATAGGTCGAGAGTAGACAATTTGAAGAGGATCAATTGATGAGATATCTTACCTTTTGTGAAATCAGTTGCGGTAACAACGATTTCTTTGCCATTTTCTAAGGCTGCGAGAGCAATACCATAGATACGAATTCAACTAGGTTTGTGGTAATTGATCTGCCTTTTAGAAAACCATGTTGTCGGGGAGAAATAAAAGACTTGCATTTAAAGCTTAAGGCTTCGTATAAAATACTTTCAACGATTTTGGGTATATGAGAGAGTTTAGCAATGGGACGATAATTGGCAATAATGCTTCGATCCCTTTTTGTGAGTCTGGATAATAAAAGAGGTCTTCCAAATCTGGGGAAATTCTCCCTGTGTAAGGGATAGGCGAAAGAAGTAGGAAAGGGTAAGAGACATGTTGGAAGAGCATCTAAAAAAAAGATAGATTGGTAAATTCGAAAGAAGCCCTGGTAAGATAGGTCTTAGATAAGATAGATATGGAAATTATCAGAAGAGTGGATTGCAGGGGGAAAAATGAAAGAAGAAGTGGAGAATAAAAGTTATCAATAGTTGAAAGAGATAGAAGATAGATAGAAGATGGACAGGTACAAAGAAGGTGAAGGATTGTCTCCTCTTCCTCTTCGTCCATTAAGCCTATACAGAAATTGTTTGCTTATAAGGCAGTGTCCAATGATGACACTTATGATGGCGCTGAAATGTATTTTGTTTAGAAGGATTAGACTCTTTGAGCAATTTAGATCCAGCTTTGGTCAGATCTGTTTGGTCGCTAGACATGTTGGTCCAACAGTCCACTTAATGTCTATACCTATGCCCCCCTTTTTCAATAGAAAAGGTAGAGTACAACTCCCTGGAATGTCTGTGTGGCCCGGCACCCAACAAAGATGAAGATGGTGAGACGGAGAACTATCTCCGTAATCCGATGATCTGCATTCAAGGGCGGTCTTAGAATTTAATGAGACTGAGACCAGAGACTTGATAGCGGTCTGGCTATCCGAAAAGATGCGGATATCCTTTGCAGATATCACGTTTTTCATCAGCTTGGATAAAGCTTTTTTAATCGCCAAAATTTCCGCCTGGAACACGCTACAGTAATTTGGAAGACAGGAGGAGAGGCTAAGATTAAGCTTATCTGAGAAAACACCGTCTTGACTTGTCCTCCTTGAAAGTATCTTGCTCCCAGAAGGATCTAGAGGGGAAGCTTATATGAAAGTCTTTGTCAAACCAAAGTTCAGGTATGGTGTATTCAATGTTCTCTGTGAGGATTCCTAATATATGTATAAAGAATATTAGCGTGGCGAAATGAATTATTTGTCCATTGTGTATTTGCTTTAAAGCGAATAGCAGCAGTCGCAGCTACGTGTCTGCTGAAGATGTTGAGGACTGTCAAGTGAAGCAGAATGTCTAAAGCCGCGGAGGGAGTATAAAGTAAAGCTCCGCTTATGCATAGACATGCTGTTCTTTGGACTCTGCTTAGTTTGCTGTAGGTGACTGTTTGTCGTCCACCAAACAACAACCCCATAGGTTTTATAACCGAAATGTATAGCCGGTGGGTTATGCTAGGTTGAAGGCCTTATTTGTTTCCAATGGCTTTCTTGCAAGAGAATAAAGCTACTGTAGCTTTTTGGAATCTTTCTTGAATGTTAGGTTTCCAGATTAGTTTCCTGAGACCCAGATATTTTGCTGTATTGGAATAAGGAGATTTTTATATTTCCTGAAAATGAGGACAAGATCAGTTTTATGATCCATAACGATCTGCCCAACGGGTGAAGCTGTTAAGATTTAGCTAAAGGAGTTCTTTAATGGTATTAAGATATACATATAGGCAATCCCCCTGCTACAACCCGCTTCCAACTGCAGATTTGATGGTGCAGTCGTGATTGCGGATGTGTTGAAGTTGTTAAAGTCGTCCTCTATTCTCAGGAAAGCAACTATTGTGTACTCTCTATATTTTCAGTGAATGCAGAGCCGTTTACACCAGCTTTCCTTTACAATAGGCATGCTGAGCCGTTTGTAGGGCGGAAGGTACCATGCCGTCCAGATCAGCAGACTTGTATTGTTTGAAGCTATGCAGAGCCCAAAGCAATTTGGCTCTTGTAATCAGACCATGAATTTCGGTCAAGTTTGCAATGGTCCTACTTGGAAGTTGAATGTCCAGGCTCAGACTGAATTAGTTGTATTTGGGGTCTGAAAATGAGTGTTCAGACGATGTTCGTTAGTAGTAATGAGGTTAGTACTTATAATATAATCAAAACATGACTCACCACTATCGTTGATATCGGTACTACCCCATAAGGTGTGATGAGCGTTAGCGTCGCAACCTCATGATGGGACCCGTTTTTAGCCTTCCAGCTTACCAGAGTAGGCTCCACCACGGTGTTGTTCGAGTCATCCGATTCTGAACATGTACCTACCTTCTTTTTTTGATCATATAGGATCTCTTTTTAGTTCTCCATCGATTTCCATTTCCGACAGAATGTCAGAAGAGGAGACGGACTTTTTAATTATCGCCTCGGATAAATTGGAGTCGTCGGTGTCCATTTCTGGAAAGGATATCGATGCTCTTAGATCTAAGGTTGTTGTTTAAGGAGTTGTCTAACTGCCTTTCAATATATTTGGAGACACCAATGACTTGACATGGACTAGAATCTGTCAACCGATCTAATAAGAGGCATTCCTTAGTAGAAATAGGTTTAGAAGCGATGAAGGGGGAGCATGCGATCGTCATCCCGAAAATCATTAAAAGAAAGAGGGGATAGCTCCTGGTTTTTTATGTTGGAGATAAGATAACTTTCACTCAGTGTATAGATACTAAATGGGGAAGCGTGAGATTGACGCAAAACGTAAGAGGGCTACGTTCTAAAAACCATGATTTCTTAGGTTCGAAAAAGTTTATCGTGGCCAAGTCGACTGCGTTAGAGGTGTGAGGCTCTTTTAGAGTGTACATATTGGCTAAAAGCGGCAAGATCGTCTGCAACTTTTTGGGAAGGCTTATTGAAAATCTCGTGATAATCTATATAAAGTTTCCTGAGACTGGTAACATCAGTAGGGAAGCATTCCTGCTGGATGGCAACCATGACCATGTTGCCATATTTTTGTTTTACCCTCGTAGCACACCGAGTCGGATTTATCGTACAAATAGACAGAACATAGACGTACATATATTTTTATATATTTTTATCCCTAAGCCTAGAGAGCGCATAACGACATTCAGCGGTGTCGCTAGCTTGCTGCGTTGTTTAATAGTTGTGGGAGAAAAGGGGTCGATAGAAAAGGAAGTGGTTAAAGAAGAGAGGTTTGAAGTCGCAACAGATATGATGTCGGAAGTGGGGTTAAAATTTGAGATCTATGATGGTACTTAAGCTCTGTGGTCGAAATAAGGGAAAGGCATGTGTGTTAGGGTTAAGTGTTAATAGTTTGAGTCGTAGGGGCTAAGTTGAAGGAGACACGTTGACGTTTGGGGTTGGTTTGGGGTGGAAAAGAGCGAATTGAAATATGGGTGGGATGCTTAAAGTTAGGAAAAATTTTAGTTTTTAAACCCTAATTTGAGCTGGGTTTGCTGTGGGAAGAGGAGTTGGGTCTTGGCAATTTGGATTTGCTTGCTGACTTATAAGCTGGTTTTGGTATGACTGACTGCAGTATAAAGTTACTGCTTCTTTGTCGTATTTTCCAACGATTTGCAGACACGCATCTTACCAAGATTTTAATTGTTGCTGACTAGTTTGTGGAATAAACATTCATATTTACACGGAAGATTGAGTTTGAATCTGCGCTTGCTTCTGTGATGAGGCGTTGGAAGTAAATTGCAGTGGCGTACAGTGATGATACACTTAGCGAATGGCTTTAGCCTTATTGATGGTTATGGCAAAAGCCAGATGCACTGAAAACTGTAATCGATTGAAATCATTGGAATTGATGGTTTCACCAAATCTTCTCCTTAACATTTGTCGTTGATTATTGTGACTTCGATTAAATTCGCCGATAGTTTAATTTAACAACAATTCTTCTTCCGTTGCACAATCTCGGTGGATCCAAGTTGCGGATGAGTACCAACGGTGAACCAACTTTTAAAGTAAAGATGTGTGGTAGCATTACAGATGGTTCAAAAGAGTTAAGAAATTCTATAGGATAATTGACACCTTGTTCTTCATTTATGACTGTGTCAATCGATTTGTACTTGACAATTTCACCGGATAGGTTCAATCAAATTTTATGGTTTATTTTGTGTACAATACATCATCACTCTTCGGAGCCAAACTTGCTTGTTCGCAAAGCCAATCATGATTTTTGAAATTCTTTGTAATGTCGTGAAAAACTTTCTGCACAACATTTTGAATTGATGAATGCATTTGGCAAAAGTTTGGCGGAAAAGATATTTCACGTGCAGACGAATCAATCGGAAGTTTTCTGTCGCCCATATCCAAAAACTGTTTGGCGAATATTTGCGCAGCAGTAACTTGAAATAAATGCACAAGCATATTTGCCGACAAAGAAAGTTTCTCTACATGTCTCCAAAGATATGTAAAAGAGCTCCACTCATTAGTCGGTCATTTTCTCTGAAATCTTTGAGAGTACGGTCAAGAGATTCAAGAGATTTCTTGTGCGCCATAGTGCTTTTATCTCATACAATAAGTGAGCTTGTCTTTAATGCTGCAGCCACGTGAGAGCTGCTTCTGCCAATGTCGTGACTCAATGCTGATCGATTTCAAGCAAACCGAGCCGATAACATGCTTCTCTGTGCTTAAATATTTCATCATTAAGCGTTTTCAAAGCTTAGAATGATGTTGAACCTTTGATTGTGTGAAACAACATTCTCAAATAGTTTTCAACGTTATTTGGATGTACAGTATATGTATACTGAACCCAATGCATCAGATGAACGTACACCAGCATAGTCTGCTGCGCCTCGCTTTTTCCTGTAAGACATTTTGCTTGTGTTCCAAGTGTAATAATTTGGAATTTCATGATACAGCAATGTTTTTGCAAAATTATCAGTTTGACACAATTGAAAAAAAGCCGTAAGTGTTGTACTTTGTGGCTGTGCTACACGCTGACCGTTTTCTAAATGAACAGTAGGATGTTAAACAGTTGGATATCGTTCGTGAATACTGAAACCAAGAATTCGCCAGACAGCTTCATTACTGCTGATGTAATGATAACCCATTTGAAATTGAGTGATTTCATCGTTTCGATTTAATAGTGGAAACAATGCCATGTCACTTTGTTAACATATTGCAATTTTACGGAATTGCAGTACTGCACATTGATTGGCAATATTGGACTGTATGGAACAATCCATCTTTTATCAATGTTAAAATCAACGTTTCTTATTATAATGGTCGTGGTGAATCCTCCATCTTTTGGCTTTCGTCGTCTATATTTCGGATATACATCCTCACCAGTTTAAGTTTCATCAATCAAATCGCGTGGATATCTTTTCGTGCATTTGCCGTCTTTCATGCAAGGCAAATTCATATTCAATGCTCCGAATATGCCGCGATAAATCCCGTTTTTACTATTTAATCCGAATACATACAGCATTGCAATTCGCTGCGAATACGATTTTGTATTATGAAATCCATGAATTTTATTAGACTTTGTTTGAAAACTTTGGCTGTCAGATCATATCTGTGATCTTTGATTTGTGATCAAGTACGATTGCACGTAAATGCGATGAAAAGATCTGGTCGCCCGTATCTTCGAACATACATCAAAGCATCTTGAGCAAACTCATGCATATGTCTTAGGCTTCCAAGAAGTACTGGAAGTAGGCACATTGGATCAATGGTGGCAGCATTTTCATCGTTTTCAATTGCATCGCGCAAATGAATATAATCTTTGACACGCAATTTCTTTTGATTCAAACGAATGTATTGGGTGATTCATCGTGAGGTTTGATTTTCAATAGGCTCTTTTTGACAGATCACGCATGACTGCTTTGTCATTTGCCAATACCATTCCTAAATTTGAGTTTAAGTTTACATTAGTGGATGATACTCGACCGGTTAGACCACATGCAGAACGTAGTGAAGAGATTATAGCAGCTGTAGGTGAGAGTGTACGCGAAGACCTACCAAGAACTAAAATTATATCCATTAAAAACAACGGTATGGTGTGGCTTATGGGCTGGTGGAATCATTGGTTCATATTTCTTCAAAAATGAGGCAAATCAGAATATTACTGTCAATGGTAACCGTTATCGCATCATGTTAACGGACAATGTGCTTCCTGAAATTCAAGCACATAGTCTCGGTGAGCTCTGGTTTCAACAAGAGGGCGCTGCGAGCCATACAACGTGTGAAATAATGGACTTGGTGTGAAATCATTTTGGTGAGCACTTAATTTCACGTTTTGCTACGGTCAATTGGCCGCCTAGATCGTGCGATATCACTCCTTTGGACCTTTTTCTCTGGAGATATGTAAAGTCTCAGGTCTTCAGGAATAAGCCAGCTACGGTGGAGGCTTTGGCGCCAAGTCCAAAGTTCTGACTTCAGACGTAGTCTTGGCCAACATTTACATGATATTATTTTTAAAAGATAAATGTCATGAATTGTTCTCTTAACCGATAATAAAAATCTTAAGTTCTATTTCAAATTTTTGCATTTTATTTTACATTATAAATCAAACCTCACGATGAATCACCTTATATATTTTGGACGATGTTTTTTTCAAAGTAAAAACCAAACCTTTGACAAACCAGTGACAGAGTTTATCTGCACGACGTTGAAATGGTATCCATCTTCACTTTACCAATAGAGTACTGAATAGTGAAGAGCATCATACGATCGGTGTGTTTCAGAGACACGTTGCAAATATGTATTTCGTCTTTGAATTATGATGTCTCGCCGATCAAATTCCGTTCCAACCATAACGACTGATACTCCGTTGATCGTTTGAGCGTTAAAGCTTCGTTAATGCTCACCGGATGATGTTTAATTGGCTCTTTTAATGACTTTGTAATCATTTGATGGCATTTGATCAAAGGCAAGTTTGAATTTTTTAACCAAATGAGTATGCTGGTGAAATAAACGCTGCAAAATTGAAATAATTTCTCGTCTTGTTCCACTGATAATAGCGCGACGTTGATCAATTTCTTCTCCTTCATCTCATGTGAAATAAATTACCAAAAACTTGGAATCTTGATCTTGTGTTGGAGTTTTGATGTATTTTTTTTTATGTAAAACAGAAAAAAAAAAAACAAATAAACCTGTATTGCTAACAAAGTTTGTAGTTCCGAACGAAATCATTTGAAAGCTCGAATTGTATTTCCGAATGCTTTCCAAAAAAAAGTCTTGGAGAACGCTGTGTTGCCAAAAACTTAGCTTATAAGTGGTTCAAGTGGCTCAACCGGCGGTGACAACTTGACTTCAACATTCGAACAACATATGCCGGGTGATTCATTTTAAAATTTCATTGCTTGGCAGTGATTACTGTAGTTGCAGTCTTTGTCATAATTAAATGTCGATTCCTTCTCTCGATTGAGCCGCTCGTTATTAATTACCTTCAAGCCGGTTTTCATGCTGTTGAGGAGTTGCAGCAACAGTTGCTATAGTAACTCTGATCCGAACTTGTTCTAGACGTGTTTCATGTTGTTCGGGTGTTTCTACTCTTTACTACCGCTCTCTCGACTATTGATCTCTCAGCCAATTTGACTCCAAACGCACTTCACTTTGTTCGGGCGTTTCGGCTGCTCTTTCGGCTCTTTTTCGTTTAGCATCTGCTGTATTTCCTCCTATTATAGGTGTTTTGGTGGCATTTTTGATTTTTTTTTATATGTATCTATAATTTCTTTGTACTACGCAGAGCGAAATAATATTTCCAATTTTTTAATTTAGATTCGATTGTTAGTGCATTTTTCCTTTAAAAAGTGAGATAACCTTGAATTACAATTGCAAACAATACTCAAAATCACCACCAAATTTCAAGAGAACAAATATTTTTTTTTACTAATTTTGACGCTTTTAATATTTTTTAATTGGATTTTTTGACATGATCGACGCGATAACCAAAAATGATAAAACTTTCTGTTGAGAATGACAGATCAGTGTTTTTGTGTTGATAGTCTGTATTAGGCTTCAAAATCACACTAATGTTTTTAGCTTATTTGCCAATAACGCCATCCTTTGATGAGGTTGAACATTTTTGTATGGGAAAAGTCGAAAATCGAATTCATGAATGGACCGAATGTGCCTAATGCATTGTATTAGTTGTCTAAGTCTTTGCATTATTGCCTTTGAAATGAAGTTGGTTTCAAAATTTATAATGGACAAAGGTAGAAACATTTTTTGTGTTTTATATACTCGTACATAGCCATAGATATGAGAGCTACCCAATAAGCTCTTGCAGTAAACAGATATATGGTCGTGTATACGGAGACTTTAAACATACCGCGCTGCATAATTAAAAGCACCTTGCAGTTTACGCTGGGATAAATATTACAATATATAACCACGGCGTATCTGATAAGAGGTATTACCAAAGTGATAATCAACTTTCGGCGTGCTTTAGGAGGAGTGAATTAAATGCAAGGTCATAATTTACGGAGGTATCTATACATACGACCCATGATTACATTTTTGTGGTCGTAACTAGGCAAGTTGCGATCTAACACAAAACTGAGACTAGTAACATTCTCTACAGGTTTCATTTTAATGTCGGTAGCCATATATCGGGTAAGAGATTGATGTCGAATTGCTTGTTTGAGTTAGGAATAACTTGCGACTTTTTAAGGGTTAGTTTTAAACCTTTGCATCAGAAAACTTGTGAATTTGTTTGACCATAAGCGCAAGTCCTTTAAATTTCGAAAGGGTCTTGCAGAGTGGAGCTGAACAGCGCCAGTTCAAAGGTGAATAGAGGTATGCTTACGTACAGATGAGAGATCATTTATGAAAACACAAAACAATAGCAGTCCCAGTAGTGATTCCTGAGGTACTTCCTGTAAGAAAGGATTTGACGATTTAACATATCCAGAAATCCAACAAACAGAAAAGATTTACATTGTTGCTAACAGAAGTAAAGTAAAATGGGTAACAATTAGTAGCAGAATGAGTTTAACAAAATGTATAGGCATTCCGTCCTCTCTTATTGAATCGGATTTTACGACATTTACCTAATAGGTAACCTCGTTTTCAGTAACTATTACGAACTCTTCAGTTAGCAGTATATGTAGCTGGGATCAATTTCGCTTGCATAGAAGATGTTATACAGGACAAAGTTGTTTAGTTCGTCTGGATCTAAATTGCATTTTGAAGAGTTTTTGCTTGAAACAATAAATCTTGCGCAAATAACTCCCAAGTCTATTGGCAGGTTGTGAGGTGAAGTATGCCTTGAGGTGTAATATTTTATTTTGGAAATACTGCAGATTCTGGATAAAAAATTTTGAGGAACCCTATAACTATTGGGGTGGCCGTGGTGTAGTAGTATAGGGTCGCGGGTTTGAATCCCGTGCCGGCAATTCTGTGAAAAAGTCTTTTCATGGAATTTGTATTTAGTTATATGAAAATCCCGTCGGCGTCAACTCTGACATGAAGGCATAACACTGATGTTGGAGTGATTGCTGGCTGGGCTAAATGTAACGAACTAACAACTAGCACGTTCTTAAGACCCACTGGTTGAGGAGGATGTACTAGCTCGTCTCGTCCGGTTTGACAACCACCTCTGGGAAAAATATCGAAACCTAATACACCTGAGTTTCAAACTACTACACCACCCGCCCGCGCCCTGAAGAAAAAGCCAGTAAAAGGGTAATCATATCTCCTTGGTGCGGCCAGTAGCCCAGTTGAGATCAGTTAGTTGGCGTTTCCATTCACTATACAATTTATTTCGTTTTTTAATAGCACGGAAAAACTTTATTTTTAAATTTTTATGGTTTTGGTAAGTTCATATTGACTAAATAGAGAGCAAGGTACAAGGTACTTTCAAACTTGGATCATAAACAAGCTAATAATGTGGCAAAATGAAGTGCATTTAAATCTATAGACCTTAAATCATTGAACGTAAAAGAGTCAGTAATAGCGAACTTAGGTGAACAAACATTGAACGTACAGAAAAGAAGGACATGATCAGATACAAAGTCAAATGATAATTGGTCAATAAGAGGACTTATGATGGATCAGTGATAAGAAAAGATCTAGAAGACTAGGTAGGTGGTCAGGGGCAATCTTGTTGGGTATGTATTATTCACAATATTAAGTCTTACCGACGAGACTTGATCTCTCATCTGAAAAGCATTATATGTATATTATCCCAAGGTATTGAATAAATATGTTGTTCAAGTGCATAATTATCAATGTTTTTAAAATCTCTATACTCGAAAGAAGAGGGCACGGGATAAGTAGTTTTAAAATCGTAGGTAAGAAATATTAAGTCATGCTTTGAAAAAATAACATCTAACAAAATTGGTTAAGAAGCTAAGTTTTTTCCTGCTCTATTTTTTGGCCAGATTCTGGTATTACATATTTCAATGAAGACATAGAAGCATTACTTAGTGTGACATGGCTAAGATAGAATATGTTGTGGCTGACTAAAAGAGGTAGTATAGTATGAAGTATTACCAATGATTGTTTTTTGATTGATAATTGTTCAATATTGCATGTACTATGGATGGTATTACCACCATTTGCCTGTTTGGTGGATGGCGCTTTTTCAGAGATGTTTTCTCCTATTACTTCTGCAAGTGATCGGTTTGTCTCCCATTGTAGTTTCTAGTATGGTGCGCAACTAAGTTTTTTTTTTATGAAAATACAACTTTATTGCCAAAAAAAATAGTTACAAACGAATCATTCAAAGTATTGCCCATCGCTAGCTACAACTTTTTATCATCTCTTTGACAGAGCTCGAATACCGTTACGGTAAGAGTGTTTATCTTTTGAGATTGTCCACTAATCAAGATATTTTTTGTTGTCTTCATATGAGCGGAACTACTGATCAACCAAACCATGTGCCATCGAACGGAACAAGTAATAATCGGACAGCGCAATATCTGGGGAATATGGCGGATAGGTAGGACTTCTCATTCCAGGTAGGTTTTAACGGGTTTGGCAAAGTGAGGTCGAGCGTTATCATGTTGTAGAATCACTTTTTCCGTGCCTCTGCTCGTATTGTGGCCGTTTTTCTCGCATTAATCGGCTCAATCGCATCAATTGAAGTCGATACCATTTGTCAGTGATAGTTTCGTTGGGTTTCGGTAGTTCATAATAATTAACATCGACCAGCTTCCACCAAATACACAGCATAACCTTCGCAGCATAAATATTCGGCCAATTCAAATTCAGCGTCTTTGAAGGATTTTGACCTTCCTTCACGCGGACATTGTACGGTTAAAGAAGTGAGTCAAGAGTACAATAAATCACATTTATGTAAGTCAATAGATGGCTCCAGCAGTAAGTGCTGGTCGATTTTGACATATCCAAAATGTCATGAATCAATACGGTATATGACAAATGGTAAACAAACTGTTTTAACACATTAATGATTTAATTTTGGGCGTCATATATTTTTGGTTGTGTGAAAATGTCTGATTTTGTGCCAAACAACTTTAAAGACGGTGGTTTCGATGTTGACGACCATTCGCGTGAAGGAGGGCCAAAAATCCTTTGAGGACAATGAATTGGTGGCATTGCTCTATGAGGATCTGTGCCAAACATAAGAAGAGCTTGCTTCAGCATTAGGAGTTACCCGCTAACCCATTTGCAAGCAATTACATGCGTTGGGAATGATTCAAAAACAAGGACCTTATGATTTGAAGCTAAGGGACGTTCAACGTCGTTTTTTCGTCTGCGACCAACTGTTCCAGTGGCAAAAAGAGAAGGGTTTTATCCATCCCAGAAACTCAAAGAGAAGAAAGTCATGGGGACTGCCCGGTTATGCTTCTACGTCGTCAGCTCGACCGAATATCCACGCTGCGAAGGTTATGCTGTGTATTTGGTAGGACCAGGTCGGTATTGTGTATTATGAACTGTTGAGATCAAATGATCCGGGGAACGGTATCGACTTCCATTTAAGCGAATGAGCCGAGCACTGCGTGAAAAATGGCCACGGTACGAGCAGAGTCTCGAAAAAGTGGTTCTAAAATATGACAACGCTCGACCTCACGTTGCCAAACCCGTTAAAACTTACCTGGAAACGATCAGCAGCTCCGCTCATATGAATTCATCAAAAATAATGGCTTGATTCATGAATAGCCTCAAAATATAAACACTTTAACCGTAACGGTATTGGAGCTCTGCGAGAAAGATGGGAAAAAGTTGTAGCTAGCCATGGGCAATACTTTAAATGATTCATTTAAACCATTTTTTCACAATACAGTTGCATTTTCATCAAAAAACAGCGATAACTTAGTCGCGCACCTAATATCATAGATTGCTTAAGCGCATATTTTGTTGTTTTTTTTTTATTTAGATTTAATTTAAACAAAATATCTTATAATCAGACAATGTTTCCAAAAGATTATCGTGTATGAGCGCAGTATTTACAATTAATATGAACTTTGCCCTTACCATGCCAAAGGCGGAAGAAATGAAGCAAAATTAGGTATTGGCCCAAGATGGGATACTGCAAACAGTCTACTATTAGAAGTAATATACATACTATAGATAAATAAAATATTTTTTTTTAAATTCGTAATTTTTATAAACAAATAATAACTATCAAATATAATGTAAAATATTATTCAAACTATGTATTTAAGGTTATTTATGTTCTGAATTTTTATTTTAAGTAATAATCGTGACTTGCTTTTAAACTTTTAGTACATTTACAAGAAACGAGCAATAACGAGCTATGTACTACACCCGACGAAAAAAGTGGTTTATGCATTAATCTCAACCAATGTATATCGATCAAAAATATGTTAATGAAGCACTCATTGTCAAATGATGAAAAAACATATATCCTAAATAGTCGTTGTGGAAACAAAACTAAAGATATATTAGTAAGATATCAATTCTACTATTAAATGTAAATTGATTTTTTTTCTGTATAGATTTGCTGCCCGAATCCGATCTTGAATAAAAATTCTCCTCTAGCTTTTCCTGTCCGACAATCTGGTAAGAAAACAGTTTAAAGTTTTTTTTTTTATGGAAAAAATAAAAAAATTAATAATGACTTAGAGGATATCACAAGTTATGAAAAAAACTGCACTACACCAAAGGGCGAGTCTGCTTTATGCATCAAATTGCAGCATTGTCCAGTAATTATGGAAGTATTAAAAAATATTTCTTGGTCACCTGAGGAAACGGATTTTCTCAGAAATAGCCAATGTGGATATACCAATGGAACAGCTTTGGTGGGATTTTCACTTTATTTTATTAAATTAAAAAAAAAGCAGCTCTTCTTCAGGTCTGTTGTCCCTCTCTCAGTACTGACACAAGTTATTCTCAAGTTTTAACAGAGACGCAATCTGGTAAGAAATATATTTAAAGTCCTTCTTCCGACTTCCAATCTACTTGTGAGTTTAATTTTACCGCAACAGATAATAACACTGGTTTAGAGGAAATAACAAATTATGGAAACTGCAAACCACCAAAGGGTGAATCTGCTTTATGCGTCAAATTGCAGCATTGTCCAGTACTTATAGAATTATTAAAAAAAACTCCATTGTCACCTGAGGAAAGGACTTTTATAAGAAATAGCCAATGTGGATATACCAATGGAACTGCTTTGGTTTGATTTTCACTTTATTTTATTGAACTTAAAAAAAAAAAAGGATATTCTTCAGGTTTGTTGTCCCTCTCCTAGTACTGGCACACGTTATTCTCAAGTTTCAATAGAGCCGCAATCTGGTACGAGAAAAATTTTAATTTTTTTCCTTCGACTTCCTATCTACTTTTGAGTTTAATTTTACCTCAATAGCTAATAAAACAGATTTAGAGAAAATAACTAATTATGGAAACTGCAAAACCCCAAAGGGTGAGTCTGGTTTGTGCACCAAATTACAGAACTGTCCAGTTCTTATGGAATTATTGAAAAAAAGTCCTTTGTCACCTGAAGAGGTAACTTTTGTCCGAAACAGCCAATGTGGATATACCAATGGGACAGCTCTGGTATGATATTCATTTTATATTTTTTAAATTAAACGCAAAAAAAAACTCTTTGCAGGTTTGCTGCCCGAATCCCAACTTTGAAACACGTTCCTCTCAAGGATCAAAAGTCAAACAACCTGGTAATTATATTTTTGATTAATTTTTCCTTTCCCTTTGTTAAGATTTATTTTTCGGTACAAAAACAAAATATTGAAGTTAAAACTGCTACAGAGCAAATAACTAATTATGGATACTGCACAACACCTAAGAGTGAATCTGCTCTATGCGTCAAATTAGATCAATGTAAAGCCATTCAAGATTTATTGAAGAAGAATCCCTTGCCACCGGAAGACAGGAATTTCATCAAAAACAGTCAGTGTGGATTTACCAATGGAACTACTTTGGTTACTACTCATATGATCCATAAATGACACATTTAAAATAATTTAATCGTTACAGGTCTGCTGCTCTGGTATACAGACTTCTGTAGAAAAAAGTCTAGCTTTACCAGAACCTGGGACATGTGGAGATGCCAGTTCGGATCGAATCTTTGGTGGAAATATCACACAAATAGATGAATATCCATGGATGGCTTTAATTGAATACTTAAAATGTAATATTTTTTATAATTTAAAATTAAAAATAAAAATTAAAACCTTGGGCTTTTCTCAGACGGCACACAATTGGGACATCACTGCGGTGGCAGTTTAATCAATACACGCTATGTCCTAACAGCAGCACATTGTATAGATACTTTGAAAGATTGGAAACCAGTACGTGTTCGACTAGGAGAATGGAATATTTCGACCGACAGGGACTGTGTAGAGGATATACGGGGTTGGAAAGATTGTGCAGATCCGCATATTGATATTGAAATAGACAAGGCTGTTCCACATGAAAGTTACAACCCAAAATCCAACAATAAATTTCACGATATTGGCCTAATTCGATTATCTGAAAGTGTAGTTTATACGGATTTTATCCGTCCAATTTGTTTACCACTCAATGAAAATATTAAACAAACCAATTTCGAAGGAACAGTCATGGATATAGCCGGTTGGGGAAGAGTTGAAAATGGCTCTAGGAGTGACATCAAATTAAAAGCTAGCGTTCCTATTTTACATTTAAGTAGATGCGCACGATTTTTTCGAAGTTTTAAAATCCAGATCGGTGAAACACAAATCTGTGCCGGTGGTGAATTTGGAATCGATTCATGTAGCGGTGATTCTGGTGGAGCTCTCGTTGGGCTTGACACAACGAATAAGGGGCATGTCTACAGATTTGTATATGGCATTGTGTCTTATGGAACAATGAATTGTGGGATCGCACCAGGAGTGTATACAAAAGTTTATAAATACACAGATTGGATTCTTGAGACTATGGAAAAAATCGAATCGTTGAGTAATCCTTGAAACTAGAATAGTAAATTGAATTTATCAAGTAGAACCCTTAAATAAACTCTAGCAAAAGTGATAGTAGACCAATAATTTTCTTCTTTTTTTATTAAAATTTAAATTGTATAACGCCTACAATTACATATAATATTATATATTTGTCAAAGGTATTTGCAATTCTACTCCTTTATATTTTGCATACATCGTCCAACATTACTATGCGTATGTTGAAGCTGGACGCACGACTGTCGTGTATAACAAATCCTTAAGTTTAAGCGGCATTTTCCTACCAGAAAATATACCGTTGTTTTCGTGCCATTTAAGCTACACCACATTGACTCTATGTGCGACATAGTCATTGCAATTTCCTCTGTGGTTAACTTCAGAACCTAATTGCTTAAGTTTTTCTCCACCATTATCTAAACACATGAAAAGGATCATATGTCTACCAATGTATCTCCCTTCCAAAAAACTGCCGACTATCTAGAACTCTCTCTCGTATATTTTGATAGCATCTGACATTGGTTCTTGCAATTTCTCATGTGACCCTTACCTTTATACAGTGAAATAAGACTCAATCTCGATGCCCTCTTGACCGCGAAGTTCTGGGACGCCTCGGCGTGCCCGGCGTAGTATTGTAATCATATCCGTTTACCATGATGCCGTACTTTCGTATTATTCTCCTATCCATGTGGCGCTGGTATGCGTGCATGTTCGAATATGAATGGATATCCGTTAGACTTACAGCGTGGAAACCCGATCACCCGATGAAACTTTGTGAAGTTTCATAAAATATTAATGCACTTCAGGCTCGTCTTTGGTCTTAAAGTGACTCAATATGATTTTACTCAATTTAGTCGTTTTTTCCGACAAGCAGCGGAATGAACTGCGGAAATATTTTATACGTCAATCAATGATATTTTTAATTACGAAAACGAACGAAAAGGTATATATGTTTTAGTAACAATTTATCTATAGGTCGATGATGATTACACATTGTTGTAGTAATCCGCTTCGTTGTGGAACAAGTTTCGGTTTCTGGAGGATTTTGAACTGTACTCGTACGGCCAACAAATAGAATACATGAGTTTATTGGCTGTCGTTTATTCTGGATACTTAACAGTTAAAATTATTCTATTTAAGAGGTGCATACAACCTCTTGGCGCTCCCATTGTTCCAATTTCAGTTCTGTTTTATTTTTGTTAAGTTGGTACATCTGTTGTTGACATTTCCTCTAAATCTTAACGTTTTGCTTGACATTTGTAAAAGTTATGTAGCCGAGAGTACATCTATCTCTGTGTGTGTTAGAGATTTTTTATAATTTTCGAAATGGATTTAAATTTGCAACAACGAAGTTGTATTACATTTTGCGTAAAAAAGCGGATTTAATGGTGCGCGAACGTTGGAAATGTTGGAAAAGTGTTTCGGCAACGATTCTCTAAAGAAAACAGTCGTTTACCAGTGGCACGAGTGGTTCAAAAGTGGTCGTGAGTCAATCGAAGATGATGAGCGCAGTGGCAGACCATCGACATAGAAAACCGAAGAAAAAATTGATGAACTAAAAAAAATGTTGGTCAATAACCGCAAATTAACCATCAGAGAGATAGCGGAGGACTTGAACATTGCCTTTGGATCCGTCCAAGACATTTTTCTTAATGATTTGAGTTTCCGTCGTGTAGCAGCAAAGTTGGTGCGAAAAGACCTCAATTTCATGCAAAAAAGAGACCGTGTTGACGTCGCAAAAGAGATGATTTGCGAGGCTGAATCCGATCCCACATTTATCATTATGTGTGGGCTTATGAGTACGACACGCAGGGGACAATATAGATTTAGATGAATAAACTTGTATTTCTAATTTTCTGAATAAATTCCGAAATTTTTTTGATCAAGGTATTATATGGTTGAGCATATTGTTATTTATTAGAGAGCAATCTTAATTTGTTGGTGTTAAAACAACTGAATTTAAAATGAGTTATGATCAACTGTTTTCTGAAATGTTGCTATACTATAAATATCAATAATTATATGATTGTGATCGTCAATTAATTGCTGTGGTATTTCAATAATATTTTCACCAAACACTAATTCATGTGGTAGAACGCTCATATTTTGAGTTAAAGTGATATGATGAATGTAGCAAACTTACTCCAACTTGCAAGATAATTTTCAAGTAATGTTCCACGTGATCTATGTTTAACAACCGGTAAAATTTGTAAAAACTCACCATAAAAATAATATTTCTATCTCTAAACAGTTGATCCTTAATACACATTTTCTAAATAATCAGTCTATTGCTTTCAATACTTGAAGTGAAGACATGGAAAATTCATCAATAATATTTAATGAAGATAAACTAATGGCTATAGTTACTATTTGGTGAAATATAAGCCACGAAAGTGTCCAAAAATTTGAATGGGCAATGTGTTTATTGTGTAAGGCTCTACCTCAAATTAAAAGAGTTGAAGCTATCCCAAGCATTGTAAATTAATTTATGAAAAATCGCAGTTTGCGTGAATGTTTTGCCACAACCTTCATGAACAGTCAACCAAAATACATTGAAGCCAGTGTCATACTGAGCTTCAAGAATAACGTGTTCAATTATAGTACGCTGTTCAAAGTTAGGACTTTCATCAAATTCATTAAATTGTAATTCTTCTTAAGTTAAATCGAAATTATCTGCTTCAAAAAATTCTGGGTATTAACGTAGAAAGAGGTAATCCAAGTGATTGACATATTATATTTTGACGATTCAAAATATCTTTAATTTCTAAAAGTATTCCATTAAAACAAATTTTCTCATGGAAATACCTTAAAAAATCCTCGCAAATAAATATTTTGAAATTCAAAATTCATAATAAATAAAATCGACCTGGTCCCATCAAATATATAGTTATGCTATATGTTTGCAGCGTGAATATTCGGCCGAGACGATGACGTACAATACAAGCATGACTGGGCAGTTCCCAAGACTTTCTTCTCTTTGAATTGCTGTAATGAATCCATTTTTCATCACCCGTCATTGTGCGATGAAGAAAATCCTTCCTTTTCTGCAGCTGGAGCAGTTGTTGACAGGCAAAAAAAAAAAACGACGCTCAAAGTCCATATGAATCCAAGTACCTTGTTTTCAAAACATTTCCAAAGCATGAAATTGTTTTGAAATTGCTTGGCGGGAAACTCCTAATGGTGAAGCAATCTCTTTTTGCGTTTGGCGCGGATTCCCATCGAGCAATGCCTCCAATTTATCGTCCTCAAAAGATTTTTTGCCTTCCTTCACGCGGACGGTCAGCAACATCGAAACCACAGTCTTCAAAGTGATGGAACCAATCACTGCACGTTGTTTCACTTAGAGCAGCATCTCCGTAAAGTTTTTGAAGCTCTAGATGTGCTTCAACTACCGTTTTCTTCAAATAAAAGAAGAAGATCAACACTTCCGGCAAATGACGATTATTTGACATTTGACAGACATTTTCACACAACCAAAAGTATATGACGCTAAAACAAAATCACTAATGTGTCAACACGGTTTGTTTACCATATGTCTAAGCTTGGTTCATGACGTTTTGAATATGTCAAAATCGACCACCACTTACTGCTGGAGCCATCTATTGACATTGAGAACTTAGTTGCGCACCTAATATAATATTGAAGCAGAGGCTTGCATCATCATATTCAATTTGGTTGTTTGTTTTATAATTATGTAACCGCCATATTCTACTGTGAATACTGAAGTGTGAGGAAATTGTGTGCTAGCTATATGTAGCTATTTTCCGCGCCTAGCCTATAATTTCTGATTGTATTGTCAAAAATATTCTCTTTTGGCCTAAAACAATTTTAAAATTATAAATTAGAACATTGCTTGTAAATGTTGTCCAAAAACTCGTAGAAATATTTTTTGATAGCATGGCCTACTTCATTTATGGGTTCATGTTCATTTAATGTTGTTTTTTCTTCAGCTTAATTGTCATCGCCCTTATAAGTTTGGTAAGCCAAGTTCACTTTGATGGGACCAGTATTTAGTGTCAAACACGAAGAAATGAAATTATTACAGTTAATGTGTGTTACGGCCACTGATAAAGCTCTCGAATATTTGTAATTATTTATATTATAAATCCATTACAAGTTTATTTTACTTGTTGTATCTAGTACTCAATTTATGAATCAATCTATTACCTAGTTCATGTTACTTCCCTTTCTTCTTTTTCTTCGAACCGTCAGCAAGCAAATTCTACCTTTCTAATACCTAAATTTGTAAATCCTATTCATATTTAAACGTGGTTTCCACACCATGAAGTAAGCTTGATCAAAAAGTCAATCAATTTATTCAGAAAATTAAAAATATAAGTTTATTCATCTAAATCTAAATTATCCCTTTCAAAGTAATCCCCATCGACTGGAACACACTTACGCCAGCGCTTGATCCAATCCTCGAAACATTTTTTATATTCGGTTTTCGGTATGTCCATCAGTGCCTCCTGCGATTTTTCCATTAATTCCTCTCGGCTGCTTAGACGCGTTCCCCATAGTGGTTTCTTAACTCGATTGAACAGAAAGAAGTTACAGGGAGTCAAATCAGGTGAATTTGGTGGCTGTCAGATGGTATTTGTTGCATTTTTCGTCAAAAAATTACGAATAATGATGGCACTGTGCGGCGGTGCGCTATCATGATGCAAAATCCACGAGTTTTATGCCCTCAATTCTGGTCTCTTTCGGTGAATTGCTTCACGTAAATGTCTCATAACGCCCAAATAATACTCTTTGTTTACTGTCTCCCCTTCTGGCAAAAATTCATGATGCATTTCTTTTTTGACTGAAAACAACGTGGGAACGCCATTCACTTGCTCATAAACCTACGTCTCGTCTCCAGTAATGATCCTTTTGATGAACGTAGGATCGGATTCAGCCTCGCAAATCATCTCTTTTGCGACGTCAACACGGTCTCTTTTTTGCATGAAATTAAGGTCTTTTCGCACCAACTTTGCTGCTACACGACGGAAACCCAAATCATTAACCAAAATATCTTGGACGGATCCATAGGCAATGTTCAAGTATTCCGCTATTTCTCTGATGGTTATTTTGCGGTTATTGACAAACATTTCTTTTACTTCATCAATGTTTTCGTCGGTTTTCGATGACGATGGTCTGCCACTGCGTTCATCATCTTCGATTGACCCACGACCACTTTTGAACCGCTCGTGTCACTGGTAAACGACTGTTTTCTTTAGAGAATCGTTGCCGAAACACTTTTCCAACATTTCCAACGTTCGCACCATTAAATCCGTTTTTTGCGCAAAATTTAATACAAGTTCGTTGTTGCAAATTTAAATCCATTTCGAAAATTGTAAAAAATCGCCAACACATTTGCTGCAGCTACAATAAAATAATTTGTGATAATGGATTTTGGAATTCCCTGTCTGTAAGTGGTCTATATTACTATAACATGAGTTAGTATAAGGTGATTCATCGTGAAGTTTGATTTTCAATAGGCTTTTCTTGACAGATCACGCGTGACTCCTATCAAACTGCTTTGTGATTTTTTATTCAGTATCCTTCGGCAAGTCATCATGGAAAGACTCACACCACAACAGCGTCTCCAAATTGTTCAGCTGTATTACGAAAATCAGTGTTCTGTGAGAAATGTTTTTCGTGCGATTCGATCGATTCGCATAATCGACCTACTGGAACCACTATTGCCAATACCATTCGCAAATTTAAGTCCCAGCTTACATTAGTGGATGATGCTGAACCGGTTAGACCACATCCAGCATGTAGTGAAGAGGCTATAGCAGCTGTAGCTGAGAGTGTACGCGAACACCGTAATGCCACGCATATTTTACGTGAGGATCTCGACCTAAAAGCGTACAAAATTCAACTTGTGCAAGAATTGAAGACAGGCGACTTGAATTTTATTATAAAATTTTGTTCAGTGATGCAGATCATTTCTGGCTCAATGGATACGTTTGTAAACAAAATTCCCGTATTTGGGCTGATGAGCAACCCGAAGAGTACCAAGACCTACCATTACATCTATTAAAAACAACGGTATGGTGTGGAATCATTGGTCCATATTTCTTCAAAAATGAGGCATATCAGAATGTTACCGTCAATGGTAACCGTTATCGCGCCATATTAACGGACTATGTGCTTCCTGAAATTCAAGCACATGGTCTCGGTGAGCTCTGGTTTCAACAAGACGGCGCTACGAGCCATACAGCGCGTGAAACAATGGACTTGTTGAGAAATCATTTTGGTGAGCACTTAATTTCACGTTTCGCTACGGTAAATTGGCCGCCTAGATCGTGCGATATCAAACCTTTGGACTTTTTTATCTGGGCATATGTAAAGTCTCAGGTCTTCAGGAATAAGCCAGCTACGATAGAGGCTTTGGAGGACAACATTACTCGTGTTATCTGCGAGATACCAGTCGCTATGCTCAAACGAGTCGCCCGAATTGAAATTTTCCAAATGGACCACCGCAGATATGGCCAACACTTACATAATATTATTTTTTAGAAATAAATGCCATGAATTGTTCTTTTAAGAAATAATAAAAATTTTAAGTTTACTTTCAAATTTATGTGTTTTATTTTACATTATAAATCAAACCTTACGATGAATCACCGTACATTAGATGTTAATTGCATTGTTCTTCTCATTAGAAATTGAAATACAAAGGAAGCATTAGCTATTAGAATAACGCATTCTTATTCTGTTGGCTAATTCAAATGTTTAAATAATACGAGTAATGCTATTGGTTGCGAAGTTTTGAATGGAATCGCACAAAATAAGTGAATTTTGATTCCGCGTATAAATTTGACTTATTTAATAATTTTGGTTTCAAAAGAAACAATTCATTATTATTCCTGCATTTGCAATTATGATAAAATTAATAAGCCACAAAGACAAACGTTCGAAAAAATTGGGATTTCATTAAGGCAACCAGTTTTACGCATGGTCAGTTGTATGTCGCATGAAGTAGGGTTCGATCTTTCGATGGTTTGATTTTTTATATTGCGAGCAAAGCTATTTAGCGAATGATGAAATAAATTACTAATTCTACTTTATAACAATTTATTTCTTTCAAAGGGAATCATCAATTATCTGTATCTGTTTGTTATATTATTCTACTGTTCAATAAATTAATTATTTACTTTTAAGGAACTCCACATGTTTATAAAATTCCTGACATTAATTAACTCATGCTTCCTCTTTGCCATCTCCCTCCTCTTTTCATCATAGCTTCAAGGTAAGAATTAAGAATTGGCATACAAATAATTTCAAATTACCGTAATAAAGTGAAAAACAAGTTAGATTTCGTTAATTTAAAAAAAAACAACGCTTGAATGTCGACCATGAATTTGTTTTTTGCTGCTTTGAAATCTTATTACGTCCCAAGTTAGTGTACATATTGACGGATCGCAAAGTATATTTCTTGAGAAACTGTTGGACTCCATTAGTTTTAGTATACAATACCATCATGTAGCAAACTTGCCCTTGAACTGCCCAATTTGTATCAGCCCTGTTTTTAACTGCACTTGCTTGGAATATGTGAGCGCAATTGGGCGGGCTTCCGAAAGATTATACCACGCATTGGCACGTGAGTTTTGCAATATTATTTTAAGAATAATGTTAAAGAAATAGCTTTAAAGCGCATCGTCTTGTGTACATCTTTTTTGACAACAAGCGTCCATTTTACATCTTCTTCCTGCACAAACGGACGAATTTGGTAGAGATAACGAAACTAGACATTGCTCTAAATAGCTCGACTCCAACCATATTTTACAGATGAGTTGGTATATGTTCCTTACCAAATCATCACCTACCGCTTTCAAGAATTCGACATTTAGGCCGTCCGTTCCAACAGCTTTGTTGGAATTAATCTTGGATATGGTTATCTTTACTTCATTCAGGTCGGGTGGATGGAATTGTTTGTCTACATCATCCAGGTTGAAAGGTTCGACAGTACTAGAGAAGATACCCGCTCTTCCTAGCTTTTCATCAAAATCGCCGAGGACAATTTTATTGTCATAGCTAAGGCATTGTTCGGAGGTCTTGTTCAGCAACTCGTAAAAGCTATCTTTGGTGTCGTCATATTATCATATATAGCCGCCAGTAGCATCCCGCTCCTTCAAATCTTTAACGATAACACCCGTCTCGCTATGAATGCTCTTCAGTATAAACTCAAGCCCACTTTCGAACGTATTCTGAAATATCATGATACGATCCTAAGCCGTATAACTCGCTTAAGGAATACCCTACCCAGCTTTCTATTTTCTATTCATTATAACTTGCAAACAATTAAGGCCAATGTACATCGATATTTCTCTTTTCGTCTTCCCTAATTTTCCTTAGGCCGCGCTGTTTACAAACATTTTAAGGGAACTCAAATTCCTTGAACGCGAGCTTATTATGAAAAAAAAAGAAAACAAAAATCATGGGGCGAACGCCCTTATAAGGCTTATATTGGCAAATTACTCCAGACTTCTTGTCTAAGTCTACCTCTAACAACAAATCCGCATCCAAATAGGCGCTGCTTTTGAAGTCGATAACCATCGCCGTAGTTGATGTCCAGTTTTTCATCTTTTTTTTGTCCAGCCCATCTCATCGGATTTCTTGTATGGCGATAATATCAGCTTTGCAGCAGTTGGGGGCCTCCGCCCAGTTGTTCGGCTGCGGAGGATCTATAAAGGGACCTAACATTCTACATGTTGTTTCGAAATTCGTTGTATTTGTCTTATTTGCAGGTAATGTAGTAGATCCGTCTATATCTGAGGCTTATTGTTGCTTCGTAACTTAATTTTCAACTTTCTTTTCAATGGCCGGGCAATTACCTCGGTAGCACAAACCCAATCCTGGACGGTCAGTTCCATTATGGATACGCCTAGGACGAGGGGTCCGTTAGACCAAAGCCAGCAACCCGTTATTGATGTGAGCACTGCCATTAAGGGTTCATCCGCCACCACATCATTTAAAAAAACTCTGACTTTGTTTCGGAAATCCTTACGGCCTAAATTTTATTTCACCGTTGATAACATCTGGGGAATTCATGCGTTGTGCCATTTATAGTGCTGCTATTTTTGTCTGCTGATCAACACTCGCTCTCATAAGTTTGGCAAAACGAGTCCTGATGGTAATCGACCCAATGGTTACCACATAAAGGTAATAAGCACAATTGATGTGGGAAACAGTTACGACACTGGGTATGGCTAGGTTGATGAATCTCAGTGCCTACAGTATTTCTAAAACACCCAACCATATTCGATGTCGTCAAAAATTCTGCGAAATACCTTAACTTACTCGAGCGAAGTAAGATATACTTAACCCCTTTCCTGCTTCTAATAAGTTAAAGTTGCTTATAAAAGCGGTCTGCCAAGCTGAATGATTAAGTCACTCTAAATTATCCGTTGTATGTCCACCTTCTGAAGTTAAGAAATGTATCCATCCCCAGCTATCTAAAAATGCTTCTCACAATTCTCTTTAAGGCTATTTAAAATTTATAAATTTAGTATTACACAAATTGTAAGCAATTATTTCTTTAAAAAGAGAATAATCAATAAGTACTTGAATAAATAAAATTCTTTTAATGTTTGTATTGTATAATTCTTATTTCATCATCTAAAATTAGTATTTATTTTAAGTTAACTTTGGTTTCGTTGGATTTTATTTCTAAAGTACCCCTTCGATTCTTTTCATTTTATTGATAATCCAATCAGTGTATTCGTGAACCTTCGTATACACTCCTGGTCCTTCTCCGCAAGGTGAGGTGCCAAAAGATACAATACCGTATATAAAACTATAAGGTGTTTCTTCATCTGATATGTCTATTCCGATAAGGGGCCCACCCGAATCACCTTGACAAGAATCGATTCCTAATTCACCACCAGCACAAACCTGGGTTTCTTGTAATTGAATGCGAAATTTATTATAGAATTTTTTGCAATTTCTGAAAGGATAAATGGGAACGCCAGCCTTTAATTTGACATTGCTCAGTGTGTCATTTTCAATTCTACCCCATCCAGCTACATTCATGTATGTTCCATCGAAATTGTTTCGCTTAATGTTTTCATTTAGTGGCAAGCAAATTGGTCGAATAAATTCCGTGTACGCTACACTTTCAGCTAACCGAATTAGACCAATATCGTTTAATCTGCTTCTCGAACTTTGTCTATAATTTTCATGAGGAATGGCTCTATCTATTTCAATATCAATATAAGGTTTTGCGCAATTTACAAAACCTCGCGTGTCCTGGACACAATCTTTTTCGGTTGACATATCCCATTCTCCCAGTCGAACACTTATTGGTTGCCAGTCTTCCCGATTAGGAAGTAAGCAATGTGCTGCTGTCAGGACATAGCGTTTATTAATTAAACTTGCCCCACAATGATGCCCACGATCCACTCCACCTGAGGTAAGTCAAAAGATTTAAATTAATTTCATAAGACTTAGAGGATATCTTACGTTTTAAGTATTCAATTAAACCTATCCAAGTGTACTCATCGATTTGTGTAATATTGCCTCCAAAGATCCGATCTGAAATGACATTTCCACATACTCCTGGCTCTGGTAGAGCTGCATTTGCCTCTGCAGAGCTAAGTATACCAGAGCAACATACCTGTAACATACTCGTAATTATTTAAAATTTCTTATTTCCTTTTATTGATTGAACACCTACCAGGGCAGTTCCATCCGTATATCCGCATTGGCTGCTCCTGATAAAAGTTCTGTCTTCCGCTGATAAATGGTTCTTTTTCATTAAGTTTGTTATTGGTGCACATTGATTTAATTTGACGCATGAAGCACGCTCTCCTTTTGGTGTTATACAGCTACCATAGGAAGTGACTTGTTCTTTTGGGCAGCATATCTTTAAAAAACAAAATTATCTTGAATTGTGTGAAGAATTTACAAACTAAATTCATACCAAAATATTGCCACTACTATAACCACATTGACTACGTCTGATATAGGACCTTTCATCGCTAGACCAGGAGCCTTTTTTCACTAAATCATTAATGACTGGGCATTGCTTTAGATTAATGCATAAAGCTGACTCACCCCTCGGTGTGGTGCACCTTCCATAATTGGCAATTTGTTCTACAGGAATAAAAGAAATCAAAAACCAACTGAGAAGACTGACAAAGTAATATTTTTAACGAATCCCTACTAGATTGTTCTTCATTGGATGCATGAGCTGACCGTGTGTTAAAATTCTGTTTCGGGCAGCAGACCTATTTCAAAAAATTAATTTTTTATAGAGTTATTTACGATTAAAATGGAAAATTAGTACCAAAATTTTTCCATTTTTATATCCACACTGACTTCGTTTTACAAAGGACTTTTGGTCCTCTGGTAGTGATTGTCGGCGTAGCATATCCATAATTAATTTACATCCACTTAGTATAATACATAGTGAACGTTCTCCACTCGGTGTAACGCATTGTCCATAGTTTTCAACCAGCTCTTAAACATTAAGCATATAACACATCAAAAATTTTTTTTTTTTTTTATAAAAAAAGTGATAAATTCACATCATAATCGTACATCATTGTAAACTATGGGGCTACCTTTACAAAAAATACTCCATATAACTTGTGGGGTTGTCTTATTTTGAGGACTTTAGTACCATTCTACAGGTTGCTCTATTTTGGATCATCTCATCATGATAAAGCCGTTTAAAAGCTGAACGGTGGCGTCACCAAGTGCTTTGAGCCGACACGTTCATTTAGAAAACAATCGCATCTGAATAAGGCGACAAGAAAACTTTTAAACAATTCAACTAAGATTAATTTCGAGAAAGATTGGAATCTTTACATACATACATATAAGCTACCTATAATTTAGATATCGAAGAGTCTATCTCTATAGATCGAAACAATCAGTGAAACCAGCGGACTAGTTAAAGTCTCCAAAAGAGGCAAATCACCTAGACCGAAATCATATAGAAAACCGAACTGCAGCAGTACACTATGGACGGAGTGTTCTGCTCTCCGGCAGTCGATAAGTGACCTTCATCGTAACCGGGTTAAGAACTTACTGGGTGGGGTGAAAAGTAACCTCCTTGGGAATGAAAAAAAATTGCAGAATATTGCCCAAAATATGGCGTGTGCGCTCAGTATTAATCTTTATGGTATCTGCTAGCTCGCGCACCAACACCATTTCATGTATTTTCTTGACATTGTTCTCTGTAACCGTATCTCTCTCAAAACTCTCAAAACCAATATTTGACGGAGTAATCTGACGGAGCATTAGCCCCATAATATTTATCCAACTTTTCTTTTGTTTCCTTCGCCGTTTTGTCTCTCAAAAAATAATGTTTTATGAGAGAACGAAAATCGTTTTTGTCCATACTTAACATGAGGCCAAACACGTCAACAACAATCAGCTGTCAAAACAAAACTAAAGGCAGTATCGCACTGAAATTTGGCATGTCTGCCTAAATATGAACGGACTCTAAAAACCATAACCCTTTTTGCAGTAGCAGCGCATTCTGGCGGTCAAGGAGGTAACTCCACCTAGTAAATTACATACATAGGTATATTATGAAGTAGGGTTGTTCATCAGATACGTATATTTACATATGAGTACATACATATTGCCAAACGGATAACGTGGTTTCTTTTAAGCCGTGTCTGCGTGCAACCGGATATTACAGCACCTACACTGTTTCGAAAACTGAGACTCGTTTCATTAAATTACTCTTTTCATTGCAAATCTTTTTCCCTGTTTATCTTCAATATAATTGGTTGAATCTCTTGAAACTTGAAAGTTTTTTCTTCGTGCAACGCAATGTTAAAAATGGTCGGTTAACCGTGCTTCGACGTTGCACTTTACTACTGTTTGTCGGCTGCTTATAGGATGTTGTTGCTTTCGCAACACTCATAGTCTTACTCAAAATGCACGTTGTCGTCTTCGCTATTTTCTTTGTACTTTTCCGCCATTTTATTTCACAACACCGTTTCTTTATTTATCTAAAGTCGACCTTTTGAAATACCGAGGAGAGCTCCCGCACTAAGTACTTTTACATTTTTCTTCGAAGTTGTTTCACTTAGCTCTTCTTCTTGATTTATTGCACTTCGGAGCCATTCTCTCAAATTAAGTTTTTTTTTCTAAAAAGGCGTCTGGGACGCCTCGGGATCAATCCTCTGCTGTACCCTTAAGGAGTGCTCGGCGTAGTATTGTAATCGTATCCGTTTACCATGATGCCGTACTTCCGTACTATTCTCCTATCCATGTGGCGCTAGTATTCGTGCATGTTCGATTATGAATGGATATCTGATTTTTCTTTTGCCCCACCGTTAGACTCACAGCGTGGAAACCCGATCACCCGATGAAACTTTGTGAAGTCTCATAAAATATTAATGCGCTTTAGGCTCGTCTTTGGTGTTAAAGTGCCTCAATATGATTTTACTTAATTAAGTCGCCTTTTCCGACAAGCAGTGGAATAAACTGCGGCAATATTTTATACGCCAATCATATGATATTGTAAATTACGAAAACGAACAATTTATCTATAGGTCGACGATGATTACACATTGTTGCAGTAATCCGCTTCGTTGTGGAACAAGTTTCAGTTTCTGGAGGATTTTGAACTGTACTCTTACGGCCAACAAATAGAATACATGAGTTTATTGACTGTCGTTTATTCTGGGTACTTAACAGTTAAAAAAAAAAAAAAAAAAAAAAACACCGTGTGGCGCTCCCATTATTCCAATTTCAGTTCTGTTTTATTTTTGTTAAGTTGGTACATCTGTTGTTGACATTTCCTCTAAATCTTAGCGTTTTGATTGACATTTGCAAAAGCTATGTAGCCAAGAGTACATCTATCTCTGTGTGTGTTAGAGATTTTTTACAATTTTAGAAATGTATTACATTTTGCGTAAAAAAAACGGATGTATTGGTGCGCAAACGTTGGAAAAGTGTTTCGGCAACGATTCTCTCAAGAAAACAGTCGTTTATCAGTGACACGAGCGGTTCAAAAGTGGTCGTGAGTCAATCGAAGATGATGAACGCAGTGGCAGACCATCGTCATCGAAAACCGACGAAAACATTGATGAAGTAAAAGAAATGTTTGTCAATAACCGCAAATTAACCATCAGAGAAATAGCGGAATACTTGAACATTGCCTATGGATCCGTCCAAGATATTTTGGTTAATGATTTGGGTTTCCGTTGTATAGCAGCAAAGTTGGTGCCAAAAGACCTCAATTTCATGCAAAAAAGAGAACGTGTTGACGTCGCAAGAGAGATGATTTTCGAGTCTGAATCCGATCCCACATTCATCAAAAGGATCATTACTGGAGACGAGACGAGGGTTTAGCAGTACGACATGCAATCCAGACATCCAGACACATACATGTACATGTATATGTATGTACTCATATTGCAAAACGGATAACGCGGTTTCTTTTAAGCCGTGTTTGCATGCAACCAGATATTATAGCACCTGCACTGTTTCAAAAACTGAGACTCTCTGACTCAAGCTTGAGACTCAATTGACAGGTTACCTTATTAGAAGCAGCTTACAACTAGCTCCTATTAATAAAATGCTCCTATTAAGCAAATGAACTTATTAACTCAACACGTCATAGCTAGTATCCGATTGAGGTGACGGATGAGTTCATCAAACAATATGCTGCTTTCTTTGATGGCTTCAAGTCGCTTGACACTGAAAGCATATATCCAGTGAATATCTAGCAACTGTGTGCTCTAAAGCGCATAGCGAATCGTTTGTTGCTTTCTTAACGATGGATGCGTGTTAAGTGATAATGGCATAATATTTTCTCTGCAATAAAGTCTATATTATGCCCACTATCATGATCTCTGTAGAAGTAAAAAAGCAGACAAAAACCTGATGCATACTGCAAGGTATAAGGATAGAATTTATTAAAGGTGTTAGGGATCTAAATTGCTTACGATGAAGAAATAGATATTTAATCATTTTCTGAATTCAATGTCATACTTTCTAATTGGGATTGGATATTGAAATAAAAGTTGTAGTATTTTTGTGGTTCGTTTTTTCACACATCTTCATAAAACCTGATGCATTCCTTTCTTTGGCTGTACTCTGGTGGCAGAAATGCTTAAGAGTCAAAAATATTAACGTTCGGGAAGGTGTCCTTAGAAACTGAAAATACTTCAAATATGTAAAAACTAGATGTTAAATGAGTAAATTGTCGTTAGAAGTTACTTTTTGACTTCTTAAGTGGATCTTCAATTTCCAGTCAGTGCAGAAGCGTTTTATCTTATCGAAACTACTTCTCAGTGGTACTAGTATATTAATAGCCCCGTATTTGTTCATTATTTGTCGTTCGGAGGATTGGTTCCGCGATTACTAACAAATGACAACAAGCGATTACAGTTGTCAAGTTCAAAGCAATGTTTGAAGCTTCTTAAGCGAAATCCACAGAAGTCAGGTTTCATCATCGCAAATGAACAAGCGACGATCAAAATGATGGATTTTCCCAGGCAAATCTACTCTGAAGCACGCAAGGACGGTCCCATCGGCAGGAAAGGTCATGATTTTTTGAGATTCTTAGAGAATACTCTCAATGAACTTTTTAAAGAAAAGAAGTACGATGAATTACGATATGAAGAGCTGCCCCACAGTTCACGTATAGTCGAACAATAAGCGAATGGCCAGGGTGAATGGCTAAAACGATTGGATAAGCTAAGTAATTACTTATTTAAGTTAGAAGTTAAGGAGGCAGGGAGTAAATGTGACGCAATAAATGCCACCTTATCATACTAGGTCTAGTGGGTGAGGGAATCGAACAGGGGGTCTATCCAGGTACTCCAGCTGGATGATCTTTGGAACAATTGCTGCCAAATGAGAAATCTTTCACATTTTTTGAATTTACTCCTGAGTTCTTTCAAATACTATTGTAAATGATAATGCCGGGAATTGTGCTGTTTGTGCTCAGACTAAATATAAACTCTCTTATCTCGATCTCTCTGCGCTACATACTACAATTCACGATTAACTGGGAGAATTTTAACATATGGCGTTATTTTTCACTCGATACGGCAAGAGCTGAATTATTAAGTTTCTGATTACGTCGGGTTTTTATAAGCTGACTCATAAAAATTGTATGAACTTATCTGTGTAAGAATATACCTTTACAAGGAAAAAATGATTGTCATGTATATATGTATCTTCCAAGCCTTGTTCCAGCTAGATCACGTTTTCTACTATTTCTAATTTGGTTGCGTTACCCGACAACCGGGCTCCCAACTATCAAGTGTGCAGTGAAAATGCACTGCCTCCACAGAACGGACACCGGTTTTTGGCACTTGTTTTTCAGTTTGTAAGTTCTTTTTATGTGTTATGCCACTTTGATTAATTTTTAACCCAATGTTAATCAGGGTTCACTAAAGGGTGCATGTTACATCCTCTATATCTTTGTCAATATCAGTTCTCTTCAGTAAAAAGGGCCCTAAAAAGATTGTTGACATTCTTTTTCCGATCAACCATTAACATCTGAATTGAATCCAAATTTAAAATGTTAAAGTCTTACACTCGCTGACATACCAACATATGCTCCAAAGCAAGAAGAATGAAAGCACAAGTGGAGCTTTAAACTTTCTTACCGTTGCACAAAATGTTGCCAGAATGTAGCAAGACGAAGAAGGAACTTCGTGGGAATGGAGACAAAAAAAGAAAATCTTGTTGATAGAAAGGCGGGGAGAGATTTGAAATAAAACATATAAGCCATAAAGTTGGAAAAAGGACCTTTGTAAGACGTAAATAAAATGAGCAGAGGTAATAACAAGATAATTAAAAGTCAAGGCTGGACATAAGGTTATCGTCATCAGACAATACAAATTAGATAAAACAAATTGAATAGAGATACTAGAAGATACTGTTTACGAATAAGCTGTACAAACATCGAATACTCGTACCTTAATTTCGTTCACCGAACTTTAAACATTTAAATACTTACGGCACGACTGAGAAAGGAAAATCAGAAAAATAAGTTTGGGGTGGCATAAATGCCGTAAAAACTCTTTACTCTTTTGTGACAAAAAATGGCGCTTAGACTATGTACACATGGAACGGTTTACCTCGATTTGCTTCTTAATCATACGTAAATACATTCGGCTGTGCATATGTAAATATTTCTCGATGCAGCGCCCTAAGCTCCGACTCGCCAACAACAAAATATGTACGTATTATAGATATCTGCGAATTAGCAGATATCGTTATTCGTAACGAAAGCTGTCAAAAAACATGGTTCGAAACATATTGAAATCTTAATTTCTAAGTGGCGTTCGAGGAAAAAAATAATTGGACCACTCAAATGAAAAAAAAATTAGAAAATCAGCAAACAGAACAGGTCATCCATAATAAAGCGAGCCAGCAGGGCGACAATCATATTCGTAGCGTAGTGCCTGCCATTGCTCCCAGTGATAGTTCTTGGTAAGCGCATGAGCAAATTTTTACCTGGTAAACTATTAAAGGACAACAGATCTGCACTTAGAATGTTCCTTTAACAGACAATCTGCAACTGAACAACTTGACTGCTAAAAAGCAGTCGTAACCGCCATTCAAGGAGTTCGATGGGATGGACCGGACAATAAGAGAATAAAAACTATGATATATACTATGTAAGAATGTAAGAGACAACCGGCGCAACAAGAGAAACAGTTGCAATGTTTATTCGGATGTTGATTCTCCGAAAAGGAAGTCTAACGAAAAAAGCTTGAGTTTCAGGCACGTAAGCCAATAACTAACGACGAATCACATAAACGTTAAATTCGCCAACATGAGATTCATAAGCGCGCACGCCCCGACACGACAGAGAAAGAAGGCGACCTTACCAAAGATTGCTTCTAAGAGCTCATTGACAAAACTTACTGGCAATACTGTAAACATACGTGAAAATCGATTTTAATGCCCAGTTAGTCACGAAGGGCATCTTTGGTTATATGGTACAGTCTCCATTATATCAACTCCGGAAACGCACACGTGCTTGTTAATCTTACGGCGGGACGTAATGTAACCATTGCCAGCATATGATTCCATAAATGGGCCTAGTTGGCTCCTGATCAACAAATCGTCGAATAGCTACAATCACAAAATACCATCAGAGCCACTCCTTAAGCTCTGGAGTGGTCCGATATCACAACCATCGAACCTGGAAACCAGTGGCATCACAAAGAAACATCTGGTTCGATGACAAATAGCGGATGTACAGTTCGGCCCTGAAGTAAAAAACGAGAGGTGATTCAGGTTTTTGCGAGCAGAAAAGAATTAAAGAGTATTTGTTAATCAGAAGAATGAAAGAGAAAGAGATGAGGAATGAAGTTCGGAATGTTGAAACAAAATGAGTTGAACCACAGTTGGTGCTAAGAATGTGGAAAAATTATTTCTGGAAATTATTAAACGGTGATTACCAACATCATTCCACCGTCAGGTAGAATGACCCATTCAACCTTGACGAAACACACAACATTTCTGTCCACACGACCAAGATAAATTCGGCATAACTGCCGAGCTATTTAAAGCAACAAGTAATGATTGCATACGAAACATTCATCATATCATCTCCTAAATCTGGGTCGACGAAAGTAAAACCGATGAGCTGAACCTCAGCACTATTTTTTCCATATTGAAGAAGGTAGATCCCCTGAACTATGCTAACTACAAGGGAATAAGTCTGCCATATTATGTGAATGTCTATAACCCCGTCAGTCTATGAGAGTTTGACCGGCCCCTATCAGTGTAGTTTTATTAACACTACCTCTTCATTGATTTGAAGGCCGCATATTACAGCTTTTATAGAGGCAAACTATACAGAGCTATACATATCTAGCTTTGGCGTCACTGACAAGCTCATTCAACTTGCAGGTTGACGATGGAGAAACCACGCTACTCAGTCAAGTTCTGTAATGACAAAACCGAGACCTTCAATTTTAGAAAGGATTTAAATCAGGCAATGCACAGTCACGTGATTTTTTCACCATCGTTCTTGAAAGAACTGTACGAAAATAGCAAGTTAGCTCCAGACGCACCATCTTTCAAAAGTCTGCTCTGTAATTCGAAAACGCAGATAATATTGACACAATCGGACAAATACAGCCAGATATCAACGGATCATTTGTGACTATTGAAGCAGAAGCTGCCAAGATGGGTTTTAGCGGAATTTAGACAAATTGTTATGCTGTCAACAAAAAGAGACTCACAAAGCCCTCTCTTGAGCAATCAAAAAGATTTTGTACAACTTTACGTTGTAGAAGCTTGGCAATGATGAAAGCAGATCAAAACGCTCTTGAGCGCTTCAATATAAAAGTTCTTTGAGCAATTTCCTGTTTTGGTTGCATGAATAGCAAATAGAGGAGACGTTTCGACAAGCAAGTATGGGCAAGCTCGTATAACCCGACTAGATCATCTTGAACGCATGAACACTTGTGCCCACGCCCGGAAAGTTTTCAATTTCAAACTAGAGGATTTAGCTTACACAAGTGGAAGAGGATTTCTGATGGTAAAAGAAATTGCGATAAGATGATTCAGAAAAATGAAAGCTGGAAGAAAAGCTGGTTCTATTTAGTCCTTATAGTTATTTTACTTATCAGGTAAGAAAAGTAGATAATATTTGAAATTATAGCTACGAAATGGCGAAAGGCGTCATAACTTGCACACTATTCTTCATAAAAAGCAAAGTAGTCCCCTAATTAAGAATGAGATGAAGCGCACTGCGATCCAGGCAAGACACAACTCCATATGTCACAAAGTTGTCCCGATGAGTTCTTCTTTAGAAAGAGAATGTACAATATTTCGTTTGACGTAGGGTAAGTTGCTTACAACTTGTTTTTGGGAACCGACCCTGGCCAGCTTATCAGCGGCATAGTTTCCTGAAATTTCCGGCTCTCCTGCAACTCAAAAAAAAAATGAGATTATGTGCTATTCGGCTATTTCATCAAAAAGTACGCGGCAGCTTTACACCTCCTTCGTTTTTATAGTGTTTGTAATGTCCACTTATATGATCACTGCTAAGCTAGCTTTATTTACTGCTTAATCCGTCGAGGTTATTCAACTTAGGCTAAGCTAAGCAATAGCCTAAAAATTGCTGAAACTTCGCCTTGGAACACGATACAATGTGGGGGTGGACTGAGTGACCTTAGAGCCTTTGCGAAAATGGAAATAAACTTACTGAGTATTGTTTCGGAGTCAGTCCTTTCTGGAATCATATCATTCAGGCTTAAACAAGTTGAAGGTCGTTTGTTTGGAGAAGACTACGATGCTCTGTGAGTTAAAAAAAAGTGAATCATTTGAGATGCTGAGGGAAAAATGTTCTACCAAATCCAACGCAATTGTCTAAGCCGGCACAAAAAGAAACCATCCAAGACATTTGTACGTATAGTGATATCCACTTAAAATGAGAAAACCGGAAGACTCATCCATTGGAAGAATAGGTGAAAGTGTCTGACAACTGATCGCCAATGTTCTGATAAAATGGAAAGTAGTATGTCAACTGGATGGTATAGAATGCTCTAGAAAGATAGCAAGGAGTATAAATACCAGTACGAACAGAGGTGAAGTCAGTTCTAAAGTGGATTTGGAAAAATAATTTAAGAGTTATGATTAAGTGGTAAGTAAAAGTGATTGAACTGTATTGAATAAAGCGATTGCATTGAAAAAAATAAGATCTACCATTTGAAGTCATGCAAACATTTTACAACATACTGCATACTATTGCAGAATAGTTTAAGAAAAGAATATTTCCTAGTACAGAGTTTTTTAAGGTGCAGCTTCTCTAATCCATCAGGGAAATCAGCTAGATGAGGAACTTATGGGTCATACGAATTAGCTAGAGCTGTGAGTTTTTTCTGTTGTAGTTCAATATCATCATAGTTTTGAAAATGCACACTGAAACAAAGAAATTTAAAGATATCTTTCGCCTAATCTATAAAAGATCACATAGAACTATGATATTTATTAAGTTTGGAACAAAGTCGGAAAGAATATAGTTATTTCAAATAGAACTCCTTATAGAATAGTTTTAACGCCAGTAAATTAGGACAACTCCATATGTGCTATTTTTGCACGGTATGATGGCACTATACACGTATTGTAATTGCTGTTTCATGAAGATAAGGTCTCTGACTACCGTTTTCAATTCAACACAATTTAATATTTTTTTTTTAACTATAATACGTATCACCAATAAAACTGTCGATGTTCTCTACTTACGCGCGTCGGGGAATCCCGGAAAAAGAAAGAGAAAAATAGCGACGGCAAACACTGCTGAATTGCTGAACATATTTAAAATCAGCTGAAAAACACTAGTCCTTTGTTAAAACGTTTGGATATTAAATGTTTAAAATAGTTATAACAACTCACAATTGTTTTTGTTAAGTTGTTTTGTTTTTTCACTATGTAGACAATGTTTGAGCAAGATTAAATGGAGAGTTTTTTCATTATACGAAACAACAGCTTCCTGGCTAGAAACAACAGCACACTAGCAAAATAAGACTGTGTAATATTCGTTGTTGATAACATTCATATGAAAAGCTCTCTTTTGAGACTTCAAGAAATCAAAGCTCAAGCATATATTTTTGGGTTTTTCCTTATCAAATCTGACCCATACAAATCAAATACAATTCTGAAGTTCATTCTTAGAATGCAATCTCTAATATTTCTTCTCTATTTAGTCTTGCCCGCCTCTTTTCACTTAGAAAACAATAAAAAAAAACGAATTTTATTTTATGAAAAGTAAATCGTTTAGTCAATTTATTACAACAATTTTTATAAACGTATTTATAGACGTTGAATTGTTCGTAAAAACGTAAAAGTAGTCGAATCGTCTTGAGCGGTAAGTTCTTAAAAAAAATAAAATACAGATGCTCCTTAGATGGTCTAAGGAAGCTTACTATCTAAGACGTCACCCAGATACTTGCTCCGTTGGAAAAATGAATTTAAATGTATTTAAATACATCAATTAGACAAGCCATCTTCCTCTTTAACCTCAATTTTGAAAATATTGACTGAAAACCTATTTTTTGAGTACCAGTCGTCGATCACTTCTACAGATGCCTGCACTTAAGATCATACAGTGAATGGTCAGCATCCAACAGAGAGTACATTTACATCATTTGCATATACTGAAGCATAGACGATAGAGTTATTGAGAGCGATAAGCAGTGAGTCGACCAAAATTGCGGGCGCTGCAATAACTCCTCCATGATATATTGGCCGTAGTCAGCATCCACATCCATCTCATAAGAGTGCGCGAACTGATTTGGTACTGTTATTCGTAGTTTTTCGTATTTTAAGACTGTAAGCAAACAGACCCAACATTTAAATGTCAATCACAGATCAATTTGCTGCCTCTCGAAAAATCTAACACCACTTCATCTTCGCCACCAATGAACTTTTAATGAATCTCTTAGTTCTTCACGAACTTCCTCTACATCAAATGAGCGAGATTCTTGCGGGTACGCATGTTTTTTTATGCTATAGGAACAAGAAAATGGGGAAAAAAGAAGAAATAATAAAAATCTAGATATTACCAGCACGAGCATACTTACTTCCCGGATTCGCCAGCTAACTTCTCGTCCGATGAACTACTTAAACAAATACCCAACACCATAAAAACCTCAATAAAATAGTTCTGGCGGCTCTCCATTCCATTAGTTCGTTGCGGGGTCTGTCAAAGAACGGTTGTGCTGATTAAATTAATATATATCTACTACTGTTGAAAATGGTATACAAGTATCAGAAACAGACACAGGAAATGTATCATCTGAAGAACTGCTGCTGTGACAATGTAGATCATCAGATTTCCGATCATCTAAAGTACTCGTATGTTGGTGAAGTATTTCTTCCACCGTGACTGCCAAATTGCCGAAATCGATGACATTATGGACAAAATTTGCGAAGAAAGAAAACGCAAGAAAGTTAGGTGTGTTCTGATGCTTATTCAATCATATTTTTTTTTAAATAGCGCGTGCTCAGGGGTTAAGGTAGCTTTAAAGTATTTGCACACAATGCGGGGGAAGGAAAATTAGGAAAACGAAATGATAGGTACCGATGTACGTTGGTTTTAAATGTCTGAATGTTACAATGACTAGGAAATAGAGAGCTCGGCAGGACATTCCACAAGCATGTTTTAGGGCTTAGGAACGAATCACGATATTTCAGAGTTCGTCCGAAAGTGGGCTTGAGTGTTGAACAAAGTGAGACACGAGACATTTCGTCGGTGCTCTAGGGTGTCCATTGATTGAGTGATAATTACATCACTTATGAGTTTTATCGCATGGTTTTGAATCATATCTAGCAGATGAAGAGATGTTTGTATTGTACTCCAAATTTGTGCAGATAAATACCTTATATATTGAGGCCAGATCAGAAGGGGAAAAGTATTTCTTACATCGCTTTCTTACAAACAATAGATATTTCGCAGCATTTTTAACGACATTGAGTAAGTGGTCATTCCAACGTAAGTTGTCATTGGCACACATACCAAGAATGAAAAGTTTTTCGGTTTCGACGATGCAAGTGCCATTGATGGATAATAGCTGGGCGTTTAGATTTCGCTTTAACGGCAGCAGACAGCATTGTGTTTTGGAAGCATTCGTTTCTACTCTGTTGATAGTTTCCCAATTAGTAGTTCTGTTAATATCGGAATTTAATCAGCTTAATATACACTGCCGTTTCCGTTCTACAGCCGGAGAGCAGGAACATGAGTGCGGGAACGAATATAAAAAGCAGAGAGTACTGTCATCACCAAAGGAATATATTGGGTTAGAAGTAGCATACAAGAGATCATTGATGAAAATTAAAAAGAGGGTCGGAGACTGAGCGGAGCTCTGGAGCCCACCAGTAGTTATTTCATGAATATCGGACTTTAAACCATCCACGATTATTAGGATTGAACGTTCCGAGCGGTGGTATCTTATCCATTGAAAAAGAGAGTCGTCGATCACAAATCCACCTATTTCTTCAAAAGAGCCTGATGCCAAACTCTGTAAAATGTTTTATTTGATTCCACTTGTCGATAAGACATGCCATCAAATCACCAGTGGACCCGTTGCTATGAAAACCGTACTGCCATTGATTGAGAATGGTGTAGTTATTAGGGTGAGAAGTTAAAAACAAGTTCTAGATGTGGGCGATATGACTACTAACGTCTGGTATTCATGTGGGCTCATTTATAAGCTGGGTCAAGTTATTTTCCGCAGCGAAGATTTCAACACACCGTCCTTCGCCTGTTGTCTGTTCAGAATGTTGAAGCGACTCAAAATTGTGTATATTGAAATCACCCGTAATAACGATTTTAGTATGAGTATACAGAAATACTCTTACTGTGATTACTTTTTAGCCCGTGTATGTTTGCTATGTCCACTCTCAATTCTCGACGATGCTAAGAAAGACTGCCAAGTGAAATAAATTGAAATCAAATTGTTGTAGGTGTTATACCCTTACAACAATATGACACAGTAGACGCACTAACAAAATTCTCACTCACAACTCGATATTCAGCGAGACTAAGCCACTGCCGTACTTTATGTCAAAAAGAGACCAGGTGCGGGAGGGTTGGGATACCCGCACTGTATATTTTTTTTTTCTCCTTCGTCACCGCCATGCACTACCTTTTTTATTTATTAGTTGATCTTTTCAGCTTATATTGAATCAAAAAATGTTAATATTTTCTGCTTTTTTTATTGATACAAATTTAAAATTGGCTTCCATTACCATGCTAAGGTGACACCACTTATGGTCTACCAAAGTAATCAAAGTAATCACCCAAACCCTGCTGTTAGATCTTTGTTGGATTCAAATATTCATTCAGTGTAAATGACAATTAATTCTCTCACCTTTTAATCTATTAAACGCAGCATCCATATCCTTTTTAAGACCAAAATATGTAGATATAGGCCTTCTAGTACCTTTTTGTTAAAAAGTTTTTGTTAATTTACGCGGTTAGGATTACCTTTGATGTCGCATATAACGAGGTTTATTTGCTAAATAGCTCGTGATCTGTTTTCGCTCGTATAGTCCACCCCTATGTTATTTACTTAAGTCTCTTCTTTAGATTTTAAGTGCCCGCAGAAGAGCTATGTTGAATAATTGAATGTTGATTTAATGTGATTTGAACTTAAAGCTATTTTTTTTTTTTTTCGATTTGCTCTTCGAGGTAAGCCCTGAGATAATCATTTTATTCTGCTCCCCTGTTAAAACCGTCTCAAAATTATAAACTTAAACTCTCTTGAGGAACGCAGAGATGCAGCCTCATCGACTCCTTTCAGGTCACGTTGAATGCGCGTCCCTTCACAACTGTATTTTCCGCAACACTAACCCTCGTTATCTACGTACCCCTTGTCACTTCTATTCACCTCCTATAGCGTGAATGACCCAATCCCTCGTTTGCTACGAAAGATCAATTCAAACCTTACCGTCTTGGACTTCAATGGCACCATTCCCTATCTCAAATACAATCCCCTTTACCAGTCGAACCAACCTTAATTTGAAGTTTAAATTTAAGTTCAAATAAAGTTAGTTTAAGATTGTATAGCTTGCACTAAGCTATAATATAAATACAAATTGGAGCCTTCGTCTCCACCAAGATTAAATTAAATTTGAGACAATATTTGCCAATGGACTTCACACACCTCAATTATAATTTTTCTCACGGTGCACACTGTGTAACTTTGCATATTTAGTGGAACTTAATTGAAAAATCAAAGCTCTTCTGACTACCATTTGTTCCGGTCGATGCAGAACGTCCTCACTGAAATACGGTTCACATCAGAGCAGAATATCAAAAATTAGCTTGATTCATTCTTGGCTGTCAAGCCGGCGCATTTTTTTTGGGATGGGATCCACAAATTGCCAGAAAGATGGGAAAAAGTCATAGGTTCAGATGGGCAATACTTTGAATAATAATATTGTACATGTTTTTCTTAAATAAACCTTAAAATTTTGAAAAAAAAACCGCACGAATTAAATTACATACACAATATTTGAGCTCTACGAGTAACAGAATTAATGAAAGGTGGCAACAAATTAGAGATTTTAAAATAAAATGCAGGAGGCTCAGATAACATTGAGCCAAAATTCGTAAAAATGTTGCAACCTTTCATCCTTTTCCAAACAACCTTTATTTTTAATACAATTTTAACTACTTCCACCTTCTCCGACTAATGCCATACTCACGTTTCTGAGTAGCAAGCAATCAAATAAAAAAATATTCAAACGATAAGAACCTAATCACTAAATTTCAATCGGGATTCCGTGCAAAACATGCGTGATTGTGTAGATAATCAAATATTAGTTAAAAAAAACTATGAACGCAGTTTCTGTTTGATAGCTCTTTGTGTAACTTAGTAACGTCATGTTTATGTCATCGTTCACAATACGTGTATTATGAAGATAAATGTTCATCTTGTTTTCTTGTTCCACCTGGTATGCTCCAAGGACTCGTCCTAGGACCCCTTCTTTTTAATTGCTATATAAATGACTTAGCTGACCGAATTTTTAACTGCGAACGTCACATATATGCAGATAATGTGCAAATTTTTTCGCTTTTCACGAAATCTCAAATAAAGCAGGCAGTACAGAACTTAAGCGAGCAACTAACTGAAATTAGTAAATAGGCAATCGATAATAAACTCATCCTTAACCCTAAAAAGACTAAAGCCATGGGTGTTAATGTCGGCCGAGATATACAAATTGTTCCATCGCTCTACATAAATCAAACTGCAATTGAGTATATACACCCTGACTGATTCGAACTGCATCTTTTTAAAAAGCTATAATTTTTTTTTGATGAATTTTATTGTACCAAAGCAAAAAATGTTGGAAAATACATAAATTTTCAAATTGTATCAGTAGTTTACAATATGTCCACCTTTGGCGCGAATAATGGCCTTGATACGGCCGAAGAAAGCATCGCACACTGAACGCTGCACGCAAGTGGCTCTGCGGTATTTTGGCCCATTTCCGGCGAAGTGCTTTTTTGAGATGGTCTAAACTTTGGTATTTTTTAGTGCCAACCTTCGCCTTCAAAATACCCCAGACAGAGAAATCCAACGGATTTGCATCCGGAGAATTTGCAATCCATTGTGTCGAAGAAATGAAGTGTGGAACATTGTTTTTTAACCGATCTTGGTTGACGCGCGCTTTGTGAGACGGTGCCGAATTTTGTTGAAATGTCCACGGTCTCCGACCGAAATGATTGCTTGCCCAAGGCTTCAATATTGCCTCTAAGACAGTTTCACGGTATACGATCTCATTAATTTTGACGTCACGGTCCAAAAATACGAGCGGAGAGCGACCATCGGCGGTTATGGCGACCCAAAGCATCACCATCGGTGCTGCCTGCTTTCTGGTGGCCGTCTGAAAGTGTAAGTTTTCGAAGGACCTCTCTGGCAAGTAAACTCGATCATTTTGTTTGTTGACATATTGCTCGATAACAAATGGCGACTTATCGAAAAAAAAACTAAATTCGGCAACTCACTACTTTCGTGCAAGCGTAGCAACTCCTTCGCTCTTTCGACGCTAACTTTTTTCTGTTGCGGTGTAAGATCGTGTGCTTTTTGGAACTTCAATGGCTTGAGCCCAAGCTCATTTTTCAGTATATGTTGCATCCGTTCCAACGATATGTTGAGCTCACGAGCCATTTTTCTTCCACTTCGACGCGGATTTCGCTCAATTCGAGCCTTCACTTTCCGAACCATTTCTGACGATGTTGCTGTTTTTTTATGATCACCTCCATGGCGTTTTGCAACGCTGCCAGTATCACGGTAATGAGCTATGGTTCGAGACACAAATTATTTGTTCACGTTGAGGTGCTGGTGGGCTCTAAGCTACTTGTGGTTTTCCAGTCAAATATAAAGCAATCACACTATCACGTTTGAATTCCATCGCGGATAAAAATTTTTCAACACAACTGAGACACAAATCGTTTAAAAGGCTTGTAAATAATAAAATTATCTGTCATGTGTCAAAATTTGAGCTAGCAGTTTGAAGTTGGTTGCAGTTCGAGTCAGTCAGGGTGTAGATAATTTTGAAAACCTTGGGGTTCATCTGAGCCACAACTTAAGCTGGAATACTCACATAAATAGAGTAGCATCAAAAATTTACGGAGCTCTGACAGGACTTAGCCCAAATTCAAACTACCTTCCATCCAACGTAAAGCTAAAGCTTGTTAAGTCGTAAATACTACCCATTTTGATGTATAGGTGAGAAATTTTCTCCGATATGAGGCAAAAAGAAAGCTGAATGTTGCTTTTAATTGCTGTGCGAGGTATATTATTACCACATCTCCTCTTATACAAATAAGATTGTAGAATACTCATTAGATGCTTTTATGAAATACCGTAGTGTGATTTCATTACACAAAATAATAACGACAAAAAAGCCAGAATATCTGTATGAAAAGAACTCATCAATTAATTGTTCCACGATGTCAATAACTCTCGTCAGTTTTTTGTTAATACGATTCGTCATTGGAATGTCTTACCCATTGAAATTAACGATCAACAGAACCGTCTTCAGTAAAAAATTGTTTCAATATTATGGAAATAGTTCCTAATAGATTTGTCTTTCCGTCTGCCAATTTTCTGTTTTTTTTTCTTCTCTTTCTTTCTTTCCTCTTTCCCTTTTCTTCTTCCTTTTTGCACAAAATTGAAAAATTTTTAAATGTTTAAATTCATTTTTTCTATCATCTTATTTTATTATATTTTGTTATTTAAATTTATACTTTTTTTAAATGAATGTGATAGATATAAGCTTGTTCTTTTATAAAAGATGTGTATTGTCCACTAATCTTACATGAACAATGAATTCAAATAAAGGAAATTACAAATTACAAAAGTGTAAAAGCAAATGTAAATGTCTTTCATTCAATTCATGTGCACCCATTTTCCAGACTTTTGGATCTTTTCCATAGCTTTAAAACGGTCAGAAATGGTTTGTTGTGCAACATTTAACATTTCCGCTATTTGTTTCTGATTTAAAGTATCATCTTCATCCAATATTAATTGCAATTCGGCGTCTTCAAACTTTTTTGGTGGTTTTCCACGTTCTTCATATCTCACATCAAAATCGTGATCTCTGAACCGTTGAAACCATCTTTTGCATGTTGCTTCTGATAGAACATGATCACCATATGCCTCGACAAGCATTCGATGCGACTCTGCAGCACTTTTCTTCAAATGAAAATAAAAAGTTAATGCTTTCCGCAAGTCATAATTTTCTGGTAAAGAATTCGACATTTTTAACACGATGAAAAAATATGATGTTGTTTGCACAATGACTTGAATTATACTATATATGTCTGACAGGTATCAAAGCAATCAAACAAAAAAAAATTAAGGCCCGTTCATAATAAATGTTCCCTATCGAGACATTTGTATCTTGACGCTCACTTCCTATCGGTACATCGGTATATGAAAATGCACTAATCAGTGAAGAATACTAGTCAATTTGGTTTCAGTTTGCAAACTAAAATAAAACACATAAATTTGAAAGTGAACTTAAAATTTTTATTATCGGTTAAAAGAACAATTCATGGCATTTACTTTTTGAAAATAATATCATGTAAATGTTAGCCAAGACTACGTCTGAGGTGCTCCATTCGGAAGGTCCAATTTTGGGCGACTCTTTCGAGCATAACAACTGGTATCTCGTAGATAACACGAGTAATGTTGGCTTTCAAAGCGTCAATCGTAGCTGGCTTGTTCCTGAAGACCTGAGTTTTTACATATCCCCAGAGAAAATAGTCCGAAAGGTGATATCGCACGATTTAGGCGGCCAATTTACCGTAGCAAAAGGTGAAATTAAGTGCTCACCAAAATGATTTCTCAACAAGTCCATTGTTTCACGCACTATATGGCACGTAGCGCCGTCTTGTTGAAACCTGAGGACATCGGGACCATGTGCTTGAATTTCAGAAAGCACATTAAGAATGTTGATTACTAATTTAGGTTAATACACACACATTAGATAAGCACTGGAAATTTACCCTGCCAACTTGCAGTTAGGAACGTGAATCACAGTTTTAATAATCTTGGCGTTTTCCATATCGCAGCCCGATGCTTGCATCTGAACATTTCCTGTTTTAGATAGCTCTTATAGTAAATCAACAAAGTGTTTGCAGCGTCGCGGTCGTCCAGACTGTTGTTATTGAAAGAATTATTAAGAAACAGCACCCCTATAGGTAAACTCGTCCTCTTTGTCGTTTCGGAGTTTTCTCGGCGACGGATTTTTTGTCAGCATCCAAATTCTGTTCACTGGAACTGCCGGACCTTGTGCACGGGTAATGCCACCAACAGTGTAGCTTCAGCATTACATCAGACCTTCTCTGTAAACAGCAGCTACTATCCTTGCTGGTGGTATTACCAGCTTCATCCCAGCATCGTGCATTGGAGAACCCATCGATAGAGATACTGCCAATTTTTTCCTTTTGGCCCTGTTCGATGTGGAAGAGAAGAATGCAGTTCCAATCCCGGTAGGTTAATCGGATACAGTGGGCATCACTTCTGCTGATATAGTACCTTGATCAAAAAGTTTCAGCAATTTAAAAAATTTAAAATACAAGTTTATTCTTGATAATCGGTATTGTCCCCTTCAATGTACTCTTCATTGACTGAAAGGCACTTATGCCAGCTCTTGATCCAAATCTTGAAATAGTTTTTATAATTGGACTTTGGTATAGCCATCAGAGCCGTCTTGAGATTGCCTTCTTTTTCGATTGAAAACGACCTGGTTTTTTCGGTCTTGGCTTATTCGGTATGTCATTAACTCGCTAGATGCCTAGATTGCATTTCATACTTATAAACCCACGTCTCGTCTCTAGTAATTATGCGTTTGATAAATATTAGCACGGATTAAGCCGTAAAAACGATGCCTTTCGCGATCTCACTGCGGTCCCATTTTGCATAAATAACAAAGCCACCAGCTTTGCGTCGACACGTCTGAATCATAAATCTTTAACCAAAATGTCCTGCACGGATATATAAATAATGTTTAAGTGCTCTGCCAGAAAACTGATGGTCAATTTGTAGTTTTCGGCCAACATTTCTTTAATTTTATTGATGTCTTCGTCAATTTTCGATGTCGGCGGCGTTTGTGGCTCTCACAAACGTTTATATTTTCGATAAGTTATCGTTGCCGAAACACTCTCTAAAGTCTTCTCACCCTTGAATCCGTTTGTAACAAAATTTGGTTAAAGTCATTTTTGGAAAGTTGATTTCATTTTTTAAATCGTAAAAAATCTTAAGCACACACGGAGGCAGATGTACTCTCGACAGCATACCAAAGCTTTGACAAATGTCAAGCTATGACAATAAAATTTAAAGAAGGGAATGTTAATGACGGATGTGTCAAACTAAAACAAAACTCCATCCAGACAACTGAAAATATCGTTGGGAGATTGGGATTTAATGTTGACTGCCCTGGCAAACAATTTAAGGACAACGATTTAACGATTAACAGACCGCGTGCAGTCTAACAACCAGTAGAGACCCTCGGCTTCTACAGAGCAGACCTAACAGTCATTCACGAAGTGCAGCAGGATGGACCGCAAAAAAAGGAGAAAAAACTGTGATATCTATTATATCACTTGTTGAGGTTTACCATAAATCATATCATATTGCCATCGACGCAAGACACTTCTTCAGTGTTTTGGTTGACCGGGTTTCCAAGCAGCTAATATCCACTCGGGCCATTATATTGTTGCTGCTTACAACCCATTGCCAGCGAGCCAATTTGAGGAAGTCCAATGTTGAACGATTAAAATCGCATGAGACCGACAGAAACTTTTTCAAACGAATTTCCCTTAACCTCTCGATCAGTCTAATGACGCCAGCATCAAGCGTAGAAGGCAAGTGGTATCTACCTATGCTAAGGAGCAGTCGTAGCGCGCGTTCAAGGGATTAAGTTACCCTTAAAATGTCTGAATGGTACAATGGAAATAGAGAGTTCGGCAGGGTATTCCACAAGCGAGTTGTTCGGCTTAGGAATCACGATATTTCAAAGTACGTCCGAAAATGGGTTTGAGCGTATACTGATGAACATTCATAGCGAGACGAGTATTACGATTGAAGTTTTGAAGGGGTGAAATGCTACTTTCGATTTCTATGCATTAAGTTTCAAGCTTCGTCGAATATTCCAACATCGTTAGAAATGTTTGAATAACCTGGCTTAGACTAGAACACGTTGAACGTATGTACACCAGCGTTTTGACCTGAAAAGTTGTCGACTTCAACCCTGCGCAGGTTGCACGACCTCGAGGGGCATATTAGGTAAGGTTCTAGTGCAAACAGCAGTGTAACGCCGTATATATAAGTATATAAATAAGTAAGCCGTTGTTTCTCAGTGCCATCCAAGATCCTTCATTGCAGCACTCATCAATGTGTAAGTCCGGAACAATTTCTCTTCTTTTCGAGCCCGCATGCCCAAATCATTGCATCTATGGTATTTAGAAATCACTGCTCCGAAAAATTTAAATACTGAGGCTCTGCCATAAGCCGTCAAAGAAATGCTGACGATGTCACTCTGGAGTGAAAAAATGTCAAACTCTTACTAAACTACTTTAAACTTTGAACTCTTTTAACTTTATTCAGTCCAGCCAATTCAGCGTACAAACAACAAAATATTTCCAGCATAAATAGTTCCAGATCTTAGTCGGTCTTCTCTAAAGCAGTAAAATTTTTAAATGGAAGACAAAATCGTATTAATGTTATAAAAGTTCTGCACGTGAACAACAAAACTGCGCTATATAATGGGCAGTTTTTGTCCATTATAGATAGTTAACCATGTAACAATACCATGTGTAATGTATGCCGACGATATTGTCTTTCTAGCCGATGCAGCTAACAGTATGCAGCTTAAAATCAATAGACTGGAAAAGCACTGCAAAATCTGGAATTTAACGGTATACGAGTATCTCAAAAAAAAAAAATGAAAATTCTGGCAAAGAGGGCGATTCTCGAGAAACGAAATCTAGACTTACAAAAAAGAGTTGTTAGCGGGTATAAGTATCTCAGCGTTCTAATAACAGTCAATCTGAGCATCGAAAAATATTTAGAAATGAAACTATCGGAAGTAAAACGAGCGATAAATTCTGTGTGGAGTACTTGCACTCAAAGCAAATATCTAACACAAAGCTCTAAACAAAAAATTATTCAATCGACTGCACAGACGGTTCTTTTGTACGCTACGTCAGTTTGGGGATATGTTATGTTGCATTAAACGCATCTTTGGACTACCGAAATGTGCTCCAAGTTACATGATATATCTGGAAACAGGTTGTTCAGCCCTTATTTTACATACGTTTAAGCTGCAATTTGATGGAAATTATGGAAATGAAAGACGAACGCTTGCCGAAAATTGTTCTAAAACATAAAGCAACGCTCTTGTATTAAGGCATGACAAGAACTTGCTAGTCATTATGGATGCAGTCTTAATTTTTTACCTAGTGACGGAGCCACCACACTGAGAAGTAAATTCGAAAACAATATAAAAAAAATCTGGGCCATATTTAAACAGCAAATACGTAAATGAAGCTTGTCTTCTCAACATAGATGTACAATATTACAGCAACATTAATTATATAGGGTTTTCCAATAGGGACTTGACAACTTTGAATTTAATTTGTGAACGCACTCTTTTACTAATCATCAAACTGTCACTGTCAATTTATTCAGTAAACTCAACAACACTAAGTACACTAACGAGCAACGTCTGCAAATTATAAAAATTTTCTACAGATAGTCGGAGTCGGTGACTGCAACTTTAAGAGCGTTAACTCCAATTTTCGGTCGTAATTCTCGCCCTAGTAGACAGGCAATAACAAGTTTAGTACAAAAAGTTGAGTCACATATTCGTTGTGTGATGTTGTCGTGTCAGTGAGACAACGGGTTGGTCGAAGTGTCGGGAATATCGCTGCCGTTCAGACGTCCGTAGCAAACGATCCAAATCAGTTAATTCCACGGCGTTCTCAAGAAATGGGCATCTCAGACCACATTATGGCGTATTTTGCGTAAGGATATTGGTTTACACCCATACAAGATCAAGCTGACTCAAGAATTGAAGCCGATGGATCATTTGAAGCGACGTACGTTCTCCGATTGTGTTCTAGAGAAGATGCGCCAAGATGATGAATTTCATCGCAAAATCATCTTCAGTGACGAAGCTCATTTTTGGCTCAATGGGTTCGTCAATAAGCAAAATATGAAATATGCGTTATTGGTCGGGTGAAAACCCACATGTGCTTCATAAATTACCACTTCATCCACAAAAAATAACTGTTTGGTGCGGTTTGCATGCCTGCGGCATTATTGGGCCATATTTTTTCGTCAACGATAACGATCGTCACGTTACTGTGAATGGTCAGCGTTATCGCGCCATGATCATCGATTATTTTTGGCCCGAATTGGAAGATATGGACTTGGACGACATGTGTTTTCAACAGGATGGTGCCACAAGCCACACAGCACACGCTACAATCGATTTATTGAATAGTAAGTATGGTGAGCGTGTTATCTCAAGACATGAGCCAGTCGATTGGCCGCCTCGTTCGTGCGATTTAACGCCGCTTGACTATTTTCTGTGGGGCTACGTTAAGTCATTGGCTTATGCCAACACGCCGACGACGTTTTAAGAGCTCAGAGCCAACATTGAACGCAAAATAGCGGCCGTTTCGGCCGAAATGTGTGGCCGCGTCGTTTAAAATTAGGTCCAGCGAATCGACCGCTGCAAACGTGCCTGCAATGGCCATATGAACGAAGCCGAGTTCCATTCATAAATGTTTTGATTGTACTTTAAGCCAATAATAAAGTTTTTGAAATATCTCAAATGGTTTGCCTTTTATTTAAAAAAAAAAAAGTTGTCAAGTAGTTATTGGAAAACCATATATATAATTAAGCACCTACTTTATGGAAAAGAATAAGTCTGAGATGATAAGAAATATTTTATCATGCCATCGACCAAAGCTATTGTGTTATCTCTCCAACCTTAAGGAGATTGAAGACATCTATCATTTATTTCTGTGTGATCCATATTAAACGAAATTCGAAGAATGTATTTTGGTATTCCGAATGATGATCGTGCCTGGAATGTATTATCGTATATAGATACACTTCAAATGCTCTACAATATAGAAAACGAATAAGAGAAGGTGATTTAAAAAATGTATATATATTTATACTTAATTTTAATTTTGTTTGATTAACTCATTTTGCTTCAATTTATTAAATTTTATTTTTGGACATGTTTATAAAGATACAAAATTTTCACTCTGATAGACGGCTTATAACCAAACCTAGAGAGCTTGTACTTAAAAAAAACGTAAAATATTGTATTACTTTGTTTTTAATATATTTTAATAAAAAGTCATTAAAACTAAAACTAACTTAAACTGAGTACTAGCCTTTTTACCTACGTTTCAATAAAGTCTATATCTTGCTTAAGTCTTCAGATATCCAATTTCTAAGCCTGCTCCATCTTTCCTGCCCAAGCCGAAATTTTTCTTACTTATAGAGCTCCCGCATTTGGTCGTATATTTAAAACTGATGTCGTTTCTCGAAGCCTTCGATATGTATTTCCAAATAATCCTTTACTATGAAGTCGTTGGTTAGGATAAAGTTCAAGATATCTTTGTCATTGCACAGCCTATAAACTGACATTTCAGGTAGTGTTTTTAGCAACTGTAATCTTGGCATAAAAAATTAAACTGATTTAATTTAAATTGATTTAATTTTTTTTTTTTTTTTTTTTTTTGGTAAATTTTTCAAATAGGCCTTCATACCCCAAACCTAACTCTTTCTGAGAGCTTTTAAGGAACAGGGTAAGGAAATGGGGGTTTTGACAGGTAGTAAAATAAACCTTTTAGTAGCTATGCAAATTTAAGAAATTATTGGAAAATTATAAATTCTTGGAAAACCACTCTTTTTGTCAACCGTTGTTAGAAACGTATTTAAAAAATCATAAATTCCCTTTTTTTCCTTGCTGCAGGTTTTCCCAAGTATTATAAAATCTATGGGTTTTTCTGCAAACTTTTTTTATTATTACGTTCATAAAAAAAAATAGTAAAATGTTATGTTTATTACGCATTTTTTGGAGAAAATTGATCTCAAAATCAAAAATGAAATGGAACAGGCTTAGAAGTTCGATGTCTAAAGACTCAAACAAGATATCAATTTTATTCAAACGCAGTTACAAAGACTATTATTTCATATAAAAATAACACTACATGTAATTATTCGTGTGGCATATTTCAGCAACTAACAAAGGAATAAAGAATATACCATACATCACATTTGTCTCAAAGCAAGCATTAATATTTAAAATGACGTTCATTATTTTTCATAGTTTTAATAATCCAATCAGTGTAATTGATAACGTTAGTATAAACTCCCGGCGCTCTACCACAAGGAATCAGCCCAAAGGATACAATACCATATATAAAACTGTAAATTCTCTTATTATCTGTTGTATCTATCCCAATAAGAGGTCCACCCGAATCACCACGACAAGTATCGGTTCCAGCTGCACCATCAGCACAAATTTGCCTTCTTCTTATTTGAATATTATATTGTGTATAGAATCGCTTACAGACATCCAATGGTAAGATACGGATGCCAGCTTTTAATTTTTTATTGCTCAGTACACGATTTTCAGTACTACCCCATCCAGAAACATCCATAATAATTCCCTCGAAATTAGTGTGCTTAATTTTTTCATTAAGTGGCAAACAAATTGGACGAATATAATCTGTATAGACAATACTTTCAGATAATCGTAGGAGCGCAATATCGTTCCATTTATTCCAGGGATCGTAGTTTTTATGAGTGATGGCTTTATCTATGTTAATAATAATAGTCGGATTGGAACAGTCTTTGAAGCCGTGCTCATCTTCTATACAATCATTGTCGGTTGAAGTATCCCATTCACCCAACCGGACACGTACTGGTTTCCAGTCACTCGGAATGGAGAGTATACAGTGTGCTGCAGTCAAGACATAACGTATATTAATTAAACTGCCACCGCAATGATTTCCCACATCATTGCCATCTGATTAAAGACAAACATTTAAGTTTTTATTTTACAAGATTTTAAAAAGAATTTGTTACTTGTTGCGTATTCGATCAGAGTCATCCAATTGTACTCATCGATTTGCGTAATACTGCCACCAAAGATTCGATCTGTAATGACATATCCACATGTTCCAGGCTCTGGTAAGGCAGCATTTGCCTCTGCAGAATTTAACGTACCAGGGCAGCAGACCTATAACTTCGTTATCATAAATCTCATAGTAATAAAGTGGAATTCCTACCAGAACAGTTCCATTGGTGTACCCACACTGGCTACGTTTAATATTCATTTGCACATCCTGCGGCAGGAATTTCTTTTTCAGTAAATTATTAATAAGTGTGCACTGATTTAGCTTGATGCAGGAAGCACGCTCTCCTTTCGGCGTAACGCAGCTACCATAAGCAGTGATTTTTACTTTTGGACAACAGACCTTTAATATATTTATTTTTCTAAACTTTGCTTTATATGTATTGTAGTTTTTAAATGCAATACTAACTAAATAGTTTCCATTTTTGTAGCCACATTGACTCCTCTTGATATAGGATTTCTCTTCTTCCGATAAGGAATGTTTTCCAATTAACTCATTAATTGCTGGACATTGCTGTAATTTGATGCACGAAGCAGACTCGCCTCTGGGTGTAGTGCAATTTCCGTAATTTATTATTTGCTCTATAGAATTTCAAAATTAAAATAAAAAACTCAATATTAAGGATGCATTCTTACCCGATTGTTCCACTTGAACAGCAAAAGACGAATTTTTCTTGAAGCTTTCCAGTGGGCAGCAAACCTATTAGACAAGTCTATATTAATAGAATATACAATACTAAAAAATTTAAGTATTTCAACTTTACTAGAACATTTCCACTTTTGTATCCACATTGGCTACGTTTAAGAAATGATTTTTCTTCATCCGATAATTGGCGCTTACTTATCATCTTCTTAATAATGGGGCATTGATTCAATTGTATACACAAGGCACTCTTTCCGTTTGCTGTAGTACATTCTCCATATTGTTCTTAAAAATTTGGAGAAATTCATTTGACTTAAAACTACAATATAATAGTGTGAGACTTGTAGTATTATAGATATAATTTAAGTTCACAAATTGAGACTAGTATCTTAAATTGATTGGCATCGTAACAAACATTACCCCTTTGCAACTAAATCTAGTGTGATTTTGCGGTACCTACAGAGCTTATTGCAAAAATTTCAAAAAAAATTTTCATTCAATTTTCAACATCGCACTCTGACATTTCCTTTAAAAAGCCGTCGAGAAATTATCTCTCGGAATGCTTCGCAACCATTTTAACACATTTCGTTGAGGAGCATCCACGTCATCAAAATGCTGTCTTTTCATGACAGCCTTCAATGTTTTAAAGATCCGTCGAGTTTGGCGGGAAACTAATTTTTTTTTTTGCCAAAAACTGGGTTGCCAGTAACAACTAATGCACAGGAGCATTAACGTAAAGCAAAAACCAGTCGCCCGGTGCAGATCCGTTAAACATTTCAAAAGTTAGTCACATGCATTTTTAAAAAAACGCAGCGCTAACAGTTTAATTGGAAGGGATGAATTCGCTGCGAACAAGACCGCAGAAATCGAAAACAGAAATCAGCTTCGTCTTCACTTTTTACCTTGAGGCAGAAACTTGGTTGGGACTACGCCATTCCGCGTTGTGCCGCTTTTTGGTAGGATTATATTGAAAACACCACGCACGTTATAATTGCATTTAAAAAATGTTCTTCTTCGACCAAATCAAGAAGAACCAAATGAAATTTCTGATCTCTGTTAGCGTGTGTGGAACAAACTTCGCAGAATCTTTCTTTTACCAAGTTTAATGCTGTAAATGTTCAATAATTTTCAGTTGCTCTACCAGTAGCACGTAATAAAGGAGAAAGAGAACTAATAAATCCCATCAAGGACCTGGCCTTCCAGGAGCCGTGTATATAGAATGAATTAACTATTGACCATGTAAAAAAAAAGCAACGATGGAGAGAACAAGGACAGAAAAATAACAAGCGGAGGCCTTGCATTGCTAAAAAGCAGATATCATCCCCCATCCAGGCAATGAGAACATGAAGCTGTGGCATATAATATATTTAGACCTTTTGGCACGTGATAAACACACATAGACTTCTTCTGAAAAAAAAAACGAGTGATCGTGAAAATAAGTAATTACGGTAGTAACGTTCCTAAACCTCACCAAATAAAAAAGTGCTCCAGTGCGGAATGGACACAGGCCTGGATGTATTCTTCGCCTTGCCATTTTGTATACAGTAAGAAGGGCTGACAATTTTTCGCCACCTTCGAATGGAATAAGAGTGTGGGACTTACTCATAAGCAGAATATTTCGCCTTCAGAGGTTTGCTATTGGCCGCCGAAGGTTGGTGACGTCTGAAAAGTAGACTAAATGTCCTCCTTTTGATTTTGGAAAATTTTTGAACCCAGGCCTATCTACGTAATGTTAGATAAAAATACCAAATTTATCACACCATCACAATTTAGATGAACAAAAACATTTTTTTACTAGAATCACCGCCAATACTGAAGGAAAATAAAGAAAAACAACTTCTGCAGACTGTAGAAAAAGCAAACACGGTCCTTAAAGTGCCGTAGATTTTACATAAAAATGGTGTCGAATGTCAATTCGGTTTTGACATTTGTGACGCAAACAGAATTAAATTTTTTTTTTGAATAATGGAACCCTATACTCCGAAAGATCTAAAATTCCTAAAGGAATAATCGTCGTAATGTTTTTGATGAATAATTCGTCAGTGATCTTGACGCAACGTGCATTACGCGGCCGTTTTCCTGGTGGTGCGACTTCCACTGGCTGTTTAACGTAGCGTTTAGCTGCACAACTCTTAGAGATTGGAACAACAAGGGACCCGTCAAGAACTCGAAGGCTTCGTAACTCTCATTGGGCTGAGAATATCGCTAATGTGGCTGCAGATGTCGTAGAATATCCATCGACATCCACCAGATGACATGCCACTCACGTCTCTGCTATGCAATTAATGCAATTAGGTGAGAGACTTGTGTTTCCTTACAAATTACAGATAGTCTATCAGCTGATGGGTTTCGACGGCGAATTATGTCTTACCTACGCTCAGACCCTCCTAAATCGTAACAAAGAAGGGGACGATTTTGCGTCAAAAGTAATCATGACTGACGAGACCCATTTCCACCTATGTTAACAAACAAAACTTGCGATACTGGGACACCGAAAATACGCGAGTAATGCACGAATAGTCATTACACCCACTAAAAGTCACTGCATGGTGTGCTGTTTACGCTAGCGGAGTCATTGGGCCATTTGTTTTTTTTTTTTTTTAGAATAGCGCAGTACCAGTGGTCAGGAGAACACCCGTCAAGAAGTTGAGAACATATCGCCCGAATTTCTGAAGAAAGCCATGGAAAATCCCATAAAATGAGTCAAAATGGTAATCAACAATGGCGGCGGCCATTAAGCGATATCATTTTAAAACATGATGGAAAAAAACTTGAATACGCAAATAAACATTTACCAAAAAGGAATAATATATTTTTTTACTCTATTCCAAAAATATAGATAAGTAGGGTTATACATTACGACCCACCTTGTATATGTATATGCACCCTTACCTGAGCATCGAACTTGTCGAGCTGTAGAGGCTGAGTAAGATCAATAAATCTCGAGAAACTTCTCCAGACGAGTCCTGAAATCAAAGGATGCTCACCCCTCCTTGTACCTCCACCTTCCTGAACAATCCTTTCCCCCCTGGGCTGGATCAAGGTGTCATATGATCCGTGCCGATGATCAACCTGGCTGAGGGCCAGGTGACTGCACCACCTACCGACAAGACTCCTGTATTGTCCAGAGGAGGTAAAACTGTGGCAAACCATTGTGCACCATCCTCAAAAGGCAAACGCAATTAGCCTAAAACTAAATCTTCAAGGAGAGATAAGACTGTGGCAAGCCATGGTCCTATTTCATCCTCCACCCCTAGCAGCGGCAAGACTGTGGCCTGCCACAAAAAAAAAAACTCCTCCCCCTTAGGAGGAATCAGGGGCTGAGCCGGATCTATTCCGGAGATGGAAAGAGGTGCGGACATCACGAGCAAGATTAAGTGGGCCAACAAAATCTTAAATGACGGATTGTCCACTGATCCCCCTGCTCTCAAAATGCTAAAGGATTGTTTAAAGCACGTTGGAGAAAACTGTGTCGGGTCCCAAAAGGCCCAAAACCGTAAATATCAAAACCCCTGGGCCATTCAACACCACATCTCTGAGGTTACACCTGAGCGGTGGCAGTTGGTCAAGTTAAAGCTTTCAGAAAACTTCTTGCCATCATGCGAGAAAACCCCGGACCAGCTCCTATCACAAGTTACGCTGGCTGGCACCTAGTCCACATCAAGCTCATCGCATGTGCCGAAAATAGATCTCTTGATCTTTTCACGAAGGAGCTAAAGGGCTCTTATACTATAGATGTGCGTTGATTGTGATCAATAAGGAATCTCTTAAGCCTCTAGCGCAGACTAAAGGCATGATCCGGATCGGATTCCACGCAATACACCTTAGAGTCTATAAAACGAAAACACAAACACATCCGTAGATCTAGGAGCGACGATATTCTTTCCAGAAATGGACAGCGACGACTCCAATTGATCTGAGGCGACTTTTAAGCCGTCGGTCTCCTCTTCTGACACTCTGTCGAAAATGGAAACCGATGATGAAATAAAAAGAGATCCTATACGATCAAAGGAAGGAAAATTGAAGCAGTGATACGGTTTCTCTAGATTAATCTCCACCAGTCAAAAAAGGCTTCGGCCGCACTTATTCTTTGTCTCTCAAAAAACTTAGAAAACATCATCCTAATCCAGGAACCATGGATCGTGAAAGGCGTGATTCGTGGATTTGATTCAATGCAATGAGCCCACTTCATAACAAGAAACCGACAGGAAGTGCTAAATATCACTCTTGTCTCAGACAACATCACTCAAATGCTACCGAAATGGGTGTGTCAGAAACACTATCCAACACACCTTTCAAAAAGCACAAGAAAAGTGACTGACTGGGACTTATACAGAGAATCCCTCAAAATATATAAAAAAGAACTGAGGAAAGCAAAGCGTCAATCTTGGAGATCATTCTGTGACAAAATCACAGAAACCTCTGAGGAATCGCGGCTAAAAAAATTCTCTCTACATATCCTATAATGCCTCACAAAATTGTTTGAAAAAAACCGATGGCTCCTGGACAACCTCAAGTGATGAATCACTCAACTTGTTACTGGACACCCACTTTCCAGCTAGCTCCTTATTCGCGGCCAACAGAAACCAAAACAGGACTACTGCCACCGTGAACAAAGTTCATGGTCTGAGAACAAGAGACAAACTGTTTTGGGCGCTGCGTAGCTTCAAACCATACAAGTCTGCGGGTCCGAACGGTATATACCAGATGGCAGAGTAGTTCAACTTTCACCTTTGTTGGGTGCCGGACTACAGGGACATTCCAGGGAATTCTAGACCCGACGAACTCCCCAAAATTAGAACCACTCTACCTATTCTACCGAAAAAGGGTATTTAAGCCAGTGGTATTTAAACCGGTGGGCCAACATGTCTAAGCAGATCTTACCAAAGCTGGATCTGACTCGCTCTAAGAGTCTGATTCTTCTTAATAGGAAACATCTCATTATAGGTGTCATCACTGGACACTGCCTTATAGGCATGCATGCAAGAAGGCTTTAATCTACGATTTCTTTAGAAGCTGCATGGACGAGGAGGAAGAGGAGACAATCTTTTACCTTCTCTGTACATGTCTACAATGACTTAAACGATCTAAAGAAGACGTTAATAGTCCATACAGGGTGACTGACTCGAACTGCAACTTTTTAAAATGCTATAATTTTTTTATTTTTTGACAAATTTTACTGTGCTAAAGCAAAAAATGTTGAAAAATATATCAATTTTCAAATTGTATCAGTAGTTTTCAATATGTCCACCTTTGGCGCGAATAATGGCCTTGAGACGGCCGAAGCAAGTAAAGTAGAGAAATCCGGAGAATTTGTAATCCATTGTGTCGAAGAAATGAAATGTAGAACATGGTTTTTTAACCAATCTTGGTTGACGCGCGCTTTGTGAGATGGTGCCGAGTCTTGTTGAAATATCCACGGTCTCCGACCGAAATGATTGTTTGCCCAAGGCTTTAATACTGTCTCTAAGACTGTTTCACGGTATATTATCGCATTAATTTTGACGCTACGGTCCGAAAATACGAGCGGAGAGCGACCATCGGCGCTTATGGCGGCCCAAACCATCACCATCGGTGCTGACTGCTTTCTGGTGGCCGTCCGAAGGTGTACATTTTCGAAGGACCTCTCTGGTAAGTAAACCCGGTCATTTTGTTTGTTGACAAATTGCTCGATGACAAATGGCGACTCATCGGAAAAAACCAAATTCGGCAACTCACTACTTTCGTGCAAGCGTAGCAACTCCTTCGCTCTTTCGACGCTAACTTTTTTCTGTTGCAGTGTAAGATCGTGTGCTTTTTGGAACTTCAATGGCTTGAGCACAAGCTAATGATATGTTGAGCTCACGAGCCATTTTTCTTCCACTTCGACGCGGATTTCGCTCAATTCGCGCCTTCACTTTCCGAACCATTTCTGCCGATGCTACTGTTTTTTTATGACCACCTCCATGGCGTATTTCAACGCTACCAGTATCACGGTAATGAGCTATGGTTCGAGACACAAATGATTTATTCACGTTTAGGTGCTGGAGGGCTCTAACGATAGCTACTTGTGGTTTTCCACCCAAATATAAAGCAATCACACTATCACGTTTGAATTCCATCGTGAATAAAATTTTTTCTAGACATGTGTCAAAATTTGAGCTCACAGTAATGAACGGTTTGGAAATTATAGCAGTCTGAAGTTGGTTGCAGTTTGAGTCAGTCAGGGTATATAATACAGTTTTAAAAAGTGTTCAAATACGGTTTTTATTTGATTTGGTTAGTTAAATAAACAATACGGGAGTAATGTTATACCTCTTGTGTTTCAATAGAGCTAACAAGTTGCGAAAAAATCAATCGAGATAAGTAAGTTTTAATGAACTATATCTAAGTGCGCATTATAGAAAATACCAATATAATATATAATATATATATACGAGTCCACAACAAAGCGAATTTTTCCTTTTCTCTCAAGTACATAACAAAGTAAGTTTGGTAAAAACTTGTATTGTGATATATAAATTTTATCTACTTACGTGCACTGCTTAAAACCACCGAGCTGAGAAAAATTGCAAAAACAATACACCTATCTGACGAGCTAAGCATGCTTAAAACACTTTTTTATTGTAATAAAAACGTTTAATTCGAAGGTTTTTGAAAATATTTATTAAAATTGCGCGTCTTATACTCGTACTAAGATTAAATATGAACTCATTATCTGCGAGCACTCTGAGGTTTAAATTTACATAAAATCATAATAAACTGTAGTAATTCTAACATGAAATTCTCTTTCTACATCGAGCGCGCTAAGACCCGGTTTTTGATTATGCTGGGTTTTTTGAGTTGACTCATGTCAAAGAGACGCAAATCTGAAATTTGTTTAAGAGCTTTCGTATACATTCGCGTAGATACATTACTCTCTGAACTATATGTAGTAATACACAGTGCTGCCTTTTAAGATTTTAGAAAAGTTGCATAAAAAAGGCGATTTGAAGAAAAAGAAAGTCTCAGTATATGATACAAAAATATTAATAACAATAATTCACTTTTTATTGTAAAAAAACATACCGTAATAACATAACGTTTTACAATCATTATATCGTATAACAAAACAAACATAACGCATATAGCAATTGCAATTAGAAGGAGCAGCCTTGCTCATAGATTGTACTATTATCTGGTATCTAACATTAATATTTTAACAAATTACACGCTATCAGCATCATATTTAGAAAACCAGTGACACCACCACCAGCCAGGAATCGGAACCGCACAGTGAAATCCACGGCTCGAAGACAAATACCCACTAGAAAGTGCTGCAAAGCAGAATATATATAACACGGCTCTAGGCAGGTAAATCAGAATATTCCACGAGCTCTACATGTAAAAAAAATTTAATTATATCGGGATCTTAACAAGAAAAATAAAGAGAGCAAGGAGCCCGTTTTGGTGACTTCCGATACTGGGGAGGAAATGTAGTAGTCTATTCACTGTTAACGCTGAAGACCAAACTCCTGCTGCTAACTGATGACAGCCACTTAATTCAGCGCTTCCACCAATACGAAAGAATAATAGTTATATCCAAATTAATAAACAACAAGTTTGCTTGACTACAAAGTGCAGTTGAAGTACCTTTAACTACCATCATGCTGACATCACTACTATACCGGAAGGACGAGAGATAGGCCGAACAAAAGGAGGATGAAAAACTGAGATATCCAGTATGATTTCTATAGAAAAGAGAAACAACGCTTATGCAGGTGCAAATTTGTCATACAAGGTAGACTAAAGCAAGAAGTCTTGAGCTTCCGATACGTCAGCGAGATTCTGATGAAAGATCTTATCAATGCTTAATTCGTTTAGTCGTCCCACGGAAGGCAAGGTTGATGTCTCCACAGAGTATGTTTCTACGAGTTTACCGGCAAGACAAACAAGCAATGTCCTAAGTACGATTTAAACGCCGTGGTAGGGAAGGACGACATGTTTGGCAGGACAGTTGATGAACTGATTCTCCTGAAATGGCTTCACTAATTAGATCTTTTTGCAATCGACAGTCCTCCAGTATTCTGGACATCCACACCATTCGGGTAGCCAACATTGACTCGGATCACACCCGTATTGCAGCCAAGGTACGAATACGGATTTTCCAATCGCCACAACAAAGAAGAATTACTGTGAGAACATATAACATAGAAAAGCTCCAATCCCGAGAAACCACCAGAATCTTTACCGAATGCATATCCCGAAATCTTTCAATTTCAATCTTTCGGTTTCACCCGACCACCACCATGAAATCATTGATTTGGTGAAGGACTCCAACAAGCGCAAGCAGCTGAACTATAATAGAAACATATAAAGCGGTGGTGCAATAAAGTATGAGCGCCGTTCGTGTGCCCTACGATCTCGAGAAGGGCGCGATCAAAGATATTGACAGTTTGCACTCCAAGAGCAACGTCCGAAAGTTTTCAAAAGTACAGAAACTTATAGCTTATCGGACGATGAGCCGAAAGTATTGGAAGTGACTCTTAGGATACAACGACTCATTTCTTCGATCAGAAGAACGTATGTCTGATGAATAGCATTTCAGCATCGTTTGTCCCAACCCCACAAGGATTCTGCACCAACAAAAAAGACATAAGTCTCTTAATCATTGCGTAAAAGTTCTTATCTGTCATATTGTGTGAACATCTGAAATCGTTCGTCAGCAACCTAACTGACCCTTAAAAATGTGGTTTCAGGCCAGGAAAGTCCATAATCTACCGAATATTCACACTTTGGCAAATCCTTGAAAAAAAAACTTAAAAAGGTCAACTCGATACCGCCTATCGACGAACTGTTGTGTGAATTCTTTAACATTATACTTGAAAGTATTGTGAGGAGCTCACAAGCAAACACTGGAGACAACTGAGTAGTAAGACCCTATACGGATCACTTAAGACCTTGATCTTCCCAGTCGTATTCTATGGGGCTTTAGAGGACAAAATTCTACCTCGAACTATACGAACTGACCTCGATCTAGTCAGGAATCGCATAATACTACTTAATTAAGTAAACAACTACAAATTTTTTGTTATTCAACTAATCGGACCACTGATGGGGTGTTTCAAGGCGAGAGAATTTGCTCATTGGAGTAAATATTTACTTTGCTACAGATCTATTAAAATAATCAAGAGTTCCAGATCGATATCTACAACAATACTTTTGCATCAATTTTAGGGCTACCTTCGACAGCTTCCGCACCCAGTCAAAACCCGTAAGATATAAAGATCAGACATTTTTACAACGTTCTGGAAATAACGAGATACTAATTAGTGGAAGATAGATTATTTTTCCAGAAGAGTGTTTAAGCCCAACTCAGAGGGCGACGGAACTGACGGATATCACGCCTTAGGTACAAAGGGGGTCTCAACCAGATCGGTATGGGTAATTGGTGGCACCACCCTTTGCGACTGAACTAGCCGAACAAGCTACGGATTGAACTAGAACATCCTTAATAGATGAATAAACAATAAGAATTGGGTCATGGAAGTTGAAGCACTAAACAAGCTGATAGCTCTAGTTTCCTTTCTCCTAATATCTTTGTACTCTGACAAGATATGTTAAGGTTAAGCTTAAAGATATCTTATTTCTTAGATATTTGAATAATCCAATCAGTTATGTAATACAACTTTGAATATTGAAGATAGGTTAGGTTAGGTTGGTGACAGTGGAAGATGAAAAATCAACCCACTTTGGCCTATTGGCCCGTTGTGCTGCCAGGTAGATATATTCGAAAAAAGTAACTTGCACGTAGCGATTGTAATACCTATACTACCCTTTTCCGGTAAAAAAGCTAGAGTGGTAGGCAGTAGCAGCTACTTGCCTACTCAAGATGTCGATGGGTGTCGAATTGACATTAACAGAATGTCCAAAGTCATTGGGGGCGTCAATTATAAAAAAGCACCATTTTGCAAACGCAGATAATATTGACGCAATTGAAAAAACACAGCGAGCTGCCAATGGAGCGTTTACGACTATTGAAGTATATAGAAGCGTCGAAGAAGGGTTATGTGGTCAATGAAAGACAGACAAATTGTTATGCTATCAGCAAAGAGTGACACACAAAGGCCTCTCCTGAGCAACAGTGCTACCCTCGAAGAAGCTTTCACATTTACGAAAGAGAATGAAAATGTTCTTGTGTGCTTCGAGCAACTTCCGATCTCGTTTACATCAATAGAAAATGGAGGAGTCGCGTTAACAACGAACTGTATGGGTTGTACAGCGGGTAACACGGGTTAGGTGACTAGGTCAACTTTAACGCATGAAGACCAGCGCCAAGTCCCGCGAAGTTTTCGACTCTAACCCAGAGGACTGAATCACCTTAGGTAGCATATACATATGGAAGAGGACATCACCAGCTGTGAGGCATTATAATCAAGGCCCTGGTTTACTCCGGACTATAGCGCCATCTAAGTAAGTAAGTAAGTAAGTGATGGTAATATCTTTCGCATTTAATGGGAGATCTCCAAGCACATTGTTTAATATTTAATCTGTTCCTACTGATCTCTTACTTCTTAATGATTTGAAGATCGTGTGGAGCTCTTCCTTCAAAATGAACGGATAAAGTTCGCTTTTGACGACGACGATAATATCTCATTTGCCAAAATCTCTGCCATGTGTAAATCAGATAATTTTCCTCTCGCCTTAGAAACTGAAAAGTCTCGCTACCTCTGATATAAATCAGATGGATTGAGTGGCTTTAGACGCAGAGACAGAGAACAGGTGTATTTGTATTGTGTATGTATGCATACTCGTACCTCTCTCGTAGTTCGATTTCCTCTATCTTATTTTATTTATTCTGTATCTCATGTTGTTTTTTTTTTTTTTATTTATTTATTTATTTTTTTTTTTGTGAATGATGCTTTGCTAATCATATGCACAGATCTTTGAGCAGCAACTTAAACAGTGTGCCTCTTTATTTTATCTTTATCAGTGAATGTACGTTTAACAGAAGAACGTAAAGTGCATGCTCCGGCATGTTTGTATCTATTTGGATCCATTAGGTTCAATAGTGATACGTTGATCTATTCCAGTCGCGCAATTTTTTCTTGTATCTGAGCCTTTAGCTAAGCCACCTCCGCCTAGATACAGATCAGGATAGCCAACACGTTAAGTAAGGTTTTCTCTCCATTTGGAGAGAGGAGTCTAAGATTGCTTAAAATTTGACCTACACTCCTTTTATATGTGATAATAGATGATTCAGTGATACTCTGTTTTTGGTACGAGTATATTACGCAATTCTTTGGTACATACAGTGGGGAGCACAAATGAGTACATGTTTGTTCTTCGTGCACTTATTACTGCATAAGAATAGAAATAACAAAGCAAATTAAAAAAATATTTCATGTTCAATTCTCAGCAAAATGATTTATAAATCAAAACGGAAAGCAACAAATTCGAAGAAAAAAACAAATAAAACAAAAACAACTCCAATATACTCAATTTTGCACCTTTCAAATACTTTAAGGATAGTTTATTTTTAGTATTTTGTCCATAGCCCTTTATTACGTAAAACATTTTCTACACGTTTAGGCATGCTTTCCACCAAATGCTCTATGATTTCATTTGGAATGTATGCATACTGCCATTCCCGCTAAACTCGCTGACAAAGCTCGTCCAGGTTCGATGGGGCTGTTAATGGTATTGTCCCAACCGTCTTTTCACGATTGACCACAAATTTTCAATTGGATTAAGGTCGGGACTTTGTGCAGGCCACTGCATCAATTGAAAATTTTGTTCGGCAAGCCATTCGATCACGATCTTGCACGTGTGCTTTGGGTCGCCATCGTGTTGAAATAAGACTTCCTCCTCAGGATATGCCCTTCTATCGACAAAATCGGAAAGATGAGTCTGCAAAATGTTGAAATAATCTTCTTTCTTCATTATTCCATCGATTTTGTGCAGTGGTCCACCGTGCCACCATGTGAAACAACCCCATACCATGACACACCCTCCACCATGCTTCACCGTTTCATTGACATGGTGCCTATAAATGGTTTCCCCAGGGCGCCGCCAGCAGTACTGTTTTCCATCAGACTAAAACCGATTAAATTTTGATTCGTCAGACCACACTACACGTTTCCAGTCATCTGCTGTCCAATTTCTGTGTTTCTTGGAGAACTTCAACTGTGCCTTAACATTTTTTGCCGACAATGCAGGTTTTTGCTTTTTTACCGCTGATATGTAGCCAATGTCGTGGAGGGCTCTGCTTGCAGTCCATCGACTAACGGGTTTGTTTATTGCTATAAAAACATCTTTTGATGTTAAAAACTTGTTCCTTTTCATCTCCGTTATCATAAGACGTGTGTCCGCTTCCGTTAACATTTTTTTTACGGCCTCTGACTTGTGGTTTAGGTACAGTTCCTCGCCTTTCCTGGACTCTTATGACCACTAATTGGTTTATTTTAAGCTGCTTTGCTATCGGTCGTGTCGAGAAGTCACTCATTGACAAGGCTACAATACGATCTTCAATATCTCGTGATAGTTTCTTCATTATTTTAAAGGGCTATGAAATTATATTTATTTACTTATTCTTACCACACGCAATAAAACTACAATATATTTAAATTTATCATAAAAAACCAAAAAAATGCAATTCTTACTGTAAATTTTGTTATTTTTGCTGAAAACATTCGAGCAATGCACGGGTGCAAAATTAAGTACATTGTAGTTGTTTTTGTTTTATTGGTTTTTTTTTTTTCGTTTTTTTCTTAGAATTTTTTGTTTTCCGCTTTGTGTTGTATACCGTTTTGTTTAGAATTGAACATGAAAGAAAGGGCAAAAAAACTTTTAAATTTACTTTATTATTTCTATTCTTATAAGTACACTAAGCACAAACATGTACTCATTTGTGCTCCTCACTGTACATAGATATGGAAAATACGATTAAGTGTCCAAGAAAATCACTTGTTTAGATAATTAAGAGACTTTTGACCCTTGAAGTGTTTGCTTTGAGGAAAAAATAGAAACAAGTATAGAAACGCTCGGTCGAGGGCATAGAGAAGTGGAAAGAACATACCGAGGATTTTAATTGCTATTTTCAACGTGGACGATAACTGCAACAATTTTTTCTATCCGACCAGGAACTATTCTAGATATAGATATTAAAACTAAGCAAACTATCTCTCTTACAAATTATTTAAAGTAGGAGTTTATTGGAAAAGACGCATTTATCAGTAAAACAAGAAGTGACGAAGATATGTTTATTGGTACGAGTAGATGAGGATAAGGAAAGGACATCTAAAACTACATATATGTTTGAGACTCTGTCTACCTGTGTAGATATCAAACGAATCACAATCTTTGTTTCTTTTAACTAAAGAAGCAACAACAAATTGGTCCCTCACACAATCCACACACCCAGGTCTACGATTCTCGTATAATATGGCGCGGAAGCATGGACTTTATCAGAAGTGGTTGGAATGCCCCTTTTTCAGTCATGTCCTAATAGACAAAGTTTAGAGACTAAGATACAACAACAAACTGTTTAGCCTATCCAGTGACATTGATCTTATCAAGATTCATTAACTTGAAAACACCTAAAAAAAAGGCTTCTCTTATGTGGTGCGCTCAAATAGAATGGGACTTTATGGAACTTGGTGTGCGCAAAAGATCACATACGTAGACGGATATTAACAGTAAATAGGTCAAGCTTTATGAACGCGGAAAAGAGCATAAACACAGAATATGAACACAAAGGGGTAGATTGATCTAAATTACGAAGAACATAAGTGCCATAGAATTAGAAGCAGCTAATGATGTGTTTCAGTGTGTTATATATGTATGTGTGCACCTCAAAGGCTTCAAAACGCATTTGCTGTCATAGTTAAAAATGTTGGTTAATTGTTAAGCATGCGGAAACATAGAAAATCATAGTATCAGATCGAATGGTACTTACAAATTCATCAAGCCTATTTTGGAACTGTTTTTCAAAAAAAAAAAATATATATATTTATGTACTATAATATATGTATATACTAGAGATTTAATTTATTGCTATGAAAATATCTGTGGACCTGAGTTTCGAGCTCGTATAGGCTTAAATAAGCTTTCCGTTAAAACAATATTTTTGATAATCCAATCGGTGTATAAGTTAACTTTTGTGTATACTCCGGGTCCCTTTCCACATGGATATGGCCCAAAAGACACAATACCATGTAAAAAGAAATATGTTTGTTCCTTATTTGATGTATCCAATGCAACAAGAGGTCCACCAGAATCGCCACGACATGAATCAATTCCGGCCACACCTCCAGCACATAATTGCGTATTTTGCAATGTAAAATTGTAATCTTCAAGAACTTTTTGGCAGTCACTTAAAATTGCAATAGGAAGGTCCGCTTTTAATTTTATAGGACTCGCAGTGTTGTGTTCAGTTAATCCCCAACCGGCTACCTCCATAACTGCCCCCAAAAAATCGTTTTTCTTCAATTCCTCTTTAAGTGGCAAACAAATTGGGCGAATAAAATCGGTAAACTTCACACTTTCCGCTAAACGAATTAGTGCTATGTCATTAAATCGGCTTTTGGATTTTGGATCATAATTCTCATGGCTGATGACTCTATCGATTTTAACATCAAGATGAGGATCCGCACAATCTTCGTAACCTCGCGAATCTAAAACGCAATCATGATCGGTCGAAGTATTCCACTCGCCAAGTCGCACATTTACTGGCAACCATTCTGGAGGAATGGAATGAATGCAGTGTGCCGCTGTTATGACATAGCGTTCGTTAATTAAGCTCGCTCCACACTTATGTCCACGGTGTTCACCATCTAAAAAAAATAAACACACCTTTTATTGTATTTTTGTTGCTACTGTTGTCTAAGTTTACAGTTCATAACTTTTTCACTAGATCTAAATGGACAAATGAGAGTGATTTCCAATTTCGTCGAAAATGTTGTCAAATCGGATAATTCAAATCAAAATAAACTCATTTGATCTCAGTGAAAAAAAGTGTTGTTTTGCACAATTCATACTCATCTGGTATCCAATTAAAGCCATCCATGGAAATTCGTCAATTTGTGTAACATTACCACCAAGAACACGATCTGATATTACGTTGCCGCATACGCCAGGGTCTGGCAATGTGTCACTTCCTAATGAACGATCAGTTACGTCAGAGGGTTGTATACCATAATATCGACCAGGACAACACACCTACAAAGTATATATAGTATACTTGTACATACATAATATTGGTAGTTATTAAATAAAATTGCTACCAGGACAGTTCCATCTATGAAGCCACATTGACTGCGACTAATGAATGTTTTATCATCAGCTGGAAGGGGATGCTTTTTCAGAAGGTCATTGATGACTGCACATCGATTTAATTCGATGCATAACGCACGCTCTCCCTTGGGTGTTGAACAACGTCCGTAATTAAACATATATTGATCAACTGAATTCGTAGACGTATTCTCACTAGGTTGAGGTAACTTTGGCGCCTGAGGAGGTGGTGTTTCCGAACGTTGTTTAGGACAGCAGACCTAATAAGATATTATATTTCATTTTGAATTTTTCTTAAGAAATAGTTTTATTTTAAGTTCATACTAAAATTTTTCCACCATTATATCCACATTGACTTCGACGGATAAATGACTTTTCGTCGTTGGTCAAAGGTTTCTTCAAAAGCATGTTTTTAATGAATGTGCAGTTATATAAATCAATACACTGGGCACGCTCTCCATTGGGCGATGTGCACTGTCCATAATTATCCAATTGTTCTAAAAAGGCAGCAAGCGAAATGTCATTAAATTTTATGCATCAATAAATCACTGAAAGATCTATGTACCTTTATTTTTGGTTATATATTTCAAAGAAACATTTTGCAAAAAGATTAAAAGATTCTGATAATAGCGGCAGGTTTTTAAAAAAAAAAAAAACACTCACTGATGCAAATGATACAAAAAAATAAAAATGCTTTGATAAGAACAATAAAGCAAAGAAATGTTATCTGCAATTATCTCCTAGCTTCAACTTGTACCCGAGATAATACGCTCAAGCTTCAAAACATGTCACTGATGAATTGATACCTTACGTCGATGTATTCGGATCGAGCGTGATGCACAGAATTTTAAATCAGTCGTTCAGGATCCTATTTATTACTGAACACATTGACTTTGCAAAGATCTCTGAATTCTTGTTCTTGCAGAAGAAGGACTAATGGTGAATTAATTCACCTGGACCACCAACGCACTACTTCTTTTTCGATTTTAAGACCGCATTTGACAACATAGGTACAAGCTATACCGAGTCATGTCTAGCTCTGTTATCCCTGCGAAACTTGTCAGATTGTAAATATCAAATGTCAAAAAATGATCTATGTAAGGTGAAGCTTTTTTAAAAAATCTTTTTAGACCACACCAGAGGCACAATTTTCCAAAAGTCTATGCAACTACTTGTATACAACACAGATGACATTGACATCATTGGCAGAAAGCGAGCTGTCATTCATACATTTACAAGTATTGCAATAGAAGCGGAAAAAATGGGTTTAGCCCTAAATGAGAGTAAAACTTAGTATATACTGTCAACAAGAATGGGGGAACATAACATCGACGAATCGGTATGAAGCATTTTTTGTATATCTCGGCTCCTCTATTGAATCTGATAATCACATTTCAGAATGTGTAATAAGGCATACCTTAGAAATACTAAAGAGACTCTATATAAGAATCTCACAATCCCAGTCCTGCTTAATGGTGCAGAAACATGGACGTTAGCGAAAGTCGTTGCGAATCTAAAATTCTTAAGGCGATTTTACGAACAGCTTGCGTTGACGTTTGACGTTGACGTTGACTCTACGAGCTGTGACATTTACAGTGACAATTATCTGGTCAGAAAAAGGCAAATTGGTCGCCAAAGATGGTAAGGACAGAGGGACAACGCAGTAGAGGAAGACTTCACTTTAGGTGGAAGCGAACCTCAACCATTTTGAATTGCGTAACTTGAGGCAGCGGGTCTACAACTCTACTAACTGTAGGAACCTATTTCCTGAGGCCCATGTCCACTCCGGACTGTAGCGCCATCCTAGTAAGTAAGTTAGCTTCGAGAAAGAAGTTCTTCGGGTAATTTTCAATTTTGTTTGCATCAATGAAGAATGATTGGAGAGGAGATGTTTCAACAGCTAAATTTATTGGTTTTACAACGATATCTCGGATAAGCCGACTTAAATGTTAACGTCACAATTAGAAGTACAATAACAAGGTGACCTGAGTGTGCGCAAATTTAAGTAGCTAGCAAAACACCGCGTTAGCTACAGAGGCATTTCAACTAAGACTCTGGTTCAACTTGGACTGCAACACCATCTAAGTAAATAAGTAAGTAAGTTAGGATATCATCTATAGAAACGAACTATACAAAGCCACATATAACTATAAGAGTGTTAGCATAGAGTACCCAAACGAATTTCCGGGCGTGCAGGATGATTATGATAAAAGTTTGTTTCTGCATTAAGATCATCGAGAAAAGACTGTATCTATCAACCTTTTTGAAAACAGATGGTATATGTTGGCTCTACAAAACGAACTGCTTACGATAAATATCACATTTATTTAAGATCTTTGGGTCAAACATTTTCTAATCCTTATCTAATATAAAAGATCTCGATTCATAACCGTAAAAGAAGCAGCCTTTAAACTTATTGCCTCAGCTTTCATAGCACATATTATTTCCCTTGGAAACAGAACCCGAAAAAGCAGCATCTCCAATGTATAATGATAAAGCAATTCGAACAGCTTCAATATAAGAATACAAAATATTGTGAATACAAATAATTGCGCACTTCTCAAGGCGATGAAAGTAAAAGTTTCTAACAGGGAATTAGCGAGTGGACATGCTCTCTTGTTTTGCAAAGTGGTAGCTTAGCACTATTGCTGTTTACATACGCAGTTTTTTTACAAACTAGTTTTTCAAAATGGGTGGAGGCTAAATTTTGCCATCAACACCTTTTTTAATTTCTATAAAATGATCCACTGTCGGTCTGTCAATTTGAAATATGGTATTTCCTTGTTGGTATTTCATCGAACTTTTTATGCAAACTCAAATTTAAATTTTGATTGATATAATGTATCTCCTTTTTATGATAGACATTGAAAGGATTCCATGTGTGTGAGATGAAAAAAAGGAAAGTTTTGATGTCACTAGCAACACTATTTATAGAAGCAAACGGTGTAAAGATCATGCGATAACATTTTTTTTTTTTTTTCTGTTTCATTAATTTAAATTTAAAAGCTGAGTAAAATTAAAGACATTGAAATGAATTCAAATACGAGTATAAGAGTTCCTATATGCCTTAATTTTTCAACTGATTAAAATGTGGGGTATCAAAATGCGGATTTAATTTTCCGTCTCGCACTTATTTCTTTTGCAACTGCAATATTAAAAATCAGACTTAAATTCACGGTTTCAACTTTCAACACTTGAATTTTACAAATCTCAAATCAACATTTTTTAGCACTTAAAATAAATTAATTATTGCCGACTTACGTGTATTGGTGAGTAATGCCGATGCGAGAACAATAACAGCTACAGTGACGTAGCTAATTAAATTGTTAATCATATTCTAATGAAGTTTTCAACAAGTTAGGGAAAATTATTTAAACCGATTTTTCCCTATGAAAAGCAAGCAAAATTTTATTGTATTTTGGGCAATTAAACTTGATGATATTTTAGAAGCAACTTTTTAGCAACCACACCGCTCGTACCAGTATAGACAATGTCCGAAACAAGTAATTGAACAAGACTGGAACAAGTGTTTCTCTTGCTAAGATTAAATATAAGGCCCAAATCAATCACAGATACAAGTTCCAGCTGAGAGAATACGAATATGAGATTCGCTTTACTGATTAAGTTGTACGAAATGTATAATTAACAGTCTTGATAGAGGCACAGCTCTTAAACAAGATTTTTGTTTTGTTATTAATGTTCTTGCTTTTTTAAGTTGATGGAGATGAAGTGTAAATGTGAAGCTCATCTCCAGATTGTAGGCTTGGTATGAGTTGTTGCAATGCATATATTCGTATGTATGTACATACTCGGATATATGGTATACCTATTTGTAATTTGTTAATATACAATTTTGTTGCATTAAAAAAAGATACTTTTTGTATAGGTACTGGCGAATCAACTCAGACTGGACACCTGGAAAATAAGATTTCGGGTAGCGGTTTAAAAATTACCGAGACGAAGTAGAAGTACGTCATTAAATAGGGAATTCCAAAGTTTGCACTCTATGCAATTATCTTATTTTGTTGGTAGAATGAGCAATTTTGATAAGAAAATGTTTGCATAGTTTCCATTACTTTAAAATAAGAAGCGCATCCTAAACTTATTTGCGTGTTACAGAAAGTTATTGCATTTGTTTTATGAAAGACAAGTTATCTGCTCGTAGCACTGCCGGCCGCTTTCCTCAATGATCACAAGTGTGTACTTTCTGTTTTTATGCCGGTGTGAGATTCTTGCAATAGTTGCGATCAAACTAACCTACAACTTACTAAGAACCCTTTCTTTCCGGGTGCCATTCTAAAAGAAACCTACCTCTAGTTACCATAATCACTTATCGGTGGGCTTCTATTTAGACCTCGCATAGTCTCAGTTTGTTCCCAGACCTGGTGTTTCAGCCTATTATTTTTGGGAACGCCACTCCTGTAATTGGTGCATTGATTTGCTGATAGCTTAGGTGAGCTGTTTCAGTATGACTTTATAGCGATGCTTGCCTAAAGTTAAAGAGGCGGGTCACAGAGGCCCGGTCATTGCCTGATCTAACCTTTTCTTTTTGTTTAGGTGCGTGAGTACTAGGTCTAGCCTGTCAACTAACAACTGTCGCTGTTACAACCGAAAAACGTATTGTCCGCCGCAGAGCAATAAAATCATGTTATATACGCATGTTGTGTAGATATGCGTTAAGCATCTCTTTTTTGGAGAGAAGCGTCAGACATGTGCACAGCACAGATAAGAGTCTCTTCTCTCTTCTTGCTGCTATCGTGCCCGCGTTCTATTCCGTCTATCACTCTCTTGTTCTGTTTCCGAGGACAGAAATTTCTTTGCAAAGCGATAAGCACAATTTTTGCAATCACCAAGCCGCCTGTCACAGAGACCGTGCGGTAAGGGCGCGTCGTTCAAAAGGACACGACCTATTGTACCGACGTAAGACGCTTTGGGAGATCTCGTCTACATAGTGCATCTTCCACCTTTGAGGCCTTATCAACCTCCCATGTAGTGGACGCGAAGTATCACACCTGTTTTATGACCCCCAGTTCAAAGCCGGAACACCGCAGCTAGTCCGAGACACTCGCAACCGCCCACCGCATCCTGCACACGGCCTCCTCATGGGATCTCGCCGTTATGAGCAGTGTGACTTCATCCGCAAGGCCGTTAAGCCTGATCCATGGTAGCATTCATGGCATAGGAACCAATCGTACACGTGATTCCAGAGATCGGGGCCCAACGCCGTGCCTTGGGCCACTCTCATTGTCACCCGCTTCTCGCTTATACCGGAGAACTCGATCCTGGGGATAGCTATCCAGTAACAAGGCCTTACGGATGTTGGTTTATTAACCGAATTGAATGTGTTCTTGATGTCGAGCGTGATCAAAATGCCGGCTATCCTCGTTTTTCAAGGGGCAAGAAACGCCTGTTTCACATAACCACGATGCTAGTAAGTAGTCTGACTGAAAAATAAAAAGAAACTCGCTGATCTGTTAGAGTTATTTTTTGGTCTGCTGACATCGAGAGAAGTTTTTCCATTTGCACTTATGCTCATATTAAGCCGATTAGTCAATGAAAACTAGAATTGCGTATATGCCCGCTTGGAATACAGATGCAAGTTTTCCTAATGTAGAGTGAAACCTAATTTTGCCTTCTGCCTACTCGTAGATCGGCTTTAGAACAGTGGGTGGCGGTGGCTCAAGTAGTATTGGACTGGCTTCCAAATTGGAAGATTCGGTGTTCGAATCTCAACTGCGCCTGAAAGACATTCATTTTTTCAGTTAACAAAAATCACGCATGCTAACGCATTCTAAGTGTATTCATACCTGCTTAAGTGTTAAATTCTTTAAAAAAAAAAAAAACCACACCTAACACTATAGGGGATGTGTGTTCAGATTTGCTACATTTAATTACTCCCTTCTGAAATAATTTATTTAAAATGGCCTGTACCTTTTCTTTTTTCTGATAATTGGTGACCAATGAAATGGCTTTTCATCCGTCAGTCTAATTTTTATGTCGTAATCGGTCTCTGGTAACACGCGACGTTTGCAGCTCACATAATCTTTACACATTTCAATAAACTTTTCTAAACATTCACTACTTCGTTATCTGCATTCAATACTCCCGCCTCTTCCTTATCTACTTCGATATTCATTAGATCACTACAATCTACAACAGCTAATTTAAAAAAATCATTACCCAGTATTACTGGGATATTCATCGTATCGTTCTTTGCTACATAAATTTTAAAATTTATCTCCTCTTGGGCAAAAAAAAACATCAATTTACGTAGCCAATGACATTAAGTGGACTTTTATTGATTCCAAGGAAATTACATTTTATATTATTTGAAAAATTAATGTCCTGTGGCATGAACTGTTGACACACATTTCAAAACATCGTGTTAGTGTTTTATGCAACCATGGCAAAAGAGCAGTATCGCTCTGTGATCCGATTCTGTTTTTAAGTAGCAAAACCCGTACAACCGTTTACAATTGATTCGCAGAGTTTCACTGTGGCATCACGTCGTTTTTTGATGAACCGCGCCCAGGTAAACCAAAAAAGGTTACCACAGAGGAAACCGTGGACAAAATCCATGAAGTCGTATTGGCGGACCGCCGGGTGAAAATTCCCCATTTAGCTGAGATAGCAGGCTTTTCAACTAAGCGCGTCAGCCATATCCTGCCCGAGATTTTGGGCATGAGAAAGCTGTCCGCGTGTTGCGTGCCGCGTTTGCTAACACCGGAGAACAAGCACAATCGTGAAACTACATCAAAACGGTGTTTAGCCCTGTTTAATCGAAATCTGTCAATGAGACATGGTTTCATTGGTTTACATCAGAGACCAAAGAACAATCAAAACAAGAAGTTTTCCCCGGTGAACGTCCTCCAAAGAAGGTGAAGACCGTGCCTTAGCCCGGAATGTTGATAGCCACCATTTTTAGGACGCGCGAGGTGTGTTCCAAGTTGACTATTTGGAGAAGAGAAAAACAATCACAGGATCATACTACGTCGATTTATCGGGCCGATTTAACGCCGATTTTAAGAAAAACGACCGCATTTGACAAAGAAAAAAGTGTTCTTTCACCACAATAACGCACCAACTCATACCTCCGCAGTCCCCACAGTCAAATTGGTCGAATTGCACTACGAATTGCTCCCCATCCATTCATCAAACAGCACTTGTAATTGCCCATTTCGCACACATATATATAACAGGTCCCAAACGCTATTTTGAGCTTTCTGAAATTCTTCGCAAAATGTTCCACTGAATTGAATTTGAATCATCTAACTGCTGATGATGTTTGTCTATCCGTCACTGCTAGTTTCCTCTGGGTCGAGAGGAGGCAGTCTCGACTGCCCGAACCTTTGGTTTCTCCAGATTAATATTCTTGAACGCTTCCAATAATTGATTTTTACTCTTGAAGAGCTGCATTCTACCTTGAGAACGTAAATTTACGTCAGGGATTCCATCAATGAGACACTCCAGCAACTCTTCCTCCTCCATTGAAATGTTATTTTCCAAAATTTTGTGGTGGAAATATTGTTGAAAAGTTTCGCTGACGCCTGAGCCTTTCCTCGCCTCGAATGCCCTCTTCCGTGTAACTCGGCTTGTATGGTCTACGAACATATCCCCCATATCGACCAGTTGCTCGACGGCGGGGCAATCATCAGGTCTGACCGAGAATGAAACCATTTCAACGCCTTCACCTTGAGACGGCAAAAAATTAACACTCTCGTAATGTTGTCTTCCAAATTGTACGCCGTAATTAAATTTCTTAATTGGCCTTCTCAGTGAAAAAAACAATCATCATCATCATCTCCCAAGAAATAAGCCAACAAATCTTTTAAGTTAAATATGTAGATATGTATGTACTCGTATTTTCTTCTGTTCCAATGTTACTACTATCATAACCTCTGCCACCACTAACTTTTATTCGTCCTCTCCACACTCTCTTGCCAACAACTCGCTCTCCTTTGTCTGCTACTCGATTCACTCTTCATTATATCCAACTCTCTGTTTAGCAATGTCCACATCTTTTTTTCAAAACTCTCTTTCGTTTTATGCTTTTGTCTATCATTGTGGCTTTTAACTTGTTGTTCGTCTTGTTCGTCGCAGCTCTCATCAGCAAGATCAACTTTCCGTTCATCATTATTCCACTCGTTCTTTGTTGATGTGTCCCCTTTCGTCACACTACCAACAAATTGCTTCTCACCAGCAGAATCGCCATCATCCATCTGCCGTCGGGTCACCTTCGTGCCTGTTGTCTTCCTCCCAATCTTCTCCAGACAAGACCATAGTTGTGACGCAGTATATAGTGCTATTCAAAACAATTTGGCAGTCTACTGCGCTCAAAAAATTAAAAAGGGAACTTTACAACAACAAATATACAAAAATTATCGCTGAAAGAGAAAAAATAAAATGAAAGAGCACGTGCACACCTATGAATTTTCATTTTCTTACTCTCTCTGCGCAAGTGGCCGTCGGACAGCTGTTGTAAATAACACTATACACTCGATAATTTTCCACTTCCGATTAGTATGATTTATTATATAGGGTTTTCTAATAACGACTTGACAACATTTTTTTTTTTAAATGAAAGGCAAACCATTTTAGATATTACAAAACCTTTATTATTGACTTGAAGTACAATCGAAACATTTATGAATGGAACTCGACTTCGTTCATATGGCCACCGCGGTCACGTTTGCAGCGGTCGATTCGTTGGACCCAATTTTCAACGACTCGGCCACACATTTCGCGTTCAATGTTGGCTCTGAGCTCTTCCAACATCGTCGGCGTGTGGGCATAAACCAATGACTTAACGTAGCTCCACAGAAAATATTCAAGCGGCGTAAAATCGCACAAACGAAGCGTCTAATCGACTGGCCCATTTCTTGAGATAACACGCTCACCATAATTACTCTTCAATAAATCGATTGTAGCGTGTGCTGTGTGGCTTGTGGCACCATCCTGTTGAAACCACATGTCGTCCAAGTCCATATCTTCCAATTCGGGCCAAAAATAATCGGTGATTATTCGATAACGCTGACCATTCACAGTAACGTGACTATCGTTATCGTCGATGAAAAAATATGGCCCAATAACGCCGCCGGCATGCAAACCGCACCAAACAGTTATTTTTTGTGGATGAAGTGGTGATTCATGAAGCACATGTGGGTTTTCACCCGACCAATAACGCATATTTTGCTTATTGACGAGCCCATTTAGCCAAAAATGAACTTCGTCACTGAAGATGATTTTGCGATGAAATTCATCATCTTAGCGCATCTTCTCCAGAACCCAATCGGAGAACGTAGCTCGTTAGTGTATTTTACCATGATGAAAATGTTGAGTTTACTGAATAAAATGACAGTGACAGTTTGATGATTAGTGAAAGGGTGCGTTCACAAATTAAATTCAAAGTTGTCAAGTCCATTGGAAAACCCTATATATCATTTTCTTTTAATATCGTATGTAAAATAAATGAAATACAACACTTTATTTAACTAAATATTTATCTATTTTTCTTATCTAAACTTATTAACTTATCTGACTACTTCTTACTTCACGTAAAACCACAACGCAACTGACTGCTTTTTTAGTTTCGAAATTTATTCACTACCGGCAGCTGGAAGTTTTACATCTTTTTTCTTTCTTTTTGTTTCTATAAGAATTGCCACAGTATCAAGTCAACAGGACACGTACATAAACCTGTAGAAATGAAGAGGGAAACCTTGCAGTAGAGTCGCCGTCGGTGCTGACTTCTTCTGCAGACTATGTGTAGAATGGTAACGAAAAAATACATACATCCCACCGTCAGACAGAATAGACCATTCAGTTAAGACGACGACGGTAGCCAAACTTCCGTCCACCTAGGCAAAACGAAGTGAGGATAACATTATCTTAGCCTAAATCGAACAAAGCTGCTGGACCTCACGTGTTGAAAGTGGCTTTACGAATCGCATATACCAACTCATTTCTAAGATCTGACCAGAAGAGTGTACAAATATGCCTGATGAATGAAATCTCGGCAGTTTGGCCAAACCACAAAAAAGTAGACCCTCTCAACTGCGCTACCTATAAACGTATTGTATATGTCTCCTCAACATTACGTACAAGATTTTATCTACCATATTGTCTAAACATATAAAACCCTCCGTCAACAAACTGATTGGCCCCTATCAGTGTTGTTTCAGGCTAGGAGAATCAACAATCAACCAAATTCTCACACTCCGGCAGATCCTAGAAAAAACTCAAGAAGTCAAAATCGATATGTACATACTCGTACCACCGTATATGACAGTATTTACAGAGACGAACTATAAAGAGCAATATCTAGTATTGGCATCCCTGCCAAACTGTCCGTCTGAGATGAGAAAATGACAATTGAGAACGCTCGCTCCTCCGTCAATGTGAGTGGTGGCTTAACGAAATTCAAAGACGAACTACACAAGATGTACGGCTGCATCGACATGAAGAGCGAACTGATAATAATTCTTCTGCCCGCAAAATCTTCAAATCTTAAACGGATGGACAACGCGCTTTGTTCGCGCGCAAGTCAAACGGGACTTTAACCAACTTGGGTGCGCAACTTGGGGCAGTTAGTTAAGGACCAAGGTAACTGGAAAGGCTTGTAAGTTGAAGTCAGGGGTCAACTGAACTCAAGAAACACCTTTTCTATTATGGCATTAAAATCAAAGCTCCAGAAACTTCGGCAATTTTTCTGTTGAACACAGCCTGTTCAAGCTCCGAACATTCCATATGCAAATCCGAACGTCATTGCCCTTTCTTAGTTTTCCAAGTTTGTTAAGGAGTTATGCCACTCTAGGATTTTCAAAAAATCAATTTTTTTATTGCTCTCAAAAATCTGGAATAAACCCGCTGAATCGGCACAAGTTAGCGGCACCAAGTGAAACGAATGCTAGAACATCAGCGAAAAAATTGAAGAAGTCGGAAGATATTTACGATATTGAAGTAAATCCATGTTTTGGTTATCGTATGATAAACATTATTGCAGTTTTTTTCGAACAAATCGCAAAAGAAATTTACGAAAAGTGTTAAGAGTGATTCGGGGTTCAAAATAGTAGTGTCAAAAGAATTTCAACTGCAACTACCATAAAACTAAAACAGTATGATAAAAACAGCAAAAAATGAGACAACTACGAGGTGTGTTCAAAAAGCAAGGTTACTTTTGAAATTTCGCGGGCAACGTATATCCGATTAACTTTTTTTTTTCTTTTTTTTTTATGTGTTGGTATACATGACCTGAACATATGTTCACAGTTTCAAGTATATATATGAAGCAAAGACAGGAGTTTTTACCTCAAGGTCCTGCGGCCAATAAGAAGTATAACCTTGAAATTATACGCCGTTTGCAAGAAGCAATACGAAAACAACGTCCGGAATTGTGAAAAAACAATTCATGACTTTTGCAACACGATAATGTCGACGCGCAAGGTCAGCGAAACCCCAGTGCGATTTTTTACCAAAAATCACTTCATTTTGAACGGAAGATAACTTTCAGAGTGCAGCCCATAATATGAATATCAAGGGTAGGGTAATTCGTAAATGCGTTTAGGGCAGACCCAGACATGCTGGAGTAAGCGTGTATAGGGACACAGCTGAGATAAACCGTTCTTTGGAATTTTATAAAAGTACCAGTGACGTATTTCCGTGAAAACTTTGTTCCACCAGACAACCGATACATAGGATATAATTGGTCTTATTATAACCGTGTAGATGTAAAAGACCCACTTTGGCAACAAGCCCCATGTCTTTCCGAAAGCTTTTCGCAGATAAAAAGGGCCAGGTCCTTTGAGGTTTTACGACATGACATTATGACACCCAGATAATTGGCTCTTTTGCATTGGAATAACATAACATATATAATATAACAGGTTTTAACACCGAGCTTGGAGTACGGCTCATATGTTTTACACAAGAATCCCTAGAGACTACTGTTTTCGTCATTTTGTTTCTTTTCAAAAGCCCTAAGTAAGCTGAAAACAAAAAAAAAACCGACAGCATTGGTTTGGCTTCTATTTACAGAATTGAAACATGCCAACAAAAGAAAGGTAAAAGCATCAAATTTTTCTTAACAAATTAAATCACTAGCTTCAGCTTCTTAGAAACTAAAAAATTTAAACTCCACAATCTAAGCATAAAATTTAAAAATTTCAGTTATCAGACAATTTTGGTCAGATAAGCTTCGCAAATCATGTATTATTTTGAAAGTCAACTTATTATGAACAGATTGTAGAAACCTTAGAAAAACCCAAAGTGTTTTTGAGTTGAAGCGATAATTATCAAGAAATTAAGTCTTTTTTTCAAGCTTTCGTCAAAAGTTAGGCAAGACTTAGCTCTTAGACTTAGCTTGTTTTAGAAAAGAAAAAAGGTTAAAATAAAAAATAAATAAAGAGATAAAAATTAAAGCGAACGTCAATCATTTCGTGCTTGCAGTAATCATTGAGGTATCATTATCAAAATTAATAACATACCCGAAGTAAGCAAAGTTCCTTACAATTTCAAAGTGAAAGCTGCCTAGAGCCCTTAATCAAAACACACTTATGATCTCAATGTCAGCAGCGTATGGAAGCAGTTGCACAGACTTTTGAAAACTTTCATAAAATATTATCAAATGTAGAATCCCATGATAACGCATCGTTTTGTCTAAACATTTTTTTGACATCAAAAATTTTAAAGATATTGCTTCCGACCTTTATGGAACAGCAAGCGTTCTCTATCATCATTCTGCACAATACAAAGACTTTGAAAAAACTAGACGTAGCTTTGTATAGATCAAAGTATAGATAGAAGTTGTTATTTGTTGCCTTAAAATCAATGAAGAGATAATGTGTACCGATCTTGACTCCATGAGTGTTCTCTAAGATCTTTCGTAGTATAAATTCATGAAAAATGTTTCTAGTCGTTCATACCTTGTTATACCTTAGATCTTGCTTTCCTAACTTTTGGTCGAATGCACGGAGATCTTAACGTTCATCGTCCAAATTTAATGGTTCTTTATAACTGACAACGATATTTGGGTCGTTCACGTCTGTCTGCAAAAGTAGTTTTTCCAAACATTTAGAATCGACTGTGGTACTAATTCTGGTACTAATTTTGTTTCCTCATCTCTAAAAGTAAGCTCGACTTGCCCTTTTTACCTTTTGGCGAAACTTCTAAGCATCCTTCCTTGGATAGTACATCTCCGCTTTCTCGATCGATCGCTTTTCATACTTTTTCCGAAGAAACCGATGGTCTTCCCTTCTGTTTCTCTGATCCATTTACGGAGCTTCGTATGTGCGTTGTTTTGCTACATATACTTGCCTACACTATAGCTAGTGATTTCGTGGGAGTGGTCCGGTGAAACCAAACACTTCAGTTGCGGCATTTCTGACTGGCTTCTTCACATCTATGCCACTGGTTACTTATTTAGTTGTAGCCGTTTACCTTTAAATCTCCTCACAGTGTTTTTTCGTTAAAGCATCTGAGATATCCGTCGATGTATCTTGGTTTTATCTATATTAGCCGCTCGAAATGTTCGGATATTTATAATACTGGGGAAGTATCTCCTTTTATACTTCGTCGTTAAATTACCTTGAACAATTTCAACACCATACAAAAGACACTGATAGTGGGTTTTTGGCGAAAATCTTATAGAAACAGTATTTAGTAGCATTCTATATTTTTTCCGTAGGGACGCGAATAATACGGTATTTTACAAGGCGTTCGTTCTGCAGCCTTCATAAGTCTGCCGCTTGCAAGATATCCGTGAACAAAACGAATGCTGCTTCTATTCTATCAAATAATCATCGTTATATTTGTCAAGGTTTTTCGTTTGTTACACCCATTCCACTCTCTTTCTGTATGGCGGTGATATCTCCTTTATAGTAACCGCTAATAATTCGGCAGCATCAGCCTGTTCAAGGTCCGAACAATTTAATGTGCATATTTTTCTTTTTCCTTTTACATCGTGGTTAACAGTGAATCTGTTCTTATTCAAGATACCTTGTTTTTCGCAACAGAAGGGTTTAAATGTAACCGTAGAGTTCACAATCCCCAACGCGAAGGGCCAGACACTTTCTTTGACCCAAAAACTCAACTTTGGCACCACTTACTTATTTAGATGGCGTTTTGGTGTCCATTCGTCTAACATGGCTTAGCTCTCTCAAGCTTTGGGTCCGTAGACGCCTAACTAGACTGATATCACTGTACAGCTCGTACAGTTCATGATTGAATCTCCTCCTCCTTCATTCGCCTCCAAAATAAAAGGGACTGAAAATCACACACAGTATAGTATAGTATCTTCCTCCTAAAACTTCTTCCGCTTTCAACAAATCTCTGTGCCAAAAGAGGGCTCTGTTACTCAATTTTCTCATGAGCCCAAAGAAACTACGGTTGGGAATTGTAATTCTGCGTCTGATTTTTGTTCTGTTGGTCCATTTTGGTCATTCGTACAAATAATTGTGCGGACTCGTGCCTCATTTGTAGGGCACTGTTAAAAAAATCATATGAAAGCTCTTCGCCTTGTCTGAAACATTTCTTTACATTGAGGGTGTCGGTCAATTCATTATCGACCTTGGTTATTTTCTCCTACTCAACACCCGGGCTTATAATCTTAAAATTTCAGTTGCATCCGCTGTTACTCCTCTAGGAGGAGTTAAAATGAGCACAGTTTGTATATCATCCTAACTACAGCAATAGGCAACGCCACGTCGTCGATATCGCTCAGCGCATACGCTCATCCTACAATACTCACAATATTATTATTATTATTATTATTATTATTATTATTATTATTATTATTATTATAATTTATTACCATGTAATTTAAATTACAATTTTAACAGGAAAACGAGCACAAGCTACTTGGACTTTCGGCTACGAGGTAGCTTAATGTAAAAAATTAAAATTAACTTAATTAAGGTTATATACTTTTGTTATTTATTTTTAACAAAAGAGTGAATTTTAAGTATACAGGGTGACTGAATCGAACTGCAACTTTTTGGAATTCTATATTTTTTTTATTTTTTGATAAAATTTATTGTGCTAAAGCAAGAAATGTTGGAAAATACATTAATTTTCAAATTGTATCAGTAGTTTTCAATATGTACACTTTTGGCGCGAATAATGGCCTTGAGACGGCCGAAGAAAGTACCGCACGCTGCACGCAAGTGGCTCTGCGGTATTTTGGCCCATTCCCGGCGAAATACTTGTTTGAGATGGTCCAAACTTTGGTATTTTTTAGTGCCAACCTTTGCCTTCAAAATACAACAGACAGAGAAATCCAACGGATTTGCATCCGGAGAATTTGCAATCCATTGTGTCGGAGAAATGAAGTGTGGAACATTGTTTTTTAACCGATCTTGTTGAAATGTCCACGGTCTCCGACCGAAATGATTGTTTGCCCAAGACTTCAATACTGCCACTAAGACAGTTTCACGGTATACAATCGCACTAATTTTGACGCCACGGTCCAAAAATACGAGCGGAGAGCGACCATCGGCGGTTATGGCGGCCCAAACCATCACCATCGGTGCTGCCTGTTTTCTGGTGGTCGTCCGAAGATGTACATTTTCGAAGGACCTCTGTGGTAAGTAAGCCCGGTTATTGTGTTTGTTGACATATTGCTCGATAACAAATGGCGACTTATCGGAAAAAAACAAATTCGGCAACTCACCACTTTCGTGCAAGCGTGGCAACTCCTTCGCTCTTTCGACTCTAACTTTTTTCTGTTGCGGTGTAAGATTGTGTTGTTTTTCAGAACTTCAATGACTTCACCCCAAGCTCATTTTTCAGTATGTGTTGCATCCGTTCCAACGATATGTTGAGCTCACAAGCCATTTTTCTTCCACTTCGACGCGGATTTCGCTCAATTCGAGCCTTCACTTTCCGAACCATTTCTGCCGATGTTGCTGTTTTTTTTTATGACCACCTCCATGCCGTTTTGCAACGCTGTCAGTTACGGTAACGAGCTATGGTTGGAGACACAAATGATTTATTCACGTTGAGGTTCTGGATTGCTCTAACGATAGCTACTTGTGGTTTTCCAGCCAAATATAAAGCAATCACACTATCACGTTTGATTTCAATACGCAAATCGTTTAAAAGGCTTGTAAATAATAAAATTATCTGGCATATGTCAAAATTTGAGCTCACAGTAATGAACGGTTCGGAAATTATAGCAGTCTGAAGTTTATTGCAGTTCGAGTCAGTCCGGGTATATTATCATGACTAATGTTTTTTAAGGGTTCGTAAATGGACAAGTTGGGTGTTGAGTTTAGTTGATGAGCAGTTCTGGCTGGACAATTTTGTAAGTTTAATAGGTGATGAATGTCGACGCAAGCTCTGCAGGTTGGACATGTGGGCGGACTTTTCTTATGGAGAAGGTCTTGGTGAATTGAGGTTGTATGACCAAGCCGCAATTTAATGAAGATGGTATTCATAGATTTTGTTGTGGTGGTAGGGAAAATTGGTTGCACTTTATACCCATGTGGCTTGGTACCCACATCAGCTTTAATTTGTTTGGGCTTGCTGATAAGAAAATCACGAATTTTACATATAATTTCAGTATTGTGACCATTGTTTTGGACTGCTTTTATCACTGAAAGACTGTCTGTAGCTATAACAAATTTTGCATAGCGGATGTGATTATGGTCTTCGAGTAGCAAAAGCTTTAGCAGTGAATATAGATACTTTGTTATCTAGAAGTCCTACACATATCAGTGAGCCGTTTTCAGTAACAGATGGAAAAGATGTGTTTTGTGTAGTTTTAGAATCTGAAAAAAAAGAATTTCCCCCATTCTTTTTTTAATTTCCGTAGAAATGCTTAGGAAAACTTGGCAAAAGATTTGGCTGGTAGTGCTGGTTTTATTAAAGTTTGCCAGATTCATGATAAATGATTTAGGTTGTATATACTAGGTGGGGTGAAAAGTAACCTCCTTGGGAATGAAAAACAATTTTTTTTTTAAATGTTTTTTATTTTATTCAATATAGTCCCCTTTTAGTTTGATACACTTATTCTAGCGATTTTCCAACTTCTTGATCCCGTCCGAAAAGTAATTTTCCGGAAGGTCTGCAAAATACTCCTCCGTGGCGTCGATGATGAGCCATCTTTTGAGGTTTGGGATGAGATAATAGTCCGAGAGAGCCAAATCGGTCCAATAATGCACAGTAATACTCGCTGTTGATGGTTTTTCCTTTTTTGAGGTAGTCTACGGAGAGTATGCCATGACAATCCCAGAAAATCGACGTCATAACCTTTCCGACCCATCTGTTCTCTGGTGTTCAACAGTTACCAATTGACGCCAAAAGTCCGCCCGATTCCGCATAAGCAAGTCCAAACACTCTTTCGAAGTGCTCTCGCGTTCGTGTTTTTGGTCAGGAGTGAGTATGCGCGGCACCCAGCGGCAGGATAATTTTCATATGCAGAATATTGGCCAAAATATGGCATGTGCGCTCAGTACTAATCTTTATGGTATCTGCTAGCTCGCGTATCTTCTCTTTCCGGTCAGCCAACACTATTTCATGTATTTTCTTGACATTGTCCTCTGTAACCGTATCGGAGGGTCTGCTGCTGCGGACTTGATCGGTAGTAGAGTTGCGACCACCATGAAACTCTCGAAACCAATATTTGACGGAGTAATCTGACGGAGCATTAGCCCCATAATATTTATCCAACTTTTCTTTTGTTTCCTTCGCCGTTTTGTCTCTCAAAAAATAATGTTTTATGAGAGAACGAAAGTCGTTTTTGTCCATATTCAACATGATGCTAAACACGTCAACAACAACCAGCTGTCAAAACAAAACTAAGGACAGTATCGCACTAAAATTTGGCATGTCTGCCTAAATATGAACGGACTTCAAGGCACTATGACCTATTTTGCAGTAGCAGCGCATTCTGGTAGTCAAGAAGGTTACTTTCATTCCACCTAGTACCATGGAGGATAGTGTGGAATGTACTTGGCTATTATATTAGTGCGAATTCACGAAGCTATTGAAGTGGATATACCTGATGGTATTCGTTTTACAGTATTATTCTTCATTGCACGAACAGCGTTCTTTGCCAGTATAGCACCATTTGAAAAAGTTTGATAAAGAATTTAGATTTTGTTGACGCAACTCTTTCTTCCAAGGTGGGTAATCCGACTTCAACCAACATGTTTTTTATTTTGATTTATTTATTTTTTTTTATAATTCAGCGCGCGCACCAAGGGGATATGAATATTATTGTTAAATATTAAACCTAATATACTAAAACTATCAACATTATTAGTATTATTGTATATTTACATTGTTCAAAGAAAGAAGAATTGCAGTACAGAATTTCTTACGGCAAATATGAAGAGCCTTACATTTATCTAAAGATAAATTAGCTCCAGAACAAGAAGACCAAGGTATTATTATTTAATGAAGGAGTTTTGTCAGTAATAAGTTTATGGTTGACGTGTCATTGTGGTTACATTAAATGTAAAAATCGTCGGCATAAGACGTGTGATGCATTTGTTTATGAGTTAATATGATTGTGCCTTGATCGTCAAAAGCTATAATAAACAATACCACAAATAGTGGAGATCCCTGTGGAATCCCATTTGCCAATGCATAAAAAGGAGAGAAACAATTGTTTATTTTAAATCCAATTTTCCTGTTGGTAAGGAAAGCTTTAACATAGTTGTTAACATATTTTTGGACCTATGCCCCACGCTTTCAGTTTATTGAGTATTATATGAATTCCTATCCTGTCGAAAGCTTTTTCAAAATCTAAGGAGAGAATTGTAACATGGTTGCGTGCAGATAGGGCATTGGATATCTGAAAATCTAGATGGTGTAGGGCATCGGCGCAGCTTTTATTTAATTGGAAAGCCACATGAAGCAAAGTATTCTTTTGGCTACGATTTTTTCAAGAGTTTTGGCCATGCACTTTATAAGGGATATTGGCCTGAAACCATTTACACTGCTTATGTTTTTCTTTGGTTTGGGTAATGGGAATAATGTTTTCTGCTTCCAATTTTGTGGAATAATACCAGTGTCAAAAATATTATTGTAAGGTTGTACAAGCCTGAAGGTTGCGCAGGGGGAAAGGTTTTTTACCATAGGGTATGATATTTTGTCTCTGCTGAGTGTTTTACCTTTAAGTTTGCTTAGACAACTTTCAAGCTTCAAAGGCTAAATTTCTACCTCTATCAATCTTGCGAGAGCCGAAATAAAATTTTCATCTATTGTAGAAAGAAGAGAGAGTTGTTTTTGTGAGACGTAGTTTGAGCTAAAATTTTCGTCTATCGAGAAGTTGGACCAAGTGAGTGCAAAATGGTTACTAATTACAGTTGGATCTGAAAGAGGACCTGTGGAAGTTTCAATGACTTTTATTGTTTGTTGTGTACGAGTATGTTCACCAGTCAAACACGAGTTTGGGTTGATAGACGAGGTGAAATGTATAAGGCTATTTGCTTTTGCAATTTTAAGCTTTCTGCGGAATTGAGCATTTTTTTTATAACAAATTCAGTTAACCTGATTAGGGTAATTTTTAAAAACTCTCCATGCTTTGACTTTTTCATTACGTAGGCCATTAAACTCCGGGTTCCACCTAACAACAGTACGTTTAGAAGCTTTATGTCGACATGTGTCAGGGTGTTATGAGTAGAGAAGTGTGTTGAGAAACCATCATTTAAGATCATTAGATTAGAGTTAGACAAGGAGTTTTCAACTATCGCACCTCTGCGATTAGTGATTGAGGAGCCCCAAAGTGTACTCCATGAGTCAACGTCGGCTGTAAAAAAAATAGGAGTTTTTATTTGGACGATGATATTAGTAAGGTCGTCTTTTGTAAATTTCTGACCAGGTAAAATATAAACCGAGACTAAAGTGAATTTAATAGATAGATGTTTTTCAAAAGCTAATGTCAATATGTTGAAAACTATAGGAATTATTTTATGTGGAATGTTTTTTTATAATTAAAATACCAATATCTTGTTTTGAAGTTATGTTTACTGGAAAGTTTTTAAAATATTGGGTATATAAGTTTCTTGAATTGATATAAACGAGGGGGAGTATTGTCTTATAAGGATGTTTAGTTCGTCGTAATTATTTTTAAATCCCTTGACATTCCATTGTATAATATTGGGTCTATAACTTATATATAAAGTCTATATTCGTGCGGTTTTCTAAGAGATGGCGTAACTTGTATTATTCCATTGTTATTATTCCATTGGAACAAGCTTTGGAAAGCTACTGTCATTGTACGTCATTTCAGTATATGTCATTCATTTGAAGCGTAAACAACAATAATTTTTTTTCACTCAAAAAGTTCTTCTTCATTACTTTAATATGAAGAAAACTGCTGCCGAAAGTCATCGTATTTTGGTGGAAGCTTATGGTGAACATGCGCTAGCTGAGCGAACGTGCCAAAAGTGATTTGCACGATTTAAAAGTGGTGATTTTGGCTTGGAAGACGATGAACGTCCTGGGTAGCCAAAAAAGTTTGAAGATGATGAACTGGAAGCATTACTCTATGAAGATTGTTGCCAAATACAAGAAGAGCTCGCAGAATCTTTGGGTGTCACTCAAGCAGCCATTTCAAAACGTTTAAAAGCAGCTGGATATATTCAAAAGCAAGGAAATTGGGTTCCACATGAACTCAAGCCGAGAGACGTCGAAAGGCGGTTTTGCATGTCCGAAATGATGCTGGAACGCCACAAAAGGAAGTCATTTTTGCATCGGATTGTTACTGGTGATGAAAAATGGATCCATTACGACAACCCCAAGCGCAAAAAATCAATGTGAAACTTGGCTAACCAGCCAAATAAACGGCAAAGCCGAATATCCATGGAGGGAAGGTAATGCTCTGTATTTGGTGGGATCAGATGGGTGTGCTGTATTAACACATGGGCTAAAAAGTCCGTGGCGTTTCTAAGACACGGCACAACTTGAATTAAATTCATACGATTAAAGATTAGTACCAACCTTCAAAAGATACAGCTGTCGGACGATTAGTTCTCGAAATGTAGCGTTGTGAAAAAAATGGATTCAAAGCAATTTCGTGTGTTGATTTATAATTGATTTTTGAAGGGAAAAAATGCAGCCGATGCAAAGAAATGGCTTGATAAGTGTTACCCAGAATCTGCACCAACCGAACGAACCATTCGCAAGTGGATTGAAAAATTTAAAAGTGGTCATACAAGCACCGAAGACGATGCACGCAGTGGCCGTCCAAAAGAGGCTGTTTCAGAGGAAAACATCAAAAAAGTCCACAAACTGATTACGAATGACCGTAAAGTGAAGTTGATCGAGATAGCTGAGCTGATGATATCGAAAGAGCGTGTTGGATATATCGTACACGAATATTTGAACATGCGAAAGCTCTGTTCAAAGTGGGTACCGCGTTTGCTCACAATGGACAGTCGACCAAAAACAACAACGTGATGATTCAGAGGAGTGCTTAAAGCTGTTCAACAGCATTAAAGCCGAATTTTTACGTCGGTATGTGACAATGGATGAAACTTGGCTCCATCACTTCACACCAGAGTTAAGTCGGCAGTCAGCTGAGTGGCGAGCAGGTGACAAACCTCGTCCAAAACGACCAAAAACTCAATATGGCATCCGTATTTTGGGATACACATGGAATTTTCATCGACTATCTCCAAAAGTGGCAGACTATCAACAGCGACTATTGCGTTGCGTTGTTGGAGCGTTTGAAGGACGAAATCGCAGAAAAACGGCCGCATTTGAAGAAAAAAAAGTACTGTTTCATTAAGGCAATGCACCGTGACACAAGTCGATGAAAACGATGGCAAAATTGAATGAATTCAGCTATGAATTGCTTCCCTACCCACCGTATCTACAGATTTGGCCTCAAGCGACTATTTCCTGTTCGCAGACCTCAAAAGAATGCTCGCCGGAAAGAGATTTAAGACCGATGAAGAAGTAATCGCCGAAACAGAGGCCTATTTTGAGGCTAAACCAAAATCGTAACAACAAAACCGGTATCGAAAGATTGAAAAATCGATCCAATCAGTGTATCGCCCACAAAGGCAACTATATTGATAAATAAAGTTGAATTTTGCAAAAAGTTAGTGTTTTACTATAAAACAGCACTGACCTTTCAGCCAATGTATTATGAGCTGCTAAAACCGGGTGAAACCATCAATGGACAACGCTACCGAACACAATTAATCCGTTTGAAGAGAGCAGTAGCCGAAAAACGTAAGGAGTATGCGACCAGACACGAGGCAAAAATTTTCCATCATGACAACGCTCGGCCCCACGTGGCTATTCCGATTAAGAACTATTTAGAAAACAGTGGATGGGAAGTCTTACACGACCCGCTTTATAGCCCAGACCTTGCTCCTTCTGACTACCATTTTTTCCGGTCGATGCAGAACGCCCTCACTGAAATACGGTTCACATCAGAGCAGAATATCGAAAATTGGCTTGATTCATTCTTGGCTGCCAAGCCGGTGCAGTTCTTTTGGGATGGGATCCACAAATTGCCAGAAAGATTGAAAAAAGTCATAGCTTCAGATGAGCAATGCTTTGAATAATACTATTGTACATGTTTTTCTTAAATATACGTTCAAATTTTGAAAAAAAAAAAAAAAACGCACGAATTTAAATATATACCCGATACCATATTTATCTTATTTTCATATAGATTATGTTGATCAGTTGTAGGTTGCGGACATCGGTGGCCAAAGTGGGAGTAGGGTGAATTCAAACGAGTTGACCCCCCCTCTCGACCCCGACAGTGATGTTGACGACCTGGTGATAGTCAAAATTTTGTTATTATTAAAGGGAGAGTTGGGAGAGCATCTGCATTATTTGAATTAGTCAAAGCTGTATTTGTTGAGTTAATAGTTGTTGGGAGTGAGGGAAGTGGGCGATTAACTGCTGATGGTATGCTTGTACATGTTTGTTTAGTTAGAACTTTCCAATGGTGGAATTCAACTGATACCGGTCAAACATCAAGAGTACCAAACCTGTAGGACGCTGAATGTTTTCAAAGGTTTTTTTTTTTTTAAATTTATACACCTCGGTTACACCTTGTGATTTGAACTCATTATTTATTTCCTCCTCCTTAATATTAATTAAGCAGAGATCTTAAACAATGACTTTCGAAGAGTTAAGATTGGTATGTAGTTTGATCGTCACTGGACATTGATTTGCGAGGTTAGTAACACGCGAGAATTTATCTGCAACTTTTTGGGATATGGTTCGAATCAAAATATTACCATCTCTAAGTTGCGAGATATGTTCATACTCTGTTCTTATAGAATCTATTGCTTTTTTAAGTACAAAAATGCTTACAGAAGACAGTAGTTGTTTTTCACTTGCAGAGGAGGAAAGTTTATTTTTCTTTGATAATCCCCAAGGATGTCAAACCTATTTCCGTGCGAAAACAAATTAATTAATTTGGTTTCGAACACGGAGGGAGATAGATATATGTATATCGCACGAAAGTACTGTCACTGAGCAGAGAAGTCAACACGAAGTGAACGCTGCGAGAGCTAGACGGTGACTGTACTCACAATACAATCGGTCCTACTAAAGGATCAGTTTGAAATCCAATAAATACGTTGTTTTTTTTTATAAATTATTAAAGTCTTTTATTTGTGGTTCATTTAATTCTTTATGTTATTTACAAAATGTTTTGTTTGTTTATTTATTTCATTTCATTTAGAATGTGCATTCTAGCGTACTAACATAATATTATTTTCATCTCTCTTTTACATATATTTTATTTCTTTGTTTACTTTCATTTTATTATAATTCAAACAAAAAATAAAAACTTTATATCTCTCCGTATGGAAATGAAAAAGAAAAGGGTAGAAGTTTATGTAGAAACAAAACAAAAACCAAAACAAAATACCATACTCGGTTATCCGCAGTCTTGCTCTTCGGAATTTATTCAAATAATCTATGTAATGGGTTTGGTTTTGTAAATAAAGTCATTCCACAATATTTACAAGCTGTGAATGAGCTTTTATACATATATTTACTAGTGGTTCGTCCCTTTTCTTTTCTGTAACGATAGTTATATAAAAAAAAGTGAGAACGATACAATAAAAAGATCACAAGATTAATTATATCAAAAAAAGAAACTATAAATTTAGTGATACAACAAACTGCAGTGGCTACGGAAAACAACAACCCGCATGTTGACGTAAATAAAAATAAAAGTACATTTGATGAGTTTTAATTATTTACAAAGAATTAACTTCCTTTTCTTAGAATTGTAGATAATAATAACAACTCATTAAGACTATTCAGGTCTTTCGTTATCGGATATAACAGACGGTGAGGAGCTTGGTTTTGCTGTTGTGTTTGGTGTATGCAGTTGAGTTGACGTTGATGGTGACGATGGAGAGGGCTGATGCTGTCTGCTAGATCCACTTGTGAATCCTTTTGAAGTTGATGGTACTGATGGCGATGATGAGGATTGTGATCCGCTTTGGTTATTCGTGGACGTATTCCTCTGGTTATCTGGAGGTTGTGTTGGCGTTGATGAATCTGGATTCGGCTGTCGAGATCTTTGTTCATCAGCTTCATTATTTGGTGGTCCTGGTTGATTTTGATGAGGTCGCCTTGTGTACATTATAAAACCAAGAAGTAATGTTAGTATTGTGATCATATAAAGATCCCAATTTGCTGCAATGTTTTCGTCCAGATAGAATATGAATTTATAGGGAGACTGAAAAGGAAGAACATTTCAAATGAATTCTTATGTTATTAGGTTTTTGCATTCAAATAATATAACTGTACTTTATCCTCGGTCTAAAATAGAATATATTGAGGTATTCTATGTGCAATTCCCATAAAAGCTAGAATTATTAGGACCGCAAATCAACGCTAGCCAACAACGACAATATTAAAAAAATAAATAAATCTGTCTTGGAAGATCGTATATATACACGCTTGTGTATTAAGTCAGATGGGCGCTCGTTTGGTTATGAAAATGCTCGAAAACGAAAGCGAATAAAAGTTAACTGGATTTTATAGCTCCGCAAGGATAACTTCAAGCTAAGAAGTGATATGTATTAGGTCTGAACTGCAAAACATTGGACTAATATGTGCATGCCTCTTACTGATAACGCCGAGAACCCTACCAGTAAGGAACTTTATTACCTCCTGGGCGGAACATCAGACCCTATCATGCTCGGAGACATTACTGTTTTAGTCTATAATAAAGTGAACATCTGAGCACACAGGTATGCTTTAATTCATGTAACCGCTCGTGGCGTAAAGGGGTCAAAAATGCATTTGAAAACCTTGTCAGATCTTCTGCTAGGCAACTTAATTTTCTGCACCTCATACCAAATGTCCTCTTGGACAATTCTGATTTGCCTACATGAGAAGCGGATACTATTGCATGACATACCTTACTATATAATCCATTGAAAGCATTCTCGAAATCAATAAAACAAAATAGGTATGTTCGGATTCTGAAGCTACTTCGAAGCTCTCATTCGAATTCAAAACCATCGCACTGCTATTGAAATCGATTAATAATATTGCGAAGTTCTCACTCTTCTTCTCTTAAGCTGATTCTCATTTGATAACCACAATGGGGTATCTAGGCTTTTCACGGGAACTTATTTTTAGCTGCGGAGATTTATTGAATCTGAGATTAGATTTGGCACTTGTTTTACATCGCCCTGACCTTTTCTTTTTTCCACAAGGTACTAAACTTCCAGTTTGATTCTCTTTACAACTACGACTGCTGATAATAATATCGTTCAATTCCGATATCGGCACCTGTCTAGGACGTCAGAAAAACTCAAATTGATTTAGTCTAAATAATTCAATATTAACTTCGTATCAGAAGAGACTAAACTGATTTTGTGACTAACAAAAGTAGATACCACTGCCGCCCAAGTGCAAATGTGGTTGACACAGGAAGAAATTTAAACTTTCTCATATGTTCGTACGACAGTGACCGCTACAGAAAACAGAAGCAGCATCTTTTTGGGAGCAGATTTGATGTAAAGGGCAGTCTTGGGAAAGATGTTCTAATCTTTTGGCACGAAAACAGGCGGCTTGTTAGGATCTGTATCAATTTTATATAATAAGCATAATCCACAATAGTCTGATGTGCACTAATGCCAAACACATGTAACAAGGCAACTGAAGGAACTCGGTTTAAGAAATGAAGAGGTACTACTCCAGGAATAACCTTCAAAAACTTTACCAGAAGGTAAAAAGAACATGTTAAGTCCACAAAAACCCCAACAGAAAACTGTTAGGATAAGGTCGGTAATTTTGCAGTATAGTCGCAGCCAGTGCTGTGATTGGGGACTGTAAAACGTCTGGATTAACCCAAATTCTGCGGTCAGACGAAACGAACCTGTCAACTTGGACATTGAAAGCAAAAATTTTACTTAAGTCCAATAAGACTACTGGATCAAATGCCCTGCTTTCCAAAGTTATTAGAGCAGCAGAAGATAGCTTGGTAAAGGTAACATACACCAAGAAATTTCGAAGATTTATTAAGATGAAAGCCTACGAGATATTTTTTGCCTGAAAACATTTGTCAACAATCTGATTTACCCCCGTCAGCGCGATTTTAAGCCTGAGAATGCGCATTCCCTCAGAACAAAGTCGATTTCTCGATCTCTGATTCTCGCAGTTCTTATCTATGGCACATGTTGTTGGCTGCTGTCGGTTGTTGCCCCATTAGGTGCATCAGTAAGAAAAGGAAAGGAAAACCTATCCATATAAATTAAAATAAAGAAAATCAAACCAAAGTTCTTCTAATTCATTCAGACATATAAAAAGAAAACTTTCTTACCTCTTTTAATGATTCAAGTTTAGCGATAATTTGAAGCTTTAGTAAAGCTAAGGCAACAGGAATTTTAGCATCAGCACTTGTTTCAGCTGCCAAATCGTACAATCTCTTTGCCAAATGCAAATCTTTCTTCATCCCCAAACCCTGTTCGTGCATATAACCAAGATTAAACATTGCTTGTGCGTTATAATGCTGTTCTGATGCTTTCCTAAGAAAAAATAATTATAAACTCAAATAAACGGATATGAACACACTTAAAAGAAAAAAAAAACATTTTTACTGACCTATACAAAGACGCAGCCGATTCAAAGTCAATTGTCGTACCCCAACCGTAATAATAGTAATCGCCCAATTTAACTTGTGCCGCCGAATAGCCTTGCGATGCTGCTCGTTTCCAATAATAAAAAGCACGAATTAAATCTTCATGACGGTCATTAAATATTGTCACTTCATTGCGGTCGAGAAGAAATGCAGAATTACTCTGTCCTACTTCATAGCCCATCTCCGCCAACAAAGCATACTTCATGTATGCTGAATCCATATCGTATTTCTTGTAGTCGTTGTAGGCTTGCATAAGCATCTCACTCCAGCGACCACGTTCGGCAACGTTTTTGAAGAACTACAAGCAGCAATTACAAACGATTTTTAAACAGAAAATGAAAAAATAAAATAAAAAATAAACCCACTTCAACAGCAGCAGGACACGAACGAAGCATCCCTAAGCCATAAGCATGCATGACTCCCAAATTGTAGTACGCCAGCACATGTCCAGACTGGGATGCTAAATTAAAATACTTTAATGCAAGCTTGTAGTCTATTTTTACCCCATTTCCAGCTGCGAAAATAAAACAATGATTTAGGTCTTAGGACTTTTATGTTTGGTAAAAATACTTACTAAAGTACATGTTTCCCAATTGTAATTGTCCATCTACCCAGCCTTGATCAGAAGCCTGCGTAAAATAGTTAAATGCTTTCGTGGTATCTTGAACTACACCTAGACCTTGCAAATACATTAAACCTAATCCGGTCTGACCAATTGGGTCTCCAAGCTCAGCGGCTTTTTTAAAGTATTTGAAAGCAGCATCGTGATCTGCTTTGATGTATTCACTGCCTTCCAAGTAGAGTTTACCTAAGAACGCATATCCAATGGCATTACCAGCATTAGCAGCTTGAGTGAAATACTCCAAAGCCTTTTGCAAGTCCTGCTCAGTGGCTTTACCACCTTGATAGTATAATTGGCCCAAACCAACCTATGTTGACATATCCAATTGAAGATAATGAAAACTATTTGTTAAACAGTACAAGTGTTTACCTGTGATTGTACATCACCCTTGTCAGCTAACAGTTGATAATAATCCACTAACTCTGTCTCCTGGCTCCCAGAGTTTTCCAGCTCATCCAACAGTCGCACACGATGTACAATTGGTCCACTCGAAAAAGTTATATTTGAGGCGACGATTTTCGCAACACGTTTATAAAACGACAGTGACATTTCACAACTGATCGGTACGTTAATACCAAACGAATAGCGATAGCCCAATGCCATTTGTGCATAAACATCACCGCCGAATGCTGCTAAGGTATAGTGCATCAAAGCCATTGGTTGACTTATATTTTTTCCACCAACTCCTACTGAATACAAAAATGCCAAACCCTTTAAAACACAAACATAGAAGTAGAAAAACAGCATTGAACACATTATATTGTAAGTTACCATGTTAGCTTTTGGCAAACCAAGTTTCGCAAGCTCTTCAAATTCCTTGGCTGCAAATTCAAAATCTATTGGACGGATACCTAAAACATGCGCCCACGCAATATCACATCTTGCCTCTATGTGATTCATTTGACTGGCTAATTGTAATTTAAAATGACCTAAGACTTTGTCACCTTGACGCTTTCCAAGCAGCTCGGTAGCTTCTCTGTACAATTTTTCAGCTGAAATAAAAAATTAAATGCAGTAAATGTACAATTTTTCGGTAAGTATTAATTCAGTAAGAATCTAAATATCTTGCAGCTATGCTTCTGATAAGCCTAACTGCGTTACTCCTTTTAGCGTAATCTTTTATCCTAAACAAAATTTATGAAATAAAGTGGCTGAAAGTACATATTTTTACGCCACTGCAGCGTGAAAACAAAAGCAGTATCTAAAAGCAACAGACGCACCTTACTTCTTCTCTGGAAAATCAATCTAAAGCACTCACGAACACTGTACAAAACTCGTACGTGCCCTAACAACATGAAACCGTTTCCCAAAACCTCCATTTCAAAGTACTCTTAATATAGAAAAAGAGAAAAATGACAACACTGAAGTCGAATATTTTTATAATACACAGAGATGTATCAAGAATGAGCAAAACTAGATTGTTGGTGGAAACCTCTGAATGATGTTAAAAATTGAAACAAACTGCCTAAGACTTACAAGCAGATTAAGTATGAAACTGACAGCAGCATCGTTTGCAACAACGCAAAATTATTCCTAATCAAATCAGATAAGAATGTGGAGATGAAAAAATAATTTGAAATTAATAATCTGCACGACTTAGGCGGTACTAAGGCACAACAAAAACAACCTGGATTGGAAACTTGAATGTGTCCTCGCGAACCAGAATTGGAAAAAATCAGTAAGGAAAACATCTTCGGCGAATTAGTTGAAGAGCACAGCCTCCACAACACGACAGGCGAGAACGTCTAATGGCTAATAGATTTTGCAGCAGCTCGTTATTGGATGATAAGTTTCAATATTTTTCCAAGACAACGAATACATACATTAACCTGGCGCTTCGAAAATAATCGAACCAGCGAGTCATGCATTTAGCATTCAGAATACGCAAACATTCATAGCGACAAACATAAATCTGACCACTTCTTTGTTGGAGGAAATTCAAATCTCGATTATCCAACGAGAAAAGGCTGCCCAGAAAGAAAGCCTTTGCGCGAGTGGAGAAATTAGAGCACCTTAGCGAAAAACTCTCCGAAGTGTATCCAACTCTCCAACCAGTATCGTGACATCATGAAAGAAGTACCCGAGACAACCGCAAGCACCACTGAAAAAGAGCCCTTGCTGTGATGATGAATGCGAACGACGAAAATAGGCAACAGAAAATGCACACCAAGTGCTGCGTAAAAATAACAGTGCTTATGCAACCACCCAGCTCAAGGATATCAAAAATATTTGGGTTAGAAACAATATCGGAATCTTTTTCAGCAAACTGAAGTAACTGGCAGTTAGCTTCAAGCTAGAACGCAACACGCAGCGCACTTCCAGCGACTACTTAATAGACATCAACTAGGAAGAGGTGGCTCAGCTACACAAGAACTGAAAAACAACAATGCCGTCATCCGTGATGGTCTATCATTCATGAAAAGCGATCCTATTTCTTATCGAGGCATATCCTTGCTTAATCTCGCATATACAATTTTATTCATTATACTCGCATGGTGTTGACGTCTCAAGCCCTTCTACCAAATACTAATCAACATGTACCAGTGTTGCTTCCGGCCCGGCAGATCTGCCTAATTTTTAGACTAAAGCAAATTCTAGAAAAAAATTATTGATATCTTTATCGATTTTAAAGCAGCGTATGATAGTAGTAATCGGCTTGAGCTCTACAAGGTATGTTGGCTTCCAAAGCGTCAATCGTAGCTGGCTTATTCCTGAAGACCTGAGACTTAACATATCCCCAGAGAAAATAGTCCAAATGTATGATATCGCACGATCTAGGCGGCCAATTAACCGTAGCAAAAGGTGAAATTAAGTGCTCGCCTAAATGATTTCTCAACAAGTCCATTGTTTCACGCGCTGTATGGCTCGTAGCGCCGTCTTGTTGAAACCAGAGGTCACCGAGACCATGTGCTTGAATTTCAGAAAGCACATAGTCCGTTAACGGTTACCATTGACGGTAACATTCTAATTTGCTTTATTTTTGAATAGACCAATGATTCCACTAGCCCATCAACCACACCATACCGTTGTTTTTAATGGACGTAATGGTAGCTCTTGGTACTCTTCGGGTTGCTCATCAGCAATTTTGTTTATTAACGTACCGTCGCCTGGATTCGATTCTTGCATGAGTTGAATTCTGTACGCTTTAAGGCCGAGATCCTCGCGTAAAATACGCGCAGTTGTCGAATACGCCAAGCCAAGCTGCTGAGAACGACGACGAATTGATTCGTCACGGTCTACGCGTACACTTTCAGCTACAACAGCTATAGTCTCTTCCCTACGTGCTGGATGTGGTCTAACCGGTCGAGTATCATCCACTAATGTAAACTGGGACTCAAATTTGCGAATGGTATTGGCGATTGTGTTTTCAATAGGTCGATTATACGCACCGTAAGTTCCTCGAATCGCACGAAAAACATTTCTCACAAAACGCTGATTTTCTTAATGGTGTTGTGGTGTGAGTTTTTCCATGGTAACTTGCCAAACGATACTGAAAAGAATGATAAAGAAGTTTGATTGAAGTCACGCGTGATTTGCCAAAGAAAGCCTATTGAAAATCAAACCTCACGATGAATTACCCCTTATATGAGTAGAAAGCCAGACTGTGGCCGTGAATAACACCCCGAAAACATTTTACTATAGAGCATTCCACGAAGTATAAACAGCTGTTAACAGAACTGTGTAACGAAGTCTTCCAATGCCGGTGATGAAAAAAATGGAATTGTTAAATACAAAAAGCATAGCAAGGGTGATACAATTTCTTGAACTTGCGGTTCCCCATTTCAGAGTTGACATTTCACACATGACATGATTTACACACTTGGTTCATTTGCGTTCCCGTATTTTTTTATGATTTGGTCTCTTTCTGAGAGATTTCTATCCCCACTCATCCAAGATCATGCCTTGGATCATGTGAATTAAGACCATGACTAGGGAGGGAAATGAACAGCAAAAATTTGCAAAAATCGATTTTAAACATTTTTAGTAGCCCCGCGATTCAGAGCATGAAAAGACGCTTAGTACTGAATTCCCCTACACACATCGAATGGCTAGAGCCTGCATTAAGCGCCTGAGGATCGAAGCAAAAAGAATATAAGAACCTAATTTGGATTTCGAAGAGTGCCTTTTATGAAGATTTTTGCCAAAAGATCTTAATTTTCGTGAAAATGGGAAAATCAGCTGGGCTGGAATCACACAGAAAACCTGATGGAGTATACACTGATTCGAAAGCAGAGACTCACTTTCTAGGCAAACTAATCAGAACCAGTTTACAAGCAGCTCCTTTTAGCAAAACTGCAAGTGAGCTGAATAGCACAACCCGCCGTAGCTCCTACCTCTCATCGATTGTGGTGAGGGATTGAAGATGTTGTTTCTTCTTTTGATGGCTTCAAGTCACCTTATGCTGTAAGAAGTTAGAGGCCAGCTGCTGGTAAGTCTGAAAAGAATTTTCACTACTAACTAAGCACATGAAACACGAAACGTGCAACCCTGGCGGACAGTGAGAATAGCCTTTATACCGAAAGCTAAGTATCATAAGTGTCATTCTGAACATGTAATCCATATACTCGTATGCAATGACATATATGCAATAGTGATGGTACCGAATTATATTGTAAAAAATCGGTGGAGGTCGAAGCATATGCATCTGACAGCATTTGCAGTGACAGCCAAGCTATGCTTAAAGCCTTACTGAACCGACTTCTAAGGTAATTCGAGAACACAATATTTCACTGAATCCAGTAGGAATTCACTGAGTTATGTCTGGGTTGTAGGTCACAACGGGATCAGATTTTAGATCAGATTTATCACTCATAATATTCATACTAGGTGGGGTGAAAAGTAACCTCCTTGGAAATGAAAAAAAAAAGATTTTTTTAATATTTAATGTTTTTTTATTTTATTCAATATGGTCCCCTTTTAGTTTGATACACTTATTCTAGCGATTTTTCAGCTTCTTGATCCCGTCCGAAAAGTAATTTTCCGGAAGGTCTGCAAAATTCTCCTCCGTGGCGTCGATGATTTCCTCGCGTGAGCTGAATTTTTTATTGATGAGCCATCTTTTGAGGTTTGGGAAGAGATAATAGTCCAAGGGAGCCAAATCGGGCGAATACGGTGGATGCGACAGCGATTAGAGCCATAAGTCATTGATTTTAGCCATGGTTGCGATGGTCTTATGCGCCGGTGCATTGTCTTGCTAAAACAAAATTTTTTTCGCTTCATGTGATGTCGATGATTTCCTCGCGTGAGCTGAATTTTTTATTGATGAGCCATCTTTTGAGGTTTGGGAAGAGATAATAGTCCAAGGGAGCCAAATCGGGCGAATACGGTGGATGCGACAGCGATTAGAGCCGTAAGTCATTGATTTTAGCCATGGTTGCGATGGTCTTATGCGCCGGTGCATTGTCTTGCTAAAACAAAATTTTTTTCGCTTCATGTGATGTCGATGATTTCCTCGCGTGAGCTGAATTTTTTATTGATGAGCCATCTTTTGAGGTTTGGGAAGAGATAATAGTCCAAGGGAGCCAAATCGGGCGAATACGGTGGATGCGACAGCGATTAGAGCCGTAAGTCATTGATTTTAGCCGTGGTTGCGATGCTCTTGTGCGCCAATGCATTGTCTTGTAAAAATAACATTTTTTTTTGCTTCATTTGAGGCCGTTTTGCAGCGATTTCGGCCTTCAATTGCTCCAATAATGCACAGTAGTACTCGCTGTTGATGTTTTTTCCTTTTTCGAGGTAGTGCACTAAGAGTATGCTATGACAATCCCAGAAAACCGACGTCATAACCTTTCTGACCCATCGAGCCTCCCTCGGCGGCTTCAGAGCACTCGTGCCGGCTTTAGTCCATTGCCGGGCACTTATTCTGTTCTCTGGTGTTCAACATTTACCAATCGACGCCAAAAGTCCGCCCGATTCCGCATCAGCAAGTCCAAACACTCTTTCGAAGTGCTCTCGCGTTCGTGTTTTTGGTCAGGAGTATGCGCAGCACCCAACGGCAGGATAACTTTTTCATATGCAGAATATTGCCCAAAATATGGCGTGTGCGCTCAGTACCAATCTTTGTGGTATCTGCTAGCTCGAGCACCTTCTCTTTCCGGTCAGCCAACACCATTTCATGTATTTTTTTGACATTGTCCTCTGTTGCATTATGAGAGAACGAAAATAGTTTTTGTCCATATTCAACATGATGCCAAACACGTCAACAACAACCAGCTGTCAAAACAAAACTAAAGACAGTATCGCACTGAAATTTGGCATGTCTGCCTAAATATGAACGGACTTCCTACCGTTAAGTCAAGAAGGTTACTTTTCACTCCACCTAGTACATCTTAATTGAAATACATACAGCCCAATTCAAATATTGTGTTCTCCCGAAAATAAAATTCTCCTATTCCGAGTTCCCCGGGAGACAATTCTCCCCTTCGAATTTGAAAGTGTGAATTATTGATGTTCGAATGTGCATTTGACATTTAAATAAAATTTAAAAATTATTTTTTTTGTTTATCAATTGTCAAAATTTCTCATGTTTACAGATATTTGTTATTTTCCGTGGTAAAATTAAGCTTTGCGTTTTTTAAGTGTTAGATATTTTTCACGGTTGTATTGTTTGTAAAAAAGTTTTGTGATAAAGGTAAGAAAATGCATAGCACTGTATTCAGGTTGTTAGCGGAAGAAGTGGATGCTGAAGACAACCGACAAGGACAGCCGAGGCTATTAGGAGGTGTTAACGGGATAGCAGAAATCCTCTTGGATTTGCCTGAATGATTGTATAGTACAAGTGCATAGGTGCAAGTATATTTTACTTATGTAAATACATTTCTGTTTATTAGATTTCAAAAGTATTATAAAGTCAAGAATGTGGCACAACGTCCTGACAGCCGACTAGAAAGCGTTTTGCAATATCACCTATTGTGAAACAGAGCGCTTCTTTGGTGAGGGGGGATACCAAACGGGTGTTGAAATAGACCATATTATTGGTTTGGCCGAATCTACCTTCAGCAAAGTGCTCGCAGAACTACTTGATATATTGGAAGCGCATCTACGTCCACAGTGGATAAATTTCTGCTAAACGGTCAGAGAAAAAAGGAACGTTAAGTTAGCATTCTACACCAAATATAGCATGCCCGGTATTGTTGGATGTATTGACAGCACACATGTCCGGATTGTTGCCCCTACTGTTAATAAACATTTATTTTACATTGGGTATATATTTTAATTCGTGCGGTTTTTTTTTCCAAAATTTGAACGTTTATTTAAGAAAAACATGTACAATAGTATTATTCAAGGTATTGCCCATCTCCAGCTATGACTTTTTCCCATCTTTCTGGCAATTTGTGGATCCCATCCCAAAAGAACTGCGCCGGCTTGGCAGCCAAGAATGAATCAAGCCAATTTTTGATATTCTGCTCTGATGTGAACCGTATTTCAGTGAGGGCGTTCTGTATCGACCGGGACAAATGGTAGTAAAAATGGGCAAGGTCTGGGCTATAAGGCGGGTGGGGTAAGAATTCCCATCCACTGTTTTCCAAATGGTTCTAACCGGAAAGCAACGTGGGGCCGAGCGTTGTTATGATGGAAAATTATTGCCTCGTGTCTGGTCGCATATTCCGGGCGTTTTTCGGCTACTGCTTTCTTCAAACGAATTAATTGTGTTCAGTAGCGTTGTCCATTGATGGTTTCACCCGGTTTTAGCAGCTTATAATACATCACACCCATCTGATCCCACCAAATACAGAGCATTACCTTGGCGCCATGGATATTCGGCTTTGCCGTTGATTTGGCTGGTTGGCCGGGTTTCACATATGATTTTTTGCGCTTGGGGTTGTCGTAATGGATCCATTTTTCATTACCAGTAACAAACCGATGCAAAAATGACTTCCTTTTGTGGCGTTCCAGCAGCATTTCGGACATGCAAAACCGCCTTTCGACGTCTCTCGGCTTGAGTTCATGTAGCACCCAATTTCCTTGCTTTTGAATATATCCAGCTGTTTTTAAACGTTTTGAAATGGGTGCTTGAGTGACACCCAAAGATTATGCAAGCTCTTCTTGTGTTTGGCAACAATCTTCATAGAGTAATGCTTCCAGTTATTCATCTTCAAACTTTTTTGGCTGCCCAGGACGTTCATCGTCTTCCAAGCCAAAATCACCACTTTTAAATCGTGCAAAGCACTTTTGGCACGTTCGCTCAGCTAGCGCATGTTCACCATAAACTTCCACCAAAATACGATGACTCTCAGCAGCAGTTTTCTTCATATTAAAGTAATGAAGAAGATCTCCCTGCAAAAACACTTTTTCAGGCACAAAGTTCGACATATTTGAGTGAAAAAAAAATTAACAGTAACTTTCCAACGCATGTTCCAATGGAATAATACAAGTTGCGCCATCTCTTAGCCAACCGCACGAAGTTATAGATCCAATAACAAAAAAGGATTAAATGTTATGTTGGTAAATTGTTTTATTAGTGCTGTGGTGTTTTTAATTGCAAAATAAAATTAATTACTTACATATGTGTAATGACGAATTGAGGATTCATTACGTCGACGCTTCCCATCCCCGTGCAAGTTATGATACCCTCATTTGGAATGCGAGGGAGCGAGCTGCGGACGCACTGTGAGCAGGAATATTTACGAGGCATAAGGAATTTTTGGCTTCTTGGTAAGAATTAAAGTTTATATTAAATTTATAAAACGTTGACATTTGAATAAGGAGATGCCGGATATCCTTTAGAGCCGTGGATTTTGACTCCTCATAGAACGCCTGTGATATTCAAGTGATAGCAAATTTAATGAGGTCCACTCACGCTGTCGAAATATCATTGAGTAGACCAATGGAGTGCTTAAAAATAGATGGAGATGCCTTCTAGGTTCGAGGGAACTGCATTACAGTCCGAAAAAGGCAGCAAAAATCGTAAATTTTTGTTGTGCTTGCATAATATATGCACTCGATTCAAAGCAGACTTCATCAATGACACCCTCATGATTTCGGACAATATTGAAAGTACGGAGAACAACCAAATTGATAGTGGTATCCCGTCTGTAGAAAGTCATTAATACCTAATAGCAGCGCGTATGATTCAGATCAATATCGAAAGTGAGCTTTAAGTTTTGATACAAAATTTAGTACAATAATTAAATAAATGTTTTTAATTAAAAGAAAGCAAAATTATAATTCATTCAGTGGTGATTAAAAGTCGACGATTTTTTTCAATTTTATCTTAGACTTCCTTCTGTCGCCAGCTTTTCATGACCCAATTATGCCGTTTTGTTACTTCCAAAGTTTTATTCTTTATCTTCTTTGTATCCTTCATTTTTTGAAGTGTTTTTTTTTTTTTTTTGGATATCGTAAAGATCCTCCAAAGAGTAATATATTTTCGTCGTGCTTCGGTGCTATTCTTTTATGCCTTCGACTAACACCATAACGGTCTCGCATAGCTCTTTTGGATTAATAGCTGCTTCTCCAAAACTTAAGAGGCAGTACTTTTATGAGCACTGGCACTTCCTCGTGGACGGGAGTCCTTATTTTACATTATTTCTTCGTCGTGAGTCTCCGTGCCAAGCATTGCTAACTCTTCTTCAGTAAGCAAATCTATTTCTTGTACGGGCACCGTATTCAGTAGTTTTTCTGGCGGCTCTTCATTTTCATTGGTCGCTTTACTTTCTTTTTAAGAAGATTTCAACAAAAATGATACTACCGCAACGCCTTCAACAGACTCTTTCATATCTACAATACTTAATTGTATGTGGCCTGTTCTATATCCGAAAATTTGTTTTCTTTAAGTGGTCCTCCCCCGGTGGCATTTCTTGTTTTTACATTTAATGCCCTTTGCTCGCACATTTTTTTTTTTATCACTCCAAACCTAAATCGAATTTTTTTAGGCTTATGTTCTGAGCCATTTGTACAAAAATACCTTCTTCCAATCGGGGAGAGTTTTGCATGGTGGTCCCGCTGAATTCAATTCTTTTTCAGCCAATTGCCAAAACAGGGCAATTTAGTTGCCTTGTGGAATCCGCATACAACGTCGCGATGTGCTTCCATCAAATTTAGTAACGTTTGAAGTTGAAGCTTATTTGTTGTTTTAGACCTATAAAAGCATTTTACCAAAATTTAAATTTGAAAAAAAACTAAATCACTTACATTTTTTCATTAAACTCCCTTGAAAATGTTTGGGGAATAAAAGCGCGGGAAATGAAATGACATCCTTCTCTTTTTTGGAAATTTGTGATACCTACTTTTTTCCCAGAGAATTTTTCTCATTTTCGAAGATTGTTTAGAATAGGAGAAATGGAAAAAAGGAACAAACTTCCCGGGAGTTTTTATTTAGAATTGGGCTAATAATTTTATTATTTACTCAATAGGAGAAATACCATATAAGTAGTAAAAATAGTGTTAAATGGCACTTCAGTAGGCTTAAAATTCAATATTTAAAGCAGGGGGTTAACATGTTTTAAAGATATAACCAATATTAGATTTAAAAAAGTGGAAAGAAATAAATAAAATAAATAAAAGGGTTATAGTACAAATAATTATAATTAAAGTACACAATAAGTAGCTAAAAATCATTCATTACACCGCAATATCTGAGATTCAACTTGCACAAAACACAAATCCAAAAGCTAACTTTTTACTTGTTTTGTGAACGCATTCGAAATTGTTAGTGATCTGATAGACTGTGGGAGTTTATTGAAAGAGCGGCATGATGCAATAGTATAAGTATTATGAAAATAATGTACGGAAACTATGGTATATTCAGAAGATTATAATTGTTAATTTATTTAAAATTTAAATTTTCTAATCTGATAATACTTCAAACATAATAAATAATACAGGTCATCAATACTTTGAAACAATACAAATGACGTACTGGCAATAGATGTAAACGATTTTTTGGCAAATTTTTCTTAAAACAGGTTTCTGCAATATTAACAAGGACTGCAACACAACATTCAATTCCAAATTGTTGAAATGGAAACCTCCAAATTATTTTCAAAAGTTTTATTGAGTTAATATTTCACAAATGTTTTACTATGGACCGAAAAATTCCGTGTGGTTAAAAAAAAAAAAAAAAACACTCTGGGGTCAATGATTAGTCCCAAATATTTAAATTCATCAACAATTTAAATTTTAAAACATGTATTGCTGCAAATTATACTGCAGCAAAAAATAAGAATGACTACAAGGACAGTATGATAGCTTAAACTTTTTACATTCGGGTGAGTGAAACTAAAATGCTGTACAGAGACAATTTTGCGACGATAAATTGAAAAACGTCATTTTTATTTTCAAGCTTATAACCAAGTTGTGCTCAGCAAATGAGATTCTCAATATATTCAGATCCCAATTCATATCAGAAACCAGATTCAAAGGACTGTCTAAGCCCAAAGCACACCCAGATTAAGATACTTAACTTCACTTCTAATATCATCTATCTTCACTCTTTGGGGCCTATTTTAAAAGTAAGATTTAAATCAGTTGAACATGAAGACATGAAGTCTCGAAAATCGGCATTGTAAATTTTATTCAACAAAATATCGTGATTGACCATATCGAAGGTATATCGAAGTGAATAGAAAAGCGTAAGAGGACATTCTCAGTGCATTTACTTCTTTGAAATCCAAATTCCACAGAATTAGGAAACTTAATTTTATTAAGAAATCTCACAACTCTATTCCACACAAATTTTTCAAAAATTTAGGTTATTACTGAAAGAACTGAAATAGTTCTATAATTGCCTATATTGTCATCTAAATTTTTATTGAAAAGTGGTATAATATTCTCACGTTTAAACCCTTCAGGAAAAACTCCAAAAAATATGTTCAGGTTGAAGATACAAGTATAAAACAAGCCTTTTTTTTAAGCAAACGGTTCGATATATAATCGTATCCGCGAACATGTGAATTATTTAAAGAACCAATTACCAAATACCAATTTTAAAATTTCGAAGCGGTTATCGGTTCGAAAGAAAACCTGTTAGCAGAAAATGAGCCTTATTACTAATGGAAGTACTGTGTGTACAAGACTTATGGGGAACTTTCGGTTAAAAATTCTCAGCTACCGTTACAAAGTAATTGTTAAATGTGTCAGCAATTTAATCTTATTTTATTTTTATCTCTAATTTTGTTCAATAAGCAGCATGTTGTCCACGGTTTTAGCCTTTTACCAGATCATTTTTGTCCTACTATAAAGGCGCAATTCGAAATATAAGTCTCAAAACGGAGACAAAAATTCAGGTTGATGTAATCTATCTTATTAGATGGTCATTCCCAGATCGAAAATACATTTTTCACACGAGCTAAGTAACGGATTTATGAAACATCCATAGATGTGATCAAAACACTTCCCAGATGCAGTTCTAGTTAGTCCGTGCCGTTTCTAAGAGAGTGCACCACGTGAATTAAATCCATACCATTTAATTCAGTTAGTACCAACCTTCAAAAGATACGTGTATAAATTTGACAGCTGTCGGACGATCAGTTCTCGAGATATAGCGTTGTGAGTGAAGCAACTTTTGTTATTGTGAAAAAAAAAATGGATTCAAAGCAATTTCGTGTGTTGATTTATCATTGATTTTTGATGGAAAAAAATGAAGCCGATGCAAAGAAATGGTTTGATAAGTGTTACCCGGACTCTGCACTAACCGAACGAACCATTCGCAAGTGAATTAAAAAATTTAAAAGTGGTCATATAAACACCGAAGTTGATGCACGCAGTGGAGTCCAAAAGACGCTGTTTCAGATGAAAACATCAAAAAAGTCCACAAAATGATTACGAATGACCGTAAAGTGAAGTTGATCGAGATAGCTGAGGCTCTGATGATATCAAAAGAGCGTGTTGGATATATCATACACGAATATTTGGACATGCGAAAGCTCTGTTCGAAGTGGGTGCCGCGTTTGCTCACAGTGGACAGTCGACCAAAAACAACAACGTGATGATTCAGAGGAGTGCTTAAAGCTGTTCAACAGCAATAAAGCCGAATTTTTGCGTCGGTATGTGACAATGGATAAAACTTGGCTACATCACTTCACATCAGAGTCAAGTCGGCAATCAGCTGAGTGGCGAGCAGGCGACGAACCTCGTATAAAACGACCAAAAACTCAATATGGCATTCGTATTTTGGGATGCACGTGGAATAATTTTCATCGACTTACTCCAAAAGGGGCAGACTATCAACAACGACTATTACTATTGCATTGTTGGAGCGTTTGAAGGACGAAATCACAGAAAAACGGCCGCATTTGAAGAAAAAGAAAGTGCTGTTTCATCAATACAATGCGCCGTGTCACAAGTCGATGAAAATGATGGCAAAATTGAATGAATTCGGCTACGAATTGCTTCCCCACCCACCGTATTCTCCAGATTTGGCCCCCAGCGACTATTTCCTGTTCGCAGACCTCAAAAGAATGCTCACCGGAAAGAGATTTAAGACCGATGAAGATGTAATCGCCGAAACAGAGGCCTATTCGGAGGCTAAACCGAAATCGTACTACAAAACTGGTATCGAAAGATTGAAAAATCGTTTCAATCAGTGTATCGCCCTTGAAGGCAATTATATTGATAAACAAAGTTGAATTCTGCAAAAATTTTATATACGCACATCACGACACTCAAACTGAAACTTCACAATGAAGGCTCAGAGACAACTTTTTCAGGACCCGAACCTACGTTAAGTTGAGGTCTCTAAGAGGTCAATGGCTTTCCTACTATACTTCAGAAACAATGCTTGAAAATGTTTATCAAAAGGTAAAAAGAACGCGCCAATCAACGAGACCCTAACGAACACATGTATAGATTAGCAATGAAACTTTTAGTTCATGATGAAAAAATACTTCTGGGGACTGTCAAATAGCGGACATGATCAAAATACGCTCTATGCAGACCGAATCATTCACCGAGGCAACAGTAGCACCTGAGGGTGACACGGTGGAAGACATACTCGTACACACTATCTCCTTTCCAAGATTTGGTAGGAAGTATGCTTAATGAATAGAACTTCAGCACCGCTTGTCTGATCCACAAGAAACTGGGACAACTACAGATGCATACGAATACAAGATGGTCTACGGTCTTTCTTTATCAGTGCGATTTTTGCCCGATTATTCCACAATTTACTTAATATCTGTATTTCATTATCACTCAAGATCCATATAGATCATTGGTTTGCATGCATTACAACAACACAGGATACTGCTTTTAATTAGAATCGAATTTCGTGATCAAAAAATTAGTTAGCGCTATTTCTCACAAAGTTACATTTTCATTTATTAAAGTTGATACAACTGTCGACGATTGTCAGACCTCCAGGTTATCCCATTAGAGTATTAAAGATTTTTTGAAAATATTTCTTATGTTCGAATAAATTAAAAAACTCGTATATAGTTAGCGATATAATCGTGAAATGTAAGCTACAAAATATTATTTTCATTTAATATTTAGCTGTGAATAAGCATAATATTTTGCGAGAATGTTCATACATGAACATGAAATTTTGCTGGATTTTATCTTATAAAAAGCAACATGGGTGTATATAGGAGAGCGACTCATTTCCATATACTGATAAAATATTTGTCTTTTAAATACACTTATCTTGTGTACATATAATGTTATGTAGTGTGTCTGAATTTAGGTATAAATAGAAAGATGAAAATAAAATAAAATAAATTTTCTAGAAGAAGAACCCCTCGTGTACAAGTGTGAACAGAGTATCAAATTTTTACGAACAGGAACACTGCGCGGGATATTGTGGGGTATATAAAACGTTAGAGGCTCTTAAATAACTTAGATGGAACAAGAAACTAAGAAAAAAGAAGCATATAATTCCACTTGGGCACTCCTTTAGTCTACAACGCTGAACAATCTGTCACCTCTTACCAAAACACGTACAGTATTATATAAATTAGGTCACCCAATGTAATGACAACGAAAATTGTGCCAGACACAAGCACTCAAGTGACAGAGATGTCATCGTTAGATAAATAAGCAATTTAAACAACCAAGCAATCTAAATAAAATGTATTGACCAGCAATTTGCTACAGTACATGGCAACGCATAGCGTTAAAGCAAAACTACGCGAAAATCTTAACAAAATACACATCATCTATTGCACTCGAAATTTCTACCGATAAGGTAAGACGAAAGAACAAATTCAACTAAACTATTGCGTTCTCGTACTTTTCATATGTTTATCCAACAATTAGTCACTACGTTTTTTGCTAACACAACACTGTTAACGAACTTTCTACCTGTCGGGATCACGCTTAGACACAAGGAGTGGACAAAAATAACTTATCTCACTTTTCCAAATTACCTTCTATTTCATCTGCAGTTGGTTCTTTTTCTTCTGGCACCTCAATTAGCTTTTCCCGATTGGCGATGTCTTCTTCTAATGCGAACTTTAACTTTAGCTGATCACTTAACGCCTTTCTTAGTAAAGGCCGCCCCAGTTGTGCAAATATAAGATTCTCCTGAATATGCGGATCTGTAATTGTAAGCGGCTGACTATATGTGCTACCATCGGTTTTATCATCTAATGCTGGCCCATCTGCGGATGTGGATGATGATGAGGGTGCCTCAGTTGCCACAGATTCATCATGAGATGCCTCATTGTTTTCCTCGTTTGATTTAGACGTTGGATCCGGTGGTCCCTGCAATTCACTCGTATTCACCACCAGCGTCAGTGTTCCAACAAGAATGCCGAATAGCAAATGTTTGTTTCTAATTTTCATTTTTGACCTAAACACTGAAAAACACAAGAGAATTTCAATATTCCCATTAGGATTGGCAGATGATTTTCATTTACGTTTTTGGAAATAACTTTCTTTCAATTTCCTTTTTTTTTTAAATTTCTTTCTTCTTTTTTTGGCATGGATATTTTGTTTATCGTAAACATAAAACCGTGATACGTGTACAATTTATGGGAAAAAAAGATAATTGGCAGTTTGGGGTTTTCGAGGTTGAATCTATACTTACATCCGGGATATGATAAAAATTTTTATGATTTTAGTTCAACATTATTTTCGCACGGGTATTTGGAAATTAAAAATCAACTTATTCCCACGTAAGAATTGAGATTATTTTTTTCTGTTCGTGAACGAGAAATGTCAAATGCGTGAAAGGTGTCAGATGGCGAGCGGTGAAGACGGCAGCTTTCAACATCGCATTGTTAATGATGGGCAACCTTCATGGTTAATAGCTGAAGTTTTTAAATCAAAATCAGAATTTCATTTCAAATATGTGCATACGAAGACTGAAAATGATTGTAGGTCAGCTTGTGTATTGTCTAATACTACGAAATTGCAGCTTTTTAACAGTTTTGTGTTGTTTCTCGTAGTTTTAGTCAATACGTGAGCAGACGTAATGGTCTTCCTATGTTAGGACATCCAATTCCATCTTACGTTATCGCTTTTTTTTTTTTTTTGTCTAAAATATTAATATTGATTTAAGCTGTCAAAAAATGCTTATATTGTATTAGATTATTGCCGAAGTTCATTCCCCTGCTCATCGTAAAAGGCGACTAATCATCTTATGAGACCGTACATGAACGTGCGTGATCAGATTTCCTTGTCTGGATACTACCGACACGAGAATGAAACGAAGACGTTAAAGCATTGTGAATAATAACATTGATGCAATGACTGGCAACTAAAAAAAATGGAATACGGCAACGTAAAATCGATAAAATATGCGTTCACCAATCCAAGTAAAGAAATAGCAAAAATAGAGCCCGCTACTTGAACCTGCAAACAAAGACGTACAAAATGTATTATTACGGAATGGAAAAAAATAAGAAGCCAGGTGCCATCATATTGACTCCGTAGGTCCTAGATAAATTTGCCGAAATATGGCAATAAAACTGATAGTTGAACAGGAAACGCAAAATATTGTTTGCGCCTGGAGGCCGTCAGCAATCAGAAAAATATATATTTTGGTGCGATTTTGAAGTTAATACGCGAACAACTAGCAACCATCCAACCAACAATGCTGTTGGTGAATTTTATAATTTTATAGCTCCCATTCAATCTGGATTTCGTGCAAAACCTAGCTGTACCACTGCTCTAATGAGCGTGGTAGAAGATATAAGAGAGAAATTGGATAAGGACTATATTATCTTCTTGATCCTCTTAGACTTCTCCAAAGCTTTCGATATGGTCGACCATCTCACTCTAATGGATAAATTACGTCATTATTTTAATGTCTCACTTTGCTATAAAGTTGCTTTCATCGTATCTCAGAGAAAGGAAACAGGCGGTATCTTTGTAGGGTGCTCTGTCAGAATTTCTTCCTTTAGTGGGAGGTCTTTCCTAGTGATCGATTTTAGGACCTCTCTTATTCTCACTCTACATCAATGGTATAAGAACTGTTATTTTGAATTCATCAAAACACTTTTACGCTGACGATATTCAATATATATAAAAGTTGTACTGTTGGACTTATTGAAAACTGCGCCAATGATTTTAATGTAGATCTTCACAGGATCTCAAACTGGTCTTTGGAAAAAAAACTGGCATTTAATCCAAACAAATGTAAATGCTTAGTTATTTCAAAAAAGAAGCTAGAGCTATCCAATTTTCCAGCCATCATGCTGAACAATTCAGCAATAGAATTCGTCGAAAATTCAAAAAATTATGGCATGGTATTTAATAGAAGACTCACATGGAATAACCATATAAATGCGATTACAAAGTTTACACCGCTGAGGACAAAGTTAGTTCTTGGTAAATCTCTGGTTATTCATGTGTTAATTTATGGATGTAAAATACGAGTATTCTATAACTGTGGTGCTGAAAGCAAAAGGAAACTGAAAAACCTCTATAATAAAATCCAGTTTTCGGGTTCAAACAGATCTTTCTGTTTGATTATCCCGCATTTTCTCTTGCCTAACATCCGAAAGCCAATTTTTCATTTCTGCTATTCGCCTTTGGAATTCACTTCCGCGTAATCTGAGAGAACTGAATGACGCACGTCGATTTAACGGCGAGTTACAGCTTTTCTTTTCAATCAAAGCAACTTACAAACTTCATATGTTTAAGTAAAAATCTTATATAAATATGTATATATATACAGAAATTATAAAATGTACAATAAATATTAATATAATTACTAATATCCGAATTTTAATTCCCTTCACTCTATTAAATTGAATTTTATCAAATGTATCTTCACAATGACAATCGAAAATTAGAGTTTAGATGGCTCGCGATTTTGTTACACAAAATTACATTACATTACATTAAACATCGATTTGGAAAACGTGTCCGATAGAGTTTACAGAAAACTTATGCACAAAGGTAAACATGGTACACAACAAATACAAGCACTATATTGGGTATGTAATTTAATTCGTGCGGTTTTTTTTTTTCAAAATTTGAACGTTTATTTAAGAAAAACATGTACAATAGTATTATTCAAGATATTGCCCATCTCCAGCTATGACTTTTTCCCATCTTTCTGGCAATTTGTGGATCCCATCCCAAAAGAACTGCGCCAGCTTGGCAGCCAAGAATGAATTAATCCAATTTTTGATATTCTGCTCTGATGTGAACCGTATTTCAGTGAGGGCGTCTGCATCGACCGGGACAAATGGTAGTAAGAATGGGCAAGGTCTGGGCTATAAGGCGGGTGGGGTAAGAATTCCCATCCACTGTTTTCCAGTGCCGAGTGTTTTCATGATGGAAAATTATTGCCTCGTGTCTGGTCGCATATTCCGGGCGTTTTTCGGCTACTGCTCTCTTCAAACGGATTAATTGTGTTCGGTAGCTTTGTCCATTGATGGTTTCACCCGGTTTTAGCAGCTCATAATACAGCACACCCATCTGATCCCACCAAATACAGAGCATTACCTTCGCGCCATGGACATTCGGCTTTGCCATTGATTTGGCTGGTTGGCCGGGTTTCACATATGATTTTTTGCGCTTGGAGTTGTAGTAATGGATCTATTTTTCACCACCAGTAACAATCCGATGCAAAAATGACTTCCTTTTGTGGCGTTCCAGCAGCATTTCGGACTTGCAAAACCACCTTTCGACGTCTCTTGGCTTGAGTTCATGTGGAACCCAATTTCCTTGCTTTTGAATATATCCAGCTGCTTTTAAACGCAGCTGACACCCAAGGATTCTACTAGCTCTTCTTGTGTTTGGCAACAATCTTTATAGGGTAATGCTTCCAGTTCTTCATCTTCAACTTTTTTGGCTGCCCACGACGTTCATCGTCTTCCAAGCCAAAATCAAAACTTTTAAATCGTGCAAACCAATTTTGGCACGTTCGCTTAGCTAGCGCATGTTCACCATAAACTTCCACCAAAATACGATGACTTTCGGCAGCAGTTTTATTCATGAAGAAGAACTCCCCGCAAAAACAATTTTTCAGGCACAAAGTTCGACATATTTGAGTAAAAAAAAATTATTGTTGTTTATGCTTCAAATGAATGACATATACTGAAATGATGAACAATAATAGTAGCTTTCCAACGCATGTTCCAATGAAATGATAACAAGTTACGCCATCTCTTAGCAAACCGCACGAATTAAGTTATAGACCCAATAAAACGAAAATTAAATGAGCATCGGGCACTTTTCAAAGTTCATTGCTTTTTAACGCCATGCAAAATTTTCAATTGAAACTACACATTGACGAGCTTGGCACGATTTTTTTTCTTTCTACCCCCAGTCAACCCTTGATAATTTGATAAACGCGCCAGAAGATTATGGGTGGCGAATCTGCCGTACTAAGATTGAATATCTACGTTGTCGTTTTAGCTAAACCAGCAAACACAGCACCTGACATCTATTTAGAAGAAGTCATCGTGCAAAAGTGCGAACAATTTAAATATTAGGCTCTGTCGCTAACTACCAAAGGAATTGTGATGACGATGTCGCACATAGAGTGAGTGTGTTGTGGATAAAATGTAGCATGTGCTCTGCAGTATTGTGTGACAAAAAAAGTTTGAACGTCCGTTATACCATATATAGACCACGGCAGTTCGTCCAGCTTTAAGGTACGCATTGCAATGTTGTATGATATACTAGAAATATGAACTAAAAATGACAGCTACAGCGGGTAATGAAATGAATGAAAATGTCACCCGGTGTAACAAAATCTGGTCTAATAAGAATTTCGCGCATTCGTGCAAGGCTTAGAAAACTGACAGTGATAAACCTCAGTTTAAGGGGGCAGTCTCATGTCCGATGTTAAATTTTGAAGGTTTTTAAGGATTTTTTTTTTTCGGAAAATGAAATACAATCTTCTTTTAATAATTATATGTTATTATTTAGCTACTGAATAATACAAATAAATTTTTGTAAAATAAAAAACTTATTATAACCCGATTTTGATGAGGTAAAGTAGGTTTCTTCAAAAAAAAAGTAGGTGGCTGACCCCGCTGACTGCTACTTTCTGTAAGCTCTTCACAAATAATTACTCGTATAACAGATATCTTCAATATGACTTTAAAATTGTTTTGATTTCTTCTGAAACCGATAGAAAAAAAGAGCATTCTCGTATTTGGTAGGGCATATGGAAAGGGTAGCTTTTACGACAAACATTTCGCCTTAGACTAAATGACTAGACATAGTGTTCTTTGGTTGACCATAGACAAACCTTACACATAACGTTCGATTCAAGGAGTATCTAGAGCTGGGGCCTCCAACCTCGAATAACCCATTGGCTATACATCTCGGTCACAAGACCGATACTTACTTATGGTGTGGTCGTCTGGTGGATAGCTCTCGGCATTGCGGTCAACTACAAAAAACTAAGCTAAATCCAAAGAACAGCATGTCTATGCATAAGCGGAGCTCTGTCCTGGCTAAAGAAAAATTGTGATATCTGCAAATAACATCCGCAAATTTTCAGATTGTCAGGACGCTATCAAATCCTTGGACTCGGTATCACTAAATTCTAAAACCGCTCTTGAATGGCGATCATCTCTTACGGAGATGGTAGAGCATTTTAACCTTTACCTTTGCTGGGTGCCGGGCCATAGAGACATTCCAGGGAATTGTAGGGCTGACGTACTCGCCAAAATTGGAACCACTCTACCTATTCTACAGGAAAAGGGCTGCATAGGTAACCAATCGCTACGTGCAAATTATTATTTAAGCTGGATGCTAATAAAAGAACAGACCTTGGATGGACGGGTGGGCCAACATGTCTAGCGACTTAACAGATTTGGCCAAAGCTGGATCCAAATCGTTCTAAGAGTCTGATTCTTTTAAAAGGAAACATCTCAGCGCTATTATAGGTGTCATCACTGGACACTGCCTTATAGGGAAGCATGCAAGAAGGCTTGGCGTTTTTACAAACGATTTCTGTAGAAGCTGCATGGACGAGGAGAAAGATTAGACAATCTTCCACCTTCTCTGTACATGTCCAACTCTCTCCCAGAGAAAAAAACTTCACCTAGGAGCCTTCTTCTACAACGACTTAAACGATCTAAAAAATACAGATGTTAACAGTCTACTGCGCTTCATCGTAAGCTCAAATTGGTTCAATGAGTGAGGGGATCATAGATCCACGTTTCAGCACAACCGGCCAGTAGGTCTCAGTGGGTTGGTTCTCCAACCGCCACTCTTACCTAACCCTAAAATACAATGTTCTATAGCTATCTTCACCACCAGAACTCTAACAAGATTGCTGGTATCCTCTAAGAATACGTATATTTCCTACGCCATACAACTTGCTTATGGAATGCGCTGCCGCATTCTCTATTTCCTACTCATTATAGCCTGTAAACATTCTAACCAGAGTTACTCAGTACCTCTTTCTTTTCTTTTAAGTTTTCTTCTACTTGGGATGGGAACAAAAATATTAAGAATCTCCAGAATCATGTATAATTAGTATAGTATATATTAGGTTATTATATATACTCTGGCCGTTTTTCTTCCACTCAGCTGAGACCAATATTTAACGACATTTGTGGTGAGACACCTCGCCAGTTCTACCAAATGCTCAACATGACCTTTTTGGGATGCAGATTTTGTTTACCGACCGATTGCGGCTTTTCACCAGGAGCGCAGCATGATCTTTTACGCTAAATGTTGTTGTAAATCATCCATTTTTCGTCTCCAGTAACCATTTTTTTCAGAAAAGCCTTAAACGAGTTCCATCTCAACAAAGAGTCACAGACCTTTATACGTTCCATAATGTTTCTTTCACTGAATTCGTGAAGAACCCAAACATCCACCTTTTTTGACACCCCAAGCCTTTTCAGTCTTTGTGAAGTGGTTGTAAAGGCGATGTGAAACCGCTGATATGTCATCAAATGCCTGTCAGTGGTAACTGCAGTCAAGATTTGATTGTCGTCTGTAGTGGGTGGACGTCCAGGTCTGTATTCCCTGAACGAGCGCCTATAGCCGTATCTCCATACATGCTATAAATATGTCTCTTTGACACCCTTTTTAGAGAAAATAAGCAAAATATGCGGAAATTGCACTTTCTTATCCTCCATTTAAAAAAAATATTTAGCACTTAAAACACGTCCTATCTAAACAAATTCTCGTAACAAAGTCAAGGATAACCCTCTCAATTGGAATAAACAACATAAATTTCATAACAGTATACACAGAGATACACAAATGCTGTTTTCCCTCTGGTCGGAAATAGTCTTAAGTAAGATTGATAGAAAAGCGCAGTGATTTTGCCAGCGAGGAAGAGTATCTATTCAGAAGAAGTGGAGATATACCACCTGTGTCAGCAAATGTGTGTATATTAAGACCTTTGAGTATTCTTAAGGTCTCGCGAAAGTGGATTTGTCCCATTAAAACTTCCACACACTCGAGTGCAAGCGGGGACAAACCACAATATGGAACTATTGAGCTGGCCGCAAACTGTGCAGCAAGCAGAATTGCCTTGTCCAAAGAGCTGGCAGCTGGAATATCACTATAAATGAGCTTTGGGATGTAGGATGAGGCAGAACTTCTACTGTTTTTTGACGAACGACCAACAATTTTTACAAGCTTTGCAATTATTTCTGACTCGTGTGCTTCAACGGAAAGAACATGTCGTGATTTTAACATAGTACTACATACTCGTAAGAGTGCCATAAGTGTTGCTTTGATATCCGGCTTAAATGTAGAACGAAGTTCGAGAAAGATAATTGGCAATTATCGATACCAATTAATTGTAATAAATCATATGATGGAAACTTTCGACTATTAATGTATTAAGCCAAGTTCACTAGACAGTTCGTTGAAAAGATGTGATTCGAACTGTTTGCCGTGGTCAGTAGTAATGCGCAGTGGTATGCCAAAATGTTCCATCTATCAAGGCAAGTGCTACTGTGCCGACAATCGTCGATTGGTTTCGCTTAAGGCCACCTATTTAAGGCAATATTTGAATCTGTTTGATGGAGGTAGTGTGCCAATCAGGTCGATACTAATACTCGTATGCTCAAATCTTTTTGATTAGCACTTTTTGGTATACCCTTGAGGTCTTCCAGCGATGGCGTTTTATTTCACATCTAGATTCCGCATGTGAGCTGCCTGGTTATTGGGGAGGCTGAAAATTTGCTGAAAGTTGTGCCTCTTAGTGCTTCATATTTATGCTGTTTGGGAGGATTTCGCACTACTCCAAAGACTGTTCATGAAGGTGTACGTCTATGTACATTACGTCGATGTTGAATTTCACCTAATCGCGTTGTTCTTAATTCATTTTACCGAAGACATGAATCCGGAAAAATGTTCCCAGACACGTAAGCCAAGATGCAATATTATTGTATTGAGTATTGGGTATCGTTGGAACTTTCATACTATGATAGGCGTGCTAAAATTGCTGATGCTAAATTACATTTGCAGTGTGTTAGTGCTTTTTTACATTCCAATCGAGTCTTATTCGACTGTTTATCACGACCGATGAAACGTAATACTACTGTATGTAGGTGATGAATCAGTTGCGTTGAATAGAACCTGACGCTAAGGAATTTTCTGCTTGACCTAGGATAGACTGAAAACAATTTAAGTAAAAGAAATTCAAGGAAACTTATTCTAAGAAAGTGGCTGACATTTCTACATGTATACATCTTACAAGACGGAAAAGCCCCGGTATTCAATTATATTCCAAATTATATGTACATTTTGATTACCTACAAACGCCACTGTAGTACGCATGATATGCTACACGCACGTAAATACGCACGTACAATGAACAAAATCAACTGTCAGCTTACAGCTAAGCGCTTGTATATATCACCGTACATTTTGACATTCTGCATACGCTAACCTCTGCTGGCTTGTCAATTTTAACAATTTTTAATTTGGGATTGCGTTGAAACAAACTTTATTTTCCTTCGTAAAATTTTCTAAAAAAATGTCGGAAAATAATGGTTAGTAAATTGATAAATTAGATATAAAAATTTTAAGGGAGTAACAATAACCCAAGCCACTGGCGCAAGTGTTTATTTATTTATTTCAATTTCAATGGTAGACATGTAAAAATAAAAATTTCTGCAAATTTCTTGGTTTTCGTTCAGATAATTCCAGCGATTCAAACAGTCGTCCCGATTCAATTTTGCAAGCCTCCAGACTTAATAATCCTATTAGAGCAGGAGTTCTTCGTCCATCGGTGTTGGGCTCATCGTTGAACTCATCCAATGCCGTCAATTCGGATGGGAAATTAAAGAATGCGGATAACGATGTAGCCACATTGAATCCATTTCTCAGGGAGCAGAAAGATGATGATGGTGATACAGAGGAGGATGGTGCTGCTGCTGCACCTTCCGAACGTAAACGGGAAGAACATGATGACGACGATGAAAGGGATGATGTAGGTGGACGCACAAGATTTATGAACTTAAAAAACCATAAATGTTGTTTTGATTTACAGAGACCAGACCCATTGAATCTTTTGGCTAAAAATGGTTTTGAACGGTCGAGTATGTTTGCAGCTGCTAAGAATTCTATTCCTAGAGTTGAAAAATCCGGTTTTGTGTTTGGCCAGAATGTCCATGAACGGGTTACAGGGGTAAGTTTGACTAAGGTTAGCACATAAGCAAATGTACATTAAGCGTTAACTGTTCTTGAGCCCCAATATGTTGCGATTAACTTCATTTGACAAACTGCCCACGTGGAAGAAAAAAACCCAGTGAGTATGAGTAGTCATGGAGTAGTCATTCTCTATACTTCTATAACAAATTCTGCAAACTATCAACCATCTTACTGTTTTATATAAAGGCAATTTTTCTTGGTAGCGGCCATTTCAAGAATTTCCTAAGACAAATTTACGTTAGGGCTGACCACATCCTTGGTTAAGACAAGCAAGGTCGACACGATCTCTGCTGCGACTATTCGGCCCGCATGAGTATAATAATCGAGCAGGTGGTAAGTATGTGTAGGTATATAGTGGCGGCTGATTCAGCTACCAGTTAAACTAGTTGCCTACTACAGTTATTGTGCGTAATTTCTAAAAGTAAGGGCATCCAATTCCAATTCAATACAGGTGTAAGAACCCTAAATACAAATTTAGTTCACCTAATTGAAAATATTCCAAGAACTTCGTGCTGACTTGATACTAATTTCCATTTAACTTCCATACGTCTTATGTCTCCTTATTGGTCTTGGATCATCAGCCTTGCCTAGATTCAATGCATTGCTTGACGGGCAATGTACAATCCACTGCCATTTTCGCTTTAACTTCGTCATGTTTAAATGTTCCTTATTAAGTTGTTCGTTGTACATATGATTTATCCACGTTTGCACTTTTCAAGTACTACATCCATATAAAAGCAAAGAGATGGCTTAGTGATGCAATTTTTATGCAAATTTCCTAAAACAGCTAATGTCTATTTCACACCACGTACGTCGAGACTATATTTAGAAAGACCAACGTTGTAAATATATATTTTCGGCCTGTTGTCCTCAATCTGAGTAGTTAAAGAGTTAGAAAGACTAAGGATTTTAGCAGAATCAATCCTTAGCCCTATCGAGTTTGCTCTGTCATCAAATCAGGGGTTATTTGCAGCACGTCCATCATTTTGTACAATACAATTGAAATATATAGTGAGGCTCAATTGGGTTCCTTCATTGATTGACGATTGAGCGTTCTGCCAAAGTAACCAATCAGCAATAAAGCGATAATTAATAATAATATGCAACCTTACCGAACTCCGCTTTTTAGCTATGAACACATGATATGCAATTGCAATTGCAATTCTACGTATATCTCTAATTGTGGAAGGGTCCCAGAAAACAGAAGAATACTCCAAAACAGAACGAACTTTTTCTTCATTTTCTTCCCCTGTTGCCGCTAAGCGTGGATTAAGCTTCGGTGCATCCAAGATCTTTACTCCTTTTAGTACTGATCCTCCTCATTTCCATAATTGGTTTCCTCCTTTTATGTTTTATTGTTTGGATACGTTGCTCGCATGTGTTTCGTTGTCTACTTCTTGTCTACCTCTTGGTGCTTCATTTCTTCGTTGTATGTGGCCAAAGCACATTAGTTATCTTTCTTCCCTCAGTCTCTCTTACACCCTGTCAGGTGTTTATCGAGTAGTGGTAGGGACTCAATAGCTGTATAGTTTGATTTCATGTCAGTTGGAATTTCTCATTTGTTCAGTAGTGTTGCGAATATTTAAAAGTATGGCGACATTGTTTTTTTGGTGTGATTTAACACTTTCTGGTCGTATCTACCGTCCTGTGAAGTAATACCACCTAAGTATTCAAAAGTTGACACTGTCTCGATGTTCCTTCTTTTACTGATGATATTTAGTTCCATATATTGTTGTATTATGCCATCTGCGCAGATAAATGGGACTTAGTCTTGTAATAACAATTGATGTTCTGTTCGTTCGACTTTTGCCATTTTCGTTAAGGTAGTTCATGAAAAAAGGGTCTTGATTTCCCGGTATCCAGCCTGCAGGTGCTGGCTGGATTTTTGTAAGTACTTTTATTTTGGTTGATTAACTTTGTTGGAATATTTTTTGTTGTTATGTCAATCAAATGTTTCGTTTAATTCCTTGGAATCAGCTCAAAATACGCCACACCTTTCCAATCCCACCAAATTGAGAGCAAAATCTTCTTCTGGTGGATATCAGCTTTCGAAGTGGATTCTGCTAATTAAGCTTGGATCATAATCGTTTTCGATTGACGTTACTGTAAACAATCCATTTTTTATGGATAATTCGTTTCAAAAAATGGTCGGATTCATTACGTCTAAGATGCAAATTGCAAGCGTTTATGCACTTCGTTAAATGAATTTCTTTCAAATCATGTGGAACCCAAAACTTTTTAACGATTTTGGCTTTAATTTGATCATCGTTTATCTGGTCGACCTTTGTCAAACTAATTCCGGCATTGTCTTTCTTGTAAGGCTTCTTTCCTTTATGGAAATAAAAAAGTAAAATATCACGAAAATGTTCGTTTTTGCACTTAATATTTAAACCAATGCCAAACTAATACCTTTTTAAAAAAATACGTGCAATGTGCTTCTACCAAAGTAAGACTGACAGCTAACAAATTTAAAGGAAAAAAATATATCAGGACAGAAGCCATTAAAAAATGTATGTGTTAAATCGGCAATAACTTACTTGCCAACCCAATAGTTTATAAATACGAGGGCTGTTTAATGAGTACTCATATTGGAGAATAGATGGCGCTACTGAGCCAAAATGAGTGTACCATTAATTAGTATAACCTCTTTTAGCCCGCCTGTCAAAATTTGGTGACAATTCGACGCTTAGTTTTGTTTTGACGCTCATTTCAAAACATCGTGTTAGTGTTTTTTGCGACCATGGAAAAAGAGCAGTATCGCTCCGTGATCCGATTCTTGTTTTTGAGTAGCAAAATCTGCTAGGAAATTAAACCCATTCTCTAAGGTGTATATGGGACGCATTTACCTTCCCGTAGAACGTTTACCATTGGTTCGCTGAGTTTCGCCGTGGCCGCACGTCGTTTTTTGATGAAATGCGTCTATATGGCCCAAAAATGGTTACCACAGAGGAAACCATGGACAAAATCCATGATCTCGTATTGGCGAACGGCCGAGTGAAACATCGCGAGTTAGTTGAGATTCAACTGAACGCGTTAGCCATTATTGCACGAGATTTTGGACATGAGAAAGCTGTCCGCGCGATGGGTTCCGAGTTTGCTCACACCGGAGAATAAGCCTAATCGTGGTCCAAGGTCGTGCTTGGACCTGTTTACCTGAGATCCGGAAGAGTTTCTGCATCATTTCGTGACCGTCCATGAGATATGGATTTATTGGTACACACTAGAGACCAAACAACAATCGATGGCCACCATTTTCTGCGGCGCGCGAGGGGTGATACACGTTGACCATTTGGAGAAGGGAAAAACAATCACAGGAGCATACTACGTTGATTTATTGGACCAATTCAACGCCAATTTTAAGAAAAAACGACCACATTTGACGAAGAAAAAAGTGCTCTTCCACCACGATAACGCACGATCACACCTCCGTAGACGCCAGCCAAATTGGTTGAATTGCAGTACGAATTGCCCCAAGAATTGGGTTCTTGGCTTCTTCCCACACTTGCTGGAATAGTTTCCTGAACTATCGTTCCCTCCGTATTTTATTAGTTCCAGAGCAATTTGATCGGGTCTGGTTGTTTAAGCTGTTTTTATCGCTAAATTTTTTTTCAAACCGCATCTTTTTATGACCTCTGGAAGTGGTTTTCAATTTGATCCAAAGTCGGGGAGCAACGTCGCGCTACCTCGCATACCACAGATCCCATTGCCTTCAATCTCCTTAGTTTCCATCCAAGAGATGGCTATTTCTGTTCGTTGAATTCATTATTTTTATTTTTTTTATTCTTCTCTGAAAAGTTTGCTTTTTTTTTTTTTGCACATTTGCCCCATTATTTTCAAAACTACAAATGCTACAGTGCTGATTTTTATGTTATGTTCTGTACAACGCATATTTTGTATTTCATTAAAATCATATGCCTCAAATTGTAAAATGGGCTAAAATATGTGTATACAAGTTTTAATTGAGATCGGTCCAACCGTTTCTGAAATAATGGTTCATTTGTCCTCCATAGGATATGCATGAAAATACGCCTCAGGTCCTTACCCCCTTAATATCATAAGGATCTTTAAAATCAAAGAAGTTCCTTTTAGTAAATCATAAAAGATGATTGCCTTTGATAGCTATGTAATTAATATGTAGGTGAAAAGTTAACTTAATTAAAGAGTACACGTTTAATTTGCATCACTTAGTGAAAGAATTTAGATATTTTTGTAACAATAAAAAATAATTTATTGTTGATATCTCCGCAATATAATCAACATACAAAAGGGAATAGCAATACTTTAATAAGTTCTGCAATTCATTGATGAAAAGTAAGAATAGCATTGGACCTAGATAGCTTCCTTCTGGAATACCAGACATGACTTAAAAATCTTGCAGAAAATAGTCTCCAATAACAATATATTGTCTTCTGCCATGCAATTGCGATTCAAACCATTGCAGTAATGAACAATTAATGCCATATGTAGTTAGATATCTTAAAATAACAGTTAACTCTATTAAATCTGTGTAAATCACAGCGAAATATTTATGGAGCTCCAATACATTTAAAGTTTAATTTAAATGTTGGTAATAGGTCTGTAGTTAGATACATACTAAAGGGTGAACCAACTGCTAGTGTGGTAGTTTTCATTAAATTAAACACACATTGTGAAATCAATGTAGGATTTTATTGATTAATTAAGTTCAGTCTACTGCCATTATGAATTCAACACAACATCGTTCATGTGACCACCACGGCTTCTGTTGCAAGCGACCATCCGAAGGTCAAAATTGTCGATGACTTTTTGAAGAATAATTGGGTCAATGGCCGCAATTGCATTTTGGATGTTATGTTTGAGATTCTGAAGTGTCGCTGGGCGATTGGCATGGACCTTACTCTTCAAATAACCGTATAAGAATAAGTCATAAGTCATAATAATCGCATAACTTTGAGCGCCTATCAACTTCTCCTCTAACTGAAATAATGCTATCTTCAAATTTCAAATGATTGATATCTTGTGTTTGCGTTAGCAACATCCTATTAAAACCAGAGATCGCCTAAACGTTAATGTGCACCAACGTAGGATTTAAGATATGCGAATAGCATTAACAAATATAAATTTCTTGATTTACCTTGAAATCTGACCATATGGGTTGATATTTTGATGTCTTAAAGCAAGAACTGACTCCATTTTGATGAAATCGATTAACCGAAGTTTACGAGGAGACTTGATTTAATTGATTTGATAAAAGTTTGTAAGTCTGTTTCTGCGACTCATTAGGGCAAGGTAATAAACATACTCATAAAGTTTGGACTCAAACAATCCGAAATAATATCACTTCTAATAGTCTCTTTGTATAGCTGTCCGTTGCCGTTCTTAGTTGTGACTTTTAAGATAACATTATTTGGTAAAACAGTTCTATAATTTAATGTATAAAGAAGAGTCGGGAAAGATTATGGAGCTTTGGACTTTAAGTTTTGATTTCAAATGAATAAAAAATAGATATGAGTACGAGTATGTATTGTTTGCATTCATATATTATTCATAATTTTAATTTTAAGTAACCCATACGTTCTTGCACTCCATTATTTAAAGCAAATTTATATATATATATTTTTTTTTTCAGGAGAATGTTCATGTAGAATCATCAACAAGTAAATCAGAAAATTCCACCGCCTCAGCAGATTCTCCACTTTTATTCTCTAGCGTCATACAAGCCGCAGCTAAACCCGATAATGAAGCCCTACCCAAGGAGAGCACAGACGCAAAAAGTTTAACAGAAGTTGCACGCGAATACGAAGAAAGTCGGGCACAAAAGCGGAAATTCGAAGAGGTAGAAACTTTCACGGGCGAAGAGGACGAAGTCAACATTGTAGATGTAAACCAAATTCAACTCACCACCTTTTAAATGCAATTCGTTATCGTTATCGTTTTCTTTCTATTGTAGGTGAGTTGCAAGTTGTTTGCGTTTGTTAATAGTAACTGGGAAGAGAGAGGACGTGGTAGTCTAAGATTAAACGATTCAAAGACTCAAAGAGAATGCTCTCGTGTTGTTTTCCGCACATCTGGCAACTTGCGTTTGTTAGTTAATACAAAAGTGAGCATCTCTTATTAATTTATTTGCATATAATAATGAAGAAATGCATTGTACTCTTGAATTTTTTTAAGGTGTGGGCTGGCATGGTGGCCGAACGTCCTAGCCAGAAATCAATGCGTTTAACAGCTATGGACAATACTGGGCAAATCAAAGTGTTCTTGGTCATGTCTCGTCCTGTAGACATTAGTAATTTGCACAAGGCTTTAGTAGATCGAATTGAAAAGGTTAAATTGCTACACCCGCTGGTATCAGTCGATTGTGAAGATAGAAATGATGGTAAAAACGGCAGTGCCGAAAAAAGTGAAGTTGCTGCATCTGCTAGTGTCCCAGCGCCACCTGAACATGCACACGTCGATGGAGATGGTGAATCAGAACCAAGCCCTAAAAAATCATTGGTGGCTACTGCTGCTGCAGCTGCAGAATCTGATTAGATGATTTTTATTCCCCTCCCCCCCTCGCAATAAATAAGAAAAAAAAAACAAAAAAATAAACAAAACAAAAGTAAATAAATGAATATATCACAAAGCAGATATCTATACGTATATGGTTTGGTTTGTATTTTCGTCATAAAGAGTTTAAACAGCCCACGAATCATAGAAACTATATTGTAAGGGAATTTAAGCAAAAAAAAAACAATTAAGAAAAAAAAAAACAAATTTAAATTTATTGAAAGTGAACATTTGTGAGATATAGCGGAATCAACAACAATTCGGAAATTTTTTTTTCCAATTGAGAAAACCTTCCTCAAAATAAACAAATTTGAAAAAACTACAAAATTACATATGTGTTTTCTTGCGAGGCCTCTTTTGAAATTATATGAGCATTGGTGACCTAAATTTAATTCCAAGATGTAGTTTTAGCCGCCTCAGAATTTAAGTGTTCATAATGACTTTTTATAAAGTCTGTTAATGAAACATTCCAAAAGACTTTTTCAAAATACATTGTAGTGATTGCAATGGTTTTTTTGTTTTTGCGTGCAAATCAAAGAAGAGCACATAACTATAGTCAGTAAATATTAGAGTGACTGATTGATAGCAATTGATCTTTCAATTCAGTCCTTCCAAAATTCAAGAGCAATTGGCAGTCTTAAAGAACCTAACACAAATCTTAAATTAGATCAAAAGAGAGAATTGAAAGCAAATACCAAAAAGGGATTGAATACCGCTGAAATGCTGGCTCATGCTAACTATGTACATAGAGTTTGTGAAGTTTTGGAAAATGAAAATATGCATGATACTGCAGTCAAAATTACCAACTATGGTGCCGATGTGACAGGTTTTTCAGTGGTGGATTTTTGAAAACGCAAACGTCAAGTTTTAAACATCTTCCCATCAACTACTTCTCTCGCGACCTAAGCCTGTAAGCTTGGTACCTCTGCCTGAAAGTAGTATTACCCCACCCCTGCGGGCCGTCTTTGCCGTGTGTGTTAGGGAGAGTTTTCGATCTCGGACATTTCTCTTTCATCAGGACGACGGCGGAGGAATTCTATGTAGGGATTTACGGCGGCATCCACAGGTTTCGAGCTATTTCGACGTATTCGGAGTCCAGATCTCAAAGGCAGCGCTATGGCTGTGGCTACTGGCACTGAACTTTTTACCTGTCCCTTGTCTAGGAGTTTATTAACTGGCCCTCCAGTTCAGAGACAACCAACAGCCTCGGACACGTTCGGATGTAAGGTTAACGACCCCAGAAAACTTTTTAGGGACAACGATTTTCGACTTTGCACATGGAATATTAGGACACTTAACTGGCGACTGCCGAACAATTCGCCAAGACCATAGATTGCTATAAACTAGATATTGTCTCAATGCCTGTTTAATTGGATAGGTCGAGCACAAAGTGAATGCAAAACTACGAAGTCAACTACGGCGACTTGGAAACACGAAAAAGAAAGACAACGCTAATGGTTTTTGGATGTGGATTTCTTATACGAGGGAGACTCAAGCAAAACATCTTAAGCTTTCGCCAAGTTAGCGAGCGAACAATTCATGACATTTACTTTCCGAAAATAATATCATGTAAATGTTAGCCACGACTACGTCTGAGGTGGTCCATTCGAAAGGTCCAATTTTGGTCGACTTGTTCGAGCATAGCGACTGGTATCTCGCGGATAACAGGAGTAATGTTGGCTTCCAAAGCGTCAATCGTAGCTGGCTTATTCCTAAAGACCTGAGACTTTACATATCCCCATAGAAAATAGTCCAAAGGTGTGATATCGTATGATCTAGGCGGCGTAGCAAAACATGAAATTAAGTGCTTTCCAAAATGATTTCTCAACAAGTCTATTGTTTTACGCGCTGTATGGCTCGTAGCGCCGTCTTGTTTAAACCAGAGTTCACCGTGACCATGTGCTTGAATTTCATGACCATTGACGGTAACACTCTGATTTGCCTCATTTTTTGAAGAAATATGGACCAATGTTTCCACTAGCCCATAAACCACACCATACCGTTGTTTTTAATGGATGTAATGGTAGCTCTTGTTACTCTTTGGGTTGCTCACTCATCAGCCCAAATACGGCAGTTTTGTTTATTGACATATCCATTGAGCCAGAAATGGGCTTCATCACTGAACAAAATTTCACGATAAAACACTTAATTTTCATTGAGTTTTTTCAGAGCGCATTTACTGAAATTATGACGCAAATTCAAGTCGCCTATTTCAATTCTTTCACAAGTTGAATTTTGTACGCCAAGTTGTCGAATACGCCAAGCCAAGCTGCTGAGAACGACGACGAATCGATTCGTCACGGTCTTCGCGTACATTCTCAGCTACAGCTGCTATAGTCTCTTCACTAAGTGCTGGATGTTGTTTAACTGATCGAGTATCATCCACTAATGTAAACTGGGACTCAAATTTGAGAATGGTTTCAGTAGGTCGATTATGCGCACCGTAAGTTCCTCGAATCGCACGAAAAGCATTTCTCACAGAATGCTGATTTTCGTAATACAGCTGAACAATTTGGAGACGCTGTTGTAGTGTGAGTTTTTCAATCATGACTTGCCAAACGATACTGTCAGAAAAAGCCTATTGAAAATCAAACCTCACGATGAATCACCCAATATATGGTAAGCCTGATTTGCTTGCATGCCTTTACAAAGCATAAGGAAGCCATCTTTCAGCAGGTTATAGGGAAAAACATGCAATACACCTCGTCCGACAATTGATTTGTAGAATTTGTAGCGAGTTTGCTTAAGTAACTGTTTAGTAGCCAGCACACGGTTCCCACATCTCAACATCCATAAAGGAATTTGATTATTCCATGATTAAGCAACCGTCCACCAGATTGGATATATGGTATTTCGATCGACGTCAAACACTTCCAGAATTCTGGGTGCGAACTTTTCTAGAAGCCAATATCGACTCGGATCTTCATTATCTCAAGTTTTCTGAAAATTCTACCTCCCATACATAAACCATATAACACCAATGGGAATATTGTCAACGAGCAATCAGAGAAGCCAAAAGGAAACATCTGGTTTGGCGAGAAGCATATGATAAGAATATAAATCTGCATTACATCAAAGGACGAGAACTGCTCGTGAGCATTACGAGCAGAAAAGAACGGAAGAGCAGACTTCTCGAAAAAAAATTAAGAGTATGATGGAGGGAAGGAGAGATGATACTAGAGGAATGATGTTACTGTAGGAATGATGTTCGAAACAGATAATAAAACGAACATGCAGCTAATCAAAGCCAGTATAAAAACCTGCAATGATAAACCTGGACAACTATTAGTAAAGTCTCAGTCGGTGTAAGGATTTGGAAAGGGTGCTTCTACAGACTGTGTAATGGCGATGCCAGGAAGAAGGAACTATTAACCCCGGATGGAGGCAACAGAGAATTCGGTCCCCTTGACCTATACGAAATGAAGTAGCATTGTCAAAGTCTGAGACCATACATGAACGCTCTGATTGGTCCGACCAAATATTGACACAACGGGAGATCTTGGAAAAGACTAGGAACTTTCACTACATTACTTCACATCTACTTGTTGCATATGGCAGCATGCATAGAGACAAGTTATACAACAGAATAGCTATGGAGAATTTTAGCTGCTCCATAAAGATCAGTAATGAGCTAAACGCGACCTTCAATGTCAAGAAAGTTTTAGACAAGGTGATGCATTGAAGCGAATGGACGAACAGCGAGTCGTCAATGAAGCTTTAGCGAGTATTGAGCCAAAAGCGATCAAAATGGTTCTGACGGTAAACGGAGAGTATTCGATTCTAATTCAAAGAGAGTAACCAGAGACACGCTAGCTCAGGTCCAACGAAACAATTTAAATCTGATCCCAACAACTATTAACCTATATCTCAAAAATTCATCAGTTATCGGATAGTTATATATGTAAAAAAAAAATATGAGCTTTAAAGTGCATTTCTATTCGGCTTTTAAAAAGAGAAGTGAACTGAAGATTCAGTAGTGTCATAAAAATAATTTGTGTTCACTAAAGCGTCAGAAAACCAATGAGGCTTAAGTAAAGCCCTTATTATCTCCATTTTTTTTCTACATATTTACAATATAATGCAAAAGCATGATTAACAGAGAATAAAGGTTAATACAAAACAGAACAAGTTTCGAACAGCTTTCTCTGATACTGTTTGATAATCTGTTCACGATCTTTGTGTTTTAATCAAAGAAGAATTCTGGAGAGTTAAGACCTTCCTCGGCTACTGGTACATCTTCAGAACGCCATCTTCTATCTTGAATAAGAATTCACGCAATACAATTTGAATATTTTGGGGGTGAACAAAGGTGGTGATATTTTGTATATACGAGCATGGCTTACCAATTGCAAATATTCATTTCGGGAAAACCAGTCGGAAGTGTAGGATAACTCTTGATTCGAAAAGCGCGGGGCAACATCCAGAACAAAATGACAAGATTTTGACGGAAAGATCCCAGAGCAATGTAAAGGAAAAAAAATCAGTATTCCTTGTTATGAACCGACAAAATTCACATCAGAGGATGAAAACGTCAACTTTTATTGTACTGTTAGTTCCGGCCAACAATGCTAACTGCCTAGTCATTTAAGTCGCTTTGCTTGAGCACTACACCTGCTTCAGCATTAACTAAATCGTTCCCGACGATGCAATGCAGTCACTACTATTATATTCTAGGTCTTCTGGACTCCTTTACGTAAACGGCATCCAGGTGCAATACATACACTGTGGTGTGTCAATTTCGGGCTCATCTTGTTAATCCAGCAGTTAAGAGACAGGAATGTAAAGCCTAGTACCTCGTTGAAAGGAAGAAAGTTGAGCGTAGTATAAGGCGCAACAAACGTAACCATGTCAATATATTACCTACACAAGCCGGAATAACATCCTGCAGAAGTCCTAGCATGGCCACATATAACATTACCAGGAAGAGGTAAAAAAATAAAATTTCTGCCGAGATACCAAAAAGCCGCTGTGATATGTTCAATTATATATTAAGCACCACTGCTGAGTGGAGTTATTAAATCAAAATTATCAAGATCCGCAAGACAGACAACAAGGATGAACGTGAGAAATAGAGAGTAGTGGCAAATTTAATTCTAAAAACAGTTCTGGGTAGGATTAGAAATAATTTAGATTCCACTGTTGGTATTATTATTATTATTATTCGATCACATCAACAACTTGCTGATTGTGTGTCGAGTATAATACTCCATTACATCAGCTTTTCGCAGACTTCGACAAGGCCTGTGCAGCTCTTTGTGAGCCGAGATTTTATTACGTTTGGCTTACTAAGGGGAGATTTCAGAAAAAAACTATATCTATTTGTATAATTAAGACTTCTTATGGAGGTGTACTGTGTACAACGGTGCTGTGGCAGAATTTTTAATTTAAAGCAAGCCAAGACAGGGTTGTACATTTTTCAATCCTGTCATTTCTTGGAGAAAGCTAAAAGTGCAATGTAAAGCTCTGAACAGGATGGCTTGGAATTGTTAATACCTGTGCTCCTCGTGAGGTGAGAGGAATTAAAAAGTGAAATATTCACAATTCACAAGAAAGGTAATCTAATGTCTCTCAGGAACAGACGATGCAAATTTTCTTCAGACTGATATAAAATCCTATTTTACTTATTGCATGATTGTCTTTGCACCACAATTATCGTCTGGAGTTCTATAAAGCGATAAATGATTACCTTATTCCGTAAGAACTGATCCAGCTATAATATATAATGCTGGAAATCACTCTATGTGTTTTGAAGTTTAAGAACTCTACATTGGAACTAGTTCGTCTTTTATTTACGGTTGAAATATGTAGCGCACATAATCGCGCCATTTTATAATATTGCAATTCAATGTCCAACGCTATAATTGAAATTATCTCTTCATTTGTTAGGCATCCGATCGCCCTTCAAAGTTGAATTAAACAAAATCAGAAGCAATTTTAATCCGTGATTATCGTGCCCACACTTCTGAGGGAATATGATACGGTTCGACTGCACTTTCCGGTTCCTGTTTTTTTATTGCTTCGTTTTGTCGTTTATGTTTTACGATTGACGATGGAACGCACATTGCGTTCAGCATTTGCTAATTAATATCACCGGTCGTCTCGTAAACGTCGTAAGTCGTTTACGCCAATTGAAATAATATTAAAAGACCAAGACCAAGTCTGAAGTAATTGAGGAAAAGATCTACTTTGTCTCTGCAGGTAGAGACCTATTGGTAGCCTGATAAGTAACTAATTGAGGGAAAATGAAAATCAATAACCAGACACGTAATGCCAATGAGATAACACAGTCGACGCTAAAACTTCGTCTGTTCGGGAGGTTGAAGTAATTTGTTTCAGATATTAGTAAGAAAGTAAACTCTTGTGCGATGGTTTTTGAATATACAGGGTTTTCTAATAACGACTTGACAACTTTTTTTTTTAAATAAAAGGCAAACCATTTGAGATATTTCAAAAACTTTATTATTGGCTTGAAGTACAATCGAAACATTTATGAATGGAACTCGACTTCGTTCATATGGCCACAGCGGGCACGTTTGCAGCGTTCGATTCGTTGGACCCAATTTTCAACGACTTGGCCACACATTTCGGCTGAAACGGCCGCTATTTCGCGTTCAATGTTGGCTCTGAGCTCTTCCAACGTCGTCGGCGTGTTGGCATAAACCAATGACAACGTAGCCAAACAGAAAATATTCAAGCGGCGTTAAATCGCACGAACGAGGTGGCCAATCGACTGGCCCATGTCTTAAGATAACACGCTCACCATACTTACTCTTCAATAAATCGATTGTAGCGTGTGCTGTGTGGCTTGTGGCACCATCCTGTTGAAACCACATGTCGTCCAAGTCCATATCTTCCAATTCGGGCCAAAAATAATCGGTGATCATGGCGGGATAACGCTGACTATTCACAGTAACACCGAATAGTTATTTTTCGTGGATGAAGTGGTGATCCATGAAGAACAGTGAAGTGGGTTTTCACCCGACCAGTAACGCATATTTTACTTATTGACGAACTCATTTAGCCAAAAATGAGCTTCGTCACTGAAGATGATTTTGCGATGAAATTCATCATCTTAGCGCATCTTCACCAGAACCTTCGTTAGTGTACTTTACCACGATGAAAATGTTGAGTTTACTGAATAAATTGAGAGTGACAGTTTGATGATTAGTGAAAGAGTGCATTCACAAATTAAATTTAAAATTGTCAAGTCCCTATCGGAAAACCCTTTACAAAAGAGAAGGAAAAGAGGAGAAAAAACAAATATTCCCTTTGACAAACCAGCAAATAAAACACAATCGATTTCTAAGTAGTATAACAAAAATATCGAAATTTTATTTTAGGTACATTATGTAAAATTTCCTAAGTATATTTATACGATTTTCATTTTCATTTTTAGTTATTAAAATTCTCTACTATCATTCTTTTAATTGATGAAATTGTTTCGTTACTTTGTTTTTCAAAAACAAAGATTTTTTATATTTTATTCTGATTTTTGAAAATACATTTGCAAAGTCTATTGTACAAGTTCAATTTCCATTTCTTTCGTATTAAAATTTTGTTTTATTTTATAAAATTAAAAAGAAAATAAAATGCTTAACACCCAACATGTTTTTTTTTGATTAAATTTAAATTTATTACAATATGATATAAGAATTTACAAAAAAAAAACAGAATAATATAAAAATATATACTGGTGTACATGTTGATATAGAAATATATAATAATCAAGTGAAGAAAGGTATCGCTCTTTTCAATTAAATTAAATTTCACTTTTATTTCGTTTGAATTGCGTTCAATATATTTTCCTTTTTTTAAATAAAAATCTAATATGATACATATACTCGTAATCTATAAATAAACTCGTATCCTATGAATTGCATTACATTGTATTTTTATATAAATCTTCCTCTCCGCTTAACTTAAATAAAAAAAAAAAAATAAAAAAAAAAAATGGTAATTGTATGCTGGTTTCCCTTTTAAATATTTATTCACAATACTCCTTTGTGTGCGATGTGACCAGATAAACTACAATAGGTATTCTCTATTGTTGTAATGCGAAAGGAGCATCAGTATACACATACAACGGCAAAACAAAAAACAAACAAAAAACAAAAAAAAAAAAACAAAAAAAAAATAGAGGTTTTTATTTTTTATTTTATAAAAAAGCACCTTAATGGATTTTGTATACTTATTTTGATTTATTGTTTTACAATGCGCATTTTTTTGAATGCATGAATCCTTCCCAGAGTTTAATGACTTGGCCAACGATTGTTTTTTGTGTTTATGTGTTTATGCGTGTAGTGTCTACATGTACGTTTCTCTTTTAATGTTGGTCTTCCTGTTATTTTGTAATAATAGCGGAAGAAACTTTGGCTTTTTCAACTGTAGCTCTTGTGATGTGTGTAAATGTGCTTGATGGTTTGTTTCTCTGGCCATTTAGTTTATTATACGTTTGTTGTTTTTTTTTTTATTATTATTTTTAAACATTAAATTAAAAATTAAATTAAAATAATCACTTATCTTATTAAAACAAAAAACTAAAAAATAAAAAAAAAAAAATAAAAATAAACATATTTGCAAAGTTGTTTTAACTTATATTGCTGCAACTCGACACTGAAACATTTAATGGATTGTTTGTATTTTTGCCACTCACGGCGGTTGAGGATCTGCGACAAAGGAAAAAGAAGAGAAGAAAATATCATTTAATATATAGATTTACTTTAGATGTGATTAATTTACTTATTTTGTTACCTGTTATGTCTCATGTGACTTTTGACTAGATCACTATTAACTAAGGCTGCCATTAGACTGATTTCACCAGCCATCACAGTGGCACAGACAATTTGTGCCAGCTTTTTAGCATTTTCACCGGGATGAGCCGCATTGGCTCCTCTTACACCTAACATTTCTAGGCATGCACTTTGTCCTGGCAGCCCTGTACCACCACCAACTGTACCCACTTCAAGCGAGGGCATTGTGCAAGTCATGTATAGATCTTCGTTTTGTTCGCCCCAACATTCCATGTTTGTGGAGCAATTACTTGAGGTGACATTTTGTGCTGGATCTTGACCGGTTGCAAGGAACACAGCCGTTACCATGTTGGCGGCGTGAGCGTTGTTGCCTACAAAATAAAATTGAATTTTAATTAAAATATTTATGTGGCTTCTTTGGATTGTAATAAGACAATAGAGCAAATCACATATAATTAAAAAAAAAAAAAAAAAACATTACAAGTCGCATAAATTTAAAGAGATATATATCACAGAAATCGGATTACTCTGACAACGCTCGAATGCCAAAAACAGAACAAATGCAAAGTATTTGACAAAAGTGTGTGGTTAAAAAAAAAAAAAAAAACCGGTTAGCTTAGGGAAAGACAATTATAACATTCCAAATTATTACCTCACACCTTTACCGACAACTTACTATACAGCCTATTTTTCTCCAAGTCATGCGATAATTGTCGTCAAATTCTTTATTAAAAACAGGTTAAACTATTTTATTGCCCTTCCACCTTTTATTTGATTCTCTGCTTTATAAGCTACAGACATCTCCAATTGAATTGGTATCTGAATACTGAGAAGGATTGGTATCTGAAGGGCACATTGACGTCATTTCCGTCTTTGAAGCCGTGAGAGATACGACAATACTACGATGTTTCGGATCGTGTAGGAGCCTATTAAGAGCCTATTCCGATTTTCACGTTACACGAATAGTATTTTAGTGGATACCAATATTATTTTTTGGTACAGTTGTATTTTGGAGTATTCCGATACACGAATATTTTTTACAAACACCTCAAGGGATTGTGTAAAAAATAAAGAAGTTACGTCAGTGAAAATAATGTTTTTCGGTTAAGAAAGGATTGGAAGTCATGACCTTTTTCTCATAACATTTGACTTGCTTTTTTGTTATTTTAGCCACTTTGTTTTCAATGGTCTTTGATTTTCCAGGTTCAAGCAAATCGACAACGTTTCCATATTCATTAGGTCATTCCGCCTACTTCCTTACAAAACTCTCTTTACTGCAATTGTTACAGAAAATGTTGGGGACCTTGGATGAGCAAGAAGAAACACAGCTTCAAACCGTACCTTATATAGGGCGCTCATTATAGAATACATCTTGTAACTTGCAAAAACAAGATGTAACACAAGGACAATTTAACTTATTATCGTCTGCGACTAATCAATTAATTTTTATGAGCTTGCTGCTAGCAACCAACGATAAGAGAAGTGCCAACTATCAAAAAGCTATTAAACCTAATAATGGCAAATTCGACAACCTTGAATTCGACTTAACCTCCGCGAAATTAGCATAGGTAAATAAAAGACTGAACCAATTTTAGAACAGCACCAGGTGTTTCATCGTGAGGTTTGATTTATAATGTAAAATAAAGCACATAAATTTGAAAGTGAACTTAAAATTTTTATTATCGGTTAAAAGAATAATTCATGGCATTTACTTTTTGAAAATAATATCATTTAAATCGTCTGAGGTGGTCCATTCGGAAGGTCTAATTTTGGGCGACTTGTTCGAGCATAGCGACTGGTATCTCGCGGATAACGCGAGTAATGTTGGCTTCCAAAACGTCAATCGTAGCTGGCTTATTCCTGAAGATCTGAGACTTAACATATCCCCAGAGAAAATAGTCCAAAGGTGTAATATCGCAAGATCTAGGTGACCAATTTACAGAAGCAAAACGTGAAATTAAGTGCTCACCAAAATGATTTCCCAACAAGTCTATTGTTTCACGCGCTGTATGGCTCGTAGTTTCATCTTATTGAAACCAGAGCTCACCGAGACCATGTGCTTTAATTTCAGGAAGCACATAGTCCGTTAACATGGCGCGATAACGGTTACCGTTGAAGGTAACATTCTGATTAGTCTCATAATAGTAGCTCTTAGTACTCTTCGAGTAGTTCATCAGCCCAAATACGGCAAATTTTTTTTTTATTAACGTATCCATTGAGCCAGAAATGGGCTTCATTACTGAACAAAATTTCACGATAAAACACCGAATTTTCATTGAGTTTTTTCAGAGATCACTCACTGAAAATCTGACGGAAATTTAAGTCGCCTTTTTTCAATTCTTGCACAAGTTGAATTTTGTATGCTTTTAGGCCGTGATCCTAATGTATTGTAAAATACGCTAAGCCAAGCTGCTGAAAACGACGACTAATCGATTCGTCACGGTCTTCGCGTACACTCTCAGCTATAGCTGCTATAGTCTCTTCACTATATGCTGGATGTGGTCTAACCGGTACAGTATCATCCACTAATGTAAACTGGGACTCAAATTTGCGAATGGTTTCAGTAGGTCGATTATGCGCAACGTAAGTTCCTCGAATCGCACGAAAAACATTTCTCACAGAACGCTGATTTTCGTAATACAGTTAAACAATTTATAGACGCATAGTTGTGGTGTGAGTTTTTCCATGATGACTTGCCAAACGATACTGAACAAAAATGACAAATCAGTTCGATAGGAGTCACGCGTGATCTGTCAAAAAAAGCCTATTGAAAATCAAACCTCACGATGAATAACCCTATAGTTGCAAAAATTCCGGGCCTGCATTAGGATTCTTTAAAAGTTGCTTTTTCCACTGGGAATTTCATGAGAGATCACGCATGCATCGTGTCAGAATGATGTTGTATAGAAGAAAATATAGCGGCGGAAGCGGAGAGTACGAAACAACGCAAAATTTAAATAGCTGATACTACAACTAGATTGTAGTGGTGTATGGGCTGGTGAACTCATCGGTCCATATTTCTTCAAATCTGAGGTCGGCCGGAATATAACTGAATGGCGCCCGTTATCGCGCCATGATAACGAACTATTTGCTGCCTAAATTGAAGCGCCTATAACCATTGCTTTATTGCGAGAACGTTTCGGTGAATAGATAATTTAACGCTTTTAACCGGTGAATCGGCGGCCTAGATCATATGGCAACAAACCTCTAGTTGAGGAATTAAATGACAACGTTGCTCAAGTCATTGGTCCAACACCACTCGTAATGCTCGAATGCGTCATCGAATATTGTAACGTCAGAATGGACCATGTTAGCCTGTGTTACGGCCAATTTGAAGGAAATAATCTTCAACACATAAATGTAAAGAACGGTTCTCTTGTAAGATAATAAAGATTATCCGATAAAATTTATTTTTTTATTGTTTTTTGTTTTTTTTTTTGTTTTTGAAAAAAGTACCTCTAAAATAATCGCTCTTTAAATACCAGACTTACAGGTTGAGATGTCTGAAGAATTTAAAGACCACATCAGAATGTTTTAAAAACATATGCTGATTAGCGGAACGATAATAGATGTTTAGCAAAGTTCCAAATGAATTACTGATATCGAGGAATCCGGTTGCTTACCAAAAGAAGCCGGGAACTGGCACCATCTTAGGCAAAAAGTCTATCAACTAGCAATCTATTTATCTGCGAAATCCTAATAAAAAACAAAATGCTTATCTTATGTGTAAGTAAAAATGACTGTATAATGGAAGAATGCAGATGCAATTCAAAGATTATTACTTTCGAATCTCAGCTTCTAGGTTCGAGGCGAAATGGACAACTTTTTGCAACGGTTGTACAAATTATATAAATAGATAAAACAATAAAAAAACTTACCGCCTATACTGCCGGCCATAGCACTTCCTGACATGTTCTTCAACTTATTGCATTCGACTAGAGTTTTTGCATCTGTTTTTAAGACAGATCTTAACGTTGCTTCTGGTATAATACATTCAGTAACTACACGTTTGCCACGTCCCTTTATCCAATTAATTGCTGCAGGTTTCTTATCACTGCAGAAATTCCCACTCAACGAGATGATTTTCATATCTGGAAATTCTTTTTTAATAAATTTCAATGCCATTTCAGCCCCTTTTGAGACCATATTCATGCCCATTGCATCACCGGTAAGTGCAACAAAACGAATATATAATTGTGGGCCATCCATTGCAACCAAAAGCTCTTTCAATCGACCAAATCGACTCGTTGAATCAAATTCAGTTTTGATTTTTTTATAATTATCTTCATTATTTATCCAACGTTTGGCTTCGGCTGCCCGGTAAACACTTGAAAATCGAACACACGGTGCTCTTGTCATTCCAACATCTTCAACATAACTCATAACACCACGAATTGATAGAGCCTTACATCCTCTATTTGTACTTGCAACTAATGCTCCTTCTGTTGTAGCCATAGGAACATAGTATTGATTTCCATCGAGTAACAAGGGCCCAGCATAGCCCACTGGTATCGGTACATATCCTAATACATTCTCACAACATGCATTCATAACTTTTTTATAGTCGAATGTTTGATATGGAAGCATATCTAGCTTTTCCATTGGAATTTTAGCACGAGCACTGATAATTTCCCTACGAATACGTACACCACGTTCGGGATTATCAATGATTGTTTCGATTTTATGTAGAGGGCAATGATTTGCAGCTGCATTTACAACACGTACTATTTCCTCATCGGTGAGATATTCTGGATCTGATACTAAAATCTGTAGACATTCTTCAAGACATCTTGGAGTAGTTTTACGTTCAGTTAGAACTTGCAATTCATGATGATGATTCACATGAGCATTGATATAGTGTTTTTCCTCAGTTTGGGTATAGGCATTCACTAAATTATCCTCTTCAATAGTAAATAATGGAATTCTATGTGCTGGTTTAACATCTAGAGATAATTGACTCTTCGATGTCACCACAGATGGTCTCTTGTCAGTAGCTACGACTGTAGATTGTCTAATTTGATCATGAAGATCTTCTCGATTCTCGAAGAATATGAACTTCACAACCAATGCAATAAGAAGAATGAGAATCACGATTTGGTCAGCGCTCATTGTGAGCAATCTGTAAAAAAAAAGAAAAACATTTAACCATTTGTACACGTGCAAAATGAATTTGGGATAAAGCAAGACACTTACTTAATAATATATTCCGCGAATTCTCCCGACTCAGTTCTATTGTTATTAGCGTTCATTTGTTGTAACTTCGGTGACAATGAATTTTCAACTGTGTCGTAGTCGTTTTCAGTAAACACAACCCTTGAGTAGATGTGGACCATCATAAGGCCAGTTGTCATAATAATTTTCACACGTTGCACTACTGGATTGTTTTTTTGTTCCTCTTCGGTAAGGGCTTTCAGAAGAATGGAATCCTTTGCTTTGGCACGCACAATTGATATGTCCATACCACTACGTGACAAATCTAATATTAATGATAAACACGCTGGATAGAAAGTCATAAACACTATATAGTTCACTAGCACAGAGAGGACGGCAAATTTGCAAAGAACTTCCAGGCGTTGTACACCCGATAATGTTCCAACACCAATAACTAATGTTTCTACAATTGTATCAAGGGATATCGCTGGTCCCAGAAGTTCCAATCCTCTGGCAATATTATTTGTTACTTCGGCTTGATTCGATCCAGATAAAGCTAATTGGGCAAGTGTGCCAGAGTTAGATAAATCGATTAGCAGGAGTAGGAAAAATAACGCATCTCTATAAGAAAAAATAAGTTGTTTACTCGTATTTAGTTAAGAAAAGGAAAGAAATTCTAGATTAACTTACTTTAGATCTGATATATCGCTACCAAGGAACTTAATGATTGTTGTTGTAAATATAAAGCTCGAGAAGACTGTAAATAGTCCAGCAATACCTGTAAGAAAAAGTCGTCAATGAATTACGAGTAATAGTTATGGCAATGAAATAAGAATTCACAAGTACGTATGTACTATATGTCTGTTAAAAATTTGCAGGAGATCGATTGGAATACAATGCCTTCCGTGTGTTTTTTCTGTTTCTAAGTTCCACAGAGGGGAAAATATAACCATATCAGCTTCATGAACGATATCAGGATGAGGTGTAGAGTTCCTGTTCGGAATAACTAAAAGCAATCATTCGGAAGTTAGAAAGGACAGATGTGGCTTTCTGTTGTACTTTTAGGCTAGGCACTTAGTGTCGTCAAACTGGCGATGCCCTTCTGATTGCCACCAGGTACTGGTTTCTTCAGGATACTGAACCTCAGATTGAATGTACAACGAATTTATACGACATTAATTGACAGATCTATCGGTGGAATCAACAGTCAGCATGGAAGATTTTTTATACACATATCAGCTACTTCAATAAATTTAGAGCTGATTTTAAGGATTTTTCAGGATTTGTAAATTCTTAGTACTTCTGGAAAGCAACCAATAGCCTCAGTTGAACGCCGGCAATCGCAATCAACTTGTAAATGCCTTTACATAGCTTGTAGTAAGTGCAATCAAAGATCAATGACATCGATGGCAAGAACCCATCAGAAATGCCATAATTCATGTGATGAATTTTTTGTAATATTAGAGTCACAGCCGGTGCTGAAGCTGAAGCTGGGAAGGGATTACCCATATTCCGCTGTCAGCTAAAACAAACCATTCGAGTTGGATGATGAAAGCCAAGATTTTAATATGTAAGCTTAAGCCCAAATGTAATGAAGTTGGAGGCCTGCATGGTCTACCTACTAATCTATTTAAGGTAGCGGGAGATGACTTGGTAGAACATAAGTCTAGCTTCCCCGATACGCAAGGAGAGTGATCCTCTAAGCTTTGCGAGCTGTAAAGAATTCACTATCCTTGATGACGTACTATGCGAGCGTCTGAAACCAATATCAAAGTGGTCTTGGACCCGGCAAACTAACAATTGATCAAATCCAAGAAGTCCAGATCGATATTCAATACCTGTTACCAAAGATATAGTAAGCACATATAAGATAAAGTATATAGAAATGATACAGAGGCATCCCTGCCAAAACCCGGAGACAGACAAATAAGGATGTGCTTAAGATACACTTACGGTTTGATTTATTTTGTTATTAGATGCTTTAGAAGTTGAACAAAAGAGGTGTTATTCGATTATTTTAGTTTCAAAAGGACACACTGTTTGGTTTTCAAAAAAAAAAAAAAAAAAAAATCGTTTTAGTTAAAATTTTTAACCCCGTTTAATCAACAAGTGCTTAACGCTTAATGCGACCGTATATGATGTAAGTCTGTGGTTTTATATTAAGGTGATGTATACTTTAAACGACATACACACATTTATGTGCTGCAAAAATGTCTTTTTTTTATGTGTAAGTCATGCTCCATTTTCGGTATATATGGTATTTAAATCATTTAATTATTAATATTAATGCAGGATGAGTTCAACTAATGCCTTACTTTTGGACTTGCTCTAAATAAGTGAAGTTCAGATAAAATCTGTTAAATGTCCGCAAGTGGCGAAAATTCATTTTACAATCGCGTAGATGTCATCGTATGATACGGATACCAGTATATATATATTTTTTTAAATATAAACTTCATAGAATTATGGTTCACGTACTAATGGTAAGCTACGAGAACAATGGATCGCTTTTTTTTTAGTGATGACGCAAATGTACGTAATTGGTAGAAGATAACTGCGCAGATTGTAATGGTTTTTATTTATTTTTTTTTTATTTTATTGACAACTTTAGTCAAGTTTAGTACCTTGAGAGTTATATTGTTTTTTACATTTCTCCACTTCTATCATAGTACTCGTACAATCAAAGGTCTCACTTGTGTGTTTTTGAATGCAATTACTGCGCCGAAACTCAATCGTCATGCCAGGGCAAACAAATTATTCATCCGAAGTTTATCTATTTTTACTACATATTATTTCAATTGTTCTTACATATTTCCTCTTCAAAAATCACAAAACTCTTCTAACTATTAAACTAACTTTTAAAATCATCTTACTTTTTCTGTAGCCTTAATTGAATTGTCTAACTAAGTATAACGATGTAAACACAAGAGTAATTCAGTTTGACTAAGTTGGTTCTGCAGAAAATCTGCATTATTAACGCAACTTATGCAGATCTTTGTTAGTATAAAGTTTTCGAAAGTTGTTCCTATTTATTCTCTCTTTCTATGCCTTATATAGGGTTTTCTAATAACGACTTGACAACGTTCTTTTTTAAATAAAAGGCAAACCTTTTGAGATATTTCAAAAACTTTATTATTGGCTTGAAGTACAATCAAAACATTTATGAATGGAACTCGACCTCGTTCATATAGCCACCGCGGGCACGTTTGCAGCGGTCGATTCGTTGGATCTAATTTTCAACGACTCGGCCACACATTTCGGCTCTGAGCTCTTAAAACGTTGTCGGCGTGTTGGCATAAACCAATGACTTAACGTAGCCCCACAGAACATAGTCAAGCGGCGTTAAATCGCACGAACGAGGCGGCCAATCGACTGGCCCATGTCTTGAGATAACACGTTCACCATACTTTAGTCGACGAAAAAATATGGCCCAGTAACGCCACCGCACCAAACAGTTATTTTTTGTGGATGAAGTAATGATTCATGAAGCACATGTGGGTTTTCACCCGACCAATATTGACGAACCCATTGAGCTAAAAATGAGCTTTGTCACTGAAGATGATTTTGCGATGAAATTTATCATCTTGGCGCATCTTCTCCAGAACCCTATCGGAAAACGTACGTCGCTTCAATTCTTGAGTCAGCTTGATTTTGTATGGGTGTAAGCCAATATCCTTACGCAAAATACGCCATAATGTGGTCTGAGCGACGCCCAATTCCTGAAAACGCCGTGGAATTGACTGATTTGAATCGTTTGCTACGGCAGCGATATTTTCGACACTTCGACAAACCCGTTTTCTCACTGACACGGCAACATCATACAACGAATATGCAGACTCAAATATTTGCACTAAACTTGTTATTGCCTGTATACTAGGGCGAGAACTACGAACGAAAATTGGAGTTAACGCACTTGAAGTTGCAGTTGCGACCCCAAATATCTGTAGAATTTTTTTTATAATTTGCAGACGTTGCTCGTTAGTGTACTTTACCATGGTGTTGTGTTTACTGAATAAATTGACAGTGACAGTTTGATGATTAGTGAAAGAGTGCGTTCACAAATTAAATTCAAAGCTGTCAAGTCCCTTTTGGAAAACCCTAGACAATATTAATGATTTTCGGTTATTATTGTTTTTCACTCGAACCTTGTGGAATGAGAATTACGTATAAAAGAGAGAGAGTTTGTATTGCTTGAGTAGAGATGTTACTACTCTTATCAAGGTAATCAAGGGTTGAGCCAATAATTGATAATGCTCACGGGTATCGTAATCAAATTATTATCAAATTCATGCGAATAAGATTTGTAGAAGATTGGGTTTTCGTCCATCTTCAATAGTCTTTCCAAATGCTTCCAATCGCAAGATACAACACCAACAGCCTTGGATTCCTTTAACTGGACAACAATATGCCTCAGTAGAGGTTCAACATAAGTATTATATTAAAACAAATAGTGTGCAAAAGACACTGATAAAAGCCTGCTTGGATTTAAGAGTGTAGAAAATTTTTAGATGGAAGGGATGTCGTCGCAAACATGGACAGATAGGAGCTTGAGTCGCAGTACATCAAACTAAAAGTCATGGTGATGGTATCGTTTAAATCCCCCAGATCCAGCAACATAAATATGGGAAATGTCATCATAACATAGAAGTGCGCAACAAAGACGCATTCTGACTACGGCGAATAATCTCAGGGCCAAGACAGAAGTTATGTACCCCGATTACCTGTTTCCGACTCAAGAAAGGAAAAGGTGTTTGATCAAATTGAGGGACAATAATAATGCGAAAAATAAGAATACCGAAATTTAAATCCGAGGAAAGATTTGGTATGTGAGGAAGAAGAAGAAAAGCCACTTTAGGAACTGTTGTTGACGAACGAAAATGACAAGTATGAAGTGTCAGATGGAATACGCAGTACCAGTTGCTTCTAAATTGTTCGTAGCAGTGCTCATTTATACGGCTAGGACGTTTTTGCGCCATTAGCCACCAATATATATATACAAAATCAAATATAAGATTAATTTGTGCTAAATTTAGTATAATTTCTAGGTCTAGGTTGCTATTTTGATATTTTTTGATTACATTTTGATTATATGTATAGCATAAATAACGTCGATGTATTTTCCTCTTTAAAATATTTGTTTGCAAAAATTTAGAACTATTGTATTTGAATCATTTTTCTGTAACTACTCAGTCCTGCATTGGATTTTAGCGACGCGAACATCTGCCCAAGACAGAGCAAGTGAAGGTGAATATATGACATTAAAATACAGATAACTGAACATATTGGTTGTCGATATTTAGAAAAATTTGGCCGCACTGTAGTAGAAGTAGAGTCCAAGAATGCCAAAATACACATAATACCGGTCATTATAATCTGCAACAAATGAATAGACGATTTCTTGGGCTTGAACTACGAAACGCAAATATAATGTTAACTGGAGAATGGGAAACCTGCAAGTATTAGAAGTATATTTGGGGCTTTCAACGAGCTGGATGAAGAAGCCTTAAGAAAAAGAAAGCTTGGTTTAATTGGGAATGTGTGTCAGCAAGGAAAAAAGTTCTAACCTAAAAACAGGTATCATCTATGATGACCATTTTCAAAAAAAAAAAAAAAAAAACAATTGCAAATATTAAAGACAGCCGTTCATTCGGGAAATTAGCGAGATCATTTAGCGGCCTAACTTTCACAATTGGCACAAAAATTGAGGCATCACAGCTTACTGGATATTCCTGCATAATCCGCTTTCTACCGTCAGTAGATTGCAGTTTGCACTTCCATATCTGGAAATCGATGTATTTGATCGCAAAATCACCACCCAAAACTCTTATAGAGTACTATATTCATGTAACATAAATAAAGCTCCAGTAAAGGATCGCATTGTATACGAGCTTTTTCAGTACAATTACATTTTTGATGTAGCGAAAGTACTCATACCATCCAGCTTTGAAAGAAATATCATCTTTCCGATATTTAAAAAAGGAGACCACAACGACCCGTGCAACCTTAATGCCATTATGAATATTTTCACGGGGATAATTCTGGAGCGGCTAACTCCCCGGATAGAGACAAATAATCTGCTCAGTGAATTCCAAGCTGGATTCAGAAGGAACTTTTTATAAGTACGATTAGATAACACCTTTAACTTATACAACATTATCTGGATAAAGAAAAGAAAAGAAGAAAAAAAAAAAAAAAAAAAAAAAATTCGCGTTTTTCGTTGGTTTTAAGGCAGCTTCTGATGTATGAACGAAGGTAGTATGCAGTATGGGATGGCAATAATCTATCAAATTGGTTCGAGTCACGTATGGGTGATTAACAAGGATGCCTAATGAGCCCACTGCCTTTCTCCTTATTTCTGGATGATCTCAACATATCGTAATTTTGTCAAATATGATGTAAATCATGATCAGCAGTTGAGAGAAGTACTGCACCATGCGGAGACTGCAAGTCAACACCAATTAATCGAAAGTAATAGTCTTTCGAAATGGATTTATCACACATACTCTAAATGAAGATCCACAGAGACTTCTTTTGACGAGGTTGTGCAAACAATAAGTAAACATACTTTAACCCACTTTTTACCAACTTACACTACTAAAGTAATTATTTATTTTTTTTTTTTAGATCTAGGGATTAAAGAGTATCTAAGCCAGCACTAGAATTATATACGCAGCGTTAGCAAACTGTAATATAAGCCTGCAAAGTAACACCCCATGAAGATATTTTTGCGTCAAACACTGGCTTATATTCTTTTGAAACTGGATAGCAAAAAAATTAAGGAAGTTGTTAATTTTTGGATATATCTCAATATGATCAGTGAAATCATAGAAAATTCATTGAGTGAGCCCATAAAATATACAATATTACCATTAGCTTGGGATTTTGATATTCATCACCAAACCCAAAATTCCCGATTTCACTCTCGCTTGATTAAGCGGTCAACCACTCGCAGTTTCATCAAATGATTGGTATTCCTATAGCTCCTTATGCCTTCATAAGAAGCCCCCATTTCGGAATATGGGGCTTCAAATTGAAATTAACTCTATGAATAAACTGTAATATTCTCAATTCTTACTTGTCGATAAGTCCATAGACGATGGACTGCGGAGTGAGTGTTTGTTTTTCTTGAACATAACCAGACCTTAACTTACACCCAATTAAACATAGAGAAGGTATTCCAAGATGAACTGCTTTCTTGTCGTCAAATAAAAAAAAACTTCAAGGCAAATTATAGATGAAAGCTATGAGGTCAGCTGTAGTTGTCCTACATCAAACAAATGACACACTTTATAGTGCTTTCTATAGTCAGTCATAGGTGGACTCTTCGCGATAACTGCAAGACCTCAAAATAATATAGCCCATACTTAATACCAAGCGATTAATAGAGCTGATTAATATCAGGAGAACAGATACTCGTATCTCCAAACTCAGAAATATAATTACATAACACTGTGCCATTAGAAGATACGTACAATGATTGACTATATAACAAAACGATTTCTTTAAAAGCTGCAGAGACGAACAGTAAGGGGATACTGTAGCATACTTTCGTTACAACTGACCTGCCTTTGAGGCTCACTGAACTTGCCGAACTAAACAAGACATCTTTTTTGCATCAGGAGTAGCTCGTTCATCATCACAAGGCACAAGTCCTCCTCTCGTGAACCTTTCCTATCATGTCAACAAGATCATCAGCTATCTAATTTTTCTGATCGAATCGTGGTCTGGGATTTAAACAATATTCAGAGCATTCGGCCTTCCAACTGCGCTTATACCATTCTAGCATTCTTGAACTAATTGGCCTGTAAAGCCTTATAGCTGTATAGCTGGTTGTTGCTGATGCTTTTCACCCTCCACCTGTTCTTCACAACATAGTTGGCATTGGCATCATGTCTCATGCCATCATAGTTGGCTTATGTCTGGGATTAAAAGACAGATGCAAGTTAACATAACGAGTAGTGAAATTCATAAATCCTTGCCATGCTCTCCAACAGAAAGGAAATACTACTGACAGTTCTCAACGAGTAAGTAGTCATCTTCGTCGATTTTCTCTCTTACGTACTTAGTCCCAATTGATAAATCTGCAGGACAATTTTTAAGCTTTCAGCTATCCTTAAGCTACTTGAACCCTTAAGAAGGACACACTTTGAAACTGTTACTAGTTATAGTAACCAATTTTTTGTATGTAGTCGTAACAAACGTAAATGACGGCTCTGTAAAATATAAAATTCTGAAACTGGGTGTTTAAGTCGTCATAATACGTTATTAACAAGTAGATACATATCCTAGGTGCACATTGGGTATTACTCAGGGCAGTCACTTAGGTCCACTGCTTTTTTTCAAAGTTTCATTAATGACATAATTTTTGTGTGCTGCATATTAAATAAATTTTTAAACTTTAAGTTTAGAAGACTTAATAGTGAAAAGTGTAATGCGAGATCTTTGCTAAAACATCTTAGACATAATGTTAGATTAAAATTTTCTTTAAACTAATATAAAACTTATTCAACGGTAGGATTTATAAAATGCAACACAGGAAATTTTGGATAAGTAATATGTTTTCCAGACTATTTAATGGCGAAAAATATCGAAGTTTCGCTCTGAGGCAGGATGAACCAATCTTGTAGCAAAAATCAATAAATCTGTCCAACTTACTAAAATTAAAAAAGGATAACAACATTTAAATTTAACCGGGTAGGTTCCCTAACGAACTATTTAAAGCAGTTGGCGATGGTTTGGTTGAAAATAAACTTATACCAACAGAGTTCCAAGATTTTGTGAGAATAAAGTATGCCTGACTAAAAGAATCTGAGCATCATTTGCCCAATCCTTAAAAAAGAGGACCAACTTTAGAGGGTTCAGTATGCTAAATGGCGTAAGAACACAAGATCTCGCTTATCATATTGTGCGCACGCCTGAAATCATTTATCAACGATTTGATTTTTCAGATCAATATTAACAACTTCTTTATCGATTTTAAGGTCGCGTACGACAGTATCTACAAAGACAAACTATACATAACCATGTTTAGTTTTAGCATTCTTGCAGAATGCAGAACAATCGAAGATCCGTAAATGCCCTTGAGCTCAAAAAATGATTTAAATTTGGTGATGTGCTGTCATATGAATTCGTTAACATCATGCTGGTAAAAATTGTCAGAAACTAATAAGAAAATTACTTAATGCCTGTGCAACTACTATCATGAAATGATGACAGAAAGCAGTGAGCTATCACTGGAGCATTTACCAGTATTGAAACATACAATATTTTTCATAAATGGATATAGCTATTACTGAGAACAAAACCGCGCATAATCGTATGTACTCGTATGATGTCTATCTCGGATCTGTTATTAACTCTGGTTATGACATCTTATGAGCATCAAATTTAGAGTTACACTTGCCATTCAGTGTATTTTTTGGCTAACACTAAGGTGTTAGCAAAGGCGAGAAAGGATATCCTAGGTCATTTTGAACGCAACATTCTTTGAATGATTTTTTGGCATCCACAAGTGTAAGGACCTCAGCTATGTATGTATATCACCGCGATGATGGGGAAAAATTATTGGTTGATTAAGATATGGTAGATGAAAAATAAAAAAAGTTAATCAACGACAAAATTATCGGAAATGCTTTCAGGATTTTCAATACCGATTTTTTCAGATTCATTTTTATAAAAAAAAAAGATATGTGCATTGTCATCTGAAACCAGTAACAGGGTTTCCTATGGAGAATTATAGTCATGAAGTGCTGTTCTAGATCCAATTAGAATTAACACCTGAATTCATTTATTGGAGAAAAAAAGTCAACGATTCGAATAACAACTTTAATGGTATTATTCAAAGATTTATTTATACGATCTTTAATTGTCACTTCTCAATAGCCTTGATAAAAAGATCAAAGTTGACATAAAAAAGAGTTCATGAGTAAGAAATATGATATGTATCAAACAGTGATCAGATCTAGTAGAAAACGTTCATATATATGTACATGTAACGATCTCTTCCTGGATCATAATAGCCTTTTTTCTCTTTTTCGTTTTATTGTTTGCATCATATAAAAGGAAGTTCAAGTTACCTTGTTCCTCATTTGCAAGTCAAACAAAACGTACAAGTACATATCAGTCTTTACAGTGAGTGAACAAACAAACAAAATAAAATGAGAGAACTTTCTGAACTGGTGCATTTAGTCACGTACCAGCTTCAGTAAATTTGTAAAATTGTTCTGTGTTCTATCTGTCATGGTGTTGTCAAACTTATGCCAATGTACTCGTAAAATTGAGGTCAAGCTTTACAGTCAACTGCAGCTATGGTGTGTAAAGACTCAAGATAAATATCTGCAGAAACCATCTTACTATTTGTCCCAAATCGAAAGCATTGCCGTGAATGGATCTAAAAGTTACTTAATGAACTCGTATCTGCACTATTCATGAGTCGAATTGTTGGTCGTTTTTTCTTCTATTTTGCCACCGAATTAATGGCTTTGATCTTGTTTGTTTGTTTTTTTTTTTTTTTTTAAAATTCCAACGATAATGTTGCTCAATCCTTTTGCGTTAAATGCATGTAGCATTCAGGCTGAGTATTATAGAATACGAGTAGATTGTGCTGTACATACTTCATACAAGGTGAGGTTATGTAAGAAGACTTGGTAATTCGTAAAAGTGAATACATATTTGACTCTCAGTTCGATCTAACTCTAATTTAGACGTAGAAGAAATCCGTTTAATTTTTTTTTTTTTTTTTTAATTTAACAGCAAATCAGAGTAGATTGGAGGTTTTTGATTAAAACAATATTAGTGGGCTATTAAATAGTTTTTACTTTCATTTTGAGTTTTTTATTTTGTGTATGTACCGGTACAACGTATTAATGTGGGTTTTTTTTTGGCAAATTAACGTATGTCAATTTAGAAACCAAAATAGGAAATAAGTGTATTTGTAGGTTTTGAGATATAAGAATAGTCAGTAGAGGAACTTCCTGGATATAGTCAACAGTGATGGTACAAATTTCCACAATGAATTCAATGCCTTATGTGTCCCAAATCGACATATTCGGAGGCCGAGTGGATTACTGATATCGGTTTCAAACGACCTATCGTTCCAGCAGTTTTTTCCAACGCAACCCGTTCTCTAAATGAGAGATGAGCAATCAGGTCAACTTTCACGTAAAAAATTATACGAACTTCTAGCTTTGTACCATACAATAAACAAATAGATGCCTTTTATGACCTGCGAGTGCGAGTATGCACTTGGAATGTACGGATGTTGCACCTCAGGCTATTCAAACCCTTAAGTCTGATTTTGAGAAGAACAAATTGCGACATCTTTTAAGGCTGTCACCAAAGGTTGCACATTTTAGGATGCGTATTCATTGTGGAAAATCGACTAAAGTTAAAAGTTATTGAACTTAAAGCTATAAGTAGCTGTAAACCGAAACAATTATAACCATACATTTCGTAACCTTAATATATGCCATTACTAATACCAATCTCAAAGAAGGACCTATAGTACTCATTCCGGCTTCAGCCCATTGCCGGGCACTAATTCTGTTCTATGGTGTGTAATAGTGGATCCAAGTTTCATCAACAGTTACCAATCGACGCCAAAAGTCCGCCCGTCGTCCGCATCAGCAAGTCCAAACTCTCTTTCGAAGTGCTCTCGCGTTCGTGTTTTTGGTCAGGAGTGTGCGCTCAGTACTAATCTTTGTGGTATCTGCTAGCTCGCGCACCTTCACTTTCCGGTCAGCCAACACCATTTCATGTATTTTTTTGAAATTGTCCTCTGTAATCGCATCGGAGGGCCTGCTGCTGCGGACTAGATCGGTAATGGAGTTGCGGCCACCACGAAACTCTCGAAACCAATATATGACGATGTAATCTGACGGAGCATTAGCCCCATAATGTTTATCAAACTTTTCTTTAGTTTCCTTCGTCGTTTTGCCTCTCAAAAAATAATGTTTTATGAGAGAACGAAAATCGTTTTTGTCCATACTCAACACGATGCCAAACACGTCAACAACAATCAGCTGTTAAAACAAAACTAAAGACAGTATCGCACTGAAATTTAGCATGTCTGCTTAAATATGAAATAACTTCAAGGCACCATAACCTTTCTTGCAGTAGCATCGCATTTTCACTTTTCACCCCATGTCAAAGAAGGTCTAGGGGTTTGGTGTTACACGTTATTAATACAGTGATAGTATTTGCACATATACTGTACGTCGATAAGCTTTCTTATAAACTCCCCACAAATCTCTGGACAATAAGACAGAACTCAGTTTTCCCCACGTGATTGTTAATCTCCACCAAGGTGATTAACTGAATATTTAACATGGATATTTCCATGCCTATTTTGGTACCCCCACACACGTACTCCTCAGGGAAATTCTCTTTTTCTTAGAGGCAAAGGTATAGAGTATTCAGTTTTATTGTCAGATTAGATGATAATAATGATCCTAAATTTCAGTTCACATAAAACCGAAATACGAGAAAAAATTCAATGACTCCTTTACTGCTCAACTTCCAAAAGTACTTGGTCTGCTACCAATTAAAATACGCATGTGCAATACATACGAGTGTACATATGTTATGACATACAATTGAAATAAGAATAGAAGCCTTTAGATAAATTAATAATATCTTAAAGATATTATGGTATCCCTAGAAAATTAGCCTGTGATCAGATCTAGGGTATAAAAAACTTTAAGCTCCGTATACCTGGCAAAATCTTGGTCCAGTCGTATATAAAACAGTGACCGTTGATAGGGAAGTAAAATAGAGCAGAGTTTTCATAATAGCTTCACCTTGAGGTCATTCAAAAAGGCTCACCAATCTACTATCGATAAGTCATGGAATAAAAATTTAAGAAGATAATTCCTCAGATTTGTGTAAGATTATTTTATGTAATATGAAAAACCTTGTTGTGTAGCTTTTAAGTTGTTCAGTGCTTATATAAACAAGTAGATTTATGACAACGATAACCTACTCGAAAAGAAGCCTTCAAAAAACCTCGTCATTGCAGCGATTTCGTCCGTACAACATGTTACGATCACTTACATACAAGACATTATGTTGTTTATTATGGAAATGACATGGAACTTTATTCAATTTAATGTTCTAAAACAATTTTCTCAAGCAAAACATGGAACAAGAATGTTTTTTTTATAAATGAATGGAATCAGGAGAAATTCTAGGTTACTATGTCACCGGTTTTGTATACACAAGGTTAACTAGTATTTAAGTTGTCCATACCAAACCATATACCATCTACGAGTAAGTAGTTTAGCCAAATTAAAAAGGCACTCGTGTGGTGAAAACGAGTTAAATTACCATATAGTCTGAACTCAAGTTCTCAAGTTATTTCGATTGTATTATAGTTCGTCATAATGCATGAACACTATAATGTGATTATTATGAGTAGTAATGAGCATATTAGAAGGTGAATATCACGTCTTAGTACAGCCCTCAATGTACTACAGAACCTTCACAAGTTATGTTATTTTTGGAGAGAAAAAAAAAAAAATAAAAAAAAATTTTAAAATAAAAACCTGACCTTCTACAAAATCCAATGTTAAAAAAAAAAAAAAAAAAAAAAACTGGAAACAACCAGATTGACTGTTAACATCAATATCCCTTCTCTTTATAATTGGAGTGATACCAATATCAAACACCATATCCATTACCTCGATTAAACTTTGAACTAAAGGCAGTTTTCCATTCAATCAATATCAATTTAATTTTATATTAAAAACTGCCCCAACATGAACTCCACAAACTCTAGTCTGGTATCAATGACCTCTCATTTTTCTCTTAGCTTGCTATTGCGGCTGATGGTAGATATTACGACTCTGTCTAATAATACAACTTCTACTTGAACTACGCGGGTAAAGCACTACACATTTGACACGTTAAACTTGGAATAGTGCTTAATACTGACACAAAACAAATATGAACTTGAACTGTACACTCGACACACGCCGTTGGTTAAGTAAATAAGTATAACCAGCGTCAAACATCACGATTAGTACCATGATCGCCGTTAACATCTTTACTCCAGCCATAACCATCATCATCTCAAACCACCACCATCCACAGTGATCATGATTGATCCAGCAACTGGGGAACTTGCCTCGGTTGTGCATTATACAACTTAACAGAAAGAAAAAGATGCCAAAGTCAGAGGGGGAGAAAAAAAAAAAAAAAAAAAAAAAAAAAAAAAAAAAAAAAAAAAAACAACCTTTCATGTTGAAAACCCTCAAGCCATCTCATAACATGGATTCAGATGAGACCTTGATTGAGTTTGTAAGAAATTTGCACATTTAATTTGTTTAATTACTTGTAATAACAATTTTGGAAGTGCTTCTGCCTTCGGCCGAGACTCAATTTCACAAAGTTGGACAATCGATGTCAAGGGTATCCTGCTGCAGATGATGACGCCTTATGTGAATGATTTAAAACTTGCACAATCTTGCCAAAATAAACCAAATCCAAAGAAATTCATAAAAACCAGTTTAAACTTTTTTTGCTCGTCTTGTATTCAAGTAAATATGCTCTCGAGCACCAGCACCATGCACCACTGATATGAAAAGTGAAAATCTGGTCATTTAGACTTGGTGCGTTGGAGCTCTGTATAGATACGTTACGGTTGGCCATTGGCAATTGCAAGACTTTGGTCGTGAAGCCACCGCTTTCAGTTTCATTGAGCATCGATTTGGAACTGGAACTAGTTGCCCATGCTTAGTGCTTTGATCGGTGCTATGATCGTTGCTGTGATCGGTGCTATACTCAATGGTATTTTCGCTATCAATTTACAGTACAAAATTTACTTTCGATAATTTCCTTCTTGACGTTTAGCATCATAAAGACCACAACGATCCAGCATGCCATTGGAGGTTTAGTATTTTGCGTAAACTCGTACCTATTCGTCCTTCATTTCTTTTCTTCTGTACTATCAACCTCTTCTCTTCTGTACCGTGAACAAAGTATGTTTTTTATCTAATTAACAACTTGGTTATAATTTACCTTGAGTATGAATGAAAAACTAGATACAACGAATGATCAAAGATACTCGTACTTGTCACAGACTAAAGTTGTCTGACCACGTGCACATTGTATTGACATCCAAAGCAATTTCGTTAGTTTGAATTGTGACGAAGGGTGGCTGGAGGTTAGATTATACGTGTATAATGAGCAAGAAAAACAGATACAGAAATGTTGATGGCGCTGGACTGGCTTTATTGCAAATTTATCATATCCAGCCAAATTGAATTAGCCAATAAGAAGCGCCATCGATATTACTAATATTTACAATAGGCGATTTAAAATAAACAAAAACCCAAAATTTTTCGTATTTGGTGTTTAGGATATATGTTATTGTAGATTGCTTTCCAAGTGTTACATGGTCATATTAGCTCACTAAAGTTTACCCAGCCTTAGTGATACAATTTTTAACTGGCGTGGAAATTTATTGTTAACCATGGTTTACAGAGGTTACGTATCTTATATTACGAGTATTTACCTATTGATACCGTTTATAGATTTTAGTAGTTTTAAAGTTTCTAAGTACGTCCTTTAGAGTATTACACTAATTACTTAATTATATACCTACCTTGATGCTGGAACCAATTTTTGATTCACATAGGCAGACTCATAACATAGTCTGTGCCGCCTAGTCAATAGGCGTCTTCGACAGCTTATCGGGATCTCTCAATATTATATATCGGTGTAAGACGGTATCTGATTAAAATCTGTGATAATTTTTTGTTTGCTACACTATACTCGTAGAATCATATTGATGACAGGAGACAAGCCCGTTCATTCCTGTGCCTGCGTTCGTCAACGATATTGCTCGTCCGGCTCGTCATCAGCTCCTTATGATGTAAGAAAATTTTTTAGAGCGATTCAACTTGCGAAAAGGTTATTGAAAACTAACCAGTTACACCAGCTGCACAATATTTTCCAAACCATTTAGAAACTAAAGGACGTAGCAGGCTGTCAGTAAAGTGTTTACAAGAAAATACATTTTCATTTCATTTTTTGGCTTCGTGCAAATAACAACAAAGTTTTTTTTTTTTTTTTCGTACAAACTAGGATTCAAAGGAACTACTACTATTATATAGTAATGTCACTTAATTATGAAGTGAGCACAATTAAAAATTAAAGAGAACGTAAAAAAAAATATATGAACATCAAACAATAATTATCAATACTAAAAGCGAGAAAAAACAATTCTTGTTTCTTTGGGTCCATTGATTAGCAACATTTTATTGAGAGCGACTAAGGTACGAGTTTAAACGTTCTGCGTCTGATTTATGAAACAATGAAGAACTATTCAGGCTAAACAAACATATCTCTGGAAGCTATAGAAGATAGGACCTATAGCCTATATATGCTCTGCCCAAGGAGTCCTTTAATACAACTCAGACAGATGACCACCCCTAAGGTGACAACATGCGACAGCTGGCCAGAATTGTCAAGAAATGCAAAGAAGACTACTATATTTGTGAGACACTTATCACCCCAGATCTTCTTTTTGGAGAATGGATGATTCCTAAAGCAGGTGAAGATTATCTTGGTCGTTTTGAAAATAAGATACTTCGGATAATTTTTGAGGATATGTAAGAACAAGTTCTACAAACTATACAGCGACAACGACTTGATCCGAGAAGTATGCATAAGCCGCCTTAAATAATTAAGAGATGTAGAGCGGATGGATATTAACACCCCGATTCAAAGAGTATTTTAATTCCCTGAAAGACAACTTAGTAAAGGAGGGCTCTATGTTAGGAAAGCGCAGTTAGCTTTTTTTATAATTAGCACGCTCCAACGGATTTCGTGTTGCCATAAATTATTTTCACTTGAAATCTTTATTGGTTGAGGCTCAGATCCACGCCGAACTGTAGCGTCATCTGTGCAAGAACCTTCTAAAACTCGTTGGAAATTCAAAGTCAGATTGGATTGTAAAATTTTTGTTTATTAGTGATATCGATTTTCATTTTGAAGGAACTATCGCTTTCATGATAAAAAAAAACCATTTTATGGAGTTAAGGTCCACCATGCAGCAGTTATAATCGGACTGGATCACACAGTCATACAGATTGTTTAGTTGTGATTATACATTTGTTCACACTCAGAATCTTTCCGTCGGAATAGGTCTTTAGCGGTATGTTAAAACATTTATCATGATGGCTCATAGACAATGAAGAGACCTTTAAATGCCAATGCGAAAACCAACTTATATCTTAAGGTATATTTTTTGAGATTGGATTTGCTCATTATTATGAGTAGGTTTGATTTGTTTGAACTTAGATACATTTTCCCCATATCGCTGATACAACGACGGCCTTGATTTGATGAGATTCCTTCAAAAATGTAAAGAAAATAGACTACCCTTGGACTTGTATGTCATTTGGTAAACAAGGTTTGTTACCCTTTGCAATTATCTGTTTACTTTGAAAAGACATCTGATGAAAAAACGTCTGCTTTTCGGGCAATACCTTAGGATTTTAATTCATTTATTCATTCAAATGACCTGATTCGCATCTCATTTAACGACTTAGAAAATGAAAAGCTTAAAGAAACAAGTAATACCAACACCAGGTCCAGACAGTAAACACAGCATATTCTATGACATGCCGCCCGAAGTAACAAGTTTTTTTTTGCAGGTCTAATCATGTGTAAGATAGATTTCACTCTCACAGTGCTGCCTCATAGATTTATTGAATTATTAAAACACTCAGTCAATGACAAACTAACTGTTCAATGAACCTATCGTGAAGGTAACGATTTGATTTTATTTTTAACAATAAACTGTTAACACTTTTTAAATATATTTATCTTTCCACTTGCTGATGCATCCCAACTAACATCCAATCGAACGGATGTGTTTTCTTTTTAACACAATAAACAATTCGATGACGCACACATTTTGGGCAATTGATTGGATATCTGGGTCACTAGAAACACCGCACGATTATGGACAAACAGAGGCACTATACAGTTCAGATACGTGTCCGTGTATCCGTATCAACTGAACGCTTGAAAATTCATTAAAGTGATGCAACTTAAACAAATTAAAACAACAGCCACAATCAACATCAGAAATTGCTTCAAAGTTCTGTTAACGAGTCAAGCTTTATGCTTCTGTTTCTGTTGCTGCCTGTTTCCACATAAAATAAAAAAAAAAAAAATCTAAAATTCGGACACAGGTTATTTATTGTTTGGCTCGGCGGAGTGTAAGAAAAAAAAGTGAAACTTTACCTCATTTAGCGAGTACTAAGTATAATAACCAAAATCGGTTCTGCAAAGTGTTTTCGTTTCCGTCTTGCTTTTTTTTTTTTTATACATGGATCTCTTTCATTTGCTTCGATTGAAAGCGAAATAGTAAAAGATGAAGCACCTGTAGCACAACAGAAAAAAGTGAAAATGAATTCGGCTTCATAAGGAGAGAATCCCATCCCAGTATTCTAACAACAAGGCTCAAATTGAACCCGCAAACAAAGAAATGTTAAGAGCGGTTACGTAAAGCTGATTATGGAATTCTTTCAGAATTGCAACAAATACTAAAGATTTCTGTTTGGACTGATGCCAATGTTGTAGATTTTAAAGTTAAAACTTTTGGATTGTATGTATATTCCCTTTCTTTTTTTTCTGTATTATACAAAGAAGAATCCACCTGATATTGAGTTTTGTTTAAAAAAAAGCATCACTTTGAGGAAGCACCATTTGTATGAGGAGCATACCTATCTTCCCAGTGATGTACAAAATTCTATACATTGGTGATCCGAGCAAAAAGGTTTCCGAAATCCTTGACCTTTTGCTATCATAATAAGTGGCAATTCAATTTAAATTTTTTTTTATTTTTCAATACGTTCTTTTGCCGCTCAATTCGATCAGCCGATGAATTTTTAATTCAGAATTCTAATACTCGTTTCTCAGATATCACGGATATGAGCTATGCCTCCATATAAAACATCCTTTCAAGAATGAACGTTTGTTGCTCCCTGGTGAAGTTACAGGAAAGAATTATTTGATTAGATATTCCAATGTGTTTTTTAAAAATAATTTCTGTTAGAATCAAGCAACATTAAATATCCGGTAATATGTCCCAGGGATCATTATTAGGGTATCCTCTTTAGAATGTACTTACCGAATTCATTGATGAAATCGTAAATATGAAAGTTCGCAAGGAACTCGATAAAATTATTAAGAGATTAGTATGGATAGGTGAACTTAATGATACACACAGGGTAAAATCCCGATAGTTTTTAAATAGGAGAGAAGTCAGAAGCGATTCCTGGTTTAAGTTGAGTTACAACATGCAATTGGTGCCCTAGACAGTTATGCCGGCAGCCGCTGAACAAAGAACCTATTAATATAACCATATTGGACACGTAAAACAATTTTATTATGACAGAACTATTAGTTCCGAAAATAAACGGACCAGATTTAGATATTTAACACGGTGTCAAAAAGAACAGCGATTTGCCTCAGGAATGTTTGAACATTAACAGCTATAAATTTACTCAAAAACTTGAGAACATCCTCGCACAGTATAAGGTAGACATTATTGCAGTCAAGGAAATTCGCTGGATAGGATTAGAGACAAAGACAACAAAAGAGTTTGATATATATTACAGTTGTCAAGAAATTTTGCACATCTACGGATACAGATTCGTCCTCGTCATCGATTTCGAACCAAAACCACTCATCTTTGATCTGCATCCAAGAAAAGTATGAGCCCTAAATGTACACATGACCTTACAAATGAAGCTTAGGACTCTATCCGAGAGAATTTCTGCAACTTTTGGAGGAAGCCTGTCCGAAGCACGTCAATAAATCATGTCTTGGCTGTAGGAAGTTTATTTATTTATTTATTTAAGCACAATTTCAGCAGGTAATTCATGGACATTAATTGAATAATAAGCATGACTAGAAGAGAATGATAGGGTATGAAGAAAACCCAATTTCTGTGGATGAAGTACACCAGGTTACAAAATTTGACAGGACGAAAGCGTGCTCTATAATAAAAATGTCAGGTCTATCTGCCCCACTTTCAAGAAAATATTGTTAGAACTAACAAGCCATAAGAATATTTAAAATTGTAAGCAAGTTCTGAGTGTGACCAACGTACTCAGATTTCCGATCCGATTCACAATCTCTGTACTGATTTCAAGGACCCATGCGATAGAATTTTACGCACCGCACTTTATAAAGCGATGTTTGAGCCGGTTAGCCGAGACTTGCTAGAAAACCTGATATACATTGTAGCTTGAAAGGAGAATTACTTCAAATATTCACCGGATTTTGACAAGGAGATACTCTACAGCAAGTAGTACAAAAGGCCGGCTTAAACACAAAAGACCCTTTACCACATACTCAGACGATATCGACATCATCGCTCGTTTCCAGTTCGTCACTCATGAAGTTTGTATGACGATTGAAAAAGAAGCCAGACGTGTTATCCTTGTGATGATGGGATCGAGAATGTGTACAGAAGAAAATATAAATTCCACATAGATATGACGCCCTAATGGAGTTTCGACGAAGGATAACTTTGGTTAACAGTGGGTTGTCCAAACAATCATGCTTTAACAAGTGTATAATACTTTGATTTTACCAATCTTGCTCTTTAGAAGTGAATTTGAATGAATGACCAAGACAACGAAGCAGATCCTGGGATCCTCCGAAAGAAAAATTCTTCTTGTCCATTCCATTCCATTCTAATCAGGGCGCAGTGATAAGGGCACTACTTTCCGTCTCGTAATACGAGTACAATCTACAAGAGCGTTTTTGGATATCAGCCCATTGGTTTGAGGCATAATACAATAAAAAACCGAATCTTCTATTCAATGATCAAACGGTTTGGACTTTTTTGGTCTGCTCGATCAAAGTGTCTTCATAAATAATGGCAGGGTAGAAGATAGCACTCTGTTTTGGAAAAACTAACATTCACTCTTTTAAAGGTTTACCAATTATCTAAGTTGTTAATTTAATGAGCTTAACACCCGCTGCAGTTTCCGTCCGAAAGAGAGCACGAAAAGCAAAGAGTACTGTCGTTATCAAAAGAAATACAAGATAGCAGAGAGATCATGAAAATTGATAATTGTTAAGGGAACAAAACGGAGGCCTAGAAATATCAGGTTAGAAACCATCCAAAACAACTTAAAGTGAACGTTGAAAGTAAATTTTAATCTACGAACGAAGAACATTCATCGATCCCAAATGCACACATTTTTGACATAAGAGATTGTTTCCAAACTCTGTCAAATGCCCGAAGATATCTTGGTTTTCTTTTTCCATCAGATCGAAAAGTATCCTTACAAGTATGAATAATGGAAGAACTTGCAAGGTGATTTCGCCAGCGCGGCATGGAGAATTAATTGGTGATATAAATATAGGTACTATATGGACCAGTTCATTTGAGTATATTCAGACCGTTGAGTATTCTTTGTACAAGTGCCAAATGCGGTTTTCATAACTCCCAGTTTAGTCAAAAGGAGGTTCAGTATCCAGTTCATTTTTATTACTCTGATAGCTATCTTGAGCATAGCGAAACTTTTAGAATTTTAGTTCGACTATAATCAACATTTTTATAAATCATACATACATATAGGGGTAAAGTTAAATAAAATTTAAAATATAAAAATTAAAAAAATTAACTTACCTAGAATATATTTGGAACCCAACTTTTGTAAACTGCAAAATTGGTAATAACAATACAGCACTGCTGAACATCTCACTATAGTCATAAGAATAACATCGGCTGCATTGTACTCAGCCTCTAGCCCATCACAAGACTGACTCCATCCGTGACAGGGTCTATTTCTACTTGGCATCGACGAAGCTGTTGGTGTTCCGGCTGTCGTTGTCGTGGTAGTACCACCACCTGCATCACTTCCCAATGTTGTAGTTCGGTCAACTGTCAACATGCATGCGGTCACTGTCAATAGCGCCACGATCACCTCCCAGGGATGGGATGCACAAAATTCACCATGAGCACGAAATAACCTTCCAATCATCTTCACAAATTACGAGTAGTAGGTGTTCTGTAGTTGGAAGATACAAAAAAGAAGACCGAGAAAAATATCGCCCGCGCTTCTAATAAAGAAATTTAAAACAAAAGCGCTATGGGCTACTTGTGTTTGATATTAACTCAGTAGGGAGATAGGTAGTTGCTAATGGCCAACTTCAATATGCAACACGCGGGATTGATCAATGTAACCGATTTTACGAGCGCGTACTCTGTCTATATTTACACTCCTTACACGAGTAGAGTGTGATGGAATTCAGCTGATTTTTTTTTTTTCGTATTTATTTCACGAATCTGAAATTAGACAAGAGTAAAGAGAAGATACATTAATAACATATATGATCAATGAGACACTAATGGTGATGATGTTACATTCGTTAAAATATTGACATGCGTGCCCAGATGCGGAATACTCCGATATTCACTGGCATATACACGCACATATGTAGGTAGGTTCGGCAAACGGCATTGGAAAGCCATTAGTATGCTCTCTTATTATGATAAAAAAAAATTTTAATATTTGAAGCATATTCACAGAATGATTTGAAGCGTGCCCACCGCTAAAAAGACTAAATATGAATGCAAAGGCACCCCCTGATAATGATATTAGATAGTTGAGGTGTTAAACGATTTGAGGTTATATAGTAAATGCGGAAATCACTGTTAACTTAACGCAGTTAAAATTGCATTGGGAATACAAATGAAAAATATGTATATAATGTTAAAACGAGTGGCCATTCTCGTGATCGTAGCCATCATACTTGCTAATGCGTTCGAATAAATTGGTGATATAAGACTAATGCGAAAATTACGTAAATAACCGTAAAGAAAAAAAAAAAAAAAAAAAAAAAAAAAAAAACGGACAACAAATCCAACACGCACCTTTATTTGGAATTCGAAATATATTTTTTTTATCAATTGTTACGCAGTTACGTACCTCTCTGTTGTAACAGGGATGTTACCCTGATAAAAATCAAAAAATTTTGACGGCTGTGAAAGTTTCCCTTGTCATGATACAAAAAAAAAAAAAAAAAAAAAAAAAAAAAAAAAAAAAAAAAAAAAAAAAAAAAAAAAAAAAAAAACGTGATAGGTAGGGTAGGTAGAACTCTCGGAAAATTTAGTTTTCGCGATGAATCATTCGGCAACGAAATCAGGCTGACTGCGTTTGACGCTACGCGTATCATGCCAACTTATAGCAGCACATAAACAGGAGTATACACAAGAGGAAAGTCTTCTCATTATCGATCGCCATTAGCAATGAATCACATTGTGATTGACGGAAAGAATCATTTTAACGTGCTGAATATACGCACGATAGGTGGACCACCACCTTGTCGCAGTCAGTATCCGCACGAGCCTCTGCGCAGCTAAATATGTGCGTGAACAATTACTACGAAAGCTTACATCTTCCCTTTCCAGGAAATTTGCTAGTCAAACCTCACACCAGCTCCTCTAGAGCACTCTTCAGCTTGATGATATACGAGTATGTCAAGTGCACAACGGAATCACATATCCTGGTTCATGCGCACCCCTGCCGATTAATTGGCTATCTACCAACGTTAACAGAGAAACAATTGGTTGGACCAATGTATACGTAATATGCCATGGCACTATCATAAGCAATGACAACGGAAGCTATCAAGGAGCAATTCCGTGTAAAGGAGAAAGAAGATACATTTCTTTCAAGGTTTAAGTCTAAGAAGGAAGAAAGACTGGAAGAACATGACAATATTTTTTAAAAAGTGCAATACCTGAATCCAGGACATGTTTCAGTTGTGTCTGAAACATTTCTCAATAACTGAATGGTGACGATAAAACGCTGTAGGGCTTATGTTTTATTCCTGAAAGCCAAGAAATTATAAACGTACACATATATAAATTCTCCAAATTCTGCAACTGCAAAAACATATGATGTAAAAAGAAAGCTTAAGCTGTACGGCTTAATATCTTTTAAACAACATTCAGCTTAAAACTAAATTTCGTTATAAATGCTACAGACGTTCACTGAATTTTAGGTTGAAAATTGTTATAAACGTATAGAATCACAAGAAATCCTGAAACAGGGGCAGAAAGTAATAAATAGAATTACTAACTGCGACGTTTAAGATGAATATATATATACAAAGTCGGTCCCAAAATAAGCAGGACTTCTTAAAAATCGGTATTTCTCGCGAGGCCATCTATTGGGAACTATACCATATACCATGGTATTCATTATTCAAAAGACATCATCAAGGAGGCTAAAAAGAACAAAAACTTTCTTTACAAAATTGCGACTGGCGATGACACATGATATTTTCATTATGATCCAGAAACCAAGCACCCAAGTGCCATCGTTAGATGAGCCATAACACAAAAAAATCTCATTTGGAGAACCGAAAAGTGAAGGCAATGTTAATTGGCTTTTACTATTCCAAGGGCATTGTCCGCAAAGAGTTCGTTCCACCGGGTCAAACAGTTAATGCACAATTCTATCTTGGTGTTTTAAAGCGTTCGGTGCATCGTATTCGTCGTATTCGGCTTGAATATCATGCGAAAGGAAGTTGACATTTGTTGCACGATAATACGTCATCCCATCGAACGGCCAATTTTTTGGCTAAAAATCGCATTTTAATTGTCAACCACTCCCCGTATTCACCTGAATTGGCACCATGCGAATTTTACCTTTACGGAAAAATCCATTTACCAATGAAAGGAATGCGTTTAAGCATTTCTGGACGTAGAAGCCATCCAAAAGAGTTGTACCGAAATCCTAAAGGACATCCCGGCCGACGATATACTTAAAGACCATGCAAATCGATAAATTAAGTCGGAAGACTAAATCGGTTTTGCCAACAAAATTTTTTGTTTTTCTTAATGTTGATGTTCTTGTTTAGTTGTTCTTACTTTGAAACGCATCTTGTATAACTCTTAATGGTGATGACGTATATTTTGTTAATCTCATAGTAGTGGTGATTGAGTTTAATAACTCCTTCCGATTGATCAAAACCACTTCACTATTTTTGTAGATTGTACCAATTTTTGAGATTTGAGACTTGGAAAATAAGTTTTTCTTTAAATAATTCAAATTCATTTAGAAGCGATGGTGTTCCCAATATTTTTCTAAGAAATACTCTCATCCACATTGTTTACAGTTCAGCATATCCTGGCGATACTCATTTTGAGAGCAACAGAAAAAAAAAAGTTACAGGCTGATTTTGAAATCGTCTTCGATCTCGAAATGTTTCTAAAAAGCGATTAGAAACTGCTGAAATATTGCTGAAACAGGTTCCATTTATAATAAAAGATCCTATGTCTGTCTTTGTGTTGAAAAAACTAAACCTTTCCACATGGATTATACAAGATTACAAGAATACAAGTTTATTTTTAAATCATGTGTTATTTTGACTCTGACAGCTCTTTTTCGCTCTAAATATTGACTGTCAGTCAATATCATATCTCCGCAGAACGAAATGATTAGTTTTACGCTTGAAAAACGTTGGAAAATATTGCAAACTTATTTCAAAAGCGGGTTGTGTTGTCAAATCAGTGAGTTTATTGAAAAAAGATTTTAGCCGAAATGAAGTTTATGCAAAATTCGTGAGATTGGCTTGCTTGTGGCCAACACTATTGGTCTCCGTTGCCGTACGGTACGCAACGACGAGAATGTATCTGCTGTAGCCGAGAGTGTTCGATTTAATCCAGCTAACGAAAAAATGATATGTGGCTAGATGCAGAGTCAAAGTTTCGAAGGATATAGCTTGCGTACGAGTCTATATTCTTTCATTACTATCCTTGCTTTTCATACCACAGACTTCAGGAAGGTTATTGTTCTTAAGAAAGGGTAAAACTGAATCCTATGGTTGAATTTTTTTTAAGCAAATAGACCGATTAGAGATATACCATAGTCGGGGAATATCTTATTTTCAAAAGGTGGAATACAAATAAATTTGTAAAGTGAGGTATCTTACGCCAGGTATTACGCCAATGTGGCTTTGCCAACAGCACGTGTGAGCTAAATTTTTTATTGATGAGCCATCTTTTGAGGTTTGGGAAGAGATAATAGTCCGAGAGTTGTTGTCCGTGGTTGCGATGCTCTTGTGCGCCGGTGCATTGTCTTGCAAAAACAAATTTTTTTTCGCTTCATGTGAGGCCGTTTTGCAGCGATTTCGGCCTTCAATCGCTCCAATAATGCACAGTAATACTCGCTGTTAATGGCTTTTCCGTTTTCGAGGTAGTCCACGAAGAGTATGCCATGACAATCCCAGAAAACCGACGCCATAACCTTTTCGACCCATCGAGCCTTTCTTGGCCGCTTCGGAGCACTCGTGCCAGCTTCAGTCCATTGCCGGGCACTCATTCTGTTCTCTGGTGTTCAACAGTTACCAATCGACGCCAAAAGTGCGCCCAATTCCCCATTAGCAACTCCAAACACTCTTTCGAAATGCTCTCGCGTTCGTGTTTTTGGTCAGGAGTGCGTATGCGCGGCACATAGCGGCAGGATTACTTTTTCATATGCAGAATATTGCCCAAAATATGGCGTGTGCGCTCAGTACTAATCTTTGTGGTATCTGCTAGCTCGCGCACCTTCGCTTTCCGGTCAGCCAACACCATTTCATGTATTTTTTTGACATTGTCCTCTGTAACCGCATCGAAGGGCCTGCCCCTGCGGACTTGATCGGTAGTGGAGTTGCGGCCACCACGAAACTCTCGAAACCAATATTTGACTCCATAATATTTATCCAACTTTTCTTTTGTTTCCTTCGCCGTTTTGACTCTCAAAAAATGAGAGAACGAAAATCGTTTTTGTCCATACTCAACATGATGCCAAACAAGTCAACAACGATCAGCTGTCAAAACAAAACTAAAGACAGTATCGCACTGAAATTTTGCATGTCTGCCTAATAATGAACGGACTTCAAGGCAACATAACCCTTTCTGCAGTAGCAGCGCATTCTGGCGGTCAAGGTGGTTACTTTTCACTCCACCCAGTATGATCCTATTGATTCCACCAAAGGTGATGCGTGCAAAAAAATTGATCTGTGAATCTAAAAACCCAAGTACTGTTTGTACTTAAAATATATACACATATATATATATTTGTTGCGGAAGTCACGAATACGATTATTCATTACTCATAGATTATCATAGATTGGGCTTCTAATTTTAAGGAAGGTTTTTATAGACCTTGATGAAGGCTGTAAGGCGTTCATTGTCGTAAGAGCAACATATTTCATCAATCTTTATTTATATCAAACGATGAATTATTTTGTTCGTCTTCCAGCGAACCAATTTATAAGGGGTAAACCAATGCAATTTAGTAATATTGAATGGTTACAAATTCAGATGGGTATTGCAAATTCTCTGGTATTGGTCAAAGATATGAAACCAGAATCCGTGCAAACTCTATCGCTTTCATTTAATCAACCAACTTTTGTTAGTACGTTGCTTGATAATAGCATTTGTACAATTGCTCGAACAATGGAAGTCTTCTCCCACTGGAGAAATTAAAGTGTTAGAGAGCTGTGGATAAACAGATCGTTGACGTAGATATCCTGCGCATACTTCAAAACTATAACAAGAGTTTGGGTGGTGCACGTCAAACTAGCCAGTCGATCTCTCTGTATTGCACTTCATATTCGAAGGAAAAAATCGTGGTGCAATGCATTTACGTATTCTGATCAATAAAATGAAGCTAAATCAGTTTCAGTTTCCCTACATAGCCTGTAAATACAAATACAAATATTCAAGGGAATATTAAGTAATTGAATATTAAAGAAAAATAGAATACGGCCACTAGATTTGGCAAAAATAATTCTTCAAACTAGATATTGTCGTTTTTTTTTTTGTGAAAATCTACAATTAGCCCATTTTGACTTGCAGAATGCACGCGGCGCAAATCTAAAACAAATCAAAAAAAACTAGGTCACGTCAAGAACTTTGCAATAAGGAGAACTTGTAGTATTCCAAAATGGTTTTTAATATTTCATAATCTTAATCCGAAAATGGTGAACAAAAACAGGTTAAGCTTGACCGGTTTAATTTGAAAGGTTTTGGTAAAGCTAAAAAAAAAGTGTGGCAGATGGGTTTATCTCCCCTTTTCGACGAGCAAGAAAGAGTTCAAAACATACTTAAAATGCATTGGAAACAATTCAATCTTTTTGTAAATAATAGGTTGTACCGCATTTGCGGTTCTAAAATTTTAACTATCCCTTGAATAACTCAGATAATTCTGGTGTGATTTTGTTTTTTTTTTTTTTTTCAAATTTTCATTAAATGTATGCTATGTTAAGGGGTAAGGTTACACTCACCTCAAAAAAATATGAGCGGGAAATATTCGGAAGTATTCGGAAGCAAGCCAACTTAAAATTTTAAGCGCGTTTATCTCAAATCTGCATTTTCAAGTTAGCCGCACCCATAACTTGGACAATTTTTAACCAATTCACTTCAAATTTTAACTAGATCTTTAAAAATATATTGTCCAAATAAACACGTAAAATTTTTTTAAATATAGTATAGTTCATTCGTTATTAACAATTTTTCTACCAATTTTACAAGTTTAACTTTGGAAGTGCGCCATTCGGCCAAAAATCAATATATCAAAACATCGTACGTACTTCTATAGCTGTTGTTATATAAAATTAAAAAAAAAAATTTAGTCACTCATCATAACTCAAAATTTACAGGAGCTGTTAATACGGGCGTCGACCCAAAAATAGAGGTCATCTGAGAAACGTTACACAGCTGCCATTTTAAAATAAATTGTTCTATAAAAATTTATGTTTTACAGTCAATCATATGTACTATAAACTTCTACTTGTGTAAACTCGTTTTATTTTATATTGGGTCTATAACTTATTCGTGCGGTTTGCTAAGAGATGGAGTAACTTGTATTATTTTATTGGAACTTGCGTTGGAAAGCTACTGTCATTGTACGTCATTTCAGTATATGTCATTCATTTGAAGCGTAAACAACAATAATTTTTTTTCACTCAAATATGTCGAACTTTGTGCCTGAAAAAGTGTTTTTACGGAGAGTTCTTCTTCATCACTTTAATATGAAGAAAACTGCTGCCAAAAGTCATCGTATTTTGGTGGAAGTTTATGGTGAACATGCGCTAGCTGAGCGTACGTGCCAAAAGTGGTTTGCACGATTTAAAAGTGGTGATTTTGGCTTGGAAGACGATGAACGTCCTGGGCAGCCAAAAAAGTTTGAAGATGAAGAACTGGAAGCATTACTCTATGAAGATTGTAGCCAAACACAAGAATCACTCAAGCAGCCATTTCGAAACGTTTAAAAGCAACTGGATATGTTCAAAAGCAAGGAAATTGGGTTCCACATGAACTCAAGCAGAGAGACGTCGAAAGGCGGTTTTGCATGTCCGAAATGCTGCTGGAACGCCACAGAAGGAAGTCATTTTTCTATCGGATTGTTACGGGTGATGAAAAATGGATCCATTACGACAACTCCAAGCGCAAAAAATCATATGTGAAACCCGTCCAACCAGCTAAATCAACGGAAAAGCCGAATATCCATGGCGCGAAGGTAATGCTCTGTATTTGGTGGGATCAGATGGGTGTACTGTATTATGAGTTGCTAAAACCTGGTGAAACCATCAATGGACAACGCTACCGAACACAATTAATCCGTTTGAAGAGAGCAGTAGCCGAAAAACGCCCGGAATATGCGACCAGACACGAGGCAATAATTTTACATCATGACAACGCTCGGTCCCACGTTGCTATTCCGGTTAAGAACTATACCCCTTCTGACTACCATTTGTTCCGATCAATACAGAACGCCCTCACTGAAATACGGTTCACATCAGAGCAGAATATCAAAAATTGGCTTGATTCATTTTTGGCTGCCAAGCCGGCGCAGTTGAAAAAAAAAATAGCTTCAGATGGGCAATACTTTGAATAATACTATTGTACATGCTTTTCTTAAATAAACGTTCAAATTTTGAAAAAAAAACCTCACGAATTAAAATATATACCCAATATTTTTCCTTAAATAAAAAAATTCACAAAAAAGCCTATTTTTACGACTCCTAGCGTGGACTAACCCCTGAAGATTTCGATTAATACTGCAAAAATTTCGAAGGAGTCTTCTATTTTCAAGAAAAAATTAATTGTATTTTGTGTATTTGTTTCTTTGTTTTTTTTCTTTTTTAAATAACTTAAACATTATTGGCGGATTCTGGCCAAATCGATTCAAATTCAATATCACTATTTGTTTGCGATTAATAGTGGGCATAGAATTTACACTTCAGGACATATACGCATACTTGTACACACGCACAAAAAGACGTTTTCTTAACAAAAAAAAACTTTCCAAAAACATTATAGACACCTTAAAACGTAAAGATATCAACAATTTTCATTTTCGATTTACGTGGTGAACTTCTCTAGCAGGAGGTTTCAAAAAGGTATTAAGTAAATTAAATGGTATTGAAATAAATTAAAAATGAGAAAACAAAAAAATTCAATTAAAAAGTGCATTCAAAGTATTTTAAAAACGACATCAAAACTCTTCTTAATTTTTGACCCATTTTTAGTCAATTATTTATTATTCTTTCTTTCATGTTGAATTTTTTTTTAAGTTAAACGATATCGAATTGCCGTTTTTTTTAAATAAATAAAGCACGGCAGATCATGGTAACAAACCTTGGGTAGAAATTTGTTTTAGAAATTGTTACACTTTTTTGAAAAATTCACAAATCACTGTGATAACACAAATAAAATAAATTAAAATCAACAGATGATTTGGAAAACAATACCGCATCACACTCTAGGCTTCGGATTTCCCCAACCGGCAAATAGAAATACGTTTATGCAAAAAATATTGTTTGCTTTCGACAAACATATATAATAATATTATTCCAATGCGAACCGTGTAAAAGTCAAGCGCAAACTAAAAGATAAACCAACCACTTATCACGAACATCGCATTTAGCGAGAATGATCTGTAGCCTCGTTTAACTGATTCATAAAGAAATGATCAGAAAAAGTGATTACCTATTCGTGAGATACATCTAGAGTAACATGTGAAACTACAATAAGTATATCTATTTGACTATTTGACCAGAGCAAAGAGCAACATGTGCTTCGCACCTGCTTGGAATAAGCCATATATTCATAGGGAATCACCCTTTATTTTCGGCACGATCTCATTCTTATTTTCTCAGGAAGTCTGCTTACGACGTTGAGTATTTATTTTTCCTTTTTTTTGTTTTTTTGCAGATTACCATATTCATTCGATGGATTTGTATTCTTGGCAGATCCAGCGCAAGTATCGGTTAACAACTTCCTTAACAGTGGTTTTTATTTTTATTTATTTCTTTGACAAGTGATGGACGTTTTCAGCCCCATCTAACATACTCGTACACCCCTTAGTTTTTTCACTGATCTATCATATTAATCGATCTTTAAGGATGCAAGAAATACAAAATTCTCGTAAGAGGAAAGTCAAAGCAACAATTTCGAAAATCTGTGCGCGCATATACCTACAAATATGAATCGTACCTCGATTCCTCGAGAAAACATGATGAGAATCTTAACAAACCAGAGAATATTCTATGTGTATGTATCAGAACCGCTAGATACATAGCCGCTTGACGATCTCCTGTATGTGAGTTTGGTATGTGGGGTGAATTTCAAGTGAAAATTTCCACCTTAAACAACTAGTGCCGAATTCAACAACAAATCCCCCAGGTATAAACATTGTTCACAGAAATAACCAAAAATATATCGGCGAATAGACACGGGAAAACAAATTAAAAATTTTCGCTGAAAAACTTCACTCAGCGCCTATTAATTGCTCCAAAGTCAAGTGAAAAACAATAAAATTAGAATCGAAGTATTTGTGGTTCGTTAAGTTTGGTTTCATGGTCGAGAAGATCTAGACCGAGTAAAGAAACAGGAACGAGGGTGCGGATCCGATGCTTTTTTTCTTTTCTTTATTTATTTATTTTTTTTTTTTCAATTGGTTTTGACGGTAAATGTTTACTTTTGGGTTTGCGTTTCTGGTCAAGTGTGGTGATAGTCTCTAGTCATTGGCTCTCTCGAACTACCGAAAACGGCTGATTATTTATTTTTAATAATATTGTACTAATGATAAATAATGCATCATGGTTCGAGTAGATTAGAGGAATAACAATAGCAAGATCGACCCTGTCGTTTCCACAATTAATCGACCATGAATATTGATGGTAAATGGCGTGCCCCTGATGTTCGGAGTCTACAAACATTATACATGCACTCCTTTGTCGTGTGAGGGTGGCATTAGACACGCAGAATTCTGTTGCGTAGGTTGTGTGACTTCTGGGGAGCTTAGAAAACCAAACTCTTAAATGAGTATTCTTAAAATATTGTGTCAAAAGAATGTACGATTGGATACGAGCTTGCCCATTGTCGTCACTTTGTTTTTGATTAAAATTCACAAGGGTTGACAATACGGTTTCATTTGCAATTCTCAACTAAAAGTTTATCTGCATAATAACGTGAATGGGAATAGTAAGCAAATTGAAAATGTATGCCGAGTACAAATGATTTCAGAACTTTTAAGTGCAGCCAATATGTTTAAAACCAATTGATTGACGATAAGTTTTTGTAGATTTTGAGTTGTAGTTTATGTTTAATGGTTATGCATTCAAGTTACGAAATTCGACTTTATAAATTCACAGGAGAGAGTAGTGTGCTACCTATGAAAACTGCTCAATTGATCAATGTTAACTCGGAAGTGACAAATAAGAGAAAGCACGACATCAGACGACTGCCAAAATGTTTGTAGATCGAGTATTCAGCTATCAGAATCTTTTCGTCAGAATCTTGTCCCAGAGCTATATTGCCAAGCATGCTTAACAAAATATTGCAAGTGAATTGATAGATTTCACTTCACTGCCAAGAGAATTTCATCAAGAGGTTGATGTATCGGTTGATGTATCGGTTGATGTATATCAAGTAACAAGGCCCTATACCCAATAATTCAAGATTTGACATTTTTGAGCAAAACTGTTTATATCTCTCTAAAAAAATATTCTTACATATAAAAAGGAAGATAAAGCGATAAAATCAAACAGACAAACAAAATTTTCATCGAATGCTTAGACCAAAGTCATATGTATTACACTTTGGTTGGTTGATTGGTTGTCACAATCATATCTCTTTTATGCTTTGAACTTCAAAACAAACAACTTATTCAACGAGTGAGACAGTATATTGTGCAATATGGAATGAAACCATGATGGGTCAAAACGTTAATGATATTGTCTAAAATTTAAAAGGCCGTTAAAAGAGACAATCGTGGTATGACTAAACTTATTATTTGGTGTGATTCCTGTATTCCTCAGCGAAGAAACTCAAGTCAACAGTCAAGTCGTAGACTTTAGAATTAATTTTTGTACCACTGACAACTCCAGCATTCAGGATATAGATGGATTGCATAACGTTTCAGAGAGAATTTTAAAACCGAGATCCGTTTGTTAATTTTTAAACTTGTTCATCACTTTTAAATTTTAAATTGATACCTGATCTCAAGGTTACAAATCTAAAATTTTCTCAACCAATGACGTCAATGCAATCAATATAAAATCTGGATAAAGGGCTCTTCAGTATCTCTCCAACGCAGCGGGAATCAAGTCCTCTGTCATAGTAGTCGACGAAATTAGTCACTGTGTCACATTTTCAATGTGTAAAACTCAATGAATTAAACAAAACACCCATATTGTTAATAGCACATACTTACTGCACGACTTACTATACTTACTATTGTTAAACGTTAAAGTGACTATAACTAATTATTTCAGTCGAAAACCACTACTTACTAAAAATGTCACATGTCCATTGAATGCTTTTCTAATCATTATCGGCCCAAAAAATGGTTCTCCACTTCCCGGGAACCGTATCAAATTACCTTTCCAAAATTTGAGCCTTGTATACATCGTTTTTGTTGAGAAATGCAATTTTACGTGGACTGCGAGTACTCAAATTGTAGTTCACTTTCTCAAAAAGTAACAAAGATTAATCAGTGAAATAAATCCGATATGCAAACCGTTCCTGAGCACTTCAGCACTTCCTGAGACCGAGTATTGTAGACAGACAATTAATTCGCAATATAAAAAAAACAAATATTTGTTTTCGTTTTGAATTGCTTCTGCAAGCTAAAAATATTTTATTTCTATCCATTTGTTGAATGATGGCGCGGTCAAGTTCGTAGACTACTATGCAAATGCCATAAGAGTTCAAATCTCAACCAACATCAAAAAGCAGAAACAAAGGAAAATTTTTTTACGTCACCATTTTTCAGTGAGTACTATCAAATTTAATAAATATTTGGAGGATACAGACCTTCCTTAACGTTTTGTTATTAAAATCGCTGCCGTAAGGTTTCTTTTTTTGTATTTCTAGCTTTAACAGCAATACTAATTTTCAATTAAAAAATGTAAGATACTTTTTAAACGCTGTTTTCTAAAATGTTTTTGATACGGTTTGGGACATTCAACCACCTTAGGATACCCGATTTTTTTAGGAATCCGAACTGGAAGACTTACTGTATGCCGAGAGCATACGTACTTGCTCAAATTGTGGACATGAAGTTGGCTGAGGTCCTCTTCCACTGGTGTGCGCTTCTTAAGATGAGATTCTCCTTTCCTTCTTTGTCCCTCTGGGTTACATTCGAGAACTTTTACGACGGGGGAACAGGTGTCCATACATTCAAAATAACCTAACTATCTAATTCGGGTTATTCGAGCTTCTCTAACGAGTTCGGCATTGCTATACAGTTCGCTATTGAAACGTCTCGTTCATACTCTATTGATGCAAACGATACCGAAAATTATACAAAAATTTAGTTGGGTGGACGGAAATGTTGCCTGTTTTCGTTCAGGTTCAATAGCAGTGCATTCATCAAACATATCAATAAAACCACTATTTAACCGATTGTGAATTAAAAACGAGGATAATGTGGGTATAAGTTTAGTTTAGTTATTTTTAAGAATTTTATGGTAAATATCATACTATAACTGTATGACCAAACAATACCTACGATATCGGTTTGAAGATTAAAGCCCAGACTGTGCGCAATAAATTAGTCTATTGTACATTTAAAGGATTGTGGAATACTTCTAATAATATATATGTATCTTATAGTCCCATAGAATCAATCTTAAACAATTTTATGCTGTAAAGTAAACAAATGCTTGCCGCAACTCAAATTAGAGAAGATGAAATGAATCATGAATTGAAAAAGAATATTGCCTGAGCAATAGAACTTGTTTCTTAACGTTAACCGGCTATGTGCCGGGTCCTTACACAAACTAACATCAGCAGCTCAAAACGCAGTTACAGTAGTTAACCAATAGGAAAGATAAAAATTAAAAATTAATAATCGATATTATGAAATTCGGAAAAAAAGAGACGATTGTCCGAATCAACTCTTACTTAATCAATGTGGAAAAAAATTGCATGCTTTTAAGTTTCTTTAATATTTAAGATTAAAGGTTCCAGCAAGGCCGTGACCAAAGATTAAAGTTTGAATGTATTTTTTTGATGTGGGGTCGGTTGGGTTTTTGCAACCTACTCGTTTTTATATGGTTTCCACTCATTCTTACTTTATCGGCCTAAAGAAAAAGTGTTTAGAAAAGTTTGTACGAGTATAAGACATTAACTACTCTCTTTACTATTCTTACTATTCGCAGGTATTTAACTGCGGAATATATTAGATAGAATGCTTTTTTAAACGTATCGGTTGGAGATCTCTATGAAACCCCCTATTGATCTGTCTACTGATGCTGACATTGTCTACTAAATGCGACTTCATTTTTTTCTTTTTCTTTTGTTTTGGCGTCTATCTATCCTTCTTTAGTGATTGAACATTATAAACAGAGACCATTAGCCAGGATTCACTTTTGGATTTGAACTATTCAAATAACAGATTGTAATCTAATGAATTAAGCACCATATGACTGTCACTTAACAATACGTCTGGTAGGATTATAATTTAATTTAAGATCGGTTTGTAATCGAGTAATGTATGTTTTTTTTTTTGTTAAATATCAGAACGTAGAGGTGATGTTTTGCTATTAGATGCATTTCAATCATAGAAGCTTTATTTATAGACGCACCTGAGCTATTTAAGCTGATCAAAAGTGAGTGCATCCAGAAAAATGTGAGGTAATGGATTTGTACTTAAAATTTTATCAGGCTAACTACAAGCTGAAGTATCTTGTTACTTAAAAATAATTGTTTAACATTTTTATGTAAGATATATGCTTACCCCCGTCATATATTCACTTAAGGCTCAAGGAGGCCATCTTAAAACTAATGACTATGTGATTTTACAATGCGAGTAATACAAAAAATTACTATTTTATCACTTTGCTCCTTTAATTGTTGTAAAGTATTTGGATATATAAAAACAAGTTGCAAAGGGATTCTACAAGCTACCGTTAATTATTTATTTTAAATGTCTCAACTTACTCAAACTAAGTTCTACGTGATATCTTCTAAGGTTTGAAAGTGAAGCTTTCTCGTAAAATGGTTGTATAGGGTGATTCATCGTGAGGTTTGATTTATAATGTATAATAAAACACATAAATTTGAAAGTGAACTTAAAACTTTTAACATCGGTTAAAAGAACAATTCATGGCATTTACTTCTTGAAAATAATATCATGTAAATGTTGGCCACGACTACGTCTGAGGTGGTCCATTCGGAATGTCCAATTTTGGGCTTATTCCTGAAGACCTGAGACTTTACATATTATATCAAACGTGAAATTAAGTGCTCACCAAAATTATTTCTCAAGAAATCCATTGTTTCACGCGCTGTATTGCTCGTAGGGCCGTCTTGTTGTAACCAGAGTTTACCGAGACCATGCGCTTGAATTTCAGGAAGTACATAGCCCGTTAACATGGCGCGATAACGGTTGTCATTGACGGTAACATTCTGATAACAAGCTGTTTTTCCAGAGCCCATTCATTGAAAATATGATGCAAATTCAAGTCGGCTGGCTTCGATTCTTGCACAGGTTGAATTTTTTACGCTTTTAGGCCGAGATCCTCACGTAAAATACGCCAAGCCAAGCTACAGCTGCTATAATCTCTTCACTACGTGCTGGATGTTGTCTAACCGGTCGAGTATCATCCACTAACGTAAACTGGGACTCAAATTTGAGAATGGTATTGGCAATAGTGATTTCAGTAGGTCGATTATGCGCACTGTAAGTTCCTCGATTTGCACGAAAAACATTTCTCACATAACGCTGATTTTTGAAATACAGCTGAACAATGTGGAGATGCAGTTGTAGTGTGAGTCTTTCCATGATAGAAGTCACATGTGATCTTTCAAAAAAAGCCTATTGAAAATCAAACCTCACGATGAATCACCCTATATTACCGTTTTACTTGAGTCGAACTCCAACTCCGAAAGGAATCTACTGTTTAATAAATTAAATGGTGATAGATAGTAATGGTCGTACAAGCAATCATTAGCAATAGTAACCCACAATCCCTTTATAAGTGGATTGGTGTGCGTTAAAATGCGTTGCAGTCTTTTCTGCAAGCATTACATTGGTTGCTTTGTACAGAGTTTGATTTGAAAACCATCGTTTGTCTGGTATCCTATATTTGCCACTGCAGACCCTTAAAATTTTTCTTTCAAAGCTTTCTATCTCTTGATGAATGGTTTGTGATATTGTAGGACCTGAATTAGTTAATCATAAAATGCATTTTTCGTACGGAAAAGGTGAAAATCCGTTGGTGGAAGGTCAGGCGAATATCACGTATAAGGCAGCACTTCACAGCCTAAGTCATTGAGCTTACAGCTTTAAGCTGTGATCGTATAGGAATATTAAGGTAAGAGTTTCGCATGCTTTACTTAAATTGCTCTCTGGTATAGGCCTGCTACTTTCCCGCTTGTAGGAATGAGTAATGCACTAGTTCTTCACAAGTTGCCAACACTATTGCCATGAATTTCCATTGGTTAAGAAGCCGCTTTCGGCACCCGTTTTCCGCCGCGTACCTAGCCATACTAATGATGGCTATCATATTCATTTACCTTCAAATGTCTCAATTCATATCAAAATGATTCAACTGAATTCCTAATGATTTTGGCTCTGGGCAATTTATGTAATATCAACCTATCGGGTTATTTCATCTTTAAAATAAATAAATAAGTGGCGCGACAGCCCGGTGTGGGCACTCATTGTTGTTTCTCACTTTTTGAATTTTTACACTCCTGAGCAGGACCTACTGTTTATTGCCGGTACCGAACGGCTCTCCTGAGAAGTTTTTTCATAGGCAGAATTTGACTTTCGGAGGTTTGCCATTGCCCTCCGAAAGGTTAATGACGATTTTGAAAAATTTGCTGTTGTGCTCATACCGGGAATTCGAACCCAGGTAGGTGGCGTGACAGTCAGTGAGTCAACCATCACACCATCGCCACCACCATATTTCATCGTTATGTTGGTATTTTCTTAAACAGTTGCTCGTAGATGGTCATTATTAAGGTCTTCTTCTTCTAAGTACATTTTTGATTGAAAAATCTATTTGTTGAAACTCTGGATCGTTCTTTCGTTGCAGATGTACAAGATGTACAGATGTCGTCAACTTTATGTTATTCCTCTTTTCGGTATGTCGGTCAGAATTGATTACAAACACCTCGCTAACAACTTCATTCAAACTGAAGTTCTCGGGTTGAGTTATTTCCAGAGAAAGCAAAGCAAATTTTCCGCCGAATTAGTTTCTGCGACTTGTGTAAAATATTTAAAATACTAGTGCCTGCAGGCTGATGCGGACGCTTGCATTACAAAGTGCCCTAAGCTGTCTTTGTTTGTACCTAATAGCAAGCGCCACAGAAAGTTATTCAGTATTCTTTGATGCAGCATCCTTCGTCGCTGCTAGAATGCTGCTAACCAAAAGCTTTATTTATGCAAAGAAACCTAATCCCTTCAACTGTAAATGAAACTCCATCTCCATATGAAAGCATGGCATCTCTCATAAACGTAATTGACACAGGATCTATTGATCGCGATGAGCCCGTTTTGGTGTCTGTGTGATCATACCTTGGTTTTAACCTATTAGAGGTATATATTGTATACTTATCATTAATTTTAGCCGAAGATAGTCCCAGACTAACTGTTTGGTATATTACTGAAAAATATTCTAATGAATCTAGTTCAGCAGTAGATTGGTGGTTTTATTTGCTAGGATCCAAGTGTAAATGCAAAATCTGACAAGACTCAATGAAATAGGCTCATCGAAAAAATTTTAATCAGACGTTGGACAGACCTGCATTTTTGTCTAACTTCGGACACATGTGGTGATATCCTTTTAGTTATTCTTCGCATCACTTAGTGCGTGGCTGCGTAAACCTCCATTTTTATAGAATGAGTTCAGCCCCAGGCTGGTTTCAAAGTCATCTGTAAAGATTTGATAAAATTTCGTCATTAGTTCAAGGCTTTCAAGCGTTGTTTCTGAACCAGTGGCAATCTCTACTTGAGAGAACATATCCACTAGAGTGAAAGGTTGGGACATTGAAATCCTATGTTAGAATAAGAGAGATGGCTTCAACCACAGTGGTTAGTAGTAAATCATTTACAGTTCAACTGCACACCACTAGCAAAGTGCAAAGTTCTGCCTACCTGTGTTTCAATGATCTGACCAACATGTATTTTATCTCACATTTCTATAAATCTATGGAAGGCAGTTGTCGGCTTGCATGCCTGAATCATACCTTGCAGTTGACCAGTCTCTTAACAGACCATACGTTAATCCTCAACTTAAAAAATATAGGGTTTTCCAATAGGGACTTGACAACTTTGAATTTAATTTGTGAACGCACTCTTTCACTAATCATCAAACTGTCACTGTCAATTTATTCAGTAAACTCAACATTTTCATCATGGTAAAGTACTCTAACAAGCTACGTTCTCCGATTGGGTTCTGGAGAAGATGCGCCAAGATGATGAATTTCATCGCAAAATCATCTTCAGTGACGAAGCTCATTTTTGGCTCAATGGGTTCGTCAATAAGCAAAATATTCGTTATTGGTCGCTTGAAAACCCATATGTGCTTCATGAATTACCACTTCATTCACAAAAAATAACTGTTTGGTGCAGTTTGCATGCCTGCGGCGTTATTGGGCCATATTTTTTCGTCGACGATAACGATCGTCATGTTACTGTGATTATTTTTGGCCCGAATTGGAAGATATGGACTTGGACGATATGTGGTTTCAACAGAATGGTGCCACAAGCCACACAGCATACGCTACAATCGTTTTACTGAAAAGTAAATATGGTGAGCGTGTTATCTCAAGCCATGAGCCAGTCGATTGGCCGCCTCGTTCGTGCGATTTAACGCCGCTTGACTATTTTCTGTGGAGCTACAGTAAGTCATTGGTTTATGCAAACACGCCGACGACGTTGGAAGAGCTCAGAGCCAACATTAAAAGCGAAATAGCGGCCGTTTCGGCCGAAATGTGTGGCCGAGTCGTTGACAGTTGGGTCCAACGAATCGACCGCTGCAAACGTGCTCGCGGTGGCTATGTGAACGAAATCGAAACATAAATGTTTTTATTGTTTTTCAAGCCAATAATAAATTTTTTGAAATATCTCAAATGGTTTGCCTTTTATTTAAAAAAAAAAAAAGTTGTCAAGTCGTTATTAGAAAACCCAATACATTGATTAAAAGATAGACTACATCGTTTCTCCTCCACATGAATGAAAGCAATTTCATTGTGACCATTCCGAGCGGAGAAGATTGGACGTGTAATAAATCCATTCACATACACTTGTCCGCTAATGGCTCAGATTTCAAAAATTATTATGGCTAAAGCCATACTTAGGGATACCAGTGTTGCACTGCCGTGATATTTTTAGCGCGGTGTTTGTAAAAGTTGCCCGCTTCAGCCTTATATCGCTCCTTTGAAGAGAAGTCGACTGATTTTTGTGATATCCGAACCAAACCTAGGATTTTGTACTGTCATTTCTTATCTTATGACGTTAACTTTCAAATAAATTATTTTAGGGCTCATGTACATGAAGTACCTACCATCTTATTAGGATGCCTTGAAAAGAGGGGAATTTACATCAACTTTTTCATCCAAAAAATTGCGGGTGGCAGTGGCCTCTTAAACACAAAATATGTAAATAAAAAAAAAAAAAAAAAGAAAAAAAAACACGTCCCTTCTAGTTTCTACAAAAATCCTGTCTTTGTTGACTATTTGCTAGTCAAATTATTTTTAATTTTTTACTGGAAATAGGGCCTTTCGATAACCGTTTATTTCTAAGTATATTTTATTCTATCGGATGAGATTTCATATCGATGTTCGTATATTCATCTTATCGTTCATACTACACCAAAGAAGAAACGTACAAACGATGTTAACCCATGACGAATTTTTAACGCGTCTGCGATAATACAGATTACTCATATTCTGTAGAGCATTGAGGTCACGACACATTTTCTGCACCTTTCGGTGCTTACCATAAATTGCTGTGCTATCCTTTATGCCATTAAATTAAATAAGAATATCCTTCTCCTATCCGTGCACATACATTGTCAAATGAATGCTCATCCCCTAAATGTCATTTACATTATGGTATTCGTGAAAATAGGCACACTACTGCTACTCTTTTAACTGCGTAAATAATTGCACGCTTTCACATTTTCATTAATTTAATTTAAAGCAGAGATGTGTTTTTTTTTTTTTTTTTTTTTTTTTTCTTTATTTTGTTAAAGAATATCTTTTTGAAAAAAGTATACCCGTATAATGAACGGAAAAGTAATTAAGAGGTACAAAGGTTCAGTTGGAAAATTAAAATGTGTCTTTGAATTGTTGCAGGGTACCAACTTTGATTTTTCCTCGGTTTTATAGAAACTGCCGGCTACAATGGAAGTGTAGAAAAAGATAATTTATATGAAACTTTTTTTAAAGACAAATAATCGTATTGTAGATAGACTAGCACGTTTCTATCAAACTAAGTTGCAAGACTAGGTGAGAATTTTTTGTTGAACTTTGGTGGATTTTTGCCATACCATACTTTATCTAGCGCGTATATACCATATGTACATATGTATCATATGTACGAGGGCTGTTTGATAAATACCCGGATTAGGTATGACAATGCAACTTTTTTAGATTTTGACAATAACTTTTCAATATAACTCGATACACTTTTCTCAGCGGTGCTGCAACTTTTTTAACCCCTCCGTTTAGTACGACTTTTGTTGGCTTGCAAAATACTTCTCCGCGGCGGCGATGACTTCCTCGTTTGACACGTACTTCTTTCCGGCGAGCGATCTTTTAAGGTTAGGGAACAAAAAGCAGTCGCAGGCAGCCAATTCGTAGTGCACTGCCGAAGGTGTGAGCCGTGTGTTATCGTGTTTGAGAGCACTTTTTTCTTCACCAAATGTAATCGTTTTTTTTTCTTCAAATCGGTGTTAAATCGGTGGTCATCTCCTTTCCGGCCGAAGGCACGGTCTTTGCCTTCTGTGGGGCACGTTCACCGAATAAAACCAATTGTTTCGATTGTTCTTTGGTCTCTGGTGTGTTACAATGAATCCATGTCTTATCACCGGTCACGAAACAACGCAGAAACTCCTCCGGATTTCGAGGGCCAAGCACGTCTTTAAAGTGATCATAAATAATTAAAGTGATCATAAATACGAGACCATAGATTTTGTCCACGGTTTGCTTTGTGGTGCCATTTCATTTTGAAAACCTATTTAGGTCAATGAGGGAGAGATTTAGGTCAGTTTAAAATTGGCTGCAGACGATTTATGCAATTTACTTTCTTAATACGCCACAAATAAATTTCAAATCCTAGAAATCCTAGAAAATGAAAATCCAAAACACCAGTGTTCGTTACCAAACCGGTCAAAAGTACGTTTTGCTCAGAAATAAAAATGTCAAGGTTAGATCTATTAAAACAATAAAAAATTGTGCGCTTGCATGCAAGTTCCATTGTAAGTACATAATGGAACAAGAAAGACTCCAGCTTTTACAAACGTTATATTCTTTCAACCTCCCAGAATTAAAATTGTTCATTTCCTCAACAAAACCAAAAGTTCGAATGCATTAGAGGTAGAGCTGGGAGAACAACAAAGAGTAGACGAAAATATGCTTTCAGATACTTTTTTTTAAATGTTTCCATCAACACTATTCGAGTATGCAAAAAAATTTTGTCGAGAACTCAAAGAATCAGTGATAAGTCCGTTCAGAATGTTTATATTAATGAAGATCGTGTAACAGGAGTACCAATAAACAAAAAATTATAACATCAGATTTGAAGGCCAAAGCAAGACTGCAATATTCTACTTTTCACTTGTAGAATCTCATAACTGTGGTCAGAACACGGCTAAAAAATACCTTGAGGTTGGACTTTTTGTTGCGGACATGCATCGGCAGTACATAATTCAATGCGAAGAGAATGGAGAACACTATGTTAAAGAAAGAAAATACAGGCAAATGTTCAATTTTTAATTTAATATTTCGTTTCATAGGCCGAAGAAAAACAAGTGCGATATTTGTGCAGACATATTTTGAGACATAACAAAATTTCGATCAGTTAGGTTTTGTATTCGCAATCATGAGCAATCAGAATGTACAATTTTACACCTAATTTCGATATTTTATATATTAGCATTGTCTAATATTTTAAAGGCCGCTATAACAGACAGTCCCGGTATGACTGAACTTATTATTTGGTGCGATTCAAGGGGTAATAAACTAAAATTTTGCAAATGCAAACCCTTTTTTTTTTTTTTTGATTTTTAAACTTGTTTATCACTTTTAAATTCATAATTGATACCTGATTTCAAGATAACAAATCCGAAATTTTCGTAGCAATCAACGTCAATGGAAGATAAAACATCATACCTGGACGGTTATTTTATCAAAATTGGTTTGAAGAGTACTAAATTTTTTACAAGAGCCAGCACGACTTCGTTTCAACTTCAAAAGCACGAAAATATCTGCCCAAAAAGTAAAACATTTACAATCAATTCGTACATTTATTGTTCATAAATGTACGATTTGATAAAAAACAAATCGCCAAATAAACCATTAAAGACTATACCTAGTCTAGTCATAAATATTGATACAAAGAAAAACTTTTGACAACTGAAAACGCTCCCATCACTCACCCATCACGCACCCATCACGCACCCATCGAAGGCCTTCAAGCGAATCTTACTTAATTGTCCTAAACCGATTATTGACACAAATCGTCTCTTGCCCCATCATCAATTTGGCTATAGAAGCTAACACTCTACTGTTGACCAAGTGCATTGAATAACCGATGTAATTGAACTAACAATCGAGTGTAAGCAAATATGTTCAAGCGCATTCCTTGACGTTTCGCAAGCTTTTGATAATGTATGACACGAGGGCCTGAAATATAAACTTCGACAAGTCCTACCCGAGCAATTGTATCATATTTTAAGTTCATACCTAGATGACCGACTCTTCTGTGTCAGAGACGGAAACGAATATTCAAATTTTAAGACAATAAAGGCGGGGCTGCCGCAAGGAAGTGAACTTGTCCCTCTGCTATGGTTCGTTCGGCTGGTTCAGAGTCCAGGCAACACTTATCAAGCCACTTCTTTGCACCGGCTGCATTTTTTCCTATCAAAAAGCAATGATCAATCAACACACGAAATTGTTTTGAATCCATTTTTTTCACAATAACAACAGTAACTTCACTCACAACGCTATATCTCGAGAACTAATCGTCCGACAGCTGGATTTAAAATGGATTTAATTCAAGTGGTGCCCTCTCCCAGCCCATGTATTATTTTCTAATAAAACCGTTTGCTTTGATCGCTTAATTGGTATCGTTTGACAATATTTTGGAAAAAAACTAATAATAAATGTTTACTGTCATTACAAAAAAAAAAAAAAAAAATTGGGTTAGTTTATAATTTTGGACAGCGCTGTACTGAGCCTATAGAGTATTCTCTTATTTGATAACGTAGTTGCGTAGCACCGAACAGTTATTTTCGATCCACTATTTCTTAAAATATTCGCTGAAAATGTAGTTCGGCAGCACCGAATAACTTTTGCCTTTCACAATTAAAATATTATTTTTCTCATTCTAACCCACTATCACATAAGTGCATATGGTATATCTGCTCTTTTCAGAGCATATGCATATCTTGTTGAAAAGGGGCCCCAAGTACCATCATTTAGTAACATATAACCTCTTTTAGCCCGCCTGTCAAAATCTGGTGACAATCCGACGCTTAGTTTTGTTTTGACATCCATTTCAAAACACTGTGTTAGTAATTTTTGCAACAAAGAAAAAAGAGCAGTATCGCTCTGTGATCCGATTCTTGTTTTTGAATGACAAAACCTGCGAGGAAATTATGGTGTGTATGGGACCCATTCACCTTCCTGTACAACCGTTAACCGCACGTCGGTTTTTGATGAACGGCGGCCAGGTGGCCCAAAAATGGTTACCGCAGAGGAAACCGTGAACAAAATCCATGATCTCGTATTGGCTGAGATAGCAAGCAGGCATCTTAACTGAACGCGTTAGCCATATCCTGCACGAGATTTTGTACACGGTGAACATGTTCCAAAGAAGACAAAGACCATGCCTTCGGTCGGAAAGGCAATAGCTACCGTTTTTTGGGATGAGCGAAATGTGATCCACGTTGACTATTTGGAAAAGGGAAAAACAGGAGCATACTACGTTGACTTATTGGGCCGATTCAACGCCGATTTGAAGAAAAAAATTACCTCATTTGGCGAAGAAAAATGTGCTCTTCTACCACGATAACGCACTGGCTCACACCTCCGCAGTCGCCACAGCCAAATTACTTGAATTGCACTACAAATTGCTCCTACATGCTCTGCATTTAGCTGCCTTCGACTACTTTTTGTTCCCAAACCTTTAAATATCGTTCGTCGAAAAGAAATACGGATCGAATGAGGAAGTCATCGCCGCCGCGGAGGAGTATTTTGCAGCCCAATAAAAGTCGTACTACACGGAGGGATTAAAAAAGTTGCAGCACATCTGGAAAAAGTGTATTGAGTTGAAAGTGGATTATATTGAAGTATAAATTGTCAAAACCTAAAGAAATTGCGTTGTCATTTCCAATCCGGGTATTCATCAAACAGCCCTTGTAGCTATTGAGCGGCTATGATTCGCTCGAAAGCTTGACTGAACTGGGGATAATAAACTGTGTTGACTTATGTAATACGAGATTTGGTTTGCTAGAATTTTCTCAAATACTTTAGACAGATATGGTAATATATACTTATTGGCTTTTAGAATCGAAGGGAATTGTATTGCAGCTGAGAACAGAAGGGACGTTGCTGATCCCGTCCAGTAGACTTAAATAAAAGAAAACATGGTTTTGGTCTGAATTTTAACACACAGATGTAATATAAAACAAACGTTTAGAGGTTATCTTAAGGCAGAAATATTCGGCAAGAAAATTACAGTATTTGTGCGATTTTTGTGATTTTTATTGCAGCCATGCCTAAGAATATCATTCTTTTTTTATTAGATAGTCCTTTCGCATGACAGAAATAAAAAAAAAAAAGAAAAAAAACCAAAGCAAGATCTTTAAACATTTCCCAGTGATTTCAAATTAAAACTCTTACAATAAGAAATTTTAACATCTTTGTATAATATCTCTATTTACTCGTATTTCAAAACTTTTTATTCACTTAAAGTATCGCAAAACTAAATGAACCACCAGCAATAGTTGTGTTAGAGTTTTTTTTTATCATTATTTTGTACCGGGTAGTGTTAATTTTCAGAAGTTGGTAAAAGTTTGTATTCGGACATCCCCAAGTTTCAGTACAGCTAGCCAGTCAGGCGATTAAACCAAGACCCATCTATTTAATGGCCGTGGATAGTTGCTTTGATTTTATTTGCTAATTAACGTCAAAACAAATATAACCTCCAGAGACCATCTACTTCTTGACATTGAATCTGCCCGAAATTAACCTCATATTAGTGAATCTCTGATTGGAGCAAAGAGGGTAGGTACCTTACAAGTACTTCCTACTCTGATGTGTCACCAATGAAAGTGAAATTGATAAATTAGCATTTATTTGTAACGATGAAATAATTTTCCCTCATACTAGCTACTAAACACATGTTTAGCATTTCTAAGCTATCTCTTCGACAGCTAGTGGCGTCATTTCGAAAAAATGCTCCTCATATAATGCTCTAAACTCGTACCTTTAGTAAGTAAATAATTTCCAATCAAAACATTAATTAGCAATCAGTTCACGTGCAATAAGACAACACGATAGAAATCAATCAAAATCCAAAAAAACTATAGCCACTAAAATGTTTAAGCTTTCCGTAACTCCTAGCTCAACTATTACTCGTAAGTCGGCGATGAGCCATCTAAAATTAAATGTATGAGACATATAATACGGGTATAAATTCAATCACGTGGGGATTTTTTGGATGCCGTCAGAATTAGGCGCAGAGCTGTAGAGAAGCATTCGATGTATGCTATACAGCTTGGGAATCTCCCAGACAGTAAAAAAAAAAAAAAATGAGAGTCCCGCGAATTGTGAGCTACAATAATTGATTCCCTGGAATAGTCTCGTCCGTTATAGACTAAAAGGCTCACCATGGCAATAGAATATTAATTCTCAGGATAATAATTTGGTAATCAACAGTTTGAATTCAGCTTAGTCATGCTTACGAGTATGATGGGTTTTCTGTGTAAGATGACAGTCAAGAAGCATGAGAAAAATATCAATTATTCTAGAGTGGGAGTACTTGTTGGTTGTTTTGCTTTGTTTTTTTTTTGTTTTTGTTTTCAACTGAAGCCCAAGATGTTCTTCTTTGATCGAAATTCTGATGAAGAGTCATCTGTTCAATGTTCAATGTCGGCAATTCAAGTGAAATCCATGATTGCGCACACCAAATGAAAATATGTTAATTAGAGATTGTCTGTTGTTAACCGCCGGGCGGGATCGATCGACTCTGTGTTCTCTTGTAGGCAAAGTGTTGGCTTACAGACAGTTTTATTTTTAAATTTAAGTTTTCCTGGCAAAGAATTTATGCATCTAGACTGCGAGACGGTATTTCCACACAACAACGTACCACTTTGCGCTCTGGAGTCGGGATACGGGACGCTCTGAAATGTTTTCTTCACTCAACTAATAATGTATTTGTGTTGAACTTTGTTCTATTAGCCGAGTGAGTAATTGGTGACAATTTTTATAGAGAGTGTTGGGAAATTTCACAATAACTTAAGAATTACAGATTCATGTTGCATCATTTTGATGTGAATTCGTCTTCAATCATTTTCTAGTTGTTCGTGTTTATATGTCGAACACTAATCAACTGACACGTATGAACAGCTGTCTAGTAGGAGACACATCTTTTCGCCAAGATGCAATTGAGTACACACACTAATTTAAGAAAACTTTTGGTAAGTTGCCTATTTAAATTCATGACATCATAATACAGATGTTTATTTAATGAAATCTAAGGACTATGGCTCAACAAGTCGAAAACAAACCATGATCTAATCCTGCAATATAAAGAAATGACTTGACGATGTTTAATTTAAAGAATTTCCAGATTGAAGGAAAATCACATCTTTTAAACGGTAACAGGATTTAATGTAATTAAAATGAACTTGTTCTTGCAGACATCTACTTTAAGAGCAGGAAATTTTTCTACAAATATGGTTGGAAAAGTGTATCAGCACCTTCCTATAGTGGCTACTGAAAATATATATTTTAGTGAAGTTATGACCAGCGTGTATCAAGCCTGGCTAAGCCTTACAGTTGAACACATGCTGCTACACATTTATTCTTAGTGAACTTAAGTGTGGGGATAACAAACCAGGTGGGGAAGGAGTGGGTACTAAAAAGTCATAACATATGCCCTCCCAAAAATCCAATAGGATGTATGTTACTGTAAGAAATATAAGCTGGTATTGATTCAAAAAAAACCACGTCGTCGTGGAATCGATGTAGAATAACTGCTACAACAACTAGAATGACCGCAATCTTCCACAGTGTATATTTAGATTTATTTATATGCGAATTTGTAATTAAAGGCGGTCATATGTTATGTACAAGGGAGCGACTGGGGGCAATCTGAACCAGGGCTAACTTCGCTAACATAAGCCTTAAATGAACGCTACCTAGATAGAACCTACGAGTGGTGTGTCAAGAACCATGTTAATATCATACTCGATAACCTTAATGTCAGAATAAGAAAGGTCCTTTTGTAGCGCATTAGTGAGTATGCACAGACACCTCGTCCTACAAAAACAGAAATCATCTCGGAATTTAGAAAGTTACATGAAGGTCTCCTGATCAAAACACTACAAGCCAGAATTGGACCAAAAGAAAAATCTACAATCTACATTGACTCAGATCACTACTAAGTAACAGCCAACAGCTTGGATTGACGTATTCGTCAATTTTCACGTGAGGATCTCGGCCTAAAAGCGTACAAAATTCAACTTGTGCAAGAATTGAAGCCAGGCGACTTGAATTTGAATTTGAATGAAAATCCGGTGTTTTATCGTAAAATTTTGTTCAGTGATGAAGCCCATTTCTGGCTCAATGGATACGTTAATAAATGAAATTGCCGTATTTGGGCTGATGAGCAACCCGAAGAGTACCAAGAGCTACCATTATATCCATTAAACACAACGGTTTGATGTGGTTTATGGGCTGGTGAAATCATTGGTCCATATTTCTTCAAAAATGAGGCAAATCATAATGTTACCGTCAATGGTAACCGTTATCGCACCATGTTAACGGAATATGTGCTTCCTGAAATTCAAGCACATGGTCTCGGTAAGCTCTGGTTTCAACAAGACGGCCCTACGAGGCATACAGCGCGTGAAACAATGATTGGTGAGCACTTAATTTTACGTTTTGCTACGGTAAATTGGCCGTATAGATCGTGCGATATCACACCTTTGGACTATTTTCTCTATGGATATGTAAAGTCTCAATTCTTTAGGAATAAGCTAGCTACGATTGACGCTTTGGAAAGCAACATTACTCATGTTATCCGCGAGATACCAGTCGGCCAAAATTGGACCTTCCGAATAGACCAACTCAGACGTAGTCATAGCGAACATTTACATGATATTATTTTCAAAAAGTAAATGCCATGAATTACTCTTTAAGCCGATAATAAAAATTCACTTTCAGATTTATGTGTTTTATTTTACATTATAAATCAAACCTCACGACGAATCACCCTTTATATTAGGTTTCACAAAGCAACAGCAAATAAGCAACCTACAATTTGATGATAAATACCCAAGAAAAAAATGGATCTAGACAAAGGTAAGTCGAAGCCATCGAAAGTTACTACTGTGGAAATGGGACTCAGAATTTTTACCAGATAGCACAATTATAGGCAGTAAGCCCCAATAGAATCTGGGCACTTTTAAACAAGTATTAAAAGTGTTATACCTAAATAAATGCGTCTGTGTTGCGTGAAAGCAGCGCAGCGTATGGCAAACAATTTGCCTACCTTAATAGACGCAGCGTCAATTTTTCATATGGCTCTTTCCTTGGTGAAATGTCATTCAAAATGATTTTTTCTTCACTTCACTTCACAGAACTTCATTTCGTATCGCACTTCAAATGAATTAATTTCCTTTTCACTGTATCCAACTTCACATTGCGTTCCGAAGAAAATATACTATATGCAGTTTATGCCAATGTCAACGATGAAATTGAGTTCCTAGTTCGCAGGCTGATTTGTATATCATCTGCATAAAGATGATAAGATACACTTTTGCGACATTGGGAAATATCATTTCTATGTGTGCAAAAAATAATTGGATCTAAAATAGAACCCTGCGGAACCTTTATAAGTTTTGAATACATTTTGAGTTACAATAATTAGAAGTTCCACCGAGTTTTAATTAAACTTAAAATGAAACTGTTTTTTGCAAAGTAAAAAGTTATTAACCCTATCAATCGCCTTTGAGGAGTCAAGAAATCATAGGAGTTTGACAATCTTCGATCAAATTCTGGTCTAATTTCATCCAAACCCTGACTGATAGGGAGAAAGTGCAGAATTTTAATTAAGGTGATCGACGATCTACTTGACTGGTAGCCTTTCAAATACTTTTACCAGGGTTGAAAAGATGCTTATTGGTCGACAATTCGATGGATTTTTGGATTAGGTTTCTGTTTAACTTGCCACCAAGATGTTGGGGTGAGCGGTCATGGCCCAAGTGGTAGTGTATTTGCTTTCGAATGGGACGGTTAAGCGTCCAATTTCAACAGCTTAAATCACGTAAGATGAATGGCTACCTAAAATAAAACAACACGAAAACGTACATTAACAATTTAGTATCCCCATTCAATTTTAGATTCCACCCATGGAGCGAAGCAAAGTATGTTTTTTTTTTTTTAATGATACATCTTTCAATAGAGATAACTTAAAAATCGTGATACAGTTTTTGACAAATTTTACTTTTGTTTAATATTGTTTGACATATAATTATGAAAAAACTTACACCTCGAGAACACTGCCATTCTATTCAAACTTATTTTGAAAACCGGTCTTCAATTCGAGAAACGTGTAAAAGGTTAGGTGGTTTTATAGTTCTCATAATTGAGCTCGCTTTTCATCGTATTGTGGATAAATTCATCATGATCACGGAACTGTAGCCGCTAGTGAAAGTGTAGTGGCAGATCCGCAAGAGATTGTCCTTCGACCATGCTCTGTAGAAAATTGTCCGAAAAGATTTCCAATATCCAATATGAAAATTTACGCAAATTTGTCCAGACCGTTTTGGAATCCAGCATAACAGGTGTATGCATACATTATTTCCGGTTTAACTTAGAGATGGCGCTAGCGAAAATTACGCAGCGTATTAATTTGAAACCCACATACTTCATTTTGTTCGTCTGACATTTAATCACAAACACACACAAGTTGAGTACGCTAAAAACTAGCGTCTTTGTTTTATCGTTCAGTGATCATGTCGAGTTTTGTGCCTGAAAAAAGAACATTTGCGGGACGCATTGTTTTTGTTATTTACAATAATCAAAAGAAGGCTGTTGAAAGTCATCGTTTGCTGGAAGAAACATATGGTGAACACGCTTCTTGGTAGACCACAAAAATGCGAAGACGAGGAATCGCAGGAGTTATTGGATGATGACCCAACTCAAGCTCAACGGCAATTAGCAGAAGCATATCATATGTCACAAAAATAATCAGCAGATGTTTACGAGCAATGGCGAATGGGACCGAAACTCGGTAAATAGGTCCCACACGATTTGAATGAACGTCAAATGGATAATGCTGCTTCAACGCCACGAAAATAAACCATTTTTGCATCGAATTGTGACGGGTGATGGAAAATGGATTTGTTTTGAAAACCCGAAGCAGAAAAAATCGTGGCTTCCACATGGCGAAGCCGGTCCTTCAACACCCAGGCCAAATCGCTTCGCCAAGAAGACCATGCTCTGTGTCTTGTGCGACCAAAACGGTATTATGTATTGAGAACTTTTGAAGCCCGGAGCAACGGTTAATATACAACGCTATCGCCAACAATTAATTTAAACCACACACGCAAAAGACAAACAGTTTTCCGGCATGCTATTCATAAACTACCTGAAAGATGTGCGAAATGTATAGAAGCCGGTGGCCAATATTTTGAATAAAAGAAATTTATTTCCCTAGAAAATACGTATTTCTTTAACATAAAAGCCAGAAAAAAAATATACATTAACCTGTCGGTTTTTGATAAACCGGACCCAGGTGGCCCAAAAATGGTTACAATAAAGGAAACCGTGCATAAAATTCATGATCTCGTATTTGCGGACTGCCGAGTGAAAATTCTCGAGTTGGCTGAGATAGCAGACATCTCAACTGAACGCGTTAGTCATATCCTGCAAGAGATTTTGGGCATGAGAAAGCTGTCAGCGCGTTGTGTTCCGCGTTTGCTTATAAACGTGCTTGGGCCTATTTAATCGAAGTCCGGAGGAGTTTCTGCGGCGTTTCATGACCGTCGATGAGACATGGATTCATTGGTACACACAAGAGAGCAAAGAACAGTCGAAACAATGGGTTTTATGGTGAACATGCTCCAAAGAAAGCAAAAACCGTGCCTTCGGCCGGAAACGTGATGGCCACCGTTTTTTGGGATAGGCGAGGTGTGATCCACATTGACTATTTGGAGAAAGGAAAAACAATCACAAGAGCATGCTACGTCAATTTATTGGGCCGATTCAACACCGATTTGAGGGAAAAACGACCACTTTTGGAGTAGAAAAAAAAGCTCTTCCATCACGATAACGCACCGGCTTACAGCTGTCGTCACAGCCAGATTGGTAAAATTGCATTACAAATTGCTACCCCATCCTCCGTATCCTCCGGATGTAGCTTCCTGCGATCTCTTTTTATTCTCAAACCTTTAAAGATCACCGGAAAGATGTACGGGTCGAATGAGGAAGTCATCGCCGCCGCGGAAGAATTTTGCAGGCCAACAAAAAGTTGCAGCACCACTTGAAAAAGTGTATCGAGTTGAAAGAAGATTACATTGTAATATAAATTGTCAAAACCTAAAAAAGTTGCGTTGTCATTTTTAGTCCGGGTATTCATCAAACAGCCCTTGTACCTACTTAATTTTGACTGAAAGTAATTGCATTATCGGATTAAATTCGGTTCTGGAAAATATTGTCCAGTTACTTAAAGTAGGTCTTTCCTTCTATAATAGAGAACCTCAAATTGAGCAAGCAGAGTTTTTAATTTAAGCGATAATACATTTTAGTCGAAAAACTCAAGGATTGAAATCACAAAAGATAATGGTGTATCAACCTCAGTAAGGTATATTAAATGATCCCAAGATATAACACAAGCATTTCTGTTCAAGGCGTCTAAATTCATTTTGGCCTGGATGATGTTAAAAATCAGTATGGTATGCCAGAAATAATATGTTAAATCATTGTCTAATATAAAAATTAAACTTAAAAACATGTACCTACGCAATAAAATTGTACAAAAAATTCATGTAATTACCTGATTAATAGTGATTTAATTAACTATTAACGTATGTACGAGTATGTAGTTACCTGAAAATAAACAGATAAAAAACCATAATTATCGTAAGTATTTTATGCAAAAATTTTATTTTTGTTAATAGAAAATATATAGGTTAACTATGATTTAATTATGTGAATAGTTAGGTAAGTATATGAGTATAAAAATAGATAACAACTTGTCAAAGAAGATTGATTTAGAATGTCTGTTTGATTACTTTACTGGACAACCAAATCTTATTCAATTTTCTGAAAGACCCACGTGCTTATTTCAAGTCATTTCTTTTTTAAAACAAATCTCATTTGAATTTGGCTTTTATTAATAAGTATTTATGTGCTAACGTAGCTAACATAGAGGGCCTCAATATGACCATTCCGTATAAACAATTTCACAATAGTTGGATTAACGTCTTTAAATAAGAGAAGATTGAGACCAAGAAGGAGACCTTTTCTCTAATTAAACGACCTCGCTGAAGTACTTACTTCAGTTGATGGGTTTTCGCCTCTAAATAATGTCTGCCTGCAACGTTGTACCTTTCAATCTTCAGCGCTTCTAGCCATTGCGATAGCGTTTTATATTAAAAGGAGATTCCTGGTCGTCTCGAACCAAAGGGTTGAGGTATCAGACTCTCATAGCTGTGTTTTAGCTTTTCACCTTAATTCTATAGTATGGCTAAGCCCATAGAGTTCAACGTTAAATCTTCTCCGATATACTTTTATTATTATCGCAAAGAGAACCAAATATCCAATGCTCTATTGTATTTTTGCCCTAGTTCCTCCTCATCATCCTTTGAAATACCGAAAGCAAAATTGAGATATAGGCTAAACAATGGAATTAGAACAGACACACTCGGTTCAGTTCTTTAAAGTAGAAATATTGTAGTAGACTAGATAAAAATGTTATGAATATCTGGTTCTTAAGTCGTGTACCCTATAACCTTTGGCCAATGATTTGATTGTGAAGTTTAAAAATAGAAAAATGCAGGTCTAATATGTATGTTATTTTCGCTGCAACAAATCTTGGGAAGGAATTTAATATGGTTAGATTCCAAGTCATCTATAGTAGAGTAAGGAGGTAGCATTAGCGACTTAACTCCGATTTTTTCTGATCAAAGTATTGAATGCAGCGCTATCTCAAAAAAAAAAAAAAAAAAACGATGTTGGAGCAAGTTGGACCTGCGTATAGGAAATGAAAATATTTTTTTTTTTTCAAAATGATGACCTATGTAAGTATTAGCAACTTTATAACATCTGGTTCAAGACGTAAAAAAAAGACAAAAATTAATCGTAAGGGCCACACACCTAATACTTCAACGCAATACTAAAAATGTATAGCTAGTTAAGGTCGAAATCCATAAAGCTTAAGGATTATATGTATTCAAAGAGTCGAATTTTTAACAAAGTCCAAGGACTTGATCGTGGAAATCAATCAATGAAAATTAGAACTGTTAGAACGTCTTCGCTTAAGATTTTATCAATCTTTTTGATTGCACATTATGCACCACCAAATCATGTAAATCGATGGATGGATGGTTTCTGGAAGTCAGGTCCCGTATACTGCTTGTGTAGGAAAACTGGTACCTACCCACATAAATCATTATCTATACGGGTAACTTTTAAATGTTGCTTTTGGAGAGACTTGCGTCTCTATACGAGTATGCCACCAATGTTGTGTATTCGATGTAAGTTTGGAGTAATGCATTAATGTGCATAACTATACATGTTGTTTTGATTAGATCTCTGATTTAAACTTAAGCGACTCACGCCATGTTCTTTACTAAATAACTTCTCAAACTTCTCAACCTAGTAATTACGTCGATTTTATGTGATTATGGCAAGGTAGAAAAAAACTATTTTGTTTTGAGGCAACTTTTCCTAAGCGCAGAACATTTTATTGTGTAAACGAGAACGTTTTATTCCCGAAGGGTACATAATAAGAACTGAGTTGCTAACATATTGACAGCTGTACTCCTAGATCAAAACGTAAGTCTATCAGAAAGCAACTAACAATTAATGGCCATACAACTGGTAATTCAAAATGAAACTCAGAATGCACTGCAAGCAGGTCAGTGGGCCATCGCAAGAAGGAAAAAATTGGCGTGGTTTCACCGTCAACAGAGCAAATGTTATTCATTGGTTAAGATTTAAATGGACATGTCGTGTATCTAAGTACGAATACGAAGATTGCCATAAGATACTGAACGGGAAAATATACTTAGTTCAGTCTGACTTTATTCAAAGCGCAAAAACGGCACTTAATCACATACTGCAGCAATAGAGACCAAGCCCAGATATACATATAGGAACGAGTATACTCATATAGTCCCAAGACTAACATATAAAAACACAATTTTTTTGTTGGAAAAACTCGATTTTATTCGTCAACTTATTCTCCTTGTAGAGTGATAAAATTATTCAAGAGCCGCTTTAAAATTTCTATGGTTTTCATGTAGAATGATCTATACAACCTTTCAACATAGCTTCAGTCTGTACGACCGCTATTAAATTCAACAAACCAACGAAAAATTTTTGCTCTGAACGGGGCAAACTCCTTATACGAGTAACACTTTAAAACAATATACTATAACAAAGTATTGAAGAAAATGTCAGCTAGAGCTAGCACGGTTGCAGTATTGGGACTTTGACAATGGTTTCTCATATACATAAATAGGCTAAAAACATCAAAAGACATGCAACGTTGAGATACAAGAAATTGGATCAGTATTTCTAAAATTACGTTTCATCGAACATGCTAACAAGAAATTCAAACACCGAAATTTTCAATAAGTGAAAGAGAATTTTAACGCAGGACGATAAAATAAACGAATTTATAAAAACGATGAATGGATCCCATACCTTCGGGGATGCGATTAAAAGTCAGAAGCTTTTGATTTAAATAATAAAACTAAAGCCAACACGAGGAAATGTCACAGATCGATAATACAACATTTCCTGCTATAAAAAATATACGGGAGAGTTCTAGACAATTGTCAGCACAATATAATCGCACTGAATAGCATTCGATGAGTCTCTCTGGGAAGTAGGTCGACACCACGAGAAATATTGCGGCACAAAAAGTTGGCATGTAACCTTTATCGATTTAAAGAAACACGTTCACAAATTTTCGTAAATGCCTAACATGGTTGCAGGCGCAAGATCTAAAAATTACCTGAGACGTTATACCTACGAGGATGCCAAAAAGAAAGTAAAATACACCACGTGACTAACTGGAAAATTCGAATTAAAGAAGCACGTAGATTACAAGAAAATGTTCAAAGATTGGTAATTTTTAATCAATACAAGATTTTCTTTTAATGAAAAACAGCAACGAACCTTTAATAACTTTTCTTTCTCAAGACTCAAAGGCAATAACGGTTCAAGTTTATACCGAGGCTTGAAAAAGAGCCAGAAGTAGAAATATTTGGATCACTCAAATGTAAAAATATCAGCAAAATCTAGGATACACTGACCAAAATAACGTTTGAGAATTAAACTTACCCCACAAGCGGCGCAGTTGTAATGCAAATATTAACGCGTTGGATCTTAGCTTTTAATAAAAAAAGAAGAAGATGTTACCAAGTAACACATTACGTTAAGCACTAGGACCAGATTTAAAAGAGAAATTTCTGCCTAAGATAACTTGAAAAGACTTCAAAGGACCTGAAGTTTGCAATTACAAGTAGAGCATACTTAGATTTTAGATTTCAAAATATTTTAACATTCGAAATGACCGAAAATGATCTCCATGTCACAGAAACAATCAAATATTAACACTTTCATAAATAAAAAAAAAAAAAAAACAAATCGTTCCCAAATACTAAATAAAAAATGTAAATCGAACTCAAGAAGGTCAACTTACAAAACGGTGAAAACGAAACCGCATCTATATTTAAAAAACCGATTACAAATCCAAAAAACAGAAGAGACATATGAGAAACACTTCTTCACCTCTGTTGTTTTACCATTTTTCTTTTTAAATCACCGCACAATCAAGATTACTCAATTTATCTCGCTAATGTTGAATGTTTATCTCGCGTGATTTAAGCCTCAATCTTATGATTAACTTAATTAAAATATATCACTAATTCTATAGATTTTTGCATAACAAAAGTGCTCAGCATGCTCGTGTTAAAGACACCGTAGACGACGTAACAAGTAGCTTCAAACCACGAGACAAACTGGCGTCGATGGACAACGACACGTTCAACTCGAGACAGTAACTGTTATGGGCTTATCAATTAAAAAATTGGAAAGAATTTTCTCTAGAAATCAAGACTACGGCCCGCTAATTGGATACTCTATACGGCCACAAAGTGAGTACACCACCGACAACGGAAAACGCCGATCTTAAAAGTCTGAGCTGCAAGTCGCGAATAAATTAATCCCAATGCCGGGGTTTTATTAAATAACGATCTCTAGTGGTTAAAGATACGAATCATCGTAGCAAAGAAAAATACAAATAAGAAGCCAAAGACATAACTGACGACATCAAAAAGCTTAAAAAATTTACATAGGACGTAGGTTATATTTGTATATACATATATACATATGCAAACATGTAATATCTTTAGATACTTGTACTGCGAGTAAGCTACTGTGGACTTGTGTCAAAGTCTCACACGGATAGTTCCCATATTACACCTGAAGGTAAAGGTGAAGGTGAAACTATCTATTTATTCCATCTGCTAATGGAATAAAAGAATGTGAAGATGCTTCTCAATTTATCACCATCCAACTAGTTGTAACTAAGACTTTTCTTTCTCCCTGAATCTCATTCTCTAGGTATGCTTAAGTCTAGTTAAGTCAGATTTTTGTATTATTTGTTCTTGTGTAGGGTTTTGCGTCAGCCTTAAATTACCATCCAAATTGTATAAATTTGCAAAATGAAGATCCACAAAAAAAAAAAAAAAAAAAAAAACACACAGAATAGATATGTAGAGATTATTCAAAGAAGGCTCCAGAAACTGTGAACAATTCACAGGATGAAAATAATTTTTTAAACAAATACAAAATACTCGTATTCAGCCAAGCCTATTCGCAACAAATCTGGAAGTCGCGGGGGAAAAAGAAACGAATCTCTACCATTTGGTAGTATAATTTTGAAACTTTTTTTGTTCGCTTTGTAAACTTTTTTTTTTTTTTTTTTTTTTTTTAAAAAAAAGTGTTTTTTCACTGTTAACAAGATAAGCTCATGCGAGGCATTTGAAGTAGATAAAACAGTTGGGTTGAGTTTTTCGTTTCCACATTTAATATTCGTATTTGACTCCATGACAAACGTCAAGGGCAATTCCTCAAACCGGATGTTGCATCATCGATGAGCTTTTTACAGATTGAAAACTATTTTTGACACAATTGTAAATAATATTTTTTTCTTTCTTCTTTTTCGTTTTCAAGAATAACTGTGATAATGAACAGTATAAAGCAAGATGTTCTTTCTAAAGAAAATATTGTTGACCCCTAGGATTATTGGTTTGCCGACGTAATCAAAGATAAATTGTAAATGATTTTTAAATGAGTCATCTTGCAAATGTCCATGAAAATGGCATAGTCTGTCAAGATCTTGTTTACTACAGTCAGATGATCCTTTTTAATCAATCACTGAACACCATCAAATGGATTAGGTGAAAAGATACTGAATAATGGTTGAATGAAGTCTAATATGACGTTTAATGACGTCCATACCAGTGATGATACGCGAAGAATTTTTAAAAAGAATTAACATATTACGCGAAAAAAACACTGAGGCTGGATAAAAAGATACGCTGTTTTGCCAACAGCACTTTTGCCAAAGTTTTTTTCTCGACCTTCAAAACGCAAATTAACGTTAGAATTCTTATAGAAATGGAAAAAATAGACAGGCTTCCAAAACATCAATAGAATTTTCGTAACACCTGATAGATGAAATCGACGCAGTAATAATGATTGACTGATTCCTTATAAAGAGTCGGTACTGGATTGGCAGCATCAACAAATATTGCACCAATAAGCGAAATGGTACTGTGTACAGAGCAGTTTTTAATGAAAAGAAATACAAAACTTCAATCACCATAATAATGATCCTATTCTATATATAATTCTCACTCGGGAACTGAAATCTACAAGATTTAACCATAGCCCTCGTGATGATGATGTACGAGTACGTAAAACGTACTTCCGCTATCAATGGGGGGCCAACAATTGGTGTCTTTCGTACAATTTTACTTTCCTACACCAAAAAAAAGCTTAGAATCACTTACTTACACATCACTTACAAAATACCGTTAATAGGAAAGGTGCCTCTTTTCAATAGACGGACTTACTTGTAAAATACAAAGAAAGCTTTATCACACTACAGGAGATGTGATACATGGGACCCGTGGCTGCTCTAATCAGGATCTCTATGATATCTACGACAACTGCCATGTAGATACACCCAAATAGAGTATAGCTTCACACTGATGAATGAACAGTTTATAGACATTCCCATTTACATATTACATTGGATTTATTTTTACCCACAGATGCCCAAAGTCTTACAGATGAGTATAACGACAAAACCAAGGATACTTTCTACGCTCTTCTCAAGCAAACATGCGCTCCTATATGGTATTTAATTGGTTTTAAGCGATTTCAAGTCCAAGTGGACAACGAAAACGCCTTCGTTTCCGACGATGGAAAAATTCAGCATCGGCAATAAGGCTGATCAAATCCGTCGCAGTCAGAAACATAGTAAATCGTGAAACCAGATTCGAACATTGATATTGCATAAACCAACATGGTTGTCCCCTAAAAAAAAATAAACACACAGCCTAATTGAATATATTTAACATACGCACAATTTAAGGTGCAAAAAACTTGTTAGATCAAAACGTAATTGCACCCAAGGTCCGAACAAATTTGTACTCAACAAACAAATTATGGAATCCCATAAGTTCATATGAAGAAACGCCGACCTTGAAAAGATGCAATCAAAACGGACAAAACAAACATTTGCCACTCGACTCGACACTCCACTTGCTTAGACAAACTCAACAGAGCCGGTTGTATTTTTCATGATTTGTTATTTGCTTTCAATATAATTGGAGAGACTACCAACCCACCCTACAAACATTTGTAACATGAGAAGAGATGGGAGGAGAAACGGCGACGGAAAAGGGTTAATGTGAAGAAATTGATACCTTTAGTAACAGAAATAAGACCCGAAAATTCTTAGAGCAGGTAAGATGCCTTGCTAATGGCCTTTTCCTCCAAATACCAAAACTGAAATCAAGGTACAGAATTTAGAGCGTACTGATGATATGGAGGAAGTACTTCTTCAAACTGCTAAACGACAATGCGAGTAGATGACCTAACCAACCTTGATAATAGCTTTGATTTCCTGACATCCGATTAAAACGATGTCAAGCAAGCAGACGCGAATAGCATGATGGAAGAGCTCTACATAACTGGAGGAGAAGTTAAAAAGAACGCATGCACGGGTTCTTAGGCAAAATATATTTGAAAGACCGCATGCTTAACGACTGTAAGATATCGTGCTCTGCCTAATGCACAGGAATGGCGATTCCACAATCTTACATAAGGTTCTGTTTAGCGTATTATGTGCAAGATTAACAACGTGCACCGTTAACAAAGTGTTAGAAATTTATTTGTGTGGCTATTGTTGTAAGACATATGTAAGAGATATGTACATAATGCCAAATTCTAGAGAAGATTCGAGAAAGCAGGTTATTTCTCGATTGTAAAGCTGCATTTGACAGTTCTATAAGGGATCACATAGATGACACTAATGGAAGGCTAGTCGAATAGCTTTTTCCAGATTTGAAAGATCCGGCGTCTAGACAACATCTTTTTGTTGAAAACTGCACTTTCGAGGAGATCAAGGATTTTGCCTGTTTTGAATCAAGCATGAACCTCAGTAAAGTCAACGTCGACATTCAGCGAAAAATAACTTTTTCCACTGCCACTTGGCTCAGCAGGCAATTAAAAAATAGAATTGTATCAAAGCAGACAAAAACATGGGTCTACAAATCATTTGTTCCCTTAGTTTTATTGCATGGTGCCGAATCGTGATTGATGACGAACAAAAATGAGATAATGATTCGTGCCTTCGAGAGAAACACATTTCCTACATTTTTTAATCAAGGTGAATTAAGGAGACCGTATTGGGTGCAATCACGACCTGTATGAGCTGAAGCCTAGTATTTACAATCCTGCGACGAAGACGGGTACGCTTTTAAAAAAGTTTTTGGGAAGCCTGCACAAAGAAACGTCTAAATCTCTTTTGAAAGTACTAAATCGACGATGACATGAACCTGCTTGATGTTGAATCGCAAAAGAGAGGCGATTTTGAGACTAAACATCGGTTGACAGTAGTTAAGTCAAGAAAAAGTTTAGTTCGGGTTCTTTAAAATTTGATTTATAAGCAAGGACAGAGTCTGCGCGATCTAAATTCTAATTATCATTTTTACTGGGAATATAAGTAGCAAATTTTATTTATATTATACAGCTTCAGTATTGATTGTGTTTTCGATTTCTGCAATGAGTTTTTTTTTTTTTTTTTTTTTGTATTTTGGCTGCTTGTACTATGTCAGGGCCTTTGGGCACATCTTTTAAATCTTTGATTATTTTTTTTCGACATGACCTCTCGAATCTTTTACTAGTTGTCTGACCAACTTTCTCTTGTCCTCTTTAACGTTGCTTGTAAAAGCACCACAGTTTTATCTATGAATATGTATTTTAATTTAGTTTAACACATTGGCTGCCATGGCTAAGGCTCTGAAGTGATTCAGAAGTGATAGCCATAACGTACAAATTCGGTTTTGGTTTGAGCAAGTAAGGAAAACTTACTGAAGTATGACCAAAATTGTTAGACCATTGTTAGATAGTTATAATTTTGATATTATATATTAGATATATAATGTTATAATATAACTCATTTCATAAACTTTATTTCAAATAGAATTATAAATAAAAAAATTCACAAAATTTAAGAAGCCTAACTCCAACTAAAAGTATATTTCATAAAAACAAGGAATAATTCTTTTGATACATATATATGTAAGCTTCAACTAGAAGTATAATTCATAAAAGGAACAAATTTTGGTTTTAATGTTTTGTATTGAAGCAAACCCGACACATTTGAGGCTGATCAGGACAACTATCACGGTACGTGGATATCTGCTTAGCTGCTTTTCGGGCTGCTTCACGTCCTTTGGTTTTTGTTATGTTTTTGTAGCAAACACTACATTTTCTTCTATTTTTTTTTTCCATCAGAAGATACACGCTCTATAAGATGGTGCGTTGCTAAACGGGGTGTTTCAACTCTACGAACGGGGGCTGTGGGTATTTCAAGCAGTTGAGCAGGCAAAATTTTACTGAATTTTCAATTTTGGTAAATGTTTGTATAACACCCATGCGTTAACAACTGCTATTCCCGATAAAAGTTCTATGCGTCGTTTTCCATTCCACTTGATAACTTTCCTTAGCGTTGTGGCTGATTTTCCCTTATTATAAGCACGCACCGGGTTTGAAGGAAGCTCCACGTTTATTATTTGGCCTTGAAACAGTGAGTGGATTCGCACTTGTCGACGGTTGATTTTCTGCTAAATTTACAGATGGATTTCGACGTCTTACGGGTTGCATTTCAGGGGCATGTTTAGTAGACAGCATTATAACATCACGGGTGTCTTTCCATTTAAAAATTACAATTCCATTTTCATTTATTTAGCGAGGAGGACATCTATTGGTATATTTTTTTTGTTTGCCCTTAGTGTTCCAACAAAATGGGTCTTATTTTCTATATATAAGCATCTACCTTTATTGAGGAGGTCTTTTGAAAGCTCCATGCAAATGTTTCTAGCAAGTCCAACCTCGCGTTGCTGACTTTCCAGCATATATTTTCATAGCCCAAGTGTAAGCATCTGTTGAGCAAAGTTTGAAAAGTTTGACTCCATAACGATGCGTCTTATTTGGGATATATTGTCGGAAAATAAGTCGGCCTCTCCATGGCACGAGAGTTTCGTCGATAACAAAGTCTTCTGCGGGGTAAAATGTCATCTGAAAATTGTTTTGTAGAACTTCCATCAGACCATTGATTTTCCTCAATCGGTCGGACTTATTTGTTGTCTCGTTGTTGCTAAAGTGCAAATATGAGAGCAAAGATTGAAACCTGTTCCGTTGCATAATTGCACGTGGAATTTTGAAATCATAGATCCCACCCGTCTCCCAATAATTTTCAATGCGACCAGGGGGAACAAGTCCCATGTACATAATCAATCCAAGAAATTTTTTTATTTCTTCCGGCTTTGTTTCAATCCATTTATTCAGTCGGCTGTATCTTGATCTTGAGCGAATACTTATGTTTTGTTGCGCATATCGATTGGTTTCTTTTGATATCAAAAGGCGAAATTTGTACCTGCAAACCAAATCTGCCCACAAATTCAAAATGTTTGTGTCTTCCCCTATACTCCGACTAGTTAGGAGAGTTTCCTGTGCAAATATTTTCCTCCTCATTATCATCAAGTGCATTTAGGTCATCTCGTTCTTCCTCAATCGCTATAGCTTCCAAGAGATGTGATACGTTATCCCCCTCGGAATTTTCATCGCTACCATCGTCATAATTCGATTCTTCTGGAAACCATGCTGGATCTGCGCAAGAGTCATCTGAATCGAAGTCACTTTCCAAACCGGTCGCCATTTCTTCAATTTCTTCAACTGTAAGCCTCCTTCCGCTCATTATTATTAGATATTTCAATAAGTACCTAAGCGTTATAAAAGTAATGTATAAATAGGACACACACAGAATCGATCTTATCGATCTTGTAATAATTACACTTACTCCACCAACCCAAAAAAAACTAAGTAAGGTTATCAATGGGATCATCTGGGACATCACCACTATTTTGGCGCAAATCCATCAATATCCAACGAGCAGTTACTCAGTATCAACCTGTCACGAGTTTTAGCAGTTGATAAAAACAAATAAAAAATTGATTTGAATGTAAAAGTAAAAGTCGAAAATCAGCAGAAATCGACAAAACAACGTATTCTTATTCCTTCATGAATTATGAAGACAGTGATGAATTAATTTGTGTCAATCGAGCAAATCAATGATATCAAGGCCATAATTGTGAGACATCTCTCTAAAACACTTTTTAATAGTGATTTTTGTGCCATTTCAAATTTTCGCATGCGCTTGTAAAAATATAACACATGGGCTGAAGTCAGTGCCGTTTTATAGTAAAACAAAAATTTTTTTGCAAAATCCAACTTTATTTATCAATATAGTTGCCTTCGAGGGCTATACACTGATTGAAACGATTTTTCAATCTTGCGATACCAGTTTTGTAGTACGATTTCGGTTTAGCCTCAAAATAGGCCTCTGTTTCGGCGATTACTTCTTCATCGGTCTTAAATCTCTTTCCTGCGAGCATTATGAGGTCTGTGAACAGGAAATAGTCGCTGGGGACCAAATCTGGAGAATACGGTGGGTGGGGAAGCAATTCGTAGCCGAATTCATTCTTCTTTTTCTTCAAATGCGGCCGTTTTTCTGCGATTTCGTCCTACAAACGCTCCAACAACGCAATGCAATAGTCGCTGTTGATAGTCTGCCCCTTTTGGAGATAGTTGATGAAAATTATTCCATGTGTATCCCAAAATACGGATGCCATAATCTTGCCAGCCGACTGTTGAGTTTTTGGTCGTTTTGGACGAGGTTCGTCGCCTGCTCGCCACTCAGCTGACTGCCGACTTGACTCTGGTGTGAAGTGATGGAGCCAAGTTTTATCCATTGTTGCGGTTGAACATCTTTAAACACTCCTCTGAATCATTAACACGTTGTTGTTTTTGGTCGACTGTGAGCAAACGCGGCACCCACTTTGAACAGAGCTTTCGCATGTCCAAATATTCGTGTATGATATATCCAACCCGCTCTTTTGATTTCTTCAGAGCCTTAGCTATCTCGATCAACTTCACTTTACGGTCATTCGTAATCATTTTGTGGACTTTTTTAATGTTTTTAATCTGACACAGCCTCTTTTGGACGTCCACTGCGTGCATCATCGTCGGTGCTTGAATGACCACTTTTAAATTTTTCAATCTTTTTCACTTGCGAATGGTTCGTTCGGCTAGTGCAGAGTCCGGGTAACACTTATTAAGCCATTTCTTTGCATCGGCTGCACTTTTTCATATCAAAAAGCAATGATAAATCAACACACGAAATTGCTTTGAATCCATTTTTTTTCACAATAACAAAAGTTGCTTCACTCACAACGCTATATCTCGACAGCTGTCAAATTTAAACACGTACCATTTGAAGGTTGTTACTAACTGAAAACGGTATGGATTTCAAATGGTGCCCTCTCTTAGAAACGGCAGGCACTTTTCAGCCCATGTATTAATGCTCCGAACAAATGTTAGACAAATGTGAATTTTAAGTGTTAGAAAAATTCTAGAGCCTCATGTCATCCTTCGGTTGTATGAATACACATCTGACGTGTGATAAACTGCTATCTTTTGCTAGATGTTAAGCCAATGGTATCTTTTCTTGCTGGTATAATTTTCTTTGCACGATAGTTTGATGATTATGTTTCTGAAGCACCTTAGTTTCACTTTCATTTTAAGATCATTGTATTGAATTAACGTTTTTCTGATTGTTGTTTCAATTCTGAATGTTTTTTTAAGCTCAATTCTTTTCTCCTCAATATATACTATATTATATATATATAGCTATACTATACTTTCCCAATATCGTGATTTTTTATTATGCGAAGCTAAGAGTTTATAGACAGAGAATTGTCTTTTGACCTGTCTGTTCATGATTATTGGTGTATTATTTTTCTTTTTGAATAAAATGCAACGTGTAGAACCCACTGCTGCACATTACAATTTTCTCGGTGTTCATTTAACTATTATAGTTGCATACTCAAATTTATGGTGTTTGTATACTAAACCCATGCATCCACACTAGAAAAACATTAACTGTCTTCGAAAGGGCTCAAACGACTTTGGTAAGCAAGTGTCATAAAAAACTTTTTCCCTACAACTATTCCACTAAGCGTGAGATACCCCAGAGTCTTAATTGTCAAAGAAACCTACGACAACATTGTTCCGCGAAGGTACCTAACTTTTATGTAAAACTCTGTCCACCACGTTGCACACGTCTATAGATTTTATGTCATTTCCTCAAATGATGCTTCAATACTATATATCATCTAAAATATCATAACGTTGGGATAGAACTTAAGGCTGCTGACTAAAAGTTATGGGGGTCACATATACGTTACGATTCCAGTGATTATAAAAGTCAATAAGTCATATTGGACTATACTTCTGTTCTATGCGTTATAGTAATTGCCATGAAGTTTTAAAATAACGTCGTTCTGTTATTCTCAACAGTTAGACGTACATAGGTTGAACGATTTCCTTTTTATGTTTTATTAAAAACGTCAATAAGCGAACAAATTATTAGCTTGAACTTTTGATATGAACATTCGTATTTGTTTGTCATATAAAAGCTTTTTAATGAGGTCGTCAAGTGCAATTAACATGTTTAGATGTCTATCCAAATATTACAAGTAATTAAAAAAAAAAGTATTGTAATGCGATATTTTTGAGATATATTTATCTCATGGCGTTTTAAGAAGTAATCGTAGTGGCGTTGAAAACGTGTATTTAACTAAGACAAGTCACAAGTGACAAAAGGGTCAAGAGTTTGAAGTGTAATTTAGGAAAAAAAGTGCAACATGACCTTGGTGAAGGGGACATCAACAACAAAAAGTTACTACGATGATGAGCTACTCGTATGATCCTGAACGTTGGATTCTGTCTGCAGTATTCATTAACATCAGACGGGACATTCCTGTCTTCATAATGCTTCCTATTGTGGAAACAGATACGGAAAATAAAATGCACAACTGTGGGGTAATAAAGGTCCCATTCATTGTCCTGTATTCCCCATCGATAGAAGCTTCCACTAAGGATTATATGGACAACTTGTGAAGGGTTTGCACGGTTTGGGAGATCGGAATGGCGATGGCAAACGGTTTGTTGACTTCTAAAATGGAAATCGAAGTAGGAACAACTGAGGCGACCAAGGTTATCTTTTTTAGAAAAAAGGTCAAACTGCAGCAAGCTCAACAATAGAGAGACATAAACTTAAAGCCTAGTACCGTATGAAGAGGCTCTGACCTAATTTAGTTTTAACTGATCCAGCAGTGGCCAAGAACTCAGGAAACCATCAGTTTCCTTATTGGAGTTGAGAAAACACTTCCCGATGATTTCAAACCACTTAGAGCGCAACGCGAAGTTGTGGGCAAATGCACGGGCAGATCTACTGAGGTCCAAACATAAGCGACACTACCTGAATTATTTGGGATTAGGATGAATTCAATTGTGCAACTAATAGTGTTCCGTAACAAGCCCAGAATAAATTGATCTCTTATTGACACATTCACTCACACATTGCACTCTCGCATGATACGAGTATATGTAGGGACTCGACGAGCAATGCTAAGAGGCCAATGCAAGTCGACGATATACTCGCACAGTTTGTCCCCTAATTCGTGGACGATAATTTGGTAATTAATTCTTTGGTATATTCTAAAAAAAAAAAAAAAAATCGTGCCACAGTAAGGGTCTATCTCCAACGTTGACATCATTTATCGAGGATTTAAAAAAAGGTCCATACTTTTCTCCCTTTTCTCCACAAAATGCCTCATAAACATAACATTTTACTATTTTTTTCTTATGACCGTCACAATATTAACACAAAAAAAAAAAAAAGAATTGTCAACAAGTTAGCAGAAAAACTCATAAATGATACTTGGGGAAACTTGCAGCTGGTAAAATTTGAAATAAGCGTTTTTTTTTTTTTTGCTTTAAGCCCCCAAGGCTATTATTAAAAATGATTTTGTGTGGTTTTAGACAGTTTTTATTTTATGTGTGTACTTAAGGCAGTTGTAAAAAGTGCTTAAAATGTCCTCCTTTGCTTTGAATGAATGATAGAGCCCGTTTAAGATTTCACTGCCAATGTTTATTAATGTTAACTGGTGATCCTCGACTCCGTGGAGGGTTATTGGGGCGATTATTAGGTCTATAACGTGCGGTTTGCTAAGAGATGGCGTAACTTGAATTATTCCATTGTTATTATTCCATTGGAACATGCGTTGGAAAGATACTGTCATTGTACGTCATTTCAGTATATGTCATTCATTTGAAGCGTAAATAACAATATTTTTTTTTTTCACCCAAATATGTCGAACTTTGTGCCTGAAAAAGTGTTTTTGCGGGGAGTTTTTCTTCATTACTTTAATATGTAGAAAAATGCTGCCGAAAGTCATCGTATTTTAGTGGAAGTTTATGGTGAACATGCACTAGCTGAGCGAACGTGAAAAAAGTGGTTTGCATAATTTAAAAGTAGTGATTTTGGCTTGGAAGACGATGAACGTCCTGGGCAGTCAAAAAAGTTTGAAGATGAAAAACTGGAAGCATTACTCTATGAAGATTGTTGCCAAACACAAGTAGACCTCGCAGAATCTTTGGGTGTCACTCAAGCAGCCATTTCAAAACGTTTAAAAGCAGCTGGATATATTCAAAAGCAAGGAAATTGGGTTCTACATGCGCAAAAAATCAATGTGAAACCTGGCCAACCAGCCAAATCAACGGCAAAGCCGAATATCAATGGAGCGAAGGTAATGCTCTGTATTTGGTGGGATCAGATGGGTGTACTGTATTATGAGTTGCTAAAACCGGGTGAAACCATCAATGGACAACGCTACCGAACACTACCGAACACGCTACCGAGAGCAGTAGCCGAAAAATGCCCGAAATATGCGACCAGACACGAAGCAATAATTTACCATCATGACAGCTCTCGGCCCCACGTTACTATTCCGGTTAAGAACTATTTGGAAAACAGTGGATGGGAAGTCTTACCCCTCCCGCTTTATAGCCCAGACCTTGCCCCTTCTGACTACCATTTGTTCCGGTCGATGCAGAACGCCCTCGCTGAAATACGGTTCACTTCAGAGCAGAATAACAAAAATTGGCTTGATTCATTCTTGGCTGCCAAGCCGGCGCAGTTCTTTTAGGATGGGATACACAAATTGCCAGAAAGATGGGAAAAAGTCATAGCTTCAGATGGGCAATACTTTGAATAATACTATTGTACATGTTTTTCTTACATAAACGTTTAAATTTTGAAAAAAAAAACCGCACGAATTAAATTACATACCCAATACAATATTGTAAATCTTTACTTTCACGTCAGTTGAAATTTTTTCCTTATTTACTAGTGTTGCGCTGATTTAAAAGCATGCCGACATGGCTTTTTTGGTGCGATTTAACGTTTGCACCTAAGCGTTTGCGCTTGGATATTCATACGTCGATACTGTGGTTTTCCTTCGATATCCATATTACGTTGCTTTTGTATCAACCCTTTCGTTTTGAGTTCTTCATTCCAGATGTTAAGCATTTGTTGAAGTCTGTCCCTAGTACTTAGTCATCTGCGTAGAGTAAGAATTGCAGGACTTACTAGGGCAGTTTGATGAAAACCTGGATTATAAATGACAACGCAACTTTTTTTAGGTATTGACAATTTATTTTTCAATATCGATACACTTTTTCATTCTAATCGGAGTGGAATCGTCCCAATAAATCGACGTAGTATGCTCCTGTGATTGTTTTTCCCTTCTCCAAATAGTCAGGGTGGATCACACCTCGCGCGTCCCAAAAAATTGTGGCCATCGCCATTCCGGCCCAAGGCACGTTCTGCGCCTTCTTTGGAGCCCGTTCACCGGGTAAAACCCATTGTTCCGATTGTTCTTTGGGCTCTTATGTGTACCAATGAATATATGTCTCATCAACGGTCACGAAACAGGGTCAAGTACGTCTTTGAAGTGAAGTCTCACGATTGCGCTTGTTCTCTGGTATAAGCAAACGCGGCACCAATCGCGCAGCTTTCTCATGCCCAAAATCTCGTGCAGACCAACGCGTTCATTTAAGTTGCCTGCTATCTCAGTCAACTCGGGAATTTTCATTTGGCGGTCTGCAAATACCAGACCATGGATTTTGTCCACGGTTTTTGGGCCACCTGAACGTGGTTCATCAAAAACCCACGAGCGGCCACGCCGAAATTCTGCGAACCAATGGTAAACGGTTGTACGGGAAGGTGAATCGAGTCCCAAACACAACATTGAGAATAGGCTTGATTTCGTCGCAGGTTTTGCCATTACCACAAGAATCGGATCACGGAGCGATACTGCTCTTTTTCCAAGGTCGCAAAAAACATGATGTTTTGATATAGGTGTCAAAACAAAACTAAGTGTCGGATTGTCACCAAATTTTGGTAGGTGGTCTAAAAAAGGTTATATTAAATAATGGTACACTCACACTTATCAAACAGTCTTCGTAGTCTTCTCATGCAGACTTTTGTTGTTAGTTCGACTTTTAAAAATTTTATTAATCTCGTCGAAGTAGTTAATGAACATCAAGGGGTTTAGAATGTTTCTTTGTCTAAGTTCTTTGTCCAATTTAAAGGGACTAGATTTGTCGCCATCCAACCTGATAGTGCTTGCTGAGTCTTCATAAGTACCTTTAATGGCGTTAATTAATCATTCTGGCACATTTTTTGCTTTTACATAGCGTCTACCACAAATGTTGCTTTGGTACCAGGTCTAAGGTGGATTTTAGGGTCAGGAAAGCTAGGAATAAATTGTTTTTTCTTATTGATTTTTCGATGAGGACTCTTAAGGTGGATAGGTGGCCCTGAGTTTGCCATCCTGGTCTAAAGGCTGCTTGCTCTTCTTCTAGGCAGTGTTTTATGGATCTCCTCAGTCGTTGTTCGAGGATTTTCCTATACAACTTATACATATACACATGTGATGATAGACTAATAGAGCGGTAGTTATTACAGACGTATCAGCTTGTTTTTTTTGTGAATTGGGATGATGATGCTTTCGTCCCACTCTTTTGGGATGTTGCATTCTTCCCACGCTTGTTAGAATAGCTTCTTAAACATTCTGTTAAGCTCGTTCTATCCGTATTTCGGGGGAATTTGGTCGGTTCCGGCTGTTTTTCCTTACTTTAAAGACATGATAGCTTCTTCTACTTCTTATGTTCTGGCCTGTAGGAGATTCTTTCTTCCACTGGCATATTTTCGTCTGCGTTATATTTTTCTTCGTTATTTATTACCAGGTATTTAATATTTCTTTTTTATCCGTCAATAAGTTGTCACCATCTTTTATCGTTCTGGTTTGTATTCTTCTTTTTCATCTAAGTCCTTTTACAATTTTCCAGAAACTGCTGGTGTTGTTCTCGTGTGCTTCTTCTGCTATTAGGTTACCGAAGTTTTCTCAAGATTTAGCGTTGGCACTTTTGACAATTGCTTTTACTTCATTTCTTTTTTTTTATATATATTGATCTATTCGAGCCTGAGCGATTTCTACTGTAAGCTTTCCATGACATTTTCATTTCTTGTTGCGTTCACCAGGTGGTTCTCTTTGTTTTCCCACATAATACATGAGCTGAAAAGTCCGTTTCTAAGAGAGGGCACCACTTGAATTAAATCCATACCATTTTCAGTTAGTACCAACCTTCAAAAGATACGTGTATAAATTTGACAGCTGTCGGACAATTAGTTCTCGAGATATAGCGTTGTGAGTGAAGCAACTAACTTTTGTTATTGTGAAAAAAAAAACGGATCCAAAACAATTTCGTGTGTTGATTTTTGATGGGAAAAAATGCTGGCGATGCAAAGAAATGGCTTGAAGCCGAACGAATCATTCGCAAGTGGATTGAAAAATTTAAAATTTAAATTTAAATGATGCACGCAGTGGACGTCCAAAAGAGGCTGTTTCAGATGAAAACATTAAAAAAGTCCACAAAATAATTACGAATGACCGTAAAGTGAAGTTGATCGAGATAGCTGAGGCTCTGAAGATATCAAAAGAGCGTGTTGGATATATCATACACGAATATTTGAACATGCGAAAGCTCTGTTCAAAGTGAGTACCGCGTTTGCTCACAGTCGACCAAAAACAACAACGTGTTGATGATTCAAATGAGTGTTTAGAGCTGTTCAACCGCAATAAAGCCGAATTTTTGCGTCGGTATGTGACAATGGATGAAACTTGGCTCCATCACTTCACACCAGAGTCAAGTCGGCAGTCAGGTGAGTGGCGAGCAGGCGACGAACCTAGTCGAAAATGATCAACAACTCAACAGTCGGCTGGCAAGGTTATGGCATCCGTATTTTGGGATACACATAGAATAATTTTCATCGACTATCTCCAAAAGGGGCACACTATCAAGATCGACTATTACATTGCCTTGTTAGAGCGTTTGAAGAACAAAATCGCAGAAAAATGGCCGCATTTGAAGAAAAAGAAAGTGCTGTTTCATCAAGACAATGCACCGTGTCACAAGTCGATGAAAACGATGGCAAAATTGAATGAATTCGGCTACGAATTGCTTCCCCACTCACCGTATTCTCCAGATTTGGTCCCCAGCGACCATTGCCTGTTCGCAGACCTTAAAAGAATGCTCGCCGGAAAGAGATTTAAGACCGATGAAGAAGTAATCGCCAAAACAGAGGCCTATTTTGATTCTAAACCGTAGTCGTACTACAAAACTGGTATCGAAAGATTGAAAAATCGTTTCAATCAGGGTATCGCCCTCGAAGGCAACTATATTGATAAATAAAGTTGGATTTTGCAAAAATTTTTTGTTTTACTATAAAACGGCACTGACTTTTCAGCCTATTGTTATAGGTTATTTGCTCCGCAGCATCCAATAGTGTAACTTTTATGTTCTTCCAAACGATTTCTAATTCCTTGTCATCGATAATTGTAGCTTAGATTTACGCGTTAGTTCTCCTGGGTATCACTGCTGTGTGTTTCCTTCCTTTAATTTTTTCAACTTAAGTATTAAAAACACTTAATGTTTCGGTTTTTGCGGTTTCCTAAATCTGGTGTCACATATAAGTAATCGGTGATCTGTCCGCAACTCAGTCCTTGTTATGACTTCTACATCCGTTATATTCGTTCTGGTATTCTGTGGATAAAGGAAGTAGTCTATTATGCTGTATGCTTCTCCTCCTTCTGCCTCGAAGGTAATCTTGTGTGCTATTACATGCTGGAAGGAAGAATCTATTAAGATACTTTTTTCTCGAGGTTCAGCTGTATTACTGGAATTCTTGACTCGCCGGGTTCCCGGAAACTTTTTCACTTGACCTAATCCTTCTTTTGCTTTAGATTCTATTCCTATATATTAGAGTATAGTTATTTGGCAATAATTTTGTTCCGCTTCCTTTCTTTATTATTTCGCTTAAGCCATTCCGAGGCTATTATTTCGACTTTGAATTGATGTTAGCTTTCTCGTAGGTGATAAGCCCACCTGGAGAGGGGGTTTAGGTGTCCTTCCCTTTGATTTTCTGTTAGGGTTTCTCCCTTAGCCTCTGGAATTCCAACTTCTCCCACAAGGCAATGTTTTCCTTTCTATTTAATCTCGTTCAGAGGGTTTTGCCTCATCCGCCGGATCCGCCTTTCTGAGTCCTTTGCTCTCCGCCTTCTCCGCCGTTGAGGGCTTTAGAGTTACCCTGGTAAAGGCCTATAAGAAATATGATGTAAATAATAGTTCTAGTAAATCATTTCGCAAAAACTCCAGATAATTTTGTAGAATTCAGGCGAGGTGGTAGTTTGAAGGGGCCGATTAACTTGTTTCCAATTACACCTAACCACATGTTGATACTGAATTTCTATATGTATGAATATTATGAAAATTTGTGATCCCATCACTTGTGAATTGAAATTCGTCTGTCCGAAAAATTTTGCTAATAAACTCGTTATCAACCAAGCTTCGGTCTACAACCAGTTTTTCTAACTCAAGTCTTTTTTCCAAAACATCGGTTGGCAGTTCTTGTAGAAGTGTATGGTGGTCTGAACAAAGATTTTTTCCATGCAGTATATTAGAAATGTTGTGCCACGTTGTAACATCCTTCAGCATTCTTTCATCAGCCGAAATTCTTTTTACTTGTGGAGCTCCCACGTTAGGTCGTGCATTTGAAACTGATCCCGTTTCCCGAAGCCTTCGATACATACTTCTCTTTCACTAGGAAGTTCATAGTATCTTTGTATCTTTTCTAAATAGGCCTTCATACCCAACCTAACTCTTCCAGAGAACTTTTAAGAGAAAGGGTAAGAAAATGAGGGTTTTGGCAGGTAGTAAAATAAACGAGCACGCTCTAAATATGTAATTTAAAAAAAATATTTGGAAAATTATTTATTCTGGGAAAACCGCTCTCATTGTGAACATAAGTTCCTTTTTTTTTACCTGCTGCAAGTTTTCCCAAGTACCATAAAATCTACGAGTTTTTCTGCAAATTTGTTGATGATTTTTTTTTTTTATTATTGTTACGTTTATAAGAAAAAATTGTAAAATGTTATATTCATGACGCATTTAGTGCAGAAATGTGATCTTAAAAATAAAAATTAGCATGGGCAAGAAAGTGTAACAGGTTTAGAAATTAGATATCTAAACACCCAAACAAGATATCAACTTTATTTAAACGCAGTTCTAAGCTAGTACTTCTTCTAAAAATAAAGTCCTCAAGCAAGTTTCTACCAGTAGTATTAACAGGGCAATTTTGTGTTAACATGGGTCAGGGTACACAAAAGCAAGCCTTTTCTTAAGTCCCAGATAAATGATGTCAAAATTTCAGATAGCCCCTTACTATAGAATGATTTTTTTCTTAGAATATACCAAAGAATCATTTAACAAATTATCGCCGACGAATTAGGGGATACTCTGTATATGTACTCGTATTGACGCCAGTCTACCAACTTTACATAAATAGTTTGCGCATTTCAGTATTAGCATTTTCAGGGTGGGTGAAATAATGAGATGTTAATTTTGGAAACTGGTTGTGCGCCTAATGTATAAGTGAACATAACCCTGGACATGATGGAAGAACACCTTCATTCAAGTTTTGATGCCAAACAATCAGGTTTTTCCTCTGGATCTTACTGCAGCCACTATATATGTTCTAGTATAGACTTCCGTCAAACGCCTTTTTATTGACATCTAGAAGGCTTTCGACAGCAATTTAATATTCTTCATGTGTAGGCTCTCCGCTTTGCCCAGGAGGGGTGTTTTTGAAAAAAATATTGCTATTGTTAAAGCTACTGAAGAAGCTACCATACACTTCCAAAGTTCAAGGCGGAGTATAATATGGGGATAATAGGAGATGTTTTCGATTCAGCTCTGTCTAAGAGAAACACAAACATCCACGCTGTATGCAAGGATTTTAAGGGTACTCCAAATGCTTTGAGCGTACACAAATAATAAAAAAAAAAACATCACACTAATACTACGCACGATGACAACATTTTCTTACTTTCGCATAGGATTTAACGTTCACCATCCAGTATTTAGAATCCTAGGAAGCAGTGTAAGGCTTAATAAAAATGCGGTGAAAATCAAAGCTCTAAACCTTTCCACATTTTTCACTCAACCCAACCTAGTGGGAAAAAAGATCGTCAGTTTGGTAGTTTTCTTTTTGATGTAAATCGAAGGAGCTACGGCTATGAAGCAACCTTTAAAGCTATACGATTAAGCCAGGATTATATTCAACGTTACGTCACAACTTTTATGGGTATACCATTAGGAAAGTAATCGCCGCAGTTTCACTAAAACTAAATCATTCCAAGGTTTTCTGATCAAATCACATCTCAAACGAACAGCTGGAAAAGGAGCAGTGGATTGGTGACACCAGTCAACTAATCAACTCCATTGTGAAGTACGCCATGTTTGTAATAGAGTCTCCTTTTTGATACATGTATAAGAGCGGACTGCAGCCGTGGCAGAATTATTAAAGTTCTGTGCTCCGCAATAAGGGACAAAAATTAGATAGGCAAGTACTAGTTATGTATTTAGAACTAACTAATAAAAAGTTGAATAAAAAAATATGTTAACTGAATACCCGTACAAAATGAAGAACCTTAAGTTATCTTAACAAAAATAAGATAGTATAAAATATTGGGCAAAAGTATGAGGCAAACTTCAACGATAGTATATCTTCAAAAAGAGGTAAACTAGAAAAAAAAAAAAAAAATGGTATTCAGATACGTTATAAATTTGGTTTTATGAAACGAAAATTAATATTTGAAGTTGCCACCTTTGGCATGGATGTTTTAAGCTAGTACCGAAAGCAAGCTGAACTTATTTCGTTAAAGTCTTTCTCCAAAACGAATTAAAGCGCTCGCAAAGGTCCTCAATTGGGTATTATTTAAGAATTAGAAAAAGGTCTTAACATGAAAATTGTAACGTTACACCAATCTTCCTCCGTAAAGTGTTAGACACTTTTTGTTTTCTCCCGAGTTATGGTTTTTTCCTCACCTCGCAACATCTAGGCTTCTGTTCTAGAAGAGAAGAGATTTTTTTTCCAGTGTTCTTCTTTATGACAGCTGAGATGACGTTTTTTACGATTTTTCCAAAGATTATCGTATTAAAATTCGGTCCCCCTTATGCGTGGTCGTTTTTTTTTTTTTTTTTAATTGCTCTTTACAATTCAGTGGAGATCCAGTCTGCTCAAAGCCTGTTTTTTGTACGGCACAACGCGAACATTTGACTGCTTTTGCCATTCCTCTTTGGTTCTGGCCTAATCCATATAAAAATTCAATTTTCATAGGTTTGAATAAATCAATCTCAGTTCTTTCTACCATTTTTGAAAGATAAATTAATAAGCTTTAAAATCACGGCAAAAGAATATTACCATTACACTTGGTTTGTAAACTTCAACATGGCGCTTAAAACATAAGCAAAATGTTTTCCGTCAATAGTGGTTTTTCCCAGGGATGAAACTTTTTTCAAATCCCATGAAAAATAGACAAACTATTATAGGAAGTAATAAAAGAGATAGAGCGAAAAACAGTGGGTGTCTTATAGCTCAATAGCTCAATAATTGCGTATTCTTCACATTCACATAACATTCTGTAAGATGCAATACAAGAGTTCCATAGAATCAAATGTGTCTCTAATTTTCAAATGAAGACTTCACCATCTTCTAAAAACAGTCTAAGGTGGTTTCCGTCCTTCCAAGTAGATCAAACAACCCAAGTGCCATCATGCCACAAAGCTTAAACCAAACATCATTTTCACAAACAACATACAGCATATCTATGCAAAGGAAAGGGAACTTCTGCTACAATGAACAATAGAATATTATCATTATGTGAATCTAAAAAAAAATAATAATCGATTAATGGAACTAAACCACAGGCAAAGTCTATGCCAAGTGGATGTTTTAGCCCACAATGGAAAGATAAATGTGCACCTACCTCCAGATTTCTCTTTGTGCACTAATTATTTAAGAGATGTTCTCGTATAAAAGCATCATACCACTTCACTATATGAAACTATACTTCAATTTCAGTTTCTCATTAAATTGTTCGCTTGCTTCCTACCATTCAAATTCATTCTTCCCTTCAAAAGGGATGGGTTTTTAACATATGTACATAAGTGGCCTTGAAAGGGATAAAACACTGAGTAAACAGTAGAATATAACAAGGCAAATTTAAAGATATATGAATATGAATACAACCCCAGTATCTGTAAATGCAATAAATTTTGGTCTACCCTATTTTGCTGGTAAACCGAGCGTACAAGCCACAAAAGTACATCACAAAGTGTCACCTTCATGATAAAATTAAAAAGAAGTATCTGCCACCTAATAGCACTTAAAAGATACGTGGATACCCCTTGTCTAGTACTCATTCAAACTATTCATACTCCATTCGACTACTTAACAATAACAAATGAGATTTTGAGGAAAAAAATTTGGAACTGGCGCGCAAAGTGCGAGTACAATGACGACTAACACACCAAATGTTACACTAAGAGTACGAGTACGAAATAGAGTCCGCGCAATCTTTCCGCTTGACATTTCATTGTCAGATGAAAGAGACCCTTCAACGCAAGTAGGGCAAATCAATCGGTACTTGATTTTCGGTAGTAATCATCTTAAGGTCGATAGTAATCCAATGAATGAATGTAAGCCATACTTTCATAATTTGTAGGGCAAAAGCCATTATACGAGTTTGCAAGTTAACACTATCAATCTCCAAATCAAACCAACAACAGGCGCAGCCAACATTCTCACAGTGTCATAAGACACCCAACATGCGCAACGATATCAACATATGCAGCCTATACTCACAGGTTTCATCAAACACTTTGTTTTGAACACTGCAACGGTCGTGCTCTGAACCTGCTCCATCGTCATGTTGCTGACACAAAATTATTTACGACTGTGGGAAAGTAATTTTTTTTCACAATTATGGTAAGGTACATTCTAAGTTAGTTCTATTCTGAATTCAAAGCAATAAAGAGGCAGGAACCTCAATAAAAAAATATTTTTTATTTTCTTTCTTTAATTTAAAAACATCTAATGTTTCAATTGGCGCCCGAGCATGGACCGCAGCTGACTTTAATTAACTAAATAATTCCGGCATTTAAGAAGTCCTTAAATCCTTAAATAGTACAAATAGTACAACACATTTATGCCAGCGCTTGATTAAATCCTCGAACATTTTTTTATATTCGGTTTTCTGTATGTCCATCAGTGCTTCCTTCGATTTTCCCATTCCTTCCTCTCGGCTGCTGAAACGCGTTCCCTATAGTGGTTTTTTTAACTCGATTGAACAGAAAGTCACAGGCAGCCAAATCAAGTGAATTCGGTAGCTGTTGGATTGCATTTGTTGTATTTTTCGTCAAAAAATTACGAATAATGATGTGCAACGGTGCAAAATCCACGAGTTTTCTGCCCACAATTCTGGTGTCTTTCGGCGAAAAAAATAATACTCTTTGTTTACTGACTGGCCTTCTGGCAAAAATTCATGATGCACCACACCGTTGTAATCCATGAAAACCGTGACTGAAAACGACGTGGTTTTTTTGGTCTCGGCTCATTTGGTAAACGCCATTCACTTGCATGATGTCTGGATTACGAGTCGTACTCAAACCCACGTCTCGTCTCCAGTAATGATCCTTTTGCTGAACGTGGAATCGGATTCAGCATAGCAAATCATCTCTTTTGCGACGTCAACACGGTCTTTTTTTGCATAAAATTGAGGTCTTTGGCACCAACTTTGCTGTTGGAAACCCAAATCATTAACCAAAATGTCTTGGACGGATACATAGGCAATGTTCAAGTCCTCCGCTATCTCTCTGATGGTTATTTTCGGTTATTGACCAACATTTACTTTACTTCACCAATGTTTTCGTCGGTTTTCGATGTCGATGGTCTGCCACTGCGTTCATCATCTTCGATTAAATCACGACCACTTTTGAACCGCTCGTGCCACTGGTAAACGACCGTTTTCTTTAGAGAATCGTTGCCGAAACACTTTTCCAATATTTCCAACGTTCACGCACCATTAAATCCTTTTTTTACGCAAAATTTAATACAAGTTCGTTGTTGCAAATTAAAATCAATTTCTAAAATTGTAAAAAATCGCCGACACACACACTCCATTCTAGGGGAGTACAATTACTAACTCGAGTACAAGCCCGGCAAGACAAACGTAGTTGCCGACGCACTCTCAAAAATTCCACAAATTAATTTTATTTCAGCCTCTCAACACGAAGAGACTTCTGACAAATGAAGAAACTTTAGCTAAAATTCAAGAAATATATAAGCTCCATTTTTTAAATTACAAGGTTCGACATACCCATACTAAAGTAGATGAGCCTTCCAATGCACCAGAACAAAAAGAAATAATTATAGATACCCATACAAGAGCCCATCGAAACCCAGAAGAAAACAAAGCCCAAATATTACAAAAATTTTACTTCCCCCAAATGTCCGGAAAAATCAATAAGATTGTCAAAAAATGTCGTGTGTTTAAAGAGCACAAGTAACCGACACCCAGACATATCATATATTCCACTGAAAAGTATCTTGTTCTTACGGCTATAGATAAATTTTCGGAATCCAAAGCTAATATATTGAAGATGTCAAGGAGCCTATTGGTCCTAATAATTCTATTATTCTTTATTGCTTCAAAAGTAGTCGTCTTTGGAAATCCCGATCACCACGACTAATAATGACAAGTAAAATAAATAATGTATTAAAAAATAATAATAAAAGGAATAAAATTTTAAAAACAACTAAAGAATAAAGGAATCAAATCTAGAATATAAGTTAGAGATCCTAAAGAAAGAAATTATAAACCTATCAAATGCTATTCATTGGGCCTCAAATAATGAAATCAATGTAACAGAAAAAATATTAAGAGATGAGAATACTATATACCATACGTTAATTTAGATGAAGCGTTATAATTTGCAAGTTACAAAATTGCCAACGATGCAAAAAGTTTAATTTACATTATAGATTCACCTACAACTAAAAAAGAAACATGTACTATGTATTTATTTATTAAGAGCTGACAAAAAAAGATAATAAGATAAATACAATTCCGCATGAATTAATTTTAACTTGTAACGAAAAAATATTTGGAATAATTAGGCCATGTGAAACCTATAACAAATTCTCTCTATTTAGACGAAAGAATATCGTAGAAATCAGCAGCGCCACCTGCATCCCAAATCTACTGCAAAGTCGTGAACTAACGTAAACACTTGCAAGCAATCAACATATCGAGCCAATAGAAGAAATCGCAACAGAGATTTTGCTTTTAAATCAATTCGATGGAAATGTCAAAATCAATAGCGAAACGGTAATACTTAAGGGCACTTACATCATTCGACATTCAAACATAACAATTGAAATTGGCGACAAAAGAGTCACAACCCAGCAGATAACACTGGTCAACAAATTTATTTATTTTTTACTCGGAGATAAAATTATGTGATTTGTGAGAAAACGCTTATTTGGATTTAAGAATTTAACCAAAAATATTACCGAAAAATGTTATTTCTTGTAAAATTTTGTTGTTTTTTTGGAAGCATCTGCATTCCGTTTATAAGAACACCTCGGAGTCTCTCTTATAAGCGACCAGCAGTAATCTGTCAACATTGATGACTCCCATTTTCTTTGGTACCATTGCTCTATTGCAGCAATGACTTGGTGGAATCTCTCGCCGTGCTCATCGCTTACATCGCCCATATTTTCAGGAAAGAAATTGAGATGCAAAAGAGAGAATGCAATAAATGAAGTTTTAGCGACATGTTGCAACCCATTTTATGATAAGCATCCAGCATTTTCTTTACATCATCTGCATAACCTGGAGTCTTATTGTTACCTTCGAAGTTTTCTGCTACTTTCACAAATGAACACCAGGCCTGTTTTTCTAATGAATCCAGAGTAGGAATGAAAGCTGGATCTTTTATAAGCTTTCTAATGTCTGGACCCACAAAAATACCTTCTTTAATTTTTGCTTCGCTTAGTGATGGGAACTTTTGTTTCAAAAAATTGAAACCAGGTTGGTCTTTCTTCATCGCCTTTACAAAGTTTTTTATAAGACCCAATTTAATATGTAATGGTGGTAGAATATCAATGAAGGATTCCTTAAATATTTTTTCTCCACAAATAAAGTTTGCTCTTATAGGCCAATCTACTCTCACAAATTGCTCCGATTGTGCTCTACTATCCCACTCACATAAAAAAACAATAAAATTTGGTGTAACCTAGTTGTAGTCCAAGAAGTAGAGCAACAACTTTTAAATCCGAACATATCGACCAGTTATATTTTTTATATTCAATTTTTTCCAATATAAATTTCATAACATCGTAGGTTTCTTTTAAATTCACACCATGCGCTAGAGGTATTGAAGGAGACTTATTACCATTATAAAGAAATACAGCTTTCAAACTAGTCTTTGATGCGTCGATGAATAGCCGTCATTCTTCGGTTTTGTGCTCATAACCCAGTGACAGCATTTAGCCATTAATATCATTACAATACACTAAGTTATCGGCTTTCGAAAAATAAGGAACAAATTCACTTTGTCGCGTACGGTACTCTGTAATTTTTACCTCAGGCTTGAGCAGATTCCACTGCTTTAACCTTGAGCTCAGTATTTCAGACTTTTGTTTTGACATATCCAAGTCTCTGACGAGGTCATTAAGCTCAATCTGACTTATGAGATGTGGTGCATCAGACGAACTTATTTCCGTGTCCGAAAGGCGTCCGGAAGGTGGCTTTGGAACTAGCCGGGGTACTGGTATGAGGTACTGGTCTTGTTACAGAAGAGACATCTGCATATTTTATGGAATGCTTTCATCTTCGAGAAAATCCCTTCACATTGGTGCAACAAAAGTAACTATCTGTGTGACTCTGGGACTCTCTCATCATAGGCATTCCAAAAGGCATTGCAGAAAATGACCCTTTAAACCAACCAGTTAGCTGTCGGTGACACCTAAGGCAGCAAATGTGTGGTGCCCAGAGTTTATCCTGATGGTTTATTTTAAATTTAAAATAAGAAAAGTAACACTTTTCAATAAATGGTGTTATTTTCTTTTTTCGGAAACTTGGTGTAAATTTTACACAAATATAGCAGAATAAATCTGGACAATTTTATCACTTTAATGCACTTCTATTATTCTTCTTACGCTAAATTAGTTTATTTTTTTTAAATTACTAACAGAAAAACCGATTTAAACGATGTGCTATGCTATTAGAACTGACCTCGTTCGATAAAGATGTAAGCGTGTGTGCCGTTAGGTTGTTGTACGTGACTTGAGCAAAATATTATTTTTCCCGTTATCTACAGGTCGAGTACTAAAAGAAACACTATTCAGTATGTCCGAGTATTTTTCATTGTTTCCCAGTGTAATAGATCACCACTTGATGCCTGCAATTTTTACAACCATCATCCTTAATAATAAGCAGAACAGAGGAAGTACTCTATCTAAAGATGCTAAAACAGTTAAGCCTCAATAGTACCACAAAAATAGAACTTCTGGAAATAAGAAACAGAATTAACACCAGTTTTAATCTATGTCTACCCTTTCTTATAGTAGGCATTATAATAATTCCCATAATCAAGATGATAACACAGAAACGTCAAAATATAAGAACCCAAAAAGATACTGACAAAACCAGCTCACCATCTCCAGCCTATAGAACTACAGATCAAAAAATTATTGGTATCGATGATATCCCTAAACTGCTCTCCAAATAAGCTGCGCAACGATATCTAAATATGCAGCATATACTCACAGGTTTCATGAACCTTCTCCATTGTCATGTTGCTGACACAACATTATTCACGACTGTACAAAAATAATTTTTAAGATAGGTTTCATAATTATGTTAAGGTTGATTCTAAGTTAGTTCTATTCTGAATTCAAAGCAATAAAGACGTAGAAACCTTTATAAAAAAAAATATTTTTTTTTAATTTATAAACATCTACATGATATTTTAATTTGTATCTGTATTCCACAGACAAGCAATGTGGTTATGAACTTTTTTGTAGGAAAAAACAATAGTAAAGTGGTTATTATTTTTTTTTTTTAAAAATAAAACCTGTTCCTGTGCGTATTTTAAGAAAATTTTTAATTCAATTTTTGTTTTTGAACTTCTTCAACTTATTAAATGACATACAGCGTTCTAATAACACAAAACTATTTAAATATTTATAGAGCACGAAAAATTTAATCCCGTCATTTGAATATTGAGAGGGATCCAACAAAAGATAAATGAACTGGAACATCAAGCCATACCAAGAGGCATCATTTTAAATAAAGAAAAAAAGAAAAAAAAAAAAAAAATCGAAGCCATTAGAATATCTTATTGGGAATTTCGTTCTTCTGTGGTTCTTAGGTGTTCCGCGATCATTTTAATTAACCGAGATTTAATCAACAAATTGTCTGGTTACGTATTCCCTATTCTTAAACTTTTCTTAACACCGCCGCCTTGAAGTCCGTTCGTGTTTTTTGTTGTTGGTTCTTTCATTAAATCTATTGAGAAAGGTTATGTTTGGTAATGTATGGAAACGAGATTGGGGCTGTTAAAGCTTTGTCTATCATAGATTCTATTTTTCGAAAACTGATAGCATCAATCTAGTTAATGCGTGACCTACTATTCGTCTCGAATGCTTTGTTTATAGACAATGGTAGGAATGTCTTATTTTTTTTCGAAAATCTTAATTGCTTTTTCTTCGTCATAGTGTTTTATAGTCAGTACAATATAGTGTGTACTGTTTAAAGACAAACTGATCTCTGAGAGATACAACTGTTATTAAAAAAAAATTTTCTTTCTTCAGTACTTTAAACTCTGTCGTTATGGACTTGTTTACTTTGCAGAGGTTCCTTAGAGAAATGATGTTCGGCGGAAGAGTTTCTTTGATGGCATCAACGCCGACAGTCTATTCTGTCCTAGGAATAGCAAAATTCCGCCATAAAAGTCTGCATATGTTATACTAAATAGAATACGAACTCGTCGTGGGAATAAAAAGTCGTTTTGTGGGTTCAAGCCACATACGAATAAGAGCATCATTTTTAAAATCTAAGTCACACCCACGAAGCTAAGGAGCCTTCCTTCCAAGAAAAAAGACGTACGAATCCACGTGGTAACATAGCTTGTGACACATGAATAGACGTGTTTTAAGCTTGGTTAGTTTACTTTGCGTATATCTAAAGTGCCCCATAGTCTTAGAGTTGAAATACTCGTAAAGTGTGTATTTAAGAAAAGTGCATCACAAAATATCATGTGCTTACCTACACCCTTTGTTTAAAGCTAAATAATGGCTCTCAGGTCTGGCAAAAACTCTTCTTCCCCTCCATAACGCTTAAACGGCATTAGAAGCATTAGCTGAGACAATACGGACAGAAATAGCGAAAATCCGAACCGACCTTCTTGAAACCATCGCTGAGCTGGAGAAATCATTGGTAGCGCGCCTAGATGGTATGCAATGCATAATAAGTGGAGTTATATGGTAGATCGAATGAAAAAATTAGAAACAGGAACTGAAAGTTTAGTACTAAAGGAAAAGCTGCATAACATAAATAGTCAAATCGATTCATTGGGAGAGAGAGAGAAGAGAAATCGCTGCGGATGCTGTTTTGTTTGGCGTTCTCATAGTAAACAGCGAAAATCTGCTGTCTATGTTTCAAGCACTCTGCAGTATGGTTAACTGTCAGCCACCAATACTAAAAAGGATCATCTTGAGCGAAACTCCGTTCTTCATGCAGCAAAGGAATATCGCAAAAAGACACGGAAAACTCTCTACCTCCATGATATTCTAGTGTAATGTTTTGACTCCAGTGCCAAATGCTATTTCAATGAGAATCTGACTAGAGCTAACCGTGCTCTCCTTCAGAGTGCTGTTCGTTTCAAACGAAAATCTTAACTCTTCACAGCTTCCCAAATCGTGGATCAGTGTTTGTAAAGCTTTCATCAGAAGACCAAAGATTTCATGTTTTAAGCTTCGACGACCTAAAAGCAATTGCCAGCAACAACAATAACAGTAATTAAAGAATTGTATAGTGTTATTTTACTAATTTTGCCATCCTCTATGGCTTATACTCTTCTTTTTTTCTTTGTACAATATATTCTTTTTTATTTACATAGTATCCTTACATTTAATTTTATGAATTTCAAAATGTTTTTTTTTTTTTTTACCAAAATCATGTTCATATTTATTTAGCGAGCGCGGCGGATCAATCCACACTACTATTTTTTTTATTTCATAAAACTACTCGTGTTTTTCATTGCCTCAGTTATTATATTAATTATCTGTTTTTATATTATGAACCTGGATAACGATAACTTGCATGGATCTCTCCACAACATGATAAGGATGCTTGGAGCTCAGAGTGATTGGTTTCACATCTGCCATCTTATCGCACAAAACATCTTGCTCAAAATTGACGAATTCCGCTATACCTTTGGAGATTCTCGTTTCGATGCAGTGTGTGTATCAGAAACTTGACTGCACAGCAACGTGCAAAAAGAAGTCTGCTCCCTTAATGGCTATGAAATGTTTCAAGCCAACCGAGTGGGCCGCACTGGTGGGGGTGTTGCTACATACCTACGAAAACCACTTAGGCTTAAAGTCATGCACGAATCACCTCCTGGGTGTCCTATTGACAATTTGTTTGTTGAAATTGAAATTACATGCAAAGCTGAAAAGTTAATACTTGGTGATGTCTGTAGTCCCAACAAACGGATATGATTTACTCCATTGCTAGATGTTCTTGAAGCTATTTCATATATTTCCTTAAACATAGTTATTTGTGGTGACCGAAATTGCAATCTACTGAATAAGTCTGAATCAGCCTCGTTTATCGGAAATATGAATTCACTTCATTCAAAACTTGGAAGACTTATATTCCCTTCTTGACGTTTTCTTCGTCGGTGACATTTCTACTCTGCTTTTTTTATGACCAAATCTGTGCCCCAGGACTTTTTAGGCATGGCTTGATATACCTATCACTTAACATAGAACTATCTAGCAGCACAAAGGAACGTGACTATAAAAATATACACAGATTATACTAAACTGCTATCCGACTTTAATCGAATATGTTGGGACAGCATCTACTACATGCCCTCTGTAGATGACCAAGTTATGTTCCTACAGCAACATGTGTTACATATGAGAACAACATCCCTATAAAAGCAATAGTACGCACATCTAAATTCCCTCAATGGTTTAGATCTTACATCGAAAAACTCATAGTCCAACGTGACACCCATCCTATCAAAAGTGGAGAAGTTTTCGTCTCGATGAATTCCGAAATGAATATCGTTCATTGACCAACAAAGTTGTCTTGAAAATCAGATCTGCCAAAAGCCTTTTATAATCACAAGTTCAACCTGTCTACCCCGGAAAACACTACGAACATGTGGAAGAATCTTCGCGAACTAGGCAACGGTAGAAAAAATATCGTAGTTCCCACTTATGTTAACTGTGACCAGTTGAACTTGAATTTTATCTCCTCATACGGCAATCCTTCTTGCAGCCCTGATTCTCCAGAGAATAACCCAGAGTCACCGAAGTAGATGTTGTTGAAGCACTCCTCTCTGTAAAATCCAATGCTACTGGCCTAGACTGTCTTAGCCCAAAGTTTATAAAACTGCTTCTACCTTATTTACTACCTCACATTACTCACCTCTTTAATAGTATATTCACTGCTTCTACCTTTCCCTCTAAATGGAAAAGAGTAAAAATAGTCCCGGTCTTAAAAAAAGGAATGATGAATACGGTTGAATACAGGCCAATCGCTATTCTTCCTTACTTGTCGAAGGCCTTTGAAAAGTTAGTACTAAAACAAATTCGTTGCTACTTAAATAAGGAAGATCTCCTGATTTTCGGCCTAAAAGGAGCTGCAACGCTGCCCTGATATTAATAGTGGAAGAGATTCGTAACGTAATGGCAAGTTACTGGAAGTTATCTCGGAACTGGTGCCCTATTTATCTTATATATCATTAACTTCAATAAAACCTCGGAGGTAAGTTAGTAGTGACTCCGTTTTACAAGGCACCCGCTGATCTTCCTATTGGCCTTCATGCTCGAAGAACCTTTCCGGCTGGTCGTTTAACTGAGTATCTAAGTCTAAAAAGGATAGATTTAAGTATCTAAAAGACCAAAATTGTAAAACTCAATGTTGACTCTTTGATATGCATTTTGAACTGTTAATTTCTTAAACATTTCGTTTGAATAAACCTCCTTTAGACCTTAACAATTGCCAAGTAATACCGCCACATCAATCAGTATACCGTTCTATACATTTTAAACTTTTTATCACTTTGCCGTTTTGCGCCGTATACATTTAAAACCAATATGCATAGGTGCCTTACACTCATTCTGATAAATTTAATTTAGAATGTGTACCGAGACAATTATTTTACTTGTCTACTAACGAAACCATTCTCAAGAACGTGAGGATACTTAATATGACACCTATCAACACTACCACTCATTTGAAGTAGGAAAAGACCTACAATGGAATAGCTCGCTAAATATACGTAGAATATGAAGAGCAAAGTTCTTGATAGACACCCACTTCGCAAAATTAAACAAATATCCCTGACTATGGTAAACATAAATTCACACAATGCTTAACCCTGATAAATAATTTATTGGTGGAATAACGCCAAAGGAAAATAAATTCTTTCTTACACAGTAACCCAGCTGGCTCTGGATATTTACATTATCTCAAAAAGCACTAAACAACCGCCAATATTTTGCATCTGTATCTCAGAAATAAATTGGCCCCTCAGCCTGCCTCCTACATCAAACTTGTCTGGTGATGCGGACAAATAGACAAAAAAAAAAATATTTTAGTTTATTTTTGTGTTTAATAAACTTTCTTTTTCCGAACAAAAAAAAAAAAAAAAAATTAAAAACCAAACAAATCCTAAATGTTGAAAATTACTATTACCATACTCACACTCGTTGAGTAGGACAACTTGTACTTTGTGAATACTACTCGTATTGGTAGTACAATATTATGTCCAAATGATTGCACAAAGCCTGTAATTTGTTTATTAACAAAAAGTTGGCATACCTCCCGTCGACCACTCGTGAATGAACTTGATATTGATTTCCATCCGTCCAGATTTTGAGAACCATTTCTTAAATATATGTAATAAGTGCAATTGGAATGTAATTTTGTTAATACTTTTGCAATTTCTTTTGATTCTTCTTTCTTCTTGTTTTGTTAAAGACATACACTTGCGGTCATAAAAACCGCACCACCTAATGAGTTCTCAAAAAATATCTAATTACATCAGATCGTAAGGGTTTTTCCCATACTAATGAAGGGTATTCCTCATAGCTGAGTTCGGCTTCGTATTCAGTGCAAAAAAAAAATCAGTTTGAATTGAGTTGTGACGGTAATAAGCTAAGAAAAGTGAAATGTCTGGTAAATACCATCAACTGAATCAGGACGAAAAAGTTCAAATATTGACTTTAGTCGAAGAAAGGCTTGGCTATCGTGAGATTGCGGTTAAAATAGGATGCTGTCATTCAACTATCGTACGACTGATGAAGAAAAAAAAAAAATTTGGATCTACTGGAAAGGAAAAAAGACTCGGGACGAAAACGTAAAACAACCAAGAATGTATTACAACGAATTAGCATGAAAGATCGCTTTAAAAGTGCTGTCCGTATAAGAGCAGAGCTGAGTGAAATGCATCAAGTTGATCTAAGCGCCGAAACCATACGCCGACGGCTACGGGAAATAAGTTTATATGAAAGACGATCAGCGAAATAACCTCTTCTAAATACAAAAATGAAAAAAAGCTCGCTTGACGTGGGCATATCTAGACGAAGATTGGACTCAGGATGATTGGCGATGTGTGATATGGTCCGATGAAAGTAAATTTAATTTGTTGTGTGCCGACAATTTGCCATACGTACGACGGTCAGCAGGTGAAAGGTTCAAGGACGAGTGCATAGTCAAAACAGCGAAGTTTCCTCAAAGTCAGATGGTTTGTGGAAGTTTTTCTTTTTACGTTTTGGGCCCTTTGCACTTTGTTAATGGAACTATGAACGCTCAAAAGTATGGAGAAGTAGTAAGGGAGTTTTTGGTACCAGCAATAGAACAGCATCATTCGTATACTGACAAGTGCATTTTTCAAGATGATTCTGCACCTTGCCACCGCGCCAAATTCGTAAGTAAAGTATGATAAATCAACTTCTAGATGTCTACTTTTTAAAGACTAGAGTCTTTCAATAATTTTCAGCTCAAGACAACGTTTGATGACCTCGGAATTACCAGACTAGACTGGCCAGCTAATTCGCCCGATTTAAACCCAATCGAACACTTGTGGCATGTAATTAAACGTAATGTGGCTGAACATAAACCAGAGAGTAAAAAAAAGCTAAATGAAGTTCTGGAATATGTATGGCATACTGAAATTTCAAGGGATATTACTGAACTTCTAGTAAACTCGATGCCTTCTAGAATATAAGCAGTTATAACCGCCAAAGGAGGAGCAACTCGGTATTGATAATTTTTTGGTAAAACTGGCATATCTAAACATCTTACATACACATACATAAAGAATGTATCGTTTGATTTAGTTAACTAATGACTGTATTAAAATATTTTAAAAGAAAGAAGAAAATTAACTGGTTTTTCTTTCTTTGTTAATATCTTTTTTCAAACATTCAATAAACAGATGGAAATGTGATAGAAATACTTTTAAACTACTGTAGTAGTACTGTAGAGTACTCAACAAAAATTTCATCTCATTATAAAAATTATTATCGTAGTTATTAATAATTTTTCAATCATTTTGATATGGTGCGTTTTTTATGACCGCAAGTGTATGTAGTAAATTTTCCTCGGAATTTTGTTGGAGTTTATCCAAAATATCGATTCAAATCGATTGTGAGTTTGTTTGAGAAATAATAAAGATTTCTTTATGGAAGAGTGAGTTCTGCCCATAATCACACATTTGCTGCGTCTGTAATTGCGAACTATGTGCACACTTAATGAGCTGTACGCTTGCTGAAAGTTTTTTGATTTTCTGTACGAGAAAGTATGTATTTCTGCAATTCAGTTTAATTAGAAGAATTTTTGAAATACGATAATTTACTAACAGTTACCAGCGACTTCGTTTATGGTGTTTAGCGCCATATGAGAAAACGTTCAAATTCAAAATATGAAATTTATATGTTGGTTATTATCTGAAGTTTGAATTATAAAAGTTTTATTATAGCCAAAAAAAAAACATAAAAAATTTCCAAAATTTGGATTCCGTTGCATAATTTCGGATTATTTAAGTTCCAAAAAGATTCCAAAGAAGCATTATCGGAACAACGACTTTAAGTGTAATCCGAAATGAAGGTAGCCCGTTGCCTCTGTTTATCTATTTGTAAACCACTTAATTTTCTCCAATTTGGATAAAAGAATATTACTTGTTTCAGCGGCTTGGTCATTTTTAAGTCCCATAAAAGCAAGTTCCTCTAACGTGGAAATAGTTTTGACGAGCGTTTCTGCCAATTTTACTTGACCGTTCTCTTCTGCTTTTGTGCGTTCCATCGCCAAACTTCAACAACATAGTTAAGAATTTTTGAGCGTGTAAAGTTCCGCCAAGTTTTCCACTTCTGAAGTGAGGATAGTGCAAGTGGAAGGGAACCTCAATCAACATGGAGTGCGCAACTGGAGGAAGTAAGCTAGACACCGCGCTGGCCACAGAGACATATTGGTTACCTTAACCCCGCTCTGTAGTGCTATCTTTGGAGATAGGGTAATCAACCCTGACATGCCCAGTGATTCGCCACAAAAGTCTCTATCTACAGACAAACGCCATTAAACGACAAATGGTAACGACGTAGTTTGACAGAACTGATGTATTTTCGAAGATTTTGAAGAACAGGAAAAGCAAAAAACAAAGGTGGCGACAGAAGAAGTGAGATGAGAATGGTGCAGATGCTTTGATTATGCTAAGTTTTCACCTGATACGGAAAAGATTTAAGAACAAAGGAAGTTCTCTGTGATTGCTGATGCTTGCAGATGAAAACAACTTCCTACCACACGATGATTTCAATAACGTCATAAGAAGGAGCAAAGATATGTAGGTGAAAATAATCTGTAAAGGTTTTCTAGATCTGATCCACATTCTTCTGCTATGAAGAGAAGTTATTGTGGTTTTTGATCAAAAATCTAGTAGAAGGTGGAACTGATCGGTACTGATGCATACTTACATTGACACGCATTTTCTGTCTTTGGCGTTAAATAAATCATATGCAAATCGAAGGAAATGGCTGTTTATGGATGGTTGCTTATACTTGTAGAATCACGTTGTTATTGGAGCTCCAGAAATTATCCCAATAGCTTAAAGAAAGTTTTACTATATGCTCTAAGTACGCTTGCAGTTTGGCTTCAGTAGGAGTAGTTGGAATCATAACATATAGGAAAGATTTAAAAAAGTCAGAGTATCGTTTTCTTTCTTGCAAGAGAACTGATACTTACGAAGTTAGTATGATTGTCTGGAGACCTGATTTTGATAAAGCAATATGGCGTAAGAAACTAAGCAACGATCAGCATGTTTGTGTACTAGCGGAGCTCTTCCAACTTATTTATACCTTTGACATCGCTCACCTTTCGAATACATACAGAACCATTTCGAGGAGCATAGACTATGGTATACCATTTACCAGCTAAACTTCAGTCATTCTCCCACGCCATTCTGGAAGATGCATTCTTGGATGGTAGATCTGTAGTATCTACCTCCAGACGAATAATAATGACGTGCCAGGTGGACATGTTTTCTCAGACAGGCTAAATCTAAGTCGCTTCTTCCGTCTTTCTGATCATTGTATCTGTAGTATGTTACAGGCGATACAGGTCATATATTGGTTGAAAAAATATATATATATTTGCTTAGGATATCCGTGTATCTAAAGTAGATTTTGACCGATTTTTATTTCACAGAGATGGCGGAGCAGTTCAATATTCATCTTTGTTTGCTACATGGACAGACATTATTTTAGAAAACTAAACCTTATATACCGAACGTTACATGTAAACTCACGTTACTTAAGATGAACAAATGGCTTAAAATGTCTAGTAAGGGATCTGAAACGCTTTAATGGTCTAATCGGATAAAATGTTACCGCTTTATTAAGTATCATTACTGGGTATTGCAGCATAGACAAGAAGAAATTATCATCAACCTTTTCTGTAAGTACCCTGCACTCCCCCAAAAAAGGAGTTCTTCATTTTGCAATTATCTAAACGACTTGATTGGTATACTCGCGCGGAAGCATAACGGTTTTGAGGTATATTGGCCTTATTTACACCAAAACATCTCAACCTAGCTAAAATGTCTTTCAAATGGCGCGCCTAGATGTCAGTAGTGAATAATTTCTGAACGCTACCTTTCCTTTATGTCAACTTTGACATTTATGAAGTAGACACATGTGCAATTTAAGCCATGGACAGTTTACACTAGAACAACGCATTAAAACTATTCAAACTTATTATGAAAACGGTCTTTTTTGTTTCTTTACACCAAAATCATCATCGATGATGAAGCTGATTACACATTGGATGGATTTGTCAACAAACAAAATTATGGCATCTGAAGAGAAGAAAATCCTTGAATAATTTCAAAAAAAATCAAAACACCTTCAAAAATGTAATTTTTAATCTGGTTTTTGGGCTGGTAGAGACATTGGTCCACTTGTCTTGTAACACGCAAATGAAACAGCTGTTACACATATGGAGAGCGCTTAAGACAAACAATTGAAGATTTGTTATGACCTAAAATTGGAGAAGAAAATTGAAGAACATGGAGCTATTGCAGTCTTAGTTTCCAGGTCGATTAATTTAATGTAATGCTGATATAAAATAAATTTAACACCATTACATTAAATTGTTGTGGTTTTTTGATAAGTAAAGTCAGTGTGGATAAGCTAACAACAATTACACAGTTGAAAAACAACCGCATGATGAATTTAATGTGGTAATATGTGAGAGGAAAATCTGTACATGAAACAGATAAGAACTAAAAAGCCTAATCCTTAATTCTTATGTTAATTCCTCTTTCTATTATACAGATAAGCTAACAATTGTTAAACGGAAAGTTACAGGAAGAGGAACACGAAAATTATAAAAAATTTTTTTTTTATAAAGGACAAAATCAAACATTTTACTACTAGTACTACTCAAATAAACTTCCTACACCGACTAACTTTAACTCAAATCCCTTCTAAATTTTGAAGAAACTAAACAAAAATATTTGCCGACAAAAGCTGCCAAAATATGATCAAGAAAAACGTTGAAACAAAAGATAATTACGTTTAACTGATATTTTCTTTTGGATTCGGAATTATCAAGGTCACGCCTATTATGTTATATCATGTCATTCCCCACACTTACGTAGGGCACTAGGCATTATTTTGTACTTTCCCAGAACTACTGTCAATATACTGCGCTTTAATTTTTTGTAATTAAAAACAATGAAAAACTCTTGGAAAATTTCATCAACGAAGAACAATAGATCCAAAGAACAAAGAACTAAAGTTTCTTACGTCCCCTTAGGGCCAGCGGAAACTAAAAAATTAAAACTAACGCCAAGGGGTGCCCTTTTTTCTTAGTTAAAAGAAATTAAAAACTCATAAAGAAAAGCTACAAAAGATTATTTAATTTTATACTTTTGTTGTAGCTTTTCAAGGTGATAAGACATCATAGTTGTCAGACTTATCTACAATTCATAGGGTGTACACTTTTTACTTCGGTAACCACCACCGGTTTTCTTAATTGCGAATTTGAACAATGATGCAAGAGCATGACTAAAACATTGTACAATAGAATTATTCTAGTGAGAGATGCCATAAATAAGTAGTAGTAATCGCCTAAAAATAGACTTTAAGTTTTGAAAAAGAACATTTAAATTAAGTCAGTCCTATGAGTGACTTTCTTTAAAGGCCTTAGTTTATTGAATGCTGAATGCAAGTGCACTCTTCTTTTTTATTTTTGAAATATGATGTATTGTAATTCCCCTGAGGGGAACTTGAACACCTTTAAAATGTCTGCGCTGAGCGAACTAATATTGGGATTAAAAAAAAAGATGATACCAATGTACGTTGGTCTTAAATGTATGCTAAGAGGGCTAAAAAATACAGAGTTCGGCAGAGCATACGCAAGTTCTACGTTACGTATGGAGTTTTGAGAGGACGGAATGCTACTGGTAACTTAGGTGAAGCACTCGTAGTGAAAATAGCTATAACACAAGGTGAGGAGGTTATTAGCTGACTGAATAGTATTGGCATCACCTATGAGTTTTGTCGCATGATTTGAAATACTTTCTAGCAAGTGCAGTGAGGTTTTTGGAGGCACCTGCGAAAATATGTGCGTTTTATTCCAATTTTGGGCAGATAAATGACATAAGTACATATATTGAGGACAGATCAGAGCGGGGGTAGTTTTTCATACCTCGCTTGAGGAATTCAAGACTTTTCCCAGAATTGTTGGTGACATCGAATATGTGGCTATTCCAACGTACGAGTAGATTATCACTGCTAAAAACTAAAACAAAAAAAAAACCGAAAATGGAAAACTTTCTAATTTCTACGATGCAAGCGCCATTCATTGCTTAAGCTGGCATTTTGTCAAATACGAGGTTTGAAATATCGAGTGCAACTATCTTGCTTTTTTTCGGTGTGGACAAGTGGCCGTATTGTCGGCCATCAAGAGGTTTTTGTCTCTTAAGATATTTCATGATATTGAAACATTTATAAATGTTTCAATGACCTTGAAAGAAGGGAAAAAATACAATTGGTCTGTAGGCGGAGAGAGAAGAAGATTCCGTTTTTTTTAGGGACGGGCTGATAGAATTCACATTCACTGTTAGTAAAGAATTGGAGTTTTTAATTATCTTAGTGACAGATGGGCAAAATCCGTCTTAAGCTCATGTTTGTGACCATTTGGTCGATTTATGATAAGAAACAGATAAGTTATCAGCCTTTAAGCCAAATGAATAAATGGTTTTGTATTTAAGTGCATTACCAGGCAAATGAACTGACGTAGTAGTAGAAAGGCTTAACTACAGTGAAAATTAGACAACCATTTAATTAATCATAACAAAATTAAAAATTTTCTCTTAACATGAAGAAAAATGGCTGACGCAAAAATGTCTATTAGTCTTATAGGGCAACGATACTCGTGATAACATTCCTAGCATTTAAGGAATGTCTCCAATGGCAAGCATATGCAATAAACAAGGATTGTACAGAGTTTACTAGAGTGTTCAACGTAGTTGTTGGAGTTGATGTTCTAACATCCGAACTACCTAAGACAAAAGGAAGTGGCTTGGTAAGGAGCAAGCACCTATATATCTGCAAATTTTGCTTGAATGAAAATGTTCCCGATGAAATGAATTGAATTTCAGCGTTGCTTGCTCGATCTTAATAAAAGAGGACCCTCTAAACTGTGCCAACAATACATTACCTGTAAAATCATAAATGTATGGTATGGTGTACTGATACAATCTTTAAAATGCCCGTTCAATCTATTCGGCTTGTGGTTTAGTGATGAACAATTTAAAGCAAATAATATTATCTCTAGCGCAAAACCTGTTCAGACATTGTGCTATCGGAAACACAATAACTGATGTGTCTGGTTTATGAAGAATCTGAAGAATGCAGGGAAGCACATGCAGTTAAAGAAGAAGCCTACAAAGTGGTGCTGCAACGAGAGTTGCTCGTGAAATGGAAAGAACATCGGCTTCTCCAGAAAAAGAAAAAAGAGCACGAGAAGCGCGTGAACAAAGATATTGAGAGGTTGTACTCCAGGTAAAAAGAACGTGTCAAGACAAGAAAACCCATACAGAAGGCTGTAGAGATGAAGAAGGAAACATTGTAATAAAATGTGACTCTTAGTGCTGAAAATATGGAAACACTTATTCTGCAAACTATAAAACAGCCGTCAGGCAGAATAGATATAGGACGTAAGAAAAGCAATATATATCAGCTGGACCTGAAAAGGTATTCAAGTTACTGAAAATGACTTTGTGGGGAGCTCATTTTTCAAATCTGATCAAATGAGTGTATGCTTGATGAATGGAATCTTAGCACCGTTTGCTATATACTATAGAGGAATAAGAGAAACTGCAAAAATGGGTTTAGCGGTAAATGAGGGCAAAACCAATTATACGCTGTCTACAAGGAGGAACACACAACATTGAATAATTGAGCAGAACATCACAATCGACAGTTATAAATTTGAGGTACTAAAGGAAGGCAATAAATTTTACTTACAAACGAATAATAACTTACCAATCCTTATTTCCTTGGGCTAAGAAGGCAATTGAGTAGTTAGACCCTATTCCGAAAAATTAAGGAGGCTCTATATAATACCTAGATCATCCCAGTCTTATTTAATAGCGCTGAAGCATGGACTCTGTCAAAAGCGGATAAAGATATCCCAAGTCGTTTTGAGAGAAAGATCCTTCAAAAAATATTCAGTTCCAACGACGAACTATACGAGCTATACAGCGACATCGACCTAATCAGAAAATTGCGCATCAGTTGCCTGTGATGGCTAAGACTTATAGAGCGAATGGACACCAATGCTCTGACCCGAAGGGTATTCGAATATAACGCGAGGGAATAACGCAGTAGAGGAAAACCTAACCTTAGGTGGCGGCGCATAATTTGAAGAGGACCTCAACCAACTTGGAGTGCGCAACTGGAGGCAATTAGCTAAAGATCAAACAAACTGGAGAGGCCTGTTAGTTAAGGCCCGAACTGCAGCGCCACTTACATAAGTAAGCAAGTATGTTCCGCAAACAAACCGCAACGAAAGTTGGATTCTCTTTCATGTTTCTTTCCATTTCTACGAATAAGCTTTTGACTTTCAAAAGAAAAATGGAGGAAGGAACAAAAGCGGAGTAGACACCTTAGATACTTAGAAGGATTACTTGCACAGATTTCAATATTTCCCTATGAGCCGAATGATTTCAACACGACCGAGCATGGACAATGAAAAGATGTATGAATAGGGATAACCTGATATGTAGATCCTTATCAGTGCAATTTAAGGATTGGTTAGTCTCTCATCTCCATACAGCGAATCCTGAACAAAACTCGAGAACTTCAAATCGATACTTGTTCATTGCTTTCGACGTGCAATTCCTGCAACATCATACACAAAAGGTTTGTTTTAAACTTAACATAATTGCTGGAAAAAACTGGAAAGCTAACTACAATAAAAAAAAAAAAATGTAAAAATCAATCCGAGTTGATGTGCGCAGCTAGTGGCCGCTAGCGCATGATAAATGTCAAAAGGGAAAGCTGGCTCTTGAGGGTTTTGTAACGTTAGAGTATCTATTGGAATAACTTTGTTTTTTTTTATAACACAATCGGAAGAACAAAGTACATAATGACAAATGTTCTTAGGAAGATTTTTATTGGGATGAACTATACATGCGATGATTTGCGGGCATTGGTTATATCAGTAAAACTAACCGCAACGATCACTGTAAGAAACTGCTATCTAATCAAAATCTGACGTCATAGCCAACCAATTATATCCGACAAGAGTCGACAAACGACTGTTCCTGATGTAATATAAATGACAGAACGTTTTATAGGGCACAGCAATAACATTGTTACTGACTCTTCATCTAACGATTCATCAATCTCCAAGTGATAGGTAGAAATAATCAGTTTATCAACGAGACCTCAGAGGTACGAAGAAATAGAATGTAAGGATATGTCTGAATTTCTGTTTAAGTAGTAAAAGATACAATGAGAATAAGATCCTGTGCAAATCTCGACATCGACACTACTGTTTTAGTCACAGTTTAATGAAAGCTAACTTCCTAATTCAAAACGAAATCAAAAACAAATAAATAAACAGATTCTTTATGTTCCAAAGAAATATTCTAAGATCATGATCAATTATGAATTCCACTTGTATTCCAAAATCTAATTTGTGATTTCCAGACCATACATACCCGTACCATCCCTAGCCATGTACTCGTGCTTGTACTATGTATACCATCCTCTTCTTGTAACTTTCGTGAATGAATTTAATTAGTGACGCAGGATAGACACCGACAAAACCGACAGACTAGTAAACTAATCAATGAAGCAATTTTCAAGAATACGGATGTATTATTGGTACTAAGTAGTACTGTGAAGCCTACATATTAAACTAAGCCCAGTAGCACACATCGCTATGTACGAACTGACAGCACGTACGAATACTCCAACTAGAAGACAACTAAGAGCAGCTCAGCACTCCCTATTTAAATTGTGTTATCACCTGCGCATTCATTACTCTTATTGTCATTTGAAAAGTAAAAGTTTTTTTTTTTTCTCGTCATGTCTTCATGTTTTTATTTTTAGTTTTTTACTTTTTTTATTTTTTTGTCTTCATTTTTAACTGACACTTTCTACGAACTAATATAATTTGCATTCACACGTTGTCGTCTGACATCGACTTTAAAGTCGTAGTCGTAGAAGTCTTCGTTTCTAGCAACATTGTTGTCTCTGGGTAGTAATTAAAATGAAATGCAGATCGCAGCTTCAGATTTAGACATTTCTATAAAAATTAATCTTTCGAAATTAACCTCCAAAAGTAGTTGTTAGTCTGGAGAGACTACGACACTATAAAAGAAAACTATCTTTGACTCGAAAAGAGTCAATCCAATATCCATTGATAAAGATAAAACAAAAAAAAAAAAAAAAAAAAAAAAATCAATTCAAGAAAATGAGAGTACCATCTGGAACAGCATCGTGTTGTAAATATGATAATTCACTCATAACCAAATTCACATTATGTAAGTCCACAGATGCAAAGAAACGCGTAAGCTCTGCACATCTGGATAGCCAGATACTCGTACTGGTACTGTCCGTACATATGAGTATATCCCCCATTCCATTTAAAAAAAAAAAAAAAAGATTTCTCGCTAGCCCTGTGAAAACTATAAATTTACATCCAGTCGAAGGCTATGTTTCCTAAGAATTTTATTTAAAAACTCGACCAAGTGAAGGCGACTTGCGTCAAAGAGCTTATACGATATGTTACACTGGTTGTCCCAAACAAGAGCTGATAACAAAAATAAAAAATAAATAAATAAATAAAAAACAAAAAACAAAAAGATGCGTGCGACCTTCACCTGAATGCATAGGCAGCAAATTTTATATTTTTAGTGACAACTACCACCCGTCACTTCGTCACTTGCATACTGTCAATATCACCGATCACGGATTACACCAATATTGGACAGCACAGATTAAGAAAGAAAGTTTTAATAAAAATGCGCAAAATCGTAAATCGCGCACAGGTGCGCATCGGCTTTAGCGCTGGCTTAACTCGGGGAAGGCCATTTATTCGAGGTGGGCAAGAGAGGGGCCTAGGGTGCGCGGTTGTTATATCGCTTTATTGGTCTAGTGCTGGTCCATTGGAGACTGGTTAAGTTATGCAATATCGCATAAAGATTCATGGGCATATGGTGGTAAAGTTATGTTTACTATTGGTCAGAATTAATAATATGACAACACAAGGCTGAGGTGCAAAAGATGATGGTGAACATGATGATGGTGATGATGTTGAAGATAAACGCGACAACAACGAAGATGTCTCATTTCTCAAGGCTTACAGACAATTTAGCAACTTTGCCTTATTAAATGCAGTGTAATGCAACAGCTCATGTTTAGTTGTTTTTATTTATTTATTTTTTTTTTTTCATCTGATTTTATGTAAATTGAACGGTCTCTTACCTTCGTTGATAAGTGCAGATTGGCAAATTATCTTGCGGTTGACATTCAAATCTGTTTACTTAAAATTAACTAAGCAAACGTGTTCAAAGAATTAGCTTAGATCTAATCTCGATATTGTGGTCAGAGTGAAGAGGCTTGGCTTTGGTTACTTTAGAATTGAGTGGTTTTATTGAGTATAGCTTGTAAAATAAGTCAACGATTGCTTTAGGCTTGAAGGCCGATTTATGCATTTCCATCGTGTGACATTAACCACCTCAACGTTAAACTGAGACAAAATGTGTACGACTAGTCTACTTTAATATGATAGTTAATCATATCGAGTTAGTTGAACAGAAACAGGATGGAAAGCTGGGCCTAGTTGATTATCAGTCATCGGTATACCATCGACTGGTACGAGTCGAGTATGATAAAATGTGACATATTTCATGTTTTACTTACAAACTTTTATTTTAGAATAGTTATATTGTATAAGAAACGTTATCTCTAAAAAATATATATAAGTATATAATATATGCGCGCTCACGGGAAATCCTTAAAACGATAGAAGGAACACTGTGGCACAACGAAAGAAAGATACCTATTCACGTTGGTTAAGTATGTTATATGTTAATTATGTTCTTTTCAGCTTCGGTGATGTAAATACCAGCAATAAGTATTAACTGGGTATTAAAGATTTACTTTATTTACAGTTATGGATTTAATAAGCTTAATAGTTTAAGAGCCGTAGGGTTTCGATAAGCAAGTAAGAACAGCGAACATGTCCTCGTACCTAAAAAGGTAATTTCTTATTCAAAAGAGCCTAGTGTCAGACTTTATTAAACGCACTCATATCAAAAATAGATCAACATAGATCATTAACTGTAAAGCTGTTTTCGTGCCTCAAAATATTTTTTATGCCAATAATAATCGCAATTGATCATTAGAGCTTTCACTGACCGTGTTTCTCTCATGTTTCTCTCATACACTCGAAATTCTTCACCGTCAGCATTAAGTTTGGAGGAACAGTACAGATGCTACGTCTCTACATAGTAGAGGAAACGCAGGTGATGGTGAAAATTTGGAAAAACTTCTTTTCCAGACTATTATAGGAAAAGACAACGAACATACCACCGTCAGGCAGGATGCATCATTCAGTCCGGACGAAGAAAATTGTGTTGACAGGGAGATGCACTAGATTATTTGTAAAATTTGAAGGAATTAGCTTATACCTGACGAATAGAACCTCAAGATTGTCTGTGCGATTCAGAAGAAGGATGATGAATTTTTGTGAGCTGAAATTGAAGGCATGGACTTGGACGATCTTTAGTTTCAGTACGATGGCGCGCAATGCGACACAGCCAATCATTATTGTTATCGTGTTATCAACTGCTTCATCGATGTCAATTGGCTACTTTGGAGCTGCGATTTGCGAATTTTTTAGTGGGGTGCCCTAAAAATGTGGACAATCCAGAAACGATACAAGACTTTCAAGCCAATCGTGAGACAGAGCCAAAAAAAAATTAGAGCCACGGGGTGGCCGTGGTGTAGTGGCATACCGACTCCTCAAGCAGAGGGTCGCGGGTTCGATTCCCGTGCCAGGCAATTCTGTGAAAAGAGTCTTTTCATAGAATTTGTATGTAGTTATATGAAAATCCCGTCGGCGTCAACTCTGACATGAAGGCATAACACTGATGTTGGAGTGGTTGCTGGCTGTGCTAAATGTAACGAACTAACAACTAGCACGTACTTTAAACCCACTGGTTGAGGAGGATGTACTAGCTCGTCCCGTCCAGTTTGACAACCACCTCTGGGAAAAATATCGAAACCTAATACACCTGAGTTTCAAACTAATACACCACCCGCCCGCGCCCTGGAGAAAAAGCCAGTAAAAGGTCTTGGAAAATTGGGTTAACAGCATGTGCGATTGCCAGCCGAGTTAGCCACATGAATGAAATCATATTCCATAACATATTCGCTCGTTCTATAAAAGATATAACATACCGAAAATAATAGATTTTTTTTTAATTTTATTTTATTTTTTAAAAGAAAATTGTATTCTGACTACATCTCGTATATCTCCATAACCCATTCTTTTATGCAGAAAATAACAATGGAGGTTGTAAAAGAATTTATTTACCTAGACTTTACAGTTAACTACAGCAAAAGCGTTATGTGCGGAGACCAAGCAAAACCAGACAAACATAAACCTTTTAAATAAAAAAGCGACGCCGTGCGTTAAGAATTTCCCCAAACGCCTCTCCAAACTTTGCTTAATTTGCTACCTATAAACTTTTTCTGAATGCAGATTCCAACTCTGTTTTTAGGCTAAAAAAACACTGAGCAATAGAAACAGCTAAATGTAGAACATCGTTCAATAAATTGAAATTTAATCCAATGTTGACTTTATACCTGATTCCAAAAAGGAAAGAATAGGCAGTGCGACACTGTCAGTCACCCACATACTATATTGTTCCGTTTTCCAACCCGGATTCTCAACATTTTAATAGGCAATTGCTTGGCTCAGTCTGGATCCAATACCTGTTGGAATCACAATAAACAAAAACTATTAAGCAGCGATAAGATCTCTAATTTGAAGCATCACCAATTCGAGAAGCTTAGAGTCTGTCACGCATCTCTCGACGAGATCGCAAGTAGGCAACTTGACATTGGCAACCACCAATATTTTACGCCAATTAAATGAGACACTTTCAAGCGCTTTCTAATGACAGTTTTAGGTGGACTTATCGAGATAACTGTAAGACTTCTAGATTTACATTGCCCATACTCTTTCTTGAGCGTTCAAGCTGATCAACCTTAAGAGAAGAGATGCCAAACACGCGAGAATTTCTCATAACGACTTCTGCAAATGCTGCAGGGACACTCATCAGAAAGCAATTCGTATACAGTTACCACTTCTGACATCTAAATGATCTCTGCTTTATGAAGATCACTGGCCTTGACAAATTTATCAAGAGATTTCTTTGATTCCAATAGTACCTACGCTCTTTCAGTGGTATAACAATAAATTTACAACTGGTCAACCTAATTTAAAGTAACCTTTATACTGAAAATTGGAAAAGAAGACTACTCGCTCGCCAAGAATTTCAGACCTAACATATAAGTCTGACCTCCTTCATGCTAAAAAGCATCGAAAGAATGGTTGAGATCCATGTGCGCAAAATCGCCTTGCGAATGCGTCCTCTGTCGGTGAGGCAACACTCCTATCAACACTTTAGAATCTGGTAGGCAGAATTGAAGACGCACTCGATAAGAAAGAATACGCCTTTTGCATTTTCATAGACGCAACTTTTGATGGCATATACAACTCGGTCAGACAACACGGCGTAGACGAGTCATTGGTCTTCTGGATTAAAGCAATGCTGTTGAATATCATGGGCTGCACTCTCAAAGCAATCTTCCGATTAAAATGAAGTGGTCTTTGGTACAACACGCACTGGAGTTTCGATGATCTTAAAACGTATTTAGTTGAAAAGCTCCTTCGTTTACAACAGTAAAATGTTGGGTTGCTGAGATTAAACGAGGCCATAAGAGCTGCCAAGACGAGCATCGTAGTGTTCGACCAAATGAGGTGCGCGAGCTAGCAGACATTGTAGGCATTTCAAAAAGTGCGGTACATCGCATATTATTTGAAAATTTGGACATGAGAAAGCTCACATTCGAGCAAAAACAGTCTCGGGAATGTAATGGCCAAAATTAACGAATTAAAGTTTGAATTGCTACCTCATGCACCCTATTCGTCAGATTTAGCTCCTCGGATTATTTTCTGTTCCCAAACTTGAAAAAATGGCTCAGTGGTCAAAGATTTTCCGACGATGAAGAAGCGATGTCGGCAGTTAAATGTCTATTTTGAGGAGCAAGACAGTTCTTACTATAAAAAGGGTATTTAACTTTTTGAACATCGCTGGGAAAAGTGTATAGAGCTAAAAGGCGATTATATTGGAAAATAAATAATTTTTTTTCCAAAATTTTTTGTATTTTCTTTGTTGGGTCGGTCACTTTTGAGACCGCCATCGTACCACAAAATCAGCCCAGCAACTAAACACTTTATGCACCAAAGAAAGCAAGAAAGGGAAGTCACAACAACAACAGACGAGATACTCAGACAAAACAAAAACCATTTCTATAGAAATACGTAATGATCTGAGAAGATATAACGCCGTAAGAATTCAACAAACTATCGAATAAGCCCGAACCATGTAAGTAATGGGAAGAATATTAACCAAGAAATACAATATTTACGGTCAAAACACAATGTCTCGAGCGCGCGCACGTGCTTTAGTACGCATCATACACGCTTTACATATATTGAACTTACGATAACTTGCGTCAAAAGCACGACCTCGAAATTTGCAATCCGAAATGTCGCTTCGGCGTTAAGAAGACAGATAAAGTATTGTTTCCTTAAATTTTCAATACCTGAATTCTTTCAGCGAAGTCAAGTAGAAATGTACTCTTTTTTTAATTTTATTAAAATTTAATTATTAGAAACAACTTCACAAACAATGTATTTAAATAAATAAATTAAAGAAAAACAACGTATACGAGTACATAGTTCAAAACTACTATTTTCTGCAAGAAAACCATAATATGTATGATAATCCTAAAAAGCCATTTATTAAAGATTAGTTATTCGAAGTAAATCGATTAAATCAACGGCAAAAGCAAAACAAATTGTCAATTGTCAAATGCCAAAGCGCACAAAAATAGACAGTAGGTCTACTTTCGCTTTGCAGTTGCGTTTACTATATTAACAATACAAAGCTGACGCGAAGCTTGAGGTAACATTATGAATTGCCCCATATGTTTGTTTTGTTTCTACTCGATATGTCAAAGCAAGCACGCGCGAACCCGACATCGTAAATTAGGTTTGAACTTAAAGATAAAACAAGAGAAGAAATTACGGGCAAAAAAAGAAATGCTCAAAATACCACAAACTTTTAAGAAGGACCTTATGTCCTATTAAGAGCGCCAATTTTAAAATTTGAAAAAAAAAAACGCAGTATTTAGTTGAAAAGTTGTTGTTGTTTTATTTTAATAAAGAGTGTAGACATGGAGGCTATGTAAGGAACACAATATTCAATAAATGGCCGCCTATTTAATGATGGCACATGTTGGTCCTTTTGATGAAGTTTTCGATAAAATTGGACATTTAGATGCCCCATTAAGACCGCCTATTTTGTATTTTTTGCCAATTTTTTTTTTCGTCGGTCGTTGTTGTTTGACAGCTGTCATGAGCGGGTCACATTGCACGTATAAGAGATAATAGATGAACTAAAAGAATAATGCAATAGAGACAGAGAGAAGACAGAAGGAGCAGAAGAGGACCACCTACTCGATGAAGTAACGAGATTAAGAGAACAAATGTAAACAACTGGATAAATCCGACTAAAAACCAAACCCAATGGAAGCATTTATTATGATGATGACGATGATCAACTCTTTACAACTCGAATCGTTCCAACCATTTGTCTGTAAGTGAATTAATACTCTTTATTAAAATGGGGAGTTAATATTTCCATATATCTACTCAAAAAAATATCCGATAATTGAAACATGTACGGGTTATGGCATCATACACCAAATGACATCGTAAAATATTCAACTTCAAACTGCAGATCTGATGCAGTCAAGAAAAACTTATCGAATAACGCTCCGACTCTCAGAATCTTCAACTCCACACTGCAGAGCCGATGCTCAAAAAAATACTTTGACAACGATGGCAGAGTTTTCTGCTTTAAATCTCAGAGGCTGTGAACTTCAAGATAACTACGACTCAGATAAATAAATTTTAATTGGAGTGTCCAGATTGCTTATAACCGTGCTAGTGAAAGATACTTTCTACAATAATTAATGTCCTGGTTCCACATACCATGATTTCATGAAAATAAAATAAACAATTACTGCGATGAAGATACGATTATCTTCACTACGACTTAGAACTCATTGATAATAGCCGATCGACTTTAGGATTCCATATGATGCCAATAATCGCTTATAGGCTTTCAGGGCAATGGCTTACGTGGGATTTCCGAGAGATAGAGACAAAAAAGGTCATGTGTTTCCGGCGAGGGGAACGTGATATCTTTTTATTTTTATTCGACAAAGATAGTCTGTCAGGCAGGTGTTTAACCGGAAGATACTACCTTTAGTATTGATTATGGTCATAAATATGAAATGATTATAAGATGAAAATAAAAAATTGAAAATTCATGCATAGACAATGATACTTTAGTTCAAACGTTACTGCTTTTCGAAGTCGCAGACTATCACAGATTTAGCACAATACTACTGTTGAATACAACGAATTCACTTATTACGACATTCCAACATTAGTGATGGTAGAATCCATCCAGAACCTTGACATTGGTCATAAAGCTTTAAACTGCTTGCTCTGGGTAAGCATATCCATTTCAAAATTACGTCAATAATTTATTATTCGTAGCTCGTGTCTATGTTTTTTTTTTTTTATATATGTACATATCGTATTTTTTTTTAAATTTAAAATGAGTTATTCTTTGCAAAGTCCCATCGAATTTAATTGGCTTCTGCTCTGCCCCAGGACTATAAATGATAAGATGACCGGTTGGGGCATAAATGGTTATCAGGTTGATTGGCAAATTATATAAGCTTTAGCAATACAAGTTTTATCAAGTTAAAATCGAAAGAAATAGTCGTTTGGAAAAAAATCTGTTGAAATCCTGAAGTTTTTACGAATAATCTCGTGAACAAGTAAAGTTGTGATATCAGGAATCAGCACAAAGAAAAATTTTTTTTCTTTTTTTTTCTGATTTAATTCAAATGAGATTTATATCGTAAAAATTAATGATAAGAGAGGCCAGAGCGCTCATTTCTACTCATAGATAAAACGGCTGCAAATCATAAGACAGCTCTTAATCCTAATTTATTATTAAATGCACAAACATAAATAGCGCACTACTTCACAATGGGCTTTACTTACTGCAGGTAACAAATATTTGAAAACGCTTTTACAACTCAGTGATAGTAGTAGTTCAATGAATTGATTTGTTGGACATAAACGGCCTATTTTGCTGACAGTAAGTTGAAGCCGCAGTTCCAGTCCCAGATACAAAATATAGCCCCTTTTGACCTTTGGCTTCACCAAGATTTCTCTCATTTTAAAGAAATTTTGTGCTTAATCCACCAATTGCAAACTATTCTAAGCCAAGTTGGTTGAGATCTCGTTGAATTTGAGCCCATCGTCCCTAAAGACTTTAATCAAGTTACTACACTAGAATGGATTCAAATACTGTATAAGTCGTGTCCGACAACTTCAACGTCGCTGCATAAACTGTACATTTCGTCGTATTTTCTACCTCCAAATTATGGTGCAAATGTAAAACTACAATAATTGAATATTACTACTTGATGACAAATTCTTTCCACGAATAATTCAAAGGTATAATATCATATTGGGTACGTAATTTAATTCGTGCGGTTTTTTTTTCAAAATTTGAACGTTTATTTAAGAAAAACATGTACAATAGTATTATTCAAAGTATTGCCCATCTGAAGCTATGACTTTTTCCCATCTTTCTGGCAATTTGTGGATCAGATCCCAAAAGAACTGCGCTGGCTTGGCAGCCAAGAATGAATCAAGCCAATTTTTGATATTCTGCTCTGATGTGAACCGTATTTCAGTGAGGGCGTTTTGCTTCGACCGGAACAAATGGTAGTCAGAAGGGGCAAGGTCTGGGCTATAAGGCGGGTGGGGTAAGACTTCCCATCCACTGTTTTCCAAATAGTTCTTAACCGGAATAGCAACGTGGGGCCGAGCGTTGTCATGATGGAAAATTATTGCCTCGTGTCTGGCCGCATATTCCGGGCGTTTTTCGGCTACTGCCGAAACGGATTAATTGTGTTCGGTAGCGTTGTCGGTTTTAGCAGCTCATAATACAGCACACCCATCTGATCCCACCAAATACAGAGCATTACTTTCGCGCCATGGATATGGATATGGATTGATTTGGCTGGTTGGCCGGGTTTCACATGATTTTTTGCGCTTGGGGTTGTCGTAATGGATCCATTTTTCATCACCAGTAACAATCCGATGCAAAAATGACTTCCTTTTGTGGCGTTCCAGCAGCATTTCGAACATGCAAAACAGCCTTTCGACGTCTCTCGGCTTGAGTTCATGTGGAACCCAATTTCCTTGCTTTTGGATATATCCAGCTGCTTTTAAACGTTTTGAAATGGCCGCTTGAGTGACACCCAAAGATTCTGCGAGGTCTTCTTGTGTTTGCAACAATCTACATAGAGTAATGCTTCCAGTTCTTCATCTTCAAACTTTTTTGGCTGCCCAGGACGTTCATCGTCTTCCAAGCCAAAATCACCACTTTTAAATTGTGCAGACCACTTTTGGCACGTTCGCTCAGCTAGCGCATGTTCACCATAGCTTCCACCAAAATACGATGACTTTCGGCAGCAGTTTTCTTCATATTAAAGTAATGAAGAAGAACTTTCCGCAAAAACACTTTTTCAGGCACAAAGTTCGACATATTTGAGTGAAAAAAAAATTATTGTTGTTTACGCTTCAAATGAATGACATATACTGAAATGACGTACAATGACAGTAGCTTTCCAACGCATGTTCCAATGGAATAATACAAGTTACGCCATCTCTTAGCACGAATTAAGTTATAGACCCAATATATTAATTTTTGGTAAAGTCTAGACGGTAAGGGACTTAGAGCGTGTTTGTTTTTTATTAGTTCATGAGTTGGTTGTTAAGGTTGGTTTATAAATCCGCCCTGAAAAGTTTCACTGAAAAATACAAACAAACAGGTGGGAATACTAGGGAATACAACACATCATTAGTCTATATATCTAAATACCGAAGCGTGTATCCAATGCGTTTTGAGGCAGTAGTACACTGCTATGAGAACGACTAGTACGAGTATCTTAACACCAACGTTAACGTTTTATTTATAGTGAAAACAGGTGTATTCCGTGAATACTCCTAAGATAAATAAGGAAGAGTATGAAAACTGTCTATTTCTATGTAAAAGGAACAAAGAACGTAATTTCTTAATTTATTTATTTAAGTCATACAGTCTGCATCAGGACATAGACACCTTGTACCTTGCAGGTACGCTGACGCTGTGTGAAGTATCGATCATTAAATTAGTTTCAGCATGTAAGTAATTGAAGGCTTCTTGAGAGACAATTTTGGATCTTTATTGGCCTGTCTCTCGACAGGATTTGATGTGAGTGTTGTGAGATCTAGAATTCTTTTGAAACATTCTTAGAACGTTAAGACGTATTATCAATATTCCAAAAGCAAATGCATCAAAATTAACGTTTCAAATAAAGTAGTTGATTTTTCGATTTATCTATGTATTTGTCGATTTCCGAGTTCGAAAAAAGTTTATTTTTTGAGCTTATATGCCCAAGTAAATATCTAGTGTTGTTATCTACCCGTTAGGGTTGGTTGCATTTTCTTGTCGGCAACATAAAAATATTTTGGTTTCGCACTCACACACCGCTTCATTTTTTATAGCCGCAAAGCACCGAACGCAACATGTCAGAGTTTATGAAATGTAGTTCATACTTTTGAAATATATTGCTTTCAACGTTGGCTTCTTATTTTTACTGAGCAGTTTCAATTTTCGCGTTGTCATCTTTAACAAGCGCATGAGTTTGACACTGATGACAAGGCTAAACACGGCTATTATCTTTATAAGGTCTTATAAAATGTGAATCTGCTATTGATTTTGAACACAACAAATTTACAATCACATTGATAAGTACCTTTAAGGTCACTCACTAAAGGTTTTAGGCATTCGCACAATACAGTGTATAAAATCTTGTATGCGAACCAACTCGAAGGGCCACTCTTAAGACCTGGGTAAACAACGATGAAATCTTACTATATTCATTGGCCTTAATAAGTACCGACTTCTCTAAGTAGCTCAAGAGTGCGACGCCAGCTTTATTGATTTACACCCATATGCAGACATCGCTCAGAACCCACGTCAGCAACTTGATACTCATCACTGATGATGTATTTGCATTACAGAGATCTTAGAAACACCCAGGAGTACCAAATCGGGTTACAGCGCTTAGTTTAAAGTGTTATGTATGTATGAAAGCATCTATAAAGATGATCGGTACGTAGCCATATTTGCTTCTGGCATCTCTTCTAAACTCCTCTCGATTATGCAGGGTGACGATGAAGAAAGCTTAAGGTCGTCTTTAGACAATAAGGATAAGATACTTAACAAGCGATTTTTTAACATTATCTTGGAATGTTTTCGTGAAAACTCAGACAGCACAGACAGAGGCACAATCTTTCAAAAGTCTTTACTACTACGTCGCAATAGTTTTATGCTGTCAAGAGATATGTTGATAGAGATATGTTGTTCGAGATAGTCAATGATGTGTCTGAACAAGATCCACTTAGACTATGAGTAATAATAAAATGAAAATAATTCTTGCCAATCACAAGAAAATCAAACAGCAGAAATTCATATCTTGAATGGAGCACGCAAGTATTAATGAACCGCAACCATCTTGGGGTTATAACTAAGGAAGGCTGGAAAAATCGAGCCGGCTGGAAGGGTCTGTTGGTTAAGGCCCAGGATCATATCACCTCGAATGATTCATTCTGTCTCACATCACTATTCTGGTTATTGTAGCCACCTTTATAATAAGAACAATAATTTCGCTTGCGAATAAAAACCAAAAACTCCAAGACCTCGAAGATCTAAAAAAAAATTAAAAATAAGCTTACATGCGGATATATATACCTACATATCATACGCATTCAAGTCATCCGTAAAAAACACGTAAAATTTAAGATGCTTTAATTCATCGGGAATATCTATGTACGTCAACTTTAGCACTAACATGACAAACTTATAAGCTTTTAAATAAATATCTGACAATTAACGTTAGCAACGTTACCAAACTAATAGATGATTCTAAATTGGATAAGCAAACATATGATTTTGTTTCTTGTTCCAATTCTTACAATAATCATATATTTGCTTATCCAATTTAGAACTTAGTCTTCCAAAGATTCTCTAGAGTATTAATATACATATATGTTATATGCGGTACCTCAATTTCTCAATATTTAAAAAAGAACGATAAGTCAGTTATGAATACTACCATATCTATTTAAGCTACTCAATCATGGGCTCCGGAAAGTGATCAGAAACGTGCATTAATTTACTGATCTCAATTAACGTCTACATGTTTTTATCGCATGATTGGTAAAAGTGAAACTACGAGCAAGGCATATTTGAAAAGATGTTTGGCTAGGTTAGGTTCGGTTAGATAAAGAAAGGTGAAGATCAAATAGGCTAGTAGAAATGTGTTTAAGTTCATCAAGTTACTTTCCTATCATGTCTTAATTTTTTCGACCAATATTCAACAATAATTCATATGCAAACTAAAAAAAAAAAAAAAAATTAAAACTCTCAAAGGTGATTGCCCCTTGATCTCCAAAAACCTTTGAAGAGTTGGTGACCATATTTATACAAAGTCGACATTGGCCCTTATATGAACCTTCAGCTGGATACACACAAACCTGATAGTCCCATCGGACTTAATGAAACATACTCGTAATGCAAGATTTATATCGCAGAAAATGCGGTGAAAAAACAAATTGATCACACCGATATCAATGAAAGATCAGCATTTGGTATTTTGGCGAATCGCACTTTTTAGAAGGCAAACCTTTTAGCAGAAAGCATTTTTGCAAACATTCTATGCTGCCTATCGAAAAAAAAAACATTTTTTACAAAAGCCCAACGTAATGGGTCTGCAACCGCAAGACATTGTCACAACTTTGGTTCACCCCACGTTTTTGTATCCCGAGATTTGAAAAAAGTTTCCCCATTTTCTCAGTGATGAATCAAGGCTATTATTTAATATTTGAATTTAGGATTGTGCTGTCATTCGACGCTCTACTTTAGTGTACACCCCAACGCCACTAGAGTGCATGCATTCCTATATTTTAATATTACTGCTCCCGAACTTTACGCTTTCTTTTACTAAATATTTTTATAGAGACTCCTTAGGCTTTTTCCAACCCCATTCTGTGCCGTCGGAACCCAGGCGATTGATTATGGCCTTGTCAATACATTTTCCATAGTATTTTTTGGCAAATTGCAAAAGAAGTTTTCTATGGCGATTCGTTAGTAAGGACTATCTTATTTTTGCTCCTTCTTTTCATTCCTGTTTGTCTTAGAACTCTACTTACGGTTTCCGGACTGGCATCAATTTGTATAACTTTGTTAAATTCCGACGATATTCCGTTTTATTATTTTTTCATCCAGAAGATCGGCTTTTCGCTGTAACATCAAACATTTTTCTGAACTTGCTGACAGTACTCTTTTTTTTTTTTTTTAATATCAAGCTGATTTCTTTCATTTTTTGACCTTTTTTATAGATTGTGATGAAATCACTGAAAGAGATCAGAGTAGGTCGAAAAATCATCAGTTACAGAACGAAAATATCATACTTAATTTACCTACCTTTACTTTTTTGTGTCTATTTCGCGAAAAATTTAAATAAATCATAAGAATGAACAGTACTACTTCACTATAAATGAATTCCTTATCGGTAAAGATTCAGGTTGAATAGTCAAAGCAAATCATGTACACAAAATGGTTTTGCAATAATGGAAGTATTCTACCAACTTTTTGTCGATATATTCTACTAATGAGTGCTCGCAGTATAAATATCAAGTTCACTGTTAAAAGTGTTTTTGATGTCCAACATAATAGCAGAACCTATATTCATGAATTTTAAGTTCACGCCGTGACTTTCGACTTACTAATAGAGTTGATAGTCGAGCCAGCTTTATGGAAACTGTTATAGTCGTATATTGATGACTAACAAGTCTTATTGCCTCTACCACTTATTATACAATTTCCACATTGTCAAACTTTAAAAATTTGTGTCTTATTATAGAAGCAGAATTACCATTAAACCTCCCTTTTCCTGCTATATGTGTGCATTAATATAAATATTTTTTTGTTTCGAATTCTTTCGTAGATCTGATAGACTTTGCCGGGTGTGACTGGGAAGTTTGCTTCTGTCATCCGTGACGATCTCTGATTACTTTCTTTTCTCGTACTTATTGAGCATAAAACCCCTACTTACGTTCTCTAGGTACAGGGCTGTCATAGAAGATGAAGATGAAGCATCTATTTTTGCTTTGGCAAATGACGTTTTTCAAATTTTCTAAGAAACATAAGAAATTAAATCTTTCTCGATTTTTACTTGTCTTAACATTATTCTTTAATAATAATTGAAGTCCAATTGCTGTGTAATAAACACTGTGAGAAGGCCAGTTCCGCTATATATCATTACTACTGATACTAAGAAATGTCACTCTTAACAAAGCACTAACTTCAACAATGGTTTAACATGGCATAAAAACCTTTGAACTCTAGATATGCATTATCTACTTACAAATTATATTAATAATGCTTACACTCTGTTACTGTTACTCATACTTTGATTTTTAATGATATAACTAATTTCACTCAATAGGAGATGGTAATTCAAAAATGTCGCATTTAGTTAAACAATGTCCTTAATTTATCTTGGATCTTTATAAGTATATGAAAATACTTGTTTGTTAGAAACCAAATTGGGGGGACTTACGGTTAAACTTTATTACACATTTAAAGGAATTTTATTACACATTTAGATACATTATTCAACCTTAAAAAAAAAAAACTGCCTACGAGAATAATGGGGTTAGAAGATAATTCGAGAGTCTATAACAAAACCCGCCTATAAACAACCTTGAATAAGGATGGATTCACTATTGACGACAATACTAAACGAAAAAACGACTAGCTTAGAAGGAGCGACAACATGGGCCGTACAAATACAGGATGAAAAACTATATTACACAGCACGAAGGCTCTGGTACGAGTGGCCACCATGACGTCCCAATAGATGCTGGATGCTGGAACCAACCTTCCCGGGACTCCTGACTTTCGTTGTACCAGTATACGAGTATGTGTAAAACCTTTAGTAAAGCTTTGGTAATATTGGGATTACTTCATTATAAACTTCTTATTACTATATACCCGGACAGATGTTTCGTTAAAAAATACCAATAAATGATCAGATCAGTATTAGAGATGCCTCAACATTCTAAGAGATCAATACATATAGGTCCGACATACCACATATATCTAAGACGTAATACAAAAGAATGTGGAGATTAATCGTAAGATGGCAACAAATTGCCAGAACCTTTATCAACCGCGCAAGCCTCAATCTCTCCTTGACGCCCTTGTGGCCACCTCAAGTGATGGCCTCGCCTACGAACCAGCGCTACATAAAAAGACGAGAGTGAAACAGCATTGGCTTCTCCGATGGTGGGATGATACTTCCGGAATTTTTTGTCAGAATCTAAAAAAGGACGTGTCAAGCCTACAACACCCGAACAGGAACCTGTACTGTAAAAATGAGCAAGAACATTTAGTTCTACCATATTATGTAGATTCACAGCAGATACTAAAGATGCAAAAACCATTATTCCAGGCTGTTAAATGACCAGGACGATCCAAATTTCGATATCAGACAGAAAGAAATATTCAACCCAAAAGCCAAGACCAAAACAACATTGAGATAGCAATATTTAAGTAAACCAAAGTTGCCGGGTCCGATAGACAACTTGCCGAACTATTTATGCCATACACCTACTCATTTTTAAGATTTGCTATGAAATTTCAGCACTATTTACCCGATCTACAAGAAAGTAGAACTCTAAATTGCGCTAACTATAGGATCACGTTCACGATCTCATCTGTCTTGTTTTGCACCAAAAACGAATAAAAGAACTTTTCAGCTGTCTGACTGATGCCTTCCCAGCGACATATCAGTCGTATTCAGTCAGCCATTCTATCGGTAGCATTCCGCCCCTTCAAACCTTCAACCGGAACACTAAGTTCACTTTCAGACGTACTCTGAAATATCATGATTCGTTCCTTAGTCGTACAACTCGCTTATGGAATTCACTGCCGAGCTCTCTATTTCCTGTTCATTATAACTTGCAAACATTTAAGACCAATGTACATCAGTATCCCTCTTTTTTCATCCCTCATTTTCCTTGGCCCGTGCTGTGTACAAACATTTTAACGGTACCCAAATCCGTTAACGTACCTTATTACAAAAAAATAAAAATAAAAATAAAAATAAAAAATCCGAGGATTATTAGCTTTTGCAGTTTCTTTCATGGATGACATTAGAAAATGTAAAGCGGACGAAAAAAATTTTCGCCTGGTATTGCAGAGACTAATCGACTACGCTCTTAAGATCAATGTGTAGTTAGCCTAAGAAACAATTTTTCGGCCGCGAAATTGATGGCCGTGGGAGTCCAACCACTTGATTAAAAGGTCAAATGGATCCAGCAGTTTCCAAAGCAAACGAAAGCTCAATTAGGCGCCTGAGACCGAGGTGGCTTAGTTAACAAACACAACGGAGTACGTATGTGAGAGCCATTTATTTCAGTGTCAATCACTTTTGTCATCTAAAAGGAGGCAGTGGCCGTGGCTCAAGTTCAATTCAGTTCAGACATCCTACACACCAAAGTGAACTCATAACAGTGTCGCCGATACTTTTCCTATTATATGTACAGCTACTTTTACATTAAGCAAAACCATTGAAATAGGACGTTAACGAGATTTTTCAAAAGCTTATAGAGGCAATTGTTATTCACAGTAATTAAGCATCTTCCAGAAGACAAGCTGCCAGTATACTGTGATTCATCCGACTGTGCCGAAGACCCTACAAAATTCCATTATAAGAACTCAACACAACTATTACAACCGGAAACTACGGCAAATACATCATTCATTACCGAGCGTTACGTGTGGCTCAAGAAGTAATGGCTTTTGCTATTTGGCATTCGGATACATATCTTTACCGACCTGGGAAGGCCTTTTGAAAGAACCATCTACAGGAATAACTCATTGGTTTGTTCGGCATTAAACATAAACGATACCACATCGACACCCTAGACTAGAACCCTTCCAATTTAAGCCAAATCGAAACTGATTTTGTTAAAGGCCTACGCAGCACCACCACGCCACTGTATAATGCACAATTTATAATGGTCGAGTGAAATGAAAAATATTGTATTTCAAAGTCATAATGCCCAGTAAACCTTAATCGATCTGCCTGTAATAGGATAAGCTTAGTAGTGTAAAAGAAAGAGTTTAATTCAATGAAAACAAAGGAGGTCATAAATATATCAGGGTTCATTTCCTGATTACTTTATATCATATATTCGGATTATCACCACCAGGAAAAGATGTGACCGGACTCAGTTATGAATTCACACAAGAGCTTCGGCGTTCCTTTCAAGAAAAAATAAAATAAAATAAAATAAAATAAAATAAAAACTGCAACCTCGACAAACAAAGATCTTTCTGCCAAATCCGTCTGAAGTACGTCGAGCTAGATAGTAAAAGAAATTAAGCCCAAAAATCAATCCCTCTTAAAATCAAATGGTTTTTCCTTATTTATCATTTTATGGGCAGATAGCGATAAAACTCAGTCAACACACTTCAGAATCATCAGAGAAGTATCTTTCCTAATAAAATTTCCAGATACTACCAAAAACGAATCTCCACTCAATGCATATGGTTTCCTCATTCTATATTGCCTATAGAGACATTTAACTACTAAGAAAAACACTTCAACAAATGACTGCAAAATGCAGTATTTATACAATACGAAGAGTGCCCTCATTCATCTCAAACAAAAAAAAAAAAAAAAAATAATAATAATAAAAACCATCGGTCGGTGGGTCGGTTGGCGGTACTTATAAAACCGTAACCAAAATACAGGAAACCACTTTCGATTGTTTTTGCATTTAGTAAATCAGCCACCCGCGCACCGAGTCAAAAAAAAAAAATAAAAAAAATAAAAAAATGTGCGCGCCTTGCACATTGAAATGTTTGTATTATGCAAAAGATGTCACACATACTATAGCACAAGCTCGACTTAGTACAACTTAACTCGACTTGGCGCTAGAAGCACACGCAATGAACATGCGCAGCGTGTGAAGCACCATATGACATACCTTTTTATAGGTAGGTACGAATACCGCATACGAGTACACTGATACAAGTCGCTCATTCGAAGCATTTCAACCGCAACGACAAGCAACTGGAACGCATTGCACTGCTTACCTTTTTTCCTTTTTGTCATCTTTGGAATTTCAATTTAGCGAAATACGCAACCAAAATATAATGACAAAGAGTAACCAGAAAGTATCTTCAGATACTATGGGCATGCTTCATTCTCCATTCTTCTTCTTTTTCCTACCTCCACATCGTCTTAAGCTACTGCTGCTGTGTGGGAAAGTGCGTTGTATTCATCACGTAATAGCGATTTAACCCAAAATCGGTTAAAGACGGACCTTTGCCAAACTGAATCACTTAAAATTAAGCAAACGTCTCAGGCCTGTTTTAAAACCGACCAATCTGAAGAAGAAGTAGACGAAGAGGAAAACGAAGGCGAAGGTGAACACAGAGGAAGATATTTGGCTGCGGACATGTGAAAATTTCGTACGCAAGCAATCTACAATCAAGTGGCTGGATATAAAATCGGCAACCGCAGTCAACCAGTAACCAGACCCCAAGCCCCAAAACTCAAACCCCAAGCCCAAAACAAAACCCAGACCCAGACAACTCTGAGGTTGTCTTCCAAAAAGCCATTCATCCACAGCTAGCAGTACGTAAAAGAGAAGCGCGCGCGCAGCATGTCATGTACAATCGCTGCAATAGCTACGATCGGTGCGATCTACACTGGTGGAGCAACACTGGAGCTATGAAACTACAGTGGAGCAGGTGGAGAAAGTTGTATATTTAAAATATAGCAATAACGTGCGGATATACTAAAGCACTGGCACATAGAGTGACATCCAACAACAGTGACCGTGACGACGACGCGATGAAGACGACAATCAAACAAACAACGACGACAACAATGATGATGATGTTTAATGGCGATAAAAACAAAGAAAAATACAATACAACGACAATAACGACGACAACGATATCAACGAAATTTTCCCAAACATAGCCCGCAAAGAGGAAGGAGAGATAGTTTCGTAAATATTACGAAACACTTAGAGCATCGGACTACTAACAAATTTTCGCGACCGAAAATTTTGGTTTTTTTTTTTTTCGAGAGATTGAAATTCTTTTCGATAATGTCAATGACTACGGCTACGGCTATGGCTATGGCTATAGTAATCCTGCCTGCTGAGGATGCGCCTTCTAATTTTAGAAAAAACATTCTCTGTCAAAAATAAATGATAAATGCATCCATTATCCAGAAAGAAGCGTACCATTCACACCCTAGATTCAAATTACAGATTAAAGATACTCGTACTCGTGAAGTTGGTGTGCTTGCGTTTTGGCTTCAGCGAATGAATCAAATTTCACTCCTCGAGTGCAACCAAAACGGCAAGTGGAACAAATTTCCTGAAACAAATCCAATGAATCATCTTTTCCTTGTTTTCGTTTGTTGGTTCGTTTGATGAGATTATAATTTAAATTGAAGGCACTTCGAAGAGTTCTTAAAAAAATTCTTACGAAATGGGATGTACGCAGGGAACAAACAGGACTCAAAATTGGATCCAGGAAGCAAGAGATATTAGGACAAATGATATTGGTAAAATTCTGGAACGAATCCAGTAAAAGTAAAAATTAAGAGTTATGCTATAGTTCCCTTTCAATTGAACTGATTTTGACGGAGGAAATGAAGTGAAATCAATTTTATCGAATGGAGAAAACCGCTTACACAGATACGAGTATGTATATGAGTACGCATGAAAAATGCAGTGCATACGAATTGATAAATTTAAATAGTTTGTAAGCATTAGGGTATAACGACCATAATTGTATGCATAGAAAAAGCACGGCACACAAGGGAATTCAATTAAAATCCCTAAAAAAAAAATAATATATTTAAACTGACGGTTTATTCCTAACCGTCAGTTGTGTTAGATCGAAAGTCGGACAGTTACATGAAAATTTTGTGAAGCACTAGCGTGAAAAAGATGCCCGCAATATGGAATCCTATTTTATTTTTTACGGCTGGTAATGTACCGATTAGGTACACTTTCTGCTTTAAAAATATCTCTAGATCGCATAAAACTTAAGTAGTATGCGAATTAATTTAAAATGTCAATTGTTTAGGTTGAGGTAGGTTTAAGAAGAGTATGATGAGATAAGATTTGAATACACCATTAGGCACCAAAAAGGGTTCCTCCTGATCTCTGCAGAACCAATTGAATTGAAAAGTTAAAGAGAATAACTTGAGATATTCTCTTGATAAAAAACATCAAATTTCCCGGAAAATCTGAGTATACCCTTATAGTCCGTGTGGCCTATAGTTAAGTTATCAAATATCTTCTAAATGATCTAAAACATTTCTTGCAACTTCTCAAAGAATGTATCGTTTTATTGCTATTTTCACCACCAGTGCTCGAACGAACCCCCTTCAAACTTTTACCCGTAACGCCTACCTTCGAACGTACTCTGAAATACCGTGATCTGTAAAGTTCTGCCGAGCTAATTATTTCCTAGTTACTACGAGGGCTGTTTGATGAATACCGGTATTAGAAATGACAACGCAATTTTTTTTGGTTTTGACAATTTGTTTTTCAATATAATCTCAATTCAACTAGATAAACTGGTGAATTGGTCCCATACACACCATCGAGAATGGGCTTGATTTCCTTACAGGTTTTGTCACTCCAAAACAAGAATAGGATCACGGAGCGATACTGCTATTTTTCCATCGTCGCAAAAAACACTAACACGATGTTTTGAAATAAGTGTCAAAACAAAACTAAGCATCGGATTGTCACCAAATTTTTACAGATGGGCTAAAAAAGGTTATACTAAATGATGTTTTACGCGTTTTGGCTCAGTAGCGTCACCTATTGGGTTTATATTTTAATTCGTGCGGTTTTTTTTTTTTCAAAATTTGAACGTTTATTTAAGGAAAACATGTACAATAGTATTATTCAAAGTATTGCCCATCTGAAGCTATGACTTTTTCCCATCTTTCTAGCAATTTTTAGATCCCATCCCATAAGAACTGCGCCGGCTGGGCAGCCAAGAATGAATCAAGCCAATTTTTTATATACTGCTCTGATGTGAACCGTATTTCAGTGAGGGCGTTCTGCATCGAACAAATGGTAGTCAGAAGGGACAAAGTCTGGTCTATAAGGCGGGTGGGGTAAACTTCCCATCCACTGTTTTCCAAATAGTTCTTAACTGGAATAGCAACGTGGGGCCGAGCGTTTTCATGATGGAAAATTATTGCCTCGTGTCTGGTCGCATATTCCGGGCGTTTTTCGACTACTGCTCTCTTCAAACGGATTAATTGTATTCGGTAGCGTTGTCCATTGATGGTTTCACCCATTTTTAGCAGCTCATAATACAGCACACCCATCTGATCCCACCAAATACAGAGCATTACCTTCGCGCCATGGATATTCGGCTTTGCCGTTGATTTGGCTGGTTGTCCGGGTTTCACATATGATTTTTTGCGCTTGGGGTTGTCGTAATGGATCCATTTTTCATCACCAATAACAATCCGATGCAAAAATGACTTCCTTTTGTGGCGTTCTAGCAGCATTTCGGACATGCCTTTCGACGTCTGTCGGCTTGAGTTCATGTAGAACCCAATTTCCTTACTTTTGAATATATCCAGCTGCTTTTAAACGTTTTGAAATGGCTGCTTGAGTGACACCCAAAGATTCTGCGAGCTCTTCTTGTGTTTGGCAACAATCTTCATAGAGTAATGCTTCCAGTTCTTCATCTTCAAACTTTTTTGGCTGCGCAGGACGTTCATCGTCTTCCAAGCCAAAATCACCACTTTTAAATCGTGCAAACCACTTTCGGCACGTTCGCTCAGCTGGCGTATCTTCACCATAAACTTCCACCAAAATACGATGACTTTCGGCAGCAGTTTCCTTCATATTAAAGTAATGAAGAAGAACTCCTCGCAAAAACACTTTTGCAGGCACAAAGTTCGACATATTTGAGTAAAAAAAAATTATTGTTGTTTACGCTTGAAATGAATGACATATACTGAAATGACGTACAATGACAGTAGCTTTCCAACGCATGTTCCAATGGAATAATAACAATGGAATAATACAAGTTAAGCCATCTCTTAGCAAACCGCTAATACCCAATACATCCACCATATAACATCAAGATTACCATTTCTTTCGATCTTTCCAAAAGTATTTGGATGAAGATGACACTGTGAAATCGCACCTGGTTCCGTCTTTCGCCAATAAAGATCAGAATTTCTACGAACGCGATATTATGAAATTGCCAGACAGATTTCAAAAAGTTATCGAATGGAAAATACAATATATCATTGATTAAAATTTATTTCTTTAAAAAAAAGTGTTTTATTTATATAAAAAAAAAAATCAGTAGTTACTTAGTGGCCTGGGCCTGATATTTAGAATCGTAGGCCTAAGTTGCAGTAAGCTGCTTACTTGTATCGCGTACACAATATTTCAGAGTAGAGAACTACTGACCAGTTTTATGACACCACCAACAACTTTTCTCAATTTGTACAATACTTTGTACGACCATCTCACAATTCATTAAACGCAGCCGATGTTACCAAATTGCTAATGTGCTGCTGAATACTCCAGCTTTAGAGGGTGTATTCACGTAACTGGAAATTGGGGGTGCTCTGCTTGCGGTCTGTATTCATGACGTCGACTATCCGGCCCTAACAATCTAATTTTTGGATAATGAATCTGTTCTGGAAAATCATCATTTGGCCGTTGCTTTTAAATTACTTTAAAATCAATGCTGCAACATATTCTGCAACATGCAAAAGAAACAAAGTCAAATTTTGAGGAAAATTGTAATTGACATCGTCCTGTCAACAGTTATGTCGAAACATATTAGTATTTTGGCTGACCTCAAGACAATGGTTGAAATTAAAAAAAGTGGCTCGTTCCGGTGTCCTAATCTTAGACAATTATACAAATCGTATACAGATCTTGGAGAATCTGATGCATTGTGCGGATCTAAGCAATCCAACAAAACCGCTTCCACTCTATAAACGATAGGTTGATTTGCTAATGGAAGAATTTTCCTTGCAAGGTGATAAGGAAGGGGAGAATGGCACGGATATTAGTCCAATGTGTGATCGACAAAATGTGACTAAAGAGAAATCACAAGTAAGGTTTATTGATTATATTATTCACCCATTGTTTGAGACATGAGCTAATTTGGTGCATCCAGACGTACAGGATATTTAAGATACCCTGGAAGAGAACAGAGACTATTATCAAAGCGCAATACCGCCATCGCCACGATCATCACTCGGAAAACACATCGACAAGATTCGTTTTCAAGTTAAATTTGAAGACTCTTATCAGGAAAACTTAGTCGAGCTTGCGGAAGTCGACGAGAGTGAAAGTAAAATCAAAATCAAGCCGTCGGGGAGTCAAAATCAATCCCAACACACTGGAAGAAAATAACTGAAAAGGCGCAAACTTTTTTACATACACGCACAACCCACAAAAATAAACAAAAAGATACTTAAATAAATTTAAACAAAATGAAACCCATAAACCCTTTAATAAAAAACAGGAAAAAACAACCCAATAGTTAAAAACGTTATATGCCCCCAGTCACAATTCTCAGCAATTTTTCGTTCATTTAAGCCTTCTCACAAGTTCAACAGTTGGTTGAATTTTTCTTTTCCCGCAGGGTAATTATTCCCAACATTAGTGCTGGTACATACTCGTATAACATAGTAGTTTTCCAATCGGTATTTTTTTGATGAAAAACTCTTAGCTAACAAAACGAAAAGACAAATGTTTGGCAGAAAACAACGTACATTTGAAAAAAAAGACCGTTTACTCCAATAAATTTATGGTGTTTTAATGAGCATTATTTTCTTGAATTGGCAATATTTTTTCCAGCCACAGCCAATTTCACAGCTAACATCCTTTTTTGCGCTAAATTTGGTTCACCACAGCCAATTTCACAGCTAACATCCTTTTTTGCGCTAAATTTGGTTCACCATTATCAGTAGACTTACGCCAGAACAACACTTACAATTTGTGCAAATTTATTTCGATAAACTTTGTTCAGTTCGCGCATCTTTCTGAGTGCAATGTCAATTTGAGCAAGTTATTGAAATTGGCAATATATTTTCCAGCCACAGCCAATTTCACAGCTAACATCCTTTTTTGCGCTAAATTTGGTTCACCATTTCATCATCAGTAGACTTACGCCAGAACAACACTTACAATTTGTGCAAATATATTTCGATAAACTTTGTTCAGTTCGCGCATCTTTCTGAGCGCAATGTCAATTTGAGCAAGTTATTGAAATAGCCAGTAACGTTTTTGCACCACTCATGCTCCAATTGATAATACTCATCCGAGAGCCAGAGCTCGAGCAATTGAAGCTTTGGACTGTTTACCGTGAGAAAAAATGGAATCGCTAGTCTACGCCAAAAGTCAAAAAAGTTCTCGATAATTGTACTTCCAGATTGCGCCTTATTCGAATCAGTTGCGGCGGCAAAAAATATTTTTTCCACCGAAGCCAACACCATAGTCATAACCACAGTCAAATGTTAAACAATCTGCAGAATTAATAGCTTTTAACTCGAAGACTTCACGAATAGCAGTCTTCGTCTTTCTGTGCAATACCGCCTTGTTGGACTGTATACCATTCTTCATCAAATTAAGACTTCATTGTAATGAAAGATATTCAAATAATATTCTGCATTTGTAACTAACAGAATAAGTTTCAGGAGACACGATCAGAAAAGGTTTCAGTAATCTCTTGCACTAGCAGCAGTTCGACGTCAAATTTCATACAACAATTGTTCGTTATTTTTTGGGTTAGGGATATCTGCATTCGTACCGTGACTAAGCACGTGGTACAAGACAATGTTGCCTCCTCGGAACGTTTACATATTCAGAATATACAAAAGAATACTATCCAATGACAAGAAAGGTATTGTGGCATATGTGGGTAATAATTTCCTGACCAGCGGACTGCCAATTTTTGTGTTAGGTGCGAAACGTCTACTATCTATGATGTCGATTCGTCCCTCTGTAACGGCGAAAAATTTGCGTTCAGTTTTGAATACAACCCGGAATGCTTCCTTAAACTGTGTCGTCTAAACACCAATTTTTTTTATTTGGCAATATATACCGCCACTTGGGAATCGCTAACGACGACCGTTGGTGGGCATTGTGACGCGAGCGCAATAAAAATCAGAATAACAATCCTGATCAAATATTTCATTTAATCAGCACTGGTTCTTATCACTACCAGCTGCCATAAAGATGTTCTTCTTTTCCACGAGGAAAAGGAGAAAAGAATACAAATACTACCCGACAGAATTTCACTTGGTTCTAGCTTCATAATGCCTTGCATCCTGATTCATCGCCATTCGGTCTGCCGCTTTGAAAACTGTTAGAACTTCTTATTGAAATATACTGCTTGCATCCGGAAAGTATCCATCGTATATATAAGGTTTTCTAATAACGACTTGACAACTTTTTTTTCAAATAAAAGGCAAACCATTTGAGATATTTCAAAAACTTTATTATTGACTTGAAGTTCAATTAAAACATTTATGAATGGAACTCGATTTCCTTCATATAACCACCGCGGGTACGTTTGCAGCGGTCGATTCGTTGGACCCAATTTTCAACGACTCGGCCACACATTTCGGCCGAAACGACCGCTTTTTCGCGTTCAATGTTGGCTCTGAGCTCTTCCAACGTCGTCGGCGTGTTGGCATAAGCCAATGACTTAACGTAGCCCCACAGAAAATAGTCAAGCGGCGTTAAATCGCACGAACGAGTCGGTCAATCAACTGATCCATGTCTTGAGATAACACGCTCACCATAATTACTCTTCCTGTTGAAAATACATGTCGTCCAAGTCCATATCTTCCAATTCGGGCCAAAAATAATCGGTGATCATGGCGCGATAACGCTGACCATTCACAGTAACGTGACGATCGTTATCGTCGACGAAAAAATATGGCCCAATACATGCCACACCAAACAGTTATTTTTTGTGGATGAAGTGGTGATTCATGAAGCACATTTGGTTTTTTACCCGACCAATAACGCATATTTTGCTTATTGACGAGCCTTTATGGCGCATCTTCTCCAGAACCCAATCGGATAACGTTTGCAGACGTTGCTCGTTAGTGTACTTTACCATGATGAAAATGTTGAGTTTACTGAATAAATTGACAGTGACAGTTTGATGAATAGTAAAAGAGTGCGTTCAAAAATTAAATTCAAAGTTGTCAAATCCCTATTGGAAAACCCTATACAATTCCCGGTAAGGATCTGTGCATAAAATGCCAGCATCCGATTTCGTTGCCTTTTTAAACCGATATACGTGAATAGCAACTTTATTTTGCCTTGCTGTTGCGTGATTTTACCATTATTTCTTTCCGAGATGGTGTGCCGAAGTGTTAGAATATTGCACTACTGACCAAACTTTTGGCTGTTTTAAGGGTTGTAGCATTGGACACTGCATGATTTTAAGTCAGAGAAACATTTTCTTGTTTATTGCTTTCCACTACACTTGTACGCCATATGTAAGTGTAGGTACCACTACCACTGCATATGATTAGCGCATTTCAAATAACCGCCCCAAATTATGTATATTCATTTTTACAGATGAAAAGAGCGCTATGAGTCTTTTAAGTCTTTTAACTGCATTTATTAAAAGCTGTCCGAAAGGACCAATTATATTCTTTCAAACCTGGGGAGATTTAATCGCGATAATACTTAGTTCAATCCTGGGAACGTTTCCACCTTAGCTGAATTTAAACACATTGCCAAAATTGTACAGCCTTAGAGAGGCTAAAATGTGTCTAACACTCTCCAATCTAAGTCACAATGAAATCTCAAAATACTTGAAACACATTAGGGGTGACATAAAGAGTCTAGCAAGTCTGCTTCTGTGTCAATTCAGCCTCAGTGATTATCTTTATAAAAAGAATTTAATTAGCAAGATAGCAAACTTATACGTTAATATTCCTAAGTATAACAATTGTCGTAGAAACATGCAGACGAAGTAAATTGCAGGACACCAAAATATATACATATATATGTAAGTTAACGATATCACGAGCAAATTGTATTGTATATTCGTATCTTCAGTCTACTTCCAGAACACGTAGATTTTTTGCATGAGGACTTCATAATTTTAACTATTTTAAGTATGGGGGAACAACTTGATTTATGGATTGAACTTAATGAGCATTGTACGTGAAAAAGTAGACTCGGTTTGGCCCACCTAATGTAATCAAACGTATGACCGTATCATTAAAAGCGTTTTAAAAGGCTTCAAATAGGTTTTAGTGAATTAAAAAATTATTTTTAATTTTGATTTTAGTGAAAGATATTGAACCTTACTAACAACCAAATTAAGTATACAGCTTAAGTATAATGTCCATACTTTCCGAAATATTTGTAGCATTAACGAATTTAATTGTCGGTAAGTATGGAGCTAAATTAAAACGTACAGAAAACCACGTCAAATTTTTAAAATATGACATTAAAAAATAGAGTGATTCCAACGTACGTACTGTCCAAAGAAGGATTAGATTTGGAATCTTAAATACTTAAATTGTGCATAAAACATTAATTGGACTTAATTGAAATTGTAAAAGCCAAATTAAATTTTTATGCATTATAAAAAATCCTTTACATTTATTATAATTTTTTAAAATTCTTCCCGGCACAAAATATGTAAAAATATGTTTCTTTCTACCGCCGAGAGTTTTGGAAAGAAGCGTAATGTTAAAGAATCAAGAATATACACTGATTCGACAGAAAAGGCAGGCATACGATGTGTGTTCAAAATGTAGAGTGACGTTATATTTTTATAAAAAAAAAATTTATTTATTCATCAATACGAGTATTAATGTTGTCCCCTTTAAAGTAATTTAATCTATACCACCTTGATCAAAAACGGAATAACAACCGTGTGGTGCTCCCATTGTTCCGATTTGGTTTTTTTTTTTTTTTTTTTTTTGTTAAGTTGGTACATCTCTTGGTAACATTCCCTCTAAATCTAAGCGACATAGCTTGACATTTGCAAAAGTTACGTAGCCAAGAGTACATCTATCGTGTGCTGGCGATTTTTTACAATTTTAGAAATGGATTTAAATTTGCAACAACGAAGTTGTATTACATTTTGCGTAAAAAAAACGGATGTAATGGTGCGCGAACGTTGGAAATGTTGGAAAAGTGTTTCGGCAACGATTCTCTAAAGAAAACAGTCGTTTACCAGTGGCACGAGTGGTTCAAAAGTGGTCGTGAGTCAATCGAAGATGATGAGCGCAGTGGCAGACCATCGACATAGAAAACCGACGAAAAAATTTATGAACTAAAAAAAATGTTGGTCAATAACCGCAAATTAACCATCAGAGAGATAGCGGAGGACTTGAACATTGCCTTTGGATCCGTCCAAAACATTTTTTTTAATGATTTGGGTTTCCGTCGTGTAGCAGCAAAGTTGGTGTCAGAAGACCCCAATTTCATGCAAAAAATAGACCGTGTTGACGTCGCAAAAGAGATGATTTGCGAGGCTGAATCCGATCCCACATTCATCATTACTGGAAACGAGACGTGGGTTTATGAGTACGACACGCAGGGGAAAATATGGATTTAGATGAATAAACTTGTATTTTTAATTTTCTGAATAAATTCCGGGAACTGGTGGTATAATACACTTGTGTTTATGCTTTTTTCAATCCTCGAAGCAGTTCTCATAAGCAGTTTTTGGAATAGCCTTGAGCTCTTCGTCGTAAGTCTCCGTCCTTTCAGAGGTCTCTTCATTGAAAAAGTCGCATAGGGTCAAATCCGGTGAATATGTTGGCTGAGGCATGATTTTCGTGTTATATTTGGCCAAACAATTTCTGACAAGCAACTATTAATGAGCAGGTGCATTATTGTGATGTCATGAATTGTTTTTGCACAATTGCGGAAGTTTTTTTATATTGCTTCTCGCAAACGGCGCATAACTTAAAGGTAATACTCAAATAATAATAATCAAAACTTTGACATTTGATCGAACTTAGTGTGTTTTTTTCGGTCTTGCCTCTCCTGGGTGCTTCCTTTGGGACGATTGGGCCTTGGTTTCGACGTCATAACTATATACCCATGATTCGTCACCAGTTATGATCCTTTTGAGCAAGTCAGGATAATCATTGACGTCATTCAAGAGCTCCTGAGCTGCCCATGAGACTGATCAAAATTAAGAATTGTCGAAACAAACTTCGCTGACACACGTGTAATGCCCAAAACATCCGAAAAAATTTCATGACACGCGCCGACTGGTATGCCAACATCCTCAGCAACTTCTCTTATGGTAATTCGACGAGTTCCCAAAACAATTTTCTTCGACGTTACCATCTTTTGTTTATGTGCTGGGGCGTCCAAAGCGAGGTTCGTCATTGGCATCTTCTCAGCCATCTTGGAAGAGCTTGTACCATTTGTAAACATTTTTTTACTTAGAGCAGGCTCACCGTATGTCACCGTATGTCACTATCAAAATTTCAAGTGTTTTAGAGCACTTGGTTCCATATTTTACATAAAATTTGATGTAAATTGTTTGCTCTATTTTAATAATAATTGAAAATCGCCGAGCACACCAACACACGTCTAACCTTTCTATCTGTCAAAAACAAACTAAGTATGCTATATTCTTGAAACTGTGAACATATGTTCAGGACATGTGTACCAACATAGCAAAAAAAAAATTGATAATCGAATGTACGATGCCCGCAAAATCTAGCGGGCTCTGATAGAAGCACTACGGAGCTTCCAAAAATTTTGAAGATGGGAACTAAATTGAACCTAAAATAGGACAAGTTCGTATATTTTGAGCTTGTCACTGAAGTAAATACTTCTCTGAGTGTTTTTAAGTTTCTCCAACGACGGAGAAAAAGACATTGGTTTTGAAACAGGACATTTTGAAATTTTACCAGCACAGAGCAAATACATTTGTTCTATAAATTGTTCTAACTAAGATGTTCGGTAGTGCATGTTTTTTAAGTGTAATAAAGTACAAAGTTACATTGATTAGTTAAAAAAATATTTTGTAGTTGTATTTATTTACCTATGTTGCTATTTTATATGATTAACTAGACAGCATTGTTATAGCCTCGCAACCTATGTATGCCGAATTCTCTCTACAGATTGACGAAGTCTCCCTCATAATGTGAGGTTTCGACAATTTTTTTATACAATAGTTTGGAAAAATGTACCAACAACTTTTTAAAATTTTTAAATATTATAACAAATAACCTTCCACTTCAAATGAACACAAGTAGAAATAAATATCTCGGTTTAAAAAAAAAATTATTAAACTCTTAGACTGTCGAAGTCTTCCGCTTCTATCCAGGTTCCACTGGGGAAAAAAAGTTTACCAACAAAGAGTATTAACTTGAGTCATTGGCATCACCATTTCATATGTACAAAGGAAGAAAACAATTTCAGCTGATTTTAATATTTCCACAAAGACTTTAAAATAAATTCAAATGCAAGTCCAAATTTATGACGTTAAGACGTAGATTCTTTAAAATTAAAAAATGTTATGTTTAAGTTAAAGCTGACTATTAAAACACTATATACACCTATGATTCGCTGTTAGTAAGGCCCATTCAAATTACGCACAGTCTGTAGAGCCGAGAAAATTGTATGAGACATTTACTGCAAGCATAGTTTTGCATTGGATGCTATGCGATCCGTCATACTCCGAAAATACGTTACTAAAGAACCGGGTTTTTTAGGTTCTTGTTGGACCGTTAGACTTTAAAATTGCTACACTCTATCGCTCTTCAATAAGGCAACCTTTCGCTGTTAAATATAAGACCTTACATAATACGCATTCATGAATTATTGAAAAAGATGTTTGCTGAATTGTACGTGGCTCTATAGAATTCAGGTGGAAAGCCCGAGAACTTATTGTCTTATTGTCTTATTGTCACTTTTTCTAATCAATCAAAGGAATGAACGTAACCGCCATAAGTTAGTCAATTAATTTCTTCTATAATTCGGTGCGCCACAAAAAGTAGTACACGAATTGATCGGATATTGTGTTTTCAGAAAGTTGGAACTTATTAATGTTGCGATACTAATACTGAAAATACTTTCTGGGGCAATTTAAGAGGTAATCATCTCCCACACTTCTTGCTATTGACTGACTTGTTTATAACCAATTTCGGCTTCTTTGTTACTGCCACGTTAAACTTTAATGGTTCTCCTCCTCTGTTGCTGTTTCGGCGAAAACATCAATATCCATTGAGATGAGACATTTTTTACTGCCCAAAGTAAACAAATGTTTTTGTTAAAAGTAGCTAAACGTCTTTTATTTTCAAAGTTTTGTTTTGGCTTGATACGAATCTTTTTACTTGAGCCCATATCAACTCTATGGGATTAAGATCACAGTGGTAAGTCGGGAATCTTAGTAATTTCCTACAATAACATTTCTTTTAAAATTAAAAACTCCTATGCCAGGCAATAACTTTAATCAGAATTCACACATTCATTATATATTGAGTCATATAAAAAAAAGTCTCCACGGTTTTTTTGTCACTAGATGGTGTTGGTGTCCATTTATCTGGAAACACTAATCTGATTGTGTCAAACAAACACATGTTTGAAAGATGACATGTAAGGCTGCATTTTTTGTGAATACAGTTGTGTAATTTGTTGCTCGTGATAAAAGTTATACTGATTTGAATATGAATGAAATATCTTAAGAATTGCGTTATGTGATGCTTTTTTACTATAAAAAAGGGAAAAATACTGGAAAAACGCTGCAAAAACATGCCGAAAAATGTGTGTAGTTTACGGTGAGAATGCTGTGAATTAACGCTGGACCCAGGAGTGATTTGTTCGATTCCGTTCCTGAAATTTCGATGTAAAAGATGCATCTTGCACTGGTCGGCCTGTCACTGAAAAAGTCGATGAAATTTTGCAACTTATGGAGCAAGACTGGCACGGAAGCTGACTTGATATAGCGGAGACACTAAACATTAACCGTATGACAGTTTGGAATCATCTTAAATGAACAGGCTACTCAAAGAAGCTCGATGTTTGGGTGCCACATGAATTAACGCAAAGAAATTTAATTGACCAAATAACCATCAGTGAAACGCTGCTGGAACGTAACAAAATGGAACCATTTTTAAAGCGATTCATTGCGGGTGACGGAAAATGGATTAAATACTACGCAAGCTATCATAGTTAAAGGCCGGTGACCGACCACAAACGACTTCAAAGCCTGGATTGACGGCAAACAAGGTTATGTTGAGTGTTTGGTGGGATTGGAAGGGAATTGTCTATTATGAGCTGCTAGAACGTGGCGAAACGGTCACACTGTGCACAACTCGACCGTTTGAATAAAGCTTTCAAGAAATAGCGACCCGAATTGGCCAACAGAAAGGAGGTTTCCTTCCATCATGATAATGCTAGGCCACACACACCTTTGATGACCCGGAACAAATTGACGGAGCTTGCACCCTCTGATTACCATTTGTTTCGGTCTTTGCAAAACTCTCTTGATGGTAAAAAAATTGGCCGACCGAGGAGGCGCTGAAAATCACTTGGCAAAGTTTTTCGCTGATAAACCCCAGAAGTTCTATACCGATGGAATTATGAAGCTACCCGGAAAATGGCAAAAGGTCATTGATAATAATGGAGAGTATTTACTTGATTGAAATTGATTTCGAATAAGGAAAATTTTTTTTTTCAAAAATGTACCAAAAAACCGCAAAGACTTTTTATATATGGTCAAATATGAATGAAAAGAAAAACGTTTTCCTTCATTAGATGATCGTTTCAATAATTTTTTTTTTTTTTTTTTTTTTTTTTTTTTTTATATAACTTCTCACATACACTTGCGGTCATACAAACCGCACCGGCTAATGAGTTCACAAAAAATGCCTAATTACATCAGATCTTAAGGGTTTTTCCCATACTAATGAAGGGTATTCTCCATAGCGGAGTTCGGCCTCCTAATCAGTGCAAAAAAAATCAGTTTGAATTGAGTTGTGACGGTGACAGGTAAAAAAAAAAGTGAAATGTCTGGTAAATATCATCAACTGACTCGGGACGAAAAAGTTCAAATATTGACTTTAGTCGGAGAAGGGCTTGGCTATCGTGAGATTGCGGTTAAAATAGGATGCTGTCATTCAACTATCGTACGACTGATGAAGAAAAAAGAAAATTTGGATCCACTGGAAAGGAAAAAAGACTCGGGACGAAAACGTAAAACAACGTAAAACAACCCAAAGAATTAGCATGAAAAATTGCTTTAAAAGTGCTGTCCGTATAAGAGTAGAGCTGAGTGAATTTCATCAAGGTGATCTAAGCGCCGAAACCATACGCCGACGGCGAAACAGTCAAAACAGTGAAGTTTCCTCAAAGCCAGATGGTTTGGGGATGTTTTTCTTTTTACGTTTTGGGCCCTTTGCACTTTGTTAATGGAACTATGAACGCTCAAAAGTATGGAGAAGAAGAAAGAGAGTTTTTTGTACCAGCAATTAAACAGCATCATTCGTATACTGACAAGTGCATTTTTCAAGATGATTCTGCACCTTGCCACCGCGCCAAATCTGTAAGTAAAGTGTTATAAATCAACTTTTAGATGTCTACTTTATAAATAATAAACAAATAAGTAACTACAGTCTTTCAATAATTTTCAGCTCAAGACAGCGTTTGATGACCTCGGAATTACCAGACTAGACTGGCCAGCTAATTCGCCCGATTTAAACCCAATCGAACACTTGTGGCATGTAATTAAACGTAAGGTGGCTGAACATAAACCAGAGAGTAAAAACAAAGCTAAATGAAGTTCTGGAACATGTATGGAATACTGAAATTTCAAGATAATTACTGAACTTCTAGTTAACTCGATGCCTTCTAGAATATAAGCAGTTATAACCACCAAAGGAGGAGCAACTCGGTATCGATAATTTTTTGGTAAAAGTGGCATATCTAAACATCTTATATACACATACATAAAAAATGTATCGTTTGATTTTGTTAACCAATGACTGTATGAAAATACTTTAAAAAAAGAAGAAACTTAACTGGTTTTTCTTTCTTTGTTAATACCTTTTTTCAAACATTCAATAAACAGATGGAAATTTGATAGAAATACTTTTAAACTACTGCAGAGTACTCAACAAAAATTTCATCTCATTATAAAAATTATTATCGTAGTTATTAACATTTTTTCAATCATTTTGATATGGTGGGGTTTTTATGACCGCAAGTGTATGTACATACATATGTATATAACATCATAAAAGCGTTTTCGTAAGTCGAACTTTATTGTTCTAAAACGACCTGCAACTTATTTAAAATCGATTCTTTTAGGCGTCAGAGGACCTTAAGATGAAATTACAATACTTTTATTAACCTTAGGCCAAAAAGCTTTGTTAAAATGAATATCAGTAAGTCTGGTTCTGTTAAATAGGAAATCACACACAATTGATCATTCTGTCTCCGGCTCATAGATAAACTAACATAGTGGCAAACTTTTCAGATATTGGAAAACCAAAACCCGCTTTCCACTGATCGCCTCTATTCTTGAGGCTCTGCTGTGAAGACGTGTGAATTGTCATTAATGCCTATTTCTCTCAAATTGAACACAAAACCAGCCATGTTACTCAAAAAACGTCATCCACATTACACACTCGTGCAAATCGTTGTCCTTCAGCCACTTTATTTGTAAATTGCTCTCATTCTAGCAATTCTCGGAGGTACAATGTGTTGGTAGTTCTCTTACAGTGCGTCTGCGCGAGGGTTAAGGGTTTTCAAAAGTATTAGCAGAGTTTGCCATCTAAGTTAGTTCGTCTATGCCCCGACTTCGAGGCAGACTGGTCGATTTGGGTTGTACTGAACTGTTGAAGGAGTTGTAAGGAGTTTTTGGGAGCGGTAGGCTCCCGTGTTAAAAACAAAGCTCTCTCATAAATCCTGTACAGCAGATTTTTGTTGAAGGGGGTATAGTATATTAGAGGTAGCATTTTTAGTGAGTTTTTGGTAGCGCTGCCACTGATCTTCAATATTTCACGTTGGCGGCACGTAACCAATTAAGGGACATTATATATGAATATATAAGTGTGAAACTATATTCTGGCTGTAACAAGATAGTGGTCCGAGTCAACGTTCGCTAAATTGTACTGAAAATGTCCCACAAATCAATCGTAATGTGATGAACCTGGTCGACAGTTTATTGATGTGGAAATGCGTAGTAACGGTAGACTATAAGACTCAATCCGCTATCACCAAGAACAATTTTAGTGTCATTCCTACGACACCGCTCGTACGTTTTGTTAACGATCCTGTAGAAGTTATCTCTTAATGTCGTCGTTTTCCTTTTTCTGAGAACATACGAGTATGTAGATCTAAAAATTAAAAGGCAAATGTTATGGGGCCATCAGGTTGCCTTGAATAGCTAGCAATTTTTTTGAATTGACAGAGTTTAGATTGGAGTTTTTTTTGGAATCCTTGCATCCTTTGATTCAAATCAATAATTGCAGATTGCCTTCCGCTTTGCTTTCAGATCTACTCTCCTCTATTCGATTTTAACAACAAAGTAAAAAGCTTTACTCTTTGTCCATTTTTTTTTTTTTTTTTCTTGTCCCTGTGTACAATATTATTGTATCCCTTGGCAATACTTATTTTTTCGTTCAAGGTGAATACTCAACACTCCTGAAGTTTTTCTTTAATGCATTTTCTAAGTAAAGTATTGCCATGGGTAATGATTCTGCTTCCCATCTCGCTGAACATCAACGTCGACAAAAAAAAAAAAGGCTTAAGGACGCCATAACAGAAATGCAGAAATCCTTCTTCTTTTAAAAAGGACTGTAGAGAATACTTACGTGCTGCTACGTGAAACAAGAATGATTAGGTTCTATTGACATTGGCATACATTCAAAGACCATATTTGGGTGGTAACAGTAGTTGCGGTGAGAATTATACGTCTCCTGATGTGAAAAATATTTGTAACACGTACCACAAAATTGGCATTCAAAGATATGTGCTAATAGTTGAACTTGTGTGTTTACAAATAACTACTTTTAAAAGAGAAAAATAAATTGTTTGCATTTGTTGTCCCTGTTCGATTGGGGTCAATAGATGAGGTTTTGTTGGCATCTACATAAATGAAATCGACGTAGGATATGTCATATGAGCTTTGTTGTAATGTATTGCAGATATTTAATTTTCGTTATAGATATCTACTTAATGCATAAGAATTTCGATTATCATCCAATACAGGGGAAGAAATTAGTTGAAACGAATTATTCCTAAATAATATATGATATGACTGACATTGACGCTTAACGATTTATTATGAAGTATACACTGTAAGGATATCTTTGGCTTATAAAGAAGAAATTAAGGTAGGTAAGTCATCCAATTACTTTTATTAAGAAGAAACCTCATCTGCAGTTAAAACCACCTCGTTATTGCGGGAGGATATCATCGCATATATATTATATTTATATACTTATAATTTCATTCGTAATATTCATTTTATTGCTACAGTTCAAAGGAATTTAGATGTGGCTTGACCATGTATTAAAAAAAAATTATTTTGACTATGGCTTAGTACCTTCACTTGCCGTGTTTGTGAGCGTAATCATTTTGTGCGTAGATGCAGACAAACTTAAACAGGATATACATTTGGGGAAAGAAGCAATTATTTTAAGGAGTGAGGACCACGTGTGCTAATCAAACAAACTCAAGACAAAGTTTCTAACATTTTGCAACAATAACTATTATAATATCATATCATAAGTGAAAAAAAGCTTAAAAGAACATTGTGAACAATAGCACTTTCCAAAAAAAAAAAATAACGATGAAGCAATGATAACAGCACCAATGCATAGAAGATCACAGATCAGCAACCAAAAGACTTCAAATTCTGAGTAATCTAAGATGACATCGGCAAATATTGGTCCTGATCACCATTTTTATGCTGACCAGCCATCATAAATAGTTCGCGGCACTCCGATCAGAAAAGACTGAGTTTTTTTTTTACTATGAGGATACGAGTAAATGGATGACGTGGCGACCAGTTTCGTGAAAGAAGTTTTTTGTTAGTTTTTGACAGATAGAAAAATTGGACGTGCTTTGGTGTGCTCGGTGATGGAGCAAAATATTTTAATAAGATTTTATGTAAAATACTTAAAATGCTGACTGCGGTATACGGTGAGTCTTTTCTAAGTCAAAAAAAAAATGTGTACCAGCTCTTCCAAAATGGTCGAGAAGATGTCAATGACGAACCTCGATTTGGACGCCCCAGCACATTAACAAAAGATGATAACGTTAAAGCTGTGATGAAAATTGTTTTGAAAAATCATCAAATTACCATAAGAGAAGTTGCTTAGGATGTTAGCATATCAGTCGGCTCATGTCATGCATTTTTCAAATGTTTTGAGCATGAAACGTATGTCAGCGAATGCTTGAATGACGTCAATGATGATCCTGATGATGATCCAATCGTTTTAATGGAAGTACCCAGAAGAACCAAGCACGTCAAGTTCGATCAAATTTCAAAGTTTTGATCACTGTTTTTTTTTTTTTTTTTTCTATTACCGATTCGAAGTGCATCAGTAGTTCTTACCACAAGGTCGTACGGTCAATAAGGAGTATTACATTAAATTTATGCGCCGTTTGTCTCAGCTACTATTCCGATTTGGCTTCATGAAACTTTTTTCTGTTCCCAAAATTGAAGAGACCTATAAAAGAACGGAGATTTGTGCTGATTGAAGAAATAGAAACGGTATCGCTGGAAGAGCTTAAGGCTATACCAAAAAATGCTTATGAGAAGTGCTTTGAGGATTGGAAAAAATGTTAACACAAGTGTATTATATCGTAGGGGTATTACTTTGAAGTGAAAAACATTAATATTGAAGAAAAATAAATATTTTTTTATAAAAGTATAAAGTCAAATTACTTTTTGAACACACCGCGTATGTTGTTAACAAATTACGTTAACGCACACAATAGGAAGGTGACCTCAGCCAACACACAATGCGTAAACGGAGGCAGCTGGCAAAAAATAGTACTAGCTGGACGGATGTTAGCTGAGGCCCTGCTCCAGCCCTGACTGTAGCTTAATCTGAGTAAATAACCTATATACTCGTATGGTATATATGTGCAATCATATTTAACTTTCGTTCAAGGGATAATATGGTAATTCACTTAACCAGCAGGATGTCTTGAGAATTACTCCAGTATGTAAGATGCAACTTCTATTTTCCATTCGTTTAGTAGACTGTTGATACTATAGAAGGTCCTGTCACCTACCTCTGTACCCTTTTGTTATTTTGTCACATTTGTTACATACAGTGTCTTTGTGTTGCGCTTGGTTTTGAAGGCACGAAACACTCTACTACTTTTATATAAGTTTATTCAATGAGAACAGAACCAACAACAGGCTCAATTTCTGACCGATCAGTACACAATATCTGACCCTAAGCTTGTAATAGGGAGTCCTCAGTTTCATGTTATACCTATACGATTTTGATTGTACAATATAAAAATGGATGCGGATACTATTTTAATCTTTTCAATCTTAGGAAGATTAGGAAGGCAGATGACTTGACTTTCTACTTCTCGGTTTCCTCTTGTTCTATTCTTTGCAGATGATTTGCAATGCTCTGCGTAGTGTTTTTATTTTTATTAGTTAAAAATTCCAATTCAAATTCGCATTTGTTTTGTAACATCAGTACAAGATCGCCTTTCAAGACATTGTAGCTTCATTATTAGTTTTTTTTTTTTTTTTTTTTTTTTTTTTTTTTTTTTTTTTTTTTTTTTAATTAACTTTAGCTCAATATACTTGATTTTTCTTAACTGCTACTTTACTGTCGATGTGCGATTTGGGTTACTCCGAATACTCGATTTTAATTTTAAAGGAGGCTGACTGGCAAAAAGAGTCTAGGCTCTGTTAAAGCATCTATCCAAAAAATATTCCATGAGAAGAACAACACATAACACAACTAAGGCGAGCTCGATATTCCGCCTTTCTAACGACTATAGAAAAAAAACAACATTTTTTTATAATTGGCACATGCTCCAGGAATTATGAACAGCCTTAAGAAGTTTACGCACAGAAAACTGTGCGCAAATCAATGAACTTTGGTTTAAAATGTTTGTAGGTCATAGTGACTAGAAAATAAAGTGATAGGAAGGACATTTCACAGGCATTCCACAAAGCTTAGGAAAGAATTACTATATATTAGCGATACACAAGGATGGGTTTAAGAGTATACTTAAAACGGGTGGTTTACTGTTTTGGACAACAGTATAGACGTTGTCTTATACTGTCTTATACTATACTGGAATCTGATCAAATGGATTCACTTGACTAAACCTACAAATTTCGCAGTATTTTTGGCGAAGCAAGCACAATCCACTGATAAGACAGATGTCGAAATAAGTAACTTCAACGATGAAAGAGTGAATTGTGTACTAGAAACAATAAACTCTACTACTATAACTTTTTTGGTTATCATAGTAACAAAATTACAAAGACAATGTAAAGGGAAAAATGATAGCCCTAGCTGCCAGGGCGTACATGTATACATGGTTTTATTGTTAATAATGCAGATTGTATCGAAGTTGTTTACGGTATGCGGTATACCCGTAAGCCAAGAGTAACAAATAGAGTAGCAGACATGAAAACTTTATTGAGAATAAGAATGTGTTGAAGATAGAAGTTATCCCTGAGAAACACTAACAATTCAAATTGTGAACATTAGGTACTCTTGAAACTATCGAAAGCTACTTTAAGATTCCAAAAAGTATTTCATCATCCATTGCAGTCTGCACGGATTCTTGACAAAAGAGTGTATGTCAAATGCGTTTAAAAATGGCCCACAACTATTGGGTTGTACCTTAAAAACTTAAAACCCAATATTACTTTTCCGTAAATTTTTATTTAATCAAAATAGGATCCGTTGGAATCTATAACATTCTTCCAACGTGATACAAGGTCAAATATTCTTTTTTCGTAGAAGTGCTGATTTTTTGAGGCATTGAAATGTTCAAAGGCTTTTATTACCTCTGCTTGGTTGCGGAAGACATTCTGCCGGCAAAAGGATACCAGATTGCGGAAAAGGTGGTAATACGTTGTAGAAATACCAGGAGTGTACGGTGGATGCGAAAGAATTTCAAATCCCAACTGTAATAGTTTTTGCACCGTTACTTGTGAGGTATGGGGCCTAGCATTGTCATGCAAAAGGATCGTGCCGTTCTAATTGACCAACGCAGGTTGCTTTTCAACCATTTTAAAATGCTATATGTCGATTTCCTCAAATATTTAATAGAAGAAATGAAAAGTGGATTGATCCTTTCGATATCCACCAAACTGCCACCATAATCTTGGGTGGTGGGTTTTGGTTTCATCTAACCACTGCCCAGATCTTTTGCGATTATCATAAAGTATCCACTTTTCATCACAGGTGACTATCTGGTACAAAAACGGTTCAGTTTGGTTTCTTAATGTAAGCGATACGCAGATTTCCAGGCGCCGTAGTTTTTGGGATTCGTTCAGTTCATGGGCTTCCCAATAAACGAGTTTTTTTTACCTTTCCTATGAGAAAAAGGTGTCAATGGGGATACTCCGATGCTTTTTGCAATTTCCCGCACCGATTTCGCTGGATCCGCATCCAGCGTTGCTCTTAAAACATCGTCGTCAACTTACGTTTCCGGCTTCTCACGTGGTTCATTTTCGAGGCTGAAATCTCCCTACAAACCAACGTCATATAGTGCGTTCATTTAACGCTACACCCTCAAATGCATCATTAATTCGTTTTATTGCCAATGACGCCTTATGTCCCATTTCAAATTCGTAAAGAAAGAGGGTTCGAATTTGAACTGCCGACAGCATGGTAAATATTTTCTAGAAAAAATCAAAAATATATTAACGGTACTTGTAACGAACCCAAAAATTCTCACACGTCACGTACTTTATTTTATAAAAAAAGAAAATTTAACGTTCTGGCACAGATGTTCACACGAGATCTTCTAATTTCCGATTGCGAAATTCATGTGGTACAACCCAATATCTTGCTTTTGATTGCTGATCTCTTTACTTTACATTTTTCTTAATTCACAGGATTTATATTACATTGAAAAAAGGGACTTAAGAACGACAAGCCTTAAAAAGCGAAGAACAAATTTGACTTTTTTATAAACAGTGTAAGAGGGAAGATATATCATTAGGCCTGCAGATGGAGAACGGCAAATTAGCATCCTTAATCTTGAAATTAAGTATTAATAATAAAACATTAATAAACTATCGCTATAGCTCTATCCTTTTAAAGTCAATCCCAAGGCTTAAACAGGCTGATTGCGATATGTAATTTAATTCGTGCGGTTTTTTTTTCAAAATTTGAACGTTTATTTAAGAAAAACATGTACAATAGTATTATTCAAAGTATTGCCCATCTGAAGCTATGACTTTTTCCCATCTTTCTGGCAATTTGTGGATCCTATCCCAAAAGAACTGCTTCAGATTGGCAGCCAAGACGGAATCAAGTCAATTTTTGATATTCTGCTCTGATGTGAACCGTATTTCAGTAAGGGCGTTCTCCATCGACCGGAACAAATGGTAGTCAGAAGGGGCAAGGTCTGGGCTATAAGGCGGGTGGGGAAAGACTTCCCATCCACTGTTTTCCAAATAGTTCTTAACCGGAATAGCAACGTGGGACCGAGCGTTGTCTTGATGGAAAATTATTGCCTCGTGCCTGGTCGCATATTCCGGGCGTTTTTTGGCTACTGCTCTCTTCAAACGAATTAATTGTGTTCAGTAGCGTTGTCCATTGATGGTTTCAC